>CM049374.1:4069712-5515293 GCA_026937815.1 Etheostoma perlongum | reverse complement strand
GTTGGATGAGTAAACGTTAGTGGACAGTCATTTTCAGGTCTCTCCAGAGATGCTCAATTGGGTTTAAGTCAGGGCTCTGGCTGGGCCATTCAAGAACAACCACAGAGTTGTTGTGAAGCCCTCGCCGTTATTTTAGCGGTGTGCTTAGGGTCATTGTCTTGTTGGAAGGTAAACCTTCGGCCCAGTCTGAGGTCCAGAGCACTCTGGAAAAGGTTTTTCGTCCAGGATATCCCTGTACTTGCCGCATTCATCTTTCCCTCGATTGCAACCAGTCGTCCTGTCCCTGCAGCTGAAAAACACCCCCACAGCATGATGCTGCCACCACCATGCTTCACTGTTGAGACTGTATTGGACAGGTGATGAGCAGTGCCTGGTTTTTCTCCACACATACCGCTTAGAATTAAGGCCAAAAAGTTCTATCTTGGTCTCATCAGACCAGAGGATTTTATTTATCACCATCTTGGAGTCCTTCAGGTGTTTTTAGCAAACTCCATGCGGGCTTTCATGTGTCTTACACTGAGGAGAGGCCGGACCCACTCTGCCATAAAGCCCCGACTGGTGGATTGCTGCAGTGATAGTTGACTTACTACAACTTTCTCCCATCTCCCGACTGCATCTCTGGAGCTTAGCCACAGTGACCATTGGGTTCTTCTTTGCCTCTCACAAAGGCTCTTCTCCCCCGATAGCTCAGTTTGGCGGACGGCCAGCTCTAGAAGGTTCTAATTAGTCCCAAAGCGTCTTCCATTTGAGGGATTATGGAGGCCACTGTGCTCTTAGGAACCTTAAGTGCAGCAGAAATTTTTTTTGTAACCTTGACCAGATCTGTGCCTTGCCACAATTCTGTCTCTGAGCTCTTCAGGCAGTTCCTTT
Source organism: Etheostoma perlongum (assembly GCA_026937815.1). NCBI lineage: Eukaryota > Metazoa > Chordata > Actinopteri > Perciformes > Percidae > Etheostoma > Etheostoma perlongum. The sequence goes on along the minus strand of CM049374.1, from coordinate 5,514,423 downwards.
GACCTCATGATTGTCATTTGCTCTGACATGCACTGTGAGCTGTAAGGTCTTATATAGACAGGTGTGTGGCTTTCTAATCAAGTCCAATCAGTATAATCCAAACACAGCTGGACTCCAATGAAGGTGTAGACCACTGTATATACACATATACACACACACACACACACTATATATATATATACACATATATACACACACATATATATATATATATATACACATATATATACACACATATATATATATATACACATATATATACACACATATATATATATATACACACATATATATATATATATATATATATATATATATACACACATATATATATATACACACATATATATACACACATATATATATATACACATATATATACACACATATACATATATACACACATATACTTATATACACATATACATATATACACACATATACACACATACACACACATACACACACATAAATATACATATATACACATACACACATATATACACATATACATATATACACACACACACACACATATACAAACACACATTATATATATATACAGTATATATATATATAATATATACAGTATATATATAATGTGTATATATATATATATATATATATATATATATATATATATATATATATATATATATATATATATATATATATATATATATATATATATAATGTGTGGATATGCACTTATTTGCACAGAAAATAGATTGTGATATTGTTGAACATCATTGTGTTTTGGTTGTTAACTGTTCCAATAAACCTACATTGTGAGCAACACACTGTATTTGCACTGAATTGGAAATTATTATTAATTTCAATTTTCCTTCTAAGAGTTATCCCAAAAGGATTAATAAAGAGAAGTATAAGTCTATTATATTTTACAAAAATACACAAGATTACAAGGCTGTAGAGAACAGTGCACTTTGCAGACTTATGTATATTTTAAGGTTTTAATTATATAATTTTAATAATAGGCAACTTTACTTCACGACTGACTACATTATTTGTATATATATTATAGTATATAGTTAAGTAACGTGGGTATGAAACTCCACGGCTGAAAATGAGTCCCACTCTGGCCCTGAATACAGACTGAGCAAACAGCAGCAGAGAGCCTTGATTTAGGCCTATGTGATCAGTTAAGTGGGTATTTTACCTCCTCAAGCTTTCCTTCTTCTCTCCTCTGGTAAGGCATGTGTCCAGATGCTTGTTAATAAACTGCTGCGGCACACTTACAGAGCACACAGGACAGTCCACTGCAAAAAATATATAAAGAAAGCAGCTTAATAAAAAATAATAAACCAGTATTTACCGCTATGTCACATTAGATTTCATCGGCCCAACCAAACAAGGGATGCACCAATACCACTTTTTTTCCAGACCAAGTACAAATATTTAGATTTGGGTACTTGCTGATACCAAGTACCGATATACAATAAGTACTTATTGATACCATTAAAGTTCTATCAATGTTTTATTTTCATCAGAAGTTCTTAACTTTCTGACTGTAACAAAGTTAATATACAACGTGATGCTGTTGCTGACATTTTAACATTCAACTTTGTGTTTTCCTTAACAAACATGGAACTGACGCCCATTTCACATAAATGTAACCTGTAACACATTCAGTGGATTTTAGTACCACACAACATACAGTGCCTTGCGAAAGTACAGTGGGTGAAAGTATTCAGACCCCTTTAAATTTTTCACTCTTTGTTTCATTGCAGCCTTTTTCCAAAAATCAAAAAAGTTCATTTTATTTCTCAGTAATGTACACTCAGCAACCCATCTTGACAGAAAAAAAACAGAAATTTAGAAATTTTTGCATATTTATTAAAAAACAAAAACTGAAATATCACATGGTCATATGTATTCAGACCCTTTGCCGTGACCCTCATATGTAACTCAGGTGCTGTCTATTTCTTCTGATCATCCTTGAGATGGTTCTACACCTTCATTGGTGTCCAGCTGTGTTTGATTATACTGATTGGACTTGATTAGGAAAGCCACACACCTGTCTATATAAGACCTTACAGCTCACAGTGCATGTCAGAGCAAATGACAATCATGAGGTCAAAGGAACTGCCTGAAGAGCTCAGAGACAGAATTGTGGCAAGGCACAGATCTGGTCAAGGTTACAAAAAAATTTCTGCTGCACTTAAGGTTCCTAAGAGCACAGTGGCCTCCATAATCCTCAAATGGAAGACGTTTGGGACGACCAGAACCCTTCCTAGAGCTGGCCGTCCGGCCAAACTGAGCTATCGGGGAGAAGAGCCTTGGTGAGAGAGGCAAAGAAGAACCCAATGGTCACTGTGGCTAAGCTCCAGAGATGCAGTCGGGAGATGGGAGAAAGTTGTAGTAAGTCAACCATCACTGCAGCAATCCACCAGTCGGGGCTTTATGGCAGAGTGGCCCGAAGGAAGCCTCTCCTCAGTGCAAGACACATGAAAGCCCGCATGGAGTTTGCTAAAAAACACCTGAAGGACTCCAAGATGGTGATAAATAAAATCCTCTGGTCTGATGAGACCAAGATAGAACTTTTGGCCTTAATTCTAAGCGGTATGTGTGGAGAAAACCAGGCACTGCTCATCACCTGTCCAATACAGTCTCAACAGTGAAGCATGGTGGTGGCAGCATCATGCTGTGGGGGGTTTTTCAGCTGCAGGGACAGGACGACTGGTTGCAATCGAGGGAAAGATGAATGCGGCCAAGTACAGGGATATCCTGGACGAAAACCTTTTCCAGAGTGCTCTGGACCTCAGACTGGGCCGAAGGTTTACCTTCCAACAAGACAATGACCCTAAGCACACCGCTAAAATAACGAAGGAGTGGCTTCACAACAACTCTGTGGCTGTTCTTGAATGGCCCAGCCAGAGCCCTGACTTAAACCCAATTGAGCATCTCTGGAGAGAGACCTGAAAATGACTGTCCACCAACGTTTACCATCCAACCTGACAGAACTGGAGAGGATCTGCAAGGAGGAATGGCAGAGGATACCCAAATCCAGATGTGAGAAACTTGTTGCATCTTTCCCAAAACGACTCATGGCTGTATTAGATCAAAAGGGTGCTTCTACTAAATACTGAACAAAGGGTCTGAATACTTATGACCATGTGATATTTCAGTTTTTGTTTTTTAATAAATATGCAAAAATTTCTAAATTTCTGTTTTTTTCTGTCAAGATGGGTTGCTGAGTGTACATTACTGAGAAATAAAATGAACTTTTTTGATTTTTGGAAAAAGGCTGCAATGAAACAAAGAGTGAAAAATTTAAAGGGGTCTGAATACTTTCCGTACCCACTGTATTTGGCCCCCTTGAACTTTTCAACCTTTGACACATTTCAGGCTTCAAACATAAAGATATAAAAAATTTATTTTTTGTGAAGAATCACCAACAAGTGGGACACAATTGTGAAGTGGAACGAAATCTATTGGATATTTTAAACTTTTTTAGCAAATAAAAAACTGAAAAGTGGTGCGTGCAAAATTATTCGGCCCCTTTACTTTCAGTGCAGCAAACTCACTCCAGAAGTTAAGCGAGGATCTCTGAATGATCCAATGTTGTCCTAAATGACTGATGGTGATAAATAGAATCCACCTGTGTGTGATCAAGTCTCTGTATAAATGCACCTGCTCTGTGATAGTCTCAGGGTTCTGTTGAAAGCGCAGAGAGCATCATGAAGACCAAGGAACACACCAGGCAGGTCCGTAATACTGTTGTGGAGAAGTTTAAAGCCGGATTTGGATACAAAAAGATTTCCCAAGCTTTAAACATCCCAAGGAGCACTGTGCAAGCGATCATTTTGAAATGGAAGGAGTATCAGACCACTGCAAATCTACCAAGACCTGGCCGTCCCTCTAAACTTTCAGCTCAGACAAGGAGAAGACTGATCAGAGATGCAGCCAAGAGGCCCATGATCACTCTGGATGAACTGCAGAGAACTACAGCTGAGGTGGGAGAGTCTGTCCATAGGACAACAATCAGTCGTACACTGCACAAATCTGGCCTTTATGGAAGAGTGGCAAGAAGAAAGCCATTTCTCAAAGATATCCATGAAAAGTCTCGTCTAAAGTTTGCCACAAGCCACCTGGGAGACACACCAAACATGTGGAAGAAGGTGCTCTGGTCAGATGAAACCAAAATCAAACTTTTTGCCCACAATGCAAAACGATATGTTTGGCGTAAAAGCAACACAGCTCATCACCCTCAACACACCATCCCCACTGTCAAACATGGTGGTGGCAGCATCATGGTTTGGGCCTGCTTTTTCTTCAGCAGGGACAGGGAAGATGGTTCAAATTGAGGGGAAGATGGATGCAGCCAAATACAGGACCATTCTGGATGAAAACCTGTTGGAGTCTGCAAAAGACCTGAAACTGGGACGGAGATTTATCTTCCAACAAGACAATGATCCAAAACATACAGCAAAATCTACAAAGGAATGGTTCACAAATAAACGTATCCAGGTGTTAGAATGGCCAAGTCAAAGTCCAGACCTGAATCCAATCGAGACTCTGTGGAAAGAGCTGAAAACTGCTGTTCACAAACGCTCTCCATCCAACCTCACTGAGCTCGAGCTGTTTTGCAAGGAAGAATGGGCAAGAATGTCAGTCTCTCGATGTGCAAAACTGATAGAGACATACCCCAAGCGACTTGCAGCTGTAATCGCAGCAAAAGGTGGCTCTACAAAGTATTAACGCAAGGGGGGCCCAATAATTTTGCACGCACCACTTTCAGTTTTTTATTTGCTAAAAAAGTTTAAAATATCCAATAGATTTCGTTCCACTTCACAATTGTGTCCCACTTGTTGGGGATTCTTCACAAAAAATAAAAAATTTTATATCTATGTTTGAAGCCTGAAATGTGTCAAAAGGTTGAAAACTTCAAGTGGGCAAATACTTTCGCAAGGCACTGTAGCAGCAGAACAACTGAATTATCTGTTATCACATGTTAGTGCTAAAGACTAAGCCATTTTTCTTCTGGTCTGCTTTTATCAACACTGTTTATCTTGAAATATCTCCAAACTGCTGACATTACTCGATTTCCTGCTCGACTGACGAGATGAGATTATCGTGTATACTCGTGCTTGACGTACGCAGGCCTTCATAGGAACCAAAGGAGAGGGCCCTAACTACACCTCGTATGCAGAGGCCAAATAACAGTAAAACCAATATAAATTTACAAAAATCAGTCTGTTTGCAGAAAATGTGAGTAATACACTCTATGCCGAGTTCCCCAAAAAGCTTTATGTTGCCTGCTTCAAAGAACCTTGTACCTTACAATTTACTGGTGCTGAGCAAACCGGTGCGAGGAACAACTGGATATATTCTCATCGCATTAATCTAAATGCATGTTTAATGATTTCATATGTAAACACTTTCATTAATACCCTCTGCTACAATTCCCCATGTCTCTGTCTGTCTTTTTCTCTCACCCCCAACCGGTCAAGGCAGATCACCACCCACCCTGAGAGCCATGGCTCTGCTCGAGGTTTCTGCCTCCTAAAGGAAGTTTTGCCTTGCCTCTGTCGCCTAGTGCTTGCTCATGGTGGGAATTGGTGAGTTTCTGTAAATAACATCACAGAGTACGGTCTAGACCTGCTCTTTTATGAAAAGCGCAATGAGATAACTGTTGTTGTGATTTAGCGCTATATAAATAAAATTGAATTGAATTAATGTTGGGTTGGAAACCTAATTTACCTGTTGGGCCACAGACTAAAGATAATTACATCACCCAAAACTAGGAGTTGTCGCTTTTTATAACGCTAGATTTGATTTAGAAAAGATGTTATTAAAGCAACATAGTACAGGAAATAAGAAAAGCAGTAACTTCACATATCAGACCTTGTTCAAAAATATACTGTATATTCTTAAAAGTTACAAGTATGGCTGAAAATAGCAACGTAAATAAACAAATTTGCTGATTTTACATATATCGACATTTGAAATCAAGTGCCAATTTACTACCCGCAAGTGATAAGCTGATTGAGCGTGATGTCACAGTGATTTGGTCTATAGAAAGTAAATGTGACATTCACCTACATATTTTGTACACGTATTGTCCGTTTTGCAGAAATACAATTTATCTGACAATGACCAAACAGCTCTCCCTTGTGGAGATTCTGTAGCCTTGTGAACATGAACAAGTGAGCATCTAGTTAGATGGGCGACTCAGCCCATCTACAGTAACTAGATTCTCTAGATGCAGCCTTCTTAACTTACAGGTAGAAAGAATTTACCTTTGATTACGGGCTTTACGTCTTTTGATGGTGAAGAACAAAGCGCCATAATACTGTGCGATACTCCGGCCTCCTGTTTGACTGACATCAAACACTGGGTAGATGTCTCGTCCACATCCAGTGGCTCTTCCTTCACAACCAGTGGAAGTTGAGTAGTCGCTGAATGTAGGCCAGCGTAATTTGCATTGTGGGTGCGTGCAGTCAGTATTTCCCCCCCGCTGAACACACTGAGCAACAGAACTACTTTGCTGGGTTTCTTCAGTGGGAGATGTTTTTGGCCTCTTTTGGAAGAAGTGACTCAGAACAGAGCTATTCAATTTCTGGCCCCTCTCTCTCGGAGCTCTGCATTTAACAGCTGAAACTGGGGTCTCTGGCGATATTGGAGGAGAGTCAAAATTTGCGTTTGACAACTGCTGCCTGAAAGAAAGCAGAAAGGCAAAGTGCATGTGAATGAAAATGTGTGTAGCATTGGCCAACAACACAAATGTATAATTACATAAAGTATATGTAGGGTAAAGGACTTAAGGTCCTCTTAAAAAACACATTGAGCCCATCAACAAAAAAGAACAAATAAATACTGTGGACTGTATAATAAGCCCACACCTGGTCAATTATCTTACTCCATTTCTACTAAGGAGAAAATGTAAACACTTTGGCTTTATCTTAGAAATGTGGAAAGCAAACAAATTACAACTGGGCAATTACTTGGTAATAAAAATGGAACCAATGAGGTGTGTAATGTTCTGCTTTCCATATCTAAAACTTACTTGTCTCCGTTAGAGCAGGTTCACACCCACTTGCCAAAACCATAATGTGCACAAATGTGCACACCATTCATCTGTACTGCTAAACTGCATGCAGGCAGGTATAATTATTATTGGTCTCTGCACTAAAATGTGTTAAACTTTGTATTGCAGCAAACTATTTAGTATTTTTAGAGAATCTTAGTGATCCAAACAACAAAATGTCTATGAAAAAGTAACCACATCCCCATGAGCTACAAAGTGAAAAGTTTCAGTTTTGTATTTAATGGTTTACTTTTACTGATAACTAAACTTACAAGACCTGGAAGATTACCTCTGCCAAGGAGGTTACTTTTTGTTGCTAGGTTTGTCTGTCTGTTAGTTTGTTTGCAAAATAATAGAAAAGCTACTGGCCCGATTGTCATGAAACGTGTAGTATGGTGGAAGAAAAAAACATTAAACCCCTTAATGTGTTAAATAGGGCATGCCTTGGCAGAGGTCTGCACTCTCAAGGTGCCCTTCTAGTTCAAATGTAATATCACTCTACATAATAGCCATTAGTTGTAACTGTTTCTGCCTCATTTATTTTTTTCCCCATCGCTTTAGTATGTCAAATGTTTCTAAACAACTGTACCCCAGCAGTTTACTGGCCGTTGCCATAGAGAAGACACTTGCCAGAAGAGCTAGTTAGACTACATTTACAGAGAATCGGTACTTATTTAGTACACTTTGTGTTTAACACTCCATATTTAGGTTATATTGGCACCACAATGTAAAACATATTCTTATATGTCCTTTTCAGAAATAAAATTTAAGATGGGTTTCAGCATGGCTTGAAGTTATTTTAGATGAAAATGACCATTTAAGATGATTGTATCCACAATTCAGTTTTCAGTGGGAAGGAGACTCAGTCCATTCATAGTAACTGTAAACCAGTGATTTTATTTAACATTACCAATTAACAATGAATGAGGGAGTAGGGCTGGGACGGTTATCGCATTATCGCAAGCTCGTCACCGTCATCACCGCAAAAACAAAAACATTGGCCTGCACGTGTTGTGTCTAATGACATGGATTCATTGATTCTAATGACATGGATTGTGTCTGATGACGTTGTGTCTTACATGGATTCAAGGTTTTCTAAACAAAACTTATCAAAAGATGGAGTAAATCAGACCTTTCGAGAGTTGGGGAAGGTAATGTTCCATGACACACAACATACACAGTATGTTCTCAGCTGAGGTAAACACATTAACGTTACAGCTGCAGTGTTTACCATTGCACATTTGCCTAGCAGCTAGCGGAGTGTCCTTCGGTTTATAGCTTTATCCCAATAAAATGGCAGATGAATTTCAGCCAGCATGCACGTTTTGTAGCCTAAAACACAGTGGCTTATATTGGTAAAGAGCAACAAGTTAGCAAACTGCCAAGTTGCCCTCTCTACCTGCTCAGCTTCTAGACGGGCTGCAACATATGTTGTAGGTCAAAGGCTGTTTTATAGTTGCGCGTAGAATTAATGGTGTACCCCCACAGACCCTTCTGCGTCTACGCCGGACCCTACGCCGTAGCCTGACGTGTACCTCTGGAAAAATGTATCTATACGTTGCTCAGCAGTGGCTTGGTGGCTTTGCATTTTCCCCCGACTTATTTCAAGGTTCTCCTTCTCCATAAACATAAAATCAAGCAGTCAAGACTCTAGTCAGTACTCGCTCCAAAGCTAATTGGTGTCACTCTCTGACTTTCTCCCTCGCTCTATCACACACTCCCCGCACGCACACACACACACACACACACACACACACACACACACGCACGCACGCACGCACGCGCTAGATGCACACACCAGCGCACAAGTATAAACATCAGGCCACTTACATAGGCGAAAGCTCTGCGTGGATAGGCGAAAGCTCTGCGTGGAGCCTCCACACAACCATAAAATGGCCTTATGTTTTTTCGGGGGTAACACCCTCAGACAGTATTGACAACAGATAAAGCCACCGTGTCCTGAGAAGCTCTAGATTGAGGTTTTATTGTTAACTTTTAACTCATTTTACATCAACTTTGCTGTCTCTTTTCCTTACAACAGCACTCCTACGGTACTCTCCGTTACCGCTCGCTCTCCTTGCACAACCACACAACGTCACGCACTTAAGGCAAAAACATCCATACAGTCCCAGCCCTATACGGCAGGACAAAAGAATCCTATATAATTGGTTGCAAAAAAAAGCTGGACTTTTAGATACACACCACAATCACAATTGGAGCGGTACACCATTAGGGAATAGAAGGTGCAGTATAGACATTTTGTTGAAAGTCTCATTGATCTTCCAGGTCACACACACACACTAATTAAACTTGAATTGTCTTATCATATTGATTCTCTCTACAACACGTAGAATAATCGTTTATAATTAGATCTGGGTGTTAAGTGCAAGGATAGCTATTATAGTATAAGTATTATAAGCAGTAGTATAAGCTGGATGTAAGTGACCTTAAATACACAGTCCTATGGACGCCCTCTGTAAGATAAAATTTCATAATAAGATTTTGTCCAAATTTTTCACAGTATTCCATGTCAACTCTAAAATGTAATTTAAACAAAGTGTTTCAATGACAAAATGTTTATAAAAAGTAGGTGCCACTGTGTTGTAGGTTGGTGATTAAATAAATTAAACAGCAGTTTTCAATGTCTCAATGTAAAAGCTTCACTTTTACCTACGTAAATGAGTTCACTAAGTGAGAGGAGAGACTACGAGGTAGCAGGTTAATGTGATAATATAAATGGGTGGCACTGCAATAACAACTTATGTTTTGCTAGAGGAATAAGCAATACATTAGTGTCATTGGCCAACAGCTACCCAATGCAGTGTTTTCAACATTTCCCAGTGAGAAATGTGAGTGGCCCAATGAAAGAAGCAATCAACAAACATGTTTAAAGCAGAAAACATAGAAACCACATGTATAACTGCTAGACTAATCTAAATATTCTTCCCTGTATAATTCTGTACAGACACATTTTTTAAAACAGGCCCACAAGCAAAATCTATAAAAGATATCTTAAAATGTTGTATATTTATTGCAGAGCAAAATAACTATTCCTAAACTTAATTGTTTGAGACGGGTCTATTGCTACAAAAAAAAACCTCTATGACAAAGTTACCTATCAAGGAATCCCATTTTTCAGACGCTCAATGCTAGACAACAGGAAATTAAAAATCGGTGGAAAGAGCAGCTGGGTTAGCCACTCATTCGTAACAGTGATGACAATCAGAAGGTCTTCAGTTCGAAAGGAGACCTTTGAGAGTGTTAATAATATTGATGTGATTGATGGAAGGGAGAAACTTACTGACTGATAACAGCACTCAGACATATTGACATCAGCCTTCACCATAACAAAACAATTCTGTTGATTTTAGTTTGAATTTTTTTTCCAGGGGACAATGCCCACTGATAAACAAAAAACAAGCAGTCTTACTTTCACCTATTATACCTAGACAGATGTTGTAAAGCACTGTAAAACATGGATTGCCCTAAGTAGATGCGTGTTCTGTTGTCTGTGTGTTATTTCTTCATTGAAACAGAAAAAAGCTACACAAGGTGGGGGTTACAGGATAAGAAAGAGGTTATGACCCTAAACCAGCAGAGATAAAGAATCCCAGCGGCAGGGATGACCCATATTGTACAGTGCCTTGCGAAAGTATTCGGCCCCCTTGAAGTTTTCAACCTTTTGACACATTTCAGGCTTCAAACATAAAGATATAAAAATTTTATTTTTTGTGAAGAATCACCAACAAGTGGGACACAATTGTGAAGTGGAACGAAATCTATTGGATATTTTAAACTTTTTTAGCAAATAAAAAACTGAAAAGTGGTGCGTGCAAATTTATTCGGCCCCCTTGCGTTAATACTTTGTAGAGCCACCTTTTGCTGCGATTACAGCTGCAAGTCGCTTGGGGTATGTCTCTATCAGTTTTGCACATCGAGAGACTGACATTCTTGCCCATTCTTCCTTGCAAAACAGCTCGAGCTCAGTGAGGTTGGATGGAGAGCGTTTGTGAACAGCAGTTTTCAGCTCTTTCCACAGAGTCTCGATTGGATTCAGGTCTGGACTTTGACTTGGCCATTCTAACACCTGGATACGTTTATTTGTGAACCATTCCTTTGTGGATTTTGCTGTATGTTTGGGATCATTGTCTTGTTGGAAGATAAATCTCCGTCCCAGATTCAGGTCTTTTGCAGACTCCAACAGGTTTTCATCCAGAATGGTCCTGTATTTGGCTGCATCCATCTTCCCCTCAATTTTAACCATCTTCCCTGTCCCTGCTGAAGAAAAGTAGGCCCAAACCATGATGCTGCCACCACCATGTTTGACAGTGGGGATGGTGTGTTGAGGGTGATGAGCTGTGTTGCTTTTACGCCAAACATATCGTTTTGCATTGTGGGCAAAAAGTTTGATTTTGGTTTCATCTGACCAGAGCACCTTCTTCCACATGTTTGGTGTGTCTCCCAGGTGGCATGTGGCAAACTTTAGACGAGACTTTTTATGGATATCTTTGAGAAATGGCTTTCTTCTTGCCACTCTTCCATAAAGGCCAGATTTGTGCAGTGTACGACTGATTGTTGTCCTATGGACAGACTCTCCCACCTCAGCTGTAGTTCTCTGCAGTTCATCCAGAGTGATCATGGGCCTCTTGGCTGCATCTCTGATCAGTCTTCTCCTTGTCGGAGCTGAAAGTTTAGAGGGACGGCCAGGTCTTGTTGATTTGCAGTGGTCTGATACTCCTTCCATTTCAAAATGATCGCTTGCACAGTGCTCCTTGGGATGTTTAAAGCTTGGGAAATCTTTTTGTATCCAAATCCGGCTTTAAACTTCTCCACAACAGTATTACGGACCTGCCTGGTGTGTTCCTTGGTCTTCATGATGCTCTCTGCGCTTTCAACAAAACCCTGAGACTATCACAGAGCAGGTGCATTTATACAGAGACTTGATCACACACAGGTGGATTCTATTTATCACCATCAGTCATTTAGGACAACATTGGATCATTCAGAGATCCTCGCTTAACTTCTGGAGTGAGTTTGCTGCACTGAAAGTAAAGGGGCCGAATAATTTAGCACGCACCACTTTTCAGTTTTTTATTTGCTAAAAAAGTTTAAAATATCCAATAGATTTCGTTCCACTTCACAATTGTGTCCCACTTGTTGGTGATTCTTCGCAAAAATTTTTTTTTTACATCTTTATGTTTTAAGCCTGAAATGTGTCAAAAGGTTGAAAACTTCAAGGGGGCCGAATACTTTCGCAAGGCACTGTACATTTATCCAAATGCCTAAGGTCCAATTTATAGTCCTCCATTAAATTGACGCCGTGGGTACATACATAGGTCCGTGGAGATACCAGACCCTATGCCGTAGCCTGATGTGCACCTCTCAAAAAATTTAACTACACGTCATGGCAACGCAAAGCACAACTACTGTGATTAGTCGGCCAGGCCGTGGCTTGGTAGGGTTGCATTTCCTCCTACTCATTTCCTGGTTCTCCTTTTCCATAAACAACATGAAATCAAGGAGAGGGTTAACTTTTCCCACCGTGGTCAGAAAGTAAAGGGGAGACACTTTGTTTCTCTCACTACGACTCTACAGTTGCTACTCGCTCCAAAGCTAATCACTGTCGCTCTCGCACTCACTCTACCACACACTCCACGCATACACTTAGACACATGCTGGGTTTGCAATTCTCTTAAAAAGATAAGCTAAAACGACACAGACACCAATGCACAGGTTTAAGGCTGAATCTCAATTTTTCTATCTTACCTCTACCCCTTACCCTAGGTTTTACGCATTCACACAAGACTAAAGGCTGTGCCAATACTCATTTTGACCTAGGGGTAGACAAAGAGGTATATGGTCCTTGTAACTGAGTGAGGACCCGAGCCTACTTGAAACCGAGGTTTTACACTTATACATTGCGCAACAATCAACAATGACTGCCGCATCGAGCAGAGAGACCCATAAATGTAAGTATTTTTGGCTTAAATAATTGATTTAAAAATTATGACCGTCTTGTTTTGTGCTCTATACAGTCTTGCACATATATATATTTGCAACCATGTTCTTAATTGAAACTTTAAAAAAAATCGCTAGCTTGTAACGTTACATTGATATTTGCAGTCCCGCATTTCTCGGCCTTGAATGGACTCCATGCATGTCTACAGTTTTAACCATTAGCAGAGAATTTCGTTTGATATCAGTGCACAACACTACTTGTTTTGGAGACATTAATACATGCTTTATATATACCGTCCCATCACACAGGGACGCAGGACAGGTGTTCATGTTGTAGCCATTCATTATTGTATTGGTACTGTATTATTGTAATATTTGTAACCAATTCCTGTTCATGCACTTGTACATTGTTGTTGGTTATGATACGGGACACTGATGAAAGAAATGTAAGGGAAGGGTTACTGACCAACAGGCACCATACTGGTCTGGAATATTTGTGGTTTGTGGTCTTGTGTCTTTTTTCAGTTTTACACATTTGAGAGCCTTTTTATGTGTAGGACATGTAAGTTATGGTTGCAATAGTTGAGAATGGTTCTGTAATATAATATATTTTTGTAATGTTTTTGCCTGTTATGTTTAATTTATTAGGTAATAAAGACAGATTTTTGTTAACAAAATGTTTTTCTGAACATCAATGACATTCAGAAAGGTGATAACTGAAACAGATATACAAGACACCATGTGCTTGTATAGACATATGTATTGCAAACAGACCTCAGTATTACACAGATAATATCTGCCTATGCACCACCAAAATAACTAAAATATATAAATGCATATGACACTGTTGTAAAACCCACACAATTGCAGACGGCATCTTGGAAGTTTGTGATCAATACTGTATGGTGATGTAACCAAGCGGCGTCCCATTTCATTGGGGTATGTTTTCACCCCTAGCCCTTACCACTTGGTTTCGAGGGCCATGGGCTAGGGGTAAGATGGAGAAATGGGATTCAGCCTAAACCTCAGGCAGGCCACTTACGTAGGATACAGCGAATTGCTCTGTGTAAAAGCCCCTGCAGAAGCATAAATCCGCCTTTAGACCAAGCAATGAGTGGAAGCATATGGTTAGCTGCACCCATGTGGTCAAGTTAAAGGAAATGTTTTCCTACCCTGTAATAAGTATCGCCGGAAAAAAAACTCAAATTTAAAGTACCAAGACATTTCCTTTGGCCCGCTCTGGACACTGCTTATGTATGCCTATATCCTGCTGTAATGAAAAAAAATATCAGCCCTAGAGCCCCACAACACACACCGAAGTGCAATACAAGAAAACCTAGAATGACTTTAGCTGATGACAACAAAATCCCCTTTTGATTAAGGTAGATTACTGTAAGGCAATTATAAGACTTTCTCTAATGCTGGTTAATTACAATAAACTGGAATTGTTTCTCTTGTGGACATATTATAATCATGTCAATAAAAATAGGATTTCCTGAATGACCAAAGTTATCGTTTTTTCCTTCAATTCGTGGTGCACCTGTGTTCACTGTCAAGAGGTTTAACGTGGATTGTGGAGTAAGTCTTATTTTCTGATCTGCCATTTTCATTATTCTGTTGGTCTGATGTCTGTAGATGGCTGTGTCCAAAAGAATTGTTCTGTAGTGGTGGGAAAAATAATTGATTCTTAGATGCATCGTCATTCTCTCTAGAATGATTTGATGCTCAATTCTGATAAGTTAATAATTGATTATTTAAAAAATAAAATAATATTTGTTAATTGATTGAGTAGATTTTTATTTAAAAGTTACTGTCTCCAGACAAGTACAAATCAGAAAACAGAGTGACTGAAAGAGGATGGGATAATGGACAACAACTTAGAGTTTAGGCAAGAGTGCAGAGAGAAAAAGAAAAGAAAAAAAAAGGCCAAAAGGAAAAAAATAAGTTTTGTTGATAATGCATACATAAAATAATGAGACAAAATACATATAGGCTGTTAATCTACTTTATCACATTACATCTGACCACCTCATGTTTCATGTTCTAAGAAGCCAATTATCTACCTTTAAACACGTTTTTGAAAATGCATAGTTTTGGTTTAGTTTTTATTAGTTTTAGTTTTTTTTGTAATATGGGTTATTGTAATTGTAATTTCCCCTTGTGTGAATAACGTATACATTATTATTAATATTAAAAACATCATACAACATCAGTTGACACAAGACACCGCAGTAAGTGCAGAATGTGTTTGACGTGTTCCAGGAAAAAAAAAACAAGACAGATTAAAGAAGACAGACATGAACAGGTAATTTGAACTTTGGTTCAAGTAAGGTGGCAAACTTTTTGAAGTCAATCGACTCACAGTTGTGTAGACATCCCAGTATTAATCCACATATTAACCCACGTTCCCTCCAGCTTTTGGTGTTCCTGCGTATTTACTAACCAGCTATCGGGTCATCGGTGAAGGCCCGCCTGTAGTGTTCTGTCCCTACGTATCCATACATCCATGCTTGTAACGTTACCGGGGTTACCTTCTGTTTTGGGGAAAGGGGGTGTGAAAGGGCGTGCTCTTTTACCTTGTTAAGGTAAGCTAGGTTAGCCTCCTTGTGTTCGTTTCTCAAATGTAGACTACTTTTAAATTCATGGAACAGTTTCCTTGTAATAAACTGTCAACATATTTGACCACCTTACACTGCAAGGCACTTGCTTTTATCTGACACAGTCATAACCAAATAGGACTCTGCCGCTTTCTTCCGACTTTCGGTATTGCCATGATGCCAGGCGAGGGGCACGAACTATGTTGTTTGTTGTGTTCAATTTTACATGGAATATCAGAATTTCAGGGTTCGCAGTCGGAAACTACGGGAAATGTCACGGTTGGAAAGATATAACCTTACTTGCTCTATGAAAGACAGTGACAAAGACGAAAACATTTACTCGATAATTTGAACTGATTTTTTTGACACCTATAGCACATTGCGCATCACCACAAGCCTGTAAACATAGAGGCTTCAATGAAGAGAAGGGAGAGCCTTGCAGCACTTTAAAACCTATTTTATACAGTCTATGGAGTTTAAATCTCACAAAAGAAAGTAGCGTTTGTGATGCATTCGGCTCGTAAAATTAAATGACAATCTAAGACATTAACAAAAATTCAAAAATCGTGAACAGGGTAAATCGAGATCGCAATTTTATAACAATTAATTGTGCAGGCCTAAAATGGAATCAGAATCGAACCGTGAGGTACCCAGAGATTCCCACCCCTATTGTTCTCCATCTGAGATGGTGTGCAAAAGGCCAGTACTTAGATAAATGAAAGTGCATTCGCTCACTAGGGACCAACACAGTAACTTAATGACTTTAGCATTAAGTATCCATGTTCGACTTAAGTTAAGTGAACATGTTTGAATAAGTGGACAAATGTGGGTAGGACAGTATTGTTTTTTTAGATGTTCATGGCTTGTACTAATGGCATTACACTGAATTTGAAATGGATACCAAACAGGTATTGTTGCCTATATTTAGATGTTTCTATTGTTGACCCTTACTGTATATTAATGTTCTGAAAAACAGCTACTGGTGATGTAGGGTACACAAAGGTCCATTTATAAACAAAGTTCTGATACAGACACATATATATATATATATATATATATATATATATATATATATATATATATATATATATATATACACACATATACATATATATATATATACATACATAAAAATAATATAAATAATATAAATAACGTGTTGTATGGTTACCTTGCAGCTTGAAAGTTTACGACCAAGTCATCCAGTAAACGATTGGTTCTTAGATCTTGTTCTGTTGCTTGCTGAAGGAAACAAAAGAAGCAAGATATGAAGGATTCTGTCTTCTTTATCAAATTGATACAACGAATTATAAATTACAAGCTGCAATTGTGAGTAGACAATTGAGGTAATCACACTGATGATTATGCAAATGACTTGGGTTATCATTATGAATTCAAGTCAATACTTACTGTATTGCAAACTGGACACTGCAACTTATAGCAAAGAAATTTTCTGATGCACAAGGAGCAAACTGTAAAATAAAATGCAAACAAAATGTATGTTATACATAACCTGTTAGCCAAGATTTAGAGAATGTCCTTACTTTCACCAAAGGGGTTGTTCAGTGATAATTTGGATTTAACAATGCACATACATGTAAAAAGGTTTTCTGTAGTGCACAACTCTATTCAATCCACATTTGAGGATGGTCTAGAGTGGCTCACAAATAGCTGCTAATGTACAGTAATTACCTCCAGTCTAATGGAGCACTCATATACAACACAATGCAACATTTTGAAGCAAAAGCGCATGCTAAGTTTCTAAATGCAAGCAAAGCTGCATCCACCTATGATGAACTTGCTTGAACTTAAATGGGATACTTCACCGATTAGCACTAAGCTTTGAATCAGTAGAAGCCTGGTAGAATTTTCAAATGACTGTGCTTCCTTCTAGTGATGGCCAAATGAAGCTTTGTGAACCAGTGTCTTTATTTTCTGAGCCCACTAGATGGTGCTCTTGGTTTTAAGAGAAAGGCCTAAGGCACTGCAATTCAGTGTATTTGTAACCCTTTGTTGAACAGAGAGTGCCATCTAGTGGGCTCTGAAAATAAAGACACTGGTTCACAAAGCTTCATTTGGCCATCACTACTTCCCTCCCTCATGTCCCCCTGAGTCTAGATTTCTCTGTATTGTCGGTCTGGAAAAAAGCCTCTGATAACGCAAAAATCGTCATTTAGCGTCATCGGAGGCATTTTTGGCCAGAGGCGGTGGACTACAGCCAGCCAGTTCCTCGTGTTTTCAACACGCCCATAGCGGGTGGGACTGTCACTACCCGATGCAATTGCTAACAGGCTGTCTTTTCAGCAAAAAACATTTACAACAAGTATGTGCATTTAAACTACTGCACGTGTACCACCGGGATACATTGGTACAGATCGGTGAATAAGCAAAAATTTTATTACGGATGGAATACTCTACACACTACGCGAGCTTCGCCTGCTACGGAGATCAGCACCTCAGCCTGCGGTGTCGCTGCTAGCCAGGTAAGGGGACATCAAAAGCGGTGTGCGTGGAAGTTGAAACGTGGACTGAGTGCAGGAGTTTGACCTAGGTGGAAATCTAACAGTAGCAGATAACCTGTCCCATCTATCCCTCTTGCAATTGGCCGCTCATTAGACAAAAAACTGGACTACATCCAACTTCAACATGAGTTCAGAGACGGCTGAGTTCTTGTTTTTATGGAAACATTGCTGAACAACAGTGTACCTATCCAGCTACCAGGCATGCTAGCCTTCCGAGCAGATGCTGCTCTGTCGGCTAAGACTCATGGAGATGGGCTGTGTTAACATGGATAAGTGCAGAAATGGGCTGCTTTTATCCAACTACTGCTAACCGCTGGTGGAGTTTGTGACTGTCAAATGCCAACCATTCTACATTCCAAGCAAATTCACAGCTGTGTTTATAACCGGTGTTTACATCACTCCAAGCACTAATGCTACCATTGCATTAGCTGAACCTTACGGAGCCTATGATGTGTGTGCATTATATGTAGCTTATTCTTTTTATATATTTTAAATGTATGAGCCACGGTGAAACATTGTTTTGTGTATATGGTTGAAATTACAGTAAACACCCTTGAGTTGACTTGTCACTTGACTGCTTCTCTATGTCTGTAACAGGTAGGTGTGGCTAACATGCATATACTGCAATAAAATTCCACTCATTTGAAAAGGCATCCATTATAATTCAAATGTATAACTCCTACTGCTTTGAAATCATTTTGAAAAGTACAATTCTATTTTTCAGAAAGGACATCATCTGCATTTCTAAATCCATTAATGCAGTACTAATTTCATAGCTACCTTAAATCTGCTCTAGTAGCTACTTACAGTTGTGAGAGCATTTAGTCATCATTGAAATATTGAGAAAGTCAAAGCAAATGGGACACCGAAGCAGGGCATCAACATTCTGCAAATGAGAAAAAAATATAGGGATTGGCATAATCATGAAATTTAACAATAACGTTACAGACCAGAAATAGTTCCTTTTTTGGTGAAACTAGTGTAAAAATTGTCATAGAATAAAAAACATTTTAATTCAGTGTAGTAAAATCAAACAAATCAAAATGTTGCTTAATGACTGGTAGGCTACACAAAGTTTGTCATTTACCTTTAGAAAACTAGGCCAGGATACCTACAGCACTATTTCCCTGCTCCACTTACTGGAAGATGTAGAAGTCATAGGTTCTCTTAACTAGATAGTTCCACTTCGAACGCATCATACCAACAGCTAACGATAACCTGACTCATGTGGTCATATAACGTATATGATGTGTTCCACAACATCTCTCACTTGGTTCATTGTCACGATACATATGTACATCCAAAATATGTTAGCATTGACGTAACCTGACCCCTAGCTATCTAGCTAAGTATGTTTAGGTAATGTTAATTGTTAGATTTGGCAGAGTAGCTAACGTTAACGTAACTTACGTAAAATATGTAATTAATTAGCTACCGTTAACGTTAGATATTCTTAATTGGACAGGGTTACCTTGACAGTAACCGATATTACGATGAATACTTACGTTAACTGTAACGTAAGTTACTTCAATAACGTTAGTTAAATCACAAATGAGTTTGTTACGTCAACGTTAGCTAACGTTATAAGTTTAACGTTACGTAACGTCAGGACCTGTTAAGTTAGCATCAGTCTATTGTAATGTCAGCTAGCTAGCTAGCGTTAGATCAAAGAACTTGATGAGTAAGTAACAGTTGTAGCTATAGAGTACCTATAGAGTTGTAACGTCACTCATTTACGTCCGTGGATGTACTAACTTTAGCTGTTGGGGTTTTTAATTTAGCTGCTAGCAACCGCCATGTTTACAAAACGTTTTTGTTTTTGGTTTTTTTAAATATGCAACTTACTTTCAGACATGCAAGGCTATGTGGTAAATCTGCTTCAATCCGTTGGGCCATGTCTGGTAACGTTAAACAACAAAAGCAGCTAGGCTTTTTTAAGAAAGTCACAATTTTTTGTTTTGTTTCAGTGATCAGAACTCAAAGTCCCGCTCGAAGGGATGCTAGACGCCTATTAACCTACGTCATTTGACGAGTTCCGTTCTGTAAATAGTGGCCGGGTTGGGTCATTTGGAAGAGCAGGCGCACATATATTTGAGTGTTCCAGGCAGCCGTGATACTCTTCATTTCACCTGATAAGGAGACAAGTTATCCTGGATGACAAGTATAAGTATATATATATATATATATATATATATATACACCTAACACTTTAAATACTGTGTATATATATATACACAGTATTTAAAGTGTTAGGCCCACAATGACCTATAAAATATCCTTCTCTCATTGCACCTTGTACTAGTAGTACTGTATATTAAGTCACACCTAATAATTACAATAAATGAAGTTGGTGTGCGCCAGGATTGTATTTGACATCATTTTTTAAATGTTGGTAGTTTTATACCCTTGATTGAATGTTGATGTCCTTGATTGATTCATAACATACTAGTTGAATTGAGTGCAAAAGTGTTCTGCCAACCCTGCCATTTAATTCTCAGATTGAAATTTTACTTTACCCATTATAGATGTACTGTACCAACATAAAGAACAAAATCACTTTTTAAAAGACAACCTCCATTTCAAAATAACATAAACTATAGTCCTCTGAAAAGACTAGAAATACAAAGTAAATGCTTTGCAGATAGTAATGAGCCCCTATATGAAATGCTGACCTTGAAGGTAAAGCCACTGCTTCGGTGGTAATGGCCTTCTTGTGGCCATTAGGCTACAGTCCTCAATATCATTGATCATGTATCCTTAACAAGGCACTATTGTAACAATCTCCACACCCTTGGCTTCAATGTTTCAAAGACATGCATTTATGTTCCACATGAAGTGTGTGTAAATCTAAATCAAATATTTGAAAAGACAGTTTCCAGTTTCTTTTTAAAAACACTGTTTTCTAGACACAAACTATCATGTTTTTGCGATTACACTTTTAATATTTGCATGTTTGCATCCTGCTAATGTTGTCAAAGTCAAGTGAAACAAATTCAGCAAAATTCTTTTAGTGGGATGCAATAGTGGGGTTATAATGGGCATAGTGGATTTATGATCAGACTATTGAAAAATAAAAAATACTGTCAAAGTATACTACTTAGACACATGCCAGCAGCACAGAGTACAAACTGGCAAAAGTGGCAGTTGGTCAAGGCCACACCCCCAGCCTCCACCTTACCCCCCCTCTCTCCACCTAAAAAGCTACAGACTCAGAAATGGCACATACTAAGGAAAGCTCATTGTGAGACTGGCTCTAGTGGCTGTAATTCTGCACCAAGGCTGAATTTTGGGAAAGAGACTTAGAGGACCACTAAGGTCTATATAAAAGCATCCAAAGAGCCCCATGTCATGGGACCTTTAATATCCAGATGCATTTATGTGCAGTAATTCGATTTTTCCCCGGTGGTTTGGAGGATGCAACCCCCAGAGCATTTAGCCAGTTAAATAATTTCATTGTGTTGCCAAAGCATTAGTGAGTCTTTCTACATGGTCTCTCCAATCAATTCTGGAACAGGTTTCCCCTGCAGAGGACGATGAGACTACTTTACAATTGTACAGTTGTTTCACATTTATCCGAGGACACATCTTTGAATAGGCTTCTATTTTCTATTTTTTCTTCTCTGT
Source organism: Etheostoma perlongum (assembly GCA_026937815.1). Taxonomy (NCBI): domain Eukaryota; kingdom Metazoa; phylum Chordata; class Actinopteri; order Perciformes; family Percidae; genus Etheostoma; species Etheostoma perlongum. The sequence continues at coordinate 5,492,674 of CM049374.1, read as the reverse complement.
TATAATCTCTGGGTTTTTAGCAACATTATTAAATCCTATTTTCACTATTTATTTTTTCTTTTGTGACCTGTGTCACACCTTAGACGTTGGAATGCAAGGAAGTCAAAATGTTTCAGGGATCAATGACATTATAAATGACTTGGCCAATCAGGTCTGTCTGTGTCAGTGTATAGTGTCTGTGGCTGAATAATATTATGCAAGTCACCTTTCCCTTTTCCTGATTGAAGTCTTTGTATTGAAACAATTCCTTTTGTGTTGTTTGTGTGTTTTGTATGTGTGTTTGACAGTCCATCCCATTATTTATTCCTATTTTTTTTAAATCACAAAATACCACAGGTTACTTTCACTGTTCTAGCTCCATAGCCCATGCTTTGAATTCTGTAGATTGAAAAAGTAAATGACTACACCGATCTACCACAAAATACGAACTGCTGCACAATAAATACTCATGCAGAATGGATATAAATACCACAGACACATACGCAAATGAATGAGGTAGAATGGACTTTAACTCTGCTTTTTATTTGTTTCAGTTGGAGTTTGACCAACCACTTTTCTCTTCCAGCACTCTGCTGAGACATACTGATGGGTTTGGAAAATGGGAATGTTTAATCAGTGTGTGTATGTTGTACTGAATGCTTGCAACCTTTAAGGTTGTCAGGACTTATATTTCAGATTAAACCCATTACCAGGTATTTTACGTAGGATTTATTTCAGTCCTGGATGTTCTTTTCAGTGCAGAGTCTTATTACTGATCCTGTGTGTTTAAAGATTGTTTACAGTACATTAAATCCTTAATGATATTTTGTTAGACTGAACTTGCCTTTAATATTTTATTTCTTCGTTACGCAGGGCCTCTTTCTAACTCTCTCCTCACATGGAGAAAATATATAATAGCAAGCAAATGTTTAGTCAGGGATAACTTTCCACTATTATATCCAAAGGGACCTAGTGTATTTGGAGCCTCCTCCTGTCACCCTGAGGGAGCAGAGAAAAAGAAAATGTGTCATTATTTGAATTGTTATTGATTATTACTAAAACATTTTCTTTTTCTAAATGGTTCAACGTCACCATTTAAAGGGGGCCAGACTATAGTCAAACATTAGAAAGACCCTACTGTACATCATTCTTACAAGTTGATTTGCATCTTTCAGATCACAAGAGGCAAATTATTTCTCAATTTAAGGCTTTTCATAGCAAGAATAAAATTCAAGGTATGTGTTTGAAGTTTAAAAAAGCCCTATCCAACAGACCCCTGCTATTGACAGTAAGAGCCATGAGCTAGAGAAGCATCTGCAGAGTAACATGTCACATGAGGAAGACATTTGAAATCTTGTTCAGCTTTCCTTCAGTGCAGTGTAGCCTGTGCAACTCTTTGATGTGGATTAAAACAAGCAACACACACGAGGCATACATTAAAAAAACTGTAACTGAGGTTTCAATTTCAGGTTTTATGCAGATTTGTTATGGCCTGTTGCTGCTACTGAAATATGGTTCAAATGATGAGAGTATGCTGCTACAGACAGAAAATCTGTATTGACTTTTTCACTTAAATGTGTGCCTGAAGCAAGTTACAAAAAACACAAAATAAATCAAGCATAGTCATTACCTTTCTAATGCCCAGGGAAATATGGGCATAATGTGAGCTCTAAGGAGCATTATTATTTACCCAAAAAGTATTTTGTTAACGCAAAATAGTTGCATGTGAACATATATCCTGGGATATAACATTGCAGAGCTTAGCATTTAGTCTATAAGCTGAGGTGAATCTGTGGGTCACATGTACAGATTAACTGTGTGCTCCTTAACAAGACTTTGTCTCAAACATCTGCACTATGATATTCATGGTGTCTAAGGACTGTGCTGTGCTTTGCCTTATGAGTGTTATATTGTTATCTATTCTCCACATCCACATACATATCTCCATATTGCTTCCTAATGATGCCCTTAGCAGGTGAGTCATCCTGCCCTGTGTTATCCAGTGCACAGGACTAGACCTGTCTGGGATCTTAACAATGGCTGGAGCTGTGGGAAATGAGGGCAAACAGGTTGAAGCCAGTGTGTCTGCAAGTTAACTAATGGATTTAAACATGGCTTAATTTTTCATGTGTTGTATGTGTTTTGCTTATTGTTATTGTTAAAAAGTTGTGCTTCTGCTTCATTTAGCAGGAGGCGAATGACAGAGATAACCCCTTTAGCCTTTTTGGTTCTGATGCAGTGAAAAGAATTTGCAAAGCCCCAAGCCAAATATATATGAAGATTGAAATATCTAAGATAAGATTTTTGCTCTTCCTTACTTGTTCATGTATGCATTTAAGTTGTAATGCCTTTAATGTTTACTACAGTATGTTTCAAATAGTAACAATGTTGGTTTGTGTCCTGGATTTCTATTTATTCTAAAGTCTCATATGCAATTATTACTTTACTCATATTATGCACATGTGATGTGAAATACAATCTGCAGGTGAAATGAAGTGAACTGGAATTACTCACCTGTGTCTAAGTGACCATTATTGACAATAGCTAATATGTTTATCAGAATTCTATATGGTAGATATATATTCTTATAAAGCCTATATGAATATTCTACCCAGAGGTCCGTTCTATTATTAAGCTGATAGATTTGCAGCCATTTCCTTTTTAGGTGCAGGTGCATTTAATTGAAAATAGTTAAAAGTAATTGCCATAATTTGTTTTTGTAACAGTGGACTGTTGATTAGATTAGACAGCTAGACAGGTTGTATACTCCACAACCAACATCTGTGTGTGTGTGTGCGTGTGTGTGTGTGTGTGCGTGCGTGCATGCGTGCATGTGTGTGTGTGTGTGTGCATGCCTAACCTTAACCATCTCATGAGACTTTGGCAAATCTTGGGTAATCATCTAAACACAACAGAGATAGAAAGGATGGGAAACATAGGAGTTACTGTGAGGCAGACTGCAATGTTTGTTGTCAGTTCCTGGTAACTTGTCCTAGTCAGTCACAGTCAGGTTACTGAATCTGAATTTCAAAAACTACACATTATAGGAATATTTATGCCACATAGCCTACAGCACAAGGATAGCTAAAAAAGGAAAAACGATCTAACATTTACCTGCATTGGGTTAATAAACGCATGAATAAATGGGTCAAGAACATTTTACATATCCGCTTTTCAGGAACATTTGCATTAACCTAGAGAATCAATAAGAAATTTAGTCAATCTGAAACCCTCACCCACAAATTGCTTTGAAAGCAAAGCTTACCATGACTGATCACGTTATTGGGGGTCACTTGTCCTTGCTTTCTTTAAAGAAACACATATGCTGTCGAGGAGTGATTGGTAATGCAGGATCAGTTCTGCCTCTGTGTTTAATCATTTCATTTGACATAACCATGACATAGCTCTGGGTAAAAATGTAAACATTTACATTCTCATTTATCATAAGTGCACCTCCTGATATTTCTGTAGCAAAATAGTGCACATAATATGGAAACACTTGAACTAAAGAAAACATGACTTCCATTTTTTTAGGTTGTTTTATTCAGATTATGAAAATGAATGATCCACGGCTCCCCACTGGTCCTCAAGGGATTTTAATTGATGAGTGTAGCTGTTTCACAATTAATTATTTTGATGTTGTTAAGCTGAAGGCAGAGGAGGTGAAGGTTGAAATAGGAAGTTATGATAATTTTGTTCTGTTGTGACTCTTACAAAGAGATTGATGTGTTATTGAAGAGTTTGCGTTTAGTTTGCATATTAATCAGTGTGGAAGATACATTAAATTAGGCCACTAGAGGGGGCTTATGCAACATACGTTTCAAACCAGCTGGAGCATCTTCTTGTCATTGATGAGTCATACCTTATTCTAGAGAGGCATAACACATTTTCCATGCCAGCAGCAGAAGCTGTGGGTTTTGTTTGTTGCTGCTTTTCCTTCCAAGTAATCTAAATAATGCAATAATAAATAAATAATGCAAGCCCTGGGTTTTACCAGGGTCCTATAGAGCCTCAGGTCAGCAGGGATGTGTGCTGTCACAGTCCTTACTGTTTTTGGAAATGACAAGGAACAAAATCACTTGTAAAAGTTTTTAATGCAACATAATCACCAGACAAGGGGGTTTAAGAATGTACTTTACTTCATGTGTACTTGATTTTTATCTAAACAGATACTGAATACATGTGACCCTCTGTAAACAACACTCTCTGTTTCTTATCTGTTATTGTAATTAGTGCAATTTATTTTCTTATGTTGAATTACATCCTTCCTAATAGACAGTATTTCCTTCCTTCTTAGATCCTCTTTCTAGACAATATAAAATGAATTGTTATAACTTAAAGTCACATCTGAGAAACAAAAATTGCTCCTGAAATTACTTTTTACTTAATTATTTTAGACAACTTTACCTTATCACAACCTTAAGATATTCAGATTGATTTTATAAGTGCCAGAACATAGAACTCTTCTGACAGAACTTCACATATTAGTATGTGCTATACCTTCTAGACATGCCAAACAGTTAAGAACACTGTTTGGCATGTTCTTGTTAAACAGGGATTTCTCGGGTGGAACAAATTGAATTGTGTTTATGTTTCGTCAGAGTTAGCGGTTGGTGTAACACTCTCCAACTAATGGACCAGAAAGCCAATTTCAAAGAGAGATGTAATCATCTAATTAATGCAAAACTGTTCTCTGTGTAGCCATCACTACAATAGTTGTTCCAAATCCTTAAAGAGCAATCCACGGAGTGTTGACTGCACTCTCTACATGTAAATGTCATATTCATCAAATACTTTCTGTGCTGTAGTTTCTCCATCATGTGGCAACAGAATGAACTGCAGAATCTGCTACACACCATCTAATTATTCTTGTGATTTGAGACAAAGAGTCAGATCATTTTGTATTTGCTAATGTCTGCTTTTTAAAATCAGTATACTGTCTTGTACTGATCAGCACTTATCCATTTTTTATTTAAAAATAAGTAAAGAGTTTTTTCATGTTCAACTTCTTTTAAAACTTATAATTTATTATCATTCCATTCTTTGTTGTTACTTATGTTTATGACTTTGTACTTGCAGTCTCCTTATCGGAAGTGTATATCTGCCATAAAATGTATCAGCAATAATGACAATTTAAATCTGGGGTTAGGTGGGAATCATCTTGTGTATGTATTTAAAGGCCCTGAAAACCTATTTTCTAAATCAACTTCTTACTATGATCAATGGGGTCGTACACAAACACACAATTTCATGCCAAAGTGAGAACGGCTTTGATTATTTCATGAAAGATTTTTCTTATATGAAGTGGGTGAGAAGTAGAAAAGAGTGATGTCACCACATCCCTCCATGTACCAATCAGGATTTAGCAACATTTCTTAAAATGTTGTGAAAGTTTTCAGATGTGTTCCTAATAACAGTGGAACCTGAGTTTTGAGTATTAAACTTTTAATAATACCTACTGCAAGGATAGTTTTTTCCCAAATTGTAATTTCATTGTTGGTCATTTAATAATAATTTTTATTATTGGAGAGAAATTCTCTAAATTGGAAACCAGGGTCTTTAAGTGACAACAGAAATAATATCATTACATTATCTGTTATTTCTTTGACGTAATTCACTTTTTGATCACAGCTGGATTCCAGATCGGCCTACAACACTACAAATCAATTCACTCATAATACCCACATAACAGAGCATAATGGTTTATTTGGATGCAGGGGTTTGCATGTGTACGTTACATCACAGGGTTTCGAGCCAACCAGACACTCAACAAACAGCATCACCAGACAAACATTAAAGAGAAGGTAAACAGTGAGACAGCAACTCACACTCTGGTCCCCACAAGATGACATTCTGCTCTCTTACTGTGATGTCTTTATGAAATATTGTCTACTCATGTCGGCATACATTCCAGTAAAGAAAGTCAGTGTAACATCACATGTAGGGAGAAGGTGAGGGCACCAAGTGCCTTATAACCTCATCAAGAAGAGGGTCCATATCAGTTCTGCTGTTTCCAACAATACTGCAATGAAGGGAAAGAGCTAAATGACAAGTTACGGCTCAACCACAGCACAGGTAGTTCACATGGAAAACAAAAAAATGAGAGAAATCTTCTAAGATGATTCTTCTAAACTTCACTGGTAGATCGCGTGTACAGTACTTTCTATAACTCTTATTCTTCAGCGATCAAAAACAGATGAACGTTCCCTGATAATTCTTCCGTAATTCACAAGAGGAATACTTTACACAATGTATTCCTTGTGGTGGTTTGACAACTGAGTAGCAATAGAAAGCAAAGATAAAAAAGCAACATCAGTTTATAATAAACATGACAACTAATAGACAACATATTACAGTAAAAAAGCAAATATAAAAGTCCAATAAAAATTTATGTTGTGCACAAAAGGCACTCAAATCTTCTGTTCCACTTACACAAGTGTAGCCTATATAAATAAAAAACCAAACAGTCTAGTTAAATATTATAATTTCACCTTTTGAAAGTGTGTGCTTTCTTTGTATTTCAATAAACATATATGCTTTTTCTTGTAACTTCATAATTTCTTCATAGATTTCAACTGGTGCAAAACTGTACCCAGGACAAATAGAACTATATGGATAACCCTAGTGATTGTTAAATTAGCTCCAGATCATAATGCCCACGTACTGTAAAGGTGAAGGTAGGTGAAGGTATCCACTGCTTTGTCACAAGAAGAGGGAATACCAACAGGAACCAGCAGAGGATGTGAGTGCACTGTTTGACCTTAAATGCTGTATTGCCTTAATCTGGCTGTTCAAGTTCTCTGTTCTTAAGAATCAATTCATTGACAACAAGCACATATATTTAATTTACATGTATCTCAGTAACACAGCAGAATGTACAAACTGTACAGATCTGACAGTGGAATCAGAGCCTGGTTTACATGCTAATATTTAAGTTGATCTTACTCAATCAAGCACTGTTCTTTTTCACTTTTACTTACCAACTGCTACAAGCAGCTTTATTTATAATTTCCAGACAGCCACCATAAATGTTAAGGTATATTTAAAAAAAAAAAACATTTAATATTAAATTAATTTGTGCATTTTTTCAAGGAAAGGCACCACATACAGCCATTGCCTAACTGACGCAGAATATGAGTCAGACATTACAGCTCAAAACATGCAGAACTGAGCTCTTTGAGATGCGGATGACAAGGTCTCTGGACTACAGCTGTCAGAATGACAAGACATATAGTAGATATGAACACTAAAACTCTTTTTAGTCTTCTTTCAATGAAATAAATAGTCTACAGTTAGAGCATAACTGTATCTATCAACAGGGACAAAAAAGGGAAGGAAGGAAACCATGATAGCTGTAAAAACAGTATGTTATAACATCTGCTTCTCAGGTTCCTCTGAGTATGACATTTTATATTTAAAAGAGAAACTGTCATTGCAGTACTTAAATTTGAAACAGTTCAATTGTTACAAACTAAGTGGGAAAATGGGCAAGTGTGTGTAAAAAACATAATGGAGAAAACATTTATTCAGGCATTGCTGTCCGTTCAACAGAAATCAGTTTTATACAGTACAATTACCAATGCATTCTAAGCACACAGTACAAGGTAAAAGATTTGAACTATATTGTACACAGTTAAAGAGTATGTTTGTAGTTTACTGAAGATGACAGAAAGGTGGTTTATTACCTTTACTCTAAGTTCAATTCACAGTCAACCCTGCCTTTTTTGTATTAGCCTGTACAAGATTAACACTTAAAAAATTACGAGCTGTATATTATGTACACGTTTACCACAGGATTTCTACATGAGTCGATGCATTAATTAAGTCTGCCACAGATGTCTTGCTTTGTTAAGTTTTGATTAGTATGTCTCAGACTTCAGAGATTATCTTCATGCCAGGATGCTTTTGTCTTTAACAGTGAACAAAGATAATTCAGGTACAACATCTAGAGTACCACACACATGGCAGATTTAAAATATAATACAGTAAGATCCCCATGTATTACTTTGTCACATATTTGGATATCTAAAACGTGAGTCTTTTACTATTTTCTCATGAAAATTAGGTTTCAAACAAATATGTTATGCGTATAATGACCATATGAGAAAATCCCACATCATAACAAATATCTCAATGATTGATGCAAGTTTTTTTTCGTGTGTTCTCCAAACCCTGCATGCAGAAGTACATAATGTCACTAAGTTAATTTGCTGAACATTCACTGTATTATGTAGTACAAACAGAAAGCATGGTGTGACCTCAAGTAAGTTTGTATGTACAGCCATAAGACCCGGCAACCTAAATGCCAGACATGATATTTTAGCCTGCATGTTTACACCCGTCCAGATGAGGTGATTCATACACATCAACAGGAGTAACTAAAACATCAGCTGGACATCGTGTGCTGGGTGGAAAGTAACTAATACTGAATGTCACAAAAGTAACTATTGCTTCACTTGCATTCATTGCATCTTTGAAAAGAGAACATGGCCACAGATTTTTGTTGTTGAAACTGAGGTAAACTGAAATAAATGTATTCTTATACACATTTTCTTTAGTTGTATCAATTTTCAAAGTGAGTTGAGTTTAATACAAGTTTCAAAGAGAGTTGAGCTTACTAATATCACACCTCTACAGCTCCTTCCACCACTTTATCACCATGGTAACATATTGTAGGCTCGCTCCAAGAGCTTCCTGAATATATGAGGTAAGTCAGGCAGAAAACAGAGAGGAAAATATTAATATCTGCTTTTCACACATCATCACACATTTCCATTAGCTTCCCCTAATTTGGGAAGCTTTACAACCTTCCCACCTAGCAGATTCCACCTTTGCTACATGGTACCCGACTTATCTCCAGCATCACCAGACATATTAATATTGGAACCAGCAGCTGTACTGTTACTTGGAAACATCTTCTCAGTGGGAGTTACAGCAGGACTGCCGACCCCTGAAGAGCTGGAGCTGCTGGAGCGGTGCTGGGTGGGAGGCGGTCGTACCGGCCTCGTAGGTGGGGGGCGTAGCTGAGCCCCAGCCAGTCGGGCAGAGAGAGCGGGTTTAAAGGTGGTCATCATTTCAGAGGTGGAGCTGCTGCTGCGGCGCATGGCTGCATCGGGGTCACGGATCATTATAGTATGCAGAGGACTGCCAGGCTCGGAGTTAACTGGGTTCTTCATGGGCTCCAGGGTGTCCAAGACCACGTCAGGAGCCTGCTTAACGGTGTTCTTTCGCTCCAGCTCACGAAGCTCATGGAGCGCTGTAGTCATAGTCTTCTCTATGTCCTGGTAGAAGAGAGATGAAGATGAGGAGGACAGAACAATCAAAAATAACAGCCAGGTTAGTGAAACATCTAGCATTTACAAAAATGACACTTACTGTAGGACTATACCCATGTTAACCTAACTAAAATTCATGTACATAAGTTTTGACCATTTTCAAATAAAGACTGTACAGTGTAAGATTTAGACCATATGATTTTTTTATTTAATTTTTTAAAAACTTTTTCTTTACTTAGTACTTTTACTTTACTTATACAGTTTCCTACTTTTTCAAGTACGGCTTGGTTTTTGTTTAATTTCGGCAAACTTAAAACTTGTTGTCATCCATCATAGTAAATTTCAAGTCTGCAATAACTTTTGTCAAGGCTATATTATTGTTGCATGTTAAGTTCAAGTTAAATTTTATTTATATAGCACATTTAAAAACAACCATAGTTAACCAAAGTGCTTAACAAGCTCAAAATCTAAATGAATTATATACACAAACAAATGCAAAATAAACAACGGTAAAAAAAAACAAAGGTCAAAGTGTCAAAACACGAATCCAATGAACAGAAGTGGGTCTTAAGAAAGGACTTGAAAGTTTCAGCTTTCAGAGCAGTTCCTATTTGAATAGGTAAACAATTTCAGAGATTTGTAGCAGCCACTGAAAAAGGTTGGTCCTCTTTGTTTTTTAACCTGGATCTGGGAACATCGAGGAGCATCTGATTGGACGCCCTTAGTGCTTTGACAGGAGTGTGAACATGTAAAAGCTCTGATAAATAAGAAGGCGCTAACCCATTAATGCAGTTTTGTCATATCCTATGAAAATTAATGCAAACCAATGGGGGCCTGGAATGGTAAACACAACAAATCCTTTCTAAAACACAGCAGCATGGTTTGCAAAGTGGTTAGTTGAGACATAAAGTATATAGTGTGGTAAACGGGCTACAATATGCAAAATAACTGCTATTTGTTGCTAACAAATTATATCAAAAGAGAAAACTTATATTTCTCTGTATCTTTTTCACATATCAGTTTTGCCTCTACAAGGAATTTTCCACATATACCTCAGCCAGAGCTTCAGTCTCCAGTGATTTGTGGTCCCCAAGGCTGCTGTGGCGAGTGGACCCCGGCATTGGTCTCAGAGGGTGGCCCTCAGGATAGGCCTTCCTGTCTGGGTAGTTGATGCTTCCTGCACTACCAAAGGTGCCAAGGCGTCGTTTTTCTGGGCTCTCCATACGACCCTTGCTAATGGACACCTTGTGTGGGCTGCTGGGACAGGCCGCAGCCCGTGGTGGAGTGTCAGCCACTCTGGTTGGGCTGTGGGTGTCTTTACCACTCCGACGATGTGGGATTGCAGCTCCATCGGACCGTAGCCTTACCCTGTGGAGAGGGATCAGATCCGAACAACAGTCAAACAGAAAAACTCCTCAATAGCACTCAATAGCACTTTTAAATCTGGAAAATTTGTTATTCTTGATCCTTAAATGCATCCACCTCCCCATGACTCCTCCAAAGTTGCAATCAAGTGATTGTTCACATGGTGATGGGACATCATTTTTGGAAGAACCCTTATCATCCAGCAACGGCCCACTGCTTGCTTCGCTATCTGCTTTCTGACTGAGGTTATCTGAGAAAGCATCATCCCTGGAACAGCAGAGGAACTGAGCATAAGCTACACACATGTACAAGTCCATTTTGAATATTGAGTGTTACATTTTTTCCAACCCAACAGTTTAGTGTAATGTTGTCAGCAGAATTACATGACACAAGACAAACAACAGCTAATAAAACACATTCTTCTGTCACTCACAGGTCTTGTACTACAATGTACTGATGTGGGATGAGGCCATCCACACCATTGTGCCGGCCTTCCCACCAGTCTTCAGATGCTCTGTGATACAGAAGCAAAGAGGCTCCCTTTTTGAAGGACAGCTCCCTGGGTGTGCGTCCTACATAGTCAAACTTAGCGATGGCCTCGATCTGTTCGACCTCTGAAAACATAGAGATCAACAAAAAGCTTAATCAGTTGCTTAATAAAACATGGTTATAATCAACAACATAATTCACAATCCTGGAACTTATTAAATACTAAAACAAAATAATCAATACTAAAAAAATCATTGCTGTGATTCAGTACATGATATTATCTCCAAAAAGGTATGTCTCAGTTTACATTGTAAATCCCAGAGACATATTGCAGAGTAACACAGCGGAAATATAAATAAAAAACCAGCACCCGTATTATTGAACTAGTGATTGCTTGACAAACGACCACTGTTTAAATATTTTGTTTAGAAAATTGCATTTTAAGTCAAAAAGGATTTTTGCCAAAATTTCAAACCTGGTCTTGTCTGCAGTGCATTTCTGTATGACAGCCAGCAGGGGTCAGTCAGACTTAACTGTATGGTTAACAACCAGCTCTCACAAAGAAAACACTTTTGCACCACTCTGATTTTATTTTGTTTTATTTTGAAAAAACTACAAGAGGGATGCAAAGACTTAAAAGAGGTTCAGTCAAAGTTGTGAGTGAATAAAGATAAAAAGACATTTTGGTTTCAATTCCAAAGTAATGAAAATAGAAAAAGTACTGCATGGTTGCTACGTTCTTACACTGACACCAACTTGTTTTTGATGTTTTTCATGAAAACTGCTGCCAAAGGACACAAACTGAACCAGCTACAGAAACTACAGTGCAACGCCAGAGCCCACAATGTCACATAAGACTCTCAGCATGCCAGTAAGCAGGAGCAGAACCTACAGCCGGCAATCATCGTTTGTCTTTTTCAAGTCCGCGCTCATTATAAACACAGCCAATAGCACAAATGAAGCTCAAACATAGGGTTACCCCAGTCTGACCTCACACACTCCATACTTCATAGACCTGTCCACTGTTACTTCACACATGGCACACAAGATATTATTCTGTGTATCACCCGTGTTTTGGCTTTTGTGTCTGGCCCAGTTTTGCATTCAAAGCTCAGAGGAGAATTGGGGAAATACTGCACAAAGGAGAAGGTCTCAGGAGAATTGCTTACTTACACTGAACAAAAAATGAGCAGGCAAGTAGGGAGGAGGAAGAGAGGGGAAAGAGAGAGACTTGCACACAGAAAGACAGATCAAAGAGGCAGTGCTGCATGCCAACACTGTTTACTCAGCTTCAAACATCACATAACCTTTGCATCATAAGCTGTTGCAGTGCAAACTTCACTCACCTCTCAGTCAAAAGCACTTAATGAAAAGGACGGTCTGTATGGCTTTCTTATGACAAAGACTACTCAAATCACATCATATATATTCTCATGTGAAATCCATGTAATACTATTTGCCAATATGAGAACTTCTCTTTGATTTTCAAGATTTTGTGTGCAAAGTTAACATAAAATGGTTACGAGTGTAAATGTATGCTGTCGTATCAGAAATTATAATGGTAACAGCTCTGATACTGACTGCAGTGCACACAGGCAAGACCCACAGTTCACAGGGATACTAACATTGGATACAACTAGAAGGGCACACAGAGAGTGCAGAACTTTCTCAAGGCATGTCACTGTCACAATAATAATGCAGGGTGAATTTTCCCAGTCAGGAAGTTGTTTTTCAGATTATTCTGACACCACATGAATGCAGCACAAATGCAATCTTGCAATGTTAATGAAAGTGACAAATAATGTGTACCCACCCCGTGATTCAGATCTGTTCCAAAATGTAATGGGTTCTTTGGCCCATGCTACAGCGAAACCAAAAAATGGACCAACCGAACCAAAAAATCACCGCCTTGGTGGAGGGAATAATGGCCTACATAAACAAACATGTAGCTAGTAGCTTCATAAGCCTGCATTTTGACACAGCAATGCAACGTCAGTCTGCTAACGAGCTTATAATAACAATGCTAAAATGCTGATATTTAACAGGTAAAATGTGTCATGTCGACCGTCTTAGTGGTCTTAGCACTAAACACAAAGTACAGCTAGAGATGCTAATAGGTATGTTATTAGTTTTACAGGTATTTGGTCAAACCAGACCGACCACCAAAATTGCCATATGAGGTACCTAGGTAATAACAAAGCCCCTTCATAAAAAATAGATGTAGCTGACTCCTATGACGTACTGACCTTCATCACTGGTGTGTGGTTCAGTTCCATTGTCAGCCTCATCAATAGTTCCTGGTTCACTGTGTGGGCTGTCACTGTGTGAGAAAATGGATTATAAACATAAACTAAAGTAAGCCTTTTCTCTAAAACTTTGCTCACACCAATACTCACCAGTACTCCTCCCCCCCAGTCATGCACTTTTCATACACTGGGCCATCCAGCTCACGTTGATTGGGAAAGATGAGTTCATTGTGGATGATGATGGTCTTGATGACCTCGTTAACATGTGCCTGGCACACTACAGGATCCTGTCCGTCTGGGATGGGCATCAGGGTTGGACCAAAGCAGATTGCTAAATTGTATGGATCCATCATGTTCTCGTCACTGTACTGGGAGAGACTGAGGGATGGGACAGGGGAGCATTGTGTGTTTAATGATGTAGGCAACCTTTAACAACACCAGATGAAAAATACGGTATATATAGATTAAGTTGTTGTCTAGTGGTAGTCTGTATTAAAAGACATAGTCAATTAAATTGGGAGTGATAACATTCCTGTATTATATCCTTTTGAGTTGATATGATGAATGTGTGAGTTAACAGCATCTTTATACATCCAGAAGAACAGGGCCAACATTATAATTCATTTGGAGTTGTTTCTGGCCATCTGGCAAACGTAAGTCCAATATTTACCCATCTTTTAGCTCTGTTTTGGTCTCCACCAACTCCTGAAAGAAATTTCCAGCTCTTCATGCTCTACTACTACAACTCTACTACTACTATGTTTACAAGCTATTTGCTAAATGTGCACGTTGAATACCTCTAGGTTTTAGAGGTTTATCGCTGAAAACCGCTGCCTACTGCGTTCGCAAAAAAGACTGAACCAAAAGAGAGAAGTTGCAGACCAAAACAAATCAAAACATTGAGCTAAAGGATTCTAAAAGGCTACCTGGGGCAGAGGGAAACTGAGGTGATAAGTATCTGTGGGCCCATTATTTTCTGTGACCCTGTTTACATACAAGTAGTCATGTGGTCCATTGTAAAAAAAATATTAATTATAGCTGCTTTAAACTATTCATGAGACACATCACATATAGAGTCACTGCTTTAACTGAATTTCGCTTTGACATACAGTATTATAGACTTCATTGTACAGCTTAGTTAGACATTAGCTTTAAAAGCACTTTGGTCAGCCAACCCTCTAAACAAATCGTTTAAACCAGCACAAGCCACAACCCACTCTGGGTAACCAAATCATTTAGTGCTGCAAGAGGAAGTCATAATCAGTCCTTGTACATTATCAAAAAGCTGAGGCTGAGCAGTAAAACCACAGCTGGAACAGCTCCAACAATGAAGGGGGGTATAGAGGAGCCCAGTAAAACCTGGGGTATGAAATCAAACTCTTTGTTCTGCAGGCAAACCCAGTATAAGGAGCATTAATAACATCCATTATAAGGGGACAGGTATACTACTTCAGTGAGGAATGAGTTTCCGAGCCCATAAATAACTCCTATAACTTCACTGCAGACAGATGTAGCAATAAATAGCAGGTGAGGTTTTTTTCTTGATTTGTTTTCTTTTTGGATCTTGTCTTTTCAACTGACTGTAGCTATTGTGTGTTTGTTCAACATGGATTTTCCTGAATAGAGTTAAATTAACATGTAAGTTAAGTTTCAGTTTCAATCACATCATTAATGTTAGTACAAAGAATAAACTCATCTAAATGCTCATCTGTACACACAAGGACCTGTGGCTTAAAATGTAATCAGTGCAAACTCACTGATTGAGAAAAGCAAAAAGGTATCTCATGACGATTATGATGGTGCGAGAAAGAGTCACAGTAATCTGCTGGATGTGATGCGCTCTCTCGGCTCCAGACTCCAGCTCTGAAACACAAAGGACAGAGATAGAGAGGTGTAACAACAGTGGTTTACACTGCAATAAACGAGACATGTATAGCTTTTAAACCTTTATAATGTATATGTGACACTGTCGACTGAAATATAACATATGTCAGACGCTAGCCAGAAAAAAATATCAAAAGGCAGAGGAAATTCTGAAAACTTTTATTTTGATGCCCCCTCCTGCCTTTCCTGCACACTGAGTGATCAAACTATTACTGTAGAAACAGCGGGGAAATGATTCTGTGGTGAACTCGCACACTGTAGACTTATGTGGTCCACACTCTCCTCTTCCTTCTGGCTTTCTGTTAAATATCAAGCAGAGAGCCCTGGTGTTGAGATTGCTTCCATGTGTTGCACTGCATGCCACTCTTCTCCAGTAAAGCTGAGTTTCTAAGAAACTTCAGGTGTGTTTTCTCTTTTCTTTTCAACCAGTCAAATCACAACTTTGATTGCTTTAAATGCTGAATACTGTGCGTGACTCACTGATGGTAGAAATGAAGTCCAGGAAGCGCGCTCTTTTGGGAAGAGGGGGTTCTCCAGTCCTCTGAAGTACAGTTTCAGCACCCCTGCCACTGAGTTGATATCATGATCATTCTGGTCGTCAATCAGGGGATCTTCACCTGATTAAGAAAAATATGTGTGCTTTTAGTGGTGACATTTGATGGGTTCATCCTGTTTAAATATTTTTGACAGGACAAGGGGAATATATCGCCATCTGTCTTTGACTCACCTCTCTCAAATGAGTTTTTAATATCATTGACTTCCACCTGTGATCCAGGCACACGAAATATGCCTTGCTGCTGCAAGCCTGAAATAAATACAACCCAGAATTGGAGATTCAGAGTTACACTAGCTACCATTATCTCCAAACCACAGTGCCAGCTTCATGAAAGCCCATTGGAGACACATAACCCAGAGCAGGAAACGTAATCTAGTCATAAAGGGAGATGCGTATTTTTCCATGAGAGGGCCCCTCAGTGAGGCTACAGCATATGGTTTCAGTTAGAGGGCTCCTAATCAGTTTTCTGGAGTTTCATTAGGTCCAGATCCAGGGAAAGTCCTGCAGGCTATAGCAATGAGCTGAAGACAGATGTGAAGATAGACAGGGAGGAGTTATAAAGAGGGTTTTTGAGGGGTGGCTGAATGGACTAAACCAAGACTATTGGGACGTTTAAATGTCTTTGTGTGTTATCTATTGTTATGAGCTTGTCAAATCATTGGCTGGCAGCTGAGCACCTCAGAGACTTGAGGTGCAGAGCGGAGCAGGTCAATCTCTGTATCTGTGGCTATTTGTGGAAATAGATTGCCTTATCCAATAGCTGCTGTCACTTCTTATGAGGCAGAAGGAGTTTTCAAAGGACTTCATAGTTTGCCTTGTTTTTCTGTCCTTTTCACTCAGAAGTAGTCGTCACAGCAACAAGATTTCAGACTCACCATATAGATTGATGTATCTGACACAGCTTTCGACAACAAGTGGGATTAGTTGACCTGAATCCTGAAATGTAATGATGCAAAAAATAAATAAATACAGACAAGGTAAGAGAAATAGCAATAAAAGAATACATAACTAAAAGAGTAGTATATACTATTTTGAATAATCTTTATACAGCACCATTATTAACTACACAATGTCTAAATAAATGAATGAATTAAACATACAGTATAAAAAATACCCTATTGTAGTTCATATTAAATAAAGATATGCAAGACAAAAGTCTAATGCTTCATTTCATCGTACACCTAATGGCTCATGAACATTTTATCAAGCAAATCTCATAAGCAGTAAAAGCAGTGTAAAACAAACATCAACATCCAAAATACGACCAACTGTTATTAACCATTGTGTTGTCTTCCTGTTGACCATGCATGTTTTTGTTTTTCTGGGTCAAATTTTAAAATGTATTGGTTGTCTTTTTTTTTTCTTTCTGCGCCTTTTGATATTTTTGTGTTTTTTCCCCCCACGTTATTGAAGCTTTTTCTGCCATTTTTGTCACTTTTTCAACTTTTTTTTTATCAATTCTTTTTTCAACAACATTGAATAAAACACCCATATTCATTGAAAGAAGTGGACTGATAATTTATTTTACTTGTGAACAGCGTTGTACGGAACCGTCTACGTTGGTTATTTTTTTTATTTGGTTGAAAGAAACCCAAATTTCAGATGTAGAAACATTCTGAAAAAATGTAATTTGACCCAAGGACAACAGGAACGTTAATAACCTAATGCCACAGAATAAAAACAGTTGTGCAAAATAGCAGCATGTAAGTGCAGCCCGAGCAGTAGCCTGAAAATTTCTACTATTAGTCTAAAAGTATTAGTGGCCTTGCGTCATGACCTATACTCTCCAACCGCAGAAATACCTGAATGCGGGTACGGGCATTCCTTCTTCCTCTGGGACAGAAAGTTGAAAAGCACATAGTAGCAGAGGAAGAAAGGGCAGAGAAGCACAAAGTTAGAAAAGCTCAGATGACAAATGACCCCTCTGGAGGTTAAAGAAGGCTAAGCACAAGGACTGGCAATAGGAAAGCTACAGAGATGCAGAAAAGGGTTGGGTGCAGTGAGGGACAGAGCAGATCCAATGCTGTCTCCTGCCTCTCAGTTGTCTAAAGGGTGACTGGATTTAAAAATAAAGTCAGAGATGGTTATTGGTTCTGGAGGGGAATAAAGAGATAGCGGACTGTCGCTCTGTCTGCACTGGCAGAACCACAGAAGGGAGGAGAAGGATTAGAGGTTAAACAGAGGCATTGTATCATGATCAAGGGCAGCTGAAGAGGGAGGAACAGAAGGCCAAAGTGAGGAAGAGAATGAGAGTGAAGGCTCTAGCTGCCTTCCCTTCCTGCTCCACAGGGGCCACTCAGTAGTGATGGCCAAATGAAGCTTTGTGAACCAGTGTCTTTATTTTCAGAGCCCACTAGATGGCACTCTCTGTTCAACAAAGGGTTGAGAATACACTGAATTGCAGTGCCTTAGGCCTTTATCTTAAAACCAAGAGCACCATCTAGTGGGCTCAAAAAATAAAGACACTGGTTCACAAAGCTTCATTTGGCCATCACTACTGCGCAGTCATACTCCACCACCAAAAGTACCTTGATGAAGGTCTCCATATTGCCGTTAAACAGCTTATGGTTATACACAGAGCGTGGCCTAGGCTTCCGCATTTTCTGTGGTTTAGGGGGAAGGGTGGGGGGCCTGTGAAATGACGGACAAAGGGTACAAAAACACCATATTCTGTGAAATCTGTAGAACCAAAACGGAGGTTCAAAAACAGGTATTAAAAAAACTTTCAGCAACAAACCCATTGTTTGAGTAAAAATTGAAAATAGAAAAGAATGTTTTAAAAGTTAAGTTAAACCTATTATCTTTGATCTCTGACGTCTGATAAAAGTCGGCCTTTTAGAATTACTATTGAGGGGTTGGGTTGTTCAAAACTCTACGTGTCTATCTTCAGTAAAACATTTCTTGACTTGACAAAAAACAGAGCACAATTGAATGAACATTTTTATTATAAAGCTAATAAAACAACTTGCAAGTTGTTCTAGTTAATATGTTAGCAAAAAAATCCAAACAATCAATCCAAACATATTGTATATTGATATGTGGGAACTCATACTACATGATTCCTTACTAAAAATGCAACAAAATGTTTTCTATGTCATTAAACATGCTATAAATAACATACTGAATATCAACATGCAAAAATATGCTGTACAGTTCTATCCAACATTATGAAATCATGTATGCATATGTAAACTTTAGGTGCAGCTAAAAGTTATTTTAATAATATGTATAACAATCCTTTGGAAAAATAAACTACAATAGCAATAGATTGCCTTCAAAGTGGTACTTTTGGAAAGGACAATAGCAGCTGCAAAGCCATGGCCACTTCATGCCAATTTTAATAAATGTAACATATAACATACTGAGCATGGCCTTTGTTTCATTCATTGACTGCAATGTCGCCGTGAAATCTAGTCAAATATAATTAACATATAACAGAAATATTTTTTTATTTTTTATTTTTTCAAATAATTATTTAAATATATACAGTATGTTTCTTTGGGTGTTCAAACAACAACTTACATGAGTCACACACATTTGTCTTGAATGTCAAAACAATGAAAAAATCTGCTCAAAAATGCTATATGCAGATGCTTAATGACTGAAAGTGCACCATACCTTGTAGTTCCACACTCAGCCCTTTCCCCTGTGGACAACAAAAACACAAGAGGGACATGTTATATCTTTGTGGTACATATTATACAGACTCTAGTGTCCACTGTCAGTGAAGGGTTTGATGAGACACAACATGACTATTGAGAGAGAGAGAGAGAGAGATGAATGGAGCAGTGGTAACACCATTCATTGGACAAAGCTATTGAGCAGTCACCGCTGAAACCACGGGGGACCCAGAGGACCCTGAGGACCCTGTGGGGTTATAGGCCTCCTCCCAGAGAAAGAAAAGGAGCGTGGCGGCTGCAGTGTGTATATGTTGGGGGTGTCTGTGCTGGTTCACAGAGCCTTTTGTCATAGATTTCTAACAACACATGCACATGTTATAGGCATATCCATAGAGAAAACACTGGCAGTCTGGAAGTCATTATTAAACTCTGCTGTGCTCCTTTGTACTCATTTAAGAATACTTCATTCAGTTAATTCAAAGATGACCCAGCTTTTCTTCATGAATTGAGAGGAAGTGTGTGTGTGCGTGTGTGTGTGTGTGTGTGTGTGTGTGTGTGTGTGTCTTTGTCTGCCCGTGTCTGGATTATCAACTGGAAGGCAGTCAATGTACCAAAAAAGAAAGAAATTTCAACATTATATCTTTACTCCTACTAACAATGGACAGAAAGAGCAAAGGCTAACCAATTTCTCAACATATCATTCTGGCAGACGGGACAACGTCTCTGGAGCATTCATGTCATTTCTCAAATGCCATTCCTCTGTCTACCTCTGACCGACCATCTTCAAAATTGCAACAGTTTCTCAAGCAAAAGTTATGTTAAGTTTGCCATAATTTCATATCAAAAAGTGCTAGAGTCTGTCAATTATAGAGTGATATGTATTTTATAAACCTAAAAGGAGTACAAATCAAATTCACTGAACAAGGGAATTGATGACTCCTTATCTGGTAAACAAGGGCTGGCAGATATCATAGCCTCTCTTGTCTGGTGCCAATGCATGGCATTATGTTTTTATTAATACATGCAGCAAGATGTAAACGCCATGTGGCACACACCAGTCTCATCTTGTTCCCTCTGTCATGCTCACAAACAACCACGCACATACACAAACATGCTATTTTGGCCATGAAGCAATGAGCTAATGAGCACAAAGCAACCCTGATTGATCATGAATAATTAAACATAGGTGGTACCTGGAGATGCCATATGCCATGCTCATACACACTCTCAGCTGCTCCACCGTGGACATACAAACAGATCTGTCCAGAGACTAAAATGAACTGTAATGTGAGTGTTTATGAGTGCAAAAGCATGCAGTTGGTAGTTTGCCACAATGAGTTTTTGGGGTCCTGAAAGCCCGACAGAGCAAAATAAATGAATAAGTAAAGACAATTCATTTGTGTTGCAAGGCCTCAGCTGTCTGTGCCTGATACCCTTTTCTAAAAGGTGAATGCCTGATGCAGGAGCAGCTGCTGAAATGGGCCTGGGTCTGCTCCTGCTGATTGATTGGGCGTAAACTGTTCATGGCTGAGGTGACAAGGGGACCCCTGGGGAAGGGAGGGGCAGAGGGAAGCCTTTCTCTTAAAGCCTGGAAATAAAAACCTTCCCTGCGACTTCCCCATATAGAGCCTAACCGGATAATGCTTTAACTAATGGGGATAAGTAGAAAGGGGAATGGATACCTCAAAGTAGATGTGGTATGCTTTTGGTATGATAGTTTTGTATTTGAACAGCAGCAGCCATTTACTCTTTTTTCCTGCTTGTCTAAGAGATTGTTGTCTTTGTAGCCTCCGATACATCATTCTCTGCTGTGTATTGGATAAGACCTGCACCATTATAACCTTGAAAGCAGCGAGGGTGGTGGGAGTCCATGGGTCATGGATGAAGAAAAAAAGACTCCTTACCTTCACCCAGTGTCTGCTTCAGTAAGTCATGCTTGGCCTGCAGCTTAATGATGAGGTTACTGCCATTCAGGTACTCCTTGAATTTCTACACAGAGAGATGAAGGCAACAATAAGCGAGCAGCAGTACTAATCCACTGTAACACAATCCCAGTCAAACAATTCAATGTTGGTCAAATCAGCATAAAGTCAATCTATTCTAGTTTTAATTTAATTTCTATTTTCAGAGCATGTGTAAATGATAACTGATGCCTTGATTTTGAAAAGCAGCACAAAGCTGGAGTTCCAGCAGTTTGGAAGGATAAACAGATCAAAATTGACATGAACTCACCGAAAAGTAGAACATTTCAGTCTCTTGTTGGTTTGCCCTCCTCTTGGCTACATTCAGCTTGCTCATGTAGGACTCGGAGGCCACAGACTTAATGGATTCAGTGGAGCGGCTGTGTTGGAAGGCATCCGACACGTCAAAGTCCTCTACCGTCAGCATGTCCTGCAGTGTTTGCATAGTGGCATCCAAGGTCTTTCTCACCTGCACAGATGGGGGAAAATAGAAAGTAAAGTAGATGACAAATGAAGCATCATATCTTAGTCTTGCTGATATCTTAATTTTATGGCTATTTTTTGTCCAAGCCTTGATAGAACCAAGGTAACTGATGTGTTGTTCAAGGACAAGAGTGAGTGATTTATGGCACAAAGACAAATTGACCCCTGAAAAATACATGACCTTGAATTACACTAAAATTATATCAAGCAGCATTTGGATATAAGTCCAGAGCAACCCACACGTTAGGCATACATCAGACTAAGACCTGAAAATGAAGTGTCTGGTAGACAAATTGTATGTGAAATCACTGAAGGACGCTTTTTGTTTAGGGCTAAGATTGACAAAGCTCATTTCACACAGCAGTCCATTATCATCCAGAGCATAAGACACAGGGAGACAGGGAAGAGGCAGCGCCATTGGCACAGAAGAGTCTAACAGTCCTGGTTATTATAGCCTCCATTTGTACCTTTGTGTCTGCGATACTTAATGAGAAAGTCCTCTCTTCATCACAAAATAGACAATTTCATATATAACGTCATACAAAACACAACATTGGCACTGTGACAATCTTAATATATTCTCGCCTCCTGCAGAGCAAGGGTCATTGGAGTGTAATTGCAATGAGAACAGATGGTGATGTGGCCCTCCTACTTGGCTCTGGGGTAAATGAGACGTAGCTTTCTGTTTTAGGGGGGTGGGGTAAAAGGTGGTGGTGGAGGGGGTGCTGGACACACACAGGGCCATCATAAATCCTCACCTCCTCATTCTCAATCTTTAGCGTAGCTAGGCGAGACTGCAGTTGGTGGTAGCGCATGAGGAGTTCAGTCTGGACAGGTTGCTGGGCGCTCACTTGGCACACCTTAGGAGGCAGAGGAGGAATTATGGGTTACAACAATTAAAATAGATCAATCTGAAGCTAAAAATGTGTCTTACTGAAGAAAAAAAAACTTTCTTTAGCATTTAAAGCATCTCACCTCATCTCCCATGTGTGGCAGGTACTCAAAGCGCATTGGAGGGCAGAACACCTGGTTATGCATATCCATGATCTTGTGCTTGTCACTGCGGGAATCCAGGTTGTCCACTGCATTCTCTATGATATCCAGTCCCTCGTGGCGTGATGTCTCCAAATTGTACTCGGCAGATAAGTAGGTCCTGAGGGTGCGCGCCAAGCTAGCATGGTAGCCTAGGTCACAGCACTGTGAAGATTTAAAAAAAATCTGATAAATAACAAGGAAAACACTCTGTAAATGTGTTACATGGAATTGTAAAATAGAATTGAAAATAATAAAAATTTGAACACCAGGCTGAAAAACTGCCTTCTCAAGTCTCAAGCCTGTGTCACCGCAGAGTGTGCTCTGTTGCACCTGTAACCACAACTAACAGTGATGTCCAGGTGTACTGACCACACCCTGGAGTTGCAGCAAAATGGATGGAGTTTGTGTTGGTGTTAAGTTGCTGTTTAATTTGACAAATCAATTGGTCAATCAAAGTTATCAGGGAATGTGTAATCATTTTACTTGTGAATTATGTTAGTTTGAGCACCTTCTTTTATGTTTAGTCCTATTTAAGGGACTAAATCCCAAATAACATTCTGATACGGGTTACTTTTCAAAAATAGAAGTAGCATTACAGAATTACAGGAGTTAGCACAGTAGGACACCAGGGATAATTACAGAGCCTTATTATACAGAGCTGGATGAAGTAACCTAATTAAGCAGAGGATGGTAGTGAGGAGGTTTAGAAGGAGTTTGAGGCATCTGACAGCTCTGTGAATCCCTAAGTAAACACTCTTTAACATTCTAAAGCACTGAGTAAGTAATCTCTCTATTTTGGCACACAAGCCTCATTGCACCACTTAGCCAAAGTGGTTCAATAGACTAAAGGGAGTAAATCAGCTTCGTTTTAACAAACAGAGTGAGAAGAACACATTCATATCTGCAGCAGCAGCCTGAAGGAAGCAGATGACCAGGGAAGGAAGATTAGATAGGCTCTTTAATCCTACCACTTTCATCTGTGGGAACATACTGTCAGTGTATATATATATATATATATATATATATATATATATATATATATATATATATATATATATATATATATATATATATATATATATATATATATATATATATATACAGTATAGTGCATATTAATATTTGGAAATAATTCTCATTTATTTCATATGCCACTCAAATAGCAATAATACCTCTTTTTTATGCTGTATGCTATAGCTTACTATTTGCTACTGCAAATATGAAGTTCATCCACGGAGGTAATTTAACTTAACCATATTAATCTTATCTTCCAAGTAGTCTAAATACTTTATCACACCACTGACCGAGCTCACTGCTCACAGCTTTCATCAGTTCTAGGCAGTGCAAGATAAACTCCACATGTTGTTCAGAATTACACATCACTAATGCTGACTAACAAAGCTATCTTCTTGCTGCGTGAGTGTCTGGTTTAATGTGTGATGTGCAGTTACTCTGACATGACAAACGGACCCTTCATCCTCCCTTGCTCCGCTTGTGGCAGCCAAACCA
Source organism: Etheostoma perlongum (assembly GCA_026937815.1). NCBI lineage: Eukaryota > Metazoa > Chordata > Actinopteri > Perciformes > Percidae > Etheostoma > Etheostoma perlongum. The sequence goes on along the minus strand of CM049374.1, from coordinate 5,468,272 downwards.
GTCAAGCTCACAATCCCATTCCTTGCACCTCAGCAGGATTTGGGATGACATGGACCTTTCAGTTTCAATACACTGGATCCATCAAAGAGGCAGGGATAGCCATGAATCAGCCGCTCGGAGTGTTCAGATACCACAAACATATCACCATTACACTGCAATGGCAGAGACATACTCTTGTAATGGTATTTTAACTGTAATTGTTTGAAATAATGTAATTTTCATCATATTCTTAGAAAGCTCAATAAAATCCCATTTTATTAGGCCTGACCTAGAAAATGTGCTTCTATCACTGTGACTAATGAAGTGGCTTTTGGTGGTTTGGCCTCAAGCAAAAATGTGACAACCAAGCTATTAGCACAGAGACAAGGGGGGAAACATTGAAGGGCTGACAGGTTAACATTGGAATCTTAATATTAAACTTTTTGTTTGGCATTGACAGCCACAAAGTCCACAATCAATGCTAAATACTGTTTTGGACAGACCTCCTTTACTTGCACAATTAATACAAATAACACAGACTACAATACTGTAACTAACACATCTGGAAAAAAACCTTCAAGAAGATAAAAATCTGGTTGAAAAAAATTAACCAGTGGGATAAAAAAAACTTAACAGACAACAGACATGAACTTCGTAAAGCAATGAGATTAGACAGTAATACAAATCCCTAAAGAGGGAGCTGTATGTCTGTGTGCACAGCTAAAATGAATATATGTATACAGAATGTTTGAATGATTCTGTCTAAAATGGTCAATAAAGGCTTCCTCATCTCAATGTTCATCTGTTTGTGCAGGGTGACTGGTAGCAGGTTACCCAACCACATTAACCATTCATGCCTGCATAAACAGCAGCATCAACGAAAACGAATGAGGATGAGACAGAGGAGTCAACACTGATGGAGTTCCTTGAAAAAAAAACAACAAAATAGTAGTTGCATGATACCGCATATTACTGGACTAATATTCATGTCAACAGCAGTCAGTCACTCAGATATCAGTGTTAATCCTGTTGTGCAGGGATTAAAAATGGAAGAAATATGGCAAATACAATCATTGGGGCCAACAGAGCAGCTTGAAAACAAACAGCTAACAGGCTGAGAGTGAATGAGACTTGAGAACAGATGGTGAGAAAAGCGACAGTGTTGCAGAGTTAAATCAACATTAGAAATCCCAGCTGGGAGAGGTACACAAACACATTTGCCTAGCGCATACTTACATCAATCATATCAGAGACGTCATGGATGTAATATTTTGCCACAACTGCATTTGTTGCTGCCAGGTTCAACAAATAGTCATTCCGGGCTTTTGTACATTTCAGCTTATTCTCTGAGTACTTGGCTTGCCTCTGGGGAGGAGAGAAGAGACAGAGAAGATGAGGAGAAAAACCATCAGTGCAGGAAAATCAAGCAGTAGGGGGGGTTTGAGTCTGTACTCAGGCAACTGCGGCTTTGGGACCATCAGACAGGTAGAGATGGCAGGGAAAGTTTGGAGAAAGGCTGTTGAGAAGCTGCCTCTAGATAGTAACGTATTAAGTGCCACAGCCAGGCTTGCATTTAGTCATTATTCTGTCTCTAAACACTGAAGTACCAGAGGATGCAGAGTGTGGATGCTCACAAAGCACTTAAAGAGGCTCTGGCTTTAGTAAGTTGTGCATTTTTAAAAGGTGCTTATTTTTAGGGCTGCCCCTCAATTAGTGTACTAATCAGCCCTTTTGGTCTTAGTTGACCAAGATTTCTTTAGTCAATTTTTTAAAATGCTTTTTTAATGCTTTATTTATTAATCGTTGTGGAGACATTCAGGTTTACAGATCTTTCGATTTAATAAACTAATCTATTAGTACACACACACACACATACGTATGGTTATGTTTAAAAGGATTAAACAGCTTAGTAAAATGTAGAAAATAAATAAATAGTTTGACATTTTGGGGAGAACACTTATTCAATTTCTTGCAGAAAGTTAAATCACAACATTGAGTCTTATGAAGCTGAGTAAATATGAAGCTGGGGCCAACAGCTATTTAGCTTAGCTTAGCATAAAGACTGGAAATGGGGGAAGGAGCTGGCCTGGCTTTGTCCAAAGGTAAAAAACCACAAGACTACTAGCAACTCTAGTTTACTAATTGACATGTTGCATATAATTTGTTTAATTCAGAAAAAATAAAGTGTAAAGACAACAACAGGGCAGATTTAGTTAATTCCCAGGTAAATGGAACGCTGCGTAACTCCCAGCAAAAAAAACAAAACAGCGTAAATTCCTTTAAAATACAATTTTAAAAGTATTTACATGGACCGCATGATAGAAGTCGTAGTAACTTAGTTGGTTGGCTATCTGTGTGTCTGTATTTCCAATGTGACTTTAGATAAATACATGCAATTTTACTTAGAGCTGAAAAACATAAACACACTGATTTGTAAACTCGTGCCTAACAGTATGGACAAAGTAGTTTCACTTTAACAACTCAATGATTTAGACCCGGCTCAGAAAGGTGTTGGGGTACTGCTGTTTGAAATACAACTAAAGCATCAAAATTCTAAAGCAGAGGCATTTTGCCCATTATTTGTTTGTCACAATACATGGGCATTTTATTTACAATTCCACAAAGCCATTGTGAGCCAAATTTCAGCAGTGAGTTATAGGAAAGAAGATTAACTTTTTTTCTTCCTTTTCCTCCAGAAAACAAGAAATGAGACAAAAGCATAAAAGAAAAATATTCATTGCCACACTGCGTTATAAATAGTGTTCAGTTCCAAAGCCAAGAAGCATCTCTGAGGAGGGAGAGACACTGTCGTCCTGACAGTCTTTTGATTTCCTGCACCTGAGAGATAATGAGAGTTTCATTTGCATGACAAAATTCCAGAAGAAGATCCAGAATAAAAAAGGCATGCGTGCATCTAAAGTACATCATGCTCCAGAGACCACCAGCCCTACACTGCTAGCAGAGAAAGGAGAAATCTGCATAAGATGGAAAGAGAGTTGTGTTATTGGCTGTGAGTACTGCAGTTTGCTCAGTGCGTATCTGGCTGCAGACCTTCAGTATTCTCCTGAGACTTTCTGACATTATATTGCGGCCTATCTGATGGTCTACCTCTATTCCCCTCACTCTCTCCAAGTGAACCCAACCAATAGAGCTAGATCGCCATATACAGAATATTAAAAACTTAAACTGCAATAACATAACACATATTATAATCTTTTACTGTAATTGAACTTCCAGCAGGCATGAAGCAACATTATCATTCATTTGGAATATAATTTCTGACTACCTGTTGAAAGTAAGTCCAATATTTACTCTTCTTTTAACTCTGTTGTTGGTCTTCACTTCACATGTGCTATTTGTGTTCAGCACCTGGTCGCTAAATTTGTCTGTATGCCGTTGCATGCGGTGCTGGGCAGGCAGTGTACAGTGACAAGTTGAGGGCCCGAAAACCAAAACAATGAGCTTAAATCTCCATAGAGGTGTGAGAAACTACAGGTTTCAGTGTTAATTCAATGTGAGTTCCTCACTATGAGTGACTCCTTTCACATTGCACATGGTCATTAAATGCATTAAATGTCTACACACTGGCCTAAAAACCCAACTGATGGTCCTAGATTTTTAGCAAGAAGATTGAAGCTTAATGCCGCTACATTTATTATTGTATGTAAACAAACACAACACTATCCATCCTTTATACTCACCTTCTCTTTCATCTTCTCAATTTTCCTAACAAAGCTGCGTCTTGGTTGGCGGTCCTCGTGGCGCAGCAGGTTAACGTTGAGATCTCCGGACTTGCTAAACTGCTTCTCCTCCTGCTTCTCAGCGTCCTTCAGCTTGCTCTCGGCACTGATGCTCTCAGTGTGGTACATGTGGTATGTTTTCATCACCTGCAAGAGGGGTATGACAGATATTACGTTAGTCGATTGACAGAAAATTAATCGGCAACTATTTTGATAATTAAATAATCGTTTCAGTCTCAAATGTGTGGATTTGCTGCTTTTCTTTGTCAGGATGAAAGTAAATATATATATGTCAATATATTTGGGCTTTGAACAGTTAGTCACACAAAAACAGACTCAGACTCTGGACTCAGAGAAATGGCATTTTTCCACAGTTTATTTATAAACATTTTTTAGACTAATTGTTGCAGTCCCTTAGAAAATAATAAAAAGTGAATAAACTTGGGCATTCTGGAGAAATGCAGGGGCAGTTTTCTCAAATCTAAATCAGTATTATTATACAGTATTATTATTAGTATTTTTAGTCAGCCATAAATATGTAGAGGTGGCCAATGCTGGGAATTGTAAAAAAACATGTAAGCCCTGATTCAGTTTGATGATTGACATAGATACCACCAATCATAGAAACTTGGTGTATCGACTTGAGGAGTAATATAGATTACAAGACAAGCGTCATAGTAGGCCAAACATGGAAAGAAAACATACCACATAGACACGTCTGTGCTTTTGTGTTCACATACCCATTCACACACAACCCCTCACATCATTACATTGACTGCGGTGTTGATACTGCTGTGTTGAGACTGCCATATTCCCACCAACAATAAGGAGATAAAAAGGAAAGATCATATTTCTCAAGTTCCACTGTGTCATTTCCTTCCAAAATCTGATTTTATTTTAGCTTTTTCATGGTAGCCTGGTGGATCAATTTGGGTGTCGATGCAGCGGTAACACAGATGTCACTACATGTGGAATATTTCAAGTGAATCTAAGGACTTGGCTGTCAAGTTTCCAACTCACCCCCTCTTCACTGTGACTTTCCCTGCCTCTGCTGTAAATCATTTCTACAGTAACTCTCCCCAAACTTCTATATTTTCAGCTCTTCTGTGCAGCATAGTGACGGTATTTGTTTTTTGTGTTCTCTGCAGTTACCTCTTTACTTTGATCTCTACTTAGACGCTCACACTTTTGACACTCAGACACCCCACGCCGCTCCAACATGGTGATGACAAGACTTTAGTGACAGAAAGCCCTTGTTAGACAAGACAGAAGCATCCTGCGTCTTTAACCCGTCCCAGATGCTCATTGAGAGAGTCTCTCCTCTTGGAAGACCATTCTTAATCCTCGTAAAGGAAAATTCAGATGTGAGCTGAATCTTTCACGTCTCCAGCATTTAGGATTTTCAATAAACACCTCAGGATGTTAGACAGTCAACTTAAACAGTAATTTATTTGTTTCCTGTAAGCAAGTAAGCAATGTTCACTTGGTACTGAAGTTGAACAGTGGGGTTCATTTTATCTCCATAAGAGCTGCTCATCAAAATCACGTTTTCCATTTGGTCACTTGCCACTATAATTTTCCACTGACCTCCAACCCTGTGATAGTAATATATTTACCAGTGCTGCCGCTTGAGGAGGCAATATTTATTCCCCTCTGTGTGTTGTGTGTATAAATAGTACTCCACTCCAAGCGATGCAAAAACTCAAGAACAAAAAAAACAAGAACAACAGAGTGACAAAATGCTGCAAGGCAAACACCTGAATGTACCGTAAATAGATAGAATAAAAGCCACTAGTCTATTCTCAGAGTGACAAAGCTTGACAACAATACTACTCCCCTCTAAAAACGTGTCACATTTGCAGCCAACTTTAAACCATCTGACTACAGGACCTCTCTGGGAACCATCACCTTATCGTGGTGGAGAGATTTGTGTGTCCCTATGAACCAAGGGGCTGTGTTGTCTGGAGCTGTGTGCTCCTGGTAGGGTCTCTAATGGCAAAGTGGTCTAAGGTGAGGGGCCAGAAAAAGAATGATTTAAAAACCCTATGAGTAAGCAAGGCAGAGAGGGAGTGACCCTGCCCAGAGGAAGCCCCCGGCTGAGAGCCGCTGCGTTGGAGTTTACCTTGGTGGACGAGAGGGTCGCCTCCCTACACTTACGGGTGATGGGGGGGAAAACTCTGACTGTTGTTTGGAGTATTCGGCCTTCTTGGAGACCTTGAATGGAGGCCCCTGTCAGACGGACTTTCAACTTACATCTCCGGCGGAGCTTTTCGTGCATCCCTGTGGAGGCTGGGGGCATTAAACCTTAGTGGACAATGTTCAAAGTTTCCATTGCTGAAGCTGCAGCAGGGAGCTGTGGTCTTAGGGTCTTAGGTGCCTCAAGGGGAGGGAACCCACGAACACCCTGGTGGACACCAGGGGTCAGGGAAGCCGTCCGACTGAAGAAGGAGTCTTTCCGGGATATGTTATCGCAGAGAATTCCGGAGGCAGTGGCAAGGCACCAACTGGCCCGAAGGGCTGCAGCCTCTGCCGTGACAGAGACAAAGCAGCAGGTGTGGGAGAAGTTTGGAGTAGACATGGAAAAGGACTTTCGGTCGGCACCAAGGTGCTTCTGGAAAACCGTTTTTCAAAAAAGGGGGACCAGAAGGTGTGTGCCAATTACAGGGGTATCACACTTCTCAGCCTCCCTGGTAAAGTCTACTCCAAGGTGCTGGAAAGGAGGATTCGGCCGATAGTCAAACCTCGGATTGAAGAGGAACAATGCGGATTCCGTCCTGGCCGTGGAACAACGGATCATATCTTCTCTCTCGCAAGGATCCTGGAGGGAGCCTGGGAGTATGCCCAACCAGTCTACATGTGTTTTGTGGATCTGGAGAAGGCATATGACCGGGTCCCCCGGGAGATACTGTGGGAGGTGCTGCCATCCAATCTCAGTATGACCAAAGCGAGAGCTGTGTCCGGGTTCTGGGCAGTAAGTCAGACTCGTTCCAGGTGAGGGTTGCGCTATGTCACCAATCTTGTTTGTAATATTTATGGACAGGATATCGAGGCACAGTCGGGGGTGGGGAGGGGTTGCAGTTCGGCGGGCTCAGATCTCATTGCTGCTTTTTGCAGATGCTGTGGTCCTGATATCATTGGCATCATTGGCCTGTGAGCTTCAGCACTCACTGGATCGGTTCGCAGTTGAGTGTGAAGCGGCTGGGATGAGGATCAGCACCTCAAAATCTGAGGCCATGGTTCTCAGCAGGAAAGTGCCCTCTTCAGGTAGGGAATGAGTCCTTACCCCAAGGGAAGGAGTTCAAATACCTTGGGGTCTTGTTCACGAGTGAGGGGACCATGGAGCAGGAGATTGGTTGGAGAATCAGAGCTGCGGGTGCGGTAGTACATGCAGTTTATCGCACCGTTGTGACAAAAAGAGAGCTAAGCCAGAAGGCAAAGCTCTCGATCTACCGGTCAGTGTTCATTCCTACCCTCACCTATGGTCATGAAGGCTGGGTCATGACCAAAAGAACAAGAGCCAGGGTACAAGCGGCACTCCCTTAGAGATAGAGTGAGAAGCTCAGTCATCCGTGAGAAGCTTGGAGTAGAGCCGCTGCTGCTTAGTATCGAAAGGAGCCAGTTGAGGTGGTTCGGGCATCTGGTAAGGATACCTCCTGGGCGCCTCCCTAGGGAGGTGTTCCAGGCACGTCCAGCTGGGAGGAGGCCTCGGGGAAGACCCAGGATTAGGTGGAAAGATTATATCTCCAACCTGGCCTGGGAACGCCTCGGGATCCCCCAGTTGGAGCTGGTTGATGTGGCTCGGGAAAGGGAAGTATGGGGTTCCCTGCTGGAGCTGCTGCCTCCGCGACCCGATACTGGATAAGCGAAAGGAGATGGATGGATGGACTACAGGACCTGCAGCTAAAGTCACAAACTCATTTGCAGGAAGACTGAGCATCAACTTTGTCTACAGGAGGTGGGTGTATAGTTGAGTCTTCTGATGACAGCCTAGGGGAATGTAATTTTATTTATTGAGTCTCTGAGCTGGTGAAAGAAACCCAAAAGTGAGAAGTTTTTCATAATGAATGCAAGGCGAGCTTGGCTCCTATTCAACATACAGTAGTTCCAAGTATTCTAGGGAATTGGCTAGGGACCATAACATCATCTATAAATATAGTGGGCAAGGACAACAAAAAGGAAATACTTTTAAATAAACAAAATGATTATTTATACAGTATATATATATATATATATATATATATATATATATATATATATATATATATATATATATATATATATTAAAAAGGTTAAAATATACCAATCATGCACAAAATAAATCATTTTTTGTTAACTGAAAATCTGAAACAGAAAAATCAGATGTCCCCCCCCCCCCCAATGCACCGCAATGATATTTTTCCATATGTATTTTTCCATTACTAACTAGCTGTGAGTAAACATTGTTAAATACTGCTTAGAAAACAATTAATGAACTACATGAATGAATGAACGGAACCATCAACCAGGCCTCAGAACGAGATTCATAAAAGAAAAACTGTGTTTGAGACTGAAGAGCAGACATCAGACAAAAGGTGGTGGATCAGAAAGATAAGATCAGCTTTATTGATCTCCGTGGGGATATTAAGTCAGTGTGGCAGGAAATGAAAACAAGTTCAAGCTAAGAAAATTTAATTTCCCTGAGATATACGTATGTTGCTTCGTACATTCTGGGTTTTTCTATTTCTCATTTTGTGTTGGTATTGATGAAAAACCACAACAACAACAACAACAACAACAACAACAACAGGGTATTCAATCTCAGTAACACTCCTGCTGCAGCATCATACTTTAAAAACTTTAAACACTGGCTTTGGCCCACATTCTTACCTCTTACTGAAAACAAGGAATCCAAATAGGATTTCAGTTTTTTTTCACCATGATGTGTTTTGTTGGCACCCAGTGAAAACTGTTAAAAAAAAAAGCATAAGCCAACCCAATGTGGCCATGCTATTGATTTAGCTATGTCTGTCCAATCAAATACTAACAAGGGTGCAGTCCTGACAGACTATACAGACAGCATTACTGCTGCCTGAAGGTCATTTGTGAAATAACTTCTATTTAGAGATGTTCCGATAGCAGTATCGGTAGGGTCTCGTAAGTACTGGAGTTTATGCACTAATCCGATACCACGTAATAAACCCTAAAGAAAATCTACATTAAATCAGTTTATTGTTTATTGTTATTGTATGTTCTTTTTCTGTTATAACTGACTGTCAAACTGGATGAAAAAAGAAAGTTCATTGTTTGTGTTTGTTCATGTTTCACAAAGAATTTAACCTGAGCCAGACCAACAACACAGATAGAAATCATATCACATCTATACAGGGATCGTAGTATACAGTTGTTAAAATATATGACATACTGATATTGGATCAGTATTCGGTATTGGCCGATACGCAAGTTCAGGTATCAGAATCGGTATTGGGAAGCATGAAATGGAATCAGACCATCTCTAATTCTATTCTTACACGTGCCTTGTCAAACTTTGTCATACATTATGATGGCAACTTGAAAAATCATTTTATATAAATAATGGTAAGTCAGCTTCATTTGTCGTTAATTACAGTTGGTTCCAAAGAGCTTTACAATGGCAGCATTACAAAAGCAATATATACAGATAACCCAAGACTGAGAATAATAAACACTAAAGTCATTAAAAGGAAAAAAAGAAAGAACCATGTGAAGAAAGACCAAAACAAGGGACCCCCTTTACGCATTGTCATGGTGGATAGATTAGAGTGAGAAAACAATTACTAGAATTGTGTCAGAATTTTCAAAATTTTATTTTCATAGGAGGTGATTGTTGCAACAATGATTAATTTTCCACCTTGGCTGTGGAGGTTCACATAATCCTTGGCCAAATGTTAACATTTGGATTTTAAACATTCAGCTAGACTGCAGCTGAGGCCAATTACAGCATGAGAAGAGGGACCATGTGGGTTTTATTATGCAGCATCAAACTTAGCCAGAGAGGGGAGAATGGGGGAAGCAGATATATAGTAAAAAAAGTAAAAAGGTACTGTTTCACTGAACCTGAAATATAGCCTGACACTAGATACAAAACTGGAAATGGATGGAAGGCATAACCTTTTGAAACAATAATTGCATTTACATTTATTAAGATAAAGTCAAGTATATAGTATCTCAACATTGATCAGTCTTTAAAATGTATTTGGCCAATATAATAGTCCTTTTAAAATGCATATGGATTCATGCACTTTTGATTATCACTTGCTCTCCAAAACACTGATCTATTGAAGCATCTAAATGTACAGATGGCAAGATCAGGGAGAGTTGCCAGCACTGCCCTTTGGTAGTTTGACTCTCAACACATTGCATGGATGAATAAATCATAAGGCAAAACTGCCATCTCTTCTGTTTCACCTCAGGGAGCAGAAGGTTACCGAAGTTGCATGGGGCTCATCCAGGTTTTGGGCACTAATTTCCCTCAATAAAAATTCATCCCACAGTGCTCAGTGCAGCACCAGTACAGTAGCTCCTAATCCGTAACATACATCTATCTGCAGGAAATCCCATATACTAACAATTCAGTTTTTTGTTGAATAAATATACAACTGCAAAGGGTTGTAGACATAGTGAAGACAACATTAAAATGAATTCGCAAAGACTGCAATGTTTATTAAAAATAACAACTAAGTATGTTATTTCTAATGTTATCTGACAGTGTTGTAACAACACGGTCTAATATGCTGACAATTCATTTAAAAACAGAAAATGTGGTCTTAGGAGACATGCTGCCTTTAATACTGCCTTCTAACTGTGTTACACAGATTTTTGAAAAACAAACTTCTTGGTTATAAAGTTCAACAGGAAACATCCATCCATCCATTCAGCACCTTTTTATATTAAAATGTATGGGAAGCAGCTGCAGGATACCCAAGAGTTGGTTGCTGTAAAAAAAATAAAAAACAACATAAAAAGGAAAGAGAAAATTGCTATTTGGGGTGTGTGAAAGCTTAGAGAAGAAAATCTGCTTCATAGAGAAGTGAATGATATGGACTACCTTTTTTGTCAATTGGCAAAACAAAATGAAGCACATGACCTTTTTAACACAATAACAACAAAGATAACAATTACATATTGTACCAGTAGAGAAACTGGTAATTCTAGTAACTGATTATCCAAAGAGAAAAGCAAAGTGGTGAAAATTGATACAATAAAGCAACTGAGCTGGAACAGGCGACCTAAAATGAATGAGCAAATCCATTGTTAAGGAAACAAGATGTGTATTGCGTACTGCTTATTATTTCTCCTCAAAAGCTCTTTACCTCTCTACAACACAGACTAACAAATGATACAGTCATGTACTAAGGCAGGCAGATATTTCACAGGCCTCCACAGAGACAACCAATGATGTGATCCCTTAACAGGACCAGAGTTAAAGGGACCACCAGATGTGAAAGTGATTCTGGCCCAGAATCTGTCTGACTTGGAAAGAAATATATTGTTCCATTTGATCATCTACAACGGCCTCACTCAGACCTGATTATCATCATCATTATCATCACAACCCCATTTGTGTTAACAGGAACACAATTAATAAATAAAAATATCTCTATAATACAACATCAATTTCAAATATTTTATGTAGCACAGTATGTAGCACATTCTCATGAGCTTCTACTCTCAGTATAGCGCAATACAAGAGCAGCACGAATTATGTCCTCCGAAATGACCATGAGGTTAAATTAGGGCTGGGCGATATGACAGTATATCGTCAAAGCGATTTAAAAATGTCTATAGTGTACATATTTCTATATTGTTTCTATTGCAATGTCAAAAACCTAGCAGCCGAACTGCGCTACGGCAATATTTACTCTATTTAGATGCGCTTTATGTTTTGATCCTTGCAAGTTATGTCCATTTTACACTAAAGTTCTTAATAAAATGAGAAAATACTCACGCATGTGTTTTTTTTTTTTTATATAAACTATTTATTTATTGAACTAATAGAAAACATGTTTTATAATGAAAGGAGGAGGGAAGATTTTGGCCATTTCACTCAGCCCTGAATTAGTACATTAACACAAAAACTGAACATTATAACCTTCATGAAGGTAGGATGTATTTCATGGCTGTTGCACTTGACTGTATGAGTTTTAGCTTGCGTACCTGATAAACTGGAAACTGAGTGTATAATATACACATATACAGTACTTATATAGGTAGGCTGACGGCTGTCATGTTATAATAAGGACAGAATTAAACTAACTCCAGTCTTCCTGTGCTAATGCTTCCCGTATTAAACACAGCCAGCATGACAATGACATTTGTATTCACTTTAATTTGTGTGTATTCTTGGGCAAAGCCTAATCTTTCAAAAGAAAATACACTTATTTAATCGAGGAAAGAAGTTCAGGATGCACAAAGAAGAATATAAAAGAGAATACTAAAAGAGAGAACATTAAATAAAACTTCAGACAGATGAGACAGAGAGGAAAAATAACTGAATGAGCTCAGTGATGAGATAAGGTGTGAGGGATCAATCTGTAGGAGACACAGTAGTAGAGAACATCACTTACAGTGTACAGTTCATTTGTCACCTTCACCAGCTCCTCGTGCATCTGGATCCCAATGTCCTTGCTCTACAACACAGCAAGCAGAAAGAACAGGGGTGAGACAACAAATAATGTTTCAGCCTTTAGATATGACCTGTTGGAACAAGCCCAGTTGGTCATGCTGACACTATACCCTTGGTGAGTTATAGTGAAGAATGTCGACAACCATGACACCTACTGTAAATGCTCACCAAAAGATAAACCCTGTATGTTTAGGTGTTTCTTCTTCCACAACCCCAGATGTCTTGACTGAGAATAATTGTTTTTGTTTGTCATAAATGTTCTATTACCAAGTCAGACTAATTGAATTAAAATTTTATTCTAAAGTTTGAAACTCAACAACCAAAAGCACACCACTTATTCCATCTCATCGACTCTTCCTTCCAGTCAAGCATGAAACAGGCTGCATGAGGAAATTAAATGAGGAATGAAAATATGGAAGCCGCTGCTCTCAAAAACAAAATTACTTTAATACTGAGGCTCACACATCTATTGCACAATGTACAAGCAATCATTGTTGGTCGTACATCTTAAGTACACATTTACTTGACAAACTTACCGTATCTCTGTGTTGTTGAATTGCAAAAGGCAAGATTTCTGTTAGCCACATTCACTTTCTGCTTCCTGTAAATATTGCATGTTTCATCACACCTCGTTTTTAGACTTTTGCAGTGTGCACGTGTGAAGTGTGAAGGGGTGAAAACAACGTGTGATATCTTCTGACAAAGAAAAAACACTGTCTAAGTGTGTGTCGTTGTGCTCTACAAAGGAAAACCCATTTCCTGTGTCTCAAATGTCATTTTAATAGTGAAAAGATGCTTAAGCCATCTTTTCTTTCTGCTACCATTACCAATTAATATGTTGTGTTTGGAAGAAACTGCTGGAAAATCAGCAAACACCTAATAAATCTGCAAAGTTAATTTTACTCACTAAAATGTGACTATAATTATTCGTCTATTACGTTAAAATTAGTTTTTCATTTGTCCTTAAAGGTCTGATATTGTGCCTATTTTCAGGTTCACTATTGTATTTTTGGTTTCTACTTGAACATGTTAACATGCTTTAATGTTACAAAAAAAACACATTATCTTTCTCATACGATCTTTCTGAATATACCTGTATTCACCCTTCGTCTGAAACACTCCGTTTTAGCGGCTGTCTCTTTAAGCCTGCCTCTTGAAAAATCCCAGTCTGCCCTGATTGGTCAGCATTTACGCTTCTTCAGTTTTTGTAGTGTTCTTGGAGTCTCTGCACCATCATTTCAGCAGTTACATGACAGTAAAAGCACTGTACCGGCACTCTATACCTATATATATAGTATAGTTGTGACATCACAATAGTACAGAAGTCCTGACGGCTCGTTGAAAGGGAGTTTCTGAATTTGGACTGTTTTAATTCCTATGTCGATTGAGCGTTTTGAAACTTTCAAAGTATTTAAATAGCACCTCAACCTGCTTTATAATTACCAAATAATAATAATAATAATTTCACTTTGCACAATATGGGACATTTAATGTTAGGATCATAAAACTTACAGTTTTAAGTCATACAATGTGGTTCTCTGTTTCAGTTTGTTTTGGTAAATTAGATTTTAGTGGATATTTAAGTTTTAACAAAACATATTATACACTATTATCATAATGTGTTTCATAAATTATTTTTCCTTACACTATGAGTCAGGGAGCTGAGCCCCATTAAAGTACTGAATTAAAAAAGAAAACAAGCCACCAGAGAATCACCTGTGAAATGTTGTATTATTAATTCTGAGCAACTAATTGCAAGAAATTTTAGTGGCTACAAATTATCTTTCGCAAAGTGTGATTTAGTAATCTGAAATTCACAAAAGTCAGATCTTAAAAGGTCTTTACAGGTGATGGACAGAAAAGGAAGAACTTAGTTGAAAGTGAAAAGGCCATGTTCACGATTGAAACAATGACACTTGTCAGTTAGAGATTGATGCATGCAGCTAATTAGGTTAGATGTGTGGGCTGTTGGTATGCAGCTAACAATAGCTGATGGCTTGCATGCTGCATATTAAAGTGTGCAGTGTGTCATGTGCTTTTAAATATAGCAATAAGGTGGTTCTTTTACAGTAAGTGTGTCAAAAACTGACTAATTCTGGTGCACCCAAAACAGTGTATCATATTCACCAAGCAAGATGCATAATGGTCATTTTAAATATGAGCCATGACTATAATTTGTCAAATCAATAACACCATATATTTGTCCACACCCTGCTCTGCTACCTGTGCTTGAAAGAACTAACTACAAGTGAGTCAGAAACTTAACTAATCATCAAAATGGGAAAACCTCATCAGACAAAATCTTGCTCCAACAGTATTTTAATAAATTAGATTATGAAATGTACCCAGAAGAGATAAATCAAAATAACATTAGCAATACAGGAGGGATTTTATCTTTTGATTTTGTTTGTATCTGGAGTGCAGGCATTAAGTCCTTTTCAAACAAGCACTGGACTGAATGTGATAAATGGGCAATGTCCTTAGAGAGCTTCAGCAGCTGGTGAGCGGCATCTGTATGTATCAGTTGCTCTGAAGTGAGACAGACTGCAGCCTGTTACGCAGAGGCTCACAAAGAGCAGAAAGGTTCAACCAGCAAGTAAACCACAGTGATGCAACACACTGTAAGAGCTGTGGCGGGTCATATTGTAACAGCCCTCATAGAAACGCATGTTAGTATACATTCTTAAAATCTTCCCTCTATGAAAAGCAGAAAATAGCACAATTGGACCGGTTGTAATTTATGTATTAATATAGTCTCTTTGCAATTAATTTATATTGAGAGTCATGGAAACAGAGGCCGCACCTTCTGTACATTCACATTTGCCACTCCTGTAGTAATTACATTATTTGAGAAAGGAGGAGAATAGAATACCATACATGTAGGGTATCATAACATATTGATCTTCACATCACAAATAAATACAATATATAATTTTTATAATATGATACATTCCCTATAAGTCATTATAAGTCACAGTTTTGTTTGTCATTTATATGCTAAACAAGCCCTTGATCAAGTTTTTGTCAACAGCTTATTGTCCTTGATCACCTTGTCGTGTACAACAGTCAATCATCCAAAGCTCTTTTACTCATTTCTATTTAACTTTTTTTTTTTCTGCAGAGCTCCATGACGTTTTGATGCATTATTTATTGACTCCCAGTATGTCTGTCAGTAGCAGGGCCATCCATTTATTCTTTTAAATATAGAAAAAGCTACCTGAGGGCACCTGACTTCAAAAGGACAGAGTGTTTCTCCTTTTACAGATCTGGCACAGTTTCTGAAAAAACTGCACTGTCATCCACAGTATACACACACAGACACACACAAAGACACGCACACACAGACACACACACACACACACACACACACAGTAATATCTGAATGGAGCCTAGTAAGCAGAGTGCAGCTCACATACAGGAGGGCCTGCAAGGTGAAAACAGGGTTCTGGTATTTGGATAAGACCTCAGTCATCTGTGCTATGTGCTGACTGTGAGCCAGATGTTGCTCACACATGTAGGGGCTGCAGGGTGTTGGACGAGGGGATTCTTAGTTTCACTTTTCCCCATGCTGTTTTGACTGCTTTGCAGGCCAGACAGATCTCATACACCTTCTACTAAATCTATCTGCACTTGGACAGAGCTCATAGCAACCACAATTCTTTGGGCTTCCATCAGTTTGTATGCTTAGGCCAAACTGAACCCAAAAAGTAGAGAAGTAGCTTTCATGTTAGCTGTTGCAAATTCGTACCTTGCAAGTTCAACTTTATAGCAACAACAAGGCATGACAACGAAGACCAAAATTATGTGCACTGTGGTGATAAGATGGTAGCAGTAAACAAAGAGGGAAGGATAGTCTTAGTGACCTTCTTAAACAGGCGAATGATGTCCTCGCTGATCTGGGCCAAGCGGGCGATGACATTGTTGGTGTATAGATCGCTGAGGGTGGCATGGTCACGACTCTCTCGCCTTGTCTGGTTCAGCACCAAGTACCAGCAGTTTACTGAGGATAGCAGGTGCTGGTCTTTTCTAATACAAAAAACAAACAGGAGAAATGCAGGATTGTTACAATATGGACAAGTGGTAGTGAATTTAAATAGTAATTTGCATAATCCCAGTTTAAACAGTACAAGTCAACAGCCACGCTAACAACTCTGTGAGTCCTTTGACCAAAATGCTAATCAGCATGCTAACATTGCTTACAATGACTATGCTAGGATGCTGATGTGTAGCATGTGTAATGTTAACCATGTTTACTATGTTGGTTTAGTGTGTTAGCATGCACACAGCTGAGGCTGATGGGAATGTCATTCGTTTTGCATGTACTGGAGAAAGTCAAGTTTTGAATTTGTGGTGGCATTGATGAAACATTAAGTTATTACAATTCATCCTGTGGGGTGATGAATGGCTGTACCAAAGTTCCTGATAATACATAGAATAGTTGTTGCGTGTCCAAATACACTTTTGCTAGTTTGACGGTGGAAAAAAGGGTCCGTGTGCCGGGTGCATGGTTCTAAAGGGTTGTAATTAGTGTCTTCATTAATTCATAGATGTGTTTTGGGCGTAACATGCAATAAACCAGAGTGTAATCTCTCGTTCCCTTAAAAAGCCAGGCACGTTTGTACCTTGGCGCATTGCTATGATGGCGGATTTTCAAAGTTTAGATTTTAATCTGTTGCATGTGTCTGCTGCTGTGCTTCCCTGTGTGTGTGTAACGAGCATAGGGTGTGCGCACTGTGCAGAAGTTGAGGATAACAAAGTTAAAATAACAATGAAATGCTGCGTTATTGACTTTAAACCAGGTTTTTGTTGGTCAATGGCAAGATCATTTTCTGCTGCCACAAGCAACACGCCAAGAATGCACCTGAACACACCTCCCTTTAAGACTAGCACGCCCATGGGCGCAAAGATGGGCGCAGGTGCATTAGCTATTTAAACAACCTGGGTGCAGGACGGAAAATTAACAACTGTGGCCTTAAAATAGTAAAAACACTTGCGTCAGTCTTTGCGCCGCACTGTGCCAGGTGCAAGATAGATCCCAAGATCTCTTTTATCCAGGCCATGAATGTCTGTACAAGATTTTGTGATTGTTGAGAAATTTCAGTCTGGATCAAGCCTGCCCAATTTGGAGCCTGAGGGCAAAAGTTTATTTGGGCAGAAGTTCATTCTGTCTCAACGTTCTATTAACTCAAAGACTGGCCACAGTTCACTGTCTGGCCAGAGTTTAACATTAGTTAGATGGTGTGATAGGGGGGGGGGCGCTATTTAGCTTCTGTCAGCGCAGATCTTTATGATGACAAGTGTGAAGAATCTTAAAGAATATAATCTCCGTCAACATTATAAACACTGACTGGAAGCTGTTATTGTAACTTCTCTCTCAGCCACAAAAAAAAAATCACATTTGATTCTGACTGTATATTAAAGTGTTGTTTTTGTTTAAGTTCACTTCATATTTGTCTAATCTCCACATTGTAAAATACAATATTGTTCAAAATAGATCAGCATCAAGATTGATATTGAGATACTTGAGATTTTCACAGAGAAGAAAAGGAAAATAGGGATACAGCAGGAAATGTTCCACCTGCTGGTGTCTTTTGTTCGGTGGATCTAATGAGGATACAGAGCATTTTTGCACAATAGCCACAAGGTGTGAATATGTATTTTATTATTCCTTAATATGTGTTCAACTTCAAATTTATGACATGCAAAACATTTCAATTCAAAGGTCCACAACTTGAACGCTTAGTTTTGGCCCTTGAAGGGGAAGACCAGGGGAACCAAAGTGGTGGGCCGACTGTCCACCAACATAACATTGCCATCCCTAGAGCCATGTCACTATAAATATACAGAATGATTTATTTTCCAATACTTAAATGGTTATTGGAAGAATAGCAATAATACATGAGTCCAAAACAGGACTAAATCATGCACTATGGTGTTTTTATTTTATTTTTATTATATTAGATAAAAGCATTTGAAGTTATTGAAAACAATATTGCTACAAACATGATCTGCTGAAAAAAGACACCATATTGGGATGGAAAAAAACAAAGCAAACATAAAGGCATAAATACCACAATGTTTCCATTGTTCTTTTTGGTGTATGTCTTTCAGCACACTCCAAACAAGGCTTCGGTCTAGTAAGGCATTAACTTGTTGTAGATGTATAAGGCTGTGACCATAATGATCTAGAGAGTAATGGGCCCTGATTGCTGCATAATCAGTTTTAAACTGTCTCTGCCTCTGGTGATTTCAAATAGAAAAGACCAAGGCACATAGCCATCGAACCAGACACACACAAACACAATCCCTTCAAACCCATACCTTGTCTGGTTACTATCTAATCAATCATCCAACCCAAAGGAGGAGACAAAAAGAGAGAGGGGGAAATGAGAGCAAAGGAGGGAGAGAGGCAGCAGAGCAGGATGGGGGATAGGGTTTCACTGTGGCACAGAAAAAAGAAATGAGCCAACATCAAAGAGCCCTCCTTCAGAGAGCTTCCATAATGCTAATCACATCTAATGAAGTTGATATCTGTCTACTCCAGAGAGCTTCTCTGATTATTCCTTAACTTAACTCTGCCCCTAAACACACTTATGCCAGGCTGACAGGACACAAACACATTGACATCAGTGCCGGGAAGAAAACAGGATGGAATGTGTAAAAAACTTAATTTATCTACTTATTACTGGGTCTGTATCATTAGGTTTTACAAACAATAGCGGCCCTGATGTAGAGCATATTCTTTGTCGAGCCTCTGGGATGACCAATTTCTACTGTCTCACCATCCCTCATTTTGTACCAGTTGACTGACCTATCTGCCTGTAAGATGCTCCTCTGTGTATGTTTGCAGTTGAGAGGTTTAGGAAGCATGTACTCTCTGCTAACCCCTGAAAGTGATCAGAGATGATTCATCACATCCCTAAGCACAACCAGGCTCCCATTTTAGTCCCTTCTTTAGCATCTTCAGCTAAACATTTTATGTTTCAGGTTCAGGTAAATCCTTGGCCTTTCTCTGTTGGTTAAATGTGCTTGTGGTGGCTGCATGGGCTAAGTCGGTAGAGCAGGCGCACATATACTTGGAAGTTTATGCCTCGACGCAGATGTCCAGGGTTCAATTCTGACCTGCGACAATATCCTGCATGTCTTTCCCATCTCTCTGTCCCCTTTCTGACTTAACTGTCCTGTACATTAAAAGGCAGAAAAGCCCGCAAAAAAAATCTTAAGAATAAGAAAACGTGCTTGTAGACCTGTAGTCCTAAATGTAACACGGTTGCTAAATCTGCTGCTAAAATCACTTTTTCATTTTAGATTATGATGTGTTTTATTTAGTAATTGAGTACCAAGATATTTATTTTTATGCCAAAGTGATAATATTGGAATGTAATCTATAGGCCTTAAAAGTATTTGTTTGCCAGCAATTTATAGATGCAAAAATTAACTTCATTATGCATCCTACAGAACTAAGAGTCTATATACATGCTAGCATCCCTGTTAGGTGTAGTGGTGCTTTGAGCTAAATGCCAACATACAGAATGCTAACATGCTCATAATAACAATGCTAGCATGCTGATGTTTAGCAGGTTTAATATTTATAATGTGCATCAGCATGCTGACATTGGTTGATTAGAAGCTAACACAAAGTACAGCTTAGGGTGATGGGAATGTCATTAGTTTAGACCAGCAAACACCTGTTTTTAGTTATAAACTAAATTAGCAGACCAGTTAAAATTGTAAAACAAACAAAAATGAATGGTGCAGCCTCTAGCTAACCTTTGCTGTGTGTCAACCCGCATCTCTCTCCGTCTTTCATGTCTATCCACTGTCACTTTAATAAAGGGAAAAGCCCCCAAAAATAATCTTAAAAAAAGAATTAATGAAATGAAAAGTCAGAGAATGACCAAAATTATCAAAATGTATGGATGGAAAGGAAGGAAAGAAACAAGGGTGATAATTAAGGGGAAAAGAATAAGAAGTTCTAAAAAAGGTCTGTGACCAGAGTGATATTTTTTATTTTTAACGCTCAGGGTTAAAGCCTCGAAGAGTGAAACAGACAAAGGACACACAATCTCTTTTCCCCATTTGCTGTTCTCATTTTACAGTAATTAGAGACAGAAAGTTGGTAATTAGGCCTATGTACCAGCAGCATCTCTGGGAGTATTTTAACGCAGAAATAAATGTAGCTTCTCGACTGTTTTATGGGAAAGAGACACTACCTTTTCTATACTGGCTCTTAAACAGAGGCCTATCCATCACAAAGGATCGACTTTAGCATGCAGCAAAACTCATTCATCTCTACTCTGTATCTACTTCTCCTCGCTGATTTCCCGTGAAAAGGCTGAGTATCAGTCGAGAGCACGCGGTTCAATTAATCTAGAGGGCTTCAAAAGGGTTGCTTTTGGATGGCTCAATGCCCTCTGTATTTATTCACAGGATATCATTAACATGCAGAAGGCAAGCAATGAGCTCTGAGAGTCTCTAGAGAAGTGAGAAGGAAGAAGAGGAGAGACAAGTGCAGCTTTATGGCATCCTATTACATCTGTCTCGTCCTGAAAAGCACTGCCTGGCTGTCTCCATGGTTTTTACAGGTTCTGCACTGTCTCTCTGAGGCAGACACACACATGCCATATAATCTGTGAATGCATTAGAAGATCAGAAACAGAGACAGTGGAAGGGAATTCAGAAACAAAGAAAGAGTGTACTGTATGGTGGTAGAATATTGCAATAATCCTTTGATTCAAGGAGTAACTGATGGCATACTGTTTCCATCGTGTGCATACCCTGAATGAGTAAGCATTATATAGCACAGTGCGTGTGCTTTAAGCATGGCTGCACCTGGATGCCAGCAGCTAATCACCAAAGGGCTATGATGTGTCTGAGCCAGGATTTCCAGAAGGAAGTGTGTATTTATCAAACCAGGACTAGGCTCTGGGAAGGCCTTTAATCTCCTCCACACTGCCTGCATGCTGCTTATCAATGAAACAGCCAAGGAAAAGAAGGAGCCAAACACAGTTTCAAAAGACAAGGGGCACATGCAGCCAACTTTGCCATTCAAATTTGTTTTGCCTCAGTTTTCAAGCAGGGATTCAATAGGCTACAGCGCAGATCTGCACATCATTTAGCAAGTTGTTCCTTTTTTTGTGAGCAGACTCACTGCCAAAATGTAATAACGCACAGCTGCACTGACACAGGGGCCAGAGCAGCGCGGAGTACAGTGCAGCGTCAATAAAAGGGTTTGACAAGATCTGAAAAACAAACTGCAAACCAGTTAATCTATTGATGTTGTACATGCTGACTTTCACCAGCTGGACTTGTCAATCTGACAAAAGCAGGGAATGGACTGCTTTGTTCAAACAAACCAGGTCCCAAGAGATATAGTTGAACCTTTTACCTTTTGCCCTAGGAGCTCCTGAGAGCCACCATGCTTTGACTACATAGTTACACAAAATAGGACTAAAACTATAGCTGTAGTATGGTGCCAATGCACAAAGCACCATTAAAGCATCTGGTTCTATGCAGCAGACATCAGTCATTATAATTATATCATAACAAAAGCATTGCATCACTATTTATCATAGTGGCTCTTTAAAGACAACTGTCCTCTGGACACTTAAATGTTGTTTAAAAAAAAAAAACACGATTCATTTTTGAAGCTGGTGACCATGAAATGAACAGAGACATCACTTGAAAATGACAAAAAGCAGCTTCAAAACTAAAATAACTCACATTATAGTGTATTGTTGCATGTATGTAGTGCAAAGATCTGGCACTGTGAAAATACCAAGCAATTTTCTCCCCCAGTTGCTCCCAAACCAATTGCCTAGATACACACACAAAGAGATTAACGCACGCACGCACACACACACACACACACACACACACACACACACACACACACACAAGCCCTATTTGTTCTCTCTCAGACAGGTTATTCTCCATATCAATATTGCAAGAGTTGCCTTTTTGATGATGCTGTTACTTCTATGTGATAGACAGATGAAACCCATCCACTCAAATTTGATGGGGTACATTATAAATCCAATCCATGATAGACCCTGAAAGGTCTGCTCCATAATTATAATCAAGTTAGTTGTTGTCTCTCAGGAACTGTGAAACAGTAAGATCAAGGAAGTGGTGAAGTATCTGGCACAGCAACTGCAGTATAGGGAAGCTCAGTAAACCTTTGGTGTGTCTTTTCACTGTGACAAGTGAGGTAAAGTAAAAGAGCAAAATTATCCTTGGTCGGGTTGCTGCCATGCAGCTGTAGCTGCAGTTGCAGTATCTGTAAATCACTGTGGCATTCAGCTTGCTAATGAATCTGCACTGGGAGGGTTCAGCCAACAGACTAAAGGCTGTAATCCAGCACATATGGATGTCTGTCCTGGTCAAAATCACTCTATTTTACTGCTCTGTTTTGACTGCTCCTTGAAAACATAAAATGTATAAGTAGTCACAAGATCCTAGGTTGCTTCTGAAGTAACTTTCTGCAGTACAATGCAGAGTTTACAGAGCACAATAAATGACAGTCACAGGCATGTTGAAGGGGGGTCAGGAAAAGAATAGTTCAGATTTCTTATATCATAGATGACACATAGATGACAATTTTATAGATGAAAAATCAATTATGTATGTACAAAATAAAAGAGACTTAAAATGTTTTGTTAGCCTTTTGTCAAGACATGTGTCTGAGGATTAGGGGTTTATTTCCAACACCTGTCCCTTGCTGTGTGGATAGGATCAACTGTAGTCCAACAGCAGCAGCATCACAGTTCTGTCAAATATCAGCCAAGTCTTAGACGCCACAGTGATGAACGCCTCCTCGAACAAATCTGGACTCAATTATCCAGTCAAATCGGTATTCACATCGCACACACTGTTCTCCTAAATACATGTGTACGTGTCTACACACTTCTACATGACACTACATACTTATTCTGTATCAAAAGTGTCAATAAGCCCAACTCAAATAAAAGTAGTTTTATTTGCTGACAGTTATTTATCTTGTTTACTAATGAGGAACAGAAGGCACAATGAAACACACATGACAGTCATATCCCCAAACTTTCAGTTTGTAAAAATAACTGTAACGCACTTGGTTGGCATGTATGAATGATACTTAATGGTCAAACTTACTTCTCTTCAAAACCATTTAATAAGGTGAATTGGCTTCTCGTGGCTGGATGGCAACATAAAAAAAATAGGGGCACAATAAGTATATCTGTTTTTGTGGTTCATATGGTCAATTACCAACTTAGGTAAGCCCTATTGTCCAAACTGTCAACTATGAGCAGAAAGCCACTGTGTGGATAGACTATGCATGTTGTGCATAATGTTAATAACATTTTTGTCATGCAGCAGATGACACAATACACATTTCAGGATTCAAAATATATCAATGTAAGGAATGCAATCATGCTGTTTCTATTTGCTAGAATCAGAGCTAGGGTTAGACTACATATATTTTGTGGTAGTCATCTCTAGAGAGATGCCGCCAGATCTGCTGCCAGTGTTTCCAGACTGAACTAAGCTTCCCTGCTTGCCCGAGGTTCTTGATTTAGGGAGCATGCCCTGCGTGAGTCATGTACCAATATGATGACTGTGGTTTCTTTGCAGACAATCCTTCTTTTTTTCACCAGCATATATTTCAGTTTTTCAAGAGCTGCAAATCTAAATAGGTCAAGGCTCAGGTAAGCTGATTGTGATCTGATGGCATTAAATTGTTTCTCTTATTCACCGTTTCCCTCACTGTTTTCCCTCACTAAGGTCTATTCAGGCTTTTCTGTATTTTGTCATGCTTTACCTTTGTCTTCAACAGGATTTCCTTCAAAAAATATTATTTCCAATATATATATATATATATATATATATATATATATATATATATATATATATATATATATATATATATATATATTCACATGTTCATAGATCCGAGCTATCAACATATACGCTCTGCCAGTCATCAGATACCCCGCTGGTATAATAAACTGGCCCAAGGAGGAGATAGAGGCTACTGACATCAAGACGAGAAAGCTCCTCACAATGCATGGAGGGTTTCACCCCAAGTCCAGCACCCTGAGACTGTACACCAAGCGTAGTGAGGGAGGCCGAGGGCTAGTGAGTGTCAAGACCACTGTCCAGGATGAAACGACAAAGATCCAGGAGTACATCAGAAAGATGGCCCCCAAAGATGAAGGGCTTAGTGAATACCTCAGGCAGCAGAAACCCGAAGGTGAGGACAAGGAAGATGAAGAACCGTCAATCAAGCAAACATTTACACTACCAATAACACTGCATGGTCCCATATTATTTTCACTAATAAGTTACTATCTTGAAATCATGATGAGATTGTTAATTTAAAAGGTACCGTGACATGGTGCTCTTTGGATGCTTTTATATAGGCCTTAGTGTTCCCCTAATACCATATCTGAAGTCTCTTTCCCAAAATGCAGCCTTGGTGCAGAATTACAGCCACTAGAGCCAGTCCCACAATGAGCTTTCCTTAGTATGTGCCATTTCTGAGTCTGTAGTTTTTGAGGAGGAGGAGGGGGTGGGGTAAGGTGGAGGATGGGGGTGTGGCCTTGACCAACTGCCACTTTGCTCGTTTGAAAGTCATGATGTCTCTCTCTCATGGGTGGGCCAAATTCTCTGGGCGGTCAAAGCAGAGAAAGGGGAGGTAACTTTGCTCTTTATAACCTCATAAGGAGCAAGATTCCAGATGAGCTTTCATTTTCTCAAAGGCAGAGCAGGATACCCAGGGTTTACACCTATCACCATTTCTAGCCACTGGGGGACATAGGCAGGCTGGGGGGAACTCATATTAATTTCAAAAAACCTCATAAAGTGAAACTGTCATGCCATGGAACCTTTAATAAACCCATGTATATCTGATATAGAGTTTAAAGAGAGTCTGTCTCATGTAATGGATGTCATTTAAAACATAATAAAGCATAAAGCTTAACTCAAAGCCTTCTTCTCAACGCCTTCTCAAGGCATCAACTTCTTTAATGAGCGGCATCCTCATCATCCTGCCAGAACCAGCTGACCTTTGAAGATGTCATAAAGAGCTTGACTGTAATAATAGATATTCCCTTACAGTACATAATTATATTGGAGTAGTTTGTTGTATAGTTCTGCACTGTAATCAAACAAGGCACTGTGATTAGCAGCAGGGCTGGGTCTTACAGCCAGGCTATAAATAGTGAAGTGTTTA
Organism: Etheostoma perlongum; assembly: GCA_026937815.1. Taxonomy (NCBI): domain Eukaryota; kingdom Metazoa; phylum Chordata; class Actinopteri; order Perciformes; family Percidae; genus Etheostoma; species Etheostoma perlongum. The sequence continues at coordinate 5,442,702 of CM049374.1, read as the reverse complement.
GAGGGGGATAAAGTCACTTGGGATAGTAACTTTACAAACATTGATTAACAAAACTTTGTTTAGTTAAAGTAAACAACAATAAGAAAAGTAAATGTGAAAATGCTGCTGGTTTAAAACAACAGCACACAAACAAGGACATAATTTCCGCGGACAATAACAGACATACATTGTCCCCCTCATTTTTTCAAAATTCAATTATTGTTGCCATCATTTTTATTGTTTCAGCTAGATTTACTCACTTAAATCTCTCTAAACAATGTATTTTTATTGTCAAGTTGTTAAAATTCGGATTCGATCAAAAAGTTGATATGCTGTTGAGTCGCACTTCAATTACTAGTGAGATAATAGCAATAAGCTAAATGAGCAACTTTTTTTTGCCCTGGGTTGTGAGAGACAGCCAGCAGACGCTGCTCAGGGCTGAAAAAGAAGTGCAAATTCCTTTGCATACAAGCTGTATTTTAACAGTCAGTTTTCTCCTAACAAATGTGGCATAATTGAATATCAATCAAATGTTAAGTATACAACAATAAAGGTCAGTAATCCTTTATTGAAGATGCATAGAGAAGAAGATGCAAATAAGCATTTCTGTTTTTTCAGGAGACAACATTCCTTCGGATAGATAAAGATACTTAACCAAAACCAACACCCTCTCAAATGCCTAAACACTGTACAGGCAACAGTTAGCAACAAATGTCGCTGCATGGCAGAGAGGGAACTCACTTGAACTGTTGGTGTTCCCTGGAGCTGCGGATCTTGGAGGAGAACCTCTCAGCCAGTTTCTCTAAGCTGCGTGAGTATTCCAGTTCAATCTCTGCTTTGCGGCGGAAGAAGTCCTGCAGGTCTTGCAGCAGCTGGATTCGAGACTCAGACTGTTGCTCCAAGCATTTGAACTGCTCCACCAGCTGGTTACGGATCTCTGTCCATCAAAAAAACAAACAGAAATGGTATGAGTCAACGGTTTATACTGCTGTCACAACAGCACACAAGGTCAAAAGCAATACGTCATGATGATGTCAAGGATTAGTATGAAGTGTATTACATTATTTGCTCTAGAAGGTATTTTTCAGGTATCAATTTTCCACACACTGATTTCAAGTTATATGATGGTTTTTGCATTGACACTTAGTGAGCCTGTGTAGGTTTTTTGATTGACTAAAGGAAAATGAAGCAGTTTGGGCAGGTTATCCTTAAAATCTAACATGGTGTCACTAAAATGCTGTGTAATGACTTGTGTAGCAAATGCCAATCTTCAGACAAATGCTGCCTAACGATTAACTGACACATTAATAATTAATTTAAATAACATCCTATTTGTTGCACCTTTAAGATTATTTAATCATTTTTGATCAAGCTACACCATGTAAAACAGGATGTTTGTGAATATAGTCAGCGCTATTTATATTAAATGGGAAATAAGTGAAACGCTTGAGCTTGCCTTTTTGATTATCTGAGAAGCATTATAGCACAAAATACATCATGTCACAATCAGAGGAACACATTAAACACAAGTCAAGCAGGGCTGCTAAACCAATCATCTACAATCTACAGTATATCACAAAATTGGTGTATGCAATTACTAATAATCAAATGCCATTATTCTAAGCCATTTTAGACCAGCAGCAACATAAAGCCTCTAGCTGTACGTGAGAATGACCAGTGAGGCTCCATGCCAAGCTGTAAAGTGATGTGTGTATTTGACCTCTCTTAGGCCCACTTGGAGCAAGTAAAAGAGTTTTATTTCTTCTTAAGGGAAACCTGATGCTGTCAGGCAGACGACAGATCCTTCATGCCAGTGGGAACCCACAACAGAAACCTGATTCATCTGTGTAGTGCTGTCATCAGCAGCAATGATGCCTCTGCTCAGGAACAGAGAAACCCATTTTGCAGAACAGAAACACAACCTGATGGAAGAAGCTACCACAAACAGGATGAATCCTCCTGAACTAATGAACGTCCTTTATTAGAAACCAAAATGTTGTTTGATCATCTCATATAAAAGATGTTTTATTGTCACATACAAACACCATTTACAGCACATCCAGCAGTAGTTTTATTGCAACGCTTATTATATGCTTTCAGTGTTTTCTTGTGATCTTTAGGATTTCTTCAAACCAACAGTGTGGTGACAAAATGAAATTTTGAGCATCTTAGGTTTCTTTAGAAAACGTTGAATTCCTTCATTTAAAAGTGCTAACATCAGCCAGTAATACACAATTATTCACATTACGCAATTCACCGGAATGTATTTGTCCGGCTCATTCAAACATTTCCTTCACCGTGTTTATTTCAGTCATCAAAAGGTCTGCGTGGTAATGCACTTGAAAACAGCAATGGAAAAGGGAACTTCCTAAATGTAAGTCACTGCATGTTGTAACATCCTTGATGACTTATTGCAAGTTATAACCATAACAAATAAGGATCATGGATGGATTTTAAAGATATCTGAGCCATGGCAGTGACACTCTGCCACGCAGATAAACTGCTGACTGAATGGTGAAACCACTTCAATGACATAGACTGTGTTTCCATGCTGTTGAGGGTGTAATTTGGTCAGCCAAGTCCTCCTCGTGGATTTCACTTCTAGGGAAGCTTGCTATTTGAACTGAAACGTTGATGTTGTGGGGGCGATCCTTTTCTCTCCCTGTGATGTCGTGCCGCCTGGCCTCTGCCTCGAGCGGCATGCTTCACTCTGTGGTTAACCGTCCCAGCCTCCTCTTTATCAGGGGCCTCCCTCTCCTTCCCAGCTCTGACAACTTAAAGAATAGTTTTTAGTGGGAGCCCTGAATCAGAGCTCAGGGAGATATACCACTTAACTGCTTTTCTCCTGACAGGAATGCCTTACTTTCCCAAACATGCAGCTATGTTCCTTGTTTGCAACAGGGTTTTTTGTTTTATATTATTTTTCTTAAAAATGAAAAAAATGTTGAGCCAAGAGAAATGCCCCAAGGACACCTATGTGCAGGAGTGACAGGGAAGACTTTTGAAAACAGTCTTTCACAAAAAGAGAACTCTGAACCACCAGCTGCAGCTCTGCATTTGAAAGATGAGGCTGGAAAAATAGGTCATGCACACCAGTACTGTGCCCTTCCCTCTGAGAAACCATGAGCAATTGGAGAATTATTCCCTAAGTAGTCCCAGCTCTCTGAGTGGCTTCATTGGCTGCGGTTTATACAAAGTGAGGGACCCCTCTGTGGTTGTGGAGAATGTGAATGTAGGCCTGAAATAAAAGTGAAGATTGTTTATCTTTTTGAACACCAACATATTTCCTATGCACTATTATTAAACTCCTTCAAAAAAGAAATCTTTCTGATGTCCATAATTGTCTGTTTTCAAGAATGATTAGTGGTTCAAACCACCAACAAATCAAGTGTTTTTAAGTTGTTAAAAATATTAATGTTATAAGAGACCTGTTAATTTTGATACTATCTGTATAGTAGTAGTTTATTTAAACTTGTAAAAAAAATTATATATACCATGTTCAAAAAGGAGTAAGAAGTTCATAAACAAACTTATCAGTTCCTACCCTCCTTCTCTATTTTTATCCTTTAGTAAATACAAAATCTTATGCTTCACTTATTTACACATCATAGACACAGATGCATACATAGAACATACCTACACACATTTACACTGTTTGTTTCTTTTCTACCTACTTCTTTCTTTACCATCTATCTATAGCAGATGACAACACATTCATACTAGACTTAGTATATAGATGCCAAGGAACCATGCAGTCTTTATGCAATACTATCACTTTGAATCCTTTTAGTATCTCTTTAATATATTAATTTTAAATAATCTCTTGAAATTGCTCATTGTTGTACATGATTTCATGTCTTCACTGCAGCTGTTCCATAAATTAACTCATTTGGTTGTAATGCAGTGATAGTTAGCATTTGTTCTTATAAGTTTCTTTTTAAATACAAATATTCTCTTAAGTAATGTTTGATCTTATTTAAAACAGCCCTTGGATACTGTTTGATAGCTGATGATTATTTATTTTGTACATCATTTGTGCAGTTTATTTGTATAATACATAACATTAGTATACAGTGGGGTTCAAAAGTTTGGGCACCCAAGTAAAAATGTGTTCATAAAGAAGCCAAGAAAAGATGGAAGAATCTCCAAAAGGCATCAAAAGACAGATTAGACATTCATATAAAATGTCATAAAAAGTAAAATTTTATTTCCATCATTTACACTTTCAAAATAACAGAAAACAAAAAAATGGCATCTGCAAAGGTTTGTGCACCCTGTTGAGTTAATACATTGTACCCCCCCTTTGGCAAGTATCACAGCTTGTAAGCGCTTCTTGTAGCCAGCCAAGTCTTTGAATTCTTGTCTGAGGTATCTTCACCCATTCTTCCTTACAAAAGTCTTCCAGTTCTTTGAGATTTCTGGGCTGTCTGTCACACACTGCTCTTTTAAGGTCTATCCATAGATTTTCAATTATGTTGAGGTCATGAGATTGTGCATAAACCTTTAGTTTACGCCTCTTGATGTAATCCACCGTGGATTTTGAGATGTGTTTAGGATCATTATCCATTTGTAGAAGCCATCCTCTCTTTAACTTCAGCTTTTTCACAGATGACATCAAGTTAACATCCAAAATCTGCTGAAATTTTATTGAATCCATTTTTCCTTCTACTCGTGAAATGTTCCCTGTGCCACTGGCTGCAATACAACCCCAAAGCATGATTGATCCAAACCCATGCTTAACAGTTGGACAGGGGTTCTTTTCATTATATTCTGTGCCCTTTCTTCTCCAAACGTACAGTACCTTTGCTCATTCTGGCCAAAAAGTTCTATTTTAACCTCATCGGTCTACAGAACTTGTTTCCACAATGCATCAGGCTAGTCTATGCGTTCATGTGCAAACTTCAATTACAAATGCTGGGATTTTTGTGCTGAGGAAGTAGAAGAGATTTTCTTCTGATGACTCTTCCATGAATACCATGTTTGTACAAGTATCTCTTTATAGTGGAATGGTGTACCACAACTCCAATGTTTGCAAGGTCTTTCTGGATGATCGTGCCGTCAAACGTGGGTTTGAACTTGCTTTTCTCACACTACTGCGAGCTGTCCTGTCTGATATTTTTCTTGGTCTTCCAGATCTTGCTTTAACTTCTTAATTACATTCCGATCAGAGGATATTGGCATCTGAAAACGTTTTGCTATCTTCTTATAGCCTTCTCTTGCTTTTTGAGCGTCAACTATTTTCAGTTTGAGTTTTCTAGACAACTGCTTAGAAGAAGCCATGGTGCTGATTGTTGGGACAAGGTCAGATGAGTCTGGGCATTTAAAACCTTAAGATTGACATCACCTGGTCTTTCCAGACGATGATTGAGAACAATCCATGACACTGTTAGGTCTCAGCTTTCCAAAGGGGGGGGTGCATGCTATAACCTCTGCAGGGTGCCCAAACTTTTGCAGACGCGATTTTTTTGTTTTCTTATATTTTGAAAGTGTAAATGATGGAAATAAAATCTGATTTTTCGTGGCATATTATACGAATCTGTCACAAATCTGTCATTTGATGCCTTTTGGAGATTTTTCCATCTTTTCTTGGCTTCTTTATGCACATTAATACAAATGTTTCCCTAGGGTGTCCAAATTTCAAGCCCCACTGTAAATGTGCCTACAGCCGCCACCTCATACCTCCCTTCCTTTGCGATATGTATGTAACAAAGCTTTAAACTCAGCTCTCTGTGCAATGATGCTAAACATGGCTGCCCCACTTTCACCTCTACTGCTCTGATTTTCTTGGTTTAAAAAAAAAATGAATGGAACTGTTCCAGATCGGTCTCTAAATAAAGTTACATATGCAAATGCAACTGAGTTTATGGAATTAACAATGACTTTTAGCAGTCAATTTAACAATTTAACACGTAGCATGCTCATTGTTCAAGAATAAATGAGATTGCGATAATACAACTCATTTGAAGATGCTGCCCATTCACAGTGCTTTTGATTAGACAGATTTAAATACTCCCAGTGCAGATGGGATTTGTTTCCTCTATTTCATAGTGAGCAAGTTAAAACTCTAATGTTGTTGCTTGATTAAGCATGCAGCTATTATCTGTGGCGGACCTGAGTGTCTTTCTATTTAGATATTAAGCCATGTGTTTATTTTCTTCTCTTTTTTTTAGAGAAGGGAGGTGGGGTTTGTCTTCAGACAAAAAGGCTGATAGAGAAAGGAGGATGAGACTAAAGCAGCTGAAATATGGTCAAGCTCTTTATAATAACCTATCATTGGGACATTGGGACATTAGGCCTGAAGTACTTTTTGCTTATGTAATTAAGCTTAATATGAACCTTTCGTTAACAATTCAGTGATATGCAATGAAATAAAACTGTTGATATATGTTGATGGTACTGTTTAATGTTGACTAAATAAAAGTCACTACGTTTCCGTCTAAACCATTGAATAAAGTTTAGCAAAACTAAATCCCAAAAGCTGCATTAATCCAATAACATTTCTAAATACTGAACTAATGATGGAGCAATATTACTGTATTGCACTTCTACTGGAATCAAAAGTGTTTTATTTTTGAACTGGAGTTGTGTGCAAACAAATTGGAATTTGACATATGGAAGTCCATATGTAGCAAAATGTAGTCTGTTTAATCAAGTTGAGGAAAGTATGTTGGGATAAAGGATAATAATAATAATAGAGTGTGTGTGTGTACTAGTCAAGCCCGAGTCCAAAGAGTTTGAGTCCAAGTCAATGGACAGTCAAGAAAAAAACAAAGAATCTTCTTCAAGAGCACTAACCTACAGGTTGATAATTTATGTAACATGAAAGGCAGTATTATATCTTCTATTTTTATTTTATTTTTGCAAATGTTTTGCAGGCTGATTCATTACTGCTGTTCTGAGGTTCGTTATGACATACAGCATATGGCATTTTATGAGAGCAGACAGTCCTTGACGTGAGCAGACTAGCACGAATTGCTGCCAGAAACTTAACATTCCTGACCATATCATCGTTAAAAAAGAGCCCTACACCTTCCACTGGACACCTGCTCCAAAATATAATTTAAAAAGATAAGCTATTTTCTTACATGTTGTAGGCTAGATCTTGTGCACATGTAGTTGCTTGTACAGGACAAAAAAGTAAATGTTCAAAATAAGGTAAAGCCTGCACAATAGTAAATTGCAGAAAAAGTGCAGAATGCGGCACACTATACCACAATACATTTTCCTTGATGCCAGGGACAAGACTTGATAGTGAAACGCAGAGGACACTTGTGTCCTCACAGCACAGAAACCCTCTGAAAACAATAGTAGGATGTTGGGGATTCCTGAACTTTGAACCTCACAGACAAAATCTTGTACTGGCAGGCAGCTGTGTAACAGCACAGTATGGTGATGTTTCTAGCAAAGATTGAATGAACTAAAAAAAAAACATCTACTGGAATTGCACTATAACCAAAGTCTGAACTGAACAGTCACCTCCTACAGAACGTCTGTAAAAAGTTTAGTTCACAGAGTATGAAAAGTGTATGAAAAAACAAAATGTCATTTGTTCATTGAGCAAATCGGTATATATATATATATATATTCTACTTTATTGGTATTTTTTAATTAAGAAAGAGTGAAAAAGACAGGGATTCTGACCAATGGAAGATGAAAACTTGAGAATTTAAACAGAGGCAGTGTGCCATATTTTGTCACAAATAAGTCAAGTGTTTGGAAGATACAGATGGACATCAGAGAAATGGATTATGCTGCAGGTTTGGTTTGAGACTGTTGAAATATATTGTTACTCAAGCTGAATACAGCCTCTGTTTTTAAAAACTGCAAACATTTTATAATCTACATTGAGTGAGTGTTTGTTGCTCAAACCAGGGTAATGGTCCTCTGATTAACAGAACTCACAGTGTCTGTAAGGTTTCATTTTTTCTCTGCTTAAGGCAAAATGCAGCCGAGTACAACATTGTCAACATCTTCCCCAACGGATGCAAACAGATGTATAACTGATCCAAACTGAAAACTTTTGACTTTTTTCCTCAGCACTTTAAAAAGCTATCATTATGACTGATGTATTACAGACACTTTTAAGATGTTACAATTAATTTTATGAAAATGAAACATGCACCTTCTCCTGTTGTCAATTCAGGACACCAGTGGTGTTGCAAGGGGCAGAATTTTCTTGTCTGCTGTTTAAGAGGGAAATGTGATGTCTTGACGCAATGAAGTCGAGATAAAATTGAAGTGTAGTGAATGAAAGGGATTTTCTGCACAGTACCCCGAGGGCAGCAGGGGAAGCCAGGATGAACAGGGCAGCAGGATGCCAGAGGAGGAGCAGGAGATATGATCATTTTACTGCAGGGCAATAAGGCATATGATATATATATATATATATAATCTTGGATATAGTGCGGTGTGATGGTACAGTATGTGCCTTCTCTAGAGATAATTACAGCGATGTTTAGCATGCATGTAAGTGTTTCAATGAATCATGGATATTGGTGCAGTGAGTGTGGAGGAAAGAACGACATGTCTTTGTGTAATGGGGTTAAATTATAAATCATAACCAGCCTCACAAGGTATTTAACAATTGGAAAATAACATCCTTGGGCGTTCGCATCACCATGCAGTAAGACACATACACTGTGTAGACACACACATGAGACAAAAGCCACTTCGAGCCAAATTCACTAACCTAATCCCTAACTCAGCTCTGCAGTATCTGGGCTCTACACTGCAGAGCCAAATTCACATGAAAAGCATATACACAGACAAACACAACCCTTAATTCACTCTCTATGCCCCTTGCACTGAGTCTCATAATACAAGTTCTACTTGCTGAACTAATCCCCCACTTCTTTGTTCTCTTTTTAAAATCCCCTAATGATTAATGCAATTTTGGATTCACATGGACATGCTCCTGATGTCAGTGCAGATTCTTCTTTGTCTGTCTCTATCTCGGCGGTTTCCTCATTAGCCCAGGCTGCTGCAGCACATGTACTCAAAGATAAGAAAACAGGAGCGGAGACCAATCAATGGCTATGCAGAGTTGAACCGATGGGTCATTCAACAGCAAGATGTCAGCTGTCAGTCTCTGGGTTGTCCCTCACTCTTAGTACTCCCTCCTAATTATCTGCTGGTTTATCGGATTTTCCACTGGATGTTCTGTCAAACTAAAAATCAATCAAATGAACTTGTTTCATGCAAACTTTTCGCTAACTTGTGTGTGTAGCTTCTTATTGAAAATAAACTATTTAGGCATATGCTTATTGTCATCTAAAACAATCTGTGATAATAAGCTTGATGATAAACAGCTCATGAAAGCCTCCTAAACTGTAATAAACCTTAAAGGTGCTCTAAGCGATGTCGGGTGACATTACTTCTTGTTGAAGTATTTTCAAACAAAACAAGACTAGCTTGCCCCTTTCTCCTCCTCATCCTCTCCTCTCCCCATTTGCTTCTATGCTTCTGCACACTAACGTCCCCCACCCCCAAATCCTTCTTGTCGGTTATTGGCTGGAACACTGTTTGTGTATGCTTTGTGGTGCAGGTGGGCACAGATTGTTTTTGTTGCCGTTTGTAGACTCTGGGCTGTCTACAGAGACCGCAGATTTTTACAGTGTGTTCTGGGGACAGGCAGCTCGCGGATAGTGAGGAGATGTTCGCTGTATGTGACAACAAATGTTCTAGCCTAAAACACACGTGACATTGCTTAGAGCACCTTTAAACTGCACTGCTTTGAAGGAAAACACTCAACTCTTGATGACAATAAAATAAACATTAATGATCAATTGTTGCTCTGCTTCACAGTGCAAGGAGAGGAAAATCACCCCAGTATCGTCATCATGTCAGCATCGTGCATGAGTCTGATGCTTCAGAGAAGCCCGAGCATTTAAGCTACAAGCAGAAACACGCCCTATCAGAGTTTAGCTGCCCATCATTGCTGTATCCAGGATCCAGCTCTGCAGGACCAGACTAAGAGGTGTCTCCATGGCAACACGGGCGTGCTCCAGTCCCCGAGGAACAGCTTATTGGAGGAGAGCTGGAGTCTGATGGATGTGGACAGGTGGCAGCATTGAATGAGGATGCATGTACGAATTTATGCACTGCGTCCTGAATTTGTGAAGCTGAAAAGATAACCATTGTGCAGCAACATCTGATCAAAGCAATAAAACTAATTTCACAATTTCCTTCTGAACACTGATTACATCAATATAAAATAAAATGCTAACACTGCATATGTTGTTTAAAAAATGCACTGGAAGTTTTAAATGGCTCAATTAATTCAACAATATTAAACTTTTATGAATAGTGGAGTGTGTGAACCTCTGAACCAAGATCAACACAAGGACAGCTCTTCACTGGCTCAAAGTAGGTAAAACTAAGAGTCATGTTCAGTTGAAAGAAAAAAAAAATAAAGAGTGTGAGAGAGTAGCCTACCTACTGTATATACATACAGTATATACAAGTCACAACTTAAGAAGCCCCTAAGACGACATATAACCTACAATTACATTTACAGTAAACCATAAACTAGAACTCGGTTTTGGACTGTTGGTCAGACAAAACAAACAATTTAAAGATATAATGGGCTGTTTGGAAAAATATGTTTTCACTATTATCTGAAATACAGACCAAACAAATCATCATTAGTTGCAGCCCTACATTAAATAATTCATAAAAGCAGATTTAACAAAATATCACAGTTGTGTGCATCTAATAATAATAATAATAATAATAATAATAATAATAATGAGCCTGTTCCATATATGATTCTATTTCTACCAACAGTGGTGGGCGAGAGGGATTTGTGAGCTGCAAATAGATACACTCTTTAATTATCTAAAGTCTATAGTGGGACCTGTGCTTCATGGGTACTTATTAAGTTAATTTAGCAGGTCCCAAGCCAACTAATTATTTAATGAAATAGTCACTTTTATAAACTCTCATTGCAGATTTATTTTTACACCACTGCCCTGTTTTCACTGTTTCTAAGGTTACCTTATCTTAACAGGAGGTTTATTTTTAATTTTTTTTATCTTTTTCTTCTCTTGTATCAACTATTGCTTCATCTCACCATGACACAAGCTCTTTTTTACCCCATTTGGATTTTCTATTAGGGCTGATAAATACGTAAATATCACGATAACGATATTACTTTCGATAAATATTAATTAAAAAGGTCCTCAGTTGCGGTGGTCAGGGAAGCCGTCCGACTGAAGAAGGAGTCTTTCCGGGATATGTTATCCCGGAGGACTCCGGAGGCAGTTGCAGGGTACCGACAGGCCCGAAGGGCTGCAGCCTCTGCCGTGACAGAGGCAAAGCAGCGGGTGTGGGAGAAGTTCGGAGAAGACATGGAGAAGGACTTTCGGTCGGCACCAAGGTGCTTCTGGAAAACCGTTCGCCACCTCAGGAGGGGGAAGCGAGGAATCATCCAAGCTGTTTACAGTAAGGATGGACGTTGTCAACTGTGGAGGTAATAGAGCGGTGGAAGGAGCACTTTGAGGAACTCCTAAATCCAGCTGACACGCCCTCTGTGGTAGAGGCAGAGCTGGAGGATGATGGGGGATTGTCGTCAATTTCCCTGGTGGAAGTCGCTGAGGTAGTCAAACAACTCCACAGCGGCAAAGCCCCAGGGATTGATGAGATCTGTCCAGAAATGCTGAAGGCTCTGGGTGTGGAGGGGATGTCTTGGTTGACACGCCTCTTCAACATTGCGTGGAAGTCTGGACGGTGCCTAAGGAGTGGCAGACCGTGGTGGTGGTTCCCCTCTTCAAAAAGGGGGACCAGAGCGTGTGTGCCAATTACAGGGGTATCACACTTCTCAGCCTCCCTGGTAAAGTCTACTCCAAGGTGCTGGAAAGGAGGGTTCGGCCGATAGTCGAACCTCGGATTGAAGAGGAACAATGCGGATTCCGTCCTGGCTGTGGAACAACGGATCAGATCTTCACTCTCGCAAGGATGTTGGAGGGGGCCTGGGAGTATGCCCAACCAGTCTACATGTGTTTTGTGGATCTGGAGAAGGCGTATGACCGGGTCCCCCGGGAGAAATTGTGGGAGGTGCTGCGGGAGTATGGGGTGAGGGGGTCCCTTCTCAGGGCCATCCAATCTCTGTATGACCAAAGCGAGAGCTGTGTCCGGGTTCTCGGCAGTAAGTCGGACTCGTTCCAGGTGAGGGTTGGCCTCCGCCAGGGCTGCGCTTTGTCACCAATCCTGTTTGTAATATTTATGGACAGGATATCGAGGCGTAGTCGGGGGCGGGGAGGGGTTGCAGTTCGGTGGGCTCGGGATCTCGTCGCTGCTTTTTGCAGATGATGTGGTCCTGATGGCATCATCGGTCTGTGACCTTCAGCACTCACTGGATCGGTTCGCAGCCAAGTATGAAGTGGCTGGGATGAGGATCAGCACCTCTAAATCTGAGGCCATGGTTCTCAGCAGGAAACCGATGGAGTGCTTTCTTCAGGTGGGGAGTGAGTCCTTACCCCAAGTGAAGGAGTTTAAGTACCTTGGGGTCTTGTTCGCGAGTGAGGGGACCATGGAGCGTGAGATTGGTCGGAGAATCGGAGCAGCCGGTGCGGTATTACAGTGCCTTGCGAAAGTATTCGGCCCCCTTGAACTTTTCAACCTTTTGACACATTTCAGGCTTCAAACATAAAGATATACAATTTTTATTTTTTGTGAAGAATCACCAATAAGTGGGACACAATTGTGAAGTGGAACGAAATCTATTGGATATTTTAAACTTTTTTAGAAAATAAAAAACTGAAAAGTGGTGCGTGCAAAATTATTCGGCCCCTTTACTTTCAGTGCAGCAAACTCACTCCAAGTTCAGCAAGGATCTCTGAATGATCCAACGTTGTCCTAAATGACTGATGGTGATAAATAGAATCCACCTGTGTGTGATCAAGTCTCTGTATAAATGCACCTGCTCTGTGATAGTCTCAGGGTTCTGTTGAAAGCGCAGAGAGCATCATGAAGACCAAGGAACACACCAAGCAGGTCCGTAATACTGTTGTGGAGAAGTTTAAAGCCGGATTTGGATTTAAACATCCCAAGGAGCACTGTGCAAGCGATCATTTTGAAATGGAAGGAGTATCAGACCACTGCAAATCTACCAAGACCTGGCCGTCCCTCTAAACGTTCAGCTCAGACAAGGAGAAGACTGATCAGAGATGCAGCCAAGAGGCCCATGATCACTCTGGATGAACTGCAGAGAACTACAGCTGAGGTGGGAGAGTCTGTCCATAGGACAACAATCAGTCGTACACTGCACAAATCTGGCCTTTATGGAAGAGTGGCAAGAAGAAAGCCATTTCTCAAAGATATCCATAAAAAGTCTTGTCTAAAGTTTGCCACAAGCCACGTGGGAGACACACCAAACATGTGGAAGAAGGTGCTCTGGTCAGATGAAACCAAAATCGAACTTTTTGCCCACAATGCAAAACGATATGTTTGGCGTAAAAGCAATACAGCTCATCACCCTCAACACACCATCCCCACTGTCAAACATGGTGGTGGCAGCATCATGGTTTGGGCCTGCTTTTCTTCAGCAGGGACAGGAAAGATGGTTAAAATTGAGGGGAAGATGGATGCAGCCAAATACAGGACCATTCTGGATGAAAACCTGTTGGAGTCTGCAAAAGACCTGAAACTGGGACGGAGATTTATCTTCCAACAAGACAATGATCCCAAACATACAGCAAAATCCAAAGGAATGGTTCACAAATAAACGTATCCAGGTGTTAGAATGGCCAAGTCAAAGTCCAGACCTGAATCCAATCGAGAATCTGTGGAAAGAGCTGAAAACTGCTGTTCACAAACGCTCTCCATCCAACCTCACTGAGCTCGAGCTGTTTTGCAAGGAAGAATGTGCAAGAATGTCAGTCTCTCGATGTGCAAAACTGATAGAGACATACCCCAAGCGACTTTCAGCTGTAATCGCAGCAAAAGGTGGCTCTACAAAGTATTAATGCAAGGGGGCCGAATAATTTTGCACGCACCACTTTTCAGTTTTTTATTTGCTAAAAAAGTTTAAAATATCCAATAGATTTCGTTCCACTTCACAATTGTGTCCCACTTGTTGGTGATTCTTCAAAAAAAATAAAAATGTTATATCTTTATGTTTGAAGTCTGAAATGTGTCAAAAGGTTGAAAACTTCAAGGGGGGCCGAATACTTTCACAAGGCACTGTACATTCTGTGTATCGCTGTGACGAAAAGAGAGCTGAGCCAGAAGGCAAAGCTCTTGATCTACCAATTTTCGTTCCTACCCTCACCTATGGTCATGAAGGCTGGGTCATGACCGAAAGAACGAGATCCAGGGTACAAGCGGCCAAAATGGGTTTCCTCAGGAGGGTGGCTGGCGTCTCCCTTAGAGATAGGGTGAGAAGCTCAGTCATCCGAGAGGAGCTCGGAGTAGAGCCGCTGCTCCTTCGCGTCGAAAGGAGCCAGTTGAGGTGGTTCGGGCATCTGGTAAGGATGCCTCCTGGGCGCCTCCTTTCCAATTTTTTTAGGATATCATAAGTGTGCGTAAATGTTTGTATGATATCATATGGACCCATTCATGAGAATGTGTTGTTTAATTACATAATGTCAGGTTAAAAAATTACTGAGGATTGAACTAAAACACTCTAACCACCTAGGACCAGAGTTTGTACAGTTTTTCTATCCATTAGTGTCTATCTTAAACAACAAATTATATGTGTATCATCACAGCTTTTTGGTATGTCAGAAATATCACTCTTGATTTAAATTAAATTGAAATGTAACAGCCCTGTAACTAGATTCTAGTCCCCCAGCAAACAGCTGTGCATTAATGGACTTGTAATACAATCATGGTGTTGGCAGCTACACTTCTCCAGACAGTGTCGATTAAAATGCTTTCAACATACACGACTGAATGAAACGAGAAGTGAAATCATGCACTGACTTGCACCAAATGACCAAGAAAAGTTTTTCTGTTTAAATGAACCTTTGTCTACTTCATCAATGCCAGCACACAAACCAAAGAAAAAAATCTGAGACTGTGTTAAATGATAAGCTATGCCTGGCAGATCACCCGTTTCATGAAAGGCTGATTATCTCTTGAATCCTTGTAAAATGGACAGAACAAGCTCTCACTTTATCAAGTGGCAGCTGTGTTCATCATACTGGGTTTATAGAGACCAGATCAGAGTCAGCAAAGTTGAAGAAACTCAGAAGCAAACTATATGAATTATGATGGCAGAGGGCATGGTGATAGTATGACATGAAAAGATTGTATTTTAAATGGTTACAGCCACAGGTCACACTTGCTTAAAAGGGATAATTCAGCAATTTTTAACTTCCGTAAGAAGAACTACAGAGTGCTCCTTCTGCTTTGGTGAATTTCTTTAATGGACCACATATAACATCAGTACATTTATTGGACATCCACAATAAAAGATGGTGAATATTCCCTTTAACATATTATACTTCTTTGAAGGACAAATGAAGAGTCTAAGATACTGGGATAAACTTGTTGGTTTTTATATTGTCATGGAAATTGCACACTATGTCAAAGTTCTGTTTTCTTCTGAGGCGTCTTCAATAACATGTGATTAGGTACAATAATAGGTAAAGAAATAGTTCGTGTGTGGAAACACGCTTATTTACTTTCTTGCAGAATGTTATGAGAGGATTTATATCTGTTATGTCCGTGCTTTAAGTATGAAACTATCACCGGCTAACTTAGCTTAGCATAAAGACTGGAAGCACGGACAAACAGCTAGCAAAAACATTTTTACACTTGTAAAAAAAAACGTGTAAATTAAATGTTGATTAGTAACCTTTAGATATGCTGGTAGGCCACAGCCAGGCCTGTTGTTTCTTCCTGTTCCCAGTATTTATGTTAAGCTAAGCTATGTAGCCTCCCAGGAATGTAGAACTCTTGGCATGATAATGAAAAACTGTATTTCCTGAAATGTCAAAATGTTCCTTGAAGACTTCACTGTATATTAATTGAGCTGCCTGTTTCACTGCCACGGCACACAAACAAACCAACCCTGAATGAAACCTGAATGTATTGGACTGCAGAATATACAAGTGTCCCACTAAAGCTTATTCTGTCTAAATAGCTAGTAGATTTTTTTTTCTTTGCAAATATTCTCTCAGTCAGCTGCAGGTTTGCAAAACAAGCTGCCGGTGAGTCAGTGTGACCATTTCTCTCCCAACTCCCAACATGTCAGTTTCTATACAGCCAGCTTCAAGCTGCCCAGCAGGATGTTAACAGCTAACTAACCAAATCACACCATGATGGTAACTAGCTTTGATTGTGAAACACATTTCCAGCATCAAATGACACAAGTCACATTCAGTGCCAGTAATAAACCTGACATCACACAGAGAGAGACACACCTAGTAGTGTCTCACATAATTCTCATCAGTATTTAACCAAACCACAACCCATTTAACATAGGAGTGTCTATACTCATGCCCCCTGTATTTTAAGTGAGAACATTTGTTTTTTTAGGATACATTATTCATTGACAAAGAAAATTGCTGTCTTTAAAGGTTGGAAATTTCCTCATTTTTGAATTAAGGCGTTAAGTGATCCTGAGTTAACTAGCTGGTTTAACAGTGAAAGAGAGGCAGTGAAAAAGTACATGTACGAGATAAGGCTTTTAACCAAACATGAACACTTAAATTAAAGTAAATATCAAGACATGGGTGCACCCAAGCAAGATTCCATTGTCTTCAGCACTGTTCAGTTGAATTAAATTGGTCTTGTGTTTACAACTTTTTGCTGTATTGTACTTTGACTCGAGGGACAGCAGGTTGTCTGTTGTGTTGGCTGTGTTCCCTGAATCCCCCTCTGCAAAGAATTTCTGATTCATTGTACTTGGAGTGCAGCACCATCTTACCCCACTCTCCCTTTCTGGCATACTGCACCCTTAGTAATCGTATTTTTCCTGCAGTACTTAGGAGATAAAAGTCAGTGTGATCAGTGCTTTAACTTATTGGCTTAGTTTGATGGTAGCCTAGTCTTTTCCTAGATGTAACCTATTGTCTAGATCAGGCACATCCACCACAGTAATTTCCCGCACTGACACCAATACACCCACAAACAAAGACAGGCATACATAAGACAATAAATGAATTGCGTTTGAAAGGAGGCAGTCTTGATGTGATCAAAATTACAGAAAACATTTGCATTTCCTACACACTTTCCTACACACTTACAAACCAACCACACTTTCCAGGTCATTAGAAGGAGCAGTATACCACACAAGACATACTGTAGTTTTAATGCTTGTGATCACACTAGGCACCGCACACACTGCAGGCTGATAATTTGTAGTGTGCATATACAGCTGCTAAGAATATAACATTATATGATTTAATAAATCTGACATAAAAAGGTGTGTGTGACCACATACTAAATTCTGTGAAGGCACTAAATTTACTTTTAACTTGAATAACGTGTTTTAACGTGAATAAGACACTTACGTTTGCACTCTGCAGAAATTGGAAAAATACTTCATGCATTGCCCTGTGACGTACAGTCCTGTTAGAAATGTATATGTTGATCAAATTACTTTTAGGTCTGCTTAGATAGTTAAACTTGTTTGCGTTTAATCTGGCAAAAAGAAACCTGCATACAGGGCTGCTCATGAGTATAGGAACCCCTGCTTAAGTTGACTAAAAATAGGAATAATAAAACTATCTTTTGGAAATTCATCTTCATGCCTTAATTAAAAAATTAGGAAAACTCCAACCTTTATGGACACCAATTTTGTTTGTGAATGAATAATGTGTCATGAATGACAAAATGTTCTTCCTTAAGTATAGACACCCCTATGTTAAATTCCCATAGAAGCAGGCAGAGTTTTACTTTTAAAAGGCCAGTTATACCATGGATCCAGGATACTATGCATCCTGATACAGTTCTTTTGGCCTTTGGAATTAAAATAGACCGACATCATCACAAACTCTTCACGATACCTAGAAATTGGCATGTGGTACATTCCATAAAAACATCTCTCAATACAAATCAAACCAGCTATTAGGCTAACTGAAATAAAACCATGCCAATTAGTGTTTACGAAACATTATTCATTCACAAAGAAAATTGGTGTCCTTAAAGGTTGGATTTTTCCTCTTTTTTTAATTAAGGCATTAAAGATCAATTTCCAAAAGATGATTTTATTATTCCTCTTTTTAGTCAACTTAAGCAGAGATTCCTATACTCATGAGCAGCACTGTAAACAACAAAACAAACATGAACCAGAGGTGCCAAAAACCCTGCTTCCTTTTCAGTATCACCTTGTGATAACCCCTAACCCCAACCCTGTACATCTAGAGGACACAGAAGAATTCCCAAGAGCAGTTGCTTTCATTTATTTCCCTGATTAGAGCAGTTGTTTGTAGGCAAGGAAAAGCAAATGTCTTGTGTAATTTTGATCACATCAAGACTGCCTCCTTTCAAACGCAATTCATTTATTGTCTTATGTATGCCTTTCTTTATGTGTGTGTGTATTGGTGTCAGTGCAGGAAATTACTGTGGTGGATGTGCCTGATCTAGACAATAGGTTACATCTAGGAAAAGACTAGGCTACCATCAAACTAAGCCAATAAGTTAAAGCACTGATCACACTGACTTTTATCTCCTAAGTACTGCAGGAAAAATACAATTACTAAGGGTGAGTGTGGGGAGAGTGGGGTAAGATGGTGCTGCACTCCAAGTACAATGAATCAGAAATTCGTTGCAGAGGGGGATTCAGGGAACACAGCCAACAGATCAGACAACCTGCTGTCCCTCGAGTCAAAGTACAATACAGCAAAAAGTTGTAAACACAAGACCAATTTAATACAACTGAGCAGTGCTGATGACAATGGAATCTTGCTTGGGTGCACCCATGTCTTGATATTTACTTTAATTTAAGTGTTCATGTTTGGTTAAAAGCCTTATCTCGTACATGTACTTTTTCACTGCCTCCCTTTCTCTGTTAAACCAGCTAGTTAAATCATGATCACTGAGCTTTCAAAGTATCCAGTTTAAAGGCTCTGACACACCAACCCGACGGCCGACCTTTGGCAGAAAAGGCAGTCGGACTGACTGCCTCCCCCGAGTTGGTCAAAAAAAGTGCCTCGGAACAGACCAAAGCAATGCGACTTGAGCATACGTGGAGACGTATTACGTACCTATGCACGTAATACGTCTCCATAACATGTGGCGCCAATCTGTATTGTTGCCCAAAATATTAAAACTGGCAGCTGACTGGACGAATGCATCACGTGGGCCTGGCTTCTCCGGAATTTCAAAGCCAGACCATAAAAGCGGCTCATTCGGAATACAATGTCATATTTTACGAAAATAGTTCACTGAAATGTGTTTCAGAAAACAATTGAAGTGAGAAATAGGCCATACAGTTGTTGAATCTGTCTTCATTTCAGATCGACAAAGGTCAGTTTAAAAGATTTTTGTCCGATTTTGAGAGGCATTTGTCATGCTCATCTCACTCGTCATTTCCCGGGTTAGCACTCCCCCAATCAGATAGGTCATTGAGTCCGACTGCCCACCTTCCGCTTCAACATGTCAAATCGGCCAAATGAAGGTCAACGGCTCCTCCGACTGACGATGGCACGGAACACACCAAACAGACTCAAGTCACTGACCTTGCCAGACTGTCTGACAGACGATAATAGGGTAGGTGTGTCAGCGCATTTATATAATAAAGACTGAAGGTTCAGACATCCTTGTCCTACAGATGTGGAAGTATGCGTTTATACTGAAGCCATATTTCAAGCTAAGCAGCTGGAAGGTAAATGTCAAACAGTTGCTGATGGTTGAGCCATGAGAGGAACACTTCATATACTGCCTCTTAAACTGGCAAACAGGAGAAGGCAGAGCTGCAGTCCAGCAACCACACGGTGGTAAGCTACAAAACAGAGTTCAAGCTCCTAGCGTACAAACCCTCGCAATTGACATGCTAATGCAAAATCTGCAAGCTGAACAGCTTGAATAAAGTTAACACCATCTCCCAAGGTCCTTTAAAGACCTCGGCTTTGCCAGCCAGCCTCAAAGGTCGTCAAGAATTCATTAATAGCTGTGGGTTAAGATTTTAGCAGAGTGATTTGTTACATTGTAACAAACAAATTCAATTCTTTAGTATGATGTGCTTTCACAGCTGCAGCCACTACATCAAGCAAACCCACTTTTTCACCATAGCAAATGTACTGGCAGCGTTTATTCTTTGTTGTTAGACTACTGCTAAAACCAAGTGATTTTTTGTATTTATTAGCCCACATACATAATAGAGCAAGCCTGCAATCTTGTTAGGACCCAATCAATGACACACTGATGATTTGGTCTCCTTCTGCCATGTACACATTAAGCATAAAGCAATAACTCAGAGTAAGACAGGTGCAATTTCCAATCTGAATTTCATTATGGCTCGCTCACTGCCTGCTTCAATTCATAACATTGCCATTGTTGTGAGGTGGTAGGTCTCTGGAGCACAGCCCTCTGTTTCTGTAGGCAATGCACCACACCAGCTGTGAATGAGAAACAAGCAGCATTCTCCATAAATTAATATTAACTTTGTCCTCACAGAGTTCAAGGTCCCCATCTAATGCAAAGAGGCAGCACACAGGGCCTGGCTCTATGAAACAAGAGTAATTCTCCCATGGCACAGTTGGATCTATGATGAATAATGTATGCCTGAAATATCAAAAAGATTACCTGAAGTAAAATGGAAAGCAGCAGAATAAGATGCACATTGATATGGTAAAAAAAAAAACATGCAATTTTATGAATGACCAGCACATGTCACAAGAGAAAACTGAGGTTATAGTAGCAGATGTAACACTGTCCACATACAAAGAATAATGCTTCTGTAGATCAATCCTACAAATCTAACCACTCACAGTCAGAATATCCAAAGGCCTGGACTGATACATGACTCGGGGATGATCAGCTGAAGCCCCTGGGGCGTAACATTAGTGAAACCACTGAGAGTGAGAGTGCTTGTAATGGGTCCAGGGCCTTGAAACTGAACCCTAGCTCCACTTAGGGAAATGTCTGCTCAAACATCTTATCTACTTGTATGTACAGTATGCCCCCTACACAGCAGAATAAACTGTCACTTTATGTATCTAGTGATTGTTTGTGTGGGTGGCCTGTATTTCCTCGGTTAGGCTACTGCCTGCATGGACTTGGAATATATTATCGATTCTCTTGCTTTTTACATAATCAACTGGCTCCACAGTTCATCATAGTCTGACTCTATATCCAATATAGGCAAATTAACCCCATGTCTAACACAATGCTATTCAGCAAGCACTGTATCCACAGTTTGATCATTCAATAATAAGACTTTTTAGACCCAAATCATATTGCTACCAACCAGTCTATAAATCTGCCCCTAGATTCTGAAATATTCATGTTGCAGATAAAGGGTCTGTGGAATGTGCAAAAGTCAATGGTGACATTAAGCCAGTGTTTGATCTATGCTGCCAGGTGAGAAACAGTCAATCACATCAAACGTGAGCCGATTGCAGAGGCATTGGACTGGGGGGACTGATATATATAGGGCCCTCATGTGAGAAGGGGACCAACAAAGATACTAGAATGAATAGCAGAGGATGCAGGCGGAACCATCAAGGATGCTTGTGTACAGGGTCCAGAACGTTGCGCTATACGCCCCTGGCTGAGTGTGATCAGCTCTGTATATTAAATTTGAAGCCACCTTGGCATCAGAAGCCATTATAAGACGATTCATATGTCAAATTATTATGTATTAAATGCATTCAATCTATTCCCGAATATTCTAACCACACCAGCCACCGTAAGCCAAATACAGACCCCAAAATGTGAAAGAATGAGGCAATAATACACCCTGCACTGATTTCAACACAGGTATTGTTTAACCCGGCAATAAAGCTACACAACCGTGACCTAACCACATTATAACAAATCAAAATACAGCACACAGAAATACCTGTGGCTGTTGTTGAATAAAAAACACACAAGAGAGGAAGAAATCATTAAAAACCGAGGTTCCTTGCACTAGGATGCCATTGGATTGACAGTCATCATCAGAGGGGAGAGTCTGTCAATGCTCCCAGTTATAACACCATTAGCTATAGGTGAATTGCATTTTATTAGCCTGCATAAATAGATCTGAATGAAAAATAAAAGCACACACACACACACAGAGGAGGTAGGCTAATAAACAGGCTCTTGGTCAGCGGACAGCCTGCGCCGACAATGCACACAGATATCACATTCACACCGCACCTTTTACTTGGGTCTCATAGTCCGCTATGATTTCCTTATCCTTTTTGTATTTCGTAGAAGACATCGTTCCTCGGATTTTTAGGGTGATGCCCTGTAACTCGAGAATTATTGGGTCTTATAGGTGATGATCCCGGACTTGTAGCGTCGCAGCACTTTCCTCCTTTCTATTCTAGTAGCCGTGCATCGAAGTGAACAACAGTTTAAATGTGTTGTATTCCCCCAGTCCACACAGTTTAGATCACATTATCAGTGCAGAAACAACCAGAGTAGCAGTCCAATGTTGCATAGGCTACTTCTCTTTTTCTGCTGTTTTTCTCTCTCGCAGCGGGTCCTCCTCCTCTCCTGGTACCAGACAGTCAACTCAAACGCTTCAGCATGAAAAAACAAAAGACACAAGCGAGCTCAAAACTGTAATAACAACATGATGAAGAGAACGGAGCGAGGCTTAAGGTTTTTAAGAAGGCAAGTCCTTCTAGCTTTTGTGGCCAAAAATAAACAGACATGCGTATACAAGCAGCGAGGCAAGCAGACACCACTCGTTCTCTGACAAATTGCGCTGCAGGGGAGCAGGATTTTAAAAGATCGTCACGTGAGCCTCCTCATATTGTCAACCGCCCGTCCTTCCACCTTCCCCCCGTCCACACACACACACACACACACACACACACACACACACACACGACATTTATGTAATGTATAATTAATTTTCATATATTAACATACACATAAAGATCATAATCATCATCATTATCACTTTGTGTAGCCCTGTCTGATAACAATCATATTCATGTTTCCGGTAGTAAAACATGTAGACCTGATGAAAACGTCCCCCTCTTTAGGCTCTATTGCCATGGAAACCACACATTTTTTACCACTGCATTACTATCACGCGACTGTTTAGGAGAGGTAGCACATCTCAGTAGAGGCTGTGAGGGATAATCTCTGACATGCTGCTCCCTCACACACCCAGAGCAGAGACTTTCCAAAGTGAGTGGTCCGGTGTGGCTAAAAAGCTCAGGCATGACACACCAGCACCAACACCATCACTGTGTAATCATGAAGGGGCTGCTGTGGTAGCTGCAAAAGTACACAAACAATGAATTATCCTTTGCACCACCGGTCTTTGTTGCAAAGAGTTGTAACCTATTACTCCACCTCTTTTTCTCTGTTGGCTTAGCTGAGGTTGACAAATACAGATAAATGTAATAGCAAGAATGTCAGTGACAAAAATGTATGAGAAGCCGCCTAGGCTAGAATTGAATACTTGACTTGCACTTAACACTGTATATGTATGTGCAAGTGAAGTATGTATGTATAAGCAAGTGAATTATGCATGTATGTGCAAGTCAACTATATATGTACAGTATGTGTAAGTGTTTAGTACCAGTGTATGTGCAAGTGAAGTAGGCCTACTGTATGCATGTTTGTGCAAGTATACTTGTATTTTCAAGGGAAGTAGCCATGTATGTGCTAGTGAAGTATATATGTATGTACAAGTGAAGAATTTATGTATGTGCAAGTCAAGCATTTACTGTATGTATGCACAAATGAAGTATGCATGTATGTGCAAGTGTTTAGTACCAGTATGTGCAAGTAAAGTATTAAATTCTAGCCTAGGCAGCTTCTCATATAAATGTATTTAGACTTGTACGCATGTAAAAGGGGATAAAATCTTCTCATCTTAAAAACTGAAACAAAACAAACAAACAAACAAAAATACTGAACATGAAATATGGCTGGCTAGAACCAAAAACAAAAGCATAACAAACCATGACCAGTACTTCAAACACTGTAGGACGGGAATGCAAAACTACTCAAATTTTGGCTTAATAAATTATGCTTGATCACTGCATGTGTGATGGGAGTCATGATTTTTCTGTTCATATTCATTCTAATTCATATTATGAAGAAAAGCAACTTTTCAAAGCATTGTAGTGATGGGGACTTAGCATGTTTCCTGACAGATACTGTCATCTGGGTACTTCACTGTGCTTTTAACAGTCCATAGGACTTGGTTTTGTCACCTCAACTTTTCTCAGTTCAGGAAGGAACAGGCTGTAAAACCTGCAAACTGTCACACTCTAGAAGTCTTCTGCATTTCTTTTCCATCTGCACCACACAGGCTTCAGTGCATATTTCAAGTTGACAGGTGGGAGGACACTTCTGCCACATTTGAAAAACAGGTAAAAAGTTTGTTTATTTATAAATTGTCCCACCTACAATTAATTTAAAAAAATTCAACTGCTGCAGATAGCTAATTAAAACATGAGAAAGTTGGGTGCACAGATAGCTCAGTTGGTAGAGCGGGCGACCATAGAGGTTTGCTCCTCAACGCAGCGGGCCCGGAATCAACTCTGACCTGCGGCCCTTTGCTGCGTGTCATTCTCTCTCTCTCTCTGTCCTGTTAAAAATAAAGACTGAAAAATGCCCAAAAAATAATATTTAAAAAAAGGAACTTGAGAAAGTTATTTTATTGTTGTCATTAATAGATTACCTACACACTTAACTGCATTGGTACAAAAAGAAACAACCTGGCAACCCAGGTTGTTTGTAATGGCTTTTATTTGATCTTTGCTAAACCATTAGTTCTTGTCTATTAAACATTAATGATACTACTATAAACTATTTACAATGTTCTTTTTGCCTTATGTTTTGACTGCACTATAATTTTAACATCTCTGAGTTTTGTTACAATAATTCAGTCTATTTGACAAGCATTATCATATTAAGTTTTACATGGTGTGGACATGAATGGTTTTCTGAATGCAGCTAAAAAAATGTCATGTTTCTAAAAAGACATCAGTATAAGGCACATTACCATACGCTAGAGCCTAATGTTAACGTGCAGCCAGCAACACCAACTTAAAAGACAATGCCATATGAAATATGAAGATATCACATTGCACAAATGTGGTGGAACAATTAAGAATGATCCTGGAGGGTCTAATTGAACAATCACAGAGATGAGGAGGATGTCTATAGTGTTTCTCCCCTCAAAGAATATCTGTTCATACAAAAGCAGGCATACTCCTGCCCCCTGTTTTCCCACCAGTAATGACTTAGGAACTCCAGTTTGAATTATTAGCTGGCCTTGTGATGTACAAAGATATTTTCTGGCCGTTGAACACAGCATGCATAGCCCTCTTTGCTGGAATAAAAGCCCTTGAGTATTTTTCAATGGTCTCTGGCAGTGTATCTGTGTGTCTACATTACCTATCAGTCTGTCTTCAGCGAGTCTGGATATGAAGGAGAGACAGAGAAAGGGGGAGAAAGGGTCTTTCTGTGTTATGCGTCCCACTGCATCACGCTCTCTTTTGTATCTTTATAGTTTAGCAGTCTGACTTGATTGCCAGGACTTATGTATCACCTGCATGGACCGGGTAGAGCAATGAGAGAGCTCACACTCCACTTGTGACACATCAGCTGTGACAGAAGAGAGGCCTGCTGGAGGGCCAGAGTGACAGCAGGGTGGATTTTGCTTTTGTTGGCGTATACCACAGAGAAGTCAGTGGGGTAACCTTTCTGCAGTCCCGTCATCCCTCCCACAATCCCTCTGCTTCTCACCCCTATCTCTCTCACATCAGGCATCTCAGGGGGGAAGCCTGGGAAACTGTGACTGTTTTTATGGCACAAAGATCCATTGTGAGATCATTTTACCATTTCTTTCTATAGAACAACAGTGGGAACTGTTCTTTTCTCCATACCCAACATGTGAAGAAATGCCACCCTTGGCAATAGTCTTGGGCTGAATGCTGTGATAGATAATTATTTGGAAGTGTTGAAGCATGCTAATTGTTTTTAGCATCTAAAAAAACATCTCAGTGAATCTGCAAATGCATACAGACAATTGTTTTTGCAGAAAAATAATTGGAACAAATGGAATATTTCTAATTATAATGAATTTCTCAGATTTGATTAGTCAGAAATGCCATTGATTAATTGATTTTTAAAGAACATTTCTTTGATTTCTTTGATCATTGGACAGTAGTGACCCAAATCAGGGTTGTCACGGTTACAGGCCTCTTAGACCCCTTGGTCACCAAGACATAATACTGTAAAATGCCTTTTAATACTTCAGATTGCTTATGTGTAAAATAAAAGTGACAATGTGGGCCCAAAAAGAAACTGACTTCACATTAATACATGTTCACGTCTACAGTATATGTTTTACCACTAAATTCACACTTTGATCTGAAAAGGTCTAAAGAAAAGTTTCACGTAGTATATTGATGAAAAAAGCATGTGAGACTTTATGTAAAGGTGCTCAACTAAAGTATCAGAGTGATTTTCAAAACTGTGGGAAGGACAGCAGATAAGCCTTTATAGGGCTGCTTCTTCCTAATATTTTCTTTTTTCTCCATCCAGATGAATCATTGTACGAACATGTGTCGGTTCTCATGTCACATAATTGCACCTTTTTGAAATAAAAAGATATTTGCTCTGAATCTTGATGAAGGCAGCATGTGATGTAATAGGTTTCCCTAATTTGAATCTACGGGGCTGCCAGAACTGCACCTCTGAGTGTATAATATGCAGTAAATGTCCAATATTTTTTATATATTGTATTTGGCTATGCTATTGTAAGACACTTAAAAGCCCAAATCGCCACTATGACTAACTAATGTGTTTATTAGATTGAACATGGTCGATAAATGTGTAATGATTAAGTTATTTTGAACACAGAAAACTGTTATATCTCTGTCAAGCCAATGTCCATAAAAAGCCTTACAACCACTGGTGAATGTGATTATCAAACCATAATAACAGAAAAAAACATAAGACAGAATTTATTTCTCCATAATATCTTTATTCTCTCCCACTAGATCTCCTCAGGGTTGTTTTGCTGACTCTTGCATATATTTCATTCTGCCTTCTTAACTTTTCATAGCGGTGGGGTTCTTCTTCTGTATTGTTTGTTGTTTACATGTAAGGTGATGTATTATGAGCGTAGACAGTTAAAGAAATTATCTTAGATTATAAGGCTTTCTTCCACTAAACTCAAAAAGTTATATCATGGCGCCCTCTGTCGATCACTTATGGAAAATATGTAGCCTACCCGGAAGTAGTGAAAATTAAATTAACACTCTTTCATTAACTGTCTGTTAACACTAGATTAACCATAGACAGTTAAAGGGATCAACCCATAGACTCATCAACAATGGGCAACCGATGATGAGCAAGAGTCCGCTGGCACCAACTAGGTTTTCTGTTTGGGCTTTAGGCTTTCAAAACAAAACCAACGTTTATTCATAATAATTGTAATAATACAAATTTAAGCACCATTTAATGAAGGTCATATGAACGATGGTGTTCAGACAGTTCTAAAGAAAAAATGCGTCCCTTTCTTAACTAAAGCTACTTCGAGAAGTAGCCTAAACCTCAATGGGCGCTTGCTCTACCAACTGAGCTATCCCGACCACAACATTTTTTTTTTTTTGCTATTCATTTTAACATTTTAACACTGAACAACATTCAGATATACAAATATATCCTTCACTGGACACAATTCATTGGAAAGGTTATAAATATTTAAAGAAAGAAAGAAAAAAAGAGAAGAAAGAAAGAAAGAAAATGTTAATCAATAAAAATAACTATTTTGTGTGGGGCAATTATGCAGCAGTTGGATGCATGCATTTAGAAAACATAAAAAATAAAGGGCAAGTAAATGTAAGTCCAAACATAAATAAACCCCAAAAATGCATTATAATCAAATTATATTTGCAATTATTATGCAAATAATCCTTTCCTCCTAGAGGAAGGAGGGATATGGCAGAGGATATTTTTGCTGATGGCAGAAACTGAAACTTCTTAAAGTATAAAACCTTAACAATAATTGTACAGTGGACACTGTACAGTATTGTTTTTTAAATGTCACTCTTGTGCAGTTCATGGTTTTGTTTGAGTATTGTTTGTCAGATAAAATTAGTGGAAATGATGCTCTTATTCTGGAGCATTCTGCCGGAAGCCTTGGTGTTGTTGCAGCTGAGTGGAAGCATGTTTCCGCCTCGTGTTTGACAGGTTGGTAGGTTGGTTAGTACAGTTAGCAAGTTTAATATAACTAACTCTTAAACTATTGTCTGTCTCTGCTAAAGATCACATAAACACGTATCACGATGTGGCAGCGGTTTAATTTAAAAGCCGTATCTGTGGCATGTTTATTAATCGTAACAACCCTTTAGCTTGTTAAAGCTAACGTTAGCCAGCTAAGTTAACCGTTACCGTTGCTTCTCTAGTAACAACGTTACAGCTTTAATCACAATGTTCAAATAAAAGTGTTTCATGCTAACTTCAAAATGATAGTGCTCAATAGATATGTAGCTATAACACGTTGCTCTCTTGCAAAATGACTTATCATGTCTGAGTAACTTAGTGCAAAATAAGCAGCACTGACAGTTTGAATACCTCTCTTTCCCCAGGTTACATTTGAGCCTCTGAGCTTGGCACCAACTGTGATACACATCTGCCAGTTATACCTCTGTCTAGTGAAGTGCAGCCCACAAATACAGCATGTCCTCCCAGGATGAAGATGGGACTGCAGAGCCGGGCCATAACACTGCGGAACCATCCACTTCTTCCTCCACTGAGAATGATGAGACCACTGGGGACATCATCACTGTCACCATTGGAGCAACCGTGCCCACAGGGTTCGAGCACACTGCTGCAGAAGAGGTCAATGAGAAGATTGGAGTTGATGCACGAATCAGCAAAGATCGTGGTCGCATATACTTTCCAATAACCACTGACAAGCTTTTCCAGGTAGGAAACCTGGAGCCTATGTGCTTTGCTCTTCCAAAGTTTTTTTCACCGTCAATTTGCATTATACACACAGAAAACTTAGCATTGATGCTGAATGGCAATAGCTGTTTGTATGGAGCCCAGTGATTATATGTTGAAACCCAGTTTAATTTAGCCAGGTGAAAAAAATGGGTACAGAAAACCTACATCTAAAATGTATCTACCTGGTCATTGAACTCTCCACTGTAGGTCCATCTTCTGAGGTCTGTGGACAACCTGTTTGTTGTGGTTGAGGAATATGATCATTACCTGTTCAAAGAATCAAAGGTAACTTACAGCCAGCGTTATTCATTTGTGACTGATGTTTAGCACCTTATTGTAGAGGGTAATAAACACTGTGTTTTGTGCAGGAGGAGACATTGATGGAGATGCAGCAGCTTGCCTCCAAACTCCCCTGGACTAAGGCTTTAGAGGTTTGGAAACAAAATGGCACCCTAAAAAAGAAGAAAGGCTACCGGAAAGGTGGAAATGGTATCAAAGTAAAACCTAATAGTGAGGCCACCGATGCAGCTGTTGCTGACACTGAGCAGCAAGAACTACCCCAGGCGGCGTCTGCTGCTGAAAGCCTGACAAAGGCGGAGAACACAGCTGACATGGAGACCAGCACGCAGGAGTTGGAGGAGACAGCACCCGAGGCCAAACCCATCAGGTTTCGTGTGACGTGCAACAGAGCTGGTGACAAACACAGCTTTTCCTCTAACGAGGCAGCCAGAGACTTTGGTGGGGCTGTGCAAGAATTCTTCCTGTGGAAAGCAGACATGACAAAGTTTGACATAGAGGTGTGCTTGTTCAGACTAGACTGACGCAAAGTGAATACCATCGTATTGGCCAAAAAAAACTCTGCCTGTTTAGATAAATTTGCAAGGCATAACCTAATGTTAAGTTTAAGGGATAAGAAAAGAACAAAATAACAACTCTGTTAAAGAACGTTTTCCATGAAGATAAGCTGTTCACATGATGTGACAAGTTGAAAAATGCTTCATTGCATAATATAATGAAGATGATGTGTATGTTCCTTGAATTCAAGGCTTCACACAGTGGTGACAATCTGTGGCTGTCTACATTTAGTAGAATAGGGTTTTAGCAGTTGCCGTGTGTTTTGTGTGTCCACAAATTCAGCTTTAGTGCTTACTTTGAGTGAGCAGATATTTAAAGGTGTGGTTGGATACATGTTGAAATATTTTGTAAATTCTGTATGTGTTTGCTTTGTGCTGGCACATTTCAGTTTACTAAAGAGAATACTGTAGACTGGAATATTAACCCTAAAAAAAAACATAAATCCACATCAAAATGGTTGGCGATAATTTTTGTTTCCGATTATTTTAGCCCCAGAGAATATAAGGATGTATGCACAGTTATGTTGGTAAGTGCTTTATAATCATGCACCATATGTTTTTATACCGTAGGTGTTACTAAACATACACAATGAAGAGATGGTGATCGGCATTGCACTCACAGAAGAGAGTCTTCACAGGAGAAACATCAGTCACTTTGGACCCACTACTCTGCGGTCTACCTTGTGCTATGGCATGCTCAGGTAATTCTACAACACTGTTTAAGCTCTGCTTTCGAATGCCTCAGGGATTTTATCAGGATATAGTTGATTCCCAGAATTTGTTGAAAAGTCAAGTGTTTTATTAATGTGTATATTATTCAAACAAAGGCGCAAATTCCAAATGTCCAATTGGCTGATGATTTTGGTTCCCAAATTAAAGGTGGTTTTGATGTGACAAAGTTTTAGTCTGACAAATTCCACATTTAAACGGCTGTTATGATGCCACCTTGGACAGCTTCCAAGATCATGGAGGAAGGAGGAAGATTTGGTGACCAAAATTACCGCCAAGCTGCAACCGCAGACTCTTATACAGTTATAGAAGATTTTAATGTGTTTTGCTAATAAGGGAATTTCCTTACTGTGGGATGAATAAAGTATTATCTTATCTACTCCACTGAAACAAATAGACACAAAAGGTGCAATCATGTCATGCAAAGATAAGGACACATACTAAATCAGCAGGAATCTGAACAATTCTCCATAAATCATAATCGGAGAACTATGTCTTTGTCTGGGTGCGTATTCACATTAAAGTTGGCCAAAAGACGAGACAATAAAAGGATTAATACATTTTTACTGATACTATGTAATGGAATATTTCCTGAAGACTGACTGAATACAGGCATATCCAATACCACCATTCTAGCCAAGAACAACACTTCTCTGAGATAAATATGCAAGTCACCCCAGGATTTAACAAAATTGAGAAAAATAACACTTCTTCTAGGTAACAGTTTCCAGGAAGATAGGCACATATACATGTGTTAACATGTAGTTAAACTAGCAGTTTTTGATGTTTCTGTTTTAAAACACCAGTGTTTCTAAATGATTTAGTAAGCCTCTCACACAGAGATGATATGTGCACTTTATCTAGAATATCTGTTTGTTTTGGGCATCATCAGCATATTAGTGACAGTTAGTGATGTGAAATTTAAGTTTTTTACATTTAGAGATTCTATTTGTTGTAATTTGAATTGGTTCTAAATGAAGTGAGTGTTGTTTTGTTTGAAGTGATGGTCAGAAATTGAACCACTGAGTTTTTTCAATGGTTATGTTCAGCCTTCTGGCAGGTCAAACCTGTGTCTGCTGCTGCTAAGTGCAATAGATTTGCGCTTAATGAATATCTTTCTCACTTTGCGATAGATGTTGGTTATTTGTGATGATCAAAAACAATGATCTAGTAAAAAGCTCTTAAATATTCTAGTTTTAAGACAGCATGACTGGACTGTAGAAATGTATGTGTAATGTAAATCTTCAGTGGAAGTACTTAAATTAATTAGGGTCTAATGAACTGGAGAAGCAGGCGTTCAGCATGATGTCAGTCAGGACCACAAACATGTTGGGGACATCTGAGTGGAAGAACAGCAGAATTGGTGGATGCTGTATATTGACATGATGTTGCACTGGAGTTATATTCATACTGTCTTGACAGGCTGTGTAAACCACAGGCTTCGGATATAATACTTGATCCAATGTGTGGGACTGGAGCTATACCATTGGAGGTAAGACATAACTTTGTAGCTAGACTACAATATTGCCTAAATGAAGAAAAAAAACAGTGCAATAAATTAACAGTGTCATTTGCCAACACCTTTTCTGCTCTTCATCAAATTCATTTCATGAGTGAACCACAGACTGAAGACTTTAGGTTCCAGATAATCAGAAAGTACTCCTCAACATGCACTTTTACTTGTACTTTCTTGAATTAAGTTTTTCTTCTCCAGGGGGCCATTGAATTTAACAGTTCATTCTACGTTGCCGGTGACAACAATGACATGGCAGTTAACCGCACTGTCAATAATATATGTCACATCCAGAAACGGAGGGCAATCAAGGGCAGGTAAGAGGGTGCCCAGCTGGACATCATTATACAATTCTGTGTAGTTAATGATCTTCATAATGATTTTAAATCCTTTTTGAATCCTTTCAAACAGTGCATCTGGATTGCCTATTGACACAGTGCGTTGGGATCTGTGCAATTTACCCATAAGGACCGGCTCTGTTGACATTATCATCACTGACATGCCCTTTGGGAAGAGGTACAAGAATAACAGTAGTGTACAATAAATTATGCTTAATAAGGCAGTGTTTTGAATACTTTAATGTCCCAGGCAAGGTCTAAGCTGACTCTAACGTAACCACGGTGCTATAGCTGTTAGTTGGCAATTGGATTTTTGAAACAGAAAATACTTAAAAGTGACTTTATCTTTCAGCACTTTTCATGTCCACCATTAGGTAAAATCTTTCTGTTTTCTTGAAGAATGGGCTCTAGGAAGAAGAACTGGGACCTGTATCCCTCTTGTCTGAGGGAAATGGCCCGTGTGTGCACACCAGGCTCAGGAAAGGCTGTCTTGTTGACACAGGACAAGAAATGCTTGGCCAAGGTAACTGTATATCTCATGTAGAGAACAAGATTTTCACCTAAGATAAGAGATTTTTTTTCCAGGACAATACATTTGAAATACCGGTAAGTCACTGTGTAATCCTGTCCTGATGACAATTCATGCCAGGTTGTTTGCTTAATCCAAATGTTAATGTTAAACCTGCTGACAAGCTATGCATGCAGCACGACTGCCTTTCCCAACAGCCATATTATTCACAAAGCCACACCTAACTCAGACAAATGGCAGAATGAACAACAATATGTCGTCACAGTGTAACTAAACCCAGAAGGTTTGGCTGAAGTGCCTCTACCCTTGAAATTCAAAAGAAATGCCTCTGTGAGGCCCATACATATATAGAGGTTTACTCCTCGACGCCATGGTTTCGACTCTGCCCTTTGCTGCATGTCCTTTCATGTCTTCAGCTGTCCTAAATAAATAAAGGCCTGAAATGACCAAAAAAAGGAGGGGGGGATTGGTTGGTGACAAAAGCTGCCTCCATATACGTCATCTGCTTCGAAATTAGCCAATAGCTAAATGTAATTGCAAATACTTTGCAAGTGTCAAGATTTGGTCCTGAATCCATCAACAATACTACTAAATATCTGTAAACATTGTTTTTTAACTAAAAGAAAAATTGGTTTAGGGGTTTAATTACTCTTTAAACACACTGCAGGTAAAACACAAATGAGTAAGTGGGTGCTTTTTCTTTGGGGTATAATTCTTTAAAAATAAAAGTTAAACTTATTTTGGGGAGAATAAAACTACTCTGGGCTGAGTAAGGCAAGATGCTGCAAATATTGGTATAGTATGAAAATGGCTGGTGGATTTAAGACAGAAAATAATTTATTGAATGAATCAAATGTGAACATATCTGTCAGTGGCTTGTTGATCTTTACATTGTTGGTTAATTTATTAACCTGGCCTGGGACACATTTATACGGTTTGATAAAGCACTTATTGGACTTTAACTTATCATTGCGCTTACAATAACGAGCATAGCTGTCCTCAATTTAAGTCATCCCGTACATCTCATCTCCGGTGCGTGCGTGCGTGCGTGCGTGCGTGCGTTTCAAATACGGCACCAGTCGCGGCGGGAGTTGAGCAGCAGCCCCACCCGCTGCAGAGAGCCAACAGGATTGAAACAGCAGCCGCTTTCAGCAACTTTAGAGTGAGAAATCATTACGGCGTACATTGATGTTAAAATGTATACAGGTTGGCAGGACGGTCTGAAATGTTTTTCACACTGTTTTGCTGTACATTTTGTGTATCAAATGTGAGATGTTCGAGTTACACCATGGATGTGTTAAGAGAACACGTCTTGTCTTCATATCAGAAACATGGAAATGAACCCGTTCTCACTCCCGCTTGATCAGTGGCTCTCAGCGTCACATACTGATGCAAAGTCTGGCACATGGGACTGCTGTGATTGGTTGAAGTCGTGGGAAACTCCAGTTATTGGTGAAATCTGCAGTAAAGTTGCGTGCACCGAATTCACGGTGATTGGTTGAATTTGCGTAAATTGTTGCAAGCGCAACATCGCAAATTCCTAGAGGGACTGACTTATCATTAACTGATTATTGAACCTGCGCATCCACTGATGCTCTGCCATTTGCGTTAGTAGATGTGTGTTCCTAGTACAGAAAGACAATACACACTATAAATACCATGTTCCACCCAAGAACAACTGTATTTGTTTTGATTGCCACCCCTTGTATAATCAATGGTTCTTTTCCACGCCTCAGGGAGCTTAGGATGGAGGCGTGTCAAGATTGAACTAAATAGTACACTTTACAAGACTACTATACAACCCGTTCCCATGAAGTAATTCTAAAAATAATTCATTCAAATTGGCTTTTTGTAATTTGTAAACAGCAGTGATCATCTTGTCAGCCTCAATAACTGGCTGACCAGTCACTTTTTGCAAATTTGTACATCTATGCAATAATCTATTTTTCTTTGTGTTTTGCTTCGTGCTATTTTATTTTTTCTGTTAAATCAGAAGCCTACAGGATATTCCATGTGTGTTTGTGGCAAAAACTATGGAAAACATATAATTGCAGTTAAAACTTAATCTATAGGGTTTGAAATGACCAAAGCATAAATAGATTAAATAGGTATGGTAATGGTAGCCAAAATGCGTAACATCCTTTGCTATAAGCTCAACAGAAATAAATGGCAGTCTGACACCACATTCGGAAGTGCAAGAAACAAAAGCCACACTTACTCATTCCATCTTTGGCTTCCTGTGAAAACCTTTTACCACAAATTACAACGTTTCAATCCCTTGATTTTTACATGATGAAATATCAAAACCTGCCCATCGACTATATTTATTCGAATTTGAATGAATCTGTCAAAAAAAATTAAAAGGATGTGCATTGAGATGACTGTCAATCAACTGTGAGCACACCTCTTAAGGTGGTGGGACTTTTTGCTGTTTTGTCTCATGAGGGGCCAGACATCTGTTCTTTACACATAAATAAGACAATAGGTAAAATTATGAGTCAGATTAAGATTAAGTGTGTTATGAAAATGTTGGACCTCTGAATTGGGTCATGGGTTGCAAAGGTTTAACTTTGTTTCAATGAATTACACAGTTTACTGTTGACCTTTTGTGTTATATGTGCTTTACCAGATTTAGTCGAATTCAAATAATGATTATTTTATTATGAAATGTAAAAATCCAGTGTTGGTTTTATTTTCCCTAATGAAATGTGATCATTTGTAAATGCCAGTGTTTTTCTATGTTTATGCAGCTCTCCATCAAGTTTAAACAACCTAAAGGGGTCTTTCTGCTTAAACATTTGGGTGCAGAATCAATTTACCCTGAAATAATCTCTAAATCGTCCCGCCAGTTTGTGTGATGCAGGTTTAACTCAGCTCAGTCTCTGAGTCATGGAAAAAGACTTACCAGCTGTATTTGTCTAAGCACATATATCTTGTTTGACACTAAACAAATGTAATTTGTTAGTTTGCCCTCAAGTGATTTATGTTGTCTCCAGGCTATCTCGAGGATGGGAGGGCTGTGGAGGAAGCTGCACACTGTTTGGGTCAATGTTGGGGGTTTACATGCTGGAGTCTACCTCCTCAAGCGAACCGGGGCTGTGTTTGGCCAAACTCCAGAGGATGTCTATGAGTCACGAGGGACGGTTAATGCAAAAGGGGATGAGAAGGATGACAAGGAGCTCTCTTAATTCACATCACATCCTGCATATAAGTTCTGAATTTATATTTAAGGTCATGAATGATTGATATTTTTTGTATTTGTATTACTTTGTTCAGCTTTAAGATTCTCTGGTCAAGTTTGCCAAGCATTTGTGTGTAATTTTTTTTATTTCTCATTTAGTTTAATGTGAAAAATGGCTAACTGGAAAGAGAAAAGCTATTTTTTTATCTTCAGAAGCAGTGTTAGTTCTCACACTCTGAATGACTGAGGCAGTTCAATTGTCATATTGCAGTTCATAAACCTCCTGAAGGTGTTTTTAACTGCAGCCCTCAGACCCACTGCCCCCCCTCCCGCACATATTGCCATTTTGTTCTGATTAATAAAGATGAAAACATAATGTCAGTTGATGTAAACATTCTTTGTAAGTGCCACACAGCAATAAGATGCACTAAGTAGAATGGGAAGGTGTACTTTTAAATGTATTATTATTTTATATTTAACCCTATGTGTGTGCGTTCCTCTCCTGTATTTAATGTATACGTGCGAGCCAGCATACAGCTAGACTCCTCCTCCATAAGTGACGTGCAGCCCTTGGCAAACACAACACACGGGGGTAAAATCAGCAATATTAAGTCAAAAGGAATAGGCTATGTGTTTGTAACTCAGACTGAGTAAAAGTAATAAATTATGGTGTGCGTGAACATCTGCATGCGGGAGTAAATACCATTTGGCCTTTCAGGTATTGCCGAACAGGGAAAAAAGTATAGAATTATTTAACAGTTATTGTAAGCATTAAGCTAAAAAACAACGACAGATGGTTGTGCAGTGAATTTATTGTAGATTTAACTCGGGTGTTATGAACTAAAGTTAACATGGGAGGATAATTCTGTTTTAACTATTGTGCTGTAAACAGGATAAATATTAATAGTTTGAACACGAGCTAACACCATTTCAAAAGTCAGGCAGATTTAAGTGCAGTTCCCCCATCATAGGTAAAGTAAAGCCCAAATTTCCAGGAACACACATCCTGTAACCCGTAAATCTTGCTTTAAGGGGAATTAAAGTTGTTTCACTTCCTTGTGTTAATCAAAGTCACTGGGTCGCAGGTTGTAGACATGATGACGGGCATGACGTAACGTCGATTTAGCAATGAGCAATACAGATGACCGTGACGTGAGTGACTTTATAAAAAGCCATGAGAGCTGAAGAGACCCGATCCATTGACTGCGCAGGGGGAAAGTAAACATACGAGATGATCTGGACCATTTTTCTGCTTGCCCAAGCTGTCCTGCTTTATTTGATCCTCACACACAGATCGAGGTGAGTTAATGCCTTTGATTTACTTGTAGTCTACTGTCCATGCATGTTGTAGGCTAAATACTGTAATATTTACCAGAACAAAGAAAACAGGGGAAATACTACCTTTGACACTGAATCTGATGTGCTCATGTCAACTGATTTCATGTAACATCTGTGTTTTTGCTGTCATTTTTAATGTAAATATGTCTGTTTGTAAAAAAAAAATAACTAGCGTATTGGTTTTCATGACATTGCTTACTTTAAGTGGGGTATGGATAATGACACGTGATGATAATATTGAAGCGTCATGTCAAGCGAAACCATGTATTAGTTTTTATTGGGTTGTTTCTAAGGAATGTGGTCAAACAACAGTGTTAAATTTAGAATCTACACTTAACTGTTTTTTGTTTTCCTCTGAGGCAGTTGGCCTACAAAATGAATCTCTGATGTAGTCATTTTTGTGATGTAATATATATATTTTTAACTAATCCCTGTAATTATGTTTGTATGACTAAAAGGTTAGACAGTCAAACACAGACTGCACTATGTGTACACTGACAATGGCAGACAATGAAAGACATGTATGTGTCAAATAAGATTCCCTGTGTTGTTTATTGTCCATAGGACTGTATGTGTAGTTGCTCTCCCAAACGTACAGTTGGATAAGATAAGACAACTTTTTAAATCCACAAAATTTTATTAATAAATTCATTTTTTTTTAGATCCAAGAGTGATCCACCTTTAGACAAAGGCATTATCCCATGGTTAGGCCATGCACTTGAATTTGGAAAAGATGCCTCCAAGTTCTTGAATCGCATGAAGCAGAAACATGGCGACATTTTCACAGTGAGTACAAAACACCTGAAGATGATGTAGCCTACATTTGACACAACAATCTCACCTCTGTGAATACTTAATTAATTTTTCTTAGCAGTTTTAAGTACTTCATATTAGTGTAAAGATTCAGCTTCAAAGTCTTTAAAGTTCTCAAGAAAAATGTAAACTTTTACAATTCTGGGCATCAGCTATGAAATGGTCCTTAAGGTGAGATTGTTTTGGCAACTGATGTTTCCAAAGGCAAGAATTAACTTAATATATTATATATGTTGAATGCTTGGTAGTCACTTCTGATGCTAAATATAGAAACAAAAGAAAAAGGGAAGTTGTGTCGTATTTGTAAAGTAATAAAGTGCAACTTTTAATTACACTGGAATATAATTTTCAGCTTGTTTTCATATAGAATATAATCTGGGATCTCCAAATGTGTCTGTTAAATACATTTAGAGATTTAAGAATATATTCATAGATTCATCTATGTAACAGCATGTTACAGATACCATCATGCAACATGAATTTACATCGGGATACACTATGATTTTTTTTTTTAAATGATCCTTAAACAGTTTCATATTTTTTTGAGTGATACTAACAAATTATGTTTCCAATAAATGGGATCCTGACTTTTTTAATTTATTCAAAAGATTTGAGGAATACTACACTTCATCAGAAATGCATGCTAAATACTGTGCTCCATTATACCTGCATGTATCATATATTGTCACTTTTGCACTGATGATGTGCAGGTGCGTGTTGCTGGACGTTACGTCACTGTGCTGCTCGATCCACACTCATATGACACAGTCATCAATGACTCGGACTCCCTGGACTTTACTCGCTATGCACAGGTGCTCATGGAACGGATCTTTAACCTGCGGCTCCCGCATCACCAGCCGGCTAAAGCAAAAGCATTAACCAAAAAGTATGTCCTCATTACATTATACTCCAAACTGAAAGCTTGTTCTGTGTATTTTCATTTTCATTTTATGTAAATGTAAGAGGGAAAATTGTTTGTGGGAATCCACCCATTCAAGTCTCATGAATAGCACCACTGTGGGTAATTCAGAAAAACACCCTTCCTATTTTTGGGAAATCTTTTCAGGGCTTCTTGTTTTGTTGTTGCTCAGTCATTCTACACAGTCGCTGTTCATTGTGTTGAACTGAGAGAAATCTTACTTTAGTGGGGTATTAGCAGACATCCAAGAAAGCAGGGGCAAGCCACATACTCAATGTTATCTTTATAGGTTTAAAAGATCGACACATCTGAGTTATTTGTCTTTGCAACTTTCTCCTCCTTTCATTGCTTATTGTGTTACCACTTTACCAACATTTGCTAAATGTAAAAGTAAAGTTTTATTACCTTAGGCAACTAGGTCAACAAATAGCAGTAACAATGTATGTCATGCCAACACCATCAATCAGCATGACATGATTTACAGAGTTCCATTCCATGTTACCGTAGTTAACATTTACTTATCGCCGCTGCAACGTTTTGTTTCCGCAGGCACTTCTTAGGAATGAATTTGTCTGCTCTAAACAGCACTATGAGCAGACACCTGCAGGCCTCACTGAAAGCTGAGATGCCTCCGAACCAGAAAGACTGGAAAGAGGAGAGACTATTCAACCTCTCCTACAGCTTACTCTTCAAGTAAGAGTGCCCTCTAATCCCACACAAACATGCATGCACGCACGCACACACACTCTTAACTATATCAAAAGAAGCATTCATGTCAAAAGCCTCCCACTAAACAGTTTACACACCAGTCAACCCTGTAGTCTTCTGTTTGTAAACACAGCAAGAAAAATGTAGGATGACTTCACTCTTTCACATAAATATTCGAGGTCACCTTTCCGGTCGAGCATTTTGGCAGTATCTAAATGGAGTTGTCTATCATTAGTAAACAAAGGAGCGAGCAGATATCTGGAATGTGAAACGGTATATGATAGTAATGTTTCCTGTGACACAGGGACATCCACCATGAGGAGAGTGGAAAGGGGGATTGCTTGTGTCTATTCAAACAGAAAAAACTGTGTGGGCTGGTTATCTTTGCATCAAGACAAAAAAATGTCTGCCATTCATCAACCGAAGAGTCCCGCACATTCCCACACTTATTGCATCTCTATTTTTTCTGCAGGGC
Source organism: Etheostoma perlongum (assembly GCA_026937815.1). NCBI lineage: Eukaryota > Metazoa > Chordata > Actinopteri > Perciformes > Percidae > Etheostoma > Etheostoma perlongum. Next base: position 5,402,298 of record CM049374.1, on the reverse strand, counting down.
GGGGTATCTGACGCTGTTTGGAGGAGAACAGAACAACAACAGCACAGATCCCTCAAGCATCTATGAGGAGTACAAGAAGTTTGATGGTCTCTTGACCAAAATGGCGAGAGGCACACTAAAGCCAGGTAGTGACGCTGACAACACCTCACAATTAAATTCAAAGATTTAAGTGCCCATTGATATTCTTTATCAGTAGCTTCAGCCAAGCAGCCTGTAGAGCATTGTGATGAAATAAATTTAAAAAAAGGCATTATGCACATTAAGCGTAGATTTAGCACATGGGACTCGTAGACATCAGCATTACAATCCATGAGTCATAAGAAGGCGTTGCATGGGTTTTCATAACTTGCGTTGATGACATCAATGGATGTTTTGTCAGATTTGTTTTGCAGTTACCATGGCAAGTTTGACTTACTCAGTTGCTTACATAGCGTCTAGGAGCCTTTTTTATTTTTGAAGACTTAAACAAAACACAGTTCATCATCATAGTCTTCTACAGATTGTGATCTAACTTGTATCGTTACCTCACTAGATACACCTTATTTCCCAACGGCCTTGTCTTTCTTTGTGTCTTGTATCATTGTTTAGAGTTGCATTTGTTCCATCTGACTATACAAGTTGGCCAATTACAATATAATGCACATCTCCTCCAGTCATGCCTGTAATACTTCATTCACATAAGGCTCAAATGTTTATGTTTTGCCTGTGATTCATCAACTCACTCACATAGTGATGTTTATCTGTGACAGAAGAGAAGAGGACAGTCCAGAGTGTTCGGCAGAGACTGTGGGAACTTCTGGCTCCAGCAAGTCTGACTGAGGACACGGGGTTAAGCCCTTGGCTCCATGCCTACAGGCGGCTCCTGCAGGAGGAGGGGGCCGATGACGAGACGCAGAAGAAAGCTGTACTAATGCAACTCTGGGCCACACAGGTGAGTCAGATCATTTCAGTTGGTGATCACCACTAGAGATTAGGAAAAATGTCTGCTCAGTCAGATAACTTTATGCCCCTGTGTCTCCGTGATATCCTCAGTGGTGGGAAGTAACCAAATACATTTTATCAGTGTAAGTTGTAGGTATTTTTCACAAGTATTTCAATGTTCTTTTCTTTATACTTCTAATCCACTAGATGTACTTTTTACTTCCCTCCTTTTACATGACAGCTGTCCTTAGTAGTTACTTTGCAGATGGATATTTCACCTAAGACAAAATATGGTAATCTTATAAAATACACATTGTTAAAGATTAAACCAATGAGTCCAAACTCTTTTTGCGTGTGACCTTACAGAAATTGGGGCCCCAATTAAGTCTCAGATGTCTATGAGAGATATGTCTGCCCTAAACGGAAAGTATAGTTTAATTTAAATGACTGGCCCAAAGAGGTAGAATTATCTAACATCTCACAAATACTGGGAAAGATTAGAGAAAGATCACCCCAAATAATAATAGGAATTTATACAGCTGAACTTTTGGGTTTTCTTCTTTCCAACCACATTAATCATCTCAGGACCCCTCAGATTCATGTGACCCTGGACTAAGCTACCTAACTGTATATAAAGTAGTTCAAACTAGCTCCACCTCGATCAGCTCCAACAGTAAAATGCTACTTATACATTTGCATCAGTATCAACAATCTAGTAATTTATTCTATCTCATAATATATCACGCACAGAGGCTATTTTTAGTACTTTATTTTTGATACTTTAAATACATTTTGCTGATGATTTTTTAACTTTTACTTGAACAAGGTTTTGAATGGAGGACTTACTTGTAGTTAAGAATTTTTGACTATGTTGTATTGGTACCGTAAGTAAAAAGTAGTGCAGTACTCTTATTTAGCACATGAGTGTGCTGTTCACTTCTGCTTTCACAGCAGTTATTCTTCCTTTAAGTGAGAATTCAAGTCATAAAAGGGCTTCAGAAATATAATCTAGAGTATTGTAAAGGACCAAATCTCCTGAGACTTCTATGGGTTTGGACTTAGGCTGAATGTTGTCATGACTATTTCTTGCATCAAAAAATAAGGAAATGACACTACAGTACTCAGTTCACAGTGTTTCTCCTGAAAAACTGATAAAACCTTTCAGTTGGTTTGCCGGGTGATTAAAGGTCAGATAATACATAACTGCATCTCTTCCAAGAAAATGATTGCTATTTCTAAAACAAAACAAAAAGTAGATTATTAGTTGTACTGGTTTTAGTCTTGAATGAGCTGGTCTTGACTTACTCCCATGGGACTTGGAATATACTCATACAGTCTTGACTACAGCCCTGCTGGAAGGGTTTATTTCATCAAAGGCATTAATCAGATATTTCCTTCAAAATTTGTCTCAACGTGTAGGCTACTTACTCATCCTTTTATTTTTGTAATTACAAGTTGTGAGTCATCATTTCTAGTTGTCTCTGAGTCACATTTTCAATTTCTTAATTTAACTTAATTTAAATAAATTAACATGTATTTGCATAAAATACAGAGGATTTGTTAGATAGGACAAACTGTATTGTGATCACAGTCAATAATAGTGTTAGTAGTTTAAACGGCAAGCACTCCCACACTCTGCATAAAGGTTTGGACACGTTTTTGTGACGCATGTTTTAACACTACTTTTTTCATTGGTAGTGTTAATGTATTTTAAAGTAAGCATTAATTACACTTTGTGGTGTAATTGCAGTGACTTAAGAGCCAATACTGTAGTAATTTATTTGCTGGGTTGAATTTCCACAATTTCATGTGTCTACTCCTGGCAGACAGCGCTGCAGTAAAGAATAAATACCTTCATAGATTGTCCTGCCCTTGGACGCAGGCAGATGGCAGGGGACCTCAGGTTTCCAACAGCTTTCCTTATTAAGTAAACGGTTACCGTCTTAGCTTTGCAAGTACTGAGACTATCCAGAGCATGGCTCCTCTTGTCCCAGGCATCTGAAAGGAAGCAGTTTGTTTTTGTATTTCGTCAGCACTAAAGATTCATTAGGCTTTTTATTTAATTGAACTTAACTTTAGTTTACATGCGTGCTTTGTTGCAACTTTAACAGAAGATAGATGTGAGTACTATGGTTGTCATGTTCTTATTTGCAATAACCAAATAACCACCTGCGCTGTCTCTATGCAACGCCACAGTGAAATAGACCTTATCAATGTCTTCATATTAGTCTTTGTTTGTTTTCAGGGTAATGTTGGTCCTGCTGCTTTCTGGCTGTTGGGCTACTTATTGACAAATCCTGAAGCTCTGACAGCAGTGAAGGGGGAGTTAAACGGGATCTCCCCGATGGAAACATCAGAGACCTCATTACTGGACAGACCTGTAAACACCCCTGTGTTTGGTGAGGGCTTGATCCCAACGCTTGTGTAAACACAGAAAAATCTATTGTTAGTAGCTTGTTCCTATTGTCAGTAAAATGTGGTAAAAACTAAAGTATGGATTCACATTTCAAGAAATCTAATACACATTATGTATATAAATACTGCAAAAAATCACAAATTAGTAAAAAAACATTCATAAAAACTAGAGAAATATTACGGGTGAAAAACCCCCACTGTTGCTCTTTTGCTGTTATTAACATTGATTCCCCCCCTCCTGCTCCCCAGATAGCGTCTTGGAAGAGACACTTAGACTCACTGCTGCCCCCTTCATCACCAGAGAGGTCGTGCAGGAAAAGACCCTCCACATGGCTGATGGTCAAGAGTACATGCTAAGGAAAGGAGACAGGGTGTGTTTGTTCCCCTTTAACAGCCCTCAAATGGACCCGGAGATTCACCATGAGCCACAGGTTAGTTGCTCTGTCTTCTTAAAGTGAAAAATGTTCCCTTTCCAACCTCTTTGGTCAATCAAAACCTTCTTGTGCTGCCATCAGGAATAGTAGTTATTGTCTTTGGGACTACTTGGAGGTGGAATCAATGCTTACACAAAGCTGGCCCTGTATTACCCAGGGAGAGGTCAGACTTTGGACCATTCAGGGATTTGCTGAGCATGGGAACAGAAACCCAGCCAATAGGCGTGGGAAGGACATTGCAGATAGGCTGCATTAAGAAACTCTGTCAACCAGAAACAAACAGACATCAAACTGTATGATCAAGCAAATTTGCATGCATATATATGTCCTTTCTAATTGGTTGCATCTCTAAATGTGTGTCCTTTTTAGAAATACAAATACGATCGCTTCCTGAATGAAGATGGTTCAGTGAAGAGAGATTTTTATAAAGGAGGGAGGCGGTTGAAATATTACACCATGCCATGGGGCGCAGGGACCAATGGCTGTGTGGGAAAACAATTTGCCATCAATACCATCAGAAAGTGAGTGTAGTAGAAGTAGTACCTAAAAATGTTCCACACTGGAGACGTTTGTTTCCTTTAATTTCTGCTTTAATGTTCTAATTTAATGTTTCATCCATGTTCACTCTTCAGGTTTGTTTACTTGGTGTTGACCAACTATGATTTGGAGCTGTGTGACCCAAATGCTCACATGCCGGAGGTAAATGCCAGTCGTTATGGATTTGGAATGCTACAGCCAGAGGGAGACCTGCTTGTCCGATACAAGCCTAGGAATACACACTAGGACTTTAAAAACAATCACATATCTTGTATAGACATTTCAACACATGCACATTGTTTATAGTGTTAATATGCTCTTTGTACTTTTATACTCCATATTTATATTATACAGTATATAATTATGTTATTTATAAATAAATGTGAAAAATGCATTGTGTATAATGTGTTGTCAAATTTCTTGTAATGGTCAAGGTTTTGGGGTAAAGTGTTTGAGTCTATTACAGTCATATACATTTGTGCTGCACTCCACATTATTATTTTATAAGTGAAACTAATAAGACATTGACATTTGTTTTCACAAGGTGCCATTTTTAGGACCTCTAAAAAGTTTTGCTTTGGCTTATGTTTCTGTATGTTACATACAGAGCATGAGTGTAATGAAGGGACTGCCTGTACTGTAAACAGAACTGGCCACACATCTGTCACACTGACACATGCCCGCTGTTTGCAGAGTGAAGCTAGGTGGAAAGTTTAGAGATATATGTGTTTTGGAAAGCAACTAATCACTTACTGGTAGGAGGAGATCCACCATGGACCACAGATTGAAAGGCACAGTGCAGGAACAACAAAGAACATCCTCTTATTTGTATTTTATGCATACATACAGTGGGTACGGAAAGTATTCAGACCCCTTTAAATTTTTCACTCTTTGTTTCATTGCAGCCTTTTTCCAAAAATCAAAAAAGTTCATTTTATTTCTCAGTAATGTACACTCAGCAACCCATCTTGACAGAAAAAAACAGAAATTTAGAAATTTTTGCATATTTATTAAAAAACAAAAACTGAAATATCACATGGTCATAAGTATTCAGACCCTTTGTTCAGTATTTAGTAGAAGCACCCTTTTGATCTAATACAGCCATGAGTCGTTTTGGGAAAGATGCAACAAGTTTCTCACATCTGGATTTGGGTATCCTCTGCCATTCCTCCTTGCAGATCCTCTCCAGTTCTGTCAGGTTGGATGGTAAACGTTGGTGGACAGTCATTTTCAGGTCTCTCCAGAGATGCTCAATTGGGTTTAAGTCAGGGCTCTGGCTGGGCCATTCAAGAACAGCCACAGAGTTGTTGTGAAGCCACTCCTTCGTTATTTTAGCGGTGTGCTTAGGGTCATTGTCTTGTTGGAAGGTAAACCTTCGGCCCAGTCTGAGGTCCAGAGCACTCTGGAAAAGGTTTTCGTCCAGGATATCCCTGTACTTGGCCGCATTCATCTTTCCCTCGATTGCAACCAGTCGTCCTGTCCCTGCAGCTGAAAAACACCCCCACAGCATGATGCTGCCACCACCATGCTTCACTGTTGAGACTGTATTGGACAGGTGATGAGCAGTGCCTGGTTTTCTCCACACATACCGCTTAGAATTAAGGCCAAAAAGTTCTATCTTGGTCTCATCAGACCAGAGGATTTTATTTATCACCATCTTGGAGTCCTTCAGGTGTTTTTTAGCAAACTCCATGCGGGCTTTCATGTGTCTTGCACTGAGGAGAGGCTTCCTTCGGGCCACTCTGCCATAAAGCCCCGACTGGTGGATTGCTGCAGTGATGGTTGACTTACTACAACTTTCTCCCATCTCCCGACTGCATCTCTGGAGCTTAGCCACAGTGACCATTGGGTTCTTCTTTGCCCTCTCACCAAGGCTCTTCTCCCCGATAGCTCAGTTTGGCCGGACGGCCAGCTCTAGGAAGGGTTCTGGTCGTCCCAAACGTCTTCCATTTGAGGATTATGGAGGCCACTGTGCTCTTAGGAACCTTAAGTGCAGCAGAAATTTTTTTGTAACCTTGACCAGATCTGTGCCTTGCCACAATTCTGTCTCTGAGCTCTTCAGGCAGTTCCTTTGACCTCATGATTGTCATTTGCTCTGACATGCACTGTGAGCTGTAAGGTCTTATATAGACAGGTGTGTGGCTTTCCTAATCAAGTCCAATCAGTATAATCAAACACAGCTGGACTCCAATGAAGGTGTAGAACCATCTCAAGGATGATCAGAAGAAATAGACAGCACCTGAGTTACATATGAGGGTCACGGCAAAGGGTCTGAATACATATGACCATGTGATATTTCAGTTTTTGTTTTTTAATAAATATGCAAAAATTTCTAAATTTCTGTTTTTTTCTGTCAAGATGGGTTGCTGAGTGTACATTACTGAGAAATAAAATGAACTTTTTTGATTTTTGGAAAAAGGCTGCAATGAAACAAAGAGTGAAAAATTTAAAGGGGTCTGAATACTTTCCGTACCCACTGTAAGTCCCCAATATATTTTGCTTCAGATTAATCTTGTGTCCTAATTGTTAAGTCTTGTTGCATGGATTAAAAAGTACAGTAAGTTTTCCACTGAGCCTGACTGTGTGCCAGTTAGGTATCTCTGCCAAGACTGATAATACTGTTGCCCAGACTTAAATTAGATATTGTATTTTTCACCGCTTCCCAGTTTAGTAAGCATGCACAGGCTACCATCCAGGGAAGATTACGATCACTATGATCATAGGAGGCCTCACACTATGTCTGTCTCTAATAGTAACTTACATGTGTGGTATTATGGTGTGTTAAGGGACCGTACTTGTGCTCTTGTATAATATTCTTGTAATTTCTAATTTTTCTTACCATTTCATTATTCTACCTACCAAGACTACAGGCAGAAAATTGCAATTTGCTAAAACCTGGTACACTCTCTCCTTGTTTTATATAAGGTTAATGTTCTTTTGTTGCATTTTCCCTGTCCAAATAAAGAAACACCATACACAGGACATAATATAACTTTCAAATTTTGTAATCCTGATAAAATTACAGTTTTGTTGTAATACTTATATTTAATACCTTCTTAAAATTATTTTGATCCAGTTCAGGCCAAGCATATGAGTTCCTATAGCATTGTTTGCTGGCCTACACTGCTGCACAAAGCAGCAATACAATGCGATGCACTGAGCTGTGGCTCACTGGCTCTGTAAGGGTTAAACTCACACAGGCAGCAGCCGCTGGAGTGAAATCAGCCTTCTGCAGGATTCTGTTCACAGTCACAGGAGCCGGCGAGCACTCACACTGAGCAGGTAGAGGTGACCGAGAGTATTCTCCAGAGTCTACTTGTTGCTTCGCCCAAGGAGGGGTGGACAGAGCGGACTGGACATGGTGATGTCAGTGTAAAACAGTAACATGTCGCCACATAGCTCATGATGCCTCCAACAGCTCCCAGCAGAGCACCGGAGATCTGCACGGACTTAAGTTTTTACAAGTATTCTCTTGAAATGTTGCTGATCTCCGTCCTTAAGGAGAATCGGGAGAAACGGAAACGTATGTATTATATTTATTTATTGGGTTCATATCAGGTTTTATTTGTAAAGGCTATAGGGTTTTATAGCCCACTTGGTTTCACTTTGATATTGTGTCTATTTGGCGCAGCTGACGATCATTACAATATGTATTACTTTGACTGCTATCTCATAGGTATTCATATATTTCCCCCAAAATGCAGTTGTGTTGCATGACTCAGATGTGCGCAAAATAATGTAGTTATCATAGCATGTTTACCTCAGCTAAAATCAACTTTATAAATTGCTCTAATAATTATCTTTTGAAATTGGACGGTGTTATAATCGGTGTTATCATACGTGGACTCTAATATCCCTCTAGAGAACCGTTCAACGACACATTCACATGTGTCGTTCACAACTACGCTGCCTTTGAATCGCTGTCTCACCCGAGTTGAGACTTTTCAGCACCAAAGCGTGCAGACAGCGGCAGACAGAAAGTGATCTGAGTGACAGAGAGGCGTTTCAGCACCGGACAGCGCTCACAAGTGAAGTCCAGTTTATTGTTGGCCCGGCTCGCCTCCCCCCCCCCTCCTCCCACCGCCACCCTTGTCAGCAAGAAAAGCGGCTGTGCCTCTTAAAGCTGATTAAAATATCTATTTGGTTCTCTGATGAGTGGATAAACCACCTGACATTGCTACTGTAGGACACAGGCACTGGCTGTTCAACAGCACCTAAATCATTTTTTTTTCTCCTTTTATTATAACCACAAGAAGAAGCGAGGAGAGACCCTGATGTGGTCATCAACACGACTATGTCTTCTTAATCTGATGGACTGTATCTTCCAGTCTTTTCAAGTGACCGGTTGACTTGAGTGAAGATGATCAAAGAGGGGTCTCGGTCGGCCACCTCGCTGCCACCGGATGCCATGGACATCATCCGCAGTAAGACCAACACCCACCGAGTGAGACTGAATGTCGGGGGCCTTCTCCATGAAGTCCTGTGGAAGACGCTGGACAGGCTGCCCCGCACAAGACTGGGCAAACTGAGAGACTGCAACACCCACGACTCTATCGTCGAGATATGCGACGACTACTGCTTGGACAGCAACGAGTACTTTTTCGACAGACACCCCGGCGCCTTCACCTCCATTCTTAACTTCTACCGCACCGGAAAGTTGCACATGATGGAGGAAATGTGCGCCCTTTCGTTTAGTCAAGAGCTGGACTTCTGGGGAATCGACGAGATCTACCTGGAGTCCTGCTGCCAGGCCAGGTACCACCAGAAAAAAGAGCAGATGAATGAAGAGCTGAAAAGAGAGGCCGAGAACATGAGGGACAGGGGTGGAGAAGAGTTTACAACCACATGTTGTTCCGAGAAGAGAAAGAAACTCTGGGACCTCTTGGAGAAGCCAAGCTCATCATTTGCTGCTAAGGTAATGTCCAACACAGCCACACCACCAGGGCAGATCAAGTGAAAGTAGTGGGTAACCTGAGAGAGGGTAACACTGGCACACAGCCAACAGGCCCATATTACTTAGGTTTTATATAACAATTTCTCCATCAAGAAGTGGAGGGGAGGGTGTGGAGTAGAGTTTGGTCCTAATGAATAGGGTTTAAATTTGGAAAAATAGTTAAAGTTAAAAACAAGAAAAGATGCAGCATGAGAAATTTAGTTTAACATTTAGAGGCTCTTTAAGAATGGTTTGATAGCATGTCTTTCTTTTAACCCGAACCAGTGCTTTTAATCTGCCACTTCCAGAAGCTAGACTACAGGAGGGAGAGAGAATGTATAATGCATGTTGTTGTACTCAGAGGTGAACGTCAAAACTGTGGGCAAACTTTCGCTTATTCATCATTGTGTATTGAATAGTATGACTTTGGAAACTATTTTTGTTACTCCACTTAAATTAATATTCTTTACTATCCTGAGAAGAAAATAATCAGGTGGTGCTGTTTTTCTGGCAACTCAATTACAAACCCTTTTTTGTTAGTGAAAACATGACAGCCTTTATTGTCACCCTTAATTGGTTTCAGTTGTTTTCAAGCCGGTGTTGTCTGCACACTGGTCTCTGGGGGTAATTATTGAATGTTTGTTTTGCGTTGGTAAGAGCAGAGAGGATCAAAAGAGTGACACCTATTGTTAATAGTTTAATCCTGATTGCAAGAAACTCTACTGCACAGAATCCATATTTTTAGAGCATCACATAATGCCCCCATTTTCCCCTCCTTTCAACAGTCACCCCTCTTGACTTCATTAGCTACCCCTGCCTCATTTCCAGTCCAGTATTAAATCATCCAGCTCATTAACATTCATAGCTCAAGCTCCAGGAACTACAATACTTCACTTTGTTGGATCAATAGATATAGTCATGTTAAAAGCAAATTTTAAGTAAACTGGCTCAAAGAAGTGATTGGGTCAATATACGTACAATTAAAAATGTTAAATAACTACCCGATTGCATTTTTACCAATACACCTGTTTGGAGAGCCTGCTCATTCAGAGAAATTGCCCTTTTCATCATTTCCCAGAGAGTAAAAGAAAAAGTTCAACAAATGATGTGCTACACTTCCAGTAAGTTAGACATTTATTTTCAGATGCAATTTCGAATTAATTAACAGTTTAGAAAGACTGAAGATGTCACATTTGTGTGCATATAAGATATAATGTCAAATAATTACTCAAAGACATTTTAAACACCTCCTTGAACAAAGGTTCCTGCATATTGTACTCAAGTCATCTATTGAAAGAGAACCTGTTCCATCTCTGGCCTTGAATTATTGAAACTCTTAATAATTTTTCTTTAATATTCAATCACATTGCTTCAGGACATGATCCATTTATGACATTCAGTGTCCCTCAGAATTCTCATTAACCACAAAGCAATGATTTGAAAAACATGACTTAAATGTTAGGCTAAATGTGTTTACACAAACACATACTGTTGCTCTTCCTCTTCTTGCTATCTAAACATATGACAGTGAGAAAATGCAATGTACTTAACAAAAACTTGCTGGGTAGAAATTTTCTCTTTTAAATCCAGCCAAGAGATTGGCACACATGTAAAATAAGAATACAATAACAGTACAACAAAAATGACAAAGTATGTTTTCCTTTGAAAATAGGAATACATTATACAATAGACTGTCATGTCCACATTTGATTTGATGGAGTTGAAGTACTTTGTACTCTCATATTGTATACCCAAAATGACTTGGCATGGTCTACAGATGTAATACAGATACAACATTCACTAATATGAGAGACATACAATGATGAAGATTGGCTTATTTATCAGACATAAGAATGTAACAATGTTTGTATTGCCAATTAATAATAGGCACTAGATATGATCAATTAATGAATAATCAGTTCCATTTTGCATTTATGCAATTTTTGTAAACTTATCACGCAACAGTTAAAAAGAAATTTTAACAAGCACAAATTATACCTCATTAAGTGCCTCCAGGTTCTTTATACATCATTGTACATTATAGCATTGGCTCATGGCTCTCCTTTACTATGGTTGCGTCATTCACCACGATTTGTTTTTTTAACTGTCCAACAGAGAAATAGGAATAGTGTGCAAGCTCTTCATCTTCAGCTAAACACACCAGAGCTGGACAGTGAGTAAAATTAAGGGGCCCAGAAACATTTGAATGAATGAAAGGCTAGGAAAGCAGTCGTTTCCTCATGGTTTAGTTTTCCCACATGAGACAGAAAAACAGTCAAATTTAACTTAAATGGCAGCCACTAAAAGCGGTTTTGTTTCTGAGACCTAATTGAAGAGTTGCATCGATTAAATGGCTTGTTCCCAAACACACATTCTGCCGCATTTATTTTTCAGTGCTGAGATGAAATTTTAATTGCACATTAATAACACTTGAGTTAATACCAAAGTAAGAAAGTGGGATCCAGAATATCTATAGCTCCATATGTCCCCTCATCCTCAACCTAATATAATATAATATAATATAATATAATATAATATAATATAATATAATATAATATAATATAATATAATATAATATAATATAAATACACATAGGCACCAGCGCCTGTTTTCTCAGACAAGCCTTTTTTTTCAGACCAAAGCAGCGGACACCCTGTGGGCAGCACTTGATAGTCTGGAAGTGTTGAGGTGTTACTGAGTGTTCTAGACCCATTTGAGTCTGCATTTCCCCCATGAGTGTCCCCACTACATTATTTAGTTATACCAATATGGACTTTTGGAAACTCAGAGAAAACCTGCTGTAATCATTTCATTAATAAAAGATATGAATAAATGAATGAATGAATGCCCATGTTGTCATTTTTAGCATGGCACAGGCCAGTGGGAGGAAATGGCAAGTGGGCTGTGAGTGAAAATAGTAATACAGTATGTCTTAGTATGTCTCTGCTGTTCAATTCTCCCTAAGGTGCAGCTCCGTCTCGGAAGGATCAAAGTTGCCCTATAAATCACACTCCCAGGGGTTTGGTTTACGGTCATTGCTAAACACCTGTTTCCTCAATCAGTCTGCTATAAGAGATTAAGTCATACATGAACACATCATTTTTTGCGTAAGTCATAGCAGTTTTGGTAAATCCAGAGAGATCGCTGCCTGTTCGGTTTCATCTGTGCTTGTCCGACTGGTTTTGAAAAGCCGGGACTTGGATGGAAAAAAAGTGATGTCATGTACCACCATGCACCAATCAAGATTTAGCCAAATTTGAATCATGTTGTGATAGTTGTGAGGTTGTAAGCTTCAAAGCAATCAAATCTAATTATAAAACACACACAAACATGAACAAACACATACAATTGGATTGAATAGTGTAAAGTCAACTACAACAAAGTTTATGAAAATACAATAGTTGGTACATCAACTGACCATAGTGATAACTTACAAAAAAAAAGGTGCAGGTTCTGATTGTTAAGTTCCAATTAAATTTTACAGACTTTCACTTAACAGACTTTTCTGACACTTCTACACTCTGGGAATTTGAATTCCTATCTCCTAAACGCCCTGTAGTGTTCAGAAGCGTTGGTCCAAAACAGGATACTGAGCTATAAAAACTGACACTTGGTTCTTTATTCTTGGCCGAGGCTGTTTGAACTAATTGCATGGAAACCTCTTCTCTTAGTGAGCCAGAGACAGCCAGAGGCAGTTAACTGCCCTTCTTACCGCACATCAGATATGCCCGGTTGACTTCACTGTAAGCACTTTGCTTTGTTGTTTGTAAAGATTACTCTGTGCACACTGGCTTTGGCTCTGTGAGGATATATTCACTGTGTTCTGTTACCTGCTGCACACTCACCACATGCAACCTGGCTCAAAACGTTTTGTAAGAACAGGAGGAAACTGATGGCAAAACACATTAAGATGTAAGGCAAGCTTGGTTGAGTGAGGACACACCCTGACCAGCCACTAGAGGGACTAGGATGTCACTTCCCACGGACTACTGCATAAACATACCTCTGCATGAGGGCAGAGTCCAGTCACTCATGCTAACTTCCAGGGCTGTGTCATGGGGAGTGCAGTGGGACCAGAGGAGATGCAGCAGTACAGCCCCTATGATTTATGGTCTCTGTGGTATTTGTTTTGAGTAAAGGAACTGGGAGTTTCCTCTGTCTCTGTGTGTTTCTGTCTCTCCTTCCCTCCCTACCTTTTCTCTTACTGTATTTGTGTGTGTATGTAAGCTAATAGCCAGGCATGGGGCTATCCACAGAGTGTTTTTTTTAAATACAGTTGTTTTCAAGGGTTGTTGCTGGGTGATGGCAATTCTTCTGTCATGCTTAGGAGAGTTTTGAATAGCTGTTAATCAATGGCACAATGGTTTTGTACTTCCTCCTTTTATTATTCAAGTCCAACTAATCAGCATGCAAACTCTCATTATTGTATTCTAAAGATAGAACAAAAATGTTAATATATTTGTTTTAATCATCTAAATGCATCAAGATAATAGCTATCCTCATATTCAATAGCATGCATGGATGATTAATTTTCCAGCTTGTTATAGTCAGCTCTCAGACCAACAGTTCCCTCTAGATCCACAGATGGATCAAAAATGTGTATTTAGTAAAAATATAACAAGAAATAGATTATGTATCGGATAAATCTACACAAACCACACACAAACATCCATATACTGATAACAACAAAGGTACAATGTGCTACTACTGCCAGTACTATTTTTGGGCTGAACATCTTCATTGTGCAATTGCAACCTCATAGACTGTAATGAAACTGTTCTAAACGGAGAGAGACATTTAGCATTATTGATTTCAAACATGCTTCTGATGCAGTTTGATTAGCGTGAGGAAACACATGAATAGAAAGTAAGAAAGTAACACTTCCCATCAAAGTGGCTGGTAATCGATAGAGAAAAGCTGCCCAACTGAAGAGAGGAGGATTACATTGTTTGTGTGTTGGCGAGAGTGTTTCACATGCTAAGCTGAAATAATTTCTCTGAGACTTCAAAGATTTATATTGGAATTACAGCTTCCACATTGCATCAGAGTCAGTTCCATATAGTACATTATCTACTCTACTCACTTTGTACTCTACAATGTATTGAGATCTAGAAGAAATCTGCAGTTGGGAACTGAAGTTTTACCCATGCACATCTCTTACTTTCTCTCAGAAATTACAGATGCAACAAGATTCTGCTCCTGTGGTCTGTAAATTACTTATTTCCTTGATGGAGGTGCTGTGTAACCAGCATGGACAGACTGTTTACTTGCCTGTCCTGTCTTCGCCTTTTGAATCTCTTTTGTGTTAGACTAATTATGTGACTACATAAATGGCCTAATGCACAGGCAAGATATACATTATTTTATATATAACATTTTTATATTTCACTCAAGTTGACAAAAAAATCAATTATTAGGGTTTATGGGTATACTATTGTTAAGATAAATTTGAAATTATTAAGGATTTCTAAATGATAGTTGGTTTCTGTTTATGGCTATTATTTGGAATATTGATTTTGACTGTGCATTTGCCAAATACCGACATTGTGATTTAAATTGATAGAAATAATGAATAATCAATCCATTTTATCAGAGTATGGATGTTGTCTCCTTTCTACTAGTGCATATGGCTTTAGGATATAGAACTGTAGTCTCTCCATTGTCCTGCAGTTTCCATGGAGAGAGGTGATCTAGTATGGTACATTAGCTTATCGTGCAAGCCAGTATGCACACACAGATTTCCTCTGAATAGTATCTCTGTATGACAGACCTACCAAATCCATGCTTTATTTTTAGTACAATGCCTTATGTGGCTTTCCTGATTTTCCTCACACATTGGTGCAATGGGTTTGCAGGCTATAGACATTGATGCTGACATTCAAAAAGGTGAGAGGCCAATGGTAAGTGGACAGAGACATGACTACTTTGCTGCAGAACTTCATTCATTATTCAGACGGCATGTCAGCAAGAGAACATCACTCAAGAAGATGCAGAGTGGTGTGAGACCTTGTGGTCACAGGCAGAGTAAAACCAAAGTTTAGAGAGAGGGAGAGAGAGACATTAGAGTCAAAGCCAATGTGTGTTAAAACTACTTCTTAAGCTACAGTTGCACACCACACCAAGGTTTTCATCTCACACTCAGCAGACTGAAACTGAAAAGGTCAGTTTCAAGCCACCCATATAGGAATGACAGACATGACTGAATAGTGCAATGAAATTTTGTAGTCAGTCCGAGACATTTTCTGACAGCAAATATATTTTCTGTCCAGCCTCAATCTATGTAATCCATCTCTGAGCTTTCATAGATTTTTCCTTTACTTTTTTTCCTGCTTTACATGACACTGCTTTCTGATGTTGCTTTTTTTGGCTTCTCACCGAAATCCCAAGTGCTACATGTGCTAGTCATCAATTGGTGACAGCAGAACAAAAAGATGGCTTGTGTATTTTAAACAACTGCCTTTGTCATGTGCACCTCATCCAGGGTCACTTAGCTGTCAAGCATATATTAAAGAAGCACAATGTAACTGAGGATGTTTAGAGCTTTGCAATTTTGTTTGGCTACAGTACCAGAGCTCAACAGATTTTCCTATGCTTACATTCACTGCTAGTCTTTGCTCCTTAACCATGATATCCTCTTGCCACATTATATGGTTGAAGAGCATGGAGACCTCAGTTGTCTTTAGTGGGAGCTGAGCCTGGGAGAAAAGATTCCAGTGCTGTAATTTGTAATGCAAGTTGTCCTGAAGCAATTTCCTTCAAAGAACAGTGCTGCTCTCTTGCATAGAATCTCTCCAAAAAGTTTCTGAATGAGCATAGCTTATTCCCAGAGAAGGAAAATACAACAACATATACTGTAATCTCCCTGAGATACTGACTCCACTCCATGTGTGCTATGTTGCTCACAGCAACTGTCAGACTAAAGCAACAGTAATTACCAGAACTTGATACAGAACCCAACACCTGAAAGGTCTATGGACGAACAGTCAACAACAGAGTTCAATTAACACAATATCACCTCCAGTCTCTCACTATGAAGCATGACGTCTGACATGGTAGACAGGCTGGATTAAACAAAGCGTCAGGTTACAGTGAGCATATCATCTGACATCATTTAGGTAGACGCTGGTGACATATTAGGTATGACAGTACAGCAAACATTCATTTCCAATAGTTTTTAATATACCTGTGACAAATGCAGTTTCAAATTAACTGATATACATGAAAAGAGTAAAACAGAGGCTGAGTACATTTTGTGACAGTGAAAATGTCAGCAGCAATAGAGGCAGAAGGGTGACAGAAATGGCCATTGTTCTGCAGACACGTCTGACTCAATTGCTTTTGCTCTGTAGCAAATTAAACAAAACGAGCAAAAAGAAAACAGGGGAGCTATGTTTAAAGGTCCCATGGCATGAAAATGTCACTTTATGAGGTTTTCTAACATTAATATGAGTTCCCCCAGCCTGCCTTTGGTCCCCCAGTGGCTAGAAATGGCGATAGGTGTAAACCGAGCCCTGGGTATCCTGCTCTGCCTTTGAGAAAATCGTCATCTGCAGTTCTCATTTCAGCTCACATTCAGAGTGAGATGTGTGCATTCACAAATAGAGAAATTAGCTTTATATTCTGTTGCGTGACTGGTGCACATTTCCAAATGAACTTTACAATGAACAGTGTGAGTTTATCAAGCCTCCACACACATTTCATGATGGTTTCTGAGAAAAGTCCAAGTGTGATTCATAGAGATAATGCTGCTAATGAGGTCAGGTTGGTTTGAGTGGGAGTTGGGAGGTTTTCCCAGTGTCCCTACCTCTGTGATTATAACAGATTAAGCCACCACAAGAAGATTAGATCTTTCCTTTGCTTCACTATCACTTTGCTTTGCTCACCTTTCTGCTCACCTGTGTGGATCCAAAAAATGAGAGCTGTTGCAAAAGGCATTACCAGAATGGAGGCAGTATGTCTACTCTACAAGAGAATCAGTAAGAGGAGTTCATTTCTGGATCAATGTGTCCGCCTACTCTCTTTAATTCTTATGCAACAGAATAACTCAAACAAAGGCAAACAATAACTACAGAATGAATGAATTTTGTATGGAAAACCAGAACCCCACCATGTATTTACAAAGACGACTGTGGCATTGTGGTGTTTTAACAACTACTGGTACTATCCCCGGAGAGGTTGTGGGTTTTTTTTTTAATGGTGTTTGTACAAAGACATTTAGACGGACATTGCGGAAGAGGTCTGGTTGTTGATATTATACAGGGTGTTGCTCATCCTAATGAGGCACAGCCTGCAAGGAGTGATGAAGCCACCTTTAGTGTGACATCTAACACAGCCCCACCAGATGTTCTACCTTAGCACACTAATGGCACTCCTCTCCCAAGGGGCCTCTATAAATAAATACGCTGTCACACATGTATACACACACACACACACGCACACACATGCATGGATGTAACTTGCACATTTTCCATCCTTTCTCTAGCTTTCTTTCAAACAGATTTCCTTTTTAGTCCGTTACTTTCCCACTCATGATCCCCGTGAAACACACACAACACACACACACACACACACACACACACACACACTTATTCAATTCTCAATCTGTCTGGAAGTTGTCTAATTTCCCAACAACAGACTGTCAGATTCCCAAGTGTGTTTCTTTTCTAAATCAGAAGAGGGTACAGAAAAGGTTTGCTTTTATACAGAGGGAGACTGGAAGGGAAAGAGAGGTTTGTTAGACCGGCACTTAACTAATTGGTGTGATAGCAGATACTTTAGCGCCTGTGGTGACAGAGAAGGTCAGAGGTCAGAATGTTGTGGTTACCAGTGAACTCAATGTTCCTCAACATAGCTAGAAGGGCTGCCACATAATGTACTATTAATTTGTAAAGGTAAGCACTAAAATGCAATTTATTTAATGGAACTGTTAAACATTTGGGAAAAACGTTTATTTGCTTTCTTGTCCAGAGATCAGTAGATTAATACCACCTGGCTCTGTATGAAAGTATCTGACTACCAACAAAACTAATTTACACATTAAAGCTGGTTTGTTTAATACATACAAAAAAGTGTAAAAACAACAATTTGCTGTATTTTGTAGGGGACTATTTGTTGGCCCGGGTGCAGCAAATTTCTTCAGTCTCTGCTACTGTAACTCTGACCCCGTCGAAGAAATAGCTCGGCTCATAACCACTCGTAAAACTGCAACCGATTACACATATGTGTTAGTTAGTGAGATTTAGAAGTGTTGGTAGGTGGATTTTGTTACCTTTGGACCGAAAACGGGTTTCAGTCTTTATGCTATGCTAAACTGACGGGGGGCAGGTGCTGGCTTCATATTGAATGGACAAGTTGTGAGTGGTATTGATTTCGGCTAAATCTATAAAAAAGAAAGCCAATAATTGTATTTCCCAAAAAAAGACAAACTATTTCTTTGAATTGGATTAACCAGTGATGTCCTGTGTGCACTTTATTCAATAGTAAAAGTTTTTTATGAAATTGTTACCTAATGCTTGTTATCATTTGTACCTAATGGGTGTTTAATTTGCATCTGATGGCAAAGAACAAATTGTACTCTGAAAAATCTCAAAAACCCAGAAACAATATTTACTCAGATAACCCACTGAAGTACCAAAAAGTAGAAGATAAGAGGAGGTTGACCAACAGAGGCAGTGCTGCAGTGCACTCAACTACATCAGCTGCTACTCATCTACAAACTTCAATGCAGGTAACATCAGGAATTAGATGAGAGTAAAATGGATAATAGGCTCCTCATGTGCACAACTATTTTTCAAAATCATCAACTCAATTCTTAAAATAGAAATACACAGACTGGTTACCTGTCTGCATGATACATTGGGCTGTTAGATTGTTTGTGTGCATTGTTTTTACAGTACCACATACTGTATTTGGGTGTGTGTATTTATCATGCTTAACTGAGTGAGTGAGTGAATGAGAGAGAGAGACATAAAGAGACAGAGACAGACAGAGAAAGAGAGGACATGAAAGAGAACAGCTTTTCTGGGTCAACGCAGCAAAGAATTGCAGCTGATTTTGCTTCTATCTAAAACTGAATATAAGGACATACTTTCTTTTCTGTCTCTTTTAAAATGTTTCTATTGTAGAGGAAGTCTGGGTTTGTCTGCCAATCAACTGTGTATTTTATCAGGCAGGTCACAAAGTTCACTGCCAGGCCGGCCAGTTACCAATACCCAGACATTTAAGTGAGAAGGGCAAAAGTCAATTTAAAATATGTGGAATCCAGTCTAAACACATGTTGATGTGCGAGATGATCAAAGGCCACATCCTTGTGGTATTTGTTTGCTAATGTTGAATGGTAATGATGTGAGACTCCTGTGGTGTGCTGACTGAGGAGGAACTAATGTTCATTTGGTGTAATTACATCCAGGAGTGGTGCTTTGTTTAGCATAGTAATGTAGACAAGCCGTACCAGACTTAGGAGATCACCTTAGTGGTAAATGGCTCTGTTTGCCAGGATGAAACCACAGAGGAAGTCCCTCAAGAGCAGCTAAAAACAGTACACCTCCTCAGAAAGCTCACCTGAGACTCTGTGGCCACTCTGCACATCGAATGACTGTCACATGTAGGTGTTTCTCATTAAATAGTCCTATGCATTTATCTGAATTACAATGCTGTCTTTAACATACCACACTGCGTTACACTAAGAACCAGTGTAGCTGATAGTCTGGCAGTGCAGAGTGGGTGGATTGTGTGAGTTGCAGTCACTATCCCATTAATTTCCAGGCAGCAGTCCCAAGCGTCCCTGTTCTCCCCAGTCTGCTGCCAGAGCCACAGCCTACTCGCTGCTCTCATTTCTCTCGCTCCTTCCTCCGACTACCAAACATCAGTCACAAGCACATTACCATACGTCTGTCTGGTGAGAGATATTAGGCCATGGAGATATATAGGCATGTTGGTCTTAAGTGGGCCAAGTAGGAGAGAAGGGGATGTGGGTCACAGGTTGAAGGTTAAGAAAATTATGGAAGGTGAGTGGTTCCAGATGTAGCTCACTGAGGACAGAAATTCAGACTCAACTGGGACAGTTTGGGATGCCATGGGTAGAAGCTGAGGACAGCAAAACAATGATGTGTTACATTCACTGGCTAATGGATGAATCGACTGATTGTTTAATTGACTGTTCATCAAGCCCTGTCCTCTCACTCACTGTCACACTGTCAAGCTTTCTCACACATATGCAGTTTATAGGCATGACGGTAGCAGCTTCACTTTTTGAAATTCTTAATCTTCTTCTTTCCAGCCGACAATTGTTGATTTTTTTTGTAGCTGTCGAATTCTATCGGCTGTAGCTGGCTAACTAATTTAGCTTACATTATCCTGATGAATTGCAATTTAATTAATGAGGTTCTTAAATATGCAATAACTGGTAAGCTACATGATACTGTGCAGTGCTAAAAGGCTAAGGCTAACCTGTGACCTAAAAATAACCTAAACCTAACCCTGTTATCCAAGTTTCCTCTTTCCTCAAGTCTCATTTTACCACAACATGGTGTTTCTGTTAATTCCACCACAAACTGGGAAAAAAACCTTCCATGCTGTTTTGAGTGAGATATTGGTTTCTGAATGTGTCCTGTCTTCGGTCTCCAGGTGAGCTGTTTAAAATCTGCATGGCTTTCAATGTCACTAGCCAAGAAGCAGTGGCTAACCGTAGCACATGCTAGTGCTAGCATGCTAGCTTATTTTAAATGGCAAAACACTGCTACAACACACACTAGTTCACCGTAATCTACAAAAGAACTACTTCCATGTCCCTGTTCTGCAAGTATTCCACAAGTGCCCCTCGTTTAAAAGAAGTCTCCCAGCTAATCCTGCCTTCTACTGACCAAAGTTGGAGAAAGCGGTATCTAGCTGATGTTATCATTACCTAGCTACTACGCATGTGCGACTCCCAACAAAGATAGTATACAAGTGAGATGTCTCACTCTGTAGCTAAAACAGAGACCTAAACACACGGGGTGAATACAGGATCTGCAGCAATATGGTGTTTTTTTTAAATGAAACTATGTAAACCTATTCTGGTACAACCACAAAATACAATTATAAACCTGAAATTGAGCATAATATAGGCGCTTTAAAAGTTGTAGGCTAAGCTAGTTGCCAGATATGCTAACAACTACAGCTATCATTGGAGCATTCCTTCCTTAGACTTTTGCTCTTGTTTTTTTGTTTTTTTGGAAACGACTTCAAAAAAGACTCCTCCCTCCAAAAACTACCATTACTACAGCGCCAGGCACACTGCTTCAGCATGTAGAGAAATTCAAATCAAATAACTATAATAGAAGCTTGTGTTATATGTTATGTAAATAGAGTTATTAACATTGACAGATAACATCCTCATAAGACAAATTGCTGATGGCAACAGCTTGTCCAAGTCATTTTAATCTTATTATGCTTTTGTGCAAAACACTTCCTCTTGTGGTCTCTTGGGTTTGTAGCAGGACAGAGCTTTGTGAAAATGAGACAAGAAGGCTGCTCATTAGAGCCTCTTCATCAACCCTCTGCCTAGAACAAAATCAGTATTAGATGGAAATCCCACGGGCTATCCCACGAAAACCTTGGCTCTGAGGATAATGCTACCAAGAGCGCTGGCAAATCTCTGCGGATTTGCTTTCTAATCTTAGTGTGATCTCTTACTATCAGAGTCTAATGCCAAAAAGTGATTACAGAAATACAGCAGTCCTGATTGTGATACATACTCACTGTAAATAAAGAGGATATATTACATTGCTAACAGAGTTGTAAATGCAACACCTTTTCGGCCTTGTGCATAATTATTTGTATGAAATAGTTTGTAAATGGAACAAAGAATGATTTTGATGGGGATCATACAAGAGGATATGATCAATATATCCACTGGCTAAATGTGTATAGATTAAGGCGTATAGTTCAAATAGGAGAGCCCAACATTAGAATAACGATTAATAAATTAGGTTACTTAAACCCCAATGCAAGCAATAATTGTTTAAGTTTGTAATGATAAGACACTTAAAGAATGATGTGCATGTAGCTTGTACAGTATATACATTAGCAATTGGAGGTTGAAATCGGTAGTGTAACCATAAAACTAGATAATAAATTAATTGCACTAAAATGGTGTGTAAGTGTCAATGGAAAGAGAGGGAGATGAATGAACTGATTTGGGAATAATGAGAAAGAGAGGGCGAAGATGGCTGGTTAAAAGGACTTTATGAGGAGAAATATACTGTAGGAATGTGTTTGCAGTGTCACAGCAATGTGGATGAATATCAGCTACAGCTTCTTTTAATATTTGCTATAAATCAATGTCTCAAGAGGTTCCAAAATGTGAATGTGAATATAGATCCCTGCTAAATTTTCTTTTTGCTTGCACCCTTCACTGATATTGAAGAGTCTGGTCACAGCAACAGAACAGGGGAAAACGGTCTTTGTAACAGCCGGGACAGCGTGCAGCCTCACTAGCAGCTGCAATAGCAGCAGATTAGGAGTGGGAAGGATAATAGCTGCAATTTTAAACGGCCCTGTGATTGATTTCTTTCATAAAGGGAAGCACTGTGACTGCCCATTGGACAGGCAATAAAGTGCTGATTACTCAACCTAAAGTAAGGTTTGATCCATAATGGGGAAGTGAGGTCAGATCAGGTAAACTGATGATCATCGTAAATGGGTGGTAATGGATGTAGAAATGTCTTGAGGAGAGCGTAGTGAGGGTCATGAGAAGCAGGGAGAACAGTTAAGTGTGTTTTAATTTGGGGTCCAAATCTCCATATATGGCAGTGATTGGCCGGGCCAACGTGCTTGACTGTCGGCCAGTTTACAGGAGGCCTGGATGGATACAGGTAGTATGCGGAGCATCAAGCACCAGTCTGACATGTGTTTAGGCTTTTTTTCTAAGTGAGTGTAGCTATCGATTTGAGCTCCATGCCTGGGAAACTAGAGCGAGAGTACAGAATTAGAGGGACAAAAGTGTGTTTTTTATCATGATATTGTCTGGCACAGTTGGATTGCACCTACTCAAATCTGACCAGAGACTTGTCTTTACTTCTGCCTAATGTCAGCACCAGGACCCTGAGGATGGCAGTAGCATTACCTAAACACGTCCTTCTATAATTTAGAGTTTTGTTCCACTAGCAAATCTTTGTCACTTTTACTTTATGCAACTTGGATGCTCGCCCATTACAGCCTGGAAATCAGCCGTCTGCTAGAGTTGATGCTGGTGCTGTGCCAGCCGCTAACGATCTGCAGACATTTCTCATTTTGAAAATATTATGATGGCAAGAGTTAGTCTGGACAGAGGGAGCACATCATTACACAATTACAGCTACTAGCCCATATATAATAGACAAGTCATATTTTATATATTTAGATTGGCTGTATGTTTTTTGCAGCCAATCACCTCACTAAGAGGTGATTGGATATTTATTGTGTGTGTCATAGTCTGAGGTAATGCCAACACAGTATAAAGCAAGGCAGCCGTCATGGAAGCTTGACTCCCTGTGAGGATCTTATCAGGTGTTTTTTATTTCCTGTAATTGAGGGTCTGTGCTTGAAAGTGAGTTTTTGTGCTTTATTGCTTTTAAAAATAACACAGGCACTTTTAATCTCTTTGACACAATATACTATTATTTAGGGCTGTACAACTTTGAGTACTAGACCTTGTTTAGTAGCAGTAGTAAGAATTGTAACATACACAGAAGAATTGTTGTGAGACTGTTTTTGCTGACGCCAAGAATTTCCCTGAGGCACTAATATTATGAATACCCATTTATGTATGTGTGTGTGCGTGCGCGCGTGCGTGCATGCATGGTGCGTACACACCTACCTAGCCAAATACTAGGTTATGTTTGGCATTTGTGTTTGAAAAATGACTGACCCAAAGAATTGATTATTTTTCTGTCAATCTACTTACTAATTGATTAATGGACAAATCATTTCAGCTCTAGTGTGAATAATTTTCTTGGCAGGAGCTTGAACTTTTTACTTACTAACTTCTGAGCACTAAATTGTCAGAAATTAAATCCAAAATATTTTTGCCATATTAGCGGTTGAGAGATTGGTCCTCAGAGATGAAGCAGGTAGCAGCCTGCCAAATAAACTTTGAGTGTCACTGAAAAGTAACTGATGTAATTTTTGCATTGATTTAATACAAGTCAGAGAGCTGTGCTGAAGGTGTGTTTACTGAACATACCTCTCAGTGTTACCAAAAATTAAAAGAGCTGTGTTTACCCATTGTGTGGTTCAGTGAGCTCACATGTCACCAGGCTTCTGTGTCCTGATTTTGTAAATGTCTTGCTGCAGCTGTTATGCAAATGCTAAAAAGTCTAACATCACCATGGAAAGCTGAGCTCTACGGCACGGTACTGCAGTCTCGTCCTCTTGAGAAGATCGCCGTGCACCCCATGCTGCTGTCTGCCAGTTCATTTGTGTGTTAGTGTGAATGTATATGTGTAAGAAGATGATGGGAAAGATGCAGAGAGGGAAAGCCTGTGTTTTCTTTCCTCCTCCATCATTACACCATGACGATTTATCCCACTGCATTCATACACTGACAGAGCTAGCCCTGTTTTTGATCACTAGTGAGCAAAGCCTGGTTCATTCACACAGATTGTCATAGCTTGTGAGTGACGGACAGCTAGATAGCCACGCTTTTCTGTCTGATTGCAAACTGTTCTTAATATAGCATGAGGCCCCATTGTACGCCGAAAATGTCCCATACTCTCATTTCACAGTAAACACAAACAATAAGTATAGCCTGCATTGAAAAGCTCAATCACAAAGTCAGTTGTAATGAAGTTTTAGTTTTGTATCTCAGGCCTCTAAGCTCAAAGTGAATGTTATCTTTTAAAGGTTAGATCCATCTAAACTTCTTCTTGTAAATGTCAGACTCTGTTTCTTTCTTTTTCTTTCTTACTTGGTAAAGTTGTAGGACACAAAACTAATTGTGTTTTTATTGTTATGAGGGTGGTGAGGTGAGGACCCAAATGCAGAGAAGAGGAGGCAGGCAGGAGCAGGTACACAGGGCTTTATAATAAATGGTTCAAGGCAACATCAGGAAGCAAAAGGGTGAGGCAACACCCGAGAGATACAAAAATCCAAAAAGGTACATAATACACTATACTCTCCTCTCAAAACATCCTTTTTCTCTTGGTCTCTTTCTACATTATGTATCTCTGACCTCGCTTTACCACTGAGGATGATCAGGTGTCTCTGTGTGCCGTGGCCTGTACAGTGCAGTTGGACAGAAATGACTGTAAGACATTTAGTGGTCTGACACTGATGTAGGAGACATACTGTACACACACACACACACACACACACACACACACACACACACACACACACACACACATATAGAGCTGTGGTCTTCAATGATCAGGCAAGGAGATATTTGGTCTGCCCTTCCATTCCTACTGAATAATTTCGGAGGAGACTCAGTGCACAGGAGGTTTCCATCTTACAGAATAAAAAATATATGCTTTTATGTTACACTTTAACTCTGTGTTAAGGGTTTTCTTAGATTTGATTTGTGTAAAGTTGGTTGTTCAACACAGTGTTACTGAAGAAAAGTAAAGTGTATCAATGGATATTTTCATTCCAATTATCACTTTTGGCTAATTTTGTTTTACAAAAAAGCAACATATCTTAAAGGACGGAATCTAAAGTTGCTATGTTGTTATACTGAGTTTAGATATTGAATAATGTGTCAGCTGGATGCACTGGCGCCAGTAAAAATTATGTGTTTTGTTGCATTAGCATTTTCACAATTACAGTGAGGAAAATAAGTATTTGAACACCCTGCTATTTTGCAAGTTCTCCCACTTAGAAATCATGGAGGGGTCTGAAATTGTCATCGTAGGTGCATGTCCACTGTAAGAGACATAATCTAAAATAAAAAATCCAGAAATCACAATGTATGATTTTTTAACTATTTATTTGTATGATACAGCTGCAAATAAGTATTTGAACACCTGTCTATCAGCTAGAATTCTGACCCTCAAAGACCTGTTAGTCTGCCTTCAAAATGTCCACCTCCACTCCATTTATTATCCTAAATTAGATGTACCTGTTTGAGGTCGTTAGCTGCATAAAGACACCTGTCCACCCCATACAATCAGTAAGAATCCAAGTACTAACATGGCCAAGACCAAAGAGCTGTCCAGAGACACTAGAGACAAAATTGTACACATCCACAAGGCTGGAAAGGGCTACGGGGACATGTCCAAGCAGCTTGGTGAAAAAAGGTCCTCTGTTGGAGCAATCATTAGAAAATGGAAGAAGCTAAACATGACTGTCAATCTCCCTCGGACTGGGGCTCCATGCAAGATCTCACCTTGTGGGGTCTCAATGATCCTAAGAAAGGTGAGAAATCTGCCCAGAACTACACGGGAGGAGCTGATCAATGACCTAAAAAGAGCTGGGACCACCGTTTCCAAGGTTACTGTTGGTAATACACTAAGACGTCATGGTTTGAAACCATGCATGGCACGGAGGGTTCCCCTGCTTAAACCAGCACATGTCAAGGCTGTCTTAAGTTTGCCAATGGCCATTTGGATGATCCAGACGAGTCATGGGAGAAAGTCATGTGGTCAGATGAGACCAAAATAGAACGTTTTGGTCATAATTCCACTAACCGTGTTTGGAGAAAGAAGAATGATGGGTACCATCCCAAGAACACCATCCCTACTGTGAAGCATGGGGGTGGTAGCATCATGCTTTGGGGGTGTTTTTCTGCACATGGGACAGGGCGACTGCGCTGTATTAAGGAGAGGATGACCAGGGCCATGTATTGCGAGATTTTGGGGAACAACCTCCTTCCTTCAGTTACAGAATTGAAGATGGGTCGAAGCTGGGTCTTCCAACATGACAATGACCCGAAGCACACAGCCAGGATAACCAAGTAGTGGCGCTGTAAGAAGCATATCAAGGTTCTGGCGTGGCCTAGCCAGTCTCCAGACCTAAACCCAATAGAGAATCTTTGGAGGGAGCTCAAACTCCGTGTTTCTCAGCGACAGCCCAGAAACCTGACTGATCTAGAGAAGATCTGTGTGGAGGAGTGGGCCAAAATCTCTTCTGCAGTGTGTGCAAACCTGGTGAAAAACTACAGGAATCATTTGACCTCTGGAATTGCAAACAAAGGCTACTGTACCAAATATTAACATTGATTTTCTCAGGTGTTCAAATACTTATTTGCAGCTATATCATACAAATAAATAGTTAAAAAATCATACATTGTGATTTCTGGATATTTTTTTTTTTAGATTATGTCTCTTACAGTGGACATGCACCTACGATGACAATTTCAGACCCCTCCATGATTTCTAAGTGGGAGAACTTGCAAAATAGCAGGGTGTTCAAATACTTATTTTCCTCACTGTATGTACAGACAGATCTCTAAAATGTCAAATTATCAAAAGACAGATGACACAGAAGTCACGTTCAAGAAATAGTTTGACATTTTGTGAACTGTAACTTTCTTGCTGAGAGTTAAATTTGACAGCACTATTGATCTTCTTCTCTAACTTTTGAAAAGAAACAAATAAATATCAATATATTATATATAATAATATTAATCATTTCCTAAAATGTAAAACCATTTCTCTAAAATACCATCAAACTTGAGTATCACACCTATTAGTCTTGAATGGCATCAAATGCCTATTATTATATATTCAAACTGTAGTGTGGAACTAATATGGCATCATGTAGAGTCTTGGGTAGCAATCAGGCCTCTCCTGTTTCAGGTGGTGTTCGCTGTAAGCACCCATGGGTAACTCTCTCCACTCAGTACTGACACCTTATAATGTCATAGGAGCCCAGTGACATATGCTCTTTATGGTAAACACCGGAACAGGGACGCAGGGGCAAGTCACCTGAGACACAGAAATTTTGTGAACGTTACTTAGTTGCTAGCAGAAACCAGATCAGTGAAGGCATCTTATCGGCCTCTGTGTCCACTACGTGGCACAGGCTCGTATCAAGCTTCAGGTCTGAGATCCTACTGTACCATATATGATGATAGGATTTGCACTTTGTAGCCATGGAGGTGGTCGTCAAGTAAACAGCAGAGCATGACAACAAAAAATAATGGTGTAACGATGTCTAGTCTACTGTAGTCTTACATTGCCAGACCTTCCTTCACAGCGCTGTGGAGGAGGGTCTGGCTAGTCCACACAGCATTCTGGGGATGAGAGAAAAATCTTCTCTGGTTTATTGGCATTTCTTTAAACCAGTCAGTATCATCATGGGCAGCACTAAGAGCCGGAAGGCGCCTCTGCAAAATAGCCTCTGGAAGGAATTTGTTTTCGTGGAATGTATACGTTCAAAAGTTGTTTTAGTCGTGCAACAGAAAACTCAAATTCGACAAATGGTCTAGCTAGCTGTCTCGATTTACCCTGTAGAGATCTGAAGAGGAGTTACCCATCGTCCTCATAAATCGACTGGAGTTTAGCCAACACAAAGAAACGGAAGGTGATGGACATCCGGCCAAAAATGAGGGATGTCTGGCGGATTTTCCGACGGCACTTGGACAATTCCGAAAATTAAACGCCATTGATATATAGCTACTAAGTCTAATGTTACTGAACTTACAGAGATTTTACTGAAAGTTACTCAATCATTTGCTTTCATTCATTCATTCTCAGAAATCCCTTTCTCTGGCAGAGGTCATGAACTTGCTTCTCTGATTTAATCTCCTGACTTCTGTTTGCATCCTAGTCATAATCTGAATTAAAGCTAACAGTGTTTTATGGCCACTGCTTCTCTTTAGGCTGCCTGTCTGTCTCCAAATGTTGATTACTTGCTATGATTGCAATTAAACCTGACTTGACTAGATGGATTGACATATTAATTACACCACTGAAACCTAGCAGCTTTCTTAACTGGTGCTCATCCTCTTGTGTAATACCACACACCTATAATAAAAGAAGAAAAATAAAACAAAGATGTTGTGTTGTGCATCATACTGCCAAATGGTCCATTTTCACAGAGTTGGAAATGATTCAGCATGCTACATTCTGGTCATTCTTTTGCATTTGCCTGCCAACACTGCTGGCAGTTTCAGAGTGAGAAAAGTCCATAGCAACAAGAGACAGCTGGAGCTCCAGCTGGCACAAAACAAGTAACAAGAACAAAGACAGATTTGGAGTACTTGTCATTTTCATCTGGGTGTGATGCATTAAAGCTGAGTGTTGATGCAATTGTGCTGTGAAGCATGAGTTTTACTGGTGTGCTGCATTACACAAAACCCTACACAAAAACGACCTTTGTAATCAGGACTGTACATCTCAGTATCACAGATACCTAATACTTATTCCATTAGTAGGGCTCAGCCCAGGGGAGATTCTAGGATCAGACCTTTAGGGGGGTTCAGCCCCTAATGAGAACATAACACCCTCCCCTGCTAAATCAGTAATGTCATAAGCCGATAATCTCTTAGCTAGCTACTAAACAACAACGTTAGCTAATGTTTTTTGATACTATTAACAGTATGATGGAACTAAACCTGACACTTTATAAGTCACAGTAAATGACCAATTTGACACAATGTTCCAACAGCAATTTTAGTGGCTCACATTTCAATTTGTTTTCTAATCTGCACCAAGAAATCACCAATTTCTTCTATGTGGACTACCAAAGTTAAATTTCACAACCAACCACACTCCTGTTCTTCCCCTTAAAAAGGGTCTAAAATCGCCAATGGCTCAGCCGTGCAGGCTGTGTGAGCTCACCCTTTCACTAAAAATGTAATTTCATTAATTAAAAATATTTAGTATGAATAAATATGCAGTATGAAAGGATTCTTACAACAGGGGAAATTAGCCTGTATGGCGAAACCTGGTACATTTACATATTGGGCTCATGTTTATTTAATTGCCATTTTATTTTCTTAAATAAAACAAACAAACGTAAAACAGCAGAAATCCATATAAGGAAAGCCAAGCTCATAATGTTGCATAGCCTATACATTTTCAAACAACTCAACAAAATGTAAATGGAATTTTCTTATATAGCGCTTTTCTAGTCTCAACGACGACTCAACGCCCTTTTACATAGTACAGGAACCATTCACACACTTTCCTACACTATGGCCGAGGCTGCTGTACAAGATGCCACCGGCTCATCAGATAAACACTCACAGCCATTTACACTCTGATGGCACAGCATCGGGGGCAACCCGGGGTTCAGTGTCTTGCCCAAGGACACTTCAACATGGGAAGTGTAGGGGCGGGGATCAAAGAACCAACCTTCCAATTGGCAGGTGACTGCTCTGCCACTGAGGCTGACCGGCCTTCAACATCTAATACTGCCCCCACATTATGGGATGCACTCTGTTTGAACAGTACATGGTGCTGCAATGAAGACTAAAAAGTTATTAAATAAATAACACAATTATAATAAAAAATAATTTGGCCTATTGGATTTGTTTCAACAATAGTGCTTTTATTCTACCTTTTTATCCAGAAGACCATTTTTTAATACTGTTAATCATTTATGTAACTCACGCACTAATGGGAATTATGACATATCCTATACAATCCTAAAAATTTAAATCAATTTAATTGAAATGAAATGAATATATACGAAACATATATATGAATATATATACAAATATATACAAACATTGAAAATATATTTATGCATTCTGGAGAATTATATATGATCTACCTTGCCTTCTTTTTCCGGCTTTTGAGACAAAGTTAGCAAATTTTAACACGTCAAATTGAAGAGCCATTCTAATAATTATCATCTACCAGAATGTTTCAAGATTTTGTTGACTGACAAATCTTTATACAACAGAAAGTGTCAATCACTTTCCATCTCTCCCAAATCCCATCATTTTGCCATATGTACTACTTATTGTAAAATAAAATTATTATATATGTATGTAAGAAATACACATATCAACTAAATAAATAGTAATACTTTTCAGAATATACAGGAAAGTGATAATAACTGAAAAATACTCGTATTTATTGACATATTTAACAGTATTACTGTAGATCTGAAATTATTTTTTGCTGCAGAAGGGCTTAAACACCCATGTAACAGATAATAAAATATCAACGCATAGATGTGACAGCAGCAGGATGTAGATTGATTTCTGAGGATCAGGAAACAATTTATAATCAATAGTCTTACATCTTGGTGGTAATGTGTATATATAAGCCTCTTTTGCTCTGCCAGTAAAAAAGCTCCTGTCTGGTATTTCATCACTTAAAATCTTGGATCAGTCTTTCATTTTATACTTAAACTGATTTGCCTTATGAAATGACCCAGTTGGAGTGAGGGTGACTGTATATTAGCATACATGAGATAGTTTTGCTATTGAATTATTTAAAATATTGTAGAAATAATCTTACATATAGGCCCACAGGAGGGAGTCTGTTCTTTAAATATTGGCATGTATTCTTCAGTGTATGCCTGATAACACAGATGTTTCAGAGTCAAGTTTTGTTTGTCCCAGGTGAAAGGTTTGTGGCGATAGCAGATAGTAGCCCAGATGTTTGATCGGGGAAGGACCAACACTCAAAGCAACTTTATTTTTTCACGCCATTTATGTCCCTTTACTCTTTCTTTTCTCTGTCATTTATGTGAAAGCATTTCATCCACGTCCTCAGTCAACACTCACCAGCACCCATGAGCTTAAGTACAGTAAAAAGCAGTGGTGGAAGAAGTATTCACATCCTTTACTTCAGTAAAACGTATCAATACAACAATGTAAAAAATACGTTGCTGCAAAAAAAGGGAGAAGTTTAGATCACTCACTTTTTGTAGGGTTAAAAGCCAAAAGGTTTTGGATCCACTGTTTTAATCTTAAACAATATGTTGTATTTTATAAGCTTAGTGTGTGTTTTTTAGGTACAGTCTTAAACCCTGAAGTAACAAGTAACTACAGCTGTCAGATAAATGTAGTGGATTAAAAGTATAAAGTAATATAAACTAAAAAGTACAGTACAAGTACACTAAGTAAAGTACAAGTACTGGAAAATGTTAGTTAAGTACAGTACTTGAGTAAATGTACTTACTTAGCACCACTGGTAGAAAAACAAACAGGTGAAACTAGTTGCAAAGACTGCATTGGAGAGACTAAAATTTGCACAAACCAATGCACGTACATTTATATTGTTAATTCCACAAACCTTTTTAGTGAATTACATTTATTCCCAAACTATAAAAACAGACAAAATATTGTTTTGCAAATGACAAAGAAGTCATTCATCAGTGCACACATAATGCTCTGTGTCTGTGTGCCCAAAAGGACACATTGTGTGCGTGGCCGCAAGCTCAGTAATCAATCTCCCTTTCTCCTCCTCAGCACATGGCACAGGATAGGCACATGCTCTCTGCTATTGCCTTAAAAGTGGGGCAGGTAAGGTTGGTAGGCAATGTGAAACAAGGCAGATGAGGGCACATCTGTGGGACACAGGGGGGTTTGACAATTTGGGAGATGTTAAATCTGGTGTGAACAGATGGGAAAGTTAGACTGGGTGCACTTATGTAACTAGAAACTGTTCATTGCTTTTTAATCAGATTGTGAAGTAAAGTAATAATGATTAAACACTATACATAAAAAAAACTACAAATCATGATTTTTTAGCTTAGAATTGATATCACGATTCTCTGACGCAATTTTTTTGACCATGGCAAAACAAAACAAATTGGCAGTATCAAATCAAGGTGATTATAGTTTTGCATTTTTCATTGTTTTTATTTCGTTTTTACTTTTTGTTTTCAAATTCAGTTTAGTTTTAATTAGTTTTTAAAGTGGGTTTGAAAAGGTCATAAAAACTATTGTGTAATAGTAACTCTTTTGTTGAGTTCATCATACAATTTTAGAAATATGTATTCACAATGTATTCAACAATAACACCAGTACAAACAATGTACATATGATGATGAGCACAGATACGTAAACAGTCGACACAAGACGCCGTTGTGAGTGCAGAATGTGTTTGACGTGTTTGAGGAGAAAAACCTGAACATCCAACAGACTAGAGGAGACATAACAGCTACATCAACACGTGTTTTGAACTTTGGTTTGAGTAAAGTGCCGAACTTTTTGAAGTCAATCGACTTACACAGTTGTGTAGACATCCCAGTATTAATCCACATATTAACCCACGTTCTCTCCTATATTGTTAATACTGAAGTTGTAGTGTGTGAGTAACATTGTACTCTTGCTGTCTCAACCTTATTCAAGCTTTTTTATTTTGGGCAAGACTTCTGTGAATATGTGTTATACTATCAATAAACAGTATTTATAGGGGATGTACTTGATATTCAGAAAATAATGTTGCATTAGACTATACATAAGGGGAAACAAAAGAGGGAAACGGTATGATAATGGGTTAACTGTAATTAGTTCATATAAGAGGGCAGCAGGTGAGAGTAGTTTTACTGCACCACGGTCCCTTTGCGGAACTTTCCAAGAATGTAATTGTAACCCTGGGGAGGAAGTGGTTACAGCTGCAAAGTGCTTCTCTACTTTGTTTACTGGCAGCGTAATTCCATCCTTCTTTTCTATTGAAGTCTTTGCTAAAAACAAAAACACTGACACTGTATCCCACGGAAGGAACAACAGCAATGTAACAAACTATGTAGGAGGAAGGTCAGCTGTCAGTGCACAGAGCCACAAAACATTTATTGGCAAATCACCGAAGTAGTACAATAAGAAGATTAGAATTGGCATTTTGCACCTAATATGCCCACAGAAAATAAAGTGAGTGAATCACTGTGTGATATAATCCCTCTGTTGATCCAGTTTGTGTGGTGAAAAGGGCAAATGTAGTTACGATAAGGAGGGACCAGAAGTGAATCAACATTTTACACAGCATGACGCAAGGTAAAGCCCTAAATACCATACAGAAAGACTTAATCTGGCCATTACAATGTCAGGTTCATCACATCTTGTATTATTCTTTTTATTCATTCCTTACACACTAGTCATAAGTGACTCTCCACTCTTTTTGTCTGTCTGCTGTCTCCCCTCTGTCTTATGTCTGCTGCCTGGTTTCTCCTTACTTCTCTGTCACATAATATTTCAATATGTAAATCTTTACATGATCCACCAATACCTAGAAATCCTTACTACATCGGTTCAGTTTTTGTGACTCTAAACTGCCTTCATTGCAAAAGGATACCCTTTGACTGTATTCTGGCAGCAACTTTAATTTTGTCAAGCCAAACACTGGACACTAATAATATCAACGTATTCTGATCACTCACTAGAGTTATTTCGAGTTATTTTATTTTGAGTTATTTTGAGAGTTATTTTGAGAGTGAGGACCTAACAGTGCTGGAATTGATGCAGTAAACATTTTAAAAATAACCCAATGAGTTTGCTAAGTTCTACTAATGGTGCGCTAATGCTTGTGCTATATGCACATGTGAGCTTGACGGGTAAGGTCTAAGACTTTTGACATCAATATGATTTTGGAGGGAATTTGAAAAATGCGGACATGCATTTATCTGCATACACAGAGTACATACAAGAGTTTTCATCCATCACTGGTCTCAGGGGATCCAGACCGGGAGGCAGGCTTTTTCAGGGAATGCTCTGATAAAGTTTACATTTTTTGCCCTTTAATTTGCTCTCACAGCTGAAATTTTTGGCTGCTGAAGTTGAAAAGCCTTTACTTTTTCTCCTACCCTCTCTTACCTCAACCCCAGCACGGCTTCTCTGCTTTTTGTCCCTCTCTCCTAAAAGGCCAAGGTGTAGGCTACAAGCAGTTACCTGTCAAGATTAATTAAAGTTTATGGCCACTGATTGCCAGGGAATAATCCTGCTCGCCACTGCCCTGGGACACAGCCTCTACAATGACCTTGTGGTGGATTTTACACCAACTATGGGACAGGAATTATAGGTGTGGCACACTACACACCCACAACTGTGCACTGCAGCTTTCCCCAGCGCTATGAAACTACTAATTGTAGAGCCCTGCGCAGGACTATTTTTTTTCTCCTGCCTGCTCCCAGTGAATTTCTGACCATTATCGCCCGCTCCCGCAGCGTGTGTGTGTGTGTGTGTGTGTGTGTGTGTGTGTGTGTGTGTGTGTGTGTGTGTGTGTGTGTGTGCGTGTGTGTTTCCAGCAGGTCGTGTGCTGGGTCCCGCCCTCATGGCAAATATTAATTAATTGTCAAAGGATTGACCATTGATTTTGTGTCTTCTCCCCTCAAGCAGGGAAACTAGTTATTTTAGTGTGTAGACCTAGTATTAATCAATATGCATATCTGTTGGTAATAAGTAGCGAATTTACGTTCTAGTGCAATAACAAGTGAAATAATAAGTTATTCTATAACAATATATAGGGCAAAGTGATATTGTATTCATTTATTTATTTTACATATTTTAGAACGTGTTGTTGGCTGTGGTTTGATTTGCACAGGTTGTTTTATTTACGTTCCTTTCCCTGTCTTTGTCATTAACGCACTCTCTAACTGATTTTATGCTAAAGTCCGTGGTGATTGCCGTGGAACGGCTGCTGCCACGATATTTGTGTTGGCCCACAGGATCCCAATCCCAATGCAGTCCTCTGCCCCAGAGTGATAGAGAAAGCCCTTATGTACTAGCAGATTATATCATTAGTAGGTGGCTCAATGCGTCATAGGTCTCCAGAAGTCTGTCAGGCAGGTTCACTGACCATGGTGTGCTTTGTATAACAAGTAATACATTGTGGTTGTCATGTAATTGAAGATTTGAAGCAGACTAACTAGAAAAAATGGAGAGACAAACAAGAACCATAACTTTTAATATTAATGGACAACGCTCCATGGACAATGTTCAGCAAAGTGCTGCAAATGCGGAAGTGAACCTGCATTCTATCTGAATTCCAGCAGGGAGCGACACGTGCGTTTGCAAGGAGGTCGGTTTCTGTAGAAGTCTATGAGAAAGTCACATAATGAATTTATGGTCTCAATCTCTAGTATGATGTGATTGCCAGTGAGAGTGTGTAACGTAATATTAGAGTGTTAGGGCTCCTCCCTCTTGTTTAAAATCGTCACATTCCCGTAACGGCAAACTCGACGACGGACAGCAGATCTCTACGTCACACATGCGCTGTCCATTAATATACAGTCTATGTGAAGAACAAGTGTAGCAGGGGTCATAGGTGTCAGGTGAGGTGCAGGTTTAGGTAGGCTAATGTGGGAGGGCGGTAGATTCGGACAGCCCAAGCTGCATGATCCATGGTAAAACTGCTCTGAGGATGCACTCATTGCTGCTAACAAGGATATGGTCCGCAAAGTTGCATTAACTACGACCTTATTTTTTGATCCGACAGCTGTTTAGAGATAGTTGGATTAATCGCCATCTTAAAAAGACGTACATAAACGCTAAAGGTGGAGAAGGTGGTCATAGCGACAAAAGCAGTAGGGTAATACAGGCAATACACAGGTTTGTTTTCTTTTAATTTAGCGTAGTTGTGTGCACAATACTGTAACGGCCGACAGGACGCCGTTGTGCTCTGCGTTGAAGAACTGCAAAGGCTCATGGGACTGTGTTATGAACAATTCCTGTCTCAATGATGTTCTGTTAATGTT
This sequence comes from Etheostoma perlongum, assembly GCA_026937815.1. Taxonomy (NCBI): domain Eukaryota; kingdom Metazoa; phylum Chordata; class Actinopteri; order Perciformes; family Percidae; genus Etheostoma; species Etheostoma perlongum. Next base: position 5,365,506 of record CM049374.1, on the reverse strand, counting down.
TTGTGTGTGTATTTCTATTAGCCTACCTGGGTTTTAGTGTTGCGGGGTTGATTTAGTGTGTTCAGGTTTATCTACATGTATTGGTTGGCCATGACAGAGACTTGGGTGGGAATTGATAGCTTCTGGGCAGTGAGGATGCAATTGATGTCTGTGAGTAATGTGGGAATTATCCTGCATCTTGTCACAAAGCAGTACCACGGTTCGCCGTCTGTCCACATCTGTAGAATGGAGTATTTGGCCTGCATTACCTACTGCCCTTGGCAGAGGTTTAGAAAAATGTATCAATACAATCTCAAACTCTCTCTCTCTCGTTGCCCTGCGTTACTGTCTCTGTCTGTATAAATATGTCTTGAAGACTTGAACAGCACAAAAAAATAAACTGCCCCAGAGATCGCATTAGCTCTGACCTCATTTCTTTCGAAATGCTGACATGGCATTTCCTCAATACTTTTGAGAAAGTAGCCAGAAAGTTAAATGGTCCATGAACTAATATCATCAGAAAATATCATCACTAGTTTAATTTTAGCCAGTACTAAAATGCAATTTAGTGTCAGAAATGGAACCGCACTGGTTTGACACGTTGAAATGGAGTTTCTCATGGGACTGACCTTCCTCTGACTCGTTAAAGCACTATTTTACATTGATATGACATTTACTTTCAGAATGTAGTTCAGGGGCAATTTCTAACTTTAGCTCCAGTGGTATCCGTCACAGTCGTCCTTTATTATACCTTTTAACATTGCAAATTCCAAAGAGGCAAAATGAGTGATACCTTGTAGTATACCACCAGGTATTGTGATCATTTTCAAAATGAAAGCTAAAGTGTGGTGCCAACTACAATGAGAAGGACAAAACAGATATTCTGTGCAGTCTTTTAATTAGGGATGGGCATGATTAATCAAGGATTGATAATTGATCATTAAGAATTCCGTCGATCATGTTAATGTGTTTGATTCGATTTGATCAATTAAACTAGCTAATGCAGGTTGCGTGGTGTGAGCCTTCAGTGCTCACACAATGCTAACACACTCAAGACCATCAGGACTAAGCTCCAGACCTGGGGCAACAGAGCCTTCACAGCTGCTGCACCCACCCTCTGGAACGCCTTCTCCAAATATATATCAAACAGTCAAGCACCCTACCATCCTTCAAAGAGGCCTTCAAAACTCACCTTTTCGAACTTGCATTTTCCTGTTGAAATACTTTCCCAGTTTTTTCCAAAGGGTTAGAGTTAGGGCAAATTTCATAGCTATCCATCCAAAAGTTGCCTATACATTTCACTTAAAGCCATGATGTCAACTTCGTGGTGACACTAGAAGAAAGGTCAGGGGATTGCCAAATTCTGTATAATTCATCCTCTGAGGACCTTGAATATCTGCATACAATTTCATGATAATTATACCAATATTTGTTGAGATATTTCAGTCTGGTTCAACCAACCTTTCTATCCTGAGAAAATGGCACAAGTTACTGTAAATATACAACACTGGGGTATATTCCATAGACATTATTACGTGTTAATTTTCTAGAACTATTTTTCATTGTTGTTATCTTCTGTTTTTTGTTTTCCAGATCCTGGCAATTATTTCCATTCTCTTCATTGTGTTGTCTACCATTGCCTTGTCTTTGAACACCCTTCCAGAGCTGCAGGACACAGATGAGTTTGGTCATTCCACAGACAACCCGCAGCTGGCCCATGTGGAAGCTATATGTATTGCCTGGTTTACTATGGAGTACCTACTTCGCTTCCTCTCTTCCCCCAACAAGTGGAAGTTCTTTAAGGGTCCTCTTAATATCATTGACCTGCTGGCCATCCTGCCCTACTATGTCACCATCTTCCTGACAGAATCCAATAAGAGTGTGCTGCAATTTCAAAACGTGCGCCGCGTAGTTCAGATTTTCCGAATCATGCGGATCTTGCGTATTTTGAAGCTGGCTCGTCACTCCACAGGTCTTCAGTCTCTGGGCTTCACTCTTAGAAGGAGCTACAATGAGTTGGGCCTGCTTATCCTTTTCTTGGCCATGGGCATCATGATATTCTCCAGTCTGGTGTTCTTTGCCGAAAAGGATGAAGAGGACACCAAGTTCAAAAGCATTCCAGCTTCCTTCTGGTGGGCTACCATTACTATGACCACAGTAGGCTATGGAGATATTTACCCAAAAACTCTACTGGGAAAGATAGTTGGAGGTTTGTGCTGCATTGCCGGAGTACTGGTGATAGCCCTGCCTATCCCCATCATTGTGAATAACTTCTCTGAGTTCTACAAAGAGCAAAAGAGGCAGGAGAAAGCCATTAAAAGAAGGGAGGCTCTGGAGAGGGCTAAGAGAAATGGTAGCATTGTTTCCATGAACACAAAAGAGGCTTTTGGCCGCAGTATAGAGCTCATGGATATAAAGGTGGAAAATACTGATGAAAAGGAGAAGATGCATGATAATCATGTGTCTCTTAGTCTGCAAAAGGGGACACTCAAACTCAAGTCACATATGAGCCCCACCAAAAACCTTGAATCCAACTACCAAGAGCAGGTCAAACCCTCAAGCAGCCCTCAGCATCTCAGTACACAAAAACTGGAGGAGATGTACAACAAGATGGCCAAGTCCCAGTCACAACCCGACATAAACAAGGAAAAAGGGCCGCCATTCAAAGCAGTTGGTCAAGGATCTGAATTAGAAATGGGAAGTATCCCCACAGGAGCCATCTCAAGGAAAGCAGAGGCAGTTGCAGACATAAGGAGCATTTCAAGCATTGACAGCTTCATCAGCTGCGCCACTGACTTACCTGAGAGCTTTCGCTTTTCCCACAGCCCTGTCAGCAGCATGCTAGGGAGGGTCAGTACCAACCCCAGCCTGCAGCCCACACTGGAGAATGAGCATGAAGGATCTCAGGGCACCACTACACCCCTGACAGGACATGGCACCAAGCTTGGCATGCATTCTGACAGCCCCAGGAGTCTGCCCTTCAACAAACCACACAAAAGCCACGCACTCAAGGTCCACTTCAGAGCTGGGGAGGATTCAGGGATATGGGCTCTCTCAGACAGCTCATCAGTTCAGAGCCCTGAGGTGTCCGTGTACACAACTGCCAGCAGCAGGACACCCAGCAAGAGCCCAGAGAATTTAATGCCTAGCAGCCTCTTCACATTCCACGATGCATCCATCAATAAATTCATTGATGCTGACACAGATGAGGAGGAGCACCTGTATGATGGTTCAGGCACAAAACCATCCCAAAGACTTCTGGAAAAAGCCAAGCCCAAGTTTGGCCATCACTCCAGCTTCCAGCAAGGGGCCAACCACATGGAGGGCCTACAGAGGAAGCTGGGAAACAACACACTGCCGCTAGAAGGGCAAGAGAACCATGTGGCTCAGGAACTACAGCCATTTCAGGGAGAGAAGAGTCACTCTGATGCTTAAAGTGGATGTGACCACGGAGGAAACATACAAGAGAGGAGGAAGCAGAAAGGAAAATGTAAGAAGCACAGTGAACTCAGACAATGAAAACATTTGCAGGAACATTTGAAGAACTACAACACAGAAGGCTTCTTTCATAAAAATAGATGCAGACAATGGGTAATATGTTTGTGTTTTGCTCTCAAAGCTTTTCCTACCAAGGACTCCTCAATTAATTGGTTTAGCAGAGGACTGATCTAAGAGGTTTTAAAAATGTCTGTCTGATAGTTTTTACTATTTATACATGTGTTTTAGCCCAGATTAGCATATAATAATCACCAACTTTAAGAGTATAGGATATCATTTTATAAGCAAAAAACTATTTTTTTTATATCCCCTGGGTACTACTTTAAAGCCACTATAGCAAACACTGTCCAGTAGCAAACCACAGAGGGCATTGAAACATGGCACTGCAAAATGGGAAACTCATTCAGCTGAGGTATTTCAAATAACTACATTGTTGTGTGAATCAAGAACTTACATTTGTCTTCAAGTTATTGGTTACACTGTATAAATATGGCATTACAAAGGCAACAGTGTGTTGTGAAAATGTATAGTTTGCTTCCTTTAACTTCCTTCCTCAAAACTGGCCTTTGTTTATGTTGTCACCCATATTTAATGTTTGTATGAGAAAGAGAGACATATACGGACAGACAGTACATATAAATAAACAGTACTGTATATTCATTGTTATGTAGCGTTCTTGATCTCTTAAGTGTGAACTTGAGGAGCATGTATTTCCGTTTAGTTTACTGTCATGCTAGTCCATATTTTTTTACTGCACAGGAAACATAAAGAGACACTGTGAGGCTGCATCCATCAATATCGTTCTTGTTTCAGTTCTTGTTGCTGGCAAGAGAGAGCACCATGATAATTATTGTCATTATAAACAGAAGAAAACTCTTTATTTTTGTTTGTAGTGGTGTTATCAGAGTTTTAATCTGTAGAAAATCTAAATGTCTTTATGTGTTATTTCAAAACGTTCTCAAAGGTGTCTCGAAGGAGGAGGAGTCATTATTCCTATTGTAGCTGATAACTATAAAATGACAGGTCTGATGATCACTAGCTGGAAACTAGCTGGAGATTTTTTATGTTGAACCTCCAGGTTTGGAATGTGACTATTACAGTACATGTATAAGTACAAAAGTAGAATATTACACACAAAAAACATTAAATGTACAAGTTACAGAATCAAAATAATTTATATTTTTATGATATTTTCTAAAAGAATTGATTCTTAGATAAATACTGTATATTGTGCTAATATAGAAGTTTTGCATTTCGATATATGTACTGCATTATTTTGATGGAGTTGCATTTATAAGACAATATACTGTAGTAGATGAACTTGTATTGTTTGCTACTGTCTTCCAGTAAATGTCTGTCCCTCTATCCTTATTTGCAATGTGAAGACCCAAAGAATTGTTCCTTCTGATAACTTGTACAGATGATGGTAAGTTATAAAGCTGACATACTTCAGGGAGCGTTACAAACATGTAAGTAGACAAGAGGACTGTCCTTTGAAGAAATAAGCTGTTGACAGGGAAGGAAAAGAATAGATGGAAAATGAAGAGGGAACACAGCACTTTCTTTCACACCCAATTCAAAAGCTAAAATTGGATTATTTACACATTGTGGATCTTGGCAAGTGGTTTGCTTCCAGAGATCCAAAACATTACACTCACATGAGTTAATGTGACATCTCTTACAAACACAACGCCACCTTGCAGCAGTTCAACCAAATATCCTGCATCCAACACCTGACTCCAAACATATGACCAATCTGGATGTTGATCATATGGTGCTCTCATGCTTTTTGTTACATTACACATGCAAGCATGTTTTTAAAGCATTATTAACTTTCAAATTTTAATTCTCTGTTTCAAGTAGTTTTTAGTTAGTAGTGAGTCTAGAAATAGTAAGTAAGTATTTATGCTGTATGTTTGCAATCATTAAACATTATCTGAGTAAGATATTTCCGTGCCTTTGCTTTTAACAGACGCTTGTCCCGCACACTGAATCTGTCGCTGTCTAATGAAGCCCAAATGACAATTAAACAAACAGTACAGCAAATAAAAACACAGAGAACTGGGTCATCAAGCTGTCAGACTGCTGTATTAGATACCCACCCCCTTCCTCTAATGTCTTTCCTGTACACTTTACAATTCACCAAGCATTTACATGATGAAAGCCCAATCCACAAAAACAAACAGGTGCAGACTCACTCAGTGGAGTGAACAACCACTGTTTCCATGGTAATGGTTGAGTTGACTCAATGGCTCGCCTTTGATACAAACATGTAGACTAATTTGTAGAGACATATTGAAAAAAAATTACACAGTTTACATCCTGTTCATGCATTCACTCAATCATTCATTCATCTATTCTTCCCTGCTCACCTGCGGCTTCAGTATGGTGAAGCCTCAATTATCGATAAAATTATGTAAACAGAAAGCTGGATTGTGGGCCTTTAAATCAGATTGCCACACCATCACTTTTTCATAGAAACATTGACACATCTCAGCAAATTACAAAAGACTAGGTAGAGCATGACCACAGCTATGTAAGGTACTGTTGCTATGATGTATGCTTACTTCAGTTACCGACCCCCATGGTGGAAGTGAGTGTGAAATGTGAATGGAATAGGAACAAGAGGTGTGTGACAGAGAGAGCTGTGCAGCCTGATTACAACAGACATCACTAAAGATTGCTGTAGCACTCTGCGCCTTCACCTCATGCTCAACGTCACATCATCATTCAAGACATGATCTGTGAGCTCTTTCAGCTCTTTTAAAGACAGGACAATCACCATCATCCTCTCATTCAGAAAGTTATGTCACCAGATCATGCACATTCATGCAGTCATGTGGGTTTTTCCATTACAAGCACCTGCCCTGTGCTTGAGTCTTTTGTGCAGAAAGAGAGTGCAAAAATGGCATCCTTGTGAAGATGTGTTCATTTCTGTGATTCTATTATTATCATCCTGGGCATGCAAAGGGAGGGTCTGGGCCAGAAGGGAAGGCTCAGTTACAGCAATGTCTTTTGTCTGGCGATGTCATAGAGGAACAAACTTTTTAACAGAGGACATGCAGTAAATACTCACTGATCTTTGGAATGGAGCTTTTTGTCATTGTGGAATTACAAACAAGCCATACTCTATTTAAATGGTTACAACTCCTTCCTCTGTTAAATTAATGCTAACATGTCTTTATTGCCCTGTCTTTATTATTTTCCTTTTTTCTGAACTGCACTTTATTGATTTTTTTTTATTGATCAAATCCTCTTCTGCTTTCTTGTAGCCATGCAATTAATAATGTCAACATACAAACGGTCAAATACAATTTCCAAAGCACAAAGTACAATGTCAATAGGTATCATGTTCTTTAAGCACAATACGCCACACTAGAGGTTCAGGCCAAATGCAGATACATCATTTAATATTCAGAATCTTCCCCCTTATTTAAGGAATATATCACCTCTGTTCAACTCACACATGTCTGTATGCTGCCCTTACAATGTGTGGTTTTGTTTGTTTTGTAAGGTTTCATATGTACCAGTTGACATTAGAGAATATTATCTTTGTGGTTTTCTGTTGTTTAATAGCATGTAACTCAATTAAACTTTTATCCAGATAACTTGTAAATATCATCTTATAAGCTATAGGAAAATGTCTATGATCAGCAATTTGGAAAGCAATTTTCTCCTTTTACTGACTAATGCTTAATAAAAGACACTAATCCAGTGTTGGTGCTGCACTTTATTAACTGAATATAAAAACAAGCATTTTCATAAAAAACTGTGAATTCACACAAGAGGAAACACAGATTGGGCGAGGACTGAGCTTGTGAGGAAACTGCATATCTTATACAACAGCACCCTCCAGTGTTATTTTCTGTATTCAATGAAAAATATGTGTATTAAAATACTCACTACACCCAATGGCACACAATTATTTAAGGGCTGCAACTAAAAATGTGTTTACATTATCAATTACTCTATTGATTATTTTTCCAAGAAAATGTTTAAAAAATACTAAAGTGTGCATCACAATTTCCTTCAGACAAATGTGACATTTGTAAATGTCTTGTTTTGACCGTCCAACAGTCATAAACCCAAATATATTCAGTTTCCAGTTGTATAAAACAGAGAGTGAGCAAATATTTGGCAATTACTTGATAAACGACTTAAATGATTAATTAGTTATCAAAATCTGTTTCGAATTTTCTGTTCATCGACTAAATGATTAATTGATTCATCATTTTGGCGCTGTCTAATGTCTGTATTTGCCTCTATTTCGGTTTAATATAAAGATAGTGAGAAAATGTACAATATTGCAGCTGTTGCAATCATAGGTTTGCCTCTAACCATTATCTTATTAAATAACTTTGTAACCAACAAAGTCTTTTTAGATGGTCAGTTATGTATTTGGGGTCCTTGGGATGTAAAAGGTTGTAATTTCAGGTTGTGGCTGACAATTAGTGATGGCCAAATGAAGCTTTGTGAACCAGTGTCTTTATTTTCAAGGCCCACTAGATGGTGCTCTTAGTTTTAAGAGAAAGACCTAAGGCAGTAAGACTGTATAGCTGCAGCCTGGAGCATCCGTGTCATGCCATCCCATCTCATGCCATCCCACCTGGTGCCATCCCAGAGCTTCTACTTTTCAAAATAAAAGCTTGCGTCTGGAATGAAATAAGCTTGCGTTGACTATCATGTTAATGAATAAAATACTATAAATATTTGGTGTTTTTTAACTAAACAGTAATAGCAATCACACAAATGAATAAAATACTTAAAAAATATATGTCTACAAGATAAATGCAAACTATCATACTAAGGAGTAAAATATTTAAAAATATATGTCCATCTATAAATATAAAAATAAAAAGGAGTCTCGGAAAGTGCAGATCCATATCCCTCCTCAGGAAATCCTGCCATTGGTTGGCAGAAATGGCTGTGTCAATGATGCAGGTTTCATCAAAGGTACGTTAACATCCAGAAATCAGCAAAGTATATGTATGGCTAAAATTGTTGCTTTAACAGTTTTTACATGTTTCAATTGATTGCAACAAACTTGGTCACAAACTTACCAATGACCCAATAATTTGCGATTTTGTATTTTTGACCCTATGAACTTACAGTTGGACACACTCTGTGTATTCAAAACTCTTTGTTGAACAGAGAGGGGCATCTAGTGGGCTCTGAAAATAAAGACGCTGGTTCACGAAGCTTCATTTGGCCATCACTACTAACTGTCATTAACAGTCAAATTCTCTTCCAAAGCAGGCTACAGATTCCCATTTGTTATTTTGTTATGTTACATTACATTGTGCTACTTCATGACCAAAGTTTTGAAGAGGATTACATCACAGTAAATGCCAGTCACAACCTAAGGCTTTTCACCAAAACATAATGTCTTAGCTTCCACGAGCAACAATCACTCTGCAGCAAAAACTTAAGTCTGGGTCACAAGTGCAGTAACATCTTTTAATACAATAAATTAGATGTATGTTATAGAAAAAGAGTACTTGTGAAACATGCTACACAATAGGGATTTGTACACATGTGCTAAGCAGTTCATCACCTCAACGTGTCATTCCTAGTTGGATAATCCGCCTCACATCATGGATCAGGAATAACTTTGTATAACAGACGAAAGGACTGGCTACATAAGAGAGGACCACCCATGAATAAAATACTAAAAATATACTTGTGTAAAAATTGTTTTTAATTGTCAGTAAAGAAGAAGATGGAGCTCCAAGTAAAAGTAATAAGTTACTTTTTACATAAGACAACATTGTTGTTGGTGATATTTTTCAGGCAACTCTAACTAAAAAAAATTGAAAGAGAAGTAACCCTATTCAAGACAGAAAAAGCTGACAGCTATATTCAGTTACTTCCATCTGTAAGTGACTAAGGAAAAATCTTTTTCTTTGAACAGAGTCCTTTTTGTCCAGGTGTCTTTCTTCACTATGATTTGGTCTTTCAATGGCGAACACTAAATACCATTTATAATTCCAGGCTGGTTTTGTATGAGTCAGTGTCCACTGTGTATTGTCTCAGCAGAGTCACAGCAAAATTGTGACACACACAAAAAATGAAGGTACTGCATACTTTGAACTTCACTACCAAAGGCCAAAGTTCATTATTTCAATTTATTTTTTAAAAAATTGTGTCTTAAAACTACTAGCATGCTCATGTGTGCAGGTAAAAGTTACGGATAATGAGTAACTGTAATCATTCCTCCTCTCTGGTTGTGTTGTGAAGAGATCCCTTTCTAAAGCAATTGATGAAGTGATCCACAGTCCTGGTCCTGTGTGAACAATACATTCAAAGGTTTAGGGTAGACAATTCAAATGTGTATTTTCCTAAATTGCAGTATGTTAACTTTGTAAGACTGTCTTCCAAAATGTGCACCTAACCTTCCAGAAAAGGCTTCAAATTACCATGAAAGTGAAATGTCTTTATGATCACTTGTCCCTTTTGTTGAAGGGGTTTGTGCTAAACGTTTTTCTGAACTGAAGTGACTTAACAAGTTATTGTTTAAATAAAAACATGATACGTTATAATGTGGCCTGCTCAAGTAAATGTAAATGTGCTGTATAGCGCTTTTCTAGTCTTAATGACTACTCAAAGCGCTTTTACATCATACAGGATACATCCACCATTCACACACATTGATATACTGCTGCCGTACAAGGTGCCACCTGCTCGTCAGATAAACATGCACACACATTCACACTCCGATGCGCAGCATCTGGGGCAATTTGGGGTTCAGTGTCTTGCCCAAGGACACTTCGACATGGGACTGCAGGGCCAGGGATTGAAACATCAACGCTCTACCGCTGAGCCACAGCCGCCGCAGCCACACCGGATGCAGAGGTTTAACATTATGGAATATATGCTGGCATATGTTTACATATAAAATAGTGTTAGGCCTTTCTGGCTTTGGTTCTGAATTTGGGTGTTATCTTAATCATTGCCTAATACTCAGCCACTGTTTATAAACGTGATATGAATGTGCACGGGTTAGTCAGTCAGCTCCTCAGTCATCAGACAAAAAGACCTTCTATTGGTGGCCACCATCCGTCCGCATCCTAATCCGGCACACACACACACACATTATATAAAAATGGCCATCCAATCCCGCGTCACACAGAGAAACAACTCTAGGCGGTCTGCTTGTGTGGCTCATTAACAGGACTGGACTGGAGCATCATGATTGTTATAGTGGACCTGCTGCTGATGCTTATCCACCTGAGCTACTCCATCCTGCATGCCATCTTCCAGACTTTCCTCAGGCCAAGGCTCAAGTGCATTGACGGGGAGCTCTGTCTGATAACAGGGGCCGGGGGCGCGCTGGGCCGGCTGTTTGCCCAGGAGTTTGCCAGAGAAGGAGCGCACCTAGTGCTGTGGGATTGCAACACGACTGCCAACGAGCAGACCGCCAAACTGGCGCGGGAGCTGGGAGTTCAGGTGCACACATACACGGTGGACCTGTCCAAGCGTCAGAACATCTATGAGACGGCGGACCGGGTGAGAGCTGAGGTCGGGGATGTCTCCATTCTGGTCAACAACGCTGGCGTGGTGGCCGGACGGAGGCTGTTGGACTGTCCTGACGAGCTTTTGGAAAGGACTCTGCTGGTGAACTGCCACGCGCTGTTTTGGGTGAGACTATAACGCACGCACCTTTTAGGCCTACACACATTTGAAACCGTAAAACTACACCTTTGCTAGACACAAAACCTCTACCAGCCTGACATGAATTACGTAGGCTAACATCCAAGGCATGAAGTTAACTTTTTGACCACCTGCTAAAAATCCACCCGTCACTGTCATTTTTTACCAGCCGCTTTTTTTGCCTCATAAAGGTGAAAAACAGGAATTGCTGTGTCTATGAGCCTACTCGTGGACATTGCGCCGGCTGGGACACACAATGATAGTTTGATAAAGTCGGCCTACTTATTGGACTTTTACTTATCATTGAACTTTCAATAATGTAGCTGTCCTCAATTTAGGTCGTCCTGTAGCTACATCTCATCTGCATCCCCCGGCTGTCAATCAATGTCTTCCTGTGATGCGGGCCCCTGATTGGTCCGGGCCAGTAAGCAACTGCGTACCCTGCTTACTGATTGTTAAGCGTCTAAATCACTCAATTCTAATTGGCTACCAGCCAACGTGCACATAGATTGACATTGTTACCCGCCAATTACAAAATTCACCCGCATTTGGCGGGTGGGCGGGTTTTAATTTCATGCCCTGGTAACATCTACTCAGTATAGTCCTCCCCTCTGATCTGTATTTGTGCACTGATGTGTGAGGGGATCAGATCAGCTTGTTCCACTGCGGAGCTTTATTATGTCCTTGTGACATGTGTTAACATGAGGTTACAAGTATGCGGCAGTAACCTTAAACACTCATCCCCAGAATGGAAAGAGCCCACAATGTGCCCCTCAGTTAAGACAGCATGTGATTCCGCCCTTGGTCATGGAAAAGCCTCAGTCGCATGCTCATAATAAACGGGTAAGCTCTTTAGCACCAAATATCAAGGATATAAGCAACATACAGTGGGCGTGAAAGCACCTCTAATGCTCCTCATCTGGCAAAGGAGAACGCCTGTCTGTTGGGAACAGTTGGCGGCTGCAAAAGGGCCTAGGCTACTGTATGTGGGCAAATGGGCACCACTGAGATGCTGGGCTCCTCATAAACTGAAGTCGCTTCCTCTCTGTGCATTCATTCTTCGCTGGATTTCTGCATCACCGCAGCTTTAAAGGACTTAAAACTAGATTTTGACACAGGGCTCCTTTTTAAAAGACATGGCCTCAAAATAGGCCCTTGTCATGTCAGTTAATATTGTGCTTAAGTGGTGCATATTTTCATATTCCCTAACAAAGTCATGAATAATAAACTTACCACAAAGCAGCTGCCAACAGTCAAGTTGGGGCTTTGTAGGGCCCCTTGGGGTCTGAGGTTCTTCAACAGTAACCCACCTGGTAATCCAGCCTTGCCTTTGAGGCCACAGGTTCACGATGTTGTGAATAGATTTGTCGTGGAAAAAAATAATAATCTGGTAATAAAAACAAGATTTTTACAATTGACAATGTGTACCGTTCAAACACACTTAAGTGTAAACTCAATGACCGGATCCGGCTGCATATGATCTTGAAGCTTAAAGGTGTAGAGGCCTTATGTCAAAATCTACAGTATACAATATTGCCATTTCAGTTGATACTGTAATACATGTTAAAGCAAACATATTGACCCTAAGGTGAACTTGTGGCCAGACATACTTCTGTGCAGATGAAGAAGCTTGTTTGTTCAAATACTGGTGGAATATTTCAACATACTTGGCTTCGAGAGCACCAGGTAAACATGTGGGTATTTCATCACCCGACTCTTCAGATACAATAAAGGTTAAATAACATTAACGCTATTGCTAATTGTTGAAGTTATTTGGCATTATTGATATTTTGTGTTATTCAAAAGGTGGATGGGCTTGCCTCAGGTTGTTGCTGACCAGTTTAGCAGGCTATCTATATGTCTGTCTAACTTTTTCATAACTCAACAGATGACAAAGGCCTTCCTGCCTCAGATGAAAGCAAAGAACCGTGGTCACATTGTCACCATTGCTAGTGCTCTTGGACTATTCAGCACTGCATGTGTAGAGGTAAGACATACAGTTGTGTTCAGAATAATAGCAGTGTGTTTAAAAAAAGTGAATAATGCTTTTTAGCAGTGAATATCTTTTTATTTCCATAATATCAATGCATTGAGAACTTTTGTGTTATACCGTTACAGAGTTAAGAAAAAGGAATATTAGGCTGTTTAAAAAAATAGCAGTATTTGCATTTTTCTTTACAAACTCAAACATTTACTGTATTAACTGAAAATTGTCTCAAGGGTTTGCTTTACTTTGAATCACTGCACTAATATTTAGCTGCATAACCATTATTTCTGAGAACTGCTTCACATCTGTGTTCCATGGAGTCGACCAGCTTCTGTCACCTGTGAACAGGTATTCCAGCCCAGGATGATTGAACTACATTTCACATTGAGGTCCAGGGATTGGGCTGGCCACTCCATAACATCAATGTTGTTCATGTGGAACCAAGACTTTTCTTGCTTACTGGTGTTTTTTTGGGTCATTCTCTTGTTGAAAGACCCATTTCAAAAGGCATTTCCTCTTCACCATAAGGCAACATGACCTCTTCAAGTATTTTGATGTATTGAAACTGATCCATGATCCCTGGTATGCGATGAATAGGCCCAACACCACAGTGTGAGAAACATCCCTATAACGTGATATTTGCACCACCATGCTTTACTGTCTACAGCATACTGTGGCTTGAATTCAGTGCATGGGGGTCGTTGGACAAACTGTGACCCCTAGACCCAAAAAGAACAATATTGCTCTCGTCAGTCCACAGAATGTTGCACCATTTCTCCTTTGGCCAGTCAATGGGTCCTTTGGCAAATTTCAAATGTCTTTTTTTCACCAATGGGACTTTGCGGGGGCTTCTAGCAGATAGCTTTGCTTCACACAGCCTTCTTCTGATCTCAACAGTTCTCACAGGTAACTTTAAGTCTTTGATTTTCCTGGAGCCGATCATTGGTTGAGCCTTTGCCATTTTGGCTATTCTTCGATCCATTTGAATGGTAGTTGAACATTGTTTCCCACGTCGTTCAGGCTTTAGATGCCATTTCAAGGCATTTGAAATCAATTTGGCTGAGCAGCCTATAATTTTCTGTACTTCGTTTTCCCCTCTCCAATCAACTTTTTAATCCCCTGTTCCTCAGATGAATGTCTGGAATGACCCATTTTGAGTATTTCAGTGTAAAATGCACTATATCCAGCATGCACAACATGACTCTACAACACTTTCTAGTAAATTATTTGCCATTTAAAAATATCACTTCTACCAAAAAATATGATTTATGAGGTTACTGATGTTGAACTGCTATTATTTTTGAACACAACTGTATATAATTAATGACTTCCTCAATCACAAACTGAACAGAAATCCTAGAATAATCCATTATAGACAGCATTTAAATGCTTCCATTTACTTTCTTTCTTCAGGATTACTGTGCCAGTAAATTTGGCGCTGTCGGATTCCACGAGTCACTGACGCACGAGTTGCTCGCAGAGGATATGGATGGCATCAAAACCACTTTAGTCTGCCCTTATATTGTTGACACAGGGATGTTTGCAGGCTGTGAAATCCGGTGAGATGACATCATTCATCATTTCAACTTTTGTGGATACTGGGAAAAAATAATTCTATATTCTTCACTTTTTCTTTGACATCTATCAGGAAGGAGCTTCGCAGTTTAATTCCACCCCTGGAGCCCCTATACACTGTGCAGCAGTCAATGAAAGCCATTTTAGCTGAACAGCAAATGATCTGCATTCCTCGCCTTATGTACATTGCCTTCTTAACACGAGCGTGAGTATATTATAGAGTGAATAGGGCCATTATTGATAATTATTTTCAGACTAAAAGACACTAAATGAATGTGGGACATTTTGTTTTCCTTCCTTCCCTTGTCTAGATTGCTCCCATGGGAGGCAAATGTTGCAACATATCGCTTCATGGGAGGTGACAAATGCATGCTACCCTTCATCAAGAATGTTGAACTGAGGAGCTCCAATTGCCACATCAAATCCTAAGACTGTCAGCCTGCTGTACCTTTTGGACCAATGCAATCGCCAAAGGCTCACACTGTATATTCTTAATACATACATTTGTCATCTGAAGGGAGAGCCCAAACTGCATGTTTATCTTTTAACAATGGCCTGAAGGGTAACTTTATTCACAACCATTGTTGCATACATGTTGGGTCATTTCTGCTTATAAATAACTATAACTGGATATGAAGGGCCACCACGGATGGTTTAAGGAAATTCCTCCTTTTTTATAAAGTTATTGATTTATCTCAGACCAAGATAAATTCATCAAAATACTGCTTATAGAAAAGAGGCTGCAATGATAACAGATCTATACAAGGGCCTCTTTTAATTCACATTAACAAACAGTGCAGAAACAAAGACTAGACAATAAGAAATTTACAGGAAACATGCAACAGAAAAATATTATGCATTATGTTTAAGCCACAGACTACAGTCTCCATAACTGTAAAGGGAATTCAGTCATACAAAAAAGCAAAGAAATCCCTCCCATATGATTGTGATGTTCAGCTGTTCCACAATACTGTTGAAGTATACCTCTGCTGCTGCTGTTTCTGAAATAAACTGACAATTGTATCAGAACTCGGTATCCAATTCCTTGTTAGCCACACAGCAAGGGCCCAAAAAACAAAACCGTAATTCAGTTAAGTCAATTTTTGGTCATGTCTTTAAAAACCCTTAAAAACATGTATCAGAGAAGACACCCTAAATTCAGGCATTTAAAGTCAGGCTAATAGATCGTAAACTGTAGAGTCAAACCAAATCTGTAAAGATTTAAATTCAGCTGAAGCAGGTCTGTCGTGGGACCTGAGGTCACCGTGGCTACTCTTGCAGTGTATTGTGGTCTCCTTGTAAAGTGAACACCACCACATCAGTTTCAAACCAACTGCACAGTGGCTGCCTGTAAGTAGCCCTGCAGGAACTGGAGGGCCTCTGCATTCAGACTGGTGCTCAGCATAGACGGAACCTGCACCAAAAAATTGAGACGAGGCGAGAATCACTCATTTGCTTTCTGTATTGTCCTATCATCTGTAGCAGAGCACAGCAGTTACGCAATACTCAGAACATTTCTGCTATTACAAGTATAACGTTATGACTTAAAGAAAAATAACCAGAGAACAAGAATTTGGCACAACTTGTGACATTTTTTCCCCTGCATGTCTTAAAACATACCCTTCCTGGACAGGCAGTAGAGAGCTTGTGGAGGGACTGAGCCAGCAGGATTTTGGGATTGCCAACAGCGTCTCCTATCGGGTCGTGCTCCTTCTTTCCGGCAAAGGCAAGTTGCGAGAACGCTGTCTGATAGCCTGGTGCGTCTTCAATGTCGATGAAGTGCTCATCATCTGGGATGCTGTCATCTTCTGGCAACTCAAATAGACCAATGAGTGCCTGGAGCAGAGGAGTCCTGAACAGACACATTAACTCCCAAGTCATTGGTTATACTTTTACTCAAGACAACAAATTAACACTTGTAACACAGTATGTATCAAGAGAGTATTTCTGCCAAATGTTTGTATGCAAGATTTTACACCCACTAAGTCCTGATAAGACAACAGGGGGGGGAGGGGGAGGCCAAGAACCTGCTTGAAAAACAATGCAATTCAATGATTGGCTCGTCTTTATGCTGATTTCCTACCAGAGTTTGGTGTATTCTGTGTCCATCATTGCAGGACATTCAGTAAGCACTTTTGTGATGCCAACAGCGCAGATCTTCTTCTCAACTGGTCCAGACACCTTCTGAACCTCTGGAATAATTATTTTCTCCAACACCATACCAAACATCCTACACACAAAAAGCAAAAAGGATTAATGCTGTGCATTTTGCCACTGGTTGTCGGCACTTACATTAAAGACAAGATAACCTGGAGACCAAAGGCTCTGGAACCAGGACATATTGGCTATACTGCAGACACAAAGAAACCAGCATCATCATCATCACATGGAGAAATGTGATGAGGACTGTGTCTGTGGGGGACCAAGTATTGTGACAAGTGGGAATCGAGATGAAAGGATTCCAGTTAGAAACACCTTTTCACCATTAAACTGGGTAGCCTGTGAAATCCATTCTAGCTGCTGTAAATCCAATCTGACTACAGCTTCCATCCTTCACCAAGAGTCACCTTTCAAGCTTAAAAGGGTTAAGTGTTTGATAATAAAAGTATTGGCTGAAATATTCCTTTACAGTATGTCCTATTCAAAGTAATCAAGACAGGTTTAAATAGCTTGAGGGGCCATCATCTTCTTTTGTGCCGTAAAGGTTAATAGAACTTGTCATGTTCCAACTGCCTAAACACATCACTGATGGATGAACCCACTAAATAACTGCAGTAGGATGTCCGTGTACTTTCTATCAACATCTTGTGGCCTATATTGAAAATACACATACTTTGGCTGGATGCTGTCAAAAATCTCCTGAACTGCAATGGCTCCATATTTGACACAATACAAGTTGATGAACACCAAGAAACCTGTGAGAAAGAAAGAAAGAAAGCACTGAGACAGTATTTTATACTAGAGGTGGTGATCATTTTCACTACACTGGCTGATATCACTAGAGATGTTCCAATACCAGTAACGGTGTCACCTCTGATGCTGGCATCGTATTGGGAAGTACTGGAGTTTATTCACCAATGCGATACTAAAACATAAAATATATGACACACTGGCATCGGATCAGTACTTGGTATTGGCCAATACACAAGTTTAGGTATCAGAACCGGGAAACAAAAACGGTATCAGACAATCTCTAGATATCACCAGTTAAAAAGGCAACAATGTTTGGCAAATAAATAGCTTTTAACAGAACATGAACATAATGAGATGATTGTACTAACTTTTGATAAACTTGGTGGTTTTGGAGCTCTGTAGTCTCTGGAAGAGCAAAATGAAGATCTGTTTCCTGTACTGAGTGATAGATTCTCTGGCAAAAAAACAGAAAACATGTCAAGTTAACTTAAAAAAATGTCATGACCTAAAAACACAATTTCACAATGTAGAATTTTTTATATATGATCCACTAAGAACACAACTACAAGCAACTTACGGGGGGCATGTGTTCTATGATGCTGTTGAGAAGGTAAAAACCTTGGTGATCATTGGCCTTAGAGGCAATAAGCTTTTGGAATACTCCAAGCAAGCCGGGCTGAGAGGGAAAGATGAGCAAGACAAGATCCAAGTGTCAACATACTGGTCACACAACAAATAAATTATACAATGTATAAATGTTAAACATAATAGGTGCAATCACTGTTATCAACTGCATACAACATTACCATTTTCTCTGCTGTACACAACACTGCCTTCACTTACTATTTTATCCGCAGCAGAGCCGGCAATAGAGGCACCTCCCTTCTGCAGGTACGCCTGAAGCAGACGCACCAGAGGAGGGATGTTTCCTGTACGTTCCCATAGCACAGGTTGCAGAAGGTGAGGGAATAAAGCCATGTAGGAAGAGGGAATAGAGTTGGAGTGGATCTCTAGCAGGAGAGACATCACCTGGAACACGTATGGAAGAAACTCTGCAACAGAGGACAAATGGAGGATGAGTGGAGTTGCCTCTATCAGCCTCCATCTGTGTCCATGAGCATATCATCTACACCAGAGATATTCAACAGCGGGTCTGTGGCCCCAAAATGTGTTTCAAATATTCAAAACATATTATTACTATTAATATGTCTAAAAATATACATTACCACAATGTTTTATGAGCAAAGATAAATTGGCCTATTTGTGAATCGAAAAAAAAAAAAAAATACACATTTAAAAATAAGCTTACTATGCCTACTATGGTAGCCACACAATTAATCTAAAGGATTCACGGCCATTCATTTTCATCCATGAAGCTCAGTTTGAAGCAACTTAGTATATGTAGCAGGGGGTCCATACTTCGTGTCTCTCTTAACTAAGGGGTTCTTGGCCTAAAAAAAAGGACCTCTGATCTATATATATATACACAGTATTAATCAATTCTATAAGTAAATGACAAACCCTGGACATCGTTCTGAAGGATCTCAGTGAAGACGGGGAAGAGTGCTTCCTCGAAGCTGCTGACCGTGGTGGGGTTGGCCTTGCAGGTGATCCGGACAGACAGGCACAGGGACTCAAACAAGTAGTGGTTAAAGTGAGGCTTGCTGGGATTCTGGAAATGGATGACAATTTTGAAATAGTTGACACCTGCATCCTCTGAACAAACCAGCATCTTGGTGAATCTATCCATATACATGAAGAGTAAAGTGTGTGTTACCTTGCTGACTAAGAGGAGCTTATGAGTGAGCTGACCAATCAGGGTGGGAATGTAAGGAACAATGGCCTCCTGCAGCAGGGAGAAGCTGCGCATGATGGCTTTAAAAATTAAAAAGACATTATGAGGCTACTTAAAATTATTTTGGAGCTGGTCTGACTTGTAAACAGTAATAGAGGGCATTATAGATGAAAAAGGAAAGTCGGGTTTACCTTTCATGATGTATTCATTTTCTGCAGAACCAGGAAGAGCCAATGCCTTAAACAAGTTGTTGAGCAGCTGTTCAGTAAAAGGAGCCATCTCTGCAGGGGTGATACTGAAAAACAAACAAGAGGGGATGATTGGCTAAAATAATGTGTTAGTAGCTATACCAGTGTTTCCTCTATGTTGATGGCAGCTCGCCATGGTAAAATTTCTGCCACCATGGTGTAGGGCAGACGCACAACAGGATCAGTGGAACACTGGAACCATGACAAGATATCGTCACTCGCAAAGTCATGGCAACCAACTACTTGTCACTCAATCTTAGGCAAAGTGACAAACAGCAACGAAAGCTGCGACATGAAATTCACACTCACGTGGGTCCCGTGAAATATGACCGCTAGTTTAATGGAAAATAGCATTGTGGACACTGAATTTGATGAATTTACTGTTTATCAGACCCCAGATGAGACAAAAAGCTAATATTAGTAAACAATGTGGTCCCTATGCCCCCCCAATGTCACAGAAACCACTGAGAGAGAATATCGTCTTTGGATGTTATCAAAATGTCGGTGATGTGTATCTGCACAGATCTGAGACCACCAGTCTGCTTTAATCCCTGGCTCTCTTGGAGCACTGTGCATTGCTTTTCCTTGAAAAAGACAGTAGTGTCGGTGTCCCCAGGGACCGCCTGTAGACCTTTTGCTTTTGAAATTTACCCAAATTCACCAATACGTAGGATATAACTACAGACATTTCTGTAATCTTACGTTGCAACGTCTCCTGTACAGTATATTATGTATAATTTGCAGCGTGCAGTGTGCTTGATGCCGCTGTTTATCATTTAGCAGTATGGATGTTCACATCCCTATAGCTATGGTAATAGTTCTCGTTCTTGTTGTGGACAGGCCTAAACAGATGGATACTAAGTATAACAGACCGTTGCTGAGTATAACAGACCGTTGCCATGGACAGTTTAGATCACGTACTCTGGCAGACCATTTTAAAATGAATATTTGTGCTCACAAGAACCTCATACGGCTGATCTGCGGATCAAGAGAGAGAGGGTGGAGGAAATGGGGACGGCTAGCAGCACTAATGGAACTAGTGCAAACAGAACACAGACTTAGCTCAGTGGTTAGCTTACACATCGGGGTTACCTGGCTTCTGCCAGAGAGCTGGCTTATCAGCAATATAGTAGGGCTGCACAATTAATCAAATTTTAATCACAATCACGATTTTGACTTCCCACGATCAAATTTGCGTGATTGAGCGATTTTTTTTTTTTAAAGCGTCATTTTATAGAACACTCCGGGGTTTTTTGCATAGCGCATCTACCCCTCCGTAAACCCCTGTCTGCTCATGTGCCAGTCAGAGTTCCCTGCATCGCGCAGCTTAGTTTCTAGATGTAGACAGTCACAGAGGACAGAGTAACAGAAGTAAAATTCAACAGATGCAGTCGATTATACGTCGGCCTCAAGGTTTGCCAGTTTACCAGTAAACGCAACATTTTGTCCCGTCTGTGTTGTTATTCAGACAACAGCAGTGACCAGTGCTAGTCGGTGCTAGTTAGCGTCTGTTAGCTGTTAGCTCCTCTAGGACGCACCGGTGCTAATTTCCTCGCATCCACTGCAATGTTGTTATATTGATATGGTTTAATTTTGCGTTACATGACCCATTTCTTCTGTAAAGCCGTGCCTGTGTTTGAATCTCTCCTCTTACTCTCCGTGCAGCCCGCCGCATAGCGCCGGTCCACACTTCTGACATTCGTCTACAGTTTTAATTTTTTAATTACACAGCTGTATATTGTTAAGTATGAGAGACAAACCTGTATTTGTACCAGTGTTTCCGCGGGTAAACCTGCTATTGTGGCCGCCACGGTGAAAAACACAGAAGAAGTTATTGAATGCAACTAACTTCAGTTAGTAAAGTAACAGCGTGTGAGACGAAGGCTGCCGAACCTGGGCGAGAGATGTGACCCATGGCCAGAATATCATAGTTCATAAAAATGCAGCGCAGTGACAATACAGACATTTCACACACACACACACACAACGTGTGTATCCGCCATTCAACCCGTGCTGGACCCGTTCATAATGATCAGTCGTCTCTTTGTGAGTAGCGTCCATTGCACCCCCTCTCTCTTCCTTGCTCTTTTAATCAGTTATTGTTGAAAACAAGTGAAGGAGTTTTCTCAGAGATGCATTTATAAATATATGTAAATATACACTCACCGGCCACTTTATTAGGTACACCTGTCCAACTGCTCGTTAACACTTAATTTCTAAGCAGCCAATCACATGGCGGCAACTCAGTGCATTTAGGCATGTAGACATGGTCAAGACAATCTCCTGCAGTTCAAACCGAGCATCAGTATGGGGAAGAAAGGTGATTCGAGTGACTTTGAACGTGGCATGATTGTTGGTGCCAGAAGGGCTGGTCTGAGTATTTCAGAAACTGCTAATCTACTGGGATTTTCACGCACAACCATCTCTAGGGTTTACAGAGAATGGTCCGAAAAAAAAAAAACATCCAGTGAGCGGCAGATCAGTGGGCGGAAATGCCTTGTTGATGCCAGAGGTCAGAGGAGAATGGCCAGACTGGTTCGAGCTGATAGAAGGGCAACAGTGACTCAAATTACCACCCGTTACAACCAAGGTGGGCAGAAGAGCATCTCTGAACGCACAGTACGTCGAACTTTGAGGCAGATGGGCTACAGCAGCAGAAGACCACACCGGGTGCCACTCCTTTCAGCTAAGAACAGGAAAGTGAGGCTACAATTTGCACAAGCCCATCGAAATTGGACAATAGAAGATTGGAAAAACGTTGCCTGGTCTGATGAGTCTCGATTTCTGCTGCGACGTTCGGATGGTAGGGTCAGAATTTGGCGTCTACAACATGAAAGCATGGATCCATCCTGCCTTGTATCAACGGTTCAGGCTGGTGGTGGTGGTGTCATGGTGTGGGGAATATTTTCTTGGCACTCTTTGGGCCCCTTGGTACCAATTGACCATTGTTGCAACGCCACAGCCTACCTGAGTATTGTTGCTGACCATGTCCATCCCTTTATGACCACAATGTACCCAACTTCTGATGGCTACTTTCAGCAGGATAATGCGCCATGTCATAAAGCTGGAATCATCTCAGACTGGTTTCTTGAACATGACAATGAGTTCGCTGTACTCAAATGGCCTCCACAGTCACCAGATCTCAATCCAATAGAGCATCTTTGGGATGTGGTGGAACGGGAGATTCGCATCATGGATGTGCAGCCGACAAATCTGCGGCAACTGTGTGATGCCATCATGTCAATATGGACCAAACTCCCTGAGGAATGCTTCCAGCACCTTGTTGAATCTATGCCACGAAGAATTGAGGCAGTTCTGAAGGCAAAAGGGGGTCCAACCCGTTACTAGCATGGGGTACCTAATAAAGTGGCCGGTGAGTGTATATCCTACGTTATTTATTTCAGATAGCTCATTTTCATTTACATGTGTTGCAGCTGTATGTATGTACAACATACAACTTCAACATAAGAAGAATGTAACATAAGGATGTGAAAGCAGTTATAAACAGCCTATGTGACAATAAAATTTGTTTTGTTAAAACAAATAATCGTGACAATAATCGTGATCACATTATTGATCCAAATAATCGTGATCATCATTTTGGCCATAATCGTATACAGTATAGTGAAGCGGGACGCAGGCAGGTAACCTCTGTATGAGTAACCGTGTAAATAGCGGGATAATGTAGAGTGAGCTGGTCAGTATTGTAAATTAAAACCTGACAGGGTGATGCAGGAACCCCATCACCATGTCGGGCTCTATTTTGCAATAACCGGCTCGCTCTACATTATCCCCTACATATTTAGAATATGTTCACTTTCACCTAATGTGGTTTAAATGCACTGCATGTCCATTACCGTTATCTATTTATTTCAGTTTTAAAAAGTTCACATTTTGTTCAATCTACAGTCCAAATCCATGTTAACTAATGTGTAAGCAGTAACAAATGTTTGTAAATATGGAGACAGTAGTCTTGTTTTAAGCGGGACTGGGTTAGGATGTGAGAGTTACAAAATTTTAATCTTAAGAATAAAAAATCCCAACTTATTTTAACATTCCATTATACACTATACAATCCCTGCTCACTTTTTTTGTATTTGGAAAAAATGCGGGTGAGCAAGACTCACCCACACTGATACTTACAGTGTGGTGTTGTTGGGGCCTCTCATGGTGAACAGCCTCTCCAAAGCATGGGCGGCGTAAGTATGCTCCACTGTGCTCTCTGCCTGCAGGTGACTTATCAATAGAGGAACTGCCTGCAGCAGCTGCTCCTTAGGGAGCTGAAGGATAAGGACAGAGAAGAATCCCTCTGTAATACATTCAATTTGCCTTTTGAAATTTAACAAGTTGCGGAGAAAGTAACAGTTCATACCTGGCTTCTGAAGATCATGACATACTTGATGGCATCTGCCTTCAGCACTGGGAACTCATTAACTACAATGACAATTTGTGCTTGATGTTTATTAATGTCTATACACAAATAAATGTAGACATTCAAATGTTACCCCAGTTCAATGAACCAAACCTAAAGTGAGCCAGCTGGTGTAACACAGAATACAATTCTACATCACATTGAAATGTGTTAAAAGTATTCTTACCATTAGGGGAGTTTAGGTCTGAGAGAATGTGGTTCACAAAAAATTCATTCAGATTCACCAACTCATTGGCTTGTGTGATTCCATGCTGGTGAATATAAAGAAAAAAATAACGTGAGGACTGAGGAAATTATACTAATTATGTCAAACAGATTATAAATATATATATTTTTCAATAAGCCTCTGAAGGTCAACAATCAACAATACCTTCTGTGTCTGTGCTTTAGACGCCAGTGATGTGACCAAATAAATGGCGGCATCTTTGTGTTTCCAGTTCTCCCCAGGGTTCTTGGCGTACTCTCCCAGCATTGAGTTCACATAGCCAGAGAATATTGCTGTGACAGGGCCCTCGAAAAATTTACAAAGGCCTCTCACCAAGTCACATGCCGCCCTACGACGAGTGTCAATGTCTGACGAAGAATGGAAAAAGGGTTAAAAATGGGGATATGGTTATCATTAGCATTGTTTTGTTAACTGTACATTATTTTTATGTGGAAACCCATTGAAACTATAGATGTAGGATGTACCAACCAATTGACTAAATAACTATGAATATGGAGTTTGACTAATCTTATATGCCAAGAGAGAAACTTTCCAAACAGTCAAACTCAAAATATGAGGAATATCCTTTTATATGTGTGTATATATGTATTATTATTATTATTATTATTATTATTATTATTATTATGTTGCATTAGACAAGGTGATAAGCAATAATCTCAAATCTTTACCAGATCCTTCAAGGTCCCTCCGGATGTATTCCTCAGAGTTATCCTCAAAGGCCTCCTCATCAGCACCTAATCAGGCATTACAAGCCATCTGGTCAGTATCCCACAGTATACAAGTCAACTGCCTGCTTGTGTCCAAGCAAGCAGAACCCTGAATCAGCTATCTACCAATGACATTTCCAAAGTGCAATCTAAATTTGAGAAAAAAAGCATTTACTTACTTCTGAACTCCATGTTGGGAACAATGACCTTCTCACAAATGCTAGTGAGTGTATTCTGGTCCTCAAATAGATGCTTGTAGTGTGGCCTTTCACACACTGATGCCAAGAACTGGATAGCATTGCTTACCAGCTGAAACAAAGCCAAGGTCTATTGTTAGTAAAAGTAAACTTCAAAAAAATTAACGGAAGTGAGGGATCGGTCCTCTCACCAGGTCATATTTGACTTCCTGGCCAGTAGAAACTAAAAGGTTCCAGATAGCAGTGACAAAGCGTGGAAGATATGGCTGGAATTCTTCATCATACTTTTGAGCGTAGAGAGCAGCATTGTCACAGATCTGAGACTTCAGCAGCTCCAGGAGACCGGCTTCCTCCTCATCCTATGGAGTTGTCACAAGAAACAAACACACAAATGTTTAAAGCCATTCTATAACATAGCAGCGTTCAAAAAAAAGTATTGCATGAGTGAAAAAGAAAAACTCACATCAGTTTGTAAAAGTTTATTATCCAAAGTCAGTAGACCGTGGAAATTGGTCATCCATGTTTCCATGTTGTCTTCAAAAAACTCTGGAAGGTCCTGTGTAATAGCAGAGGACAGTTGAAGGCAAATGTTTCACATAACCTTTACCTCTACATGGGGCAAGTGCATCATAAAGTACTGTGCATGATTGCCTTGCTTTAATTACAAATTAATTAATGTGTAACTATTTGACTGCCTTTATTTGCAATTCAAAATAATAAAATGAAAGCACACATAATTTTAGCTTGAGGACCGGACTCCTTATGGATGATTTTTATTACTGATTTTAACTTATTTCTTTAAAAGGCACAGAAATGATGATTGGGTTGTAATTAATCTTGCAAAAACAAATGATACTAAAACTTCTGTAACTGAAAAATATTTTTTATCCAATGTGCCAGATTGTTGACAGGGACTTTATACAGCACAATAGAGACAAACAATACAACATCAACTCTTTGAATGGAAAAAGGTCCCTGAGCATGAAGAACCAAAGCTACTTCACATTAATCCTTTAGAATCAACTTTGATCTTGGGTTCAACTTCAAAGATGTCCACAGAAACAAATGCCATCAAAATATATAATGGGAACAGCACACAAAGTGGTTTGTATTGCGATGTAGTGCTTGGGGGTGGAAAAAGATTACCTCAGCTACAAAAGACAATGCAGCTGTCCAAACCATCAAAGCCTTGAAGTACAAGGAAAATTGAACTGACCTGGAAGTTAAGACTGTAGAACAGCTTGGAGATGAGCGTGAGGGAAGAAAATAGGACCTTTAAGGCATTGACATCTGTAGCATGAGTCTGACACAACTCAATAGTGGCCTACAGCAAAGAAGAGTGAAAATTCACTATTACTACTCCTTCATTTACAAACATTTTGATATTTCAGATGTTATATAACAACTTGTAAGTTTTGTAGTAATTGAACCGCAAGCCATTACAAACCTTGAACAACTCCGTCAAAGGAAGGGCGAATGTGTCCAATACTAGTTTAATCTCTGACCAAAGCTCATTTGATTTGAACTCATGGCGGTACCTTGAAAAAAAAAATAAGGGAGTGGACAGAAAATACAATATTATATTTTTATTTAGTCATTAAAACAGTTTAAACCATTGAGAAGTGAGCTCTACCTCTTGAAGAGGGAATGTGCCGTACGAAGCACTCCATTGATGATGTGGAAGTCTCCACTTCTGAAGCGGGTCACCATCTCAGTTAGCAAGTCAGGCCATTTTTGAGGAAAATCTTCCCTTCCTATAATACTGATGGCATCACTCAACTGTAGAAATGCAGAGGAAAAAGAGGAGTTTGTTGAGCATATGCCTTTACATCTTCAAATTAGACCCTTAAAAAAAAAGGCACTGTAACATGAAGATATACCTGTTTTTGAATCTGTTCTGGACTGCTTAACATCAAATTTATTATGTTTGCTTTGATCGCTGTTCGGTCTGGATCAGAGACTTTGTTAGGTTCATCTTCAACCTTTGGGAAAACACATCACAAAGTCAGATAATCAACTCAAGACTAATACAATAACGGTTCTGTTCAGATTTTTGATCAAAAACTGTACCTATATTCAAGATACAAGAGTCAACATTAATTTGACTTTATGTATTGAGACTCACAATGCGCCAGTTTCTTTTTATGTAGTTCTTGAAGGTAACAGCAGCACAGACACGGATCACGTTGTCTTGGCACTTCTCCAACAAAGTGAGTAGAAATAAGGGGTAGTTCTGGTTTCCCTCAACAGATTCAAGGAACTTTTCCGCTAAAAAAGATAGAAGATAAATAAAAATCAGGTTTTGCAAATCAAGTAAATACTTTGCATTAATAGGTCAACAAGAACAATATCATTTATAAACTGTATTAAGATATGCACGTTTATAGTATGTCATGTATTACCTGGACGTCTGACTGCTGGGTCTGGGTCCAGCGTTTTCCTTAGGAACTCGGTGAGGGTTTGAAGGTTAGCATCATTCAGTTCCATGCTTGTAACTACAGGCAAGCAAATGAGCGAGTGAATGAAAGAGACAAACCCGTATCTGGCAGAAATTTGCTAAAGAGGCTTATATCCTTACCATACATGGACTTTATCTAAATTCTAAATGCTGAGTAATCATTTAGCTACACAAACAGTAGCGATCAAAATGTGTGTATTGGTTGCTCTAAAATCATATTACTTAAAAGTTAGTAAATGTGTGCTGAATGTAACTGATGAAATAATTATTTTGTGACTAAAACGTCAGTTTTACTGCTCTAACAAGTAAAGGCAATTGTTGATACAAAGTTTAGTTCTTCTGCTAGTCTCAGTCATAGTTGGCGTTACATGCATTCCGTCTGCCGATTGCAGCAGCTAACCTAGCAAGCCTGGCTACTTTAGCCTCAATCTGGCATTAGCTTCGTTGGCCCCGCTGACTCCAGATCAGCTTATGCAGTCTAATGTCTAAGCTAGCAGGTTTAAGGTTGTATGGTCTTCTGTAAACTTAATATGACTGTCACTACATCGCATGAACGTTATCTTAAATAAATATATATATTTAACTTAAGTTGAATACTGATTCACAGTCCCGAACTAACAAATAGTGTACATTATCTAAAGCTGCATGGAAAGCAATATCTCATTTCCAGTGAATAGACTGATCCAGTAGCGGTCCCCTCTCCAAGTCAGCCTGCTATTAGCGCTAGCTTGCTAATGTGTTTTGTGCTAACCATAAAGTTAGCTAAATTCCAAATAAACATTTACCCGCAAGATGTCGGACCATGACCCAAGTTAGAATTCCGTATTACGTAATAAAGCACTGGGACGTCTTACCGTTACAGTAAATTTCAGCCAGGATGGGTAAGGGAGGAACTAACGTTGCCAGCCGTAAAGACCAGTCGTGCTCGCCGTGCCAGCGTTCAAACGTCTTCAGCAAAAGGAACTGCGCGGTCAGTATACTGCGCACGCGCAGATAACAGATGAAAGTTGTAGGACACGCCCCTTACTTAGTCTTTGGTCTTTATCTCTTTTTCTACTGTCTATTATGGTCTTTTTCAAGTGCCGCAATCATTCGTTATTCCAATTCAAGATTATTAATCATTTCCACTATATGAAGGCTATATAGTTAACTTGAAATGTCCTTTCACTTTTACAGGCATGATCATTCATTACAACAGTTAATGTATTATAGTTATGGTTATTTGAGCTGCATCTCAAACAACATACAGTATGTTCTTCTAAGGAAAAGAATAGTCAATTTGAGCTTGTCACTTTTTAATAGTGAAAGCATGAAGCCATTCATCACAGAATGACAGCCACAACAATAATGCACTTAGAACAACTTATCTGAAATGTAAAACAAAAAACTGATTCAACACAGAAAGTAACTCTTATAACTACAAACACATTTTTAAATGATAACACAAAGTTAACAATTTTAGTGAGCTTGATGCTCTTCCTGTCTTACAGGTACAGAGGGAACAGAGGCTCAGAATACAAGCATGCTACAGGTTGTGCGTCTGACGCATGTTTAGGGTGTCTCGCAGCATCAGGTCACGGAGTCGCCAAAGTGCATCTGCCATTGTCTTGTGGGCCCCCTTACTCTTCAGCCAGTGGGATGGTAGTCTGCTCTCTTGCTCTTTTGTGAGGCGCACATCTTGTTTTTGAACTAAAAGTACACAAATAAAACATTAAAATGATGCGTCTGGGGATATTCACCATTCAACATTAATTTGTTAATAACTTTTTAGGATAAGTGAATATGCTGTTGATATACAGTATGATATTATTTAAAATGTTGAATTAATGTGTAAAAAATATATATATTTCAGTGCATGTGTCTGAGAGGATCATCGCATACTAAAAAACAAACAAAATTGAAAGCCTACTGTATGGATTAATACTCCAATCAGAGGTCACTGATAAAAGTTGGACAAGCAAAACAGGTCTCCCAAGCTATGTTAGCCAGTGTGATAGTCATTTTATGAAGACTTAAATCACTTGCAAAAAATAAATAAAAAGGATTAACCTGAGAGAGCTTGGTCCCACTTGCCAATGGTAGTGGATTCTGCAGTAAGGCCCTCGATGTATCTGAGGTATGCCTCAGAGTGGAGCAGCCGCTGAGACTTGACTGGAGGGGACACAAACATCGGGGTTGAGGGCTGCTGGTAGGCAGGTTGTCCCATCTGGCCTTGTCCTGGGTATGGAGGTGGAGCCTGCTGCCCTGGGCCCATCAAACCCATCTAATGAAAATATTATGATAACTTATTTTTCAGATTTTAGATTGGACCATACACAGCAACAACAATTCCATGAGATAATTAAATCCCCCAGTCTACATCCAAATATCACATCTGCAGGATCGGTACAGGATGGCAAAAACAACAGCAAGAACTGGCCAGTCTGGTGCAGTACATGAGGAGGAAATGCACTGCCGTACTATGCAGCTGGTGGCGACTCCAGATACTGAGGGCTACTTTTGATTTTGACCCCCACTTTGTTCAGGGACACATTATTCCATTTCCGTTAGTCACATGTATGTGAACATTGTTCAGTTTATGTCTTAGTTGTCAATCTGGAATCTTGCTTCTTATGGAGGTCATAAGATGCTACCTCCCCTTTCTCTGCTTTGCCCGCCCAGACAATTTGGCCCACCCATGAGAGAGAGACATTAGGCTCGTTCGAGATGAGCCAGGTCTGCGCAGAATCGATCACCGGCGATCGGCGCCCGTTGCATGCCGGTTAGATTTGTGTCCGACTTGATCCCGACTTGCTCTGATCATGCACACGTGGTCAACGATAATCTCACGAGAGCAAGGCGGCCGCAGTTCTGAGACCCAGGCGGCGCAGTTGGTTTTTACCGACTGCAAGAGCCAGGCGGACCCAGGCGGACCCAGGCGGACCCAGAGCATGCTGGGAAACGCCGGCCTCTCAGCTGATTTAACAGCTGATTGGTTCACAATCGACTCAACATGATGACGTTTTATATAAACCTTTTATTATTTTTTAATCGGAGGGATTTTAATTGCTATTTGTCTGATTTAAAGACTTACTCTGGACAGAACACATGTTGTGAGGCTGATAGTGACGTTAAGAAGTCAGAGAGACTAAATCTGCTCAGATCACTGATCATCTCCAGTCTGTTGTTAATTAAAATCAGCAACAGATCTCATGTAGAGCACTTTAACAGCTACTCTGTCATAATTAAAACAACTAGAGACTGTGTACAAGCTGATATGTGGGTCTGATTATATTTTATTAAATCGGAATCGCACCACAGTGTTTTCGTCACTTCCTGTCCAGCCTGAAGACAGCTGGAATCGGCTGGAAATTGTCCGACTGTACCGCAGCTTTTTGTCCCCGGCCCCCCGCTGCTGCCGCCTGCTCTCGTCTACTTTACAGGCGAGGCGCAGTACATCTCGAACGAGCCTATTATGGCTTTCAAACGAGCAAAGTGACAGTTGGTCAAGGCCACGCCCCCAGCCTCCACCTTGCTCCTGCCCTCCTCCTCAACCGCAAGGAAAGCTCATTGTGGGACTGACTCTAGTGGCTGTAATTCTGCAGCAAGGCTGAATTTTGGGAAAAAGACTTAAGGTATGGTATTAGGGGACCACTAAGGCTATTTAAAAGCATCCAAAAAGCACCATGTCATGGGACCTTTAAAATATAAAAGCAGTTGAAAGACATTTCTTTTTTTGCTGAGTATAGTATAATGATTCTGCAAATATGACATGTTACTTTTATGGTATAATGAATTAACGCTAAAATAATATTGGGTATGCGATATATACGAGGCGTAACTACAACCGAGCAAAATCATAAAAGTACTATATGAATATTTTAAATTATATTAGTAATTGCAAGCTGTTTCTTTATGTAGTGTAGTATTTTAAGCTCATTGTAAGTTACTAAACATATGATAGGAATATTACACAAGGCTTTAAATGATAATGTGACTTGTGTCCCAATGTTTTGTGATACAGTAGACATACCTTTGACAATGTATTGTAATATTTATACTGTGTGTATGAACAATATTACTGATTATATTATTCAGTGATAGAAAAGCTCCCACAAAATAAGCTCTACCCCCTCCCCCCAATCCGTCAGTAGGCATCCAAGCTAACTATTCCACAATTGATAAAACTAGAAAAGGAAAAAACCCTAAAACTAGATTTTTACTCTCATTTGTGAAAATCTTTTAGAATAGCTTGATGTGAACTTAACCTAATGAATTTCTTGATGTTATCCAAGAGTATCATACCTTTCTCTGAAAACATAGATCTGTATAAGGGCAGCAACATGTATCTAAACAGAACCTTATAGATTACCTGGGATCCATGAATGTTTCCAAGACCACCTCCCATGCCACTGACACCTGTGGGGATATTCAACATCAAGACACTGTCAAAAAGTGCAGCAGGCCACTTGCTATCGGTTTATATTACAAATGCTACATGCAAAGTTACATTACTGATATGAACCAGTGTCATTTTAGTCTACATTAGAACACTTGGGAATGCCAATTATGAATATATTAACTAAAATATCAGGTTTATTAGTTAGAGACACTGAATATCTCTCAATGACACATTACCAACAAGTCTACTTGTAATGAGCAGGACAAACAACCAGGCCCCAGCTGAGGCGACATGCTCTCAACTGACTAGTCATCAACTTAAGGACATCAGCCTATTGGTACAGGTAGCCCCTCCAGCAAGTCAGATTGGTAGACAGGAAGCAACTGGGTGGCAAGTGGGTTGGCTATAACAGCACTCTTACCAAAGTACAGCATTCCAGGGAACCCAGGCATAACAGGCAGGAGATGTTGGGGAAAGACAGGCACCCCCATGTGATGTGGTGGCATGCCAGTCAAACTAACCATGCCTTCAACATGGCCCTGCAGGGGCATCATAGCGGGCCTATATGCACCCATCATACCTTCTTAGGAAGGAATAGTAGTAACACAAGACAGCAACATGTATCAGTCAAACATGCATCAACTATTGCACTACCAAGCATGCGGAAACATGTTACTATATATGCTTTAATTGAATCACCGGAGCATTATGATGATATGAATGCAAATAAAAGCCACACAAATTTGTTACACATGCACTACCATCAAGCACTCAGGGTTCAAAATGAACTTGCTAATTTTGAACCCTGCAAGCACTAATTAATTTGAAGTCCCCAAATCCTCAAATTAGGGTACAGCAACTTTACACTTCATGGTGTGCATTCAAATACAGATATGAGGAGTCTACAGTACCATGACGCAAAGAATAAAGAATACTGTACAAGAATCAAGTTTTGGGCTTATCAATTAATGAAATGATGTTAGAAGAAACTTAAAATTAAATCAGGACATGGCAACACCACAAACATGCCAACATAGGTGTGATTAGGAAACTTAAACATGTGAATACATCTAGCAGTTCAACTGCTTATTTCAGCCTTTTAGTGTACACTGGGGATCCATCTGCATCTATGAGGGGTTACCTGACACAGGCGTCATGCTGGGATTTAGCATCCCCATGGGGATTTGGGGAGGAACCACCCCTATCAGTGCCCCTACTGGGGTACCTGCTCTAGGGGACGTCTGATGGTGGGCCCTATCACGCTCCTGCTGCTCTGCCACTTTAGCTGCTCGCTCTGCAACACAATAAAGACAAGCATAGGATGTTTACTGTATATGGTTCACAGTTCCTGAAAAACAAAAATCTTGATGAAGAATTTCGCTTACCTTCATATTCTGCTTTTCTGGAACTCTCCAGGGTTCCTCCACTCTGTGCCGACAAGGCGGCTCAGCTCCCCAAAGGAGAAGTCTGGGTGCTGGGCTTTGATGACCGCTCGCATCTCACTGCTGAACAGGATGTAGCCACTCATGTTGATCTTCCTCTTTGAGCCCTCCTTCTTTGAAAGGCCCTTTATGGATTTTGGTGTGGACTGCAACAAAAAACACCAGAAGCATTCACAAAAAAGCTACAAGCAACATTATCGTGTGTTAGTTTTCAGAAAGAAATGTACATTTTTAAGTAAGTACTTCCCCCCCTTACCTGCGGAGGAGTGTAAGGCATGATATCCATGTCACTAGACATGGAAGATTGCATCCGGGAACGAGACTGGTCCCCTAGCTCGCCATCGTCATCCCCAAGATCCTCTAGCTCCTCATCAGTCATATCAGCAAACTTGGCCTCCAGTTCCTCAATTTTCTTGTCCAGCAGAGGGGATGGTTCTTTCTGAGGCACTATGAGCTTCCTATGAGACAATCAAAAAACTGTTTCTGTATTTAAGATCAGTGCTTGTAGTTAATTTGTAGTTATTTAACAACAATTTCTTTTTTACTTTCCTTAGCCACTGCCAACAGTAACGTTAAAGATTTTTTTTTTTGGGGGGGCGGGGGGCATCTACAGCCTTTATTTTTGACAGGACAGCTAAAGACATGAAAGAGGAGAGAGAGGGAGAGAGAGGGGCAATGACATGCAGAAAAGGGCCACAGGTCAGAGTCAAACCCGGGCCTGCTATGTCGAGGAGTTAACCTCTATATATGGGCACCTGCTCAACAGACGTAGCTACCCGGGCGCCCACATTAACAGTTAATTTAAAGTATAAAAAAGTTTTCCCACCTAAAATAGTAAATTTCATCCTCCACCACTTTTCCAGAGAGTGAAAAGCGCTTGAGACCCTTGAACTTCTTCATCTGCTTCTCACTCTCAATGTAGCGGCTCTCACAGAGCAAAACGTTCTCTTCAGGCACTTCCGTTGGCCGACATGACAAGTAGTCTTTGAAGGACGACACCACACACTTCCCTTTGAAACAAGAAAATGGACTTAGTGAATGTGTAAATGTTTTCAATCAATTACATACATTAAACTTTATATACTGCAGAATTTGTTTGTGCTGATATTCAGCAAGGAGGGTACCTATGATGCAGGTCATAGGGCAAGTCTCTTCGAGGTTGCTAAGGAACACTTCTTTTTTGTAGAACATCTTAGTGGGCTCATGTTCTGTTTCCTCTGGATGGATGAAGATTGGACCAAAGAAGTAACCGGCTCCATCTCGCATCCACATTTTCTCAATCCTGTTCAATATTCACAAAAAAAGCTTCATTAGACTAAGCAGAGAAGCAGAGAACCTTTGTATATTTACAAAAACACAACTATGCCATTACGCCCAGCTCCGTGTTCCAGATTTTCCAACTTTACCGCAATATGGTCAGTAAAGGAATGCATTTACTCTACCTGCCCACTCGGTGGCGCACTAGTCCATGTGAACCAATGTAAACACAGTCTCCAACTTTCAGCCACAAGTTGTTGTAGTAGAGTTGCTCGTAGTATTGACACCCTGGCTCCCCATTGGTCATATCTATTGGAACATCCTCCCTCTCCTGCAGACACAAATTGTTTTCCTGGAATGGGGCCCGTTTCAGGAAGGTTTAACAAACTCAGAGTCTAACCCTGAACTCTGAGTTGATTCAATTTTCAGTTCCAGAACAGCTGAATTGAATACGTTCAATAAACTTAGACTAGGTTGACTCAGAGTTTAAAAAAGGCAGCATGAATGGAGCCATGAAACTACAATTCACCATGTCAACAACAACAAACTGGTCGGCAGTAATACTCATGCCACATACGGCCCCGTTCTCTAAACACATCCACGCATACAACAAGTTTGAACATTTATTTAGTTAAAAAAGCAACACAGTGGCTGCTGCAAAAGAGAGAATTTGCGTGAGAAAAATTGCAGCAAGAGTAAATGCTTAAGTTCCAATATAGTGTAGTAATATCATATTTAAACATAAGTATAATATTACTGGTAAAATGGTATTGAACCTATAATCTATTTCATTTAGGTGCAATCCTGCGGGTGAGAAAATCCTAGGTCTACTAATCCCATTCTGAGGCTGCAGTACCATCATTAACAGAATTATAATTCATAATCTTTTATTTCAAAGGGTTTACATCATTCCCCTGCAATACTGTGGAACTCTTTTTTAATGTCTCTTACTGTTCTGTGTCCAGGGAACACTACAGAAATGTAAAAAAATAGGAAAAACGTTTCAGAGCAAGTCACATTCTTCTGACAGCGTTTTACTATACAGTGGCTTACTAATATGCTACACATCATCAACGTTAAAAAGAAAACTGCCATTTTCAAACAAATGTAATGTGATACAAAGAATGTGCTGGGATCTAGAGCATGTCCACGATGACGTTAGTGATATGAAGACGGATAAGGTTATGTAGGCTACATAACTGATAGACTGGGAAGAAAAATTATACTGCCCAAATAGGTAGGCTAGTAGCCTATCTGGAAATACAAATGCAACTAGTGGGGGCCTGAATATCATCTCCCGATGTATGTTTAAACCCTTGCAAAGTATTACAGCTTCTTAATCAATGGGATCATTGAAAAAAAAAAAAACTGTTTATAGTCTGCCTGACACAGTTAATAAACCAACCCTGTATTTTTATTCATGCAGATAACAAACTGCGCTGAAATGTGCCCAAAACAGACTGAATGAAGGAATGAATGAATGAATGAGGAAATGAAAGAGCGCTGTGTCAGAGGGAGGAGACTGAGAGAAACTCAAAGTTTATTGAAGAAAACCTGTTCCTGGCCAGGTTAGGTTTACAGACTGTTACCATAGTAACCATGTGTACCATGTACCATGTGACTGAGTGACTGAGTGACTGAGTGACTGAGGTTAAGTTACCTCTCTGAAAAGGGCTGGAGTTACCCCTCTCTCTCAGGTTTGATTAACCTCCCTTTCTGAGACTCAGGGTTAACAAACTCAGAGTTTTCATTTTGGTGCCGGATGCTTCGCGACGACACATCTACCGCCGGTTACTGCGTTGCGCAACTTTGAACCTCCCGCCGGCTGCTGCGTGGCGCAGCATTTTGTATTCGTCGGTCTTTTCATGACGCATGCAGCAGAGAACGCACTGTCATTGGTTCAAATGCACATGAGGCGGGTCTTGTTGGCCATTTAAAGCCATGTGACCACTAAAATGTACTGTAGTTTGCTGAAAATCATGTCAATCAACCAGACATACACGTGCGTTTGTTTATGTTTTTTGAGAGACGTTCGAGAAAATGTCTCCGACAGAGGAGGATTTTGACAGCGAGGGCAGTGACAAACGGGACCCGTTTGTGCCGGATGCTTCGCGCCGACACGTCTACCGCCGGTCAAAATGCTCCTCTGTCGGAGACATTTTCTCGCTTGTCACTCAAAAAATCATAAACAAACGCACGTGTATGTCTGGTTGATTGACATGATTTTCAGCAAACTACAGTACATTTTAGTGGTCACATGGCTTTAAATGGCCAACAAGACCCGCCTCATGTGTATTTGAACCAATGACAGTGCGTTCACTGCTGCACGCGTCATGAAAAGACTGACGAATACAAAATGCTGTGCTGCGCCACGCAGCAGCCGGCGGGAGGTTCAAAGTTGCGCAACGCAGTAACCGGCGGTAGATGTGTCGTCGCGAAGCATCCGGCACCAAAGAGTTAAACCTGCTTTCTGAAACGGACCCCTGAATGTATTATGCATCATTTTAAGTGTGTACTTAAAAATTTTAATATGGCATTTACCTTGTCTACAATACCATCTGTCATTTTGATTTCATCTACTGTCTCTGGTGGTTTCTCCTCTTGTTTGGGTGCAAACATGGATGCCACACGGACAACAGGGAGAGGTACTTCTCTGGGAACAAACCGAACAGAGCTCAAGGGCATGGTCCACATCTTGATCTTCTTGAAGGACTTGGACTTGGCAGAGTAGCGCGACTCACAGACATAGACATCCTCGGCTCTGAAGCCTTCTGGGTGAAGTTTGAAGTATTCCTTGAATTCCACACACAAATGAACATTTGGTCAACACTCAATACACAGCCGATGCTCCAAAACTAAACCTTCACTTAACAATTGACAAAGACAGCATTTACCTTTACAAACATGACCACACATTTGCCCAGAATCTTGCTGAGAGGCGCTTTG
Source organism: Etheostoma perlongum (assembly GCA_026937815.1). NCBI lineage: Eukaryota > Metazoa > Chordata > Actinopteri > Perciformes > Percidae > Etheostoma > Etheostoma perlongum. The sequence continues at coordinate 5,327,815 of CM049374.1, read as the reverse complement.
TTGTAATAGTCGCTTTTAAAAACTTCCTTCTCCAAGAACTTCCGTGTGGCGAGATGAAATGTTTCATTTGGTCTGTAGAACCAGCAGCCATACAGCCACTTTTCACCTGCATTTATTAGAGGTGGAAAGAACTAGAAAATGATCTTAATAAACTGGAACACTAACTATAGATACTTCACGTAACAAAAGAAATAAATCACGCAGAAAATACTTTTCTGACAAAAAAAAACAATAATGAGACTGACCAGTGTCGTCTTGCCAAAGGCGTTCAATGTAGATGATATGAGGCTGGAGATTTGGCTCTGCAGGCTCCACATACACATAGTCTCCCACATGGTACATGCTGTCTTTGAAGCTGCAATCCTGACTGTATGTGCGTTGCAGGCTAGACTGCCATGATCCTCCAACAGAGTCCTCTCTCTTCTCAGCTTCTGGGAATTCACAAGTGACCCAGTAAAACAATGCAACAGTGCAAGGTATGACAGAACTTGCATGTACTGTGAACTGTAATTTATATTACCCCTTTTTTCCTCTTCCCTCTTGATTTTGTCCTCCTCAAACTCTTTGGGGAGCTTCTCCTTCTTCTCCTTTTCCACATCACTATGCAGATGTTTGGAGGTGTAGCTGAGAGCAGGGGACATCAAGATCTCTCCATTCTTACACAGCTCATCTCTGATCCGGATGAAGAACTGCTGCAGTTCCACAGCATCTTCAAAGATCTCAGAATCTGTCCTTTAATATGCATTTGATGTAACACAATTTTAGCTTTGTTTTTAATTCAATAATCCTACAACACCAATACATAAAAAGATAAATCGACAACTGATTGGATTTTGTACAAGGATGGTCAAACAGCACCTCACCTATTCAATCGTCTGGCCTTTTCCAGAGCTTCAAACATGTGGTCTTGAAACACATCCAGCCTCTTATAACGCCCTCGATCAACATTAGACTTGATAATCTCAAAGTTGAGTTGTGGCTTCTCAGGATGTGTAGGATCTAGGGCGGGAATCTCGGCGAGTGAATCACTGTAGCAACGGCCCTCGTCATCTTGGTGACCAAGCACAGAAACAAAGAGGCTGCGGATAAGTTCCTGGATAAGTCGGGGCACATCAGGCACATGGGCATCTTCTCCTCCCTCTAGGTCCCGCCTTGTCTCTAACAGCACCCTGTGCAGCATTAGGGCATCACGGTAAATCAGAGACTCAGGCTCGTTGTAAGTACAGGCATTGTTGAACATTAGCACCAAGTCCTCCACCAGTGCATCCACATCCTGGTACTTATTAGCCAACATGTGGCTCTTGATCTTCTCCATGTCCACAGGTTTCTTGATGGCTATGTAGTAGTCAGGCAGCTCAGCACGAGACGGCAACCGCAGGAAGATCGTGCTGAGACGGCGGCCTCGCTTATCTGTGAAGTTCTTGACAGCTTCATAAAGCTCATTTAGCTTCTGCTGTAAGGGTGTTAGGTACTTGGACTTCTTCAGAGTAATACTGCTCTTTCCTGCAATCAAATAAATATAGTGTACCTGTTTTTTAATAATAACAACATAACTCACACATTATCTTGGATTTATTTCAGTAGAATAGTGGAAAAGAAGTGGAAATAAATCTGATGGTCAAAGTACTTATTTTAAACTTTGGGGACATCATGTCATCCTCATCTGTCGCTGGCCCAAGATCCTTGCGTCTGTCTTTCATAATCTTCTCTAGGACGTCAGCATCGTTGTAGACCTTGAACACAACAAAGAAGTGCATCATTAATAGTTTCTGGTACCTGGATAAAGATTTTTTTCTCAGGCTACATTTGACTTAAAAATATTTGCATACAAATACCAAACAGATCTTACCTGGGAGCCCTCTTCATTGTAGTGTCGAGCATTGCGGAACATCAGCTTCATTTCCTCCACCATTGCATCTTCAGTCATGTACTTGTCTGAGCGGATGTTGTGCTCAATGGTCCTGAGGTCCATTGGTTCCAGGATGACCTTGTAGTAGTCGGGATAGTCCTTCTTCGAGGGCTTGACCATGAAGAGGTCACACAGTCTCCGACCAGTGCCAGCTTCTCGCGCCTCAGCCACAGCAGCAAAAAGAGCTTTCATTCTGTTTTTCTTTGTATTCTTCTTGTGACTGGAAACAAAATGCAGATCAGCTGTCACTCTACCTCCACAGAAAAATCAAGTAGCTACAGAAAGTTGCGCAAGTAAGAGTGTCAACCTTTTTCTTTTTGTGCTGCTGGTGTCAGAAGTGGCAGAGGAGAGCATACTGTCTCCATCATCGTCATCATCATCTCTCTGTAAAAGCCCCTTTCTCTTCATCTACACAGGTAACAGGTAATATATACATCAAACGGCTATAATGCCACTTACAAATACCACAAAGCTGATAAAAAGTGTGAGTTGGGACTGACCTGCTGAATGTGTTGGAGTTTGAGTGCACGCTTGTAGATGGAGGAGTGAGGAACATTGTAGCGTTTGGCATTCTCAAACATCCGTATCAGATCAGAGTCGATATGCTCAACACTCTCATATTCATTGTTCTTCATCTTGTTCCTGTGGGGAATTACGGGCTCTCACATTTGGAAAGGAGGGCACAGAAATACTGTACTGTACAGTGAGTGTGTGTGATGCCGTAAGGGGTAGAAAATAAAAAGAGAGAATGTTGGTGAAACAAAAGAAAACAAACAAATGATAAAAACATGAATTAAAAAAATATAAAAGCAGCGGCAGAATGGGTTTGATCCAGGTTCAATTCTGGGAAATTTCTGCTTAGAAAGGTTGTATAATATGACAGATATTTATATTATTGCCAGAAACATTTTCCAATACAATAAATAGTTTTATTGAACAAACAATTTTTTGGGCTCTGACACTGAATTCACAGCACCTATTGAAAGACACTAATAAAAAGACCTAATTGACATTTATTTAGAACATTTTTAAGGGTAACCTAAATCTCACTTGATAACCAAATCTATTTCCATATGCAAACTATGGAAAATTATTACATATGACAATAAACATAATGTTACTGTATTTAACCCCCGAATCAATATTGAATACTTTATTTTTACCAATGGGCTTTTCACTTTTAAAAAAAAGGTATTTAGAAAATCCTCTTTGATGTAAAAAATGTAAAACTAAATATGTCAAATCTGTGTTGAATATAGGTGGTAAAACCAAGACTGATTCTAATTCAAGTAGTACATTTGTCTGGGCCTTGACATATGAAAAGAAATACAAGGTTAGACCAGTGCTAGATCTGTCATACTTGATCTGATGGAGGCAGATGGGTTGACTGATCTGGTGGTAGTAGTCGGGGTAGTCCTTTCTGGAGGGCAGCTGCAGAAAAGGCTCAGAGATCAGCTGGCCCTGGCTGTTCCTGGCTCCTCGCACAGCCTCATACAGCTGGAAGATGGGATTACTCATGTCCATGTTAGAGGTCATACTCTCTGCTTCAGATTCCCCCTCATCATAGTGGACAGAACCTGAGAAAAACAGGAGGAGATGAATAAATAATAACACACCCGTCAATTACACCAATTCATTGTACAGAGCATCTGCGTGTTTGATGACCATAAGATAATGAGGTAAAGATTGGCGGTGAGCAAAAAAAAAAAAAAAAAAAAAAAAAAAAAATCGATTCTAATTCGAATCATGATTCAAGCTCTACCCATTCAAAATCGATTCAGAGAATTCCAAAAATCGATTCATTTAAAAAAAAAAACTATTTTTTTTATTATATGTCTACTGCAATCACATGATAGATACTTTATTGATCCCCAAGGGGAAATTCAAGGTCCCAGTAGCTTACAGACATCACACACACAACACATCATCACAACAAATAAACAAATCAACATGAATGAGATGGATAGATAGATAGATAGATAGGTAGATAGACAGACACACATACATATTTACATATATACGATGCATACATACATGCATACATACAAACATAGGAAAAGTAACTACATTTACATACAGTGAATTGTTTTTTGAATCGAGAATAGTTTTTGAATCAAAAATCGATATTGAATCAAATCGTGAGCCTAAAAGTCTGAATCGAATTGTGACATTTTCTGAATCGGACACCCCTAGTAAAGATGTACCAGAGAGTATGCCTTCCTCATCACTTTCATACTGAAGAGCCATTGTGATAGCTGAGAGGCGGTCTCCCTGGGCTGACCTTCTATTCCTGACGGAGACAGACAGAACAAGTCAGTTCAAAAGTTAAATGGACTTTATTCCTCGTTTAGTCTCATATTCACCTGATACGAATGCTGGATTTGATTGGTTCTCCATGTTCCATCTCAGACTTCTTTTGTGTAAATATCTTTTTGATGGTGTTTGCATCCTGGAACACATACATAGGTGATAGGTATGCATGTGAAACTGCCAATATCCAGCGTGCATCACAATCACATTTGCACTCTCACCTTAAACACTTGAGATCCAGGCTCATTATACGTTTTGGCATTCTTGACCAGCAAATCTACATCTTTAGCCATGGCACTGACACTCCTATAGTGGCTCAACTAAAAGCAAATACATTTATTGTACACTTTTATCAACAAAATGTGTTGAATAACTAAATCAATATCTAACAGAGAAAAGTGAATAGCGTACCTGAATCTTTTGAGCGACGATTTTCAGATCTATTGGTTCTTTAATGATGGCATAATAATCTGGGTATTGCTAAATGAAAAAAGGCAAACTACACATCATGGCCAAGTCACTCATTCTAATAATCATGTCTTAAGTCATATGGAAGCTGCTCGTACCATTTTGGAGGGAAGCTTTTGAAACAACTCGCTGACCAGTCGGCCAGTGGGCTCAGTGTAAGACACCACAGCATCAAGGAGCTGCTCAAGGACTTCTTTCAAGCAGGTAGGTGCACTCTGTCATACACAAGTTGTCGCACCGTTTAGTCAAGGATATACTACATCACCTTCATTGATATACAGTATAATAACTATGCAAATGAATACAAAATCCTTGTGCCAAACCAACTCATCCCTGGTTAAATCTATGTTGAATGTATAACGTTTCAAAACACCACCATAGTAGAACATTTAACAGATTAGACACTTTGATTCAGACCTAAAGATTAATATTGTTAGCGGTATGTACTGAATGAAGAGTCACAATCAATCTGTGTTTTCAGTAATATGCGTGTCACCTCATCCTCAGTAGACCCTCCAGGGTTGTCTTGTGCATCATACCCATCTTCATCATCATCATCATATTCGCCTCGCTGAACAAATTCATTCTTGGTTCGCAGGTAAAGGTCCCAAAGTTTACAGGCTGCTCTGTACTCTGGACTGTCAGACTAGACATACACAAGCAATACATATAAATGCATAGTGCACGTCATCATTTCATTTTCTGCGCAAAGATTTGTACACCATTTTTACCTTATAATATGTTTTTGCATTGTTGAATAAGAGTTGAAAGTCACTAGTGAGTTGTTCAACATCATCATATTCCTCCATCTTTAATTTCTGCTGGATCTTCATCATGTCAATAGGCTGAGACACCACATGATAATAGTCTGGCTGATTCCTGTAAGAAATGATTTTTTTTTTTTTTTTACATGTTCTCTTATCTAATGTTTGTGTTGAATTACTGATATTAAAGGATGTAATTATATGCACATATCATCCCTTTCCTCACCTCCGTTTAGGGGCTCTGATGAACAGCTCACACAACATCCTGCCCTGATCATCCTTGTAATCTCTGACTGTGTTGTACAGTTCATGACACACAGCGATCTGCAAGGCAAAGGATGAAACACTGAAAAATATCTGCATACTTTCCCCATGTTAACTTGTTAATCTGTGTGGTAGTATAATTCTGACAGCATGTTAAAGGGGCCTTACTCAAAATACTGAAAATGAATACAGCAGCAAACAAATATTTGATATGTAGTGGAATAAACAGAGAAGCAAGTTACACTCCCTCTACATGTGGTGTAATACCAGTTTCTTCTTTGTTTTGATAGCCGGTCTGCCAGGGGCCATTTAAAAAATAAAAAGTAAGACTTACACAAATTTGGAAACGGTCTGTGAGAGCCATGTGAAGGTTTTCTACAGTATTTTGAGTACAGCCCCTTTAAAAGAAAAATTGAAATTTGTAAATTTACAGGATCCACAGTTGGAATGTTTGAGGTCCTTCTCCTCTTTCTCCCAATTGAAGACACTAACGCTGAAGTCTGGCTATCGTCAAAATCTCCTCCACTCACACTGCTTGAGGGGGATGTCGCCCTTCTCCTTTTCAAGGCCATGGCGAATCCCTGAGGTACAGAGCCAGTAAAGTAACAAGTATCACTACATGGAGAAAATCTTACATTAGGAGCTATAAACATTGCATACTCAATGTCCAACAGTATCTAAACAGTGTACACTACAGAGACTAAGAGAGGAAGGGACACTGGCTGGGTTCTGTCACATTTGCTGACAGCCTTGCCATCCATGCATAGGTGTCAGGTACACTAGGGACACGTCCCCACCACTTTTTGGAAATGGCCACTTTTGTCCCAATCGCTTTGTAATATTATATTTATGCAGCATAAATAAACCTGCACATTCCAAATATCTGTATATGTCTGTGTTCTATTTTTCAGGACATTTCAGCAAATGCTATTAAAAAGTGATTGGGACAAGTTTATTTATGCTGCATAAATATAATATTACACCATTATTATAGCATAGATATTCACCAGAATGTAGGAAATTAAGTATTTTATGCTAGAAATATCCTAGGGGATGTAAATGGACTGTTCTTATATAGCCCTTTGAGTAGTCGTTAAGGGGCAATTTCAGTGTCTTGCCCAAGGACACTTCAACGTGGGACTGCAGTCTCCACTGAGCCACGCTTTGAGTAGGCCTATTTTTTTATATTGTATTGCCTTTTGATCCAATAATATGCACTTTTTTCCCTACCCGCCGTAATTATCTACTCTAACCTCATACCAATCCCCCATTACATACAAAAATGTTTTTATCAGTGTCTTTTATCTTTAACAAACTAAATATCAAATTTTAAAATGGCTTGTTCTCCTTTATGACACACCTCTCTCCAATCAAATGCAACAGACTGCTGCTGTGAATGGAAAGCTATGACTACCAATACTGAAGAACTGAGTAATTGTTACAGACACATTTTTCACAGCACACATTTAGTTTGTTGTGGTAGTAATAACACAACGTTCTGTTCATGTGTGTGACAGTGAACCAGCATGCACAGTACCAGGACCCTGAAACTGAAGCTCTACAATACTGTGAGCATGTCAAACTGTCTTAGATTGTTCTACAGCTTCACTTTTACTTGTGTGTTTTTTGTTTTGTTTTTTTTAAATGGTGGGGTAAGGTAACGTTACCTCTAACAAAGCACGACAACGTTTATCAAAATGGTAGAAAACATGAAATAAAAAATGTAGAAATATTTTAGTTATAGTTAATATCTGTCTTAATTGTAAGCCACAGATATACTCTGAATGCTCACATATGTCATGATAAGTAATTTCCTTTTCATGTCACCCCAAATAATTTCTCCTATCAAATGGCAACCGAAGGTAGTCAATGATGTTTTTCAACAGGCCCTTTTGTCTCCTAGTAGGTTTAATGCTCTTTATTGTCAGACGTTGTCAGAAGATGACAACCACACCAGCTCATTATCACCTGAAATGACATTTCTACTAAAGGGACACCAATGATGCTGGCATGTCTGGAGGTTTGACTCAAAATGTTAACCACTCTCCCTAATGTCATCTAAATGGGTTCCGACTGCAGTCCAGTGTGCACACATCAGCAGTAAGCTAGCACACAGTGCGGCAACTGTCCACCTACCTGTCACTCAGTGTGGTCAGGCATAGAACAGCTAGCTAATGATAGCTACAGTCAAAGCTTAGCTAGCCTTCAATGTTAACTAGTTGGAGCCAAGACAAAGGCATTCCTGTAAAAACGTATAACGCTATAAAGCTACCGTTAAGTGAAACTACTACACCTGATGGAAAATATTTCAGTTTTACCACTTGACATAGTTGTGTGCTTACCTTCTTGTAGCACGTTACTAGAATCACACAATCGTTAATAATCAAGAAAGCCAATCACTTATCGATTTTAGACCAGGAGACAGAAGTGTGAAGGTAGCAACAATTTAACTGTTACTTCCGTTTGTTCACCTTCAGAATAAAGGCGTATTTGATATATTCCTAGTTATAAGTGCGTTTTACGTAATTTAAATTATTATTTCCCCTTGTTCTTGCTTTAACGTGGAATACGTGATATGTTGGTCGCGTAGCGGTGACTACTTTAGTATTTAGAAGCCATGGCACTTTTACTCAAAAAAAAAAAAAAAAAACGTGTAAAGTAGCCTAACCTACGACTTGCGCAATGAGCTCAACAGAGTTCCTGGCGTATTATAGACAACTGTCTGGGTATATCTGGGGCACTTATCTGAACATACCCTGTGAGGTTTGTGATGATTGGCCTTACAGTTGCTGATTTGTGTTAATTTATGTCCAGAGCCACGCCCCTTTCAAAGTTCATTGGTCAATAACTTGAAAAGTAATTGAGATATGGACATGATTTACACAACTTGTAATAAGCTTGATCCATTGATGATTTACTGAAAATATGGTGGCAATCAGAGCTACGGTGTAGGAGGGGATCTCAAAAATGTGTTTTTCAAAAAATCCAAAATGGCGGAAAATATTTCAAGGCGGACCTTAATGATCTTTGAGGCCTTTATTGTAGAACACATTAAGGTGTACCTGTGTGAGAAATTTCAAGTCAATCGGACTTACGGTGTGGGGGCGTGGCCTTTCAAAGTTTATATTCTGATTTAATTATAGCGCCACCATGTGGCCGATTGGGTTCATGTTCTGGGAACCAAAAATTGTTAGCTGGGTAGAAGCCTACAGTGTTTTATAGCCCTATAATAGAGAAGTGGTCACAATGTTGTAGTGGTTGTTGTTGGTGGCAGCATTTGCTGTTAACACTGGCTGAATGATGCACCTGCACCTTGACTACCTTGGAGAGGCCGATGGTTGTTGCCAATCCCCTGCAAGGAGGTGGAAGTAAAATCAACACCGCTGCAAATATTATATAGGAGAAGAAAAATAAGAACAGTAGTCTGCATGATAATAAGGACGATAGCTGCAGTAAATTATCAATGATAGAAGCCACACCTTGAAGAAGATAAATCACCTCCACCAACTGTTCACAAAGAATTAATTTTCCTTTAATTCTTTCGTGCACACCCTTAAAGAGGTTTCATGATTGCCACTCCTATAGTCTCGGACAGGTCATACCACATTTTTTAAATATGACCAAGTGCATCAATGAAAAAAAAAAGAACATGGTAGTGTCACAACATCACAATAAACAGTCAAGAGAAGAATCAACTGTAATCAACTGTAATGACATGAAAATGTCTAAGTCACACTGATGAAAACTATTAATCAAATGAGTTGAATTTCAATAATAAGGAAATCATGTTCACAGTCATTTAGTTTGTATAACAGGAAACAGCATAGTACTAGAAAACAAGTTGTGTCATAGGCCTACTACTCATGAGGCGAAATTGGGAATTGAACTTCAAGAGGTGTTTGAAACAAGGTTGATGCTGTAGAAAAAGGAATTGCTCTTTTAAATGCCTTATTAAAAGCTGTATTCTTAATTTGGTTTGCAAATTCAATTATTTATTTCTGTTTTGAAAACCAGCATTTTTAAATAGATTTTGAAATGCTACTTTTAAAAGCTCTATTCTTAATACAATTTGTGAATTTAACTATTAATTCCCGTTTTTAAAACTGCATTTTCAAGTTGATTTTTAAATGATGTTTTTATTTAAGAATAGCCTAATTAATGTATATTTAAATTTTGTATTTGTCTCCTGTATTAAAGTTTAATTTTAATTTTGTAGTTCCTCTATTTCATAATGGATTTGAAACCCAATTTGTTAAATCCTGGTTTTAATGTAGGCTACAAATGGATATTAAATAAATAAATGCTCTATTGCAATTCCCATGTCAATTGAGGTCCTCCATACAACATCTCGCCAAAGCTCTACAGTTGTAAATTAGCCAGCTGACAAAAGTGGCACATTTACAGTATGTTGATCAGTATAATGCTTTGTCCTTCATCATGAATAAATACATTGATTAAATGCTTTAAATACTGTCTATGGCTAAAACCTGAAGAAAGCAAAGCAACATTGTGGATGCCACCTGCCGTAAAACCTCAAAGGAGAAGAAATAAAATTCCAGAAGATGTCAGTAATGCGCCATCAAGTGGGACATCAAGTGCCGTGAACTCAAAAAGAAGAAGAAGAGTCCTGAGCAGGAAGTGTCTGTTTGTCGGACCCATGTGTTTTCTTTAACTGTCTATGGTTGCAAACAGCGACAGCTAGCTAGCTAACGCCGACATTGCGCTAACGTTGTTTGGAAAATTGTTGCTGTAGCCATTGTAAAAGTGAGTTATCTGAATGAAAAGTGCAGTTGATACTAACATGGTCAAGGAAAACCGATGGAACATACCCCCCAATGCTCCAGCATGCATGGAGAAGCATCTAAGCTCAGCGCAATACAGAGCAGGTAGGTAACAAAGCAAGCTAGCAGAAGGTTACTCAGGTAAACACGTGGTGTCGCTTATTAGACTATTTACCTCGGGTTATTTGGTGTATATACAGTCAGCCAAATCTTAAATAAAACATTGTTTATAAAAGTTTTGCTCATGCTCAGCAGCCTAGCTAATTAGTTGTTGCATGTAACTAGTTACGTTACTACGCAAAAAATTGCATTTAGCAGCTAAACTATGAGAATTCTGTGAATTGGATGCAAGCCTAATTAAAGAGTGATTCTTAACAATTCAATTTAGTTATCGGTCGAGGCAACATTAAAATATAGGGGTTTTAATGTTTATTTTTTTATTGACTCTTCACAGATGGGACTCTGCTGCTCGGTGCCTCTAGCCTCAGTGGCAGGAGCTGGCAGGGATCTGTTTGGATCTACAGTGATCCTAACCAGGCTCCCAATGAGGAACTCTGCAAAGCTGGTGTGCAGACTGAGACTGGAGTCACAGATGTAAAATGGGTTTCCGAAAAGGGTGTTGTTGTTGCATCAGACTCAGGTAAGAAGCAGATTCATAGCAGTTATGAATCAAGCACTGTTCTTGAGATTTTAATATTAAACGGGATTTTCTTTGGTTGGTTCATGTGCAGGTGCCCTGGAGCTCTGGGAACTTGCAGAGGATGAACGTCTACTGGTGAATCGCTTCACTAAACATGAGCATGACCACATTGTCACCACAGTGAGCCCAGTTACTGGCGCAAACGGTGCTGTTACTGGCAGCATGGACTGTCGGTTAGACACTATTTTACATTGATGCACACAGTTGCGGAGCAGAAGCACGTTGATTGTTTGTGTGTTAAACTTTGGCATTATGATTTTGGTTGTCACCTTTTTCACCCCTTTTCTCATCAGTGTATTTTCTATTACTTCACTACAGAGTTAAAGTCTGGGATCTCAGTCAGGAGACGGCTGTTACTACCTACAATGGTAAGGGAACATCTCAAAACTGCTCTTAGTATATCTATATAGTAGTAATATGAATGGTTGCTTTATTTTTTAATGTAGTGAAAATGTTCATTCATAAAAACCGTAACTAAATTCCTCCAGTGCACACACAGCCAGTCAGTTGTGTTGCCTGCAGCCCTACAGATGAGTCTCTCTTCATCTCCTGTGGTCAAGTAAGAAAAATTATCAACAGTTTGCATGCAATGTTAAAACATGGCTAATATACAATAATTGCTAGAACTGGGTTTTGGAGCACATTACTGCCAAAATGTGCATTTTAATGAGGATGAACAGATTTAGATCTAGTGTTTTAACACAAGAAAGCTACATTAATGTGTATCAACAAATAGTCCATCTGCAATAAAGAGTAGATAAAGAACAATAAGACTTGTCTTTACTCAAACATGTTGTTATCCTCCAGGATGGTCGTGTGCTGATGTGGGACAGGAGAAAGCCAAACAAACCAGCCTCAAGAATAGGTGAGCAACACGTCCCAGCTTAAACAACCAGGTTCAGACATTTACCATGTTGACCACATTGGAAGTAATTTTACTCAAGTGGGAATTAGTATCACAGGCAGATAATTGTCTAACTAGCTACCATCAGGTTACCAGCTTACATTAAGACCAAATCTTTTTTCTATTTTACATATTTCATTGCTGTCTTTTTGTTTGTTTCAGATGTAGAGCCCCCCTGCTGCTCCCCTACCACTGTAGCCTGGCACCCTCACCACAGAAGCACCATTGCTTTTGGTAAGGCCCAGCAGCAGATTATTTATTGACGGAAACATTACATCAGCAGTCCCTGCATTTCTGATTGTGCTTATTGTGCCTCAGGTGATGAGCTGGGCAGAGTGGTCGTAAAAGATTTCCTGGGAAAAGAGCCAGCACAGGTTGAGAACGTCCACGGCCGCAGAGTTAACGGGCTCGCCTTCTCTACACATAAGTAAACATACATTTTAGCATAGTATCATTAGCTCTTCTATTCCCATCAACTTTTAACAAAACATTTTGCCCTCACAGTGCATCCTTGCTAGCCTCCATAAGTGATGATTGTTCCCTAGCTGTTATGAACTCTGAACTCCGAGAAATGTAAGTTCTTTTACTTGATACTATAAAACACATGGTTAACGTCCTGTACCAAAAATACTAATCATATATTCTTCTGCAGACTTAGAGATCGGCAACACCAGGATTTTGTCAAGGGTGTGTGCTGGCTCCACAATGGCTCCAACACTCTCACAACCGTAGGCTGGGATCACCTTGTGCTTCACCACACAGTGAATCCGGCTGCCGAAGCGCCCACCTCTTCCTCTTAGATCCAACAGATGCGCACACACCTTGAATAGAACATGTTTTAAGAAAACTACTCCCCCCCTATTTTGAGGGGTTCCATGTGTATCTAAAAAGTTGCATCTGTCAGTCAAAAAATATGGATTAAAGTGTTTCATTATCATTTAGTGCTCAGGATATGTGCAGAATAGTTGGACTTTTGCTGTCCCAGTCCTGGCCTTGGTGCGTTTCTATTTTATGATTACGGTCTCCCTCTATCCACTTCCTTCATACTGTGTAGCCTTGCCATGTAAAATTACACTTGAGGCAACCCATGTATTGTGAAATTTTACATTAAATGTAACATGTTGAACATTAGGAGCATTTTGACATGTCTGTTTCCTGGAATATATTATATGAAATAATTATGGGCAAAGGGCAAAATTGCACTTGCTGCTATGTAACACAATTACTGTGAATTCCTCCAAATTTCAAACATCAATTGCCATGTAGAATTTCTTACTTTTTTTTTTTGTTCAACTTTGCTAACAGCAAGACTACAGAAAGACACTAGTTTGAAAGTACTGGGCTAAGAGGAATTATAAATTGTATTCATGTACACTATTATACTAGACCATATACCAGTACTATAAATCAGAGGTTTTGAAGGTGGGAGACAGGCCTCAGACAGGTTTGGGGTGTCTCCAAACCGTTTTAGGGGAGGTTCAGTGAATGGAAGTGAAAAATATTGCATTAGTTATAAAAAAAAATGCCTATAGCCTTTGTGGTATTTCACTGTTTTTCCCTGAGTCAAAAACTAATAAATGCCTTAGGATAGATCTTTTTATGTATTTTGTGTAGTCTTAAGTTATGTCAAACAGCAATATAAGGCAATATTGGCTAAATTGTTGAGTGTCTATGGGATAATAAATTATCATGATCCCATAGGCATCCAGGAATTGATCAAAACTAAGCAAGTAAACTTAGGAGGGGGCAATGAGATCTGCAACTCTAACGAATCCTAACATAACTTGGCTGGCCTAAGACGTAAGAAGAAAAGGTTATTTAAGATATTGCTGAGTAACATCTTTATGTTGGTGCTTCCATACTCTTTCCCCCCAATTTATTATATAAACTACAGTTCATCTGTCAAGCCAGTTCTTTTTCACATGCACTCCCAAAAGCACTATGTCAGCTGTATTTTAGACTTTTCTTAACTAAGATGTCTTGATACTAACACAAAAGCTTAAATCCTGTGCACAAAAAAACTCAGACATTTATTTAAACATGCAATTACTGCTTGGATTTTATTTCCAGTTAGTTGGACAACATTTGGTGCTTAAGGACTAAAACCAATATTTTAAATATTTTGATTATATAACTATCATTACATAAACTACATCTTACAATATTAAGTTCTTTTGTAATCTTATATAAACTGATATGTACAGCATGAGTGTAGATACTTGGACATTTTACTGCAGAAAAAAAAACTATTATACAAAAAAAAGAGCAATAAATACGAGAAACAAACCTAATGAGATAAACACACTTGTCTCAATTAACGGTTGGCTTCGTTCCAGAGGACCTAAATAATGTACATGTAACAGTATATTAACTATAATTGCATTTTACATTATTATTGTATTTTACAATCAAGAGTACAGACACATCTTACAAAAACGTCATCCAGAAATTTGTAGTGTAATGTAGATTAATTTTCACTCAGCATTTACTTTAAAGCTTTGAGTAACTTAAGTGTGGGACTGAATAAAAAGTTTTGATTAAAAAGGCAACATATACAACATATACTTCAACACTGAATAAACAGCACCAGCCAAAAGGAAAAAAGTGGTCCTTTGACTGACACTTAATATACAAAACAGAAAACGATATGACAGTGATAGTGTGTTCTCCAAAGATTGATAAAGACATTCAGCTTGCATTCAGAACTGAGCAGACCATTGTTATGAGACATTCTTAATATTTTTTAACCACATTTGTTCAAAGTGTTTTTCCCCCCATTGTACAAATTTGTTCTGATGCAAAATCAGATCATCCAATCACATGAAATGTGTGCTAAACAGAAGAAGACCTATCTCAATAGAACATTGCATTAAGGATGCTCTTTACTGACCGGAGTAATAGGCTGTTTAGTTCCAGGCCGAACCGTAAAGGTCATACAATACGGATGTTTTGACTGTGTTCCATTGCTGAAAAGAAGAACGTACATGATTATAAGTTAATACTGTATACAAACACTGTCTCAAAACAAGTGTCCTATTTGAGCACTCTTACCTGGTGGGAACTTTCACTTCCTTATTTTTTCTGACTAATTTATTCTCAAGCTCCTGCATGTCCAGGGTTGCTGCTTTGTTAACCACAGGGTAACTCTTGCTCTGTGGTGTGCCTCTGGGGACAACAGGAACCTTAATGTGCTCCTCGGACAAGGGGGTGCCCCAGTCATCAGAACTGGACTCTGCCTCATTCACTGGGGCCATTTTGTTGTCCATTTCCAACATCTTTTTTTGTAAGATGCTCAGGAGTGTGGCCTGACTGGGTGAAAGATTGGATGGAAGCTGAGCAGGGGCCACCTTGGCTTTTGTCTGGACTTGCAGCTTTGGTTTGACATCGATGTCAGGAGGTGGGAGTTTTGGAGCTGGTGGTTTGGGTTTTGGAGGCGGAGGTGGAACGTGAGAGGGAGTGAGAGGGATCTCAGTTGGTGTTGGTGCCTTTTTCATGGGAGGGTCAGGTGGAGGGATGGAAGGAGGGGGCTCCATAATCTCATCAAAATCATCAAACTCTGGTGGCGGTGGGAGAAATGGCATACTTAAATCCTCATGCTGTATGGGTGGATACTTTGAATGGCTTTGCACTGCATTGTGTCTCTGCTCAGCCAGGTTGGTGGTACTTGCAGCCATCCTACTGAGAACTGAACTTGTGGATGGCATCTGATCGTTGACCAGAGCAGGACTGCTGGATTTTTCTGGCGTCTGAATTGTTTGCTTATGTACCACAGGACTGACATCCTTCAGACTTTCCTGTACTCTCTCTACAGATGTTAGAGAAGAGGGTGAGCTGGACTTTGGGGTGACGATAAATGAATTGGGACTTGAGACACTCTGGTGAATGCTTGCACTAGGCTGCTCTTTCGTCTTGGCACTGTTTTCCCGTGACAGAGGGTGACTTAATCTATGTTTTTCTCTTTCTTTAGCTGCCATTAAAAGAGCCAGCGGGGAAGCAGCAGGTCCATCTCGTGTCCCGTGGGTTTCACTATTCTTCAGGTTGCGTAGTTTACGATCTATTATTGGACTGAATTTGCGACCTTGACTTGGAGATCCTTGATGTTTGTCCTTGATGGGCTCTGAATTCACCAAAGAACTGTTAGGTTTCTGAAGCTGTGGTGATGGTAGATGTGGAGTCTGGAGCGGTTTGTCTATTTCTGGTTGTGCTGAAACTATCCCTGTTTTAGCCTCCTTGTTAAGCTCAGGCAAGTGTGATTGAGGGGTTTGGATTTGTAAGTTCCCCTTCAGCTCCTGTACATCTTTTAAAACTGGTTTAGATGGTGTAGCCACATTAGGGGTTTTCCCATCCACCTGGACAAGCACCGGGGCAGTGTTAACAGAGGGAGAATCTTCCAGGAGCAACATCTGCTTGGACCTTGAGTCATGCTCCTCATACCCACGGAGAATAGAGGTATTAGGAACATTGTAAAGCTTTGCCGTGTTTTGGGGATTGAAAGTAGACAATGTGGATGTCTTCACAGGGGGGAGGTGGGGCAGGACTCTGTGGTGGGGAGTCAAAGTTGATAATAGAGGACAGTCTAATGGGTTTTGTAGGTGGTTTTTTATTAGTCTTGTGTTGCCATTCAGGAAGGGGCTGGGGTGGGGAAAAGGTTGGACGCTCAAAAACTTTGGCAGACGGTGGAATAGAACTGGGTACTGATGATACAGAGCCAATGGTGTTAGTAGATGGAGGCTTTGGTGGAGCCATTGATGGCGGTTTTATGAGGGTTAAGTCTTCCTCCTCCATGAAGTGTGCCAGTGAGGTCGGTTTTGGAGCAGACTTGGAAGGAGACTGAGTTGCCAAATTTAGACTGTTCAGGTCACCCATGAAGTCTGGTGGAGGAGGCACAAACGTCCCTGGGGGGGGGTGGAGGTGCAATAGAGGGAGGAGGAGGAACAAATATTTCCCCCTCTAAGAGGTCAGGCACAGATATAACAGAACCATTGGACAAGCGATCTCCACTGTCTATAAAAAAAGGAGAAGAGACAGTTTAAGTTGAACACAGTGGACCAGGAGCACACACTTAAATGTTTCATGCATTGACACACTGTAGATATTCTGAATTATGTAAGAACTATTAAGTATGTCAATAAATTGGTATATATACTATATATACAATAAAAGTCCTGGATTGATTCTGGAGGGGCTTCCACTCTATCATCAACAATTCACTAAAATGCAGATATTTTACAAAAAGGAGACAGATTATAAAGAATTAACAACTTTTTGTCTTAAATGAAATCTAGAGTTTAAAGCCTGATAAACAAATGATTTAGTAATCTTACAACAGATTAAGAATTCCTCAAAGCTAAAATTAAATCTACTTCTTTTTTTATAAATGTAAACACTCCCATTTTGTAAATATGCGGTTTGGATACATTATAGGGGGTTATTGAGCAACAGCCTGGACAAACATTTACCTGCCCTGCATTTTCAACCTTTTATGGAGACATTCTGTTAGCTGTGATCCATCAACTGAGTCGGAGGTAAGGCACCGCAAATGACCTGGGTCCTTTTGAGTGTAAATAAGGACATTCTAGAGTTTTCCATGTTAAACTTAAAGTACATAGTTGAGGTAGGTAGATGCTCACCTAAACCGTTGATCTTTGGACCCTTGACAGGGGGAAGGAGGGGGACTTTGGGCGTCGGGACGGCAAACCCTTGAAAACTGTCAGATGAGGACTATGAGGAAAAAAACATCAAACTGTTGATATTGAAAACATCTAAGACAAAAAAAAAACATATTGGAAGTCGCTTTGGATAAAAGCATCAGCCAAATGTAATGTTATGTAATGTAAAAGAACAGCAGTAAACATGACATAAACGCTACTTCCTGTTCTAGAGGAGCTGTTTTTTTACTGGCAAGTATTCACTCCTGGAGTGAGCAAACCCATTCTCAACTAATGAAAGCACCGCTCAATGTCCCCTGAACACAGATTAGCATGTCTAATAGGTGTTACATTATTAGCATCAATAGAACAAAAGTTGCCGACAAATAATTTAAATGGCTCTCAGGTCTTGGTATTATAAGGAACCAACTGTATGGTCTTGTTTGCAAATAGTTTAAAGCTAAATTTGTCGAGAAGCAAACCAGTATATATATATATATATATATATATATATATATATATATATATATATATATATATAACATTAAAATTTGACAATTGACAGAAAATAAAATGCATTTTTTTAATAAAACTCACTATTCTGTAACATAATGTTTTGCTGTGCGTAAACATGAGGTGGAGGATTCTAAAGGATCATTTTTGTAACACACATCCACATAGTTTACTCATGAGAAGCAGTTTGTGAATCATAGGATACACCTATTATTTATCTCATTGTCCTACTGTTAACATAGGCCTGGCTGTCACTTAGATACCTGTGTGTTTGTACTGTATGTGCTTATGTGAGTGAGTGTTAGGCAGAATCGCCGTTCTCTTCATGGACCGAATGCCACCAAAAATAAACACAGGCTGTGTTGACACAATACAAGTCCATGAACAGGGTATATGCCCTTTGGAAGGCCAAAAAAAATTATTCCCACATAACAAAACATATTTATCTGCTGTACCTTTTGACATTAGTGTGTCTTAGACTTACTGTAGGCTCTTTGAGTAATCAGCTAATGCAATAAAGCAACAAGCTCGCACCACTTTCACTTCAAAATTGTATTCATTAAGCTGGTAATTAATTAGGATCTACATGTTGCTGATATGCTGCTTTTCAGTGCTTTAAATACTTGTTATATCATGCTTTGAATGACCATCTTGGCTAATAATCGCAGGGCACTTATGTAGCTTCTTGGAAAGGTATAAACACTGCACTACAGGCCAAGGGTGTGTCAGTAAAGATGGCGTATGATCCAGTTTGAGTTCATCTGTTTGTTCCCTGCACTATGACTCACTTTCATTTGTAGCAGCAGTCTCAACTGTCCTGGGTGTGTCACATCTAACACATGCCACAGACGTATTCACAGAACACTCCCAAACACTGAGTTATGTGAACCAGAGCAGAGATGAGCCCTTTATATTTATCTGCACCATGACAACATAATGGGAGGCCTGACAGTAATGTGGACTGGTAATGTAGTGCTATGAGTTACGAACCTTCCCAAACCACTTAAAAATGAAAAATACAGCAGTATACTGGGATATCTACAATGGATATACACAGTGGTGGAAAAAGTATTGGGACCTTTACTTAAGTAAAAGTACCAATACCACAATGTAAAGACAACTCATCACAAGTAAAAGTCTTTTTAAATTTCTACTTAAGTAAAAGTGACCTACAAACTTATTAGCAAAATGTTGATTATCGAAAGAACTTATTGTGTGAGGGACCCACCTAGACACACTTTCTTTTCCTAAAAGGTTAGGAGCCACTGGTTTAATCTTTTACAATGTATTGTATTGTATTGTATGTCTTTATGTAAAATCTAAATCTGAAATGAAATAGTAATTTCAACAGATACATGTAGTGGAGAAAAAAGTACAATACTTTCTTCTGAAATGTAGAAGTATGAAGTAGAATCAAATAAAACTACTCAGGTAACTCACAATGTAAAAGTACTTAATTTAATAATTTAGATACTTTCCACCACTGGTGATACATTATCAATACAATGGAACCAAATATGGTTCATCACATATCATGATATATGCCCTCTTTCACAGCCATACTCCATATGATATTCAAGTGTCAAAAATATCAGTGTTCCTCAAACAATAAACTGTCCTTTATCAGTTAATTCATCTGTGCAGCTCTGCAGATATGGAGCACACAATGAAGAAATCTACGACGTTCCACTTCCGGGATTGCTCTGGTGCCGGCGGAAATTCCGCCAGATGTCACTCTTTTGGAAGGATTTCCGTTACCTTCCGCTTTCTTTGTGTAAGAATTTTAAACTCCAGTGGATTTATGTGGACTATAGTTAACTGCTCCTTAGATCTCTGCAGAGTAAATCCAGACAACTAGCTAGACTATCTATCCAATCTGGGTTTTCTGTTGAACGACTAAAACAACCTTTGAAAGTACACGATCTACCAAAACAAGTTCCTTCCCGAGACTAATTTGCAGAGGCACCGTGGCTCTGTCTGGCGCCTAGTTCCGCCCATGACGATTGTGATTGGTTTAAAGAAATGCCAATAAACCAGAGCATGTTTTCATCCTGGAATGCTGTGTGGACCAGCCAGATGAGTGATACGTGTGAATATGTACAGTATAATCCACCATGAAGCTTTATTGAAATACTCACAGTGTGATGGTTGACAGTTGGTCTGGCCCGCACGCTGGCAGTTCCTGACTCGGGGATCGCTGTTGATCCCAACACCAGCTCCACCTTGTCTGAGGAAATAAAAAGCCAAAGAGTTGTATCCTCTGGCAGTCTTTTGTGAGCAAAGTAAGTCTCAGTTCATGCTTTTAGCCAATTCAATTTCTGCTCTGTGAATACTTCGGCCAGAGAGGACAATCAATACAGTTGATGTAAGACACAAATGAACATTGGCAGATCTCTTTCAACTTAAAAGAACAATACATTCACCATTGCTGACATTATGCAGTATTTATGATTACTTTTCCAGAAAGCTGTTAGTTTCTATAGTAAAATCAAAGCCTCATGAGAGAATTTCACCTTCTGAAACAACACTGTGTTCAACTGCCTATTGTTTTCCTCTCCGATGAAGATTAGTACATTCTGGTTATTGTGCAGGTAATGACATACTGGATGTACCAAAAGTGGCCTCAACCTAACAATCTACTGTTTGATCCCATATGCTGTTAAAGCTAGTTTTGTTGTTGACAACTAAATCCTGTAGTTACGTTCCGATAAACAGATGACTGTAATCTTTGTTTGTATTTCACCATTGTGTTGAAGTAAAAACTTAGTTAAGGTGGTAACTGAAGTCAATTACAGCAACAGAACTTGTAGCATAAGACACAATAATGTTAATCACATTTCCAAATAGAAATAGTTCATCTGTTGTGACACTTGCCAAATTGATATTAGGGTTGGAACATTTCTTATGATACATTAATTTGAGTTGTAGCCTATACATTTCTCTCTTTCCAAAGAGAAGGCATCACAGGTCAGCTAAACTTAATACTAATACTAATACTTTTAAAGTTATTATGTAAGTATTTTATGTTTGTACTGCAAGCATCAAAGCATGATGATCCTGAAATCTGAAGTCAAAGTGGCAAAGATATATATAATTCTTTGTTTTGTGGAAATGGTCAGAAAATGGTCTTTGGTTTGTCTTTATCTTGGATTTAACAAATTTAAACTAACCGATATTATCAGAGGTCACTGGCGTGTTTGAAGAAAAGAAAAGTTGTGCATTTCTTCATTGCTCATTCCAATGTCAGTCATCTTGTGTTCAATAAGTGCCTGGTGACAGAAACCTTTCACTGAGAGGCATTTAGTCTGAATGGTCTGTCAGCCTTCTATAGCAACACCTTTCACTGAAGAGTGACCAAAGGGCTGCACATTATAAACAAGGAAGGCAAAGTGTTTTTCCTTTACTTAATAAGCATAACTATCATGTTGTCCCTGTGATGTTCATGCACTTGATACCAAAAATTGGTGGGATCAACTCAACTATGGGATCAACTCAGTACGACTGCAGAAAGAATTACCTGTGGTGTTAAACAAGTCTAACCAAATTATTTGTTTACCTATTGTGCACCAGCCTGATTTAAATAGACAAATATTGTGTCATATTGCAGTTTTGCATTATTTACCCCTGCTTTTCCTGCTGCTCTCACCAATTAAATCACATGCACATGCAACTGATCTCAACATCTGAGAGTAGATATTATCTAATGTTAATATTGTGGTCAACCTTTTGGTTCATATTTTCCTGGTCTAATTTTCCTGCTTTAATTTGTTTTTATAGTTTGGCTATAAAAACTGAATTTAAGGTCCACTTACTATTTTTCTAAAGCTTTCAACTGTAAATCATGGTCTTCCTCAGCAAATGGGGTTGCTTAGTTGCAATAGCATTAATATTTTGTTATATGTTGTTATACTATGTTCTTATAGTACTAATACATGTTCCAATCACTTATCTAGTTAATTCATATTAAGGTATTTAAACAAAAGCAATTTGATTTTTTATTTAATCTAGGTCATCCAGCCCTACTGTATCGTCATCATATTTCCTTCAAAATATTTATTTACAATAATTTCAGGTTATACAACAATCATCACTAGATATTGTATTGTGTTGTGTATATGAGATTTAGCTGACTCCTATCCACATAAACTACACCCAGACAGGTCAGAACAGCAAAAATCTGTTAAACAAAGCAGCTGTCCAATTATAGAGTATTGGATCTTGGAGATATTCAGTGTACCAATGTTCCCAACTGGCTGGAGTTTCTAGATATGGTTCTACACAATCCCGTATTTCCTTAAAGCATTAAGGCAACACTAAATAACATTTAGTGAATACAAATTGTGGAGGACAGAGGACAGGTCAGTGTGCAAGGTCATCCAGTTTTACCAAGAAGAGACATTTAAAAACAGAGATTTCCTCCGCTTGATGACACCTGCTGAATGCTGTTTGGATTTCCTTTCGGATTAACCGGTAAGAATACATCTATGAGAGCTTCGTGGCATTAACACTTTTGTTAATGTCAACACAAAGTACAAAGGTCATGTTCAGTAAAAAGGCCATCTTCAGTAAAAGTTTAAGTAGGCTAAATCTTCCTTATAGCCGATGGGCCCTGTAAGCAGTGTAGATACTCACCCATGTCCTTGATTTTAATATTTGTGTCGAAAAGAGACTGGTTCTTTCGACCCAGAAAATTCAACGGTCCCTTCTTCATGATTATTGATTAGTTAATGAGTTGATACGGCTGCTCGGTTCGGGCACAATTATATACGCATTTTAAATCAATAGGTAAATCTGAGATAAAGCGCAAGTGAGCTACTTTCGCGACAGGTGCAGCGCCGCGCAGCAGTAAACCGACTTGGTGCAAACTTTTCGGGACAGACAGAGAAAATGGAGCAAACCCCGCCTACTCCCCTTTCACTGTTCCTCCCTGTTTTAATACACTCCCAACATGCAGGTAAGGCCTTGTTTCTCTTTTTCAAGGACATTCCAGCACAAATCTTTCCTGCGCACTGAATGAGCTGCTCTGTAGTGTATGTACTTGGCAAGGCTGACTGAGAGGGTTTCATTAGAAACATTAGACCTATTTGGTTAATAACATACGCATCATAAACATGTTTAGAACACAGTTTACCTTTACAGCACCTTAATAAAAAAGCCAAATGAGCTTTTACTTTGTAGGGTGGTCACCAATGGGCCAGTGCTTGGGCTTCCAACAGGAAGTGAGATGTTGATGGTAAACGAAATTACTTCTCTGCCCTCATGACTAAGAGTGTAATGAAACAATTAGTCCGACCATAAGTAAGTAAACCTTACTGTAGGCTACTGTATGTATAGCACCTTTCAAAGCCAGAATTATGTTTCTAAAGTCCATTTGAGTATTTCCATCATATGCTTTTTATTGGCTACTTGTACTTCACCACATTTCAGAGGCAAATATTGTATTTCTTATGGCTTACAGTAATTATTTGATGATCAAGATCGCAAATACGAAATCAATGCTACATTTATAAATTATGATGCATCATTATCAATTGAATTATATTAATTATATAAGTATATAAAGTGAAATAAAATTCACCTCACTTCAACCAGCTACAACATTACCAATGCTTACGTGTAATGCATATTTTTACTTTTGATACTTTAAGTATATTTTTTAAAGTTCTTTTTTCATAGTGTGGTATTGCTTCTTTTATTTTACTTTAATGATCTAAGTACTACTTCCATCCCAACAGGAGCACATAAAATACCATGAAATGCAACAAACAAATCAATTAATGGCCAAACATGGATAAATGAAAGAAAAAACATAAATACGTAAGACCATGTGTTATAAAAAAAAACATTCCCATTGTCCAGCAGTGGACAATAACGTAAGTACATTTACTCAAGTACAATGTTTTTATAACCTAGAATATTTTTACTTTATAATGAATTTAATTCAATGTTTTGGCACTTTATACTTATACATAACATAATATAACTCAACTACATTTCAGAGGGAAGAAATTGTAGATTTTATACTTCACATTTTGTATTTTGGAGCTGCAGTTACTAGTTACTTACATAGGCTACGTATTCTTATATATTGTGTACTATATCATATATTGGTATATAGTACATTACACATTATATTTAATAGTTTACCTAAACCTTATACAGTATGTAAAATATTCATCCACTATTTATCTAGCTCAGAAGAAATGGTTAAATAAAGACATTGTATCACTTAAATAAAAAAAGTAATTAATCTTTGTGATATCACTACTTTTACTTACGTCAAAGATCTGAAAACGTCTTACACCACTGGTTTGTACAGATCCATAAATCTTGTAACATAAATAATTCTAAAAGGACAATCGATCTAAATTGATCTGATATTTCCTCAATCAGATTGATATAAAGTACAGCATGACAAATAATCACATTTAAATATCCATTTAATTAAGGCAATAATCTATGATTTGTGAAGTAAATTTAAGCAGGAGCAGTTTTGGCCCTGTGCTTTTAATTACACAATAGTGGGTTTTAAAATATTCATGCTGTCCAGAGAGACAGTCAGTCATACTTATTTTCCTACAGTCACAATTTTTCTGGCACGTCTGTCAGTCACACCTAAATCTCAGTTGTTGAGACAAACCAGACCGGTCCATCCAGTTCCTCTGTCCTCAGTGAAAATGCATCATGCCAACGCAAAGGACAACTGATGCTGACTAAAATGTGGAATGTGCCGGCACACTTTACCAACTTCAGTGTGGGAAATAGCAGTTCTGTGCATCATAAGCTCTGTGGGCCATTAATTTAATTATTCAGGCATGTATTGCCACAATATGCTCATTCATTGAGGAAGGCACAATAGTGGCACTCTTTTTTATGTATTTTGATTACTAATAAAGCTACTTTACATAGTTGTATAAAATGTTATGTTTTATTGAAACATGGCAATGTAAATGGCAATGTCCTGATGGCAGGTGGTGCTAATACAGACACCAGCATACAGCATATTTTCAAATTCTGTTTTCATCCCCTTCGTTTGTAATTCTAGTCTGCGCTGACATTATGTGGTTAGAGATACTTAAGTATAAGGAAATGAAGCTCGAAATAGGAAGACAATAAATACTTTGCATTCCATTGTGATAAAATATAGATAAGTTGGAAATGAAACTGAAGATTATATTGTCACCAAATGTATTGTGTGGAAGAATGTGTGCAGTTACTTAGATGACAAGTTGCAGTGTGTTTCAGCACAACATACAGTATGTACAGTATGTATACAGCTGTAGCCTGCTTAAATTCTTTTCTTCAGTAGAGTAGCTCCAATGAAAACTGTTCACAGTGAGGTCGGTGTGAGCCTGCGTGCTTATCTGATTTATATCTGTGAACTGATCCTTTTAACTTATAATCCTTTTAATTTATAACTTGCTGTAACAAAATCTGTCACTCGCTAGTATAGCTGTCAAGTCTTGTTTATGAAAAAACAGAATAGAACAAAATATAATCAAGTACACAAATTCCTTAGTATATACTATCCCAGCATGTACACAAAACGTGCAGGTAACAAAAAGAAGCATAAAACTAGAAACCATCTTGCAATGGGATCTCACAAGGTTGCAATAGGTCTCTACAGGACCATATTGATAATACACACACACACACACACACACACACACACACACACACTCTCACAAGATCAAAACTAATTTAAGGTCAAACTAATTTAAGGGAGAAAGATTTAGTCATTTAAGTAGTTTTTGGTTAGGTGAACACATTATAATAATATAAGGACATGTATGTTGTAGAGTTCATTAAGCACAATAATGCCTACATGAGCAGTAATTATTGTTTCATTTATAAAAGCCAGTCATAAATCTTAGTTTCTGGGTAGCTGATACTTACACAAGGATTTTTTCTTTTATTAGTCAAGTCTTAAGTAGATTATAACTTCTGAGCCCTTCACACAGACACACAGAGAGATGATTGGCTAACACACACACACACACACAGACACACACACTGAATCCTGCTGCTTGTTTTTAGTCTGCATACTGGCCATGCCTGGGTGCTTGGTAGATGCAGTACATTCTGGTTGGGGTTTTTATAGGATTTTGTACATCTTTATTTTGAAAAATAGACATGAGGAACGTACCTGGTTTGACTCTGGAGGAACTACAAGTTTGTGAGAGTCATCAGTGGTACAGAAAATTCATGACCTTTTATGAATTTAAGCAGTTCTTTGGCCTGAGGAATCTGTCGAATACTTCAAATGCCTACGTTATGACCATGTTTTCAATGTTTGATATGAATAATGTAAATTTATTTATAATCTTCTGGCAGGATAATATAGTAATTTTAATGTTACTTTATCAGTAAAAGTGAATCTCTATGTGTCCTCATCAGTTTCTTTTCATCTTTCCTGACTAGCATTGGCAGTGAAATGTTTTTAAACGGTATCCTTTGCATAAAAAGATGTAGAAGCTTTACATTTATATTTTTCTATTTGCATGTACAGTACTCATAATATAGGTTATCAATAATACTGATAATCTGTTAATACTACCAAAAATAAGAATAATATTGATCATCTTTATCCTCATCACAGAACCACTAAGATAAAAACATGTTTATTTGTTTGTATGTACTTTAATTCCGCCAATTATATCTGTCATGTTAATTAAAACGCTATGGATAAATTATGAATCTCTATCCATATGGAGTTTTCAATAAAATTGTTTATTCAGTAGTTATGGCTGTTTTATTAGATCATTTTTGTGGGTGAAGTAAAGTATTACATTTAAATTAATTATAAAATAGGTGGGCAACAGGCCTTCACTCCACAATGTGCCAGTTTTTTGTATATAATGCCATAATGCTCTGCTAATGACAATGTTCTTGGTGTCCCTTTCTTTTGTAGGATGGCTTCATTGACTTCATAGAGTATGTAGTCGCTCTGAGCCTGGTGCTAAAGGGAGGAGTGCAGCAGAAGCTCCGCTGGTACTTTAAACTGTATGATATAGATGGGAGTGGCTGCATTGACCGTGAGGAGCTGCTTCAGATAATTAAGGTACATGAGCCTTCATGCTAAAGCTTGACGCATGCTGGCTTAGAGACGAACCAAAGGGAATCCAAAGTACTGTCCTGAAACAACCTGCTCAGACCACTCGGGCCTGAATTAGATAAAAGGCACAATCCCACCAACATTCTGTCTGTAATACAAGATGCACAGGCAAACAGCTGGAACTTAGCTGACATCTGCTGGTTGAAAAAAGGAAAGCAACAATACTTGTCAGTTTTTAACATTATCTCATTTGTTTGTGTCATGTTTAGTCCATCCGTGCAATCAATGGAGTTCCTTACAAGATATCAGCAGAGGACTTTGCCAACATGGTGTTTGACAAGATTGACATCAATGGAGATGGTAAGACCCAAGGGTGAAACCTTCAGTCAGGTACTGGAGGGAACCCACTGGGTTGAGGGGGTAGATGAAAAAAAGCTGAATATCCTAACCTTGGCAACTCATTTACTAAATATGAGTCTATGTTATACCACCAGCATTAAAATATTTACATTTAATGTGTGTGTGTGTGTGTGTGTGTGTGTGTGTGTGTGTGTGTGTGTGTGTGTGTGTGTGTGTGCGTGCGTGCGTGCGTTTTCCAGATTAACTTTCCTATGAAGAGTTCATGGACGGGATTCAGAATGACGAAATGCTGCTGATGACACTAACACAGAGTATGGACATAACACACATTGTCGAAATAATTCAAGGAGAGATAAGGGCCAACATCTAAAATCTCTCCAACTTTATGGACCCTGAAATATACACTTACCGTGCCACAGCAGAAGATGTGGGTTCAGGTTAACCCACAAATCACCAGAACAAATGGATGGATTGGATTTACCCAGATGATCCTTGTTTACGTACCCATACCTCTGAGTTGACTTTCTTTTTCCCCCATGTGTTGATGACCCCCTCGCTGGGAGGATGGGTTCATTTCAAATTCTGCAGTAAGAAAGGAGTAACACATTCAGTGTTGACTGAGGGACGGCCACAACTACCTTACTTAACATGCAGTTAACAAAAAGAGGGGGGGCAGCATTTGGGGTTTATTTGTTTGTATGTTTATATGTACTTTTATTCCACCAATTACATCTATGTCCCGTCTATTAATATGCTGGGGCAACTTGTATGAGCAAAGAAGCTGGTTTATCTCAATTTTTTGTGCATGTGTTTTTCCATTGGTGTCTGCCTGTGTTTTCATTGTATCATTTCTGCTAGGAATCTAATTAAGATTAACTAAGTCTCTTAGAGAGGGGGCTTATCCCACCAATGCTGCTTACCTAACTGACCTGCCAACCTCTTTACATGTGCAATATGCTCACTAACTGCAAATGAATCTCTATCCATATGGAGTTTCCAATTATAGTTATGGCTGTATTATTAGATAATTTAGGGGGTAAATCAAAGTATTAAATTTAAACAACTTATAAAATGGGTGGGCAACAGGCTTTCACTCTATTGCCATTTTTTTGCACAGACTTTAAGGTGGCAGAAGTAAACAATGCCATAATGCTCTACTAATGGCAATGTTCTCGGTGTCCCTTTCTTTTGTAGGATGGCTTCATTGACTTCATAGATTATGTAGCCGCTCTGAGCCTGGTGCTAAAGGGAGGAGTGCAGCAGAAGCTCCGCTGGTACTTTAAACTGTATGATATAGACGGGAGTGGCTGCATCAACCTTGAGGAGCTTCTTCAGATTATTAACATTCAGATAATTAAATAAGCCTTCATGCTAAAGCGTGACGCATACTGGCTTAGTTAGCAAATGTTAGCATGCTATTAAGCTTAAAAACGGAAAACCTTATGTTTGCTAAAAATCAGCATGCTAGTATTTATATACAGTATGGTAAGCGTACTATATGGTAAGTCTGTATGTACTTTAATTCCACCAATTACATCTATGTCACGTCTATTTATACACTATGGTAACTTGTATGAGCCGAACTGTAAACTGGTTCAATTTTTTTTAAACAGAGCATGTTTTTTTCCTTCAGTGTCTTTATTAGATTATTTTTGCTAATAGAAATCTAATTAAGACAGACAAAGTCTCTTAGAGAGGGGGCTTATCCCAACAACACTGCTTAACTAACTGACACCACCCTCTTTTGACGTACATGTGAAATAAGAGCAGATGTATGCTCACTAAATGGGAATGAATCTCTATCCATATAGTTTCTAATAAACGTTTATTCAGACAAATGGATGTGGATTAATCTCTGGGTCATTGTCAAAGTACAGCACGGTTGTTCTGTTTTTCATCACATATTAATGAGCCAGCAAAGACTTTCCATCTACCTCAAATATTACATTAGACATTTTGCTTTAAAGTTGCATTCAATGAAAGAACACATAAACTTTGTACTTTATAAATCTGTGTTCAGCTGCATCTCTGTTGGACTCCAGTTGAAATGACACACAGTATGATTTCTGTACATATGTACTGTAAAATTCAGAGACCCATTTACTTCCTTACTTAGTAGTGTTGTGTTTTATGTACTGTACATAAACCCACCTGAGGTTTAGCTTTTTCTGAGCCATTACAGAGATGTATTTTTATAAAGCCTTTTGACAATTTTATTGAATTAGATGTGGTGTATTTTAGAAAAAAACCTACCTTAAAGTACTTCATCAATATCATGTTCCCCTTGTTCTTTAATCAGCCCCTGGTCTGAATCCTTTACCATTTGAATGATTATTTCAGGGTTGTGCATTTGCAATTATTTCTCATAAGTTTCCCTTCACATTGACTACTGAAAACAAAAAACGACTAGCTAGAAAAGCTATGAACTGTTGCATTTTTTAACAACTCTGACAAGCTTTAAAACATATTGCTGTTCTTGAGTTGCAGATTTCACAACACACATTAGACTACAACTTCATCAAGTTTTTTAGCTGAATGGTTTATATTTGGCAAAAAAGCATATTCAGCATTAATGTAACCAACATTAACAGGTTTAACAGGGGAATTTTTTTATCCCTTTAAATAATCATCTGGTGACCCCTTTACAGTCTCCTTTATGTTCAATTTCTGTTGGGACCCATTGGGCGGATTCTGACCCCGGCATACTTCATTCTCTCAAGGAAAAATTGCTCTTATTATATGATTGTTGATTATTCTGTAAGTGCTATATTTGTTCTGGGATCTGTTTTTATTATTATTATTAAAAATTGCTCTTATTATATGATTATTATTTATTCTGTAAATGTATATATTATGTCCATGGTAAATTGAGTTTTTGGTTGGTATATTATTTGTTGTATATTTATTGTTATCGGCCCCCCTCCAAAAAGCTTTCAGTAGCTTGTTTGGGGTTCCCAATCTCACGCGGCCTGTGATCATTGTACCTCATGAAATTGTGTTTAAATATACAATGAGGACATGTGAAATAAACAAAACGAGTTCTTTGTGATGCTACAGGTATTACTACGACCTCCTTGGACCCAAAACAACCCAACACACCCAGCCACTATAGGCTCAGCCAACCATAGTCCCAGAATGCAAAAAACAATTGCATCACACACACATGGCAACAGGCTCATTATGGATAATGTGCCGAAACCAGATGTGCCAGATTTGAACAGCTGGATGTCGAGCACACGCTCTCAAAGTTCTAAGTAGTTTCAGGGAGTGGCTTGTTATTGTCGGGCTGTTTGGCTACAATTAGCCTAGTGACAGGATCATCAACTATCCACTTTTCTTGGGCCACTTCATAGTGAATGTGCTGTTCTTTTCTATGGAAACTCCCACTTTGCATGAGGGGTGCCGGATGAGTCATAGGCCTAAATATAGTCTTATAATGTAAGCCAATTTATGAATAGCCTATGCTAGACCAGTTATATTACATCCTTAAGACAAACAGTATTTGTTTTCTTCTACTCTTCAAAGCAAATAAAATAGTAAAATAGCCGGGTAGGACTACATTAGAAAAAAAATTAGCAATCGTATTAAACACCAGTGGAAGAAAATAATACAAAAGAGGATCGGGTGATCGGGATGATTCAGTAATACTAACGTAACCTAATTCCCTGGAGAAAAAAAATAGTTCCCAAAATATCTCTGTGCGTTAATTAGCCTATATGCTACACACCTGTATTAGAACATCGACGGAAAACAACAATGCAGAATTTAAATTTGACAAATGCTGTCGACATTAATAAAATATATATACATTGCCATAACTGTCTTGTGAGAAAAAAAGTGATTCAGATTTCTCCTTACTAAAGCATTTTAGCTATTTTTATCAGATCGGGATCATTGTATGTATGTGTATGTATATTATTCTCGATATCTCTGTGTCAGAAGTTGAGGTTGGCTTACAGTGAGTGAAATGCTCAGATGGAGAAAAAACGTCTTGTCCACGTGTTCAATGAACTGTCCCCTCAGCTGCTCAGAAAAGGTGTGTTCGGCATGACGTCACGCCTGTACCTGAGTTTCGGTGAGGAGAGAGGAAGGGCCAGGACGCGGCGAACAATACTCCGAGATAAATTGTTGTTATTCTCACTCACCTTCGTCCAGGTGATTAGCGGTGAACTTTTCATTAGAGCGAATCTGTAGGCGTTTGGACATTTACAGAGGAAACACGTCTTTATCTCCAGCTGCTGGTTAGCAGGCAGGCGAGGGCAGACCTCTCCGACTTCCTGGTTCGCCACAGGTAGGCCTATGCTATGTGTCTCGTTCTTGAGTATCGTGTTTGGTCGCTTTGTTTTGTTTAGTTGAGTTTGAGGATACAGTACCCTATTTGTCACATTGAACTATATGGTGTCCTATCAAACAATATCTGATTAAAGAATCAGCTGCAGTAGCCTAATGTGATAAAAAAAAAAAAGTTAATAAGGTAAACGGGACGTGCAAGATTCCTGTGAACATTGTTGTTTTACACTGAGAAATAAATATTAAAACTCGCTGGCAGTTGGGGAAATGAGATAAGCATAGGCCTGTACAGTGGACCGACCGGTTTGTCTTGTCTTATCAGTCAGGATGTCGGTCACCCCTCGACGTGTCCGTCTGAAGCCCTGGCTGGTCGCTCAGGTGGACAGCGGGCGATACCCGGGTCTGGTGTGGATTGACCGCGAGGCCATGCGCTTCACGATCCCATGGAAACACGCTACACGACACACACCCCAGCACGAGGACGAGGACACCATATTTAAGGTTAACATTCTTAACCTACGCTTGATGTAATGGTAACAAAAAGTTCAGCCGTTGAGGAATGAATATATCATTTGTTTGTACAGTGTTTGTTTACCCAAAGGCAGGCAGTCAGAACTTATTTTGGCAGTGCTCGACATGCAGGGAATTGGGTGCTCGCATTGGTGTAGTCCATACGTTTGAATTCCATATTTAAGTTAGGGTTATACTAGTTCAGACCGGTTAAATATGTTTTTTGTTTTTAAACTCAAGCTTTTTGCATATATCACTGGAGCAACATCTGTTTTTGCAACACAGTTACATAAGGCCTCTCTGATGTCCCTGGCTTCCAGGATTCGGAAAGCCATGTGGGCATAGGGCATTTAGAAAGCGTATGAACTCATATTAGGTCTGTTTTTGTGTTAAAGTAGAAGACAGTGATGTTAGGACACTTTGCTGAAAAAAGGCAAAACATGGCTGCTATATTGATACCCCCGCTCTGTTTTGTTCCTGCAGGCGTGGGCTGTGGAGACCGGGAAGTTCCAAGAGGGAGTTGATGAACCTGATCCTGCAAAGTGGAAAGCTCAGCTTAGATGTGCCCTCAACAAAAGTCGAGAATTTAACCTGGTCTATGATGGCACCAAAGAGGTCCCCATGAATCCTTTGAAGATATATGATGTCTGTGAAATCCCACAGCCCCTCAGCAACCAAGGTAAATAAGAGCGGGATATGACAGACTTTCTTCATCATTTATGAATTAAATGGATTACAAATATTCCTCCATTTCACCTACTTTTGTAATAACCCACAGGCTCCTCAGACGCTGGTTCATGGACTCCGCATGAGGAAGATGGTGGTGAGGAAGACATTCCAGATACACCAGAGTCTCTCCCTCCATACCCATCCAATGGTAAATGACTTCTCCTCATACCTTACGTGTATGGTATTCTTTATTTCCTGGTAGTACATCAAAAAGCAAAGCAATTCAGTTTTGTTGCTGTTAACAGTGAATTTATTCTTTTATTTCCTCATTTAGGCACCAGTCCCTCCCCTCACATTATGTGGTCTCCCATGACCCCAGAGTCCTCCATGCAGCCTTCCAGTTGTCCCCCTTCTAATGGGGTCTGGCCCAAAGAGGAGTGTGTTAAAATCTGGCCTAAAGAGGAGCCTGTGGATGTGGAGATGCACCCCACACCTCCTGCTCCTCTGCCCGATCACTCAATGCAGCCCCCTTCTCTACCCGACGCCATGTTTGCTTCTCCAGAAATGTGGATCAGTTCCCTCCCGAGTAAGTATAGGGATCTTCTATTGTTAAAATCCAGTGATCGTAACACATCATTAAGGAGACAGTTCACGGAAAAGAGGAACTATTTTTTCCCCCTGTTTCCCAGGCTGCAGTTGGTCGATTCAGATAGATTAGGGGAACAGGCTGATGAGGTGTGGGGACACCTGCTGTAGCTTTGGGGATAGCTACTATAGCTCGACCCAGTCATAATACACCTGGATATTGTAATTTTTATTAATCAGATGTTGAGGACTATTTTTAGCTGTGATTTGGTGAGTAGGCCTATTTACAGCAGCAGGACGGTGTATGTGGGATTGACTCCAAATAAACTACAGTGACCGTGTTCATCGTAAAAAAGGAATATGTCAGCCAGTGAAACAATGTGGCTCATTGATGTTTGTAATGGTTTTTGGACAACAGTGGAGGTCTATCACAGTAACAAAAATAGGCCACATCCAGTACTTGTTAGAGAGATCAATTCATTTGACAGTAAGAAAATTACAGGCACATATTTTAATGAAAGTTGACCTACACTTAATATTTCCAAATTTTGATGGCACTTCAGATGCAGGAAGAGAAGTTAATGCTTTTTGGGTCAATTGTCCTTCTTTAAATTGACCATAACGTCATCAAAAATGGTTTTAACGGGCACCTACATTTGTCTCTGACCCAGTGACAGACCTGGAGGTACAGTTCCTGTACAGAGGGAAGGAGATGTGTCCCACCGCGAACGTCAGTAACCCGCAGGGCTGCAGGCTGTTCTACGGAGACCTTGGCCCCATGGTCAACCAGGAGGAGTTGTTTGGGCCGGTGAACCTGGAACAGCTGCGCTTTCCCACCACAGAGCACATTACCAATGACAAGCAAAGGATTTTCACTAACCGCCTGCTGGACGTGATGGACAGAGGCCTAATCCTGGAGGTCAGTGGTCACGATATCTATGCAGTGCGTCTCTGCCAGTGCAAGGTGTACTGGTCTGGTCCTTGCGCTCCAAATCCAACTGCTCCAAATCTTATAGAGCGCCAGAGGAAGGTCAAACTCTTTTGCTTGGAGTCCTTTCTCAGTGGTAAGTAGATTTCTCACATTTATTGGGACAATTGGTTAAACAACTTTATATTATATAAATTATATATAGATTTTATTTTATGTACGGTCTTTGCAGCTCTTAAATGCTTATAAATAGGAATTGTAATACTAATAAATCTGTTTGTATGGTGTGCAGGAGTGATAACCCACCAGCGCAACCAGACATCAACCCCTCCTCACTTTGAAATCAACCTGTGTTTTGGAGAGGAGTGGCCTGATGGGAGGCCCAAAGAGAGGAAACTTATCATGGTTCAGGTGAGAACTGTTGTTTGTAACAAGAAGAAATTAGAATAATTTACTGAATAGGAATATTAATCTGCAGAATATTTCATTGTTTGAATTTCTTTTCCATGATTATTTTATAAAAGACACAAGCAGAAAATCTTATTCAAACATCTAACTTGTGATGCTTAAACATATTAAAAGGAAATAAAAGCTACTAATTTAACTTGAGCTGCAGTTCTTTACACCTTTTTTACACCACTCTCATATTTCTCCTCTCATTTTGAGGACCCACTATTCATCCTTGTTGCATGTGAACTGCAGGGCTGTGAAAAGGCTGTACTTTTAGGATTCTCCGATTGTGTGACTCATACTGGTCCTCTGTCCTGCAGATTGTTCCAGTGGTGGCCCGTATGATAAGCGAGATGTTTTCTGGAGACAACACGCGATCCTTCGACAGCGGCAGTGTTCGCCTGCAGATCTCAATCCCAGATATTAAAGACAACATAGTGACCCACCTAAAGCAGCTGTACTGCCTGCTACAGACCCACCAGGGCCAGGACGGCTGGGCGTTACCTCCCAGCTCAGGCCTGAACATCGTCCAGGCTCTGCAGGCACAGTGAAGCAGCCCGCACTGTGAACTGAACATATATCACTTTGTTTTTACACTGCTATTGAGTCACCTGCTGTTATCAAAGAAGTACTTATGTGTAATCATATTTAGAAGTGTGCACACCATACTGTAGAATTCTTATTCTCTTCTCTAGCAATGTGCCGTGACAATGCTGATTCTGTATATTGTGCTTTCACTGTGCAGTAACCGTAGACAGATTTGATGGCTGCATGAGCCAAAATCCTGCTTGCTGAAAGGTAACATTTACCGTAGTTGAGTTACAGTAATCCTCTTGTGCTTTATTTATCCAAAATGGGTTAGTGATTATCAAACTTTCCTGGATTCAAGAAACTGCGCAGAATACCTTTTTTAGCTTTTGACCTCCATATAAAATGTTTTGATATTGGAGAAACGCTAGGCCATTACCAATATAAGTATGGATGGTTTTCTTCCATTCATTTATGACTAAACAGTCCATCTGTACTCTGCTGTTTGAGATCCATGCCAGCACATGTAATTAGGTGTTTCAATTGTTTATAACAAAAAGTCTTTCCATTTGACAGAAGTGTTTTCTGGTTACATGGCCTGCTGTTTTGTCTTCAGTTTATTTTATGTTTCCAACTATATTGGCAGATATTTTTGTATTCATATCTTTGATTTTAAGCCATTTATTATATCGAGGCAGCCATTTAACTAAACAACATTCAGCCATACTGATCTTTTTTATTATAGATGCCACTGCACTTTGGGGTACTGAATAATGTCTCAAGTCAAGCTGAATTCATTCTGGGATTGTATGTTTATTTTATCAATAAAAAATGTCAAAATAACTAGTTAAACTACTTTACTGGTGACAGATGTAGTAAACTTGTTTTGGGGTGAAAAATGTATATATTGGCTTTGTACAATGCATTGTTGAACAAACATTGTTTGTTTTACTGCTCTAGATGACTGCAAGTTAATCTGAAGGTTAACTCATTGCTGAACGCCAGTGGTTTAGTTTAACAGCAGCAAATCTGGGATGAGTACAATATATATGCCCCTCCCACCCTCGTGTTGAACAGCTGGGGCCTGATTTAGGGATGTCAGTGTATTATTGTTTAAATACAGTGCCAAGAAATAATTAGAAAACCCTTAGAATTTATGTATTTTTGCATAATTTAGTCATAAAATGTGGTCTGATTTTCTTCAAAGTTACAATAATGGACAAGCTACATTGGCCAGCAGGATTACATGTGTTGGTGTATTCGTACAATTATTTGCTGGAACATTTAAAGTTAGGTTAGAAAAGGAAAGTGAAGCCTTAGTTTTAGTAACTAATCAGACCTTATTTTACAGCAGTGCAAGTATCAGATGACTGACAGCTACCCTTAAACTTAAACATTTTCAAATGTGGACGTGCATTGTACTGCATTGCATTGTAGGACATATCCTCCGCAAGCCGGCTTCAAGCACCACCAGGCAATCTCTTTCCTGGAACCCACAGGGGAAGAGAAAAAGGGGTCGACCCCGAAACAGCTGGCGTCGAGACCTGGACGCTGAAGTCAAGAGAACAGGCCACTCTTGGGGACAGCTGGAGAAAATCGCACAGGATCGGAGTGCCTGGAGAACCCTTGTCGGCGGCCTATGCCCCAGGAGGGGTAGTTGGCGGTGAATGAATGAAGTGCATTGCAATGGTTGTTCAGATCCCGAGCAGTAAAATGACTACAGATCATGGTGATTCCTACTTCATGTTTCACGTCAAGGATGATGTCATAACGATTAGTTTGCTAGTTTAGGTTGTTTCTGCAGATAAATACAATAACGGGCATTTGGGTTGCAAATTTGAGACGTACAATGACAGCAATTTATTGTAAGGGAGAACTGTGCTTTCCCCATGGTGCCTTTCTTAAAGCACCATTGTAGCCCTCAAACCTTTTTCTTATTGCTTAGACATCAATCGGGATCTCTGTAACTTGGAGATATTTACATTTGCAATATTGCTTAATAAAGCACGTGAACAAGAGATGGTTCACATCAGCTTGTGAAGAGATGAGTGTCAGTTTTTTCCTGTGTTTTGTACAGAACAAGGCACAACTAATCACTATCTACAATTTCAACAATTATTTGAGTGTTATTGGTTTATTTGTCTAATATAGAGACTTTGATGAAAATTAGACCACATTTTTGGGATTAATTATGCAATTTCTTTTGTGATCCAATTATTTATATTCAAAACAAACAAGAAGGTTTGTGCAGTCCAGGTGGAGTACAGAAGACCAAATAATAAATATATGTGATATTTATGATTACAAAATTATAATAAATTGGTCTTATGTGGCACACTTGAAATTACTAATGTGTGTTTAATTTTTTTTAATAGCGTCCACGTAATGTGACTCAAACACCAAAATCTAAAAACATTTAAATACGAGAATAAATACATG
Organism: Etheostoma perlongum; assembly: GCA_026937815.1. Classification (NCBI taxonomy): domain Eukaryota; kingdom Metazoa; phylum Chordata; class Actinopteri; order Perciformes; family Percidae; genus Etheostoma; species Etheostoma perlongum. The sequence continues at coordinate 5,289,740 of CM049374.1, read as the reverse complement.
TGTTAGTTCTCTATTTTGTATAATTATCACATGTTATGAGATCCTTTGGGCTAAATATGATCATGGTGTTTACAGTGTGTTCATTACATAACTAAGGATGTGTTTTGGTTAATGTTTGGCAGTGTGACATTAAAACCAACGGCTTGTGGTTTTTTATTGTGGAGCCAGCCTCCCAACTGGACTGACACAGTACTGACAGAGAAGTGCTACAACTTGACAACACCGATAACATTTCCTAACTGCTATTTCTTTAGTGATGAAGGGGAATTAGGAAAGAGACACTAGCATTTAAAACTGGATGTTGAATAATGAGATGAACCTGACTTTGGTAAATTTTCTTTTAAAGGTCCCATGGCATAAAAATGTCACTTTATGAGGTTTTTTTAACGTTAATATGAGTTCCCCCAGCCTGCCTATGGTCCCCCAGTGGCTCGAAAATGGGAATTGGTGTAAACTGATCCCTGGGTATCCTGCTCTGCCTTTCAGAAAATGAAAGTTCAGATTAGAGGATGGATACCCGACCCGAGCCCGACGGGACCCGACGGTACCCGACGGGTCGGGCCGGGTTCGGACAGATTTTTAGAAAGGATGCTCGGGTTCGGGTCGGGCTCGGTCACATCAGCGCGATAAGGCATTGAACATTTTGAATTTAAAACAGCTTATTATGTAGGTAACCAATGGGCCTCTTTCACCTGATGCAAATGTTCGTTTTTGGATTAAAATAAATGTCAAATATTACCCTAACATCCGTCTTCCTGTGTGCTGTGACAACGAAAGACGTGCGTATTAAGCTACATGTGGCAGCGCAACGATGGAAGATGTTAAAAAGAAGTTGGCCGTAGGAGATTTTAAAACTATTGAAAACGAAGGAAAGTCAGCTGTGCATTGATGCGCTCATCTGTTGACATTTCCGAATGCCTTCCTACAATGCTTAATAAAAGCGGGCTTTCCACACAAACAAACGTACATGTGTCATTAGTATGAGAAACAAATGCGATTTTAACTGTGTCGGGCTCGGGTCGGGCTCGGACATTAACATCTTAATGCCTGTCGGGCTCGGGTCGGGTTCGGTTACTGCTCTGTCGGACGCGGGCCGGGCTCGGACAGAAAAATCCCGGCCCGATCCGCACTCTAGTTCAGATGGGCCGATCTGGAATCTTGCTCATTATGAGGTCATAAGGGGCGATGTTACCTCCCCTTTCTCTGCTTTGCCCACCCAGAGAATTCGGCCCACCCATGAGAGAGAGACATCATGGCTTTCAAACGTGGCAAAGTGGCAGTTGGTCAAGGTGGTGGAGGTGGAAGAAAGGAGAAATATGGCAAAGCTATTAACCCTGGGGGAGAACATGTCCTACCCCATTTACTGTTTTACTTTACTAATTCTTTTGTTTACTGTTTATAATATTATTATTATATCTTGCTTTTTTAATTATGTTTTTTGCACTATCCCTTTTGCTGCTGTAACACTGCAAATTTCCCGCTGTGGGACTGATAAAGGATTATCTTTTCTTAATATTAGCAATTCCACAACATTGCATTATAAGATGGAAGTAATGACAAAATGCTGATAGGGCACACAAGTGTATTTATAGACCTGGCGACCTTTAAGCTTTTCGAGGGTAATTTCCTCCATATCTGGTAACCTTTGCTCAGACAGGATGCCACACTAAAGAACTTACACCCTCAACTGAGTTGACTTAGAGTATCCCACAGCTCGTTTTGCTACTGACAGTGGCTCCTTTATGAGGAAGTCTTGGTTGTATGCCGTTGACTGAGTACATGATTAAAATATGAGTTGTATTTGTACTAAAGGGTAAATACTACAACAAAATTTATCTACCAGACATCAAAGGTAAGCACTTTATTAATCTGCACAATAAACTGGATAGGTCTTTGTTATTTGTGTGAATGATCTGTAGTGAATGGTTGCTGTGTGTTTGCATTTTATTCATGACAGTTCAAACAAAATCTACATCTCCAGAATCTTCCTTTTATTCATACTGAAAAAAGAACAGATCTAAATAGAACAGATAGAGGACTTCTTGTAAAATAAACTTAACCATTCCTACTGTTTTGTTGTTTGAAATATGTTGTTCTTATTTTATTGTGTTCAAACAGATAATTTACCTTTGGACTGTTGTAACTATAACAAGTTGATTATTGTCAACACCCATTTAATAATTTATGCTAATATGATATTTGTAAAAGTCGTATTTTTTTAAACTCAACAAAACATGACATTTTATGCTTCAGTCAGCTTTGAATGTACACTGATGGCACGGCAAATGTCTTAAAAGAAATTATTTAGAGGTTTATTTCAGATGCCGGTTGCTGACACAGCTTTACCACTGGCATTACACATTTATGGTGTGTAATTCATATCATATATTATACAGCTGGTGTGTTAGGTTCGATGCTGAAGATGTTCAGGAGAAACAGTCCCTTTGGCAACGACACCAGCAGCTGCACAGGATCGTTCCAGTCAAAGTATGGATTTAACTAAATGTTATGTAGTTGATTGATTAATTGATTGATTGATTGTTTCATTCATTCATTTATTCATCAACAGTTAATCAAATTTGTAAATTGCTTGTATTTGTTGTGACAGTGGTTACTCCACTATGGATGAGGTATCGTCACAGGTGTCAAGTCTGTCGAAACCCAGTGCAAAGTCAATTTACTGTAAGTTAACATTGCTCTACTCGACATAATCAGTAGTTACAGCTGTTCAGTTTAATTTCATGAATAATACAGAGCTCTGGTTCATGATCAACAGTGCAAAGGATGGAGTATGCCGCATCAATAAACAAGATGATGGACAAATTTCAGTACAGAGTGGAGGTATCATACGTAACATTATCCACACAAATTTGACCCTTTCTGAATCATGCAATGTTTAATCTTGTGGGTTAATGTGCCTCTGCTGCAGCACTTGTTCACCTGTGACCTGAACGGGAAGGAGTTGAGAAGCGTAGCGGACTGTGTGGAGCGGCTTAAGCTGCTGGACGGGATGGGTCGTGTGTGGGGTCAGAACATGTTGCTGGAGGTGCGCGGTGCCAAACTGCTGCTCACAGACATTGAAACCAAGGTAAGCAGCATGTGAGGCCTACAGACAGGTGACAAATTGAAATGGCAATCTATCTTCCGAGATGACAATGACCCCACAGGGTATGCGTCACTGAATGATTAGATTAGCATGAAAATAGATGTGAATCATATGTTATAGCTGTCACAGTCACCAGATCTCAACTCTGTTGATCACCACAATCATGAAAGCAATGTGTTTGATACGGTCAATCTATATGATCACAATCTATTTTTTTTTCTGTAGTCCCTACACTTGAACTTGAAGATACTTTATTTCGCTTTTTTCTTTAATTTAAATGTACAGTATGTGCATAGGTCTATACTATGGTTTATGTGCATACAAACTTGTGTTTCTCAGGAGGAGCTGGAGTCCATGGCTTTCGGTGACATCCTGGAACTAAAGGCTGTGCTGGACACTGGAGTTTTTAAATCCCTGCTTACAGTGTCAGTCCAGCTCGGGGAAAAAGACACCACCACTGTCTTCATGTTTCAGTGTGAGGATGTCAGGGTGAGGACAAACCAATGGAAATGGCAGTTTCCTTTCAGCCGATTTACTTGGTTGAAAACATAATAGTATGGTATATCACACCCCATACTATGTGTGTTTCACCTTGTTGTTCTCCTTCAGGGAACAGAAGTTATAGTCATAACGTTATGTTATTGTGACTTTTAAGTGAAGCAAATGTATGATTTAATGTTTGTTTGTTGTTCATAGGCTGACTATGTTCAACGGGATCTCGCAGGAGCATTGTCCCGCAGCAGAAATGATTCAAGCATCAGGTAAGAACCTAAAGTCAGTGAAAACAATTATGTGAAATTAGATTGTATTCCTAAAACCATCTCTCACCCATTTTGAAGCAACAATACAGGACTAATGGCTGGTCATCACGGAGTAAAAAACCTTTGTAATGCTGCAAAATCTTCTGAACCTAAAGAGCAGAAGCCTGCAGTTGACCCAGTACCCCAATGGATGGCTCCTGACTATGGTGAGTCTGTGACAGGAGATGTACAACTGCCACATGGATTATTAATTATAAAGTCGAAATCAATACAAACATTCTGTCTCCTTTGTGCACATAGAGGAGGAACTAGTTGTACCTCAGGAGGAGGAGGAGGAGGAGGAGGAGGACGAGGACGATGACAAAGACGAGGAGGACGAGGATGAGGACAAGGAGGAGGAGGCCCCACCTCCCAGACGGGAGGTACCATCCCCGCAGCCCTCCACCACCAAAGAAGAACCCGTGTCTCCTCCACGCCAATACACAGACCTGGACAGGAACGTAGTGAGTGTATATTTGATACACTGTCACCCCTTCAAAAAGCATCATTGATAAATGGTCAATGCATTAGTTCATAGTTATTTAATTATTAAATAACTGAATCATAATTTAATTAATTAAATTATGACTCATAATGTTTACTAATTAAATAATGTACAACAGTTTTTATTTTATCATTAGTGTAATATAACCTAATTAGTTAAAAAATCTAGATAGATAGTTCACACTTTGTCAATGGTTATTATAAAGTTGTAACTAATGCTTATAAAAGGTTAGCTAATAATTAATAAGTGATTTATGAAGCATCAAACAGTAATTTGGCCTCATTATTTTTGGGTGATCTATGAGATGATCAAGAGATGATAATTTGATTATTTGTGCACTGGTAATACCTAGCTATATGTTTATAGATGCTTAACAAAGTATTTATCAACCATTAACAACGTATTATAATCATCAGGAGCAAATTTATAATAGCCATCCAAATAATGGTTATCGGCATTTAAGGATTTCTTAAAGGTTTATCATTAACAAATACTAAATCTGATACATACAATGTTTTGATGTGTGCAACAATATAAAATAAATTAAAATAAAATCAGTTATAGCATTACTAACAATTAGTAAACATTATTAATTATCATGTCATTCTTTGTTAACAGTAGAATAACTATTAACTTCAATTTAATTAAACATTTACCATTTTTCATATTGGTGATGGTTATCTTATAACCTGTGACATATTTTGTTTCTAGCCTATTTTTAACATGTTTAGTAACATTATTGCTGAATGTGTAAATTACTGATTTCTTTCTTTCTTTCTTTCTTTCTTTCTTTCTTTCTTTCTTTCTTTCTTTCTTTCTTTCCAGGATATCTTGAATCATATTGTAAGTGACATAGAAATCTTCATGGGAAAAGTAGCTGCAGTAGTAGCTAAAAATGTGAAGAAAAAGAAGAAGAAAAAAAAAGGAAAAGGTAATTTCATGCAGAAAATGAAGGCAAATACATGTAGACTGTATCTAAATTACAGTACATAGTTTATACTGGAATTTCATAAAGAAATAATCAGTTGTGAGTCTTTATCATCTGTTTATGTTGATATTTAGTCATGGACGGTATGCCCCCTGCAGCAGACTTTGAAGTGTGTCTTCATAAAATCAAATGTGGTTTCAACGTTGTGGTATGTCCTTAATCACATTTCCATATCATCATCGTGGGAGGTGTCCTTCCTGTTTGTAGTGTACAGTATGTGTAACAGACATTTGTTTCCTTTGACAGGCGGAGCTCAATGGAATGATTAATAACCCCAGCGCTCCTGAATTTGTTCAGTCCTTATTCTCCACATTAGCATTTGTAAGTATCACTGAAATTTGAATACGTTGTAATATTGAGTAACTTGAACACATATCATATATGACTTTTAGAATTTATAATGACTGGTCTTCTTTAAAAGAATGTATTACCACTTTTTGTTATAGCTCAGCCTTTAACATAACATTATTACCTTTTGGGGTGAATATGTGTCACTTAATTTATATATTTTAAATTTTTGTTCATAATATTTCTCTTTGTATTTAATGTATTTTATATGATATATATATATTTATTGATATACATGTTGGATCATTTTATCCAATTAATATGTTATTTTAATGTTATACTGTATGTTCATTTTATTGTCTCATCAATTCTTTGTGGGAGCCCTAATCCAGAGGGGAGGCACTACTGCACAACTGAGTTATGTTTTTCCTCACCAGGTGGTATCTCACTGCCCTGAGGATCTGCCCCAGACCATTGTGGCGCCGCTGCTGACGCCTCAGTGTGTCCGCCTCCTGAGTGAAGAGGCCTCCGCAGAACAGGACCAGCTGTGGCAATCTCTGGGAGACGCCTGGAACATCCCTAGGTGAGACACTGGACAGCGTTGGACCTACCAAGCTGTTGCTTTTTTTTTATCTGCATGAGACCAAAATCTAAGCATCATCTTAGGAAAAATGTTGGTACAGTTACTCACTTAAGTACAGTTTAAAGTACTTGTCCTTTAATTTAGTATTTCCTTTTATGCTGACTCTTTGGAGGACAACCACTGGACTAAACTACCTAACTGCATATAAGGTAGTTCAAAATGGCTTCACCTGCTATAACATGCTCATGCCAATTATCTGCAGAATGACTACTTTCACTTAAGATACTATTATTATTTGGCAGATAGTACTATGCATATTTACCTAACTAGGATTTTAAATGCCAGATTTGTACTTGTAATTATTGTAACATTGTTGCATTGATACTTTTACTTCCTCAACAAGTGGACTACGCCTTTCAGTTTGGTTCATTTACATATGTCAGACTTATGTGTGTCTGTCTGATAAGTGTCCGGATAATAATCAGTTATTGATTACTAGTACCAAATGGCCAGAAGATGATGAGGACATCCCAACATACACTCTGGAGTTCCTTGATGGCTGGCAGCCCCCTGAGGTGACTGCAGTACATGAACCAAGTGAACCTATAAGAAGACAGGCACCTCAACAACCTGCACCCAGCCAGGTAAATCTTCTCATCAAACATTCAGTATGACACCAGCACCGGTAGACAGGTAGTTAGGAGAGAAGAGGGAGAAAGAAGTTATAAAAAACATAACAAGACCATGTACTTTTTCTGTGTAGGCTTCAGCCAAGTGGACACCACCACCTCACCCCCCACAAAAAACACGGTAGGCACAAGCACATAAAGTAGAATTTAATGTCATGTGAATGTCACAGATTTACATTTTTGATGCCCTTTTGTGTTTTTCAGCTCAGGTGTGTCAAAACCGCGTTACATACAGGTTATGAATGACTTCATCTCAAGAAACCACAGAGAGCTCACCGTCAGAAAAGGAGAAATAGTTGAGGTGCGTATGAGTAACCTGAACCAACTACTCTTTATGTTCTATTTGAGTGGTTTAGCTACAGAAAAGTTGAACAAAGACAAAATCACATGCCCACATTTCTCTGAGGCCCTGGCTAGTCTTTGCTTTGTCCTTCCACAGCTGCTGGACATGTCAAAACAGTGGTGGAAAGTGAGGAACAGTGGAGGGGAGGAAGGCTTTGTACCTAATAATGTTCTGGAGGCTCATGTCGACAAGCAACCTATCGAAGTGGGTACCACTAACACACCACAGGTCACAGGTCACCACAGGTTAAACTCTGTAATATTGGAAGCCTCAACAGTTGACTGGTGTTTAATTTGCATCATAGTGATTTTGACCCTTTGGCTGACATTTACCTGAGTAAATGGATGTGCAAATAAGACCAGAATGATTACAAAATGTGAAATCACGGTGCTTTGTTGTTACATTTTCTCAGCAGACTGGAGGTTCTCCTGTCCTCACTAAGAAGTCCAAGCCTGCAGAAGTGAAAGCCTGGCTTGAAGACAAGGGCTTTAGTAAGATGTAAGTACATACAGTCATTACATTTAGTATTTAATTAACATAGACAATAAAGCTAGATTTGATGAATTGATTTCACTTGATAAAACCTACTCAAATCTGTACATTCTAGATTGTGAATAGTTAAAGATGTATGTACAGTACACGCATCATTAAATGCAGATGTAAATTTACAGCTCAATTTACAAACTAAAATGATCAATCAGCTGTTTCAACAGCAATAGGTTTTGTTTCTCCTCACTGCTTTGGGTGAAAAGGCATTCAGAGGACAAAACAAGATTGTAACAAATTTAAGACTTTCTGGCAAATTTTAAAAAGCTCTTTCATTATTTATTTTTTCGTGTGAAAATCTGAATAACTCCAAGTGTTGTGGCATATTTGCACTTTGTGGCCAGAATGGCATACTTTGAGTTGAGTTGCAGTATGGGAAATGTAGGATCTAGTGTTTTTAGAGCTTGACCTTTATTAGGAACCAAAAGTCAGGACTCTTCTCTTTGAGTTTTTCAGTTGATTATCCAATTTTGTAGTGCAATACTAAATACCATTTTTTTTTTCAAATAAACTTCCATGGTAACTTGAAATACGTGTACTCAACCGACACAAGTTAAAGTTTGGTTTGGGGACACTTATTCTGTTAGAATGAACCCCAGAATTGAGTAACAGATCAATTATCTCTTATCTCTTGCAGCACTGTACGCTGCCTGGCCGTGCTGAGCGGCTCTATGTTGCTGGGGATGACCAGAGACGAACTGAAGACAATGTGTCCAGAGGAAGGGGGACGAGTCTTCTCCCAGTTACAAGCGGTCAAGTCTGCCATGGCTGTAAGTGACTTACCACAGTGCAGCTTAATTTTTCTCCACCTATGAATGCTGGCATAAACACAGACACCTCTCTGACCGTTTTGTGTTTCAACACTGTAGGTCGCCATTTAAAATGAGACCAACAAGACAACATCAAAGAGGAGTGAGAATACGAAATCACCAAATGGACCAAATACTGTAAGCGATTCGATAATATAAAGTAATATGTGAGATTAATTTTACAGCTTGTTAAGCACATTATCCTCTGAAACCTTGTATCAAATAAAATGTCATTTTGAAATGTGTAGTAGTAGTAGTAGTAGTAGTAGTAGTGTGGTATCATTCAAAAATGTTATCAAATCAGTTGACATTTAAAAGTTGTTGGGTCTTAATTATGTAACACAAAATGGGATGAGCAAAAGCCTAATCTATGTGGTCACTATGTAAGATGTAAATAAAAGTTGACAACACAAAGTATTGAATGAATAAACATGCTTTATTTCATTGTTCAGACAGCATCAGAAGCATTTGTTAAACACTTGCAATCCATTTCAGACAATAATATGGCTACAGATCAATGGACATAAAATGAGGAAAAAAAATTTAAATTCCATGTCAAAAAGTGACAATTGTGTAAAAACAAAGAAAATGTTAGCTGAACACAAAATATATTGAGTGTGAGCATCAGAATACCTGTAATTAATGCACAGTGAAATACATGTTAACTAATTTATAAAATCGTAGGAAATATTTGTATAACCGGTGTGTTTCTGTGTTGGCATCCCAATATCACAGAGGGGACATCCAATCCAGTATCTTTAAATGGTCTCAGCTGTTCTCTCTTGTGGATCACTACTCATGTGCCATTATATACTGGGATTAATTGATTAGTTAATAATCAGCAACAATTGTGATGATTGCTAAAGTAAAAATTACCAATGTACTGGTTTAAACTTCTTAAATGTGAACTTACATGTGTATGTTTTTCTTTGCTGTTAATGATAGTGAGGCCAATAGTTTTGAGTTATGGACTGTTGGGCTAAAACAAACAATTTTAATACATCAACATATGTATATAATCAATTATGATGGGCATTTTTCACAATTTTATAGATCAACTGATTGATCGACTTATCCAGAAAAAGATCAATTTATTCATTAATAGTAAAAATAACCATGTTTTTTTTTTTTTTTTTTTTCTTCAACATATCATTAACTGTTTGAGATAAATAAAAATCAAATCAAACCATTAGTTGTGGTTTGCTATTGTTGAGGACAACACAGAGCAGCAACATCACAACCATCATGGATTAGTATTTGTGAGGTATGATGCACTATGTTGTGTGAGTGCACAGACAAGTGGCTCTGTGGTGACTGGAAAAGACAACAAGAAACCATGAAGGGACATAAAAAGAGTAAACAACAGATTGCAAAGCTGAATGTCTGTATAGTTTACCCTGTACTAATGTCTTGCCGTTTCCTGTTGCTCTTGTCTAAAATCATCTGGCCAAAGGACTACATTTGAAAATTAGCCAGCTGTTTAACACTGGCACATTTACAGAAATGTTAATTAATGTGTGTTGTCCTTTATAAAAAATAAAGAATAAGAATGGATGGAAAAGGTTCAGGGCAGTCCAGATTCTAATGGTCTTTCAGTGGAAATGCATCACAGCAGGGTATACGTTGTCATCAAGCTCTTATTCCCATAATACCTTAAAAAAATGTTGCAAAGTAGTCAATATAATGGTTGATAAACATTAAAACTAGGAAAGACCAATAACAAAATGAGGCAGCAATACTTGGACATAATTATAATATGTGCTTCAGTCTACGGACTAATGCTATTGGACAAGTCGGTCAAGATCAATGGTTGAAACGAGTCTTTGCAACAACAAAAAACAAACAGAAAAAGCCAATTCCATTGATGGGACAAAAAAAGTGCTGTTTTTTTGTGTGTGTGTGTGTGTGTGTGTGTGTGTGTGTGTGTGTGCGTGTGCATGTGTTAGCTGTGGCCAAAGCTTTGCAAGCTAACACATACAATAAACATAGGGTGAAATAGGTGTGTTATAACAAAACAAAGTGTGAGAATGAACATTACTTTAAATAAGCAGGAAACACGCTCAAATATGGTGTCTGATTAACAAATGAAATAGGCTTACAACAATAAAATCACATTGATAGATTTTCAGGACATAATGCTAATTCACAATAATCTACAGCAAAAAAAAAAAGTTTTAAACCTTGATAACAATATATTGTGAATATAAAATGTCTTATCTCTAAATCCCATTTTGAAAAAATACACTTTATAAATGAAATCCAACAAACACCATGTTCAGCACACAACTCCGATGCATGCCTAGAACAGTTCACTTCTCATCCCTAGAAGAGACTAAACAAATACCTTTCATCCTAATCATCTATAAAGCAAAACATGTACAAATATGGATACGTTACGGTTGATTAATCAAATAAAGGCTGACATTCTCTGATTCAAATATTACTCCACAGTAGCATCTAGCTTTAAGAAGAATGCTCACAGTTGGATTGGAAGTTGGACCGTGTCTAGAGGCAGGGAGAGTGGTGTGATAACATGATGAGTGTGCCATACAAAATGTGATCCCTGCTTTGAGCAGATTTGGGGCAAGTTTAAAAAAAAAAAAAACAAAGTGCTACAAGAACCATGCAACAGTCTCAACCATGTCCCAGCATGGTTTGCTTGTTTCTACATGGTGAGCAATGCTAAATTTAAATCTGTTTGTTGCAGAACAGATTTATGACTCAAAAGCTGGTTGGCAGCCCTGAATTAGTTAAGATGCTTTACATTACAGCTTGCTGTAAACAACTTATTCTCTCCTGCCATCCTTTACTCATGCAGGCATGCAACAAAAGCACTTATAAGCAGAGGACTAGAAATCAAATGTCCTCGTCAACTGAAGGCCAAGAGGAAAAGCTATTTTACACCAAGCATGCAGCTCTGGGTGGTTTCAGTTCCATCTGTGTGAATATTACAACAGCATAGAGGCCTACTGTACATGACTGAGGAAAGAATATGTAATTCAGGTGATGAAGGCAAAGAATGGGCATTTTTTGCCCAAAGCTAAGAATGAAAAGGCACTGTGAAGTCTTGGCTTGGTGCATTATGTACAGTGCACTGCATGCAAAGGGGGAAAAACTCCTAAACTTTCTGCCTTGTCCATAGGGAAGGAATGAGGGAATAGTGCGGTAGTGATAAGGACGTTCTCCTCTGACAATGCTAAATCCATCCACGCTTATTTGTGCTGTGGTTCAAGCCAAGATGACTTGACATTTACTGGATTTAATTTGCATCTAAAAGACGAGTGTTAGCTTTGTGGAATATTTTCAGTCAACCACCAGGAAGTCTGCTTCTCTCTTTTATTTTATGTTACTTTCTGAGCCCATTAAAATCACGGAGGAACGATTCTTTGTGTGCATTTTGGCCAATAAATGATCTGAAACCACACCAAGCACCATTCACGGTTGATCTCCGGCACTACAGCATTCAGACAGAAGCTACGCTCTCTTCTCTCCGATTCAGTTACTGTACATCTCCAAGCTTTAAGCTGACTAGACGTAGCTTCAAACATGAAAGATTTTTGTGTAGGTATGTCCAACCTTTACCTGTATTATTTCAATACAGCTACATCTGCAATCCTTCATTATACGTTTGTATAATAAAGATGATAGATGCATTAGGTTCTGTTAAGCAGCATGACTCTATAATGGAAGAGAAGCATCATTCAGAGGTCTACTGTAGAAAAAGTAGTACTGTAGTACACAGATACTAGAGCGATACTACATGCTATGTAATGTTTCAGGTGAATTAAAACATATCGCAAACTAACGGAATAAATCACAGAGATCATCTGATGGCTTTGGCAGGTCAAAGAGTCAAAAGCATGGACTAATAAACATTGCCCTAAAGCGTCTCTGACGAGTGTTTCTCTGCTTTTCCTTCGCCAGGAACACTGGTGGTGGTCAGCCTGAGACTGTACATGCTAGGGGTGAAGAAAAAAGAAAAAAAAAAAACTAAAAAAGATTTCGATAAAGCATCGTATCCCGACATTTTCTGTGGCAATACTGGATTGATACACAGAAGCCAAGTATCAATCTATTGTTATATATGTGTTGGTCATTTTGTCTGCTTGACAATCCCATTTTACAGCAATAAAATTAAAGTGAGATGAACAAACAGACAAATGTATCTTTTTAGATAAAACAGATGTTGAAAAAGTTTCCTTTTGGAGACGGAATCATTTGAAATTGGGAATAAATAAAATAATAAAATTGCAATATATCGCAGAATATTGCAATATGTTTAAAAAAAAAAAAAAAAGAAATTCGCAATTATATTGTATGGTGACATAAGTATCATGATGATTTCTTATCATGAGGCCTCAGTGATTCCCACCCCTAGTACACGCCACCACAAAGAACAACAGAAGCAGAGGTTATAAAAACGAGCTGAAGAAAACACTGACTATGAATGAATTTGGAACGTTAACAATATGGGGTTAAAATCTTTTCCTGCAACCTAAAAATAACAAACACATGAATATTGACGCTGAAGTGCTCTGGCAGCACTGTATCCTTTTAGTAGCTGTGGCTATAGTGATGGTTAGTTGTTTTTACTTTATGTAGGATGCAACACAATTACCCTCACACCACGTCTCTTCAGTTTCATGCTGGGTGGACCACAGGGTTGGGGGTTTACAGGACAAGTCCTGGTTATTGTGACTTCAGCGTTGTCCCGGGAGAGGGCCCATGGACAGGGACTCTTCCTCATTGATAGTGTCAAGCTCTTCAGTGCGCACAGCCTGAATGATGAGCTGAAGCTCCTCGGCGAGTGTCTCACTGCGGTACGCCACACGGATATCAGGGACGTTTGTACGACGAAGGTCGTTGCTCTCAGGACCTTCCTTAAAATAACTGGGGCCCAACCAGTAGCTTTTGGCCTGGAATTAAGAGAAGCTACATGAGTGGGAAGTTCAGATAGTATGTGTAAAACACAGAAGGAAACAAAATTATGTGACTGATAACTCTTTTAATCATTCATTTTAGATTAAAAATGTCCCCCTACTACTTATGGGTCTACAGAGAATAATGCAGGTTGTGTCACATACTAAAAGATAACCTACAATCAGTGGCCACTTGATTAGGTACAACTGTACAATCTAATACAGCTGTTCTGCTATAATAAAGTGGCAACTGAATGTATGTCACTTGTTTGAATACACAAAAGGAGAAAAGGTATAAAGTTTACCTTGTGTGAAAACCCACTCATGAGGACACTGTTTCTGGCCAGTTCACACATGTCACAGGAACTTAGTTTCCACACCTGAGCAGCGATGCTGTACTCCTCCATCAGAGGCTCCTGGACCCAAACAAACAAGAAACAAATGTCCTTTTTTATTATTTCTTTAAATCTCATCACTTCGGTCATCTTTTTGCAATATATGCCTTAAATGTAGGTCATGTGTGGATTCAGACAAACCTTTATACTGACCTTGGTGAAGTGGAACTGAAGAGGATCATCAGTGGACAGAGAGACAATAAGGCCTCTGGACAGGTACTCCGGCAGTGGGTTGCGATGGTAACTAAGGAACAGGCTGTTGTTACTCAGTGGTGACATAGCGATGCCAATTTGAGCCAAGTAGTAAAGATACTGCAGCACTGGGGCCTGATGGATATCAAATAGAAAGAGAGCATGACAAACAAATTCAATCTTATAACCTTAATTGAACCTTGATGTAATTCCATCAGTGAAGGCCAAGCATGAGCCAATAGTTTGTATCTCTCTTAATGCTTTCTAAAATATAATCCAGTACAATCCATTCCAGTTGTTGCTACACAATTACCATGGACTTCAATCAAGCTCTCTGACACCGGCAGGTCCGCAAGAGAGAAAATTCAACAAATATAAAATCTTTAGCAAGCTTTCCAAATTACTTTGGGAACACAGCCAGCATTTGAACAAAGTTAATTCAACATGGTAAACATTTCCATACCCGTCTCTGAGAGACAAGTATGAGCTGTCCTGACCTTTCGAAGCAGCAGTCCGTGGGAGATGTTTTCTGATAACATGAAACCTGACACCAGGTGGTGCATCGGCCCCGCCTCCCCACAGTGAGGTCGTAGCACAAATGTGTGAAAGCCTCTCCGTCTGTGTTAGTCAAATGTATTTACAAAAACATTAAAACACCATGTGAATGATTATGTGTTTAAATGAATAGATGTGAGGTCTAACAAAGGATTATTGTGTGTTATGACTGTATCCAGCTAGCCCATACCTTCGCAAGTGGTTGAGCACAGTCATGTTGGCATAGGTGTAGTAGAGGTAGTAGGAGTAGGGTGGGTTGTCTTCTTCTGTCCAGTTGGCTGGCAGCGGACTGTCAAGATTGAAAATGTGGTGCTCAGGTTTAGACTCATCGTCCACGCTGTCGAAACCAACTACCTGTAGACACACGTTCAACAGACAGAAAAAACAACAACAACAAAGCAACAAACACTTAGTCTCTTTTAGGGTGAATCATCAGGAAAGTTTGGATTTCTTGTGAAACGATACCCACGTGCTCTAGGAAGAGATGCAGCTCAGGATGACTGCGCGGGTTGATCGTGACTTCAAACAGAGGCATGAAGATATTCTCCAACATCTCCTGGAAATTGGCCAGCTGCTTTTGAGTGGTACACGTCACTGGATGGGTAGGGATTGAACAGTGACATTTGCTGTTATCATAGAGATCACTAGTTTGTTTTTGTAATAATTTATTTCAAATACAGGCTTCATTGTAGAGGCTAGATAATATAATTTATGTTGACAATAGCCAAGTAGTTCCTTGAGTAAGCTGGAACCAGGAAGGAAAGATTGTTGTATCATATGCATATTTCTCTCACACAGGAATGTAAATCAGACAGATTAATTCCTTTTGGTTTATGCTGTCAATATAGCCAAGTAACTGACCGCCAGTCACAATAGTACGGCTTCAAGGTAAAGTAAGTTGGAGGTAGTACTTACAAAAGACGGGGTACCTGGATAAGCCAGCGCACATTATCAGAGTACACTCGATGTCTGAGGGCCCACTGAGCCAGCTTGTCCCATTCGTCCCGGCAGCGACCGTAGATGGACAGGCGTAGCTCAGAGTTCTGGTACTTACTCTCCTCCAAGTCAAACATCACCTCCTGGACAAATAGTAACAGGAGGAATCAATGCATCAGTTTGTGTATGTGTTTGATAAATTGTTTGGATGAGGGATATAAATACTTAACATGTGAATTATTTCACACCTTGACTATGTGTGCAAAGTATTTTCCTTCAATGTGGTTGTCAGTCTTGATGAAGATCTCCCTGAGGATGGATTCTCCAATGGGGTTGTATTTGGCATTGAACTTGTCAAACCGATGGAACGTGTTGCGGTCCTGAAAAGTGAAGGGAAACCAATCAAACCTAATTTACATCTATCCCAAATGTGTTACACATGTGTTATGTATTTGTACACAATCTCTACAAATATTTAGCACAACTTTAGTTAGATCCTGTCAACCACTGCTCCCATTTCTCACCGCATGCATGTCCAGAGTGTCAACACTCAGGTCAAAGGCAGTCAGGTTCATACTCTCAAAAACCTGCTTGAGGGTCTGACCAACGCCACGCTCAATGTGAACGATCTCCTCTGGGTATTTCTTCATGGCTCTCTTTATGAATCGCAGCAGGTGCTTCTGGTTCATGCAAGATGATGCATGTATGTGTGTGTCCACCTGGAGTTAGGAAAGAGCAGAATATGTGAAAGGCAGGTATGTATGACATTTTCGTAGTTGTGAGAATAATGTCAAGTAACACCAGTCAATAGATGTTCCCAAAATAGTTGTGATAGATTGACTTTGACTGCCATTTTGTTGGCTCTTGCCTTTCGTATGTTGTAGAAGTCTCTGTGTGGAACTTTCTTCTGAGCTGCCAGCTCCTTCATCTCATTCAATAAGATGTGCATCTGGAATTTAGAGCTCAGGTACTGCAGGCGGCGGTAGCAGAAAGACTTCCTGTAAACACCATACAAAAGGAAACACAAATATATTTCATTAACATTAAACACTGAGCCACAAAACACTGACATTTGTAGAATGATGGTATCAAAGAAACACTCACACTGGGCCATTGATAATGAGGGCCATCATAACATTCATGTCTCCAATATACTCCGTCAGGTCAGGATAGGGCAGGTCCAGTTCAGTGATTCTAAAAAGGAGAACAGTATATAAGTTATAAAAACATTTCTTTTTATATTATTATTATTATTATTAACACATCATCATACAGGTACAAATACATACTTGTCCATGTTGGTTTTCTTAGTGTAGACATGGACTACTCCATCAACCATCTTGCAACCATATCCTGTGTCGGCCGGCATATTCTTGGGGTCCTTGTCATAGGGGTGTGTCTTTGAGACAGGTGGGTGGACGGGGCATCTGGGGATAAATTTATATTAAATAGGTTATAACATCTATGTTCCAAAGAAAGTCTTAAATTGATGATGAAGTAATGATGTGGTAACTGCTCAGATAAGAAGGATACACTGTATGAGTTTTTTTTATTATAGTGGTCCCAAGTGAGGTGACTATTGTGTTTTAATTTAATAATTCGATCTAGATTAGAATTTGGCAAGCTGAAAAGAAGCTGAAAATACTTTTTGGAATTTTTTTCTTTTTTCGCCAGCTGATTCCATCTTTCCTGATAGTCTGAGGTACACCATTAAAAAAAAAATAAACTTCCCCTGTAGAACAGGGTCAGGTATTCATGAAACCCCTGTAGCCTCTCTGTTGACAGTATTCCCAGAAAAAAATATAGAAAGCCAAAGGAGGAGGCAGTCTAACTAAAGGCTGTATTTGGAGTAACCAAAAACACTCTGTCACCTCATCTTGTCGGCAGTTTTAAGCGTATAGCTTGGCCATTACAGCCTCCTTGAGTGATCAAAGCTCATTTTTACAGTTTATGGATACAAGTAATCTCTGTGGAATTCAACAAAACCCTTTGAGTCTTCTCAACTGTAAAACAATGTTTGGTGTGTGCATGATATACCAGCATCTACAGGGGTCTCTGCTATATCATCATAGGCTGCCAGATCCAGAGGCTTCATCCCAAGGTCCTGCAGGGTGTTAGCTGTGGTCTTACAAAAGGACTGCATGGATCGCTTTATGTACTTCTCCCGGATGAATAATGCTTTCACCACACACTTTGCAGCATCTACCAGGTCAGTGAAGGGCACCTGAGAAGATATCAATACACAGAAATAAAAATGGCAATTTACCTTACTGGAGTTTGATTGCTGATAAAAACAAAAAAATCATATGGGAAAAGAACTCCTCACCCCGCACTTTTCCTCTCCAGATATTGAGACCCGCTGGTACTCTTTCTCCATTGGCAGTTTCCTCTCCCTAAAGCCATCATCAACAGAGTCCACACTCGTCTCGTTCAATAACCTTAATGGATACAGACAGAGAAAAGGAGAGTTCAAAACAAGAGGACGCTAAACAGAGGCAGAACAGACAAAGACACACAGAGATGGAAAACGTGGATATAAGAAAGAGCAGAAAAGTAAATGAAGGAGAAGATAATTCTAATAATGGTTTTTATAAATTTGTAATGGCAGCATCCACCATTATTTTAGTTAATGGTTTAAAACAATTGGTTTGGACAGTATTCAGATTCCTTTTACTTTAATCAACACGCAACATTCACTCAACACTCAACACACTTCTTTTTTCTAAACAAAACAAATCCAATTTTCTCATTTAAACCT
Organism: Etheostoma perlongum; assembly: GCA_026937815.1. Lineage (NCBI taxonomy): Eukaryota > Metazoa > Chordata > Actinopteri > Perciformes > Percidae > Etheostoma > Etheostoma perlongum. The sequence goes on along the minus strand of CM049374.1, from coordinate 5,271,328 downwards.
TGTGTTGGCTTCCTGTCAACCATGAAAAAAAAAGTTTTTCTTCAACATTATTGCTTTTCCCCACATTTTTGTCACTTTAATGTTATGGGTGTTTTTTTTTTTGTTTTTTTCCAAAGTGTTTTGATATTTTTAATGTGTATATTTTCAGCGCTTATTTTGACGGCCTATTTTTTGTGACAAAAAAAAGAAATTAACTGAAAATGGATCAATTTGACCCAAGGACCACATGAAGGTTAAATAGACATTCAGACCTGTATTCAGTATTCTGTGGAAATATAAGATGCGACTGATTGATTGTCAGCTTGGCACACATAAAGGTTGACAGTTCTGTCCAGCAGATTATTTCAGGCACTGAAGATTGGATGCAGAAGATTGAACATCATTCTTTAAGTCGTTCAACAGGATTTCAGTGGTTCAGTTCTTGGGGTCTTTGTGAGACAAACATCTTGCAGCATGATATGTACGATTACCTTTCAAACCCACGTCACACCTAGGGTAACAGCTAGTAAATTGTCAATGTATCTATATTATAAACTTCCATAGTTTATAATATAACCTACAGATTTGCCCAATAACCAGGACTGTAAGAATGTCTAATATATTATATTTTCATTACCAAGAAAACTTTAGACTTTTAAAATAAAGAGAGTTTTGTCTTTATAGAGAGTAGAAAGCTGGAGAACATGTACATATATCAAGTAAACAGCAGGGGGAAGATGTGATTCATCTTATTATGCAGATAATCAGTCAGTGGTTCTGAAGATAAAGTAAAGTCCAGAGTTCCTAAATACACTCAACAAAATTATAAATGCAACTTTTGTTTTTGCCCTCATTTTTCATGAGCTGAACTCAAAGATCTAAGACTTTTTTCTATTACACAAAAGGCTTTTTTTTTCAAATATTGTTCACAAAACGACTGTGTAGCTCACCTGGTGGATTGTGCGTCCATATACGGAGGCTTGGCGCTCAACGCAGTGGTCGCAGGTTCAATTCTGACCTGCGGCCCTTTACTTACCCTTGGCCCTGCGGCCCTTACTGTCGTTCCCCCTCTCTCTCCCCTTTCATGTCTAAAGCTGTCCTATCTAATACAGGCCAACAAAAATGAGACACACACCAAATCTGTGTTAGCGCACTTCTCCTATGCAGAGATAATCCATCCACCTCACAGGTGTGGCATATCAAGATGCTGATTAGACAGCATGATTATTGCACAGGTGTGTTTTAGGCTTGCCACAACAAAAGATCACTCTAAAATGTGCAGTTTTACTGTAAGCCTTTAGTGTACATAGAAAAAAATCTTTGAGTTCAGCTCATGAAAAATGGGGGCAAAAACAAAAGTGTTGCGTTTATAATTTTGTTCAGTGTGCTTTTAGACAAGACATTAATAAGTATATAGAAATAATAGATAGATAAATAAGAAAACATTCAGGTATGTAGTTGCCATGCCATTCTAAGAATACAAGTAAAAAATAAACTTAAAGAAAATAAACAATCAAAGAGAAACTCCCTAAACAAAACATACAACCTGTAGCAAATCTCACTCACTCTAGGTCTGCAGCACTGTCGATTTTCATGAAGTCTTGTTTGGCGCGGAGCAAGATCTCTGGCTCAAGCCTTGGCAATGGCGCAGAATAGTTTGAGCAAGGCAGAGGGCAGACGGGCACCAGAGGTAGTGAGAAGAAATTAAGCACACAAAGGGAGAGACCAGACATATGCACAAGCACACACATGAACACACACTAAAACAAGGACCAACACACACAAACACACACTCAAACAAGCACCAACACACACATGAACACGCACTCAAACAAGCACCTCCACACACACACAGCATATTAGGTAATAAATGATCGAGGAGATTTGCACAAACAGAAAAAAAATCATCTGTTAAAAGTGGTAGCCCCTAATTGTTAAACAGGGGCTTGCAGGGTGGCGTGTCAGATAACCAAACGATCGGCTTAGTAGTGCAGATAGGATGAACCCTGGCAACCAAGACAGAAACCACCTCCTGATAAAAGATTGAATATGGTGCTAGCTAGCCCAGTCAGGTGATTGCTGGGGGTTAGTTAGCCCACAAACTGGCATAGTGGAAGCTGATAAGCATGACATACATGGATAAAAGCAAGAGTGTGTGTAAAGGGTGGGGGAGGGAAGAGCTCTTTCTGTCTGAGATACTGGTAATAATGTATTAACTGGCTTTGTGTGTGCAGTGTGTTTGCATTTCCTCACTTAATATCCTGGCTGATTTGCCTCTCTAGACGATGCCGCCGCTCTTCCAGCTGTTCAATGGGGCTGTCCTCTGGAAACTCATAAGGAGCGCTTCGCATCTCGCTCTCTGCCATGCTGCGTGTGAACAGCTCCTTGTGCAAACACGTTATTCCATTTATGGTGTCATAAAACAGGAAAACATGTTCAACTTCCATGCACCAATGGACTTTGGGGCTCACACAAAATCACCTGCTTCATGTCCCTTCAAATAAAGCCATGAAAGGCCAAGGAAGGTATTGAACTGGAGTGGTTCAAAATAAGAAAGCTTTGATGAACACGTGACATAGCTTCTAATTTACTTGCATAATTTTAAGGAAATTTTCTTCATTTTACAGGCAGGCAGTTTAATATTACTTGTGGGTTCATTCAGTAAATAATCAAAAGCTACAGCTGAAATTATTCTCCAGGCAGAAGCCAGCGAGACACTATACAGTTAATTGGTTCACTATTAAAGTTTAAAAGATTTTCAAACTTCCCACCATATATTTAAATAACTAGCAAATTCCATATTCTAACAAATGCCAGTAACGGGTGATTAAAATAGCTCAATATTTAGCTTGACGTAGGTAAGCTGTACCTATAAGAATTAATGTAATCAGTGTGGCTTTGAATTCTTACCTCAGCAATCTCTTTGTACTTTTCTTCCATGGATGTTCGCAGGTCTATTGTGTAGTGTGAGAGAGAAACAGGCGTCCCTGGAAGAGATCTTTGGGGCTTGAGGGGCTTAGGACCAGAAGCACTACACAGGTCTGTAGGCAGACAGAGACGAGTGTTACAGAGTTACAGTAGGTGATAGAAACAAACAGCCTTTTGAGCACAGTAATGTCTACACGTGTGTCTGGATCAAAAGGAAGGGGTCTGCCTCAGTCATTCAAACTATTTTTTTACATGTATTTAGAAAAATAAGTAATGTAACACTGCTGTCATTTCTAAAATAAAGTAACTTGAGTAGTTATCTAAGTACATTGTTCTGTCATCTATGCATATTTTCTTAGCTATGTAAGATTTCAGCAAAGTAAAAATACTTTGTGTCTACTGAATAGTGTATGATTTGAGTTGGTTTCCTTTGACCAGAGATAAGTACATGGTTTAGTTTTCTGCATCTGGAGCCACAATAATCACAAGAATCCATCTTGAACTCTGAAAGGTCACATTTAACAATGCTGTCTCTTTTCTGTAAAGTACCACAGCAACTTTTACTAAGCTGTGTTTTTTTTGTTATTTATTAAGGGAATCACCTAGATATATTTGCTTATGTAAAAGATGAGTAACAGTACCTCCAGTTGACTAATGCAATATGTCCACTACAAAGCATAGTGTCTAGGGAAAAGAGCCATATGAATTTTCCCAGGTTAGTACAGGCTAACAAAATACTGTGTTGTGTGTGCGCTTAGGATTGATTGTTGGATTGATAAGGCCTGTAGTTTACGATGTTAATGTTTACTACTGAAACAGCTCTGACAGAAAATGATTTACATAGACTTTGGACAAACCGCTAATACAAACAACTGCTAAAACTAGAAAATCAGTCAACTTCCAGTTATTACAGTAGTTGCTGTAATACATAACTGATCTCATAGGGCACAACCAAAGATAGGCTATCAAGTGGTTTCAAGACTTCCTTTGTTTCCTCCCTTCGGCTACATCCACATTAGCCAATTTTTTTGGTATATACACTGAAGAAAAAAAACACACATGAGTTGCAAACAGTCAGCCAGAAGTGCAACAAATGCAAATAGGACATAACCATGTTTACCTATGAAGCTCCGGAGACAGTGACAGCATGTTAATCCTTGTATTATGTTCAAGAACAGAAGCCGGTTTAAGGAAAAAACAGCTGTACCAATATATAGTGTGTCACTTCAATCCCACACGGGCATGCACAAACACTTGAAAAAGAACTACCCCAACCCACCTGTACACACACACACACACACACACGTGAGAATGACATAGAGGGGCCTTTCCCCCTCTAGACCTGCTGAAAACAGATGTCTGCTGCACTCCAGCCTAAACTAAAGTCAAGAGGGAAAAACTACCAAAAGACAAAAAGCCTTTGTCTCCAAAGACTGAGGGACACAGAGGAACATCAAATTTACTGATTCTTGTGTACATTCTAAAGACAGCCATGACTTTCACTTAAAGAGAACCATACTTTAAAGAGTACCATAGTTATGTGCGCACACAGTAATTCACTCACTTATAATACGTCTATGGCTTTGGGAGTGGTGTGTTCACTCTCCTCTGTAATTGGTTGCCATTGGTGGTACTGTGTCTGGCCTGTCACAATCAGTCTTTGTAATCTGCTGTCTGCCTCCAAGGCTGTGGAGTCTGGAAAGGAACTCTTCCCAGTATAGTAATAGTAGCATGACAACATAAATCATTTCATTATTGCACAAAGAGGTTTTAAAGTGCCCATTATATGACATTTTTTCTAGGATTTGGGGTGGTATTGTGTCTCTGGTGCTTCCACACGCATACAAGCTTTGAAAAAAAAACTATTCATGCTGTTTTGAGTGAGACACAGGTTTCTGAATGTCCTCTGCCTTCATTCTCTGGGTGAGCTGTTCAAGAACTCCACAGCTTCCTACGTAACTAGCCGAGACAAGGTGGCTAACCGTAGCACGCTACCTCATTCTCAATGGCAAAACACTGCTACAACATACACTAGTTCACCATAATCTACAAAAGAGCTACTTGCATGTCACTGCAGGTATTCCACTAGTGCCCCTTGTTTAGAAGAAGTCTCCCAGCTAATCCTGCCTTGTACTGACCGAAGTAGTAAAAACAGTTAGCTAGCTGATGTTATCATTGCCTAGCTACTGCACATGTGCGGCTCCCAACAAAGATAGTATAGAAGTGAGACGTCTCACTCTGTAGCTAAAACAGAGACACACAGGGTGAAAAGAGAAGCTGCAGTAATGTGCAGTACAACCCAAACATGGTGTTATTTGAAAATGAAACCACGTAAACCTATTCTGGCACAACCTCAAAATTCAATTATGAACCTGAAAATGAGCATAATATGGGCGCTTTAAAGGATGCGAGTTTCAGCCTTGCCCCGATCTGCTGACAATCATATGTTCATTGCTTAAGGACATACAAGAGTGTTTGAACATACATGTGTAAAGTATAGCCCAACAATTACTGGATTTTTGAGGTAGATATGAGTTTTCACATAATTATTACATAAACACAACATAAACATTTTCGATTTTTAAATAAATCAATATTTACTGAGCACAACATTTGATTGCTGAAAAACTTTGGCAACCCTTTTTAAATTACCTCTAACATATATGTTTCATATAAGTGCTGACATTTCTTGCTATCAACATGGCCAACATATACACCTATGCAAATATTTCTCCTATAAACTAATATAACCATGGTCAAATTATCAGATTATATGCAAAGTGCACACAAGTGGAATGGATATTAAAACATGCCCATTTTCACATGACAAACAGATGACTTCAAGTATACAGGCACACAAACAGAGTCATCCCCAGTATAGTATCCATCTAATCCCTTGGCTATGACCACAGATGACTCTTAATCCAGCACCCCAACTCTATTTATACCTGTGACATTATGGTAGTAAAGGTCTAGTGTCTAAAGATCAAGCGTGTTGTATGTTGTACAGATTGTAAAGCCCCTTGAGGCAAATTATTGTGCTTGGATGTGATTTATGATATTGGGCTATATAAATAAAACTGACTTAACTGGACATAGGGAGCACACACCCTCTACACACATCTTTACAAGTAAACACAACCACACTGGGGGATCAAAACAACAGGAGGCACTAGCAAGTTTTTGATAGACTTCAAGAAAGACTAATAAACCATAAAAGGCCTGTATGATTCATTCAGTTAATGGCGAATTTAAAAAGTCCAAATAGCAACTAGATACGTAAATGAGGGTCCTGTTAGTTTGTCTTCAAAGTGTTAGTGTATCTTATACCTAATTTAACACAGTAAACAAAAGAAATGTTTTTGATCTCTGGGCCATGAAGTCCAACAATAAAACACTTTCAACATGGGACAAAACACTCATGTCTCTTTGTTTCAAACCACTGTGCAGAATGGCATGCAAATGTGTTTTGGCACACAGGCTGGCCAAGAAACCCAGTTTTTAGCCTCATTTCAAAACACACTGTTTAATGTGTGAGGGTGTCTTGTCTTTGCTAGAATTCAATCCTTCCATTCTTAATTATCCATTGTGAGTAAATTTCTTAGACCAGTGAGTAATATTGATAAAGCTCTCCATCTCAGCTTTCTCTCACATATCTGGGACCCGAGTCTGCACTCCTCCCACATACACTACCCACCTGTTCTTTTGAACCCTACCAGAAAGACAGTCATCCAAAGCTATGTGGAGCTGCCTCTGCTTTATAAGGATAAATACAGTCCTTCCAGTCCCTCAGGCCAAAAGTAGCAGCAGACTAGTCAGGCAGTGACATAATAAAGTAGTCAAACAAAACATTGTACAGTACAATGTTTTGTTTGACTACTTTATTATGTGTCACTGCCTGTCTGGTCTGCTGCTACATTTGGCCTTAGGGTCTAGAAGGACTGTTCTTGAAAATATTCCATAACCAGATTAATATATATCAATTTGACAACTTCTATTTAGTATATGAAGTTAAGTGTATTTGACAATAAAAAACTACTTTGTATACAACAAACTTCAAGTTCTATAATTCCCACATTGTTCTACATTTATTATATCCAGTGTAATTGATGAGCATATCAATTACAGAGAAGGGGTATAAGTAATTATATACTGTATGTGTATGCTTACTGATTAAATCACCAAATTATAAACTGTCACATTATTCTCAAATGTCAAAGAGGCCATCTTGAGCAAAATAACAAGATCCAAAATTCCTGCCCTTTCGGGGAATACATCTGGCTAGATTTTAACTCGTTAGCCACACTGTGCTAGATACAAATAAAAGGAACAGCAAACATGTTGTGGCACTACTTGCTCTTTGCCCCGACATGTCACTAGAGCCAATTAGATATTGGACAATTTCACCAGTTTATGTCTCAAAGAAATAATGAGAAAAGTTGTCTTCCATTTTAAATCTACATCTTACATGTAAATAGACTGTTTTTATATAGCACTTTTCTAGTCTTAACAACTACTCAAAGCACATTAAGATAGTACAGACACCATTCACACACACATTCATACACTGTGACTGAGGCTGTTGTGCCACCGGCTCATCAGATAAACACTCACACTCACATTTACACTCCGATGGCACAGCATCGGAGGCAACTGTGGGTTCATTGTCTTGTCCAAGGACACTTCAACATGGGACTGCAGAGCCAGTTAAAATACAGGGAGCATAAGTATACACCCCCCTATGTTAAAATACAGGGGGCATAAGTATACACCCCCCTATGTTAAAATACAGGGGGCATAAGTATACACCCCCCCATGTTAAAATACAGGGGGCATAAGTATACACCCCCTTATGTTAAAATACAGGGAGCATAAGTATACACCCCCCTATGTTAAAATACAGGGGGCATAAGTATACACCCCCTATGTTAAAATACAGGGGCATAAGTATACACCCCCTATGTTAAAATACAGGGAGCATAAGTATACACCCCCCCATGTTAAAATACAGGGGGCATAAGTATACACCCCCTATGTTAAAATACAGGGGGCATAAGTATACACCCCCTATGTTAAAATACAGGGGCATAAGTATACACCCCCCCATGTTAAAATACAGGGGGCATAAGTATACACCCCCTATGTTAAAATACAGGGAGCATAAGTATACACCCCCTATGTTAAAATACAGGGGCATAAGTATACACCCCCTATGTTAAAATACAGGGGGCATAAGTATACACCCCCTATGTTAAAATACAGGGAGCATAAGTATACACCCCCTATGTTAAAATACAGGGGGCATAAGTATACACCCCCTATGTTAAAATACAGGGGGCATAAGTATACACCCCCCTATGTTAAAATACAGGGGGCATAAGTATACACCCCCCCCATGTTAAAATACAGGGGGCATAAGTATACACCCCCTTATGTTAAAATACAGGGAGCATAAGTATACACCCCCCTATGTTAAAATACAGGGGGCATAAGTATACACCCCCCTATGTTAAAATACAGGGGGCATAAGTATACACCCCCCTATGTTAAAATACAGGGAGCATAAGTATACACCCCCCATGTTAAAATACAGGGGGCATAAGTATACACCCCCCTATGTTAAAATACAGGGGGCATAAGTATACACCCCCTATGTTAAAATACAGGGGCATAAGTATACACCCCCCATGTTAAAATACAGGGGGCATAAGTATACACCCCCTATGTTAAAATACAGGGGGCATAAGTATACACCCCCTTATGTTAAAATACAGGGAGCATAAGTATACACCCCCTATGTTAAAATACAGGGGGCATAAGTATACACCCCCTATGTTAAAATACAGGGGGCATAAGTATACACCCCCTATGTTAAAATACAGGGAGCATAAGTATACACCCCCCATGTTAAAATACAGGGGGCATAAGTATACACCCCCTATGTTAAAATACAGGGGGCATAAGTATACACCCCCTATGTTAAAATACAGGGGCATAAGTATACACCCCCCCATGTTAAAATACAGGGGGCATAAGTATACACCCCCTATGTTAAAATACAGGGAGCATAAGTATACACCCCCTATGTTAAAATACAGGGGGCATAAGTATACACCCCCTATGTTAAAATACAGGGGGCATAAGTATACACCCCCTATGTTAAAATACAGGGAGCATAAGTATACACCCCTATGTTAAAATACAGGGGCATAAGTATACACCCCTATGTTAAAATACAGGGGGCATAAGTATACACCCCCTATGTTAAAATACAGGGGGCATAAGTATACACCCCCCATGTTAAAAAATACAGGGGGCATAAGTATACCCCCCCATGTTAAAATACAGGGGCATAAGTATACACCCCCTATGTTAAAATACAGGGGGCATAAGTATACACCCCTATGTTAAAATACAGGGGGCATAAGTATACACCCCCCTATGTTAAAATACAGGGGGCATAAGTATACACCCCCTATGTTAAAATACAGGGGGCATAAGTATACACCCCCTATGTTAAAATACAGGGGGCATAAGTATACACCCCCCTATGTTAAAATACAGGGGGCATAAGTATACACCCCCCTATGTTAAATTTACATAGAGGCAGGCAGATTTTCCAGAATGACCAGTTATTATGCATCCTGATAAAGTTCCCTTGGCCTTTTGAATTATGTATTGTTAATACCAGTACTACAGTATAGTACCAGTATATATGTACACACATTCATACCATCATACACACGCATGCAAGCCTGTTAGTGGTTTAGAGGGGCTGGTGGTTTATTTTTATGGGATGAAAACTAAATTATATTGTAAAAATATACATTAATTAGAGTATACACATCACAATATAAATGTGTACATTCAATTACAACAATAATAAATAAAGAATAAATAACTAATTTGATGTTACGGAAGCTCATCAAACACATTGTTATAACAGTTTATACATTTGATGCTTTGAGATTTGGGAAGTGACTTAACTTCCACTAAAAAAGAGGGAATAACGGTTGAATGGAACTATATAGAAATAGATTTTTTGTTTATGAAGAAAAATGTCCCTAGTCAATTTTTTTGTTAAATGCTTTTAAATGGAATTCCGTTGCTAGGCAACAGCCTGGCCCCCTTGCTAACTTCTTGTCAGTTGATGTCATTTACATTCACTGTAACAGGAAATCAACATGGAAAAAAACTCCAGCTCCCACAACACTGTAACTTTTGGGAATATGGGAAATTAACTCGAACTACCAAACTTCTGATTGGCAGGCAACCGCTCTACCACGGAGCCACAGCCGCCCCGGGTATTGTGCGTTACCTCACAATGCCTGCTTGCAAATCCCTTTTTTCCATTGCTCGATTTAGTTCAGAATGAAAGACAACAAGACAGCATAGATAATTGATGGGTCTCCTATTCACTCAGATATCAACATGTTAGGGGGATGGTCCTCTGTTGGCTTCATGCTTAAGTGACAAGAGGTCAACTTAGCAGTTTTTTTTTTGTTTTTTTTAACAGAAGTGAAGGTTTTATGTAATAGGTTTACTACATCAACGCTATTTCTTTTATACATCCATGTAACGATACATTTGTTTGGCGGTAGCACCAGTGATACTCAGCAGTTTTTATTCATAGCAGAAACCTTGGTGCTTTAGCTTCAGAATACTCAAGTTGTGCTGTATGCTGTATGTAACTTGCATGGACGCTACCACACTACTTGATTAATTAAAGAGCCAACTTAAGCTCCTGACAAACTATTTTATTTAGAAAACAGCAACGCTTTTTAAAAGCAGCACTAGAAATGGGGATGTGGCCTTGACCAACTGCCACTTTGCTCGTTTTCAAAGCCATGATGTCTCTCTCTCATGGGTGGGCCAAATTCTCTGGCCGGACACAGCAGAGAAAGGGGAGGTCACCTTGCTCATTATGACCTCATAAGGAGCAAGATTCCAGATTGGCCCATCTGAGCTTTCATTTTCTCAAAAGGCAGGACACACAGGGCTCAGTTTACAGCTATTGCCATTTCTAGTCACTGGGGGGACCATAGGCAGGCTGGGGGAACTCATATTAATGTAAAAAACTAGCTAGGTTAGTTGGCAGAACAAGACAACCAAATGTTTCAATCAACTTTGATAAAGTGAAAAGACAATGAGAGGGTCATTTAAGATGAAAACATGGACAACAACCAAAAACAAGTTCAGGTCTATTTTAATGTCCATAGGGCTCTGGTTAGCATTGCTAAGCCTCTATCTTGATTGACAGGTTGGCGTGCAGCCACGTCCTAAAGCATCAACTGTATTGTCGTTTTTAAAATAAATTGGACCATTATTTACAAAATGAACATCATGCTGTATTTGAGAATACTTAAAAAGTAGCAATTGAGGCCATGAACTCAATATGAGAATGTTTATTGAGGTAACAAATCATGTCAGAACTGGGTCTTTCTCCAAGGAATTCTATGGAAACAAAGTTCTTTTTGCAACCGAGAGAGTCGCCAGCTGCTGGAAATTAGACAGAATGCAGGTTTAAGGAACATCCGTTTGGCTTCACTTTTTAGGTTCAGTGTTTGTCCATTATTATTATTATTATTATCTCCACAGCACTAAAAGTCAGGGATGTCACATAGCAGCCAGCAATGCATGCTGGGCATCTTAGAATGAAAGAAACTGTTGATTGCATAAAAATATGTCAGTGTCCCAAAGTAATGTGTTGTAGTTTACTTTTGGTCTATTGTGATTGTGGCTTTGTTTTTTTGTTTCCTGCGATGAAGAGTGATGACACACACTTCAGATGTTCCTTAGCAACCACAGATGATAAATCCCTTCACGTCTTTGTCTCGAAAATACAGTATATTATCAGTACTAGGGATCAGTACAAGGGAACAAACATAGCTGATACAATTTGACAGCTAAAAACTACTGCCTGCAAATTCACTTTGTAAACAGTTGGGGCATAATTTTCTTTTAAAGAAAAACACAAGACAATAATAAATTTCAATGCATACAGAAAAACCAAGATAATTGTCAGGACAGTGGAAGGAGACATTTACCTTAAAAGGGCTCATATTATGCCTTTTCTCTTACCTTTATTGTGTTTATATATCTCTCTCTCTCTCTCTCTCTCTATCTATATCTTTGTGCATGTTATAGGTTTACAAAGTAAAAAAAGCCCAAAGTCCACCCCAAAGGGACTTACCATCTCCGACAGAAAACACTGTTCACAAACTGCTCCAAACTGTTCTATTGTAGTCCAGCATTTACTTCCGTGACAAACGTGCGTCACATCTTACAATTCTCGCCTAGCGCGGCACACACTAATACTCTGACTGGCTGGTTGTCCTTACCTAGCTACTGTGCATGTGCGACTCCCAACAAAGATTGAATAAAAGTGTGATGCCTCACTCTGTAGCTAAAACAGAGAGCTCAACACACACAGGGTGAAAAGAGGATCTGTAGCAATGTGCAGTATGACAAAAATGTGGTGTTTTTTTTTTTATAAAACCATGTAAACCTATTATGGTACAATCTCAAAATACAGTTATGAACATGAAGATGAGCATAATATGAGCACTTTAAAGGCAGGGTTGGTAATATTACAAAGCTAGCAAGATTTGAAAATGGCATCTACTTAGGGCTCCGTCTAACCCCTCGAACTTCCCTCAAGGCTCCGACCCACAGAGCTGCATGAGCACCGCTGCTTCAGAGCAGAGGGGAGAAAGTATCGCAATTTTCACTTCAAGTCTCATTCACCAGTAAGCAAACACCCAATATTATCATATACATACCTTTTAAACAAAGATAACTACTGTTAGCAAATTGGTAATGAGCTCAGGATCGTACACGGGAGGGGGTAGAGTACGCGCAGTAGGCCAAGGAGGAATTTCATTGACTCTTTCAAAGAGGACCGCATGGCAGTGATTGGTAGGAGTTTTCACTGGATTACAGCAGCTACAGATGACAAATCTTTTCCGCTCCTTTTTCAGAGCCCATAAGCTATTTATTACTGTTGGGGAGTAAAGACCATTTAAAAAAATATATATCAAAAAAGTAAGTCTTGTAAATAGAAACCAACCCTGCCTTTACCTGTTACTCTGCAGCTTTCTATAACATAGACAGCCTTTAAAAGGAGACAGAAGTCACTTTTCATTGCCATCGCATACACCAACACACAAAATAGATGCTTTTAAAACTGAGACCCCAGCAGTTTCAGTATCTGTCTGTTAATACAAACTGCCTGTAGAGTACAGTGTTTATGAAGATGCAGTTCTAAAGATATTTATTATTTTTTTCCAGCTTCAGTGGCACCTTGTTAGCAGCTGTATGTCTGCTGCAACCCCCTGTCTTGTAGACCGTATACCTCATGTTGTATGTTTTGCTCATGTCGGCACACACACAAACAGCAGCAGGGACTAAATGTCCCAAATGTTAACTCATTGCAAGAGCCAGACTCTGCAGTAAACTATGGCACACATCAAGCTTTCCAAATATCTGCATAATACCAACAGACCGAGCTAACAGATGCATGACGTATTTTTCTCTTTCAGTTAAAGAAAATCTTCCCCTCATTTCTACATTACCTCCCACTGGTTTTCTACATCAGCTTATTCCAGTACACAGCAACTGTGTTTACTGACACCTCATCTGTCACTATGAGCTTGCTTGTGCGGTATTTCAGAAGCGATAAGTACCATGCCTCACACAGAACTGCTGTAACTTCTGGTAACACAGTATTCACATGAACAGGCTCTACTAAGGTTTATCATTAAGCAGCAAAGGTTACAGTACCTCTATCTCCCTGTCTTGTCCTGTTCTCACAGTCTCCGTTATGGTTGCAGTGGCCTTGTCTGAGCTCTTGGGATGCTGGGACATGTAACTAGGCCTGGGACGGTCGATGTACCCTCCCCCCGCTGGCACAGTGGAGGAGAGAATGACAGCAAAGAGAGAAGGGAGAGACAGGATACGCTCTTTCCTAAACACAAGCTGCTCTAACACCAGGATCATATAATTCCCCCCCCTTTTCTTTGCTTCTCCTGTTGTAACTGTCGCCACCTCCAGTGTGCTGGTGAAGCAAGTTTTTTTTTTCCTCTGCCTCTCAGCTGCTTCCTGGATTACACCGGTTTTCAGTGCATGAACAGCACAACCTTCAAGATCCCGGATTTAAATACTGATTTAGAACATACCACGTGGCAGAAAAGGGGAGGGACCAGGGTGAACCACTTCCGTCTCTATTGTGCTGTAAAATGGAGGAGGCCCTGCATCTATGGCCACTCTCACTTCTTCTCTACCTCCCACCTCTTATTCATGATGCACCATTTCCATCTCCTCATGACCAACATTTAAAATCATGATACGAATACCAGTATTTATATGAAATAATTATTACTAAATAATAAATATAATTCAATGTTATAAAATGTGCTTATTGCTGTGACTTAAAGGTCCAATATGTAATATATTTACTGTAATAAATCCAAAAATGACCCCAATGCATCAGATATTAAGGAAACATGCTAAGTTGAAATATCTTTTCTGACAACACTGCTAATGCCAGTATGTTCTCCTTTTGTAATTTCCAGTCCGTGACGGAATTTCTGTTTGTGTTTTGGCCTGTGTGTTATCAACTGTCCTGTTTGATAGCCAGGCCGAGTTGCCAGATATACCTGTAAAAACAAACAGCTGTAACGTTAGTACAGCCATAAAAGCAGCAAACAAACAAACGGATCAACGGAGAATTCTACCCAACCTATAAAAAACCTGGCATGTTTCTAACAGTTGCGTGACCAGAGATGTTACAAACCCTGTGTAAATACTGGAGATGTATTTGAAAGATGTAGAGCCCAAAAGGATGCAGAGTTGGCGGGGTAGACAACTCTTTCTATATTTTTGAATTTGTACTGCAGTAACTGTTTTAAACACTAGCTGTCAGCATTACATATTGCACCTTTACTATTTCAAAGCCATTATGTGCCGATTGGTTTTGTTATGCTTGCTTTTGATGAGCCTGTTTTGATTCATCCATGCAGCATGCCAAATGTCCCATGCAGCAAAATAAAGAGTAAACTTCATTTTTCATGATGTGAATCATTTTTATGTGATCGTCAGATGTTTAAATTCAATGTCTGAAGTATGATTACTTGTGTGTGAGGTTGATATTCTTAAAACTGAGCACAAGTATGAGTATATGATTGTGTGCACATGCAAGTGAGCCTATTTACATGCAGCATGCCATGTTGCTTCCCTGCATTGATCACATGATGCCAGGAGGCTTTTTCCTTCCTCTCTCTCTCTCTCTCTCACATGACGCTTGTGCAGCACAAGGGAAGACCTGTCTGCTGTATTTCACAATGTACTACAAGAAATCTGCTACAAGTCTTTTCAAATTCCCAACATTTAGAGCAAAGATCATTAAGATTTTTTCCAGGTGAAGGGCTGTGAACTTGTACTAGCTTGAGGCAACTGTTTTTCTTTGACTTTCTGTTCTGAGTAGCCCAGCCTGAGATTTGGCAGATTTGGTCCATGGAAATGGTCCATGTCAGTTATACTAAGCTACAGCTTGTAATACAGAAGTAACTTTTACAAGACTGTAGAATGCCATGATTGACCAATCAGAACCTCATATTCAACTAGGCAGTGTGATACAATTTAGTATGGAAAGCTCCCTAGGGGTAACAGAACAGAGCCAACATGACTAGGCAAGTCATGAGATACAGAATATACATGAATGCAAGAGAAGCCCAAAGAGGCATGTCATGTGAGGAACAGTATTCTTGATAAATGATCAACCAGAACAGGGCAGGCTGGGGGTGTGGGGGGAGCACAGTAACCAGTATCTGCAGCATGGAGCAGATGTATAGCAAGTAGCACACGTTCAGGCTATCATGGAGCGATCTTCAAATAGACTTTGTATCCAAATGTACATGCCAAAGATCCTCTACATTCTGTTTACATTATCCAGCACCATACAGAGAAAATTGAAATGTCATCCCTTGTTTAGGGTAAATGATGATGATGAGTATGTTTTGCCATTGATGACATTGCTTTCTTACAACAATAAAATCAGATCAAGCTGAGATGTTTGCTGCAAAAATCCAGTACATATACAGTACATGTCCACTTTCTTTCTTTAAATGACATTTCCCGATTTGGCGTGTTTTTCCAACTCCCCCCCCCCCGAAGAGGGACGTAAGAGCTGGCATTGTTCTTAAGACCCTTGTCAAGCAAAGCTAATAACCCTGCAAAGAAATTCCTATGTGAATAAAACAGGACAAATATTCCACATAATACGGTGTATCTCTCTTCCCGAGTTCATCAGAAAATTTCTCAAAATAAATCCTCCCTGCAACCCATCATGCGCAAATACACAAAAACACTGATTGTATAGACACATGCAAACATGTACACATACACTGCATATAAATGAACAGTTCAAAAGAAACAGACATGCACATTCACACACCCCTTCAATTCTGTGATTATCTAGAGCCCTGTCCAGTCACCAAACCTCTTGCCACCTCTCAGTGCAGCTCTTACCATATCTGATTATAGAAGAGAGAAGCACTGTGTCACTTGACACTCAACATGTAGCACACTGTACTTAGTACTGCTCAGACATTGAGAGGTTAATATCCCATTCCTGAGACCAAAGGTGAGTCAGGGATCAAACCAAAAGCCCATAAAAAAAAGAGTGTTGGTTCACAGAGATTGTAATGAGGTGTCTGATTACACACAACCTGTTTCTAAGAACTTATCAACTCAAGCTGACAAGTGATCATTTATAATCTATTAATTCATAGCCCCACTCTCCTAGAATGAGTGATTTACTCTTATAGCTGAGATCAGTGTTGAGAAACTGTGTGGGTGTTTGCATAATTTCACATTGCATTAGTGGAGATCATTAGGTGACCATAGGAGTGGTGGGCGAGCGATGACTCTTTGAGGTCACAGGACAACAAAAAATCCAGTCAGGGACCAAACATCAGCAGACACTGGATCCTCTGTGATCAATGAGGTGGATTAAATGAAAACAGATCTTCATTAGAAGCCATGCTGAGGGCAGGGACAGACCAAAGCAGCATGCTTAACCGTACCTCAGCAATGAAATACAACCCATCATAACCTTGGGTATATAAGCATCGTCTGTCAGCCTGCAAATCACCGCAGTGGGACGTGATGTGTCCAATGGCATAATGTTGAGTTGTGGTGACACTAAAAGACAGATATTGTGGCTCTGCTTGTTATCTACTCACCCCAAGCAACAATAGGCCCACCTGTTGGTGTTACAGCTTTTGATGCCTAGGTTCCTGGTGCCCCAAAATCCCTTTTCCAGAACTGGCACACTTCCTCTGTTACATGGGAAGCACATGGGCTATTCATAGCAGAAGAAAGCCCTGGAATGTTCCACCGAAACACAGAACAAACTGGTCCTCACTCATCGCTCACTGCAGGGCAGCCAAAGACCCAAGATCCAAACAACCAGCCACTTGTTTAAAACTGATGGACTGACTTCAAAAAGCGCTTTTGTGCCAGAGACTCCCTCTAGTGGTGAAATGAAAAATGCAGAACTGTACTTCTGTATTAAATGTACTATAAAAAGCATTTCACAGAAAAATGTTGACACATTTTACCAAATATAAAATACATGCCTAACTGGGTTTGCGCATAATGTATTAACCCTCATGTTGTCCTTGGGTCAAAATGACCCATTTTCCAATATTAATGTTGTTTTTAATTAACCAAAATAACATGATTGATTCCACATAACGCTCTTTGGCAAGTACAAATCTCTACTTTCATTAATTTTTGCGTGTCTTATTCAATTTTATAGCATTTGAAAAAAATAAAATTGAAGTGGTTTCGAAATAGTATTGAGTAAAAGTTGACATACTCCAGTCTGTGATTATCCATCAACATACTTTCCTTTAATTTTAGTCTAAATAATTCCCACGTTAGGTATAATTTCCTATAAATGAGGTTTGACCATAAATTCCAAAAATAACTGTAAAACTAAAGTTAATGAGTTATTGTTACGTAGTGTTGAAAACGTCCCAAAAGGTGACAAACGTTGAAAAAAAAAAAAAGCATCAAAAGTGATGGAAAAAAAAAGACAAAAACGTAAGAAAAAGTTAAAAATACTGATAACAAAAGTGTTGATTTTCATTTTTGACAGGAAGACAACACAAGGGTTATCTTCTGAAACAAAAGTCTATAATTGCCATACCTTTTAGTTGCTTTGAGTCCCAAATGTGTCTTCAATGGTTCCATCATTGATATAAATTTTAAAGTTTAATAATATAAATAATACTAAATTGTGCAGTGACACTTATCAGTAGTAAAAAATACATCCAACACCCCTTTAGCAGGAGTAGGAAACACAATATGGTTGAACACCCAAAAAAACAAATGTGATGGGGCCCCAGTCAGGGCCTCACAAGTTTCTGTCTACTGTGGGGCCAGAGGGGTTGAGGGTGGAGTGAAGTGGGCTGGCTGAGGCCAAGTGCAAGTTAAGGTCCATAGGGTAACATTCTAGACGTTGTTGCCACACATGCAAATTAAAGCCCTGACAGGGTGATTCAGGATTGTTGGCATTAGCACCGCTAGCAATCCACATTTCGTCTACCCTCTCTCTCCCTTTGTGATCCACTGATCAGCAATATGAGCTCCATAGGCGCACAAATGGTGATTTAAAAATTATTTTTTTTTAATTCAAAAATTGTGATGGCAACTGTCTGTTATACTAAGCAACTGTTTGTTATGTAAGGGATAATGTAGAGCGAGCCGATTATCAGGACCCCAACGCAAAGTGATCTTGAATCAGACTGAAGGGGTTGTATTCGCTATAACAACCGCCTTGCTCTACGTTATCCTGCTTATTACATGGTTACTTACCAAATAAATCAATAATTTGATACAAAATATTAATTTCAAAAAGGAGTTTGATTTAAATATGATTGTATTACTTCCCCTAAAGAAAATAGTCTGTTATGTCTCTACGGTTGGAATCCAGCGTCCATAACCCTTGGAACCATTGTATATCCTGCACTTACTGCTATTGCACTTCTGGTTAGACCCATAGACCGTTAATATTATTAATATTAAGTTATAAAGCCAATAAGTTAGTAAAGATCAAGGTAAGCTTGTCTGAATGACAACAAAAAGCGCAGAAGTGACTCATGCTGGAGAGAGGAATTCCCTCCACCTCTTTGGCAGATACTTTAATAGCCTCTATAAATCACGTCATATAGCTTTGGCTGCGAAGCTAGGACATTACATATTCTGCTTCATGTGATGCAATGAAGGTCTGGTGGGAAAGAGCAGCCTGCAGCTAGAGACAGATTCCTGCACTGAGAATACTGAGTAATCAATGTTTCAACTAGCAAATAAACAGCAGCACTTGCATAAGATAACCATTCAATATGTGCAGGAGATAAGAATGTATTTTACAAAACTAAACTTAAACACCAAGATTCTTAAAAGGAAAGATGCCGTATAGTCGGGCTATTTCTAAGGTTGCTATAAGAAGTAACATAGGAAACACTGAGGGCTTCAGTTCATGACATTGATTAAACACCTACTGCTCAAGCTGCAGCTAGAGCAGCTTTTTCTGCAGCAGAAATTTGGCATTGTGAATGTTAACAGACTGGTGTGGTCAGATGGAAGTGCTATAATGGGTGGCCTACATGTGGCTCTTATGACAGACTGGGAGTGCAGAGAGCTCAGCCAAGCGGCTAATTGAGAGAACTTATATGACTGCATGGATGGAGAGACCTCTAAGTTATTTATTACTGCAGCAAAGACAGGCTTCTTCAGCAAATACAGTAGTGTGTATATATGTCAACGTGAGTCACTGCTTGAGATCTGCTGCGGCATCCCTCCAAACACTCAACATTTGTTCAGTGCTATGGCACAGTAAGGGAAGTAGCTTCAACTTAAATCAATATTAACATTTAACTGGCTCATAGATACATTGCTGGTCTAACATTTTAGTTTCTTCCCAAAGAGACCAGTTAGCAGCAACTTCAAAGGTAATAACTGAGCTACGATCATGTGGCCTGTATCCCATCACACTAAAAAGTTTATGAAACTCCTACGCATACCTTCGACCTAATCGACACAACGGTTAAGTAATATACCACAATGTACCAGGTATACATGCCTGTGGTGAAAAAGTCCTATTAAAATGTCAATGTCAATAACTAATATATTATTGATTGAATACCATAGCATAAAGTACAGCCACAAAAAAAAAAGAATTAGGGAATCTAAATGTCCTACATTTTGTAATATTTTGTTGCGATGAGAGAGGTGCAGCAAAACAAAAACGATCCCACTGCTCTGTCTAACCCCAGCTAATGAGATAAGGAGAAGCCAGTAGACCCATGATAACCTGTTATCATGCTACAAGGGGAGGGCAAAGGGGCCCATTAAGGGCTGGGCATCTCTTTACAGTGCAGGAATTATCCAAATATACCTTCAACCTTCATAAACTGTAAACTTTTAAAAAGGTTTATCTCCAACATTTGACATTCAAAAAAGTACACTAAATGTTTAGAAATAACTTTGTTACAGTGTTTTACACTGTTCAGTTAATTGGTCAACACTGGGAAAGAAATAATCAATGTAATAAAAGGGAGCATATCTATTTGAGCGGGCAACCCATGTGACAGCTATCAATGGGAAACACTCAAAGGAGGTACCTATAGCGCAATTGTGTGTTCTTTCATCGGCATGCACAATATTACAGTCGAATCAGTAAAAGCAGACTCAGAGCCATATTTTAATGTGTTTTAGGTTTAGCTGTATTATAATATAATTTATTGCATTGTATTTGTTACTACGTACTAACAGAGTGTCAATTACAGAGCAGTCAAAACCATCAACTAGTTTAGAGCTGACAAGATTTGCTGACTCATTAATGAGTCGATTGACAAAACTAATTAACAATAATTTAAAGCTATAGTGCGTAGTTTCTGTCGCCCCCCATGAGGAAAGTTATGACAACATTGTTTGGTGCATCCACATGATGCAAGCCTTCAGTGATCATACACCACCTCCACCCCCCTCCTCCACGCAGTTATTACTAACAATTAGCCCGTCAAATCAAGGAGGACTTGGAGGATTAAAAACAAATGAACTCTTTAGAAGAGGGAATTATCGTTATTTTTATTTCCTCTTCGTCTCCAAAGCTGAACTCTGCGGTTGTTCTTTCTTTGTGGTGACGTAAATCGCATCTCTCGAGCTGCTACACACGAATGTTGCCGAACTACACCATTTTGTAAACATAGGCATATACTGAGAAATACAAAGAGTTTTGTGGAGCTGCTAGGGTTAATTAGCTTTGTATCAACTCATTTGCAATGGCTTGAATGTAACATATTGTAACTGATTGACAATTTATCAAATCAAAATGCCTAGCATTTCTTGAGCCATGCATCACCAATACCAGGACTTGCAGCTCTGAGAACATGCAATGTGCTTGTCAATATTTTGACTGATTAATCAAAATAAATGATCCAATAGATTAACTCAGTTGCACCCCTAGTTTGGTTAAAATAGTATTGCATCACAGTTCTACCCAAAGCAGTATGCATGCTGAATGCTAAATATCAAAATCAGTCAAAGCTTTAAACAAATTAAACCAATGTAATGGTTTTAGCAACCAATACAAAAAACAAAGCCCTACTACTATTGCTACTGCTAAGCCAAATGCATTCTTAAAAGCCACTGCACAAGCATCTGTGTAATTTTCTGACTCCACATTCACATAAGAGCTGAGAGTTTACTAATTCTATGGGACAGACCGACACTAACCAGGGCTGGTGGTGCTCTGCAGGCTCCCCCTCTTGCGAAAGGGGGATTTAGGTTTAGGCTTCCCTTGTTCATCATGGTTGGAGGAGGTGGTGGAGGAAGAGGATGACATCTTGCCGCCTGTGCTCCTGTTACTACTGGAGCTGAGTGAGTCAGAGCTGTGCAGTGGCCAGCAGAGGGAGAGAGGTACACTAGCACCAACACAGGAGCTCTGTCTCTTGGTGGGGTAGCAGGACCCATACTGGGCCGGAAGAAGCTCCTCTGCAGAGTTGGCTCCTCCTCCTTCTAGCCAGCAGCAGGTCAGCACGCGTGCCGCAAAGCAAAAAGCTGAAAAGCAGCCCAAGGCTTCCCCGGCTCCTGCTGGGGTCCATCCTTCTTGGTTGCCCTAGCAACCAGGGAAAGAGCTTCTTGCAGCCGATGCAGGAAAAAAAACAGCCATAGAGGAGGGCATTGCAGATCAAAGTTTGTAGCTACCCCAGCAAGCACGGAGATTGACAAAAAAAAAAAAAACACCAGTTGAGTACCAAGGTGAGTGAAGAACAAAAGTTTTTCCACTCATCTAAAATAGCAATTAGATACACTGGATATCATGAGAATGTGTATTAAAACCAGATCCAGTTGAACAGAAAGTGACAAAAAAAGTTGAAAAATACATATTGGTCCCAAGTGGATAAGCCCAGCATAGTGTGTGAGCTCAATAGTGAACTCTCAATCTTCACTGCTAGAAGAAAATTTAAAAGGTAGTGAGACAGCCAAATCACACAGCAAGGCCCGCCTGACATGATCTATTAAAAATAGTGACAACAACCAATGCCCATCAAGGCTATATGTAGTATTGCAACCTGTGACAAGTACCATAAGCACCATAGAGTGTAAAAGTGTGCACACAATTTTCTCTCACATGGTTCCTGTAGTTTGGAAACAATTATTAGTATTACTATTATTACTAGTACTACTACTACTACTACTACTACTACTACTACTACTACTACTACTACTCTTTATATAAAGTGTAGCTACCACACAAGCTTCCACAAAGCCAGCCAACCTAAGAGTAAAACAAATAAAGCTGTTTATTGTTTTGTTACCAGAACTTTGCTTTATAGACGCTTAATGCTTGATGATTTTGAATAGATTCACCCCTTTCACACAAAATGCTTGTACTAATAGGGGAATGGCAGGGACAGACGTGCCGGATGTGCATCTGGTAAGCCACTACTTGACAGAGTAGTCAGAGCAAAGAGAGCTGGAAAAAAAAAAAAAATGAATGAAGATCCCCATCTAGTGGTATGAAAATGTTATGTAGTTTAGTATACAATTTCTCTTCAAGAATAATGATAATTTAGTAATTAAGTATGATTTTACCTGCTGTCATCCATCCATGGATGGATGGATGACAGCAGGTAAAATCAATTGATTTTACCTGCTGTATACAACATTATAGAGCAGTTTTTAAATAATATGTATTTTTAATGTCAACCAACATATGGTCTCAATGGCAAGAAACTGTGTGGTGTAGAACTTTGTTAGATTCTATGTGATGGTGTTTGAATCACCTGTGCTTTCCCTGTATTTTTAGAACAATGGGACGGGGTGATGTGATTGGTTGTTGAATAATAATGCCCCAACTCCCAGCTGACTCTGCCATTATATGTATAATACCAAATGGAACCAGATTATTTTGCCTAATGGATTTTGGGTTTAGCACTCCACCAAGAATCTCTCCTTTTTCAACTCTTAATAGAACAGTTTTCAGGGATTGTCACTTGGTATAGAGACAGCTTAGAATATACTGTACTGTTGCTGTTTCCCCGAACATTGTCCACTAATTACACTTAAACACTTCAGAATACAACTAAATTGACGTTGCAACTAGAGGGTTATGTTCAACATTTTTGGCCTCTGGTATTACAGTCCAGACTGAACTTCAACTCTGAATAAAATGCTTAGTTTTTTAAAACATTAAGAAACTGATGTAATATGGATTAGATATGAGAGCAAACCCCAAAAACCTATCATACTGATCTCTAAAAGTGAAACAATCTATAAGTTATATAACAAATATCACAAACCAGTTCAAACTATGCCCTGACTTTTGAAAACAGACTTGTACATTCAGAACAATCAAATAACTAAAATGTAACCTTTCTATCAAATGAGCTTGGTGAAAACATATTTCAAAAGATACATTATGGTGGGTAACTGACAAAAGTGTAAGAAGTCAAGGTTTATCTTTGCTTAAAAAACTTGTTTCTGGTTGTCAGCAGCTTTTTTCTGTTTTGACCCAGTTTTTGAGAGAGCTGACGCTCACCATCTGGTACAGCAGCAAGGGGAAAAAAAGGGCCTACTTTTGACTGAAATATAAATCTTAACTACCCCATGAATATGTCACACATTTTACTAAAAAAAACAAAACAAATTTCTAACATTCTCACAGCCTTACCTGGAACAGCTGTCAATTATGTCTGATGGCTGTTATTATTCCTTCTTTGGTTTTCTTTCCGCCCCCTCTGTTTGGTTGTCTGTCTGTCTGCCCCCCCCACCTGTTCTGGTGAAAATTAGCCAACTCAGCATCCTTTGGGGCTCTGTCTCAATCTTTCAAATACATCTCTAATATTTACCCAAGGTTTGTTACATCTCTGGGCACGCAACTGTTGTTAGAAACATGCCGGGTTTTTTTTTTTTTTTTTTTTTTTTTAGGTAGGGTAGAATCTATCTCCTGTTTGTTTGTTAGCTTTCCTGGCAGTACTAACAGTACAGCTATGGCACGCTGAGTTTACGTTTTTACAGGTATATCTGGCAACCCGGCCTGGCTGTCAAACTGGGCAGTTGATAACACACAGGCCAAAACTTCAAAATTTTGAAGTTTTGAAATTTCAAAAGGAGAAAATACTGGCATTAGCATTGTTGTCAGAAAAGATAATATTTCAACTTAGCATGTTTCCTTAATATCTGATGAGGCATTTGGTTAATTTTTGGATTTATTAC
This sequence comes from Etheostoma perlongum, assembly GCA_026937815.1. Lineage (NCBI taxonomy): Eukaryota > Metazoa > Chordata > Actinopteri > Perciformes > Percidae > Etheostoma > Etheostoma perlongum. The sequence goes on along the minus strand of CM049374.1, from coordinate 5,246,632 downwards.
AGTAAATATATTACTTATTGGACCTTTAAAAGGTTGATGTTGCCAAACTTATGCATGAGAAAAGTAAAGTATTTTTACAAAACAATGGCATATTTATATTAATAGCAATGCTTCTGCTAATCACCAGGACTTCCCCATAGATTCTCTATGGGGGTCAGGAGAGTTTGCAGGCCAATCAAGCACAGTAATCCCATGGTCATTGAACCAGGTTTTGGTACTTTTGGCCGTGTTGGCAGGTGCCAAGTCCTGCATCTCCATAAAGCTCGTCTGCTGAAGAAAGCATAAAGTACTCTAAAATGTCCTGGTAGACAGCTGCGCTGACTCTGGACTTAATAAATCACAGTGGACCAACACCAGCAGATGACCTGGTTCAATGACCATGGGATTACTGTGCTTGATTGGCCCGCAAACTCTCCTGACCTGAACCCCATAGAGAATTTATGGGGCATTGCCAAGAGTAAGATCAAAGACATGAGACCGAACAATGCAGAAGAGCTGAAGGCCGCTATTGTAGCATCCTGGTCTTCCATAACACCTCAGCAGTGCCACACGTTGAAAGCATCCATGCCACGCCGCATTGAGGCAGTAATTCATGCAAAAGCGGCCCAAACAAAGTACCGAGTACATATGCATAATTATATTTTTCAGAGGGCTGACATTTCTGTATTTAAAATCCTTTTTTTTATTGATTTCATGTAATATGCTAATTTTCTGAGATTTTGAATTTGGGGTTTTCATAAGCTGTCCGCCATAATCATCAAAATTATATCAAATAAAGGCTTGAAATATTTCACTTTGCATGTAATGAGTCTATATAATATATTAGTTTCACCTTTTAAGTTGAATTACTGAAATGAATGAACCTTTGCACCATATGCTAATTTTTTGAGTTTCACCTGTATTGTAGGGTGTAGTTATGGGATGGTTCCCATTAGGTTGCCAACTTGGTCATATCATAGTGGCTATAAATGTAGCCCATGGTATTCTCCAAAAGCACTAATTGTGCATGTTACTTGTGTACCTTTCCACATATTTATCTTGAAAGATTAGTACTTTAACTACATGTTATATTTCTACAAAGTAATTATCATTTTTTTCTTATGCAATCAATGTAAGGGTCTAAAAGGATGGAGGGTGTCATACGTTGGGGTAAATTTGCCATTTTGGGCTATATAACTGAAGATGACTTCAGTATTTTTGTGCTCATCTCTACTTATAAAGCCTGTGGCAAAGGATATACAAGCCACTTTGGTTGTTGCAAGGCGACTAAAAACAATAGAATGCCCAAGAAAGATCTCTGACTTACTGACATGAAGCATATGTAAGCAGTATTAAGCTGTTGGAGGTTAAGCATTGCCTTTACCAATTTTAGGTTACACGTCATGTATTTAAAAAAAACACTGAGCTGTGTTTTATGTCATCTCAACCATAAGTAGGCATTGACAAATGTTTGCACTGCTTGCTGACTTACCATCTGACATTGAGGACCAGCTGTTAGAAGAAGACAGTAGCAAGACAGGAACTGTCCTGCAGAAGACACACAGCGAGAGAACACAGTGAATAGCTAGATAAACGAAGTTAGCTATAGCTGATTAGCTATCGGTTACACTGAGACCTGGGAAGACCTGGTGCTGATGTTTCACAAGCTTCACATAGATAAGATTAAAATGTGCTTAACGCTACATGACGTTACCTCACTGGCAGGGTTCAAAATTAGCACCATCCAGCAGCCAAATGCTGGTAAAATACGCAAGTGGCTGGTAGATTTGCTTCACTCACCAGCCATAAAAACAATTTTAATCTATAGAGTGGCTGGTAAAATTTGAATATTGACTGGCCATTTGGCTGGTGGAAGAAAAAGTTACTTTTGAAACCCGCTCACTGACTAACGTCAACAGTTCAACAAGAACCTAGCTGATACGGATACTGACGTGTGGAGAGTTTCGTCGGTTAACGTTACTCCTCGTCAGTGGATAGCAGTTAGCTTAACACCCACAGAATAAGATATAACAATTTAAGATAGTACCGTAAATGAGCTATCAGTTACCAGAAACACTCTCACCTTTGCTCGAGTATGTGGACTTTTGTTTTGACGTGAATGCACTTCCCACAAAAAAGGACGACGTTTTAAAGGAGCCGCTTGCTTTCAAGGTGTGTCTTGGGTCAAAGGTCTCCAGAGGTCAAACGCCTTAAACCTAAACGCACGCACGCACGTACACACACACACGCACGCACGAACACACACACACACACACACACACACACACACACACACACACACACACACACACACACAATGTCTTCCCTAGAAGGCAGCCAAAAATAGGAACTGTCTCTTTAAATATCACAATCAATTCTTAAAATGGGGCCATTTAGTTGTAGTTATTCATGGGACACCACATAGCTAGTGCTTGAGGAAATATTCAGACATTTATTTAAGTAGCATTACCAGAATGTAAAAAATACCATTCCAAGTAAAAGTCCCATCAAAATTTGGCAAGTCTTTTGCAAAATCTCTAGTGCGCCTAGAAGTTTAACCACTGTCAAAACTAAAAGTAGGCCACTGGAATACTGCCAGTAAAGTTAAAAAAAATACAGAATTGGCTGACTCAGAACTTTCAAGACTGCAGTCAAATTTTGCACATGTATGAAAACCATTGACCCTAATAAAAACCAACAGATAGATGAAGGCTATAATAATTTAGTAAATCTTGTTACATTATGTTGCAGCAAACATCTGGAGTCAGCGTTTTGGGTTTGTTCAGTGACATTATTGCCCATATAGGACAAGGGTAATAACGACATTACAACTTTAATACAGTTTTGAGTGAACACCTTTACAATGACAGAGGAATACATTGAGGAGGACTGCGATTCTAAATTTCCCAAATATGTTTATATTAAACCAAATCTTGCTTTGGGTACTGTTGCTAATATGACTAACAGCATAACATCTAACGAGATGTGCGCTTCACATGGCACAGAGCCTTATGGTGGCCAAAGACACAACTCTAAAAGAATAGCCTTCTAATGTTTTCAATGTTTTCTGCATATGCTAATTGACAACTGTTTGCTGAGAAAGTTATTATAAAATATTTTAAATGATGATGTGTGTGTTTTGATTTTCATAGTTCCACTCTTCCCAAGTGGCAAGGAAAATACTGCAGCTTTAAGCTTAATAAACAGATGCATTACATGCACGTATAGATATTCCCATCCCACTTCCCTCTTTCACTTCCTCTTAGGGCTTGTGTGCATCCCCACACTTTCCAGGCCATGGTTCATGATTTTCTTTCTCTGGCTAAATCCCCTTTGTCCACTTCCAGCAGTCAGTATATTGCCTAATGCGTAACACCATTTTCTTAGCATTTTCTAGCCACCACATACAGTCATACCTGTCCTCCACCTTATAATCTAACTTGGAAATATTAAACATTTTGCTTGCAGTTTGTGTTGTTTTTTTTGTATTTTTTCTTCATGTTTTCAGTTAGCTTTAATCTTTACACAAACATGATAATTGTATTTTCAGTAATAGTTTAGTCCCAAACTATCAGGTTAGATTGATTTAATTGTAAACAACTGGTGCTATCAGCTACAGCACTTTACCATAACCATTTTACTTTTTTAAGCACAAGAATACAGTTGCTCTTACTTTTGCAAAAACAAAAGGCTAATGTAAATGCAAAACACTATTTACTATTTATAAACAGAGATTTTATTCACATCAAAAGCAGCATCTATTTATTAACATTTATGACATCTGTAATTTTGTCCATCTGAATTAACTAGTGCCTCTTATGTATAACTTAACTAGTACCTCTTATTATTTATTTGTTTTTAAAGTATTTATCCATTTGCACAATCACCACTTTTAATCATGCAGTTATTACTGCTGTTTTGGTACATCTTAACTTATTTTACTAATTTTTCAGAATTATTCCTTTATCTTTCTGTATTTTGTCTACAATGAGGGATGTCACACAAAATTGCATCTTATCTGGTATAATGACAATAAAGATTATTCTGATTCTGATAAAAGTTGAAATGTAAAAACTATATATATTTTGTAAGGTATAAAGCAATCAATATCACCAGAATCGCCCACTACAGCACTGAGAAATGTCACTAGGTAATAATTGCCATGGGGACGGAAGAGCCTGGCAAAGCTGGGGGTGGTTTGACTGAGGTCCATTGTTGAGGTGTGAGGCCTGTCGCGCACCAGCATCTTCCAACAGAAACACAGTTTTAAACAGTGGCAGGATGTATTAATATTTATCTGTCTATCTATCTATCTATCTATCTATCTATTACATTTCTTATGAAGGTCATACCAATGGCTTTGGCTTTTTGAAGTTTAAATGTTACCTTAAGGTCAAAGTGTTTGAACTGTGTCTTCCCCCTTTGCAATGGAATATCAAAGCAAAGCAGAGAGATTAAGCCACACACACTGAGATGTTGAGTAAAATAAAATATGTATTTGGCACCACTCAGCAACCCCACATCATTGGTAAAATTCTGAGAATTCATCCAAAATGTTTTACATAGAAACATAGAAACTCTTTATTACAACGGTATCTCTCACTCAAGTTTTAGGCGTGTATTTTTTCTAAAACACATTCATGTCATTGCAGTACAGTGGAATTCGTCCTTTTATTTTTATCACAGCATAAAAACAATCTGTGAACATGTGAGAATCCTAACACAAACATTCAACATCATTCACAGTTTGGGATATTTAGATGTGATGAAAAGAGGATAAGCTCAACAAGCTTTTGATTTTGGATTGGCATCATCACTCAAAGAATATCTTAAAAACCCTGTATCCACACTACGTAAGAAAGTCTTTTCAATCAAACATTTACACATATAAATCATCATACATATCCCAAATATTTTTTTAAATAAAATACCACACCATCTCATCATCAAAAACTAGGCAGAGTCTGCACCTTCATTTCTAATAAAGGAGCAAATCACCTCTGCTTTCTCCTTGCAACATTAGAATAGTGTGCAAGAGTCATACTTGACATGGAACTGCGCAGGACTGTAAAATAATGTTTTTTTCCTGCATGTGAGGTACTGTAAAAACCCTGATGAACAGGGTCAAACTAAATCTAAATGTATTCTCTGTCCGGATAAAAATTTCAACAACTGAAAAACAAACAAGGCAGTTACAGTTACTACATACATGTAAAAAAAAATATCAGCCTCCTTGTAATGGAATTCATAACAAATACTTACACTAAACATAACATAAAATTTTGCACATTTAACAAATGTAAGAAATATAATCATATTTAAACGTAATGCAGTGGATCAAGAGAATACTGATCTATATCCAAATACATTGATAAATACATCATATGGCAGAAAGCTGGGTGACCCTTAGAATGAGTTATAAAGTCAACCTGCAACCTAAACTGAGTCGACACAGATCTGCTTTTTTGGAAATAAAAAAAAAATATGTCTTTGGACATTCACCAAAGAAAGGAGAACTACATTTCAGGTGATTATTTGTAAACAACTTATATCAATTTCATGAGAGTTAGGCCACACTATGTATGCCTCCTAATTGATTATAATCAGATTGGCATACGGGTTAAGAGGGGCATTGTCATTGATGAAAGCACAGCCATCAATCAAAAGTGACAGCAGTGCTTTTCCCTCAATGGATCCCCTAAATACTCATAATTGCGTATATTTTATTGCTGTCTTCTTTGACAATACTTATTCAAAAATAATTAACTTTTCCAGAGTCTCAAAAATGATTGATTTGGCAGTTACAGTAAAAATACAGTATCACTTGGTGTGTGGAACCATTTCATCTCCGTGTATTTCAGCAAGTGTTCCCTAATTTGAAATCTTGAAGACAATATAGTTACCTTAACAGAATCAAACATATATTTAATGTTATTTTTTATCTTTAAAAAAGGCTTAACAAGTTACACTAATAGTAATCATTAAAGTAATTTACTGTACAGAACTGACCGGTTGTGTAGAAGGCCATTTTTGCCATTTTTAAAATCTATCAGTAATATCCCTGTTCATAAACAACAGGAAGGCATCTTAAACAACTACTGTTTAAGGATGGAATCTAATTAGGCAAAGTGCAATGATTCAACGATACAATTTAAGTCATGGAGATCATCAACTGAGCTACCTATTGGACAGCTTTCAATAGAAGTAGAGAACGTCTTTTCACTGAAATAACTCCTGAAACTGTTTATATGAATGCTCAAAATTAGTCTTATTTTCAGACTTAAAACTCAATTGTCTGTATAAATATGGTTGTTTTTAACATGTTCCGTCTCAATAAATTCTGAAGTCTCCTCTGCAATTTGTCCAGGGATTCTGAAATCTATCGGAATGGTCTGTGCTGGTTCCGGTGGTTGGGACTGAGCCACGGGGCAGCAGGCCTCCCCTTTAGGGCTGGAGGTGCTGTGAGAGTTTTGAGGATCTAAGTTGCAGCCGGTGCCCTGAAGAAACTGAAGGAAATTCTCCTCAATGGATCCTTCACGGCTGGGCAGTCTGTCTTCCATCTCAACCCCTGCTCGACGAAACAGACAAGGCAGATGCTTGCCCAACTCATCCCGGATCTGTCTGTTGAGACAGCCATAAAAGAAGGGATTGGAAGTGAAGCAGAAGTAGCCAATCCAGGTGACCACCTCCTCCAGAGAGGCGAGTGTGGCTGGAGGGCTGGCAGCCAGTGCTGAATACAGGTGGAAAGTAAAGTATGGCAGCCAGCAACAAAGGAATTGCCCACCTACTGCTGCCAACACTGCCGCAGCCTTTCCTCCCCCAAAGGGGCGCTGCGGAGTGGCTCTGCCTGTCCCAGTCCCTGTTCCAGAGCTTGTAACCATCGTGGAACGGCTGCTGAGTGATTCTGACCGCTGGCGACGAGGCGTGTTCATCCAGGTGGGCAGAGGCCTATGGTGCATTGCTGCAACCCGAGCCACTTTGAACATATTGCAGTACACAACAAGAATGACCAATACTGGACACAGGAAATACACCAGAGTAAACAGGGCCATGAAGGCCAAGCGGTTTGACCCTCCCCCTGTCCAATGTAGTGAGCAGCGCCGGTGACCCTGAGCAGGTGGAGATGTGACTGCCCCTCCTACCCCCACCCCACTACTCTCCAGAAGAGGAGTTCTTTCACCTTGCAGGAACCAAGCGAGCAAAGGCAGAGCAGACATGGCCAGGGCTTTGACCCAGATCCCAACCAGTACTGAAGCTACTAGGCCAACAGTCATTTTTACTTCATAGCGCATTGGGTGTATGATGTAGTAATAACGCTCCACATTGATGACGGAGATAGAGAGGATGGCAGCACTCACCAGGCACACACTGAGAAAGAGGTAGCTCCGGCACAGGGCCTCCCCGAAGAAGGCTCGGCTTGAGAGCATGCCAAGGGGCATCAGCACCAGGGCTGCGAGCAGGTCCACCATGCACAGGTGGAAGACAAAGGCAAACTTGTGGAGCTGTGGGGCCTTAGCAATGACCATCATGACAGCCACATTACCCACCACAGCCAGCAGATCCATGAGTAGCATGGCCAGCAGGGCTAGCGACTGGGACAGAGCCCAGCCCTCAGGCAGATAGGAGGCAGACATGTTGGACATGAGCTGTGGAGGTGGGTGGGAGGAGTTCCACATTGGCTCCATTGAAGGGTGGGATGAAGCAGGCAGGCAGGAGCAGTCACAGGCCCATCACCCATCCTTCAAAGCCAGGAAGTACGGCCAGAAAACAGCGGCTTGAAAATGAGGTCAAAAGCTGCCTTGTAGTCCGTAGGATGATGCTGTGATCGTCAGGAGGTTCAGATTTTATAATTCCTGTCCATTTAGAAAGTCTTCATGTCTGCCGTCAGTCACAACCCATCCTAAACACAAGAGAGACAGATGAAAATATGTGTTTCCCTGATATTGCATGCATATCGCTACAATGAGTGACCCCTTATTTGCACTTCTGGGTTATATGATCTAATCCTTTCAATCTGTTGCTCGTGCTGAGTTTCACTTTTGCCCCAGTTTTACAGTTTTTAACACACTTGGATCAAGCTTTATATAAATCCTCCATACCTTCTCAAATCTCAGTTAAGGCACTTTTACTGATAATGTAATCAAAAGCCAGCCCTCAAACCAATTAACTCAATTAAGTGTGCATTATTCAAGGCAGAGACACTTACCACCTTTTTAGCAACATGCTGAGAAAACTGAATGAGTTAAATGATTTGAACGATCATAAATCATGCCATTTGTCAAGCCACCTGAACAGATTATAGTTCATAATTCTGCAACCAAATCATGAAGCCCAAAAACATGTGTATGATAATACTAATAGGATTTTGGACCACCTTTTTTACACTTTCATTAATATAAAGGTCAAAGATTGGCTCCTTTGCCGAGTAAGCTGCTTTTCAAGCACACATCCTGTCAATGTATGAATGCATGCTAATTCCCCAAAACCAATCCAAATAATAAATAAGTGACAGTCTTTTTCCGTCACATCTACACCTGCTGTGTGAGCTCTTGTTAAATATGTATACCCAGGATCTAAACTGATTGTATACAGATAAAAAAACACACACACACAATCACAGATTACTGGAAGACCTTGTACTGTAGGTCCAAGATGCAATGCTTTTGCTTGTGTACATGTACTACAATAGACACTGTACTACAAAAGAAGCCCAGGCCAATTAATATAACTTAATTTAATATTTCAAATGGAAAACTTGAGGTTATTCATACGTAGCAGCAGAGGCTGTCTGCATGCATATTGACCATGCCGAGCTATTGTAGTCAACAGACATGGGTGGCTGCTGCTGCAAGTATGTGTCAGATCAAGAAAACCCAGATGCTTGAATGCTCACTGCCACACATGTAACAAAAGCACAGGATGTTCTGCCTCCTGTCTGCAGTGACAACATTAGGAAAAAATTTTGCTCTAACCTCCCTCATTACCTGAAAAGATGAAAGATTGCCCTCTGTGAGCAACATCTCTAAATCACACACGAATTGGGTACTCCCAATTCAGTTTAACCCTCCTGTCTTGTTTGGTCATGTCTTACCACCTACTCATTTATATATTAATCATTAATGCATTACACCCACTGTATAACGCAAGACCTACCTTCTATATATCACAGCTAAATATAGTTGCACTCAGCAGTAATCAGCAGATTAGAAGAAGAGGGTGAGAGCAAGAGAGAAAATGTGGTGATAATCAGGGAGCGTGAGTGGAAGAAACAGAGAGAGCATCATGTACCTGAATCTGAGTTTTTCCTGATGCATCTGTCTGCTGCTTTTGGTCTCTGAGGATGAAAACCTGGTGTGGCTCCCACAGCTGAGGTACTCAGTGGACATCAATCCCTGCACCTTGTAAATGCTGTTGAGGTACTTCCCACAGTAAAAGCCTGTTTTTCTTCCCATCCCTTGGTCTACCTCATGTCTCTTCCTCCGTGGATGGCTTGAGCTGTGGCAGCAGAGGTTTTTCTGAAACGATGCTCATGTAAATGCATGCAAAGACACCAGCTCACTTTGCTTTCCCCCTCCACTCACACACAGTGACTGCAGAGATGGAGCAGGAGGCAGCGAGAAACAGGACCAGAGCTGCCGTCTCCACAGGGTCCTAGTGTCCTCACCGCATTGTCAAACATTACCTTCAGAGATTAGATACTGAATATTACAATGGAAATGTTGTCACTGTGGTTGTTAGCATAGTAAGCAGATTTTTAGTGTGGTATGAGAAAAGAAAATAGTCCAAATCTCTCAAAAACTACAGTCAAACTACTACATCATCATACATAATATGCGTACAGTGTTTGTTATGCAAACACACTAATCATATGTTGACGTCAGCAGGTTAGCATGCTGATGGGACTCTAACGGGGCCAAAACAGTCAGGCATGTTAGTTTACTAATTTGATATCTCAGCCTAAAACACAGCTGCTGCATGTAAGTAGACCTACGTTCAAATCTGAGCCAAATAATACAGAGCTAAGCCTGTCACTCTACAGAGGAGGTAGATGGGAGTTAAAATATGCTGGCCAAATAGCCTATACAATTGTTTTACCCCCAAATATCAAGGATCTAAAAAATAGTTCTCAATTTTTCACCTATCCAAAAAACATTTTTTCTGGTGTGTAATGTGCATTACAGCCCAGTAGGGCTGCTAGCATGGCCAGTAAAAAAATTGTTTTACCTTGAGGGTAAATGCTTGAGAGATGTCTTCCAAGTTACCTCTTAACTCATAAATAGGAATGTACACAACGCATGATACCTCACCTTCATGTCTAATCCCTTATTTTTTTACCCTCTCCTGGTTCATTATTTTTGTCAGCCAGTAATGATTCGGGTTGTAATTTCATGGATTTAATTGCCCTCCAGTACAAGATTTGCTGAAACAGGGAGGCATTGATTAGGCCAGGCCTCAGTCTCTACCTTCTCAGCTTCTCTAACTGGGGCTCTTGTTGCCACGGTGATCTTTTTCATATACAGTCCATCTCATTGCTCGGTCAGTGTAGGACAATGAAATCTAGGCTATTATGGGTAATGGCTACGCTTCTGAAAGAGAAAGCATGAAGCAGCTTAGTCCTTTGATTTTTCATTTGCATTTGTAAGGTTATTGATAACACACATGACATTTGCATTTCATGGAAATCACGTCTTACACCTCTTTCACCATTAAGAAGCATGTTTTTATTTGCAGCACCTCACCTCATAATTTGATTTATTGATGGATATAGTTTACTAATAACCTCATAAAAATGGCATTGGTTAAGTCACTGTGAGAACGCAGGTCATTTGGATGAAATGCTATGCAGCTTGTTGCTTTCAGCCCACAAACCAGTGATCTTACTGCATCAGGTACATAGACACAGTTACAGAATGTAGAAAGGCACATGTATTGCATGTATTGCAAACTATTGAAAACAAGAGGTATTTGGAGAGGATCATCCTGCGTCACCTTCGACTCCTGGAGGGCACACAGCTGGACCCCCTGCAGTTTGCTTATCAGCCTGGGATTGGGGTGGATGACGCAGTGATCTACCTGCTGCACAGATCGCTGCTCCACCTGGAGGACAGCAGGAGCACTGTGAGAGTCATGTTTTTTTTACTTCTCCAGTGCTTTTAACACCATCTAGCCTTCACTGCTCAGAGTGAAGATGGCGAGTGCCGGAGTGGACCAACACCTGGCTGCATGGACTACAGGCTGTGTGAGGCATGTGAGGCTCCATCACTGTGATTATCAGGGACTTTGTCAGCTGGTGTGAGCTCCAGCTTCAGTTTAACACCAGCAAGACAAAGGAGATGATCGTCAACTTCAGGAGGAAAACATCCCATTTCTCACCGGTGAGCATCCAGGGATTGGACATTGAGGTAGTGGAGAGCTACAGATTCCTGGGTGTTCACCTAAACAATAAACTGAACTGGACTGATAACACCAATGCTCTATACAAGAAGGGCCAGAGTTGCCTCCATCTGCTGAGAAGACTCAGGTCCTTCGGAGTGTGCAGGACTCTCATCAGGACTTTTTATGACTCTGTTGTGGCCTCTACCATCCTTTATGCTGGGTTAGGGTTACAGATAGTAAAGATATCCACACTCTGGATATCTTTACTATCTGTATTTATATTTTTTTCAGTTACAAGTACTTACTTTTTAAATATTATTTATGGTTACCTACTTTTGCTAAACAATTTTAATTACATATTCAATTTAATTAAACGTCACTCACTTACACTGCAATATTGTTTTTCTGTACTATTGCAACCGCACTTTATGAAACCTTTATTTGATGTCACTTACATTCAGCCATACCTTCTGCTCACTGTCTGCTGTTGGCTTGTTGTGTGTTTACTTGTGTATTTGTTTGTTTTTGCTCTTATTGTAGAAAATGCTGATGCTGTAATAAGGAAATTTCCCAGCTGTGGGATGAATAAAGTATAATCTAATCTAATCTAATCTATTTTATTTTATTTTACTACTCTATGTGGGCTAAAACACTGCGTACTGGAGCTGCAAAGATTGGTTGCAAGAATGCATGTACCATAACTAACTATTTTAAAAATCAACTTTTTTAGTAATCAAAAAAAATATATATATATATATATATATATATATATAGACAAACCTTCCGGCATGTTTCACTATTACTGATCATTTAATCAAGAAAGTAATCGTCAGAATAATCGATAATGAAAACATTACAATACAACATTGTAATGTTAGTTGAAGCCCTATCTCTATGCCACTCTTCACCAATATAAACCAACTCTTTTTAACATTTCATGTAAGTCTATAATAACCTATGATCTTTTAAACCTGACTGATTACAAGCTATTGTCATCTGTCTCTTCCTGTCAATATTTGCAACAATGCCTGGACAGCAGAACATAAGGAAACACGATGCAACTGGGTGGACCAATTTAATGGGCAGCGATTACTACTGTTGTCATGGTGAAGATATAAGACGTCTGGCAACAATGTGTGTGCGTGTATCAGGTGTTGATTCATAACAAAAATAGTCTTGCTCGGCAGGCAGCACCAATCACTGCCACCAAAAATACAATGGTTTCCATGGCAACCTTGAAAATAGACTCCACATTCGCACTCAGAAATAGCAAAGGACACTGCACTAACCCCAGAGAGCCCCAACCGCCAATAATAACTACCCATAGATATGGATGCACAAATATCAGTTGCACTCAGAATGAAAATCATGCCATTACATTTACCAAAACATAATTACTGCAACCTACACAAACAATCAACTCAGATTCATATGCACACTTAGCATGGGAAAACATTAACCAGCTGTGTGTTTAATAACATCAAAGCAAAAGCACAAAAGGTTGTTCAGAGTGAAGGACAAATTCTTCACAAATGTCTAACATACCATGCCGAAAAACATTAGTCACATCATATTTTGTGGCATCTTGCAACTTTGTTGGAGTGATTCTGGTGATTAAAGGCAAAGTGATAAATGGTGCCTTGGAGATAATCGGGTTGGGAAGGTTTATATCACAACACAGACCGTGACTGTGTGTGTATCCCAGGTGGCAAAATATCTTGTTGGGTTATTCTTGTTTTGCTTCCAGTGAACATTCACCTGTCTGGAGATTTATAATTCCTAATATGCATGTATTTGGCATTATGAATTATATACTGTACATGGTGTTGGATATTATAAGTAATTCAAAATACGGATGTTGCTGTTTTTAATCAATCACTGTGCTGCTGGAAAAGAGCTTTAGAAAAAAACAGTAAAGGTTTCCTCTGAATGGTATTATTTTCAGACAGGTAGCTGCCATGATGCAAATGCATGTTTTTAATTAATTACATTATGTATGTTGTTGGTATAATGATGATGATGATGATTTGACACCAACAACTGCAGTTGAATTGTTCCATTAAAACAATTGTGTGTACTACTGAAATTGAGAAGAAAAAAAACTAATCCTGCACATTTTCAGTCACTTGAAGTAGAAGAAATATTTCAGTCTTCAGACCTTCATCATAAATAAAGTGAGTGCAAGTTACTGACAATGTGCAAGATTCTTTTGTTATTTCAGAGTCAGAGTTTACAATACGATACACAGTTTCTGGAGAGAAAGATATTAGTATGTGTTGTTAAACTTTTGAAATAAAAGTAGATGTCATATGCTGTATCATGGTAACAGTGACTCTCTGCTTCATAATATGTTCCAACAAAATGCTCCTTTGTCGCAATGAGACGACATCGTTAGCAGGAAAATGAGTGTCAGAGAAGGACAGGGGAAGATTTATAGCCAAACAAATGTATTTGTTTAACTTTAAAGGAATCACATGGACGTTCTTCTTTTACAGTAGTCTTCATATCATTGCTGGCATAAGGTATGTTCCAAGATGCAGGTTTACTGAGTTATCTGGATAACAGATATTTTACTCAGCAAAGTAATCCAGATAACTCAGCAAACCTGCCTCTTGAACAGCCCCCTGAAAGTGTCGCCTACACCAGATGGTGGCAGTGTGTCCACTATATTGTTCATGTGGTACAGTAGCTGCATGCTTCACCCACTGCAATAGCTTTAAGAACTGGTATTGCATGGTTTTATAGCCACATGCAGTTATCCACATTACAAAGCTTAATTGAACATGCATTCCCAGACCTAACTGTGATACACTTGATACAACTGTGATTCTCATCCACACACACACAGTTCTCATGTCCATTCTTGTAAATAAACAGGCACAGAACAGGAACATTACACAGGCACACCCGACTGCCAGGGATTTGTTTATCTATTCTCTCTGGCTTTGAATTTCAGTGTGCGTGATACATTGGACATATGCATGCTCTGTGAGCTCTAATATCTTTGTTATTTCAATTCAGTGTATGAGTAAATATAAACCTACCAGTATATATTATATAAAGTCCAGAAACAATAAATAGTTTTACCTGTATTTCCATTTTGTTAACAAAAAACAAACACAAAACATTACTCTGCAGTCAATTAGAATTAGTCTGTGAGTTACATTAAAAAATGCCACTGTGTATCCACACATGCATATGATATGTACAAAAGCATCATGACCAAAATATATTATTTCTGATCATCACAATGACCTGTCAGTAACAGTAACATGTCCAGTATCAGTTCTTGAAAAACAGTTACATCAATTGTTTTTCCAACTGTGAGCAGCAATCAGCTCTTCTTAAGAAAAGAGGCTGCATCTCATTTTGCTGATGGAGCGCTGTGGGCTGGGTTGGATAGTGCCATTACATGCTGCCACTGCCCCAGAGCTGTACCTCATTTATAAATCACAAGAGCCCTTTAAATCTCCAGAGAGGGGAACGCCCATCCACAAGGCCGCCGCCGAAGTCAACCCTGCTATCTGATACTTCCCGAGCAAACGTACTGTATTGCATGTGTGTGTGCATGTGTGCGTGCGTGCATGCATGTGTGTTTGTTGGGGGCTATTTTCACACATTACATGCATAAGAGGATTTTAGCACAGATTTTAGAAAAACATTCCTAGCATTGTAGCAGCAATGCTGTACATTTGTACAGCAGAAGTCGCATAATGTGCTTGTTTTCATGTGTGAGTGTGCGTGTGTGTGTGTGTGTTTTGCATGTGTATCTCTGTGTCCTAACACTAAAAACACTTTGGTAATGATGGGTAATTACTGATATCCATGTCACACTATTATACAGTTGAGGTCGCTGATGCATTGCTCCTGCACAGCTCAGTCTCAGCAAAACAGCTCTATATCTTGCTGAACCTCCAATAATCATAACATGATTTTGTGAAGCCTTCTATCTCCATACTCCAAATCCATATGATTTTTAGGTTTTCAAATAACTAACTTTTGTGAGGTCAGATAACTATTTTATGTCGACTCTACAAAACAAGACGGTTATTATTTCATGAGAAATGGACATTTTGGAGATACATGCTTTTCATGCTTGTAATGTGGCGACATGTGGTTCTGTAGCGTTGAGTGAGAGCTTGATGTTTTTTTTTCAATTTACAACACAATACAGCATGCGTCACACTTTCCCTTAATGCTCAGCAGCTCCATCATAGGAACAGTTTAATTCTGACCCTGAAAGCAGGACAGCATATATGATGAGGCATGCATTAAATTAATGGAAACAGAGACTGCAGCAGTATTTAGGACAAAAAAGTTAAAAATAAAAAAGGTGTCCTCTATCACTTATAAATCCACCCATAAGTCCAAATTTGTCATGCAAACGATAATTTGGGAGAGGATGTGAGCATGGATCCATACTGAATACTAAAAAATAATTAATGATGATGATCATGATGATACTATTCCTCAGGTTACAGCTCTCTGGCTGAGCTGATCCATACATCCTCAAGGGGGACATTCAAAAGGTTTGTAATCTATTTCTTATTTGAAAGAGTTTATGCATACAAACATTGATCAAGCTTTTATCATTATCCAAGTTTTGACACATTTGTCACATCATTGAAAGCATTGCTCATTTTCCATTGTGGAATAATCCATTTTGGAATAAAAAGGACACGTCAGAAGGAAGGACAAGCTACATTTACCAAAGAAAGGTTTTTCATCTTTAATCAGAAGAAAGCTCCTAAATGGGTTATTAAAAATGTCAATGAATAAAGTCATATTTATCTGCCAGATTGATACTATGGTCAGAAATATGTATTTCAATGCTTATAAGTAACACTTTGACTTTGAGTAATCTGGTTTATTTAACAGGGAAGCAATCATTTCAGTTATCACTGCAAGGCCATGACGCATAAAGAAATCTGCTGGTAAATTCCAACAAAACAATAGAAATGAGAACATATGACACAAAAATGTAACTGTATTCTGTTAAAGTTACAAAAAAAATATGTAACATGATTACAGATACATTTTGTAACAATTGTGAGTATTAGCAGGATTACAGTTTTTTATCCTACTACCACGCACATGCAAACACATTAGAACATGAGTCTAACACAACACCACTCTGGTCTCGAGTGAAACCATAGCTAACAGTTACCAATTCATTATCATGGCCTTGGGGGAAGAAATGCTTTTACTGGGTGGAAATTTGGCCATTATTTTGTATTCAAAGCAGAAATGGGGAACAACATCACAGTATGGTGCAAGTTATGCCAATATTTGGTATAATCCAAAAGTGACAGAAAGTAATCAAGTTCCATAATTTAATATTGTGATACTTGGATTAGGTTACTTTACTAACAGTTAATTAGTAATAAAACCCTGTTCATTTGAAAAGTAGGTTTAATTATTATATAATATTTCCATCTGTAGAGGACTTCTTGTGACGGGACTAGATAATTTAGCTTTCATTTAAAGTAACTGGGGTGTAAACTATCTGGGGGATGTAGCATTGTCCTGTAGTCTTAGTGAGACCTCACAGTGTGACTCGATTCACCATTGAAATCGTGAATTTCTTGTCACAGTTTAAACCTTTTAATTGAAGACTTGCAGGATAATGCAAACGAGGGCTGCACGTTGACCTTTTGCTACATGCTGACATAATGTCATAATGTCCTCTCTGTGTTTGCTCTATTCACCCATTACATGGCAATCATTTTATACTGGATATGGTTCTCTCATTGTTTGCATCACCTCCTACCCTTGGCACCCATAGCAACCAGATCATTTCATTTTTACATTACCTTTTATGAGAGGGTGTCCCTGTGAAATGACCTTGTGTTCAGAAGATTGATAACAAGGTATTCAATGTACAGCTGTACATGAGCTGGATGGTCATCTGTCATGTTGACATCTGCATTGTTGCCCTTTTCACCTTCTTCAGCTTTAGATGAATCATACTCCTGGCATGTTTGTGTGTGTGTGTTCTGGCTTTTTTCTTGCACCTCTCATTACCAGTTTGTTGCCTTGCTAGTGTAATGACATAGCCTTCCCTGCCCATTTGTTCCATTGTTTATGTCCTGCATGCTTATTTTCCTATCTACCTGCCAGCCTGATGTGGGATGTAACTCTCACGGTCCTGATCTGCAGCCAGAAGCCTTCAGACTTTTTGTTGTTAATCTTATGTTTTCGGGACCTTGTGGCAGTGTTTCTTTTGATTCATTTGCTCTTAGTCTCTTGAGGATTTTGTATGTTGAGTTTTCATGTTTCATTCATTGTCTTTGAATTTTCTGTGCTTGTGCTGTCTGTACCTGCTAACTGTATGTGTCCCTGTAGCCCTGTCCAAAATGTCCCATGTACACCTGTGTTGTGTCTATCCTTGTCAGCCTGCCTTTGTGTTGCCAGTCCTCGTTGTCTTGATACCTAATCAGTGTTTTCCTCCTTATTCCAGTTCCCTGTCCACTACAGCTGTGCATTGTCTTGCAAAAGCTCCTTGTGTATTTAGTTTGTGTGCTCCCATGATCTGGTGTTAGTTTGTCGTCGTATTTGGTGTCAAAACGTTCTGCCTGTTTCTTGTGCTCTGTTTCTCAATGTTCCTGTTTTTTCCTGTTTTGGATGTAGTGCCTGCTTGGACTGCAAGTTTATTCAACTCAATAAGTCAATGTCACCTTACTACCTCTTCATCTTATCTTCTGCGTTTGGATCCTAACCTGCAATTCTTCACGTAACAGTAACCTTCAACATGAACCTAATAAACTACTTTTACCAACACATGATGTGTTTTGTTTGTATTTAAGTGTTCCTTATTGCATGAGACTTATCTCAACAATACAATGAGTGAAGCCAGTATGTTTGAATTAAATGTGGTTTACTGGATTATGTCTAAATTGCAATGGGAAAATTACATTTAAGCAATGATTTCATACTATAATATGCATGTTATTGTTGATTATTCATATAAGTATTTACAAATGCCTTTCAGGGTGTATGACTTTTGAATCTCTCTTTGTGTGTCCTCCCTGAAGGAGAAGACGACTGTTAGTCTTTGCATTTTTCCTTCAAGGACAAATGCAACAAAGTCTAACAGAAACAGTTGTCCAGAGCTATGGTTATCATAGCAGGTCACCATAGCCTATCCAAAGACAAAGACAGATTTAGAAAGACTGCAACAACAGTTCCAACTTGTCTGCCTGGGAAGATTAATTGTTATACTAAGATTAGACTGTTTTCCAAACAAGGTATTCTTTTCTCTGGGGGCACAGGATATAAGGCAGAAGAATGCTGTTGTAGGGTTTTGAGATGTTTGTCACTCGGTAGCTGATGTTTGCATTGTGAAAACCGTTCTTGTTATTTGTTTGTTCTCTGCAGAAAGCAGTTAAAACTTCACCGAAGACCAAACCTTGATTTAGTTTTGCAGCCTGTCTTTATTTTGTTTCAACAAAGTCTCACTTACATATTTTTGCTGTACAATAAACTTCCACGATAAAATTTGCAACTATATCCCAAGGCTGCTAAAGCACAATATAAATTGGTGTGATAAGGCCTGCATGTAGACCTACTGTTGGTCCTGTTTAATTATCTAATCTAGGTTTCTTGTGTCAAAATCCAATTTTAAAGCAGTTATATTTGATATTGTTATCATAACAATATATTAAATGACAATGTGACAACTTGAAAGGGGACACACTTCCGCTATAGTGAGTTTAATCTTGTTGGTTAACTTTTTTTCTGCAACTTTACTGTTTTGGTTCACTTTCATCCCTCTCATAGCCTTGTTTTTAGCTGCAGCTGTTTTCGGACGAACACCCCCCCCCCAAAAAAAAAAAAAAAACACTGTAAACTACCTGCTCTGCACCAAAAAACAGACAGACAGTTAGTGACTAGCTGATGAACAGTGGAATATTTAGCAGAAAACAAGACAAATAATTTCCACAGAAGTTGGTGGAGACCAAAAACAGAGCTTAAAGAAAATTAATAGAGTAGACACAAACACAACTCCAACTGAATAATAATGTTGCTCCATAACTGCTGGATGTGTAAATATCGCAACTGTCAACCATATTAACTTAAATTGTGATGGAATTTAGCCTAAAAGTGGTGTTCACAACTTGTTTCTGCCAAAAACCTTCAGCTAGCATCATCACATGGTTTTATATGTTGGTAGTTCATCAACAGGTATGATATAAGTTTTTCTACCTGAATCAATTTGCTTTGGCACAACAGTTGATTAAGTTGACAGCAAGAAAATTTACTTTTACATGCAAAAAAAACATTTTGTTGGAAAAAGCATGCTTACCTCAGCTAAATGAGCTTCTCTCCTTTATGGCCAAGGGGAAATACAGTTTCCAAAAAACAAAACAACCTGGGGCAAAACACCCCTCGAGGAGATGGAGAGTGCAGCCGCCGAGGTCAAGGAAGGAAAGAAGTCTATCAGAGCAGCTGCAAGGGACAGAAATATTGACAAGTCAAGCCTTTTAAGATTCATAAAGAAAAAAGAGAAAGGGGAAGTAAAAACAGTAGCCTGGGGTGCAGTAGCTAAGGCAAAGAGAATTATTACAGATGAGATGGAGGAGGAGCTTGCCAAACACTTGAAACAACTAGCTGAACAGTTCCATGGCCTTCCTCCAGTTAAGTCCCGTCAACTGGCCTTTGAATATGCAGAAAGAAACAATATCCCTGTCCCTGACAATTGGACAAAGACACAATGTGCAGGTAGGCTAGGGTGTGCAAGAGATCACATGATTCTGTAGGTTAATTAAGGCCAACTGATCTTGGCACACAGCTAAATCTTATAATAATGAATTGTCTACTCTAGGTGAAGATTGGTTTTGCAGCTTCCTAGCACGTCGCCATCTCTCTATCCGAACTCCAGAGGCAACATCCCTGGGAAGGGCTACAGCCTTCAATAAAACTACAGTCAGGGAGTTCTTTGACAATCTGGCTGTAGTGATGGACAGGTGACAGAATTAATTATTTAGTCGCAAATGCTTTACGGAGGCATTACCTGTAAGATTTGGCTTTGATTCTGATAATGTTCTTACTTTGCCTCTCATCTTTAACAGGCATGCCTTCCCTCCACACATGATTTACAATGTGGATGAAACAGGTGTCTTTACAGTACAAAAGCCACAGCAGGTAAATACACTAGAGAGCATATTAAAGAGCTAGCACATATTAAAAATGCTGGTACAGATTAGGTTAAGAGTATGGTTCTAGTACACATTAAAGTGCAGTGCACAATAAAGTGCTGGTGCATATTAAAGTGCAGTGGACAGTAAAGTGCTGGTACATGTATAATGCTGTGGTAATGTTGTGAATCTGTGAACTGGACATGAAAAGAAGTTCATTGTACCTTTAGACCAGTAGTAGAATACTGGTTGCACATGCCATTGATTCTAAACTTTTGATCAGGTTGTGACAGAGACAGAAAAAAGCAAGTTGGTTCTGTCACATTGGCTGAAAAAGGAGAACTGGTGACTGTGGTGTGTGCAGTGAATGCTGCTGGGAATGCCATACCTCCCATGTTTGTCTTCCCCAGAGTCAAGTTTAAGGATTGCTTCATGACAGGAGCACCTCCAGGAGCCAAAGGTACCGCCACCAGAACGGGATGGATGAATGAAGACATCTGGCCTGAGTTCCTTGATCACCTGATACAGCACACTAACTGCACCCCTGATCGTCCCATGCTGCTAATCCTGGATAATCTAAAAGCTCACATCTCACTCAAGGCAATAGAAATGTCCAAGAGCAACGGAATTGTTCTGCTCACCCTCCCACCCCACACATCCCATCGCATGCAGCCAAACCTTGAAAATAGCAAAGAAAAGCGAAAACCGAAAAAGAAAGCAACCAAAAGGAAAATCGTAGTTAGCAGCTCTGAGGACAGTGATGTCCCTGTCCCACTTGATAATGACGAAGAGAGCTCTGAGGATGAGAGAAGTGATCCAGGAAACAAAGATCTGTCTGTGGGTGACTTTGTCATGATTAACTTTACAACCAAACACAGGAGCGTCCGGTATATTGGCATGGTTGAAAAAGTTGAAGATGATGAAATTCTTACCCAATTCCTTAGAAAAATTCAGGGAAACACAAAAGTGTGGGAGAGACCCACATTTGCTATTAAAGAAAAAGATGTGGCATATGTTCCCAAAGCAGATGTGGTGAAGAAGCTGCCTCAACCTAAGAGGCGTGGAGGGACCACACGTAGAGAACAACTCTTCATCTTTCCCTGCAATCTTCAGGGCTGGAATGTGGAGTAGTTGTATAGGCCTACTGTATTTGTAGAGAATGACTGATGCTCTGATTGTGGATCTAGTCCTGTTGAGTGCCAGGCTGTTCTAGCTGGCTCTAAAGGTCCTGTGTTCTGACCCTGAGACTGTGTCTGTGTGTTCAATTGTACATAGGCTCCTGGCATTTTTATATTAAGACTTTTATATACATATAAAAAAGGGATATTTTGTAGTGTAGGAGTTGAGTTGCAGCAAGGTGATTCATACCTCTCATTTGAATGTTAATAAAACATTTTGAATTACATTATGTTGTATTTGATTTTGTTTAGAATTACTTTCAAGTGTTGTAGGAAAAAATGTGCTTAATAGACCAATTCCAATGATTATTTTACTAGTCTGGCATTTGTTCTGGGATGTGAGGTTGTCAGGCTAGCTGTCAGGATTCTAACCTGTTACAACATATGTTGTTATGGTAGTTTCAGAGTGGAAAAGGTAAGTGGATCAGTTTACCCCTAGTTGGTTCACTTTACCCCGTTGACTTCTCACTTTTTTAAAAAACATCATATTTTCATTGCCCTTCATCCTGAATACATTATGATAATTACAATAACAAGGAAACATCCTGAATTAATGGGAAATGTGTAAATTTAACTGATATATCATTTTAGCTCACTTGGAGGGGAGCAAATGTAAAAAATGTCTCACTTTACCCCACTCTCCCCTACTGTGCAGCGGCCCAGTGTCTACGCAGACCGTTCTTCCAGAACCACCGCTGACATGCAGCCTTCCAGAACCTCAGCTGGCGTCCGGCCGTCCAAAGCCTCAGCTTACAGCGCTCCCAGAATCTGCGTCGACCAACCTCCCAGATTCTGCGTCAACAGTTCTCCCTAAGTCTGTGCTAACCAGTCTTCTAGAGCCTCAGCTGACCAGTCTCCCATTGCCTTTGACCGCTGCCCCAGAGACTGTGCCGGTTCTCAACACCTGTGGGATTGTGCTGTTAACCAACACCCCTAAGACTTTGCCTTGGTCAGGCATCCCTAAGACTCTTGTTCCCCGTGTTTTGTTGGCGGTCCGACCGACTCCTGCTCCCCGTGTTTTGTCAGTGGTCCGACTTACTCCTGACCCTGTTGCCTGGTTGGTGGACCCATTGACTACTGTTTCTGTCACCTTGTTGGCTGAACCAGGTCCAGCTAACCCTTTGTCTGTCTTCATCCCAACTGGTCTGTCGCCTGTCGCCTGTCTCCAGCCCAGCTGACCCTTCGCCTGTCTCCAGCCCAGCTTTCCCGTCTCCTGTCCCCAGCCCAGCTTGCCCGTCACCTGTCTCCAGCCCAGTTGACTCGTTGCCTGTCTTCAGCTCAGCTGGGCTGAAGACAGGCGACGGTCCAGCTAACCCTTCACCTGCCCAGCCCTCGGAGGGGCTCAGCCTTCACTGGCCTGCTCGGACTCCAGAGGGGTATCGCCTTTGCCCCCGGCCGCGTTGGAGGAGGGGTTCTGTCATGCTTGTTGTTGTGTCAAGCTTCTGTTTAAGTTGGTTTTCTGTTGGTGCCGTTTCCTGTTTTATTTTGAAGTCTCTCCGCTTTTGTTTTTTTCCGCTTTGTAATTGTCTGATGTCTTTCACCTGCCTTGTGTCAACTGCCCCTTGTTATCCCTCGTTTACTTGTGTATTTAGTTCCTGTGCTTTCTGTGTCTGCTGTTGTTGGAGCGTCGTTTGTCACTCCTCGTCTGTCCTTTGTGAAGAGTTCTGTTTTTCATTATTTTTTTTTATTTCTAACTGCTGCACCATCCTCGTCTTCCTGCACTTGGGTCCTAATCTCACAAACCCTGACACAATGAGTGTTTGCCCTGTCCTTCACCAGCGTAATAAGATAAACCAGAGGGAAGGACTTCAAAGACATCATCACACTGAATCAGCCATTGGTTCTTAATGTGTCCCTAAGGACCCTTTTTTAGTAAAAATGCATCATGATAATGGACAAAATAATAATGTAATAAGCACTGGGGAAAGAAAAGTCAAAAGGGACAGCCAGCATTCTGCAATCTGAAGCTCACCTATCTCAAAGACAGTTAATTCCCAGTTGTTTCCCACACTGCATGACAATTAACATTTTTAATAAAAATAATGTATGGCTGTCAGCTTAACAGTAGTGCACCATCTGAAGATGAAGTAAAGTGTAATACCAATAATTGAGGGGGGCGGACAACCCCCAGCTCCGCTGTTTGTTCCCCTCAGATCAACTATCAGATGGTTGCATTTCCTCATCAGCGCTGACCGCAGACAGGCTTTTCCCCGGTCATTCTGTGCGTCCCGGTGATCGTTGCTGCTGCTGTGGTGAAGAGGACGAAACTGTCCAGTAGCGGATTGTCTCCAAGACCGGACTGTTGACAACTCTCCCCTCTTCTCTTCGGATCTTAAGAAACCAACGATAAGGTAAAATCGGGCGGGACACTACAGGCTGCTGGGACAAATGTCTCTGACACGGAGGAGATTTAATGATGGTCGAAGAAGGAGGCATGTGATACAGTACGCTACGTTCATTATCTTTTAGGATCTATATAAAAGGTCTTTTTTATCAATATGATGCCGAGATGTATATCGCTGATTCATTAATTTGCGTTATGACGACATGTTTTGCTGACCACCCATAACCTTTTGACTATCTAGTGAACTGGCTGCTGCAATGCACCTCTGGGTGTATTAGAGCATGAGATGATGTGACCATTAATGGCATGACATCTTTTATTTGGATTTTCAGTAAAACAGTGCTGATTTATTGATCTTATGTCCATACAGCTCCATGACTCTCCACTTTGACGACTAGAACACATCCAGACTGCTGTAGTTTATTATCCTGACAGCATGTTGGGGTCACTCTGGATTTCCCATGGTGCCACCAAAGTGTTCAGAGGAAGAAGCTTCATCACAGTTCTGTCTCTGGCTTTATTGTTTCCCACAGTGAGAGTCAGTGCACAGTTAATAGGAAGCCCTCTGGACTGCAAGACTTGTGTGTGCGCCAGCAACATTGTTAGCTGTTCCAAAATGAATCTAACCAACGTTCCCACCACTCTTCCACAATATACAGCTGTTCTGGACCTCAGCTTCAACACCATCACCAGGCTACGTGCTGAATGGACCCCCAAAACTCTCAGCAGACTACACAGTCTGCTGCTAAGCCACAATGGCCTCACCTTCCTCTCCTCTGAGGCGTTTGTGTATGTGACAAAGCTACGTTACCTGGACCTTTCCTCCAATGGCCTCCGCCAGTTGGACGAGTTAATTTTTGAGCCGCTGGAGCACCTGGAGGTGCTGCTGCTTTACAGCAACCGCATCTCTCAGATAGATCGCACTGCCTTCTCTGGCCTCGTCAGCCTGCAGAGACTCTACCTGAGCCAGAACCAGATCTCACGCTTTCCCTTGGAGCTGGTGAAGGAGCGGAGCCGGCTGGAAACTCTTAGGCTGCTGGATGTGTCGTCCAACCGAATCAAATCCCTGCCCCTCTATGAGCTTCAGGCTCTGCCTGCCTGGATCAATAATGGCCTTTACTTTCACAACAACCCTCTGACCTGCAGCTGTGAGGTGCATGACATGGTGGCACGGTGGTACCTTAAGGGGCTCAGCTCAGCCATGGACTTCAAGGACAGCCACACATGTGTGTTACCAGGCCCGCAGAAAGAGAAAATGGTCATACTGGACCTGGACAAGGTCTATTTGAACTGCAGTGAGGTCAAAATGATAGACAAAGAAACCTATCTGGAGCAGTTCCTGCTCCTGGATTGTGACACTAGGGAGAAGGACATGATGAAGAGCTGGGCGCTGCCTGGAAACATCCCACTGTCTCCAGAACACAAGACTGCTTTGATGCGTCCAGATGGCAGCCTCCAGATTGGGCCCCTGAAGGCAGAGGACTCAGGGGTGTACACCTGCTATGCCACCAGTGACTCATTTAATGAGACGCTGTATGTTTCTGTAATGGTGATTAATTCCACCAAAAGTGGTGGACTGGAGAACCTAAAAACGGCCTATACCACCCTCGTAGCATGTCTGGTCAGTTTAGTCATGGTTCTCATCTACCTCTATCTCACACCTTGCCGCTGCGCTGCGCCTGTTGTCCAGGTCAGGGCCTGAATAAAAGCAATCCCAGAGACAGCCTCCACTCTTCAACTGTAAGTATCACTCAGACACACGAGGAGAAGGGGCAGGAAAGAGTGGAAGGTGGGGGCTTCGCCTACAGACATGTGGCCTTCTTGCAACCCAAGGACCAGCTGGAGCAGAACGGGAGGTTGAACCCAATAGGCGAGGAAGATGAGGAGTGGCTGGCGGACAGCAGGGAGAGAAGAAGGTCTGACGCAGAGTCTGTCAGCTCCGTGTGCTCCGATACTCCCATGGTGGTGTAAAAGTCAGCGGCACAGCCTGGAGGGTAAGACAGTGATGGCTCGAACCATGTGGCTGTTGTCACTGTCACAGTAGTATGTACTGTTAATATATGATAATCATATTATATTATTAGCACAATGTCTTGATACAAAAAAAAAAAATTCAAAACACCCCAAAACATTGTGATAATGCAGAGAAATGTAGTTAAAAATTATACGTGACCCAAAATATTTTGATTTAAGTATTTACACTATCTCAGTTGTCACACATGATTGTAACTGTTATTTCTATAACTTAACCTAAATTACCTTTTGGAAAAAAATGCAATTAATGCTTCTATTGTTTTTAAATGGCTGGCCCTGCAAGAAATTGATATGCAAGTAAAAATACAAGACTTTAAAATATTTAAACCTCAAAAGGTCCTAACTCTTAGCACTAACAGCAGTAGGAAAACAACTTGCTTCTGAATAACGTGAGGCTGTAATTTAAATAAAGGTTATCCAGCTTGTTATGCACTGGGGATCATAGCACTATGAAGATTACAAGTTTTTAAGTTGTTGGACAAAAGTTTTTGCTTGAAAGAGAAGCTATTTTTTATGCAGAGCGTGCAGAGGCTTAACTCTGCAAGATGTTTAATATCTTGCTGTTTTACGTTTACTGTTTGTTTTTTGTCAGCCTTCACAGCACACGATACTGTAGGGATTACTCTTATGCAATTTTATCTATTTATATTATTTTCAGATTGTGTGTGACTTGAGTGTCAATGCTCAATTAATGATATTTGTGTTTGAGCTTTTGTTGAAGTGTTTTTTTTTTAAATACTGCTTTGTATGCAAGTATATTTTAAGTAATATAAGATTCTGCATAATTACAGAATCATTAGCCCAGCCTTTTTTGAAACATATTTGAACTGTAATTAGCTTTATTCAATAATAATTTCTATAAAAATTAGTTTGAATTGTTTCTCTAAAGCAAGAAAAAATAGATAAACAGATAAAGCAGACTAGTGGTTTGGCAGTTATTAATATAACAATGACCACATACACACTGTGGGTATTACTGGCTGATATCTAGTTGTGTACGTCAGTATTAATACAACTTTGGACTGTTAACGGACAAATGTACATGAAATATTGATTTAAGATTAGCCAGTTATTTGACACAGTAAATGTAATTGCAGCTTACTTTCCAGGTGACACTGCAAAAAATATTGAACAAAGAAACACCAGATTCCCAGTAGTTGTTAGACAAAGATTTGAATTTCCTGATTGTGTGCTTATTCTAACCATTTTAGGCCTAATATGCAGTAATGGAATTTTTCATAGAGACTTCATTAGTACATTAAAAACCTGAAGGATCTAGAAAAATAGCACAGTTGACCGCTGACCACAGTCTGTGTAGCTGCTGCAGATTCCAGGCTCAATTCTTCAGTGAACTGTTTATAAAGGGTTTATTATGTTAAAAAAAAAAGTTTAGACCAGATGCATGACAGTGCGTTCAAATTACAAAAATAATCCTACTTTATTGTTACAATGCAGTGAAAACAATATGTTTAGTGTCAGATTGAGACATGCTAACTTTAGTGTACATCCTGTCATATTGGACAGTTACAGTAATAGCAGCTGGGAAGCATTGCCCAAGGGAAACAACTGAAAGTGAGTACCAAATACTGAATGCTTCTGGGCATTAGTGCCCAACCCTCAACAAATCAGTAAATGCCAGCCAGCCAGCCAGCCAGCCAGCAGTCTCATAAACACAGTCAGAAATAGCAGCTTGTTGTGCAGCCAACACAGGCTGCCTGACGCAGATTAAATAGCAAGAAGTACCCGTTTCAGTTACGTTGCTGAAATACCTTTCAATTGTTGATTTTAGAGGCTCACATCATGACTTAAATGGTGTCAGAACAAAGTAGTATATGCACACAAGGATATAAATCAGGAAATAACAGAAAATAGAGACCTGTACAAATAATGTTTTCACAAACTTAAAGTCACTTTGGCTCTGTTATTGATAAATGATGGTCACAGAACACAGTTTAAAATAACACTACTAATACAAAAATAAAAATAATTATTAATATTACTAATGAAATAAGAGTGTGAAGCAATTTAATAGCAAAACACACCTTTCCCAGATGATAGATGTAGCATGTACAGTAAATGTACTTTTATTTGAAGGAACCATTGTTTTTATGCAGTGACTTCTCATGGTGCCTTTTTAAGATAATTTACTTCACCTTTAATAAATGTCTCTGTGGGAATTATAGTTATTACATCGTGAGCCTGGTCTAATAGTATTATAAGCTACATCATGAGTAACTTTGATGACTTATATCTCTCAAACGGGGAGCATATCTACTGTATGCTAATGTACATATGTATTTTTCCATCTAAAAGTTACTCATTATAACCAAAGACTAAGTTACATGCTAAAAATGAATAATCTACATGTTAATTGTTCACAGTCAGCAGTTATATTGTCATTAGTATGTTGAGGTTACCTTCTGTTTAGCACAAATAACTTGTACTTGTATAATATAACATATGCAATCCTGTATAAGGACATATTATTTTCTGTATGTCTATTACTGTATTGTTCCTGTATTTCATAAACTACAAAATATGACAACAAAGAGTGAATGATGTCCATTATATCCTGTAAGGTGAATGCACAGAACTTTAAAGAAAAGAAAGTTAAATGAATAGTTTAACATTTTGGAAATACACTTATTCACTTCACAACTCTTAGTGATATTAATCTTCTCATCTGTCTGCAACAAAGTGACAAAGTTATTCCTTAAACTGCATAGTGCTCCAAATGTGACAGAAAAGATATGATGATGACCTGATTAAAACATCTGTTTAGGCTAAGATTAGTTTGTGTATCACATAATGACACAGCCTTGTACACTTAAGGGTGAAACAAGAGACCACACAGCTCGCTGGAACCGAAACCGAACACGCAGGGAGTCTTATTTTATTGCACCTGTACTCCAAACTTACTTTCTTCTGGCAACATTCAATGCTGCTGGCCTCTCACCCTTATTTGGCTTGTTGACCACAGGATCTCCCTGAGCAGAGTGAGCATTCTGGTCCTGCCAGGACAGAACAGTCAGTTATCAGTAATCAGTATTATATTGGCGTCCTGATGTTTGATGTCAAATTTAGGTCTCACATTTCCATTGAAAGAGTTATATCTTTACGTTTGTGTAGTTATAGCAATAACCATTATCATTGTGTGGAACATGCTACATCACAGTTATTCATGTATCAGTGGAGAAAATGTGTGCAGAATCATTATTCAGAGTTATTGCTTTGTAAAGAAGCTGATCCATCTCTCTGACAGACATCAGGCGTGAAACCTAACCTGCTGTCCTGCAGCTCCTCTGCAGGATGAATGATTGAAGAGGTCTGCAGGGATGTCCGTGCTTCCTGCTTTTGCTGTCTCATGTTACCATGTTTACCCACAGTACAGCAGCCAGGTGTGTGTAACTATACTGAACCTATGTGGAAAATGCAATGCAGCATTTACATGGAATTTAGAGTTTAAAAGTATTTCATTTTTAAAATGGTAAATGTAAAAAAAAGTTCATAGGAGGTAGGAGGAGTGGGTTAATGATCTCTGTGTGGATGCATGCGTTAAAATGGAAAAGAGATGAATGACGCATCCCTGTAACTCTCAGGCTATAATTAGAACAAATGCAGCAGCCTAAAGAAAATCTCCGATCACTTAACATCACAGACACAGATGGTATTAATGTAAGTCGGCACCTGTTGACAATGAATGACTGGCGGTTCTGTGTTTTAGAGACTGAATTCTAAGTAAGATGACTCATCCACTCCTCAGGCCCCTCCCAGGAGAATCACATCAATGGTGATGTGACTGAATGTGCAGCACACGGAGTTCTCTGCCATCCAGTGGCCACCAAAGCACAGATCCATATTGGAGAAAAACGTAGGTTGATTCTTGCCTTTACAGAATATTCTAGAAATACTTTACAGGCATTTGAATCCCTGAATTCCTCCTTTAAAACACAGAATACTGACTTTAAGGTCTGAAAGGTACTATTTAATTAGTTTAGTTCACAGATATGAATGTTTTTACAGGAATCGTGGTGGTACAAAATAAAGTAAATTACTTTAGTAAATATCTCAAGAGTTTCAGAGCCTTAGGCAAATGGCTAATATCATTTTAAACTGACCCAGCTTTTCACATGCATTTACACAGCCTGAGCAAAGCCCACCCTGTTGTTGTTGATGTCGAAGGCAGTGTACAACTGCTGCATGAAGACCTCACCCAGGATCCAGGTGCCAGATGCAAACCTTGTTCTGCACCCAGAGGCAGACTGAGGAGAGAGGACAGAGAGCATGACTGAAGGCAGCAGAGCAGCTTAATCACCTTAGGTTATCTAAAGACTGGAACATATAAATCTGCATATGCTACTTTTAAAAGTTTTTTATTGACAAGAATCTGGTACCAATTTCTAATATTGCATCCATAAAGGGTTTCCATGTTGCAACTAATGCATTTTGAAGGATGTACTTTGTAGTGCTATTGAACTGTATGGTATTATACAGTTATTTAGAATACCCTCATTAATGCAAATGGTGTGGACAAAATATATAAACACCTGGCAGTATAACAGAATAGAAAACTATGACCATAGAAATAAATTCATTATATTCAATGATTATAACATTTTAGCTAAAACTAATAACTAATGCAGTAAACTGGCAACTGAATGTTTAGTATATATAACAATCTCACCTTTATATATGTAGTTTCTGGAACAGCTCATGCCTGTATATAATAGATCTCTGTTTAGCTATATGCTCATATGCTTTATTCATCTTGTAAATTGGTTCTCTACACTGTTTTTACACATATTGAGAGCTACTGAGAACTGGAGTCAACTTAGTGTCAACATACTTGATTCTGATTTTTATTCATATAGCTATAAATCATTCAGAAAAATGAAAAAAAAATACCTTTGTCTAGTGTTTAACAGGCTTTGTCTAAGACCATTTCCTCAACCATGTACTTCTGGAAACAAGCCGCAGAACATCCATACCATAATCCATTTATCGTTCATGCCAATAATAAAGGGTTATGGATTTATCACCTTATAAATAGCCATCAAGTCTTGAGTTGAGTATATGAATGGCTTGGTATTAGATAGGTTTGTATTGCAGATGCCCTTCAGTGTTCGTCCTGATTAAATAAAGATCTTAAAAGACAAGGCAAGTTATACTGCTGGGGATATACATTGATAAAAAGAAGTTCTCAAAACCTGGCAACCTAAAAGTTGTCCCTATTAATGAATTATTAATACTCTATAAAGCAAACATTGCTCTAATAATGGCTTAAATTATTCATTGCTTAATAAATGATTTATAAAAATTGATGAAGCCAGTAACTATTAATTCTTTAAGTATGCCTTAGAAAGTGGGACCATACATCACTTTGTGCTTAAAACACAAACCTTTATGGCGTAGACTGATGGAGGGAGAGCAAAGCTGTAGCCGTTTATGTTGAACACAATGTGTTGCAAGAGATCTGTGTTACTGCAGCTCACCGCAGCCTGGGAGACAGATAAACAAAATGTTAAACCCAGAACAGGTCACTCAACATATCGGAGAAGTCTCCCAATCAAACCGTATATTTTGTTAATACCTTTGCTAGACTAGATGATGAAAGAAGCACCAGAGTCCACTGATGCTGCACAACTCATGGAGCATGCAACAATGTTCCAATTGGTGGTGATACTGCAACGTAAAGAAAGTATTGATAGAAATGCATCTGTTACATACATCAGAGGCAAGGAGAAGATCTCCAAATAATTTCAACTGTGAAGTGGCTATATTGTGTTTGAAAAAAAAAACATGGACATTTAAACATGAAAAGGCAAACTACCTTTGTATTTGGATGTTCCAAACGTTAGTGGCCTGATACAGAGGGATCGATCCACTTCATGCTTCCAGAATTAACATACTAACCTCTAAAGAACGGGAGGCACAGATATTGTTTAAGAAGTTGTAAGAAGATGAGAGCACAGCACCATTCATAAAAATATTTTTATGAAAATAATATTTTTTGTCATCTTGAGAACATGTTCTGTGTGATTTTGCCCTGGTTCCACATTTTGTTAAATATAGGTGTGCCTCCTTCATGTGATAAGCCAGGGACGGCCGGACCAAGAATCCCATCCCAGGATAAAAAGCCCGGGAAAGCTTCCTTTGTTACAGACAGGCGGAATATCTGGTCCTCCACGTAGAGATTGCTTATGTGATAGCCAAAATGTAACATCAGCTTTTGTGTTTTGTGCAAATACAGAACGGTTCAGACATAGCATGGTAAATACATTTTATTTGTCAGCAGCATTGGTGGAAAAAGTCCTTGGATCCTTTACTTAAGTAGTAAAATACTGATATATGAGTAACCAAAATATACTAAAAGTATTAACAGTAGAAGTACTTGATCTGCAAATTATATGTTTTTGTAATAAATCAATGCAGAAGTATCAATCAATTTGGAGCTAGTTTAAATTACTTTATAGAACTATGTAAAGTTCTTTCATTTCCAGTGGGTCCTAACCTAAGGGTCACCCCCACAAAAAGGGTCACAAGATATAACTAGGGCGTTGTGAGGTGATTGAAGGGATAGGAAAGTAATGGTTTATTTTATGGGAAGTTTAAAGCAACTCATAGACGTCTGAGGGGGCCCCAACTAGACACTGCTTTTTGGTTACAAGCCAAAAAGGTTTACTCATAAAAAAATGTGTTGTATTACATAAGCTTATCTGGTTTGTTTCAAGTAAAATGTAACTAATTGCAGCTTCCGAATACACGTGCAGCAAAAAGTACAATGTTTCACTGAAATTTTAGTAAAGATTATTTACTAAATTAGTTACTTTCCACCGCTGGCCAGCAGAAAAATGAATGTTTAATCCTCACCTTTATGAGACCATACCCAGTATTTCCTGCTGCATATCCACTGCCGTATGAGACGGAGAAAGTGGAAGATGCTGAGCTGTTTGTCTAGTGACAGAGAGCAAGATAAACTTCTTTTTTTTGTTTACAAAAAGGCATCTTAAAGTACTAAGAACATGCAAATAGTGTCAATTCAGTGATATAGTAAGAATTAGGGCTGAAAATAACAATTATTTTCAATATTGATTAATCGTTTTGTATACAGAATTCTTCCAAAAGTATTAAAAATAATTTCCCAGAGCCCAAGGTGACATATTTAAAATGGCTTTTTTAATCCGACAAACATAACAAAACCATAAGATATTCAGTTTACCATCATATATCACAAAAAACTCAAATCCTCACATTTGAGAAGAACCCGCAAATGTTTAGCATTTTTTGTTGAAAAATTAACAAAAGAATAAATCAATTTGCGGCTATAACACAGAATCATCACTATGTTACATTATTCTGACCATGTGCCTTTATCATTATACTCACCACAAGAAGAGCTGGTGCAGCTGATGGAGGGAACCCACAGGTCAGAGGAACCGCTGTCAAAGACAACTTTAAAGAAATGAGGTGGAGTTCCAAAGCAAAGCTTGCGATAGTATGTTGTCTCCAAAACAACATTATTTCCTCAGTTTATGTATTTCATGATTACACAGGGCAGATACGTATACAGAGATTACATGCTACTTACATCTGGGTCAAAGGTCATGGCCACCACACTCTGCTCATTCCTGGGGAGAAACTTTGCTGCTGTGTTGTATGGAAACTTCCTCCTGTAGTCTTCGGCCTCTCTCCTCCAGCTGCTGCCTGGCTGACTTCCCTCTAATGTTAAACTGCCTGCTCAGGAGTCCCGTTGAGAGGGAAGTCAGCCAGGCAGCAGCTGGAGGAGGAGAGAGGCCTGTTTATAGCACATATTTAATGTGGAAGCATACTCACAAACAATTTTTTTTTTTTTTTTTTTTTTAAATGTGTCAGACCTCATAACTTATCCTAAAAAGGCGTTTCAGTCTGGGAGTGATCTAGGCAAGTAGAACATGAAAATAAACTTAAGTGTTCTGAGCTACAAAAGGTAAAGGGCTTGTCTCAGATGGGGGCTGATCATAAACGGCTGGATTTATGTACGTAACACTTTTATCCAAAGCTTTTTATAATTTGCCTCTAATTCACACAATGACTGCAGTGATACCAGGTGTGGGTGCTACTAATACAGTCACTAGTTCAACATCTTTAGGGTGGATTTTCTACTGTTTATCCATTCTCTGATAAATAAAATCTTAAACTTTATAGGCCATGTTGGGCCCTAAACTCTTTTCTTCATAGAGGTGAAAGCACAATCTGAATAATAATTAATTTCAAAAACGGTTTTGCCATGTAATTTTACCTCGCTATAAATTCATATATAAGTTTTTCCTAACGTGCTTTAATCGAATGTCAATCATCTTAGTGCTAAGAATGTGTGAGTTTCTTCAGTTCTTTAATCAAAGTAAACTTGGGCCAGATATCAGCATCAAAACACCCAAATAAACAGTGTAAATATGTTGTTGGATAGAAATAGCTACATAATGAGTTTCACCTTTTCCATTGATTGTTAATAATGTATCCGAATGTACTGAATAATGAAAAGAATGCCTTGAGGTGACTAATGATCCCAAAAAGGTATTACTATTACATTTTTTGTCTAGTTTAGATACATGTATATACATACAGATCAATCAATTTGAAATGAATAAGGGGTTGTCTAGTTCTGTGTTTTAGTTTTATGTGGTGGGGAAATGGATTTTATTGGGGCAGCTTTCTAATACAGTGCAGATATAACTGATTAAACAAAAACAGGTTTCCCTGTGTTAAGCTTTGAAGTTGCCACATTCAACATACAAGATGCTTTACTTTACTTCAGACAATTGTGGATTAAAAAGATCTCCTTTTATTTGATATGTTCAACTAAAAGAAATCTGCAGTTTCTCCCACACTCACACATACTGTATGTACGCTTTATGAGTGGTGAAGGACTGGTGAGGTTTGACCTTTCCCAGACAGCCGTCTGAATGCGTTTCTGTTGACTTTTCTCATCTACTGCGTGTCCTTACAGACATGTAAAGGATTATTTGATAAAGCAACTTTAACAGTCCCTCTGCACCGAATAATAATGTACGTTCACATTGGGGCGGCTTGTGGCCCGGAGGTAAAATGGTTACCCAATGATCATAAGGTTGGTGGATCAATCCCCGGTCATCTGGCCACATGTCAAAGTGTCCCTGAGCAAGACACTGAACCCCAAGTTACCCCCCGGATGCTGCATGTATAGCTGTCCATTGCTCCTTAAAAGCACTAACAGATGTTCACTACATTGTACTGTGTGTATATGACGATTAAGAATACATTTTGATGCGTTTTGTTTTTAAGTATTAATGGCTTTTAAAAGATAAAGAATAAATGCCTGTAGACCAAATGTTATTGATATTAGTGAGAAAGAAGTTTAATATCTCATGGAATTCCTCACCCATCAACCAGACAAGCTTATCGCATTACTTACAAAATAAATTTAAAAAAACAACACTGGTACTGTATAATTGTTTCCCCTAGGCATGTCTTCTATGTGTGTGCTTATGGCAGTTTAATATGACACCATCCAACTCTGCCCTCTAGAGGACTGAGACCAGAACAGGGTGGACCACTGATTGAAAAAAGGGGGGGGAATATAAAAAAAAGTCTAATCAAAAAAGACCCCCATGCAAATGTCATACCCTGTTGAAGACCCCTGCTCTAGAGGACTGAGACCAGAACAGACCACTTAAGGAAAAAAAGACAAAATGTCATAAAGTGTTTCGAGAATAGCTGCTTTTATTCAAGCACAGATCAAATGCAACTTGCATTATTAATATAAAATACTAAAAGGTGCATAGTTGAAAACAATTTTAAATTGTACTCACCGAGGCTGTTTCTCATCTGATGAATTCCTTATATGTGCAACAGCTTTTCAGTGTGCACTCATACCTTCAGAGTTCACTGAAGCTGTGTGTAGTAGAGCTCATTCAGTCACATTGCAGGTAAATGTGAGTCTTTTAAAAAGGACACAGACAGCTTCCTTTCTTTCCTGCCTCCATACTGAGGTGACAACCTGAAATACTGAACCTTTTCATTTAAAATAATTAACTAACAAAAAGAAATGTAGGCACGGTTTAGTCCAAAAGAGTAATACAAACATATAAAAAGGAAAAAAAGCACAAAGTATTCACCATTATATAATCATCTTTGGGTAAGCCCTATATTTAGGGTGCACACACACACATTTTCTGAAAGACACTTAAAACAGGACCAAGACATTTCTTTTAAAAAGTGTACCTAATTTTGATTCAACAACTCACAATGATACATACACAGTAAATACAGCATAGGATGTTTATCAGTGCTTTGTTTTAAACTTGTTTAGGTCATTGCCAGTTTCTGTCAGTCACAGGCAGCGTTCTTTTCTCAAATACAGGAAACAAGAAAGAACTAAGAACAGTAAAGTAGGGACCGACTGTGTTGCAAACACCTCAAACAGCCAACAAGTATTAGATTAAGTAAGACCTCAATAACTTTTATGCTTCAGCTAGTCATTGATTAACTAACCAACCGTCAGTGCCCTGATTTCCCAGTTATCTCACCTAAAGTGTTAGCTCTCCAGCTACATACAGTAAACACTCCCTTACTATCTATTGCAGCATCCTAACATCTCTTATCAAACTAATTATACTCTGGCATTATTTTATTAAGTTTGCACATCTGACGTAACACTGTTGACTGCCCACTGTGTGATCAATTATACCACTTTCCTTTTGCCTTGGGCCGTGTGCTCCTACTGAGGAGTGATTTTTCTTCTCTATCTAAACCTTTTATGCACCAAAAGCTTAACTATTATTTCTTAATAATAAATTGCCATACATTGAAATATCTTACTTAATCTATCAATTTAAAGAAAGCTGCATGGGTTGGATGATGTAAAAACAGATGATAGCTTGCTGAAGCCCACAATAATTTGAGAAATATTACATAACAATCTTTTTTTTCTTCCTATTTGCTAACCACGTTTTTACCATGTGTGGCATATAAAGTAATATTATTGTATACTTAACATTATTTTGCAGTAGCTAATGTTTCAGTTATCCAAGCACAGACCATTTGGCCTTTTGTGTTTCAAGTTTGCTTTTGTTGCTACTCATTTACAATCAGCTATGACCAGAAGCCAAAGGTAACTACATTTTACATTTATCATACAGGAAACTACTATACAACACATGATTGCCTTACAAAATGTACATTTGCTCTAATTATTTAAGGACTCCCTTGTGCAGCTGTCTTTGCTATTGAGAGCTACAGTAGTTGCTGCACAAATTGCTGGTGTATTTGTGGCCGACACTGTAAAATGTATTTGTAATTTCACAAATAAAACCAGACAAAATCTACCCAAGGTTGAATCTGCAAAAAGCACCAGCAGTCCTACTGTTAGCACTGACTGACAGGATATTTTCTTAACGAACCAAGACCTCAAAATGTTGTTGGTCTAAATTGTCTGACAATCTTAACAAAAGCTGTGCATTGGTTTGATATTTACCTCAAGGACATTACATTGCACGCCATTTTGATGATCTCTTCACCTTCCAACCAGCTTTGTCAAACAAGGCCTAGTGTGTTTGTGGTTGTCCTACACATTTTAATACGTACCCAAGTCAGGAGTTTGGACCATCTTGATACTTTACCTGTGAGACAGGAGCAGGTCCAGGGGGAGACTCAAACCTTTTACAGCTCCAGGAAACCTTGAATCGTGATAGTGGCACCGTGTGGACACATGAAGCTGCTCAGGTCCCTTTAGTTTGGAGATGAAGCTGCGATGAGCAGGAACAGCACCGTCTTGATGATATACATCCTGACTCAATGACAGCAGGATACTCTTCACTTTGCTTTCATATGCAGTTAAAAAAGTATGTAAATCAGATCAACATATCAACTAAAGATTATGATTCCCTGCACAGGACTTTGGCAATCTTTTCTCTTCTGTTGAGTTTCCTTTCCATTTTAAAGGCACATAAAGCAGATGCTGTGTCACGGTCTCAACCTCTTCTCTGACACAGGATGAGACTCATTCAAAGTCTGGCCCTAGCAGAGATCTTCTTCAAAACTCCAATGCAAGAACAATAAGCAACTACACAAATGAACTCTGCTCCTTTCTTGAGCTGCTGCAGATGCTGAAACAATACTCTGTGCTGCTGGAGCCA
This sequence comes from Etheostoma perlongum, assembly GCA_026937815.1. Classification (NCBI taxonomy): domain Eukaryota; kingdom Metazoa; phylum Chordata; class Actinopteri; order Perciformes; family Percidae; genus Etheostoma; species Etheostoma perlongum. Next base: position 5,208,432 of record CM049374.1, on the reverse strand, counting down.
GACGAGAGGAAGACCGGGGGCCTAGCGGGCTTCCGCTGAGAGGCTGTCAGATGTACAAGACCCCGGTGATTTTGGCAAAACTTGGCGAGTGACAAACCAGATGGTTCTCAGCCACACCTCCAGATAAAACAGGCCAGAGGCGACTGAGGAATAAGCCACATCTCTGAAGAGACACAGTGACTCTAGATTTGCCTTTGCAGATGGACTGAAAAAAAGTATTTAAGTATGACCAAATTTCAATCTGAATGAAGCTCTTCACAAAAAGGTCATTCAACAAATGATGATCAACAAAATGAAAACACAGAACCGAGAAGCTCAGCTCCCATTGATTCTCACACTTCCTCTCCTGTCGGTTGGGAAGGCTCCTGCTGTCAAAGTGATAACGCCTTTAGAGTTTGATAGACAATTCCAAGTACAGAAAAGGTCACAAAAGCTGTCTTCCGAAGCACTTGTGTTTCCCACGAAAGAGTAAATTTATTGAGACAAAATCTATCAAGTGCATGTTGCACTTTGACAGTTAGGTATACGTCTTAGGCCCATGAGTACTGATGTATTCCATTTCTCTCTCCAGAAATCCTGAGTACACACCACAAATTATTTCTTTTTTTCCATTTGAAACACAGTACTCAAACCAAAGCATGAAAATCAATTAAACAGTCCCTTCAGAGGAAGGCGTGTAAGGCCACTGGAGATCGGTCTTCTCTCCTCTTTCATTCAGAAGTCCACTGATAGTATAGCAATATTTTATAGTCATTGTGCATGGCATACATAGAGCTCTTAATTTATAGGTCACATCATCTTTTGTAATTAGTGGCTTAGAACATAAACATAAAATATAACATAATGACTATTTTAATCAAACAATTACCGTTTGATATGATACCAGTAAAAGTACAATATAAAAGGGGTGGGCACAAAAGCAGCTCTGTATAATATAATGGCAGTCAAAACAACAGACTTAGAAGTCCTCTGAACAGCTTTCAGTTTTGTTGAGACACTCCATGGTTGAGATGAGAAATAAGAGCTTAAAAGCTGCTTTTCTAACATTTCAACAAACACTGAACAGAGTTAGCTTTATAAAGGCAGTGTTCTTTGCACAGCTATTGTATTGAACTGGATTATAATGTAGAGGCGATTGCTGCTTGTGTCCATCCCTACATGCATCTACCAGTTCTCAGAGAAAATTGTGAAAAACAGGCAGGAAAAACTGTATTCATTTCACCTTGTAATGTCATTTAAACCTCCAGGTGTGGCTCTGAAAGGAGCCTTGATATTTATGTTATATATTGTACTATAACCCTATATGTCCTTAAGTGCCCTGTAACACATCTTATTTCCACAATATTCTTTAGCTTTAAGCAGGACTGGCCAAAGCTGACAAAAATAGAAAAGTTGTTATAAAGAAACTTTCAATCAAAATGTTTACTTGGTCAGCAAAAAGTAATACAGATGCACATCTGGAATATGCCTATTAATGAGCAATGGGTAAAGCTTTAGAGCAAATAGATATATTTCCAAAATCATATGTACATGAGTTTCTTTCATAGGCTGGCTATACAAACATTATAGCACTACAAAAGGGGTTGACACTGGCCAGTTAAATATATGCCAAGTACAGATCAAATGAAAGTAAAATATTCTGATTTGGATCTTTAACTCTTTTTGTTATATGCAGTCATTGTATGAAATGATATAAAGGAATTGTGTTCTTTATAAATGCAATATGGCAACATATAGTATTGATTCACAGAACTGTAGCTTGCTCTGAATTAGGCTACTTTAAGCAGAGTACCCTTTAAGTCATTAACATTTATCTGACAACTAAATAGCAGAAAGCAGTGTGTCACCTGAATTATTATTAATCAATTTAGCAACATGTATTCTTTCATTTCTATAAACTTAAAATCAGATCACAATCGTTTTGTTATTCTGTTTTGCTATCATTACTTCTCCCTGTGTTTGCAACACACCGTTTAACAGTTCATGAGTGTGAAAAGAAACATTCAGATTTTTTTCTTTTTATGATGCTCCTCTGATAATAATCATCACCATGTAGTCGTCCTCTGATTTGGCAAAGGCTTTGGCAGAAGCATCCACAAACTGTTGTGAGAACTCACATGGGGGGAAAGCGTGAAGGACTCCTACGTGGTCCTTGTCACGGCTGCCCCCAACAGAGAGGCTGATGATGCCGGCCGCCTCCTTCTGCTTCAGGTAGGACACCAGGTTCTTCAGTGGTCTCTCGGCAGAGCTGCTGGTGTCCTGGATCCCTCCAGCTTCAGATTTCCCGGGCACGGCCAGGAGGATGGCGTATCCGCTGGAGCCAGCGGCCTTGATGCGACGAGAAACTTCATCCAGCTTGGGCTGTTCCAGGCGCAGGCGCTGGCTGATCTTCAACTGGGACGCTTGACCCCCTGCAGAGCCCTGCAACAGCAGACTGGTAGCCACTGCCATGTCCCCTTCCAGAAGGTGCAGTGATGTGGGAAAGATGCTATTCTTCAGCAGGAGGACGCCCTGCCAGACCTGACTCAGCTTCTGTCCTCCAGCTGCCGGCTTAGACTGCAGGCCAGACTTGAAGGAGGATGAAAGAAGTTCTAAACGATCCTCCTTCCTAGCTGGGCTCTTAGATGGGTCACTGGTTTTGCGTTTGCGGTCCTTCTCAGAGTCTGGCGCAGCCGGGCTAAGTGTTTTTCTTCTCTTGTCTCCAAAGCCAGTGTTCTGGCGCTCTCTAACCGGGGAGGTTCTGCCAGAGCGAGGTAGGCGTTCAGGGTCACTGCAGCGTCCCCCATCACCAGGGCTGCGCTCTAATGAGCTGCCATGACGACGCAGGCCAAAGTCAGTGTTGTCAGGTGAATGATCCAGCCGGCTGCCATCATCTAACGGTCTCCTTTTGCGGCTTAGATCTCGGCCCTGTAGCTCACGCTCTATTGACCACGTCTCATGAGAACGTCTGTCCAGGCGATCTATGGGATCAAAGCCTGCTCCTCGCATCCTGTCATGGACAGTCATGCCAGACCATTCAGCATTGGAGTACAGATCCCTGTCTCTGAAGCGAGAAAGAAGTGGAGGAGATCTCTCCCTCATTCTCACTGAGTCTGTAAGGCGGTGGGCAAAGGGCTCAGGAGCAAAGTCATAGTGTGGCAAGGGGAGGGGGAGCTGCACATACTGCTGCTGTTGCTGCTGGTAGCGATGATCTGTCTCTGCAAAGTCCACACGGAGTCTTCTGTCAGGGCCACCGAGAGGGAAGCCTCTCATATGAGTACATGCAGCCTGAGCAGCATCCAAACTTTCATACTGGATGTAAGCCCACACCTCACCTTTCCTGTAGTCTATAGTCCTGATGGTGCCAAAGCGGTCAAACTCCTTGGCTAGTGCAGCAAGTGGAACCCAGGGTCCAAGGCCCCCCACCCACAGCCTGGTTGAGGGTGTGGGTTTACCATAGCCAATTTTAACTGTGTTGTGGCCCACTACTTTCCCTGACATTGCTACTTTGGCACGGTGAGCCATGTCAAGATTCTCAAACTTGATGAATCCATAGTTGTTGTTCTGGCCTCTCACTGCCCGCTTTATGTCCACCTCTGTTATCACCCCAAACCTGTCAAACGCCCTCCTCAGGTCACTCTCTGTCACACTGACGTCCAGATTGCCCAGAAACAGAGTCCTGTTTGCCCTCTGGTCATCCTCAGGGGTCATTAGGTCCTCATCACGGAAAACAGCACAGTCAGGGACAAATGGGGGGTCTATTCCTGGCATCATACACAGAAAAATCTCTGTCTCTTTCCAGATCTCTTATGTGAGGTGTCGTTGGAGGAGGGGGGAGACGGCCCAGAGCCAGCTGCTGTAACCGGTAGCCTCTGTACCCCATGCCAGTGGGAGACAGAGGTCTCTGAGAGTGGAGATGCCTGTGTCCTGGGGAGAAATTGTCCTTTGAAACAGGGGAGCGGCTTCTGCGTCTGTTCGTGTAAACTGTCTCTATTTTCAGAGGCCGGTCGTACAGCACCAGCTTCCCGCGGGCGTGTTTGGCCGAACGGGCGTCTTCAGGCCTCCTAAAGTTTACATACGCCACCCTCTCGTCGTTTTCTCGGCTAATTTTAACACTCACGTCACCAAACCTCTTAAACTCGTGAAACAGTCCATCTTCTATGTCCTCGTCGTTCAACTGGTTGCCCAGTTCACTTATTTTGAGAGTCTTGTACTCATTCTCTGGGGTTGACGGAGGCCGCAGGTCGCTGCGTGAACCGGACCTGGATGTTTCCGCGTCGACGTCAGCGCCGCTGTACGGCTTGTTCCCCGGAACAATCCCGTAGTCGTAGCCGCTGCTAGTCCGACTGGATGAATTATGTCCGTCTAAATCCCTCATGTCTCTTTTCTCACTGTGTACACTTCTCCTGGATGAAGCGCCGCTATGAGCAGAGACGTTGCCGTTGTTGCCGGCAGCAGTTGACAGGGCTCCGATCTTCTTGCTGCCCGGGTGGCTTCCTCCTCGGTCTCTGCTTTCATCTGGCGCGCGGGAACGTTTCTTCACCGGTGACCGCTCTTTCCCTTTCATTTTCAAATTCTGATACCTGTAGTCCACACTAATCTCTTTTAATCTACGCTCTGCCACTGAAATAGACTTTAACTCCCTTAATGTATACGCGGTTTCAACTACACTATCAAGCGAGTAATACAACCGCCATGTTGGACAACTACTTGCAGTCCTGTACAGGAAGTACCGCCTACACGCAATAAGGTGATGGGCTGATCGGGGTGTCACTTATGTAAAAAGGAAGTACGCTCGCCTTATGATCAAGGGTGCGGCCAAATAGGTTTTATTATATTATTCGATTAATATTGGTGTAACCTCTTTTGGTTCAACCACGGATCTATCTGCTGTGGGATTATAGTACAGTCAAGGCAGAAGTTGAGTTGGAAATAACAAAAAGATAATGTTAGTGGCAGACTAGATTAGATAAAAAAACGGAAATTTGCGTTTTTGGATTAGTCTAATTTTAGTGAATTAATATGAATTAAAATACAGTATGAGTTAATTGGCCTATATTTAGGTACAAACAGCATAAAAAAGTTGGAAGAACATCAATTGTTCTGGAAAAGTATTGTACAGGCTTCATGGCGACCTTGAAGTAAGGACACTTATTGAGGAGGCCTGACAGGAAAACAACACTTCCTTTGGAGGAGGGGCTGACTGTAATGTGTAGAGCAAAGATGTAACACACCTATTGTTGTGCATTTGTGCAGGAAGTGTAGCAGTCCATGGCCTGGTCAGGGACCAGCTGTTTATAATACAAGTTTATAGTGTGTCTGCACTGAAACTGTTAGATCTTGTTCTGATCAGATAGATCTTCTGTTAGACCCACATCTAGTGCATGACAGCGTAGTAGGCCTATACGGTTTCCCGGGGACAGTCCCCGGTTTTGGTAACTTGTCCCTGGCTGGATCTGTCCCCAGAAATGTCCCCAGTTTTTACTGTGACTGACAGACCCGAAATTGGAATGAAAGAAAGAAAACATTGACCAAAGGTAGCCTATAGTTGCACACCCTAAACGCGCAAGCTCGAGACAGCCAGCGCAAGCACTGCTCAGAGCTCAGAAATGTTTTAGAATGCCATATTTTACAATGCTAAAATTACTGATTATTTACATAGAGATCTCGTTTAATACTGGATCAATGTCAAAGGAACAATTTTCCTCAACAGTTTTTATTGTGTCCAATACTCAATGAACTGTTGGTCAAGCCCAGCCTGAAGCAATAAAGCTGACAGATAAATGTAGTTCAGTAAACATTAGGCTACAACATTTCCCTCTGAGGTGTAGTGGAGTACAAGTATGAAGTAGCAGCAGGGGTGATTTAGGATCAGACCTTTAGAGGGGCTCAGCCCCTAATGAGAATGTGGCCTACATGAAATGTTATCATATTTACATTATGCATAAATCTCTGCACACCCATTGCTCTCTGTAAAATATCTCACAAACTCTTCACTGAAGTCATGCATCAATACAACAAGCGGGTTCAGAGTAATCCAGTTTTGAAATTGCAACAAAATTTCTACATGGTCTCCAAAATTATAATTTATTCTCATGTAAACTATTTATGTCAGCACAGACAGTTTTGTAAATTGCTTAGCCAGTGTATCCCACCATAATGGTTATTATATTGCCAGATTACAGACAATCCCACTTACTTGTACATATCCCACTTACAAATATGAATATATATTTCTACTGGTATGCTTCCTAGTGATATTAATGCAAAAATATGAGAAATAAGAAACAATTTCACCTGTGTGTGTGCATGGTTAAAATTCTGAAGTGCAAAATATTTTAGGCTACAGCACAAATATTTCCATCCAGAGATAAGAATAATCAAATCTAACCTCTGAATTTCTTTTCAAAATGCACCAGATGATGTTGTGGCCCTCCTCCCCATGGGGTAGCAATGCTAAGCCGACATCACAACCAAACATTAGCGATTGGTTATGGCAGATGCAGAGTGGCTCTGGGCAGATCCAATAGTTTTAAACTTCAACAGAGTACCCGCCTTCAAGGAAGTTAACACTTGTCAATGGAGAGTGGCAAGTCTCTCTGTACAAATGAAATGTACCAGAGTATGGTTGGACCAGGCTAATGGACCAGAGTCTGGTAGGACCAGGCTGATGTACCAGAGTCTGGTAGGAACAGGCTACCAGATGGATGCGAAAGGTGCTGTAAGCAATGTCACGCATGTTATAGGCTAGAATATTTGTTGTCACATACAGAAAACATTGCCTGCACCCAGAACACACTGTAAAAAAACGCGGTCTCTGTAGACAGCAGGATCTACAAATGGCAACAGAAATAAACTGTGCCCACCTGCACCATGAACAGTGCTCCAGCGTTTCAGCCAATAACCGACAAGAAGGATTTGGGGGTGGGGGGTTAGTGTGTGGAAGCACAGAAGGGAGGGGACGGGATGAGGAGGAAGGAGTGGCCCGCTAGTCTTGTTTTGTCTGAAAATACTTTGAACGTCAACAAGAAGTAACGTCACCCAACATCGCTTAGAGCACCTTTAAAATAGACAACATTTTGTTACAGGGGAGCATGCCCATGGACCCCCCTAGGGGGGTTTGTGCCCCAGGGCAGCTCTAGGTCTAGTGATCCCCCTGGGGCAGTGTCCCGTTTTAAGTTTTACAAAGATAAAAACATGATCTGTTTTGGAGGTATTTACGCTTCTGAGCTGAAAATGTCACCTTACATATCTGCAGTAGGTAAGCTATCCACCACACTGTAATATCCATGCAAGTGACAGTGTTAATACTGTGTGGCTTTAGTTTCTATGGGATTGATAATACTGCAGTTAAAATACTTACTGTAGGCTTTGACACTTTTTCTCTTTTTTTTCCAATTAAAAAATATTCAGGCATTGTAATTACTAATATATATTTTCTATACTTGTGTAAAGGGGTTTCAAAGATGCAAAAGAAATCACTTAGTGGGACAGGTGAAGCTGTTTATTGTCACAGCATGTATATTTCTCATGTATTATATGTCCCATTGATTATTTCAGGCAGAACTCAATTATTGTAATGTGAGTTGCTATGTGAGTTCAAACTTTAGGATCCTTTTATGTATACTTCTGTGTGTCTTTACCAGCTGTGCTCCTGTCAGCCTGCTGGATACTCAAAAAACACGTTTTTAGCAAATTTACACCAGTAGGGGGCAGAGAAGGTCCTTCTAGCAACTTGCATCATCTACACTTTATCACTGAAACAGGAAACAGGACGGTAGACTAGCACTACCTGTCTAGACTAAAAAAAACTTTTGTATCCGGATTATTGACTGGAAGTCTCCTCCATGGCTGCCAGGTAGTGGAGTTTACTTAGATACTTCAGCCAGAGTGTCTCTATCTTCTTGGAAGACTTGTATTAAGCATTGGCCCATCACTACTCTGAATAAAACATGAAGAAACCATAATAGAACTTAATATAAAACATCCTGATTCTATTATGTTCAAACTCAAAAGAAAATATTTAAACCTGGTTTAACTTTAATTATTTTGTTTAAAAAATGATTTGTTTTAAAAAATCTTTAACAAAGTCTTCATTTCCTTAACACACATTGGAATCCTTCACACTTTTACATTGAAACTTTGTTAAATTTGATGGTGCTATTTATTTTGTTGTGTATTTATATTGGATTAAATAATTTGTATTATAAACAGAAATGCTGAAATTCTGTTATAATCAAACTAAGAAAAACAGAACAAAACAAAAGACACATATACACACACATCAAATACATGCATTACTACATGCAATACATATTGTATTTTTACAATATGTATTGCATTTATTATTTATTATTATTGATAATACACTGTAATAAAATGCTGATGTATGTATGTAGGGCACTCCCACGCATAGGATTACAGCCTGCACAACAGCAGGGGGAGAGGTGGTTGTCCAATTATTAGAGTGCGTTGCTTTATGGACAGAAAAGCTAACGATTCAGATTTGTTAGTGACACATGCAAACATATACGCACATCCATGCATGCAATTGTTATTTATTTTTTTGGGCTTGTGTACATTTCTTCATCTCAGCTTGTTGAGATTCTTAAAAAAAGAAAGATTTTCTTGAAGGAATGCTGTTTTCTCTACCCAGGCTATCACAGAAAATACATAATTACAACAAAGTTCACCTTTACAATTCAAAATGTATAACAGACAAATAATCACATCACTGAGTCTGACCCTATTATTTGTTGCATAAACCTTGTTGCACTAACAATACTAACTTAAAAAAACAGTTGCTTTTGCTGTAGAGGTATTTTAAAAGGATTATGTTGTCCAAAAACATTGGGACATAAGCTGTGCCCTCAACCCTGTGAGCTGGACTGGCCCCTCTTTGAGAGACCATCTGGTGAAGTTCTTCTATAGACCGTCACATGTCCCTGTGCAGGCCCAGCGAGGCAATCTGCCACCCAGTATTTAAAACATAGTATTGGGGTGGGGGCAGGGGTTGTTGTTCCTGCTTTACAACTCTTCCCAATATCCAGGTCAGTCAACCAAAGCATTCATCCATCATTGAAGTGTGTCAACAAAATTGTGCTTACATATTAAATGGTGCCAAATTTATTAAAGGGAATTATAATTGCTGTGCTTGTTCTCACCAGTCGATAACCAACAGGAAGCAAACTTACACAGAGAAACATTTTTGTAACATATTTGAAAAAAGATTTATCTCAAATTAACCAAGGTTGCTGCTATAAATTTACTGAGATATTAAACCTTAAATATGCAATCTGCATTGGATTAGAGAAGGAAAAACTGCTTTTAATGAGTTTTTATTTTTGTGAATCACATTAACAGCATGGCTTGACCCACTGCACCCCTGGCTTTCATGTGAGACAGATGCTTAGTAACATATCTGTTTGTGCATTTCTGCCAACCAAAAGAAAACCAATCCATCACCTGTCTTATCTGTACCAGCATTGAAACCTGGATGAATTTCCTGTCATGTGTGTGAAAAATGAGAGCCACCTACTGTTTCTCATCGTACACTCTATCACTGCTCCCAGCTGTTTTTGTATTCATCTGTTATGTTTCTTATTGTACCTCAATTTAATGACAAGACTCCTCATACACTACAACAGTTTTGATTACAACCTATGTTGCCGTATGGCGGAGCACTGCCATGTGTCTCTCAGAGCCCAACATGAACCACTTTCTCCACTGTCTGAACACCTGCACAACACCATCATGTCCCTGTGCACTGATGCACTCTGGGAAAGCAGGAGATTCTACAACAGTGTGAGGATGCATTGACAGATAAAGCAGAAACCCTAGACTGTTGAGTGTTTTTTTTTGACAATAAATAAGTTAAGTATTAATCAAAGATCTTAGGGAAAGATAAACATGACAATAATGTTTGTTTTCTTTGACACATTATTGCACAGGTTTTGCATGATGCTGCTGAAGTGGTATTGTGAAAGCATTAATGAATTATCAATGCATTGATAACAGATAGCAATGGCCTGCATGTGGGCTGACAAATGTAGACACTGATCGCTTCAACTCATTCATTCACATCTGTCAAAAGTGTTTACATGCACTTGCTTTCAGCAGAATGTACAGTGAAGATGTAATGTTTGTTCAAGTGCTTGTACTCAGAATAATGGACTAGATAAGTGATACCACAGAGCCCAGTGCAGAGTGAATCTTTTTTTAGAAGCTGAGAGTGACCCAGACAGCGCGAAACACAAGGGGAGGAAAGGGATGGGGAGGGAGTGGGAGTTGGGGGGTGGTTGGATAGAAAAAGAGATGGGGAGGGGGGAATATAAATGAGACTGGAGTGAAGGAAAAGTACTGGGCGGATGTGGTGGTTCAGGTGCAGAATGCATAAATGCACGTGAGTAGAATTGGGCGAGGGGGAGCACAAAAGAAAGCGGGTGCTGCAAAGCGTGGGGGAGGGCAATGGGAAGTTAGAGGCGACTGAAGGTGAACAACAGAGAGGAGTGGAAATGTGCAGCGAAAGGGTGCTGACGTCAGACACCAAGGACCATGAGATTCAACAAAAACCATTAGGATATTTGAAGGAAAGATTTCAGAGAGAAATTCTTTATAACAAAGGAAGGACACTGCTCACGGACTGTGGCAGAGAGCAGAGAAAAGGATGATAAAAATAAACTTTGAAAAAAATCTAAGAGAAAATAATAACACCTGACTTTTCCTTTAGCTAGCATTTGTGGTTTTGAGTGAAACATTGCAAAAATTGATGAAGAGATGAACTGTATTAACTTTAGTGATCCTGCTAAACTAATGGTCATCACCTGTACTTTGTGTTTAATGATCAAATGTTATCATATTAACACACTAAACTAAGATAGCAAAGATGGTCAACATTATACCTGCTAAACATCGGCATGTTAGCATTGTCATTGTCTGACATTAGCTTTAGCATTAGCTCAACGCACCACTGTGCCTAAGTGCCGCCTCACAGAGCTGTTAGCACAGCTGCTAACATCTGGTGCTGAATAAACAAAAACTAAGAACTGATGTCTGGGGTTTTTACAAAACCACAAACTGCAGATTTTCACAGTGGGAGTGAAGTTAAAAAAGGTTTAAAAGTGTGTACAATAAATGCAGGTATGAGTAAAAAGACACAGGGTAAGTGAAGGCAGAACAAAGCTGCAGCTCCTTCAATCCAGATGGGACTGTTTCGGTCATTTGCTAACCAGAGAGGGCAGCAGCACCGCGGTGCCAACAGTCCCACAGGCCTGCAAGGCTGCTGATGCAGGCTTAATAAAAAACCCGAAGAATTATGAGTGTAACACTGAGTGACACGCCGATGGCCACATAGCAGAAGCCATTTTTTTTGGAAGAAGACAGTGTGACTTTACAATTGCCTCATTGTTATTCTACATGACTTTATTCCTTGTTCTTAAACTGGCTTCATCAGACTTTCACAATATTATCCCATTAGACTTGTTTCAGTCTAAATATGTCTCCAACATGTTTTCTATTTTAATCAGAGACTTCTTGAGAGATATTTCCTCCCATGAGGTGAGGTATTAAAAAAGTTGTGAAAGAAAAAAAGGGCCAAGAAAACATCTTTAATCTACTGTATATTTTCACTACTGTAAGTATTTGGATTCAATAAGTATTAATCTCCATCTGTCACATATAGGATCCCACAGAAACTTCAGAGACTAGGTCACACATGGTTGTGGATATTTGAAATGCATTTTGTTATTCTCCAACTATAGGATTAAAGCAATTTATGCAGGGAGGAATGCAGAAAAGAGAGTGCAAAGATGAGGAAAAAGTCTGTTATATGATCCTGAGGTTGCTGTGGCAACTGCTCCCAGCAGTCAGCTCGAAGAAAGTTCATCAAAAGCGTCACAAGCAAACATCAGCTGTAGAAATACTAAACACAGAGCAAAAGCTGAGCTTGTCTTGGATGCTACAACAACATCCTACTGTAAGGCTTCACTAATAAAGAGAGTAGACATGAGCTGTGAGTCAAATGTATTGCATAGGTCATGTCTAATTTAAGGGATAGTTCAAACTGTATTAATGCTTGTTAAACATGATTTTGTCTTCACAAAGTTTAAAGCCACTTATTCCATGTTTACTCCCCTAAGTTCTGTATCATCATTTAGACCAAACTGCATAATGATACATGTGTGTAATAATGATGCAGATGAACAGAAAAATCAAGAAGCAAGTTAGGGTATCTGATTAAGACAACCAAGGAGGCAAACGTGTGGGAACGGAGGATGAAATAAATCCATACGGTCAGGACAGAATAAAAAATAGCCACTCGATAATATATCTCATGGTGTAAAAGAATATTGTGGCGGGAGGTGCATGATTTATGGTCCTCTGTGTGACTGTATCTGCTGCAGTCGTGTCGCATGTCCAATGTATAATAGAGAAAGGACCACCCAGTGCAAGTCCAAAGTTTTATCAGGGAAATATAGCTGTTAATCAGAGATTATTAGAGTGAAGTCATCTATGAAGAGAATTAAATGTATATTGTCTCAGATAATTGATTTATGTCCAAAAGAAAAAAAAGACTTTTACATTGATGTATTTCTTTTGTGAACAGTAAGTAGAGGGCAATGGTTAAAAGAGTAACTATGTACATTTACATAGTTAATGTACTTAAGTACAATTTTTTTTTACTTGTAAATGCACAAGTAAAGTACTTGTACTTTACTTGTGCATTTGCATGTACTACTTTTACTTGACAGCTGCAGTTTCTTTTTTAGATGAGGGTGTATGATCAGTTTACAAAATGTGATGCAATCATAGATTGAACTATCCAAATAAAGCGGCTAAATCATAATGAGCATTACTTAAATATAAGATTTACCCTAAAGTGTCACTGGTAGAAGGTAATAACACAACTTCTCTTCTTCAAGTGCAAAATGCCCTTTAACTAATAATTTATTGTTCATATATAAATGCTAATTCATTGTTGAGCAGTGGAAAAAAAGCTTGTTCATGTGTTTCACAGTTAAAACCAACAGCCTCAGTTTTTGGGGCGTTGCCAACAAAACCAATATTTAGTTACCTTTAGAAATGTGTGTGTGTTTGTGTGTGTGTGTGTGTGGGGGGGGTGGCTTAAATATTTTATCAATTGAAATGACGAAAGCTGCGTCATACCATCACTTCCTCAGGTAGGAGTGGATAACCTTGACAAATCCCTTTTTTTCCTCTCAGCATCCCACCTTCTCGTGCACAGATGCTGCGATATATGCGGAAGTCTCAAACAAAAAGTGAGTGGCAGGTGATCACTTGTCATTGTTGATAAAGAGCAGCACTTTGTGCGTCACGGTGCGCCCGAGACTCTCCACCCTGCATGTTAATTGTAGACAGAGCAGCATGTGATCCTCCTTCCTCCAGTAGTCCTGCGAGCGTCAGACAGTAGGCAACCATACCGACACACAACTGCTGGCCGGCGGATGTATTCATGCATCGTTACACATTTTCTGCGTTCATCATAAGCCCTGGATGTTGTTGACCACTGCTAAAGACTCACGGTGAGAAAGCTTTTTTCCCTAACATCCCCTCACTGTGCACCTATCTTCTTCTTAGGTGTTATCACCTGGCTTTGAAAAAAAAGTTCACAGACAACTGGAAAATAGTTTTAATCGCTTTGTTTTATGGCTTAAACGCAGCTTGTTGTTTTTAAATCGTGTGAAGTCCGTGTGCAAATTGTATCGTCACAGAAATGTTCTGTAGTTTACACAGAGCAGAGGTCAGATAATAATCGTCTTTGACCTTGATTGTGGATGCAACTCGTCGTCTCACTCGTGACACTGGGCTATCAGCATCAGCACCAGATGGATCACCTGGTGTTAACAATGAGTGATCTGTGCTGTACTGTTGCTTAGTGAGGGCATCCACGAGGTTTACACGACCTGCAGTTGCTCTGTTCAAATCAATGTCTTTAGATTTACACTGGTCCAGGTCATTTGATTCTTCTCGTTCTCAGATCTAATGGGCTGCTAAAGGATTAAATAAGTTGTTATAAATAGGTTAAATAGGTTGTTAAAGGCTTCAGAGATTTAGTTTACCAATAATTGTGGTTGAGACTTGTGAAAGAGGCTGGTAAAAGGCAAACAAGTGTTTGACATTTAAACAGGACTGGTTAGGCTACTGAAGCTGATACCTGCAGAATCTGCGGTTTACATCCCGTTATTTATATTGTGTTAGAGGAAGTAGAGGAAATCTTATTACTATCTATTTAAATATAACTTGTCTGACAGTAAAAACAGTGGTGGCTAGTCAGTTACTTGGTAGAAAGTTACCAGTGTGATTTCTAAACAGGGATTTATTTACAAAAACAAGTTTGGGTGGCAATAATGACGTTATGGAGAACCTAAAGGGACATGGGGAATTTTATTTATTTTTTGGCACGCAGGAGAAACTTTCTCATGAGCATGCACAAGTATCTCAGGCTCACAGGAAACCAATCAAGGGCTAGCACAATTATGCTAACGAGGTACATTATGTGGCTAAAGTTATTTCCCATTCACAGCTTGAAATCAGTAAACAGTTACGTTATCATCTTTAAGTTCGTTTGTCACTATCAGGTACATTTTTTGTGGTTTTTAGAAAGATGAATACCTCCTTCTCTCCTCTCTAGTCATTCTGACTGGTACTCAGATTGGTTTCTCGTTAATTCTTTTTCTTCTGGTGTGCATGAAAGACTTTCTTGTGCACAAGAGAAGAAAAAAAATCCCCCATGTCCCTTTAGGGGCTCTATATATTCCATATTCCATTGCTGCTTTTCTTTGTCATATATGTGACAGGATATCTATGGGCTTTGGGCTGTTGGTTGGACAAAATATGTGAAGACATTAACTTTGGGTTTAGGCTTATTTGTGACAGATATTGTTTTACTTTTTACTGATGTTTTATATATGAATCAAATATATAATCTGCAGATTAATTGCCAATAAAAATAAATGTTTCTCTCCAGTTTGGTACATACAGGATGATATGCAAGAATATGGAGTCACAACAGAAGACAGCTGCATGACAAACCGCTGTCCTTTACATTAAGGCAGACATTATTTCCTAAATAAAACAACGTCATTGTTGTACAGAAAATGACTCTGGTGTTGACGTAAGTCCAATTCGCTTAGTAGAAGTGGTGTACAGTATGTGGTATTGAAGAAATGTCCTGAATATGTGCATGCTTTACCTTGTTATGAAGAAGTTATGCAGAATCTCTGAATAGACAACGAAAATCAGGCAGAGATTTGTTATATAGGTTATATAACCATAGGTAATACAATTCTTCAGTTTTTATCTCAGTACTGAAAAAAACAAACCATGATTTACACAGGAGAGAGAAAACTTTTCAAGCACACTCAAAGGCCTTTTCCTGCCATGGAAAACATTTACTGTGACATAAAATGATGCCACCCAGTCACACTCTTAGCATCAGTTGGGTTTTTTTCCCGCAGGATTATTCATTGGGTGTTTTCATTTCTCAGCGTTGGCTGGATGATGCAGCCGCTGATTGATATTACGTGTCTTGTATACTGTAGGATGGGATTGAATGACAAGATAGAAAGGCAGCGCTGGGGGCTTTACAGTTAATGCACCCAGGATTACGAACACTTGTGAATGGCAGTGGATTATTGCATCACGTGCTCATCTTGACATGCACAGAGGAGGAAATCTGCTGTGGGATAAAAAAAAATACAGAAACAGGGAAAGCAAGTTTCTGGTGTGTTTCTACTGACAGGAGCTATGAGATTGCGTGGAGTTTATGTTTTTTGGGGGGGATCTGCTGGTAGTTACAGAGTATGTTTAGGCTGATGTAAGCAGTGAGTGTTGTGACAATGAAGGCGTATGCGTATCATTGCTGTTGAATCACAGTCAGCATCTGCAGCATCTTCATTCAGCCCCAGTTCTCTACTGTTTCCTTTTGTCATACATTTTCCTTCTGCTTTGACAGGACTTTGGTGATTTAATCAGCCACTGCCAACACAGAGAATACAAAATTATGAGATTGTCTCTATTAATAGTCTGTTGTTTGTTTTATTTATCTTCTCCTCTGCATGTGAAACAGTGTTCAAATAACCTAAGCTTTGCAATTTTGCATGTCAGTGGATGGCAGATATTTATAATGGAGAAACGACACACTCAATAAGTAATGAGCCTGCATAGGGGGCTCGTGATGTGGATCAAGAGAACACATGACGGCACTTCATCCAAAGCATCATGTTCACTTCCTCCATTACGTTTGGGTCGAACCAACCACTCTCTGAAAGAGGGGTGAGGCGGGATGTTGCAGCAAGGCTTCAGAGGATTAGGGGATTTACAGGGGAAAAAAAGCTTCACTAAAGTTAAGCTTTGCAGAACAATTTGCAGGATTGGGAATATTTTTGGATTCAAAAACATTGCGTGAGAGACAAAGAGCTGTGGTCTGTTTAATTCCCTGCTGAGTTTTTGTTGAAATAATCAGGTTAAGTTAACACACAGGTGTAATGAATGGTCTCCTGTCATTATGTTGACATCCTTCATGGTTCTAGAGGGTCATAACTATGTCTTACAATCCATGTGTCTAATTACAAGCCTAACCAAGCACTAAATGGAGGAATAATTGTGTCAGCAACTGTGTGAAGTGTTATTTAAGGATCCCAACCAGGAAAAGGAGGCTTAAAATTACTGTACATTAAATAAGCCTTGACAAGGGCACAAACCTGACATTCTTTTATTTAAAATGGAGACTGTTTATGGGATTTTTGTTCAATAACAGAAAATTATTACATTTACATTTTTGATTATGTCCTTGAAACTCAATTTTCTATTTGACCTTTCTGTTTTTTTTATACAGGACTGAGGCCTAAACTGAAATCCAGCTGTCACTCCTCAGCATCTTTCCTATAGCTACATTCGTCCACCTCTTCTCCACTCTCCGCCTGTATCACCTTGTTCTCTTCCCATCGGACTGTCTCGCTCTCTCTTTTTCTCTCTACCCCCACCCCTTCCTTCCCCTCAGCCTCCCTGATGCCTAAGAACAGCAAGGTGACGCAGCGTGAGCAGAGCAATGAGCACGTCACAGAGTCGGTGGCTGACCTGCTCGCACACGAGGAGCCGCTAGACTACAAGAGCAGCTCTCTGAACGTCGTAGGGGCCGCTGGGAAAAAGGTCCCGCAGATAGAGGTGCCCGAAGACGATGGACGCCCCGCCTGGAACAGCAAACTGCAGTACATATTGGCCCAGGTGGGCTTCTCTGTAGGCCTGGGGAACGTGTGGCGCTTCCCTTACCTGTGCCAGAAAAATGGAGGAGGTGAGTCACCTACATTAGTCCAAGCTGCAGTGTTGCACAAGGCACAGTCCATCAATTAACTGATCACATTTACTGTCAAAGTATACATTTACAACATTTCCTTTTTTAAAAGGTTTATAAAATTAGTAACTTTATTTTGACTTAAAGTCCACAGTGGAGGGATGATACCATGACTCTTGTGATAGTGACAAAAAGACAATATAGTCTAGCATTGCCAGACCTAGCTCCACATGCTTTGGAGTAAGGTCTGGGTACACCACACATACGTCTTGGGCAGCGCTAAGCTCTGGATGCAGCGACATTGGCTCTACTTTTCAGAACAGAAATGCCAACAGAGCAGCTGTGTTGTGCAGGAAAAAGCCAAGTCTAAATATAGCTGCACTATTGATTACTACTGTCAACAGGGCAGGTCAGGCTCCACTGATACTCTGGTAAAAAATGTAATAGTGAATATTGTGCTTGTAAGCGGAGGCATACACTGTGGAATCCTGAGTTTAGGTTGGAAAACATTGTTTCATCATGGATTGAAAGACATGTTACTACTCACATTGATCCAAGTATTATATGTTGTTGTGTTTGCAGCATTACTGTGTCTGAATTACTGCATATATAGGCAGAATGTATTGATTATAGATACTGTAGCCCTACTAATTATGTGACCTGAGGAACATCCATTTTTTCCTCCGTAAGTGTCCGTCTGGCAGCCAATTACAGAAAAGTCAGTGTAGTTTCTGTGCAAATATCGCTGTGTGGGCTTCTCTCAGTTATGTTATTTCTTTTCTCGTCATGTCTTTCATGACATCCTCTATCGTTTTCCCCTCCGTTAACATATTTTTATGCCAGTGATAGGATGGATTTGGAAATCCTGGCAAAGGCACCAAACACCTCACTACATTTTAACTCACTATTCTCACTATTTCCATTCTTTTAATTTAGCCTTTCACCCACTCTCTTCTCTCTCTGTCGCATTACTCCACCCACTATCAAATGTGTGTGCCACTCTATGTAATTCCTACTCAGTCTCAGATAATGACTCAGCCTTTACAAAGCAAAGTTGCATCCTGATTATGTCTCTATGGATTAAGCTGCAAAGTGCCAAATTTAGACTTCCATCATATTGATAATGAAAATCAAAGAATATTCATTGGTAAAGTCAAGGACCTTATGTTTGAGAGGAGTGTT
Organism: Etheostoma perlongum; assembly: GCA_026937815.1. Taxonomy (NCBI): domain Eukaryota; kingdom Metazoa; phylum Chordata; class Actinopteri; order Perciformes; family Percidae; genus Etheostoma; species Etheostoma perlongum. Next base: position 5,189,960 of record CM049374.1, on the reverse strand, counting down.
GGGTGCTGGGTGTTCGGACACACAGCTCACTGAATCACATTTTGCAAGTTAAACTGCTGCAAAGTTGTTGAACGTCTGTACACATGTTTCTGCTTTTAAAACCATGATGTTTATACTCACATTGTTAAAGGAACATACCAGTATATTTGCATGTTTTAATCCATTTACTACAAATCATTCGTAGAATAACCAATTTTTTTTTTAAAGTCTGTGTAATGTGGCCCAGTCTTTATAATACAACATACCACTGTTTTAAAAAGGTGCGGATTCATTTCTGTGGTCATTTACATGCAGAGGCCGTAAATTATTAGAAAATGTTGGTTCTCTGCATGTAAATGAGGTAAACAATATTAAAAACTGGATGCAGTCTAATACAACAGCACCACAGCCTGAAAACATCCAATTTACTGTAATTTACACATAAACGAGGAAAGTGCTCTTCTCAACAAAATCTGAAAATCTGCAGCAATATGGTGTCAATTTTACTTTATTTAAAGTAAAAGATTAAATTGTAAATAGTCCACTCTTCCGAAAAATTCCTACCGCAACAACTCAAATTTTGTTAGTGAATTAGTTTGTTTCCTTTATTATGCTTTAGGAAAATACTTATGCCAATTGTCAGACAAATACAACAACAAATGACAAAATTAAGGACAGTGTTGTTTTTCTACACCTACTACTTTGTCGGAGATATATATGTCTCCATTTTTGCAACTGTACAAATTGAAACACTCTTGACATGCTTCATAGAATGTGCAGTATAAGCTCTGTTTCTTGCTTTTCAGGTGCCTATTTGGTTCCCTACTTCATCCTCCTCCTCCTAATCGGCATCCCGCTCTTCTTCTTGGAGCTGGCTGTGGGTCAGAAGATCCGACGTGGGAGCATCGGGGTCTGGAACTACGTCTGTCCCAGTTTGGGTGGGATAGGAATGTCCAGTCTGATGGTAAGGGGGGGAAGCACATATTTTTTTGTTCAGCATTTATCAGCTCTAAAGCTGTGCGCCTAAAACATATACTTGACAACACTTTCTTTAGTGCACTGTGAAAGCTTTATGTTGCCTCGGAAAAGCAGTCTGACAGCACAGAAGTAGAGAGAAAAGGTGTGGTTCCTCTGATAAGATACAGGGAGGTTGTAATAGGGGAATAACTGCGAAAGCCTGTGGTTAAAAATAAGCACATCTGCTATACAGTATGGGCACAGGATAAGGATAAAAATCATTATTATACTATGCCTTTTGTCTGCATTAGCAAACCATCTATCTATCTATCTATCTATCTATCTATCTATCTATCTATCTATATACAGTGTGTGTATATATATATATATATATATATATATATATATGAGACAAATAATAATTTAATTAATTCAAATGAAGTATGTAGTTTTGTGTGCCTTCTATGTTTATAGCATGTAACAACCATGAAACTGATATGGCAATAAGCAGGATCAAGTTAACAGGAACATCTGGACACCAACAACAGCTTTCACACTGCCTTAGGCTCTCTTGGGTTTATAGGAGGTATTGACATGCTTGAATGGGAAAGGTAGCCTTTCTTTAGAGTTGCACGGCTGGCGCAGAAGTAGCTATAAATATCTCGTAGAAGATCAGTGTTGAATAGAGAGCGCTTTAATTATTCATGCTTTCCTCAACCTTATTTAGCTTGCGAATGTCCTGGCTAACAAGACTGCTCAGAAGACTAACAGCAACATGGGACATGCACAAAGCATGCTGCCTCATTTGCATGCTTTTCTCATGCTGCACAGATCTTATGATATAATTTAGTGGAGGTATAAAATGTGACAGCTTATATTGATCATTTGTTACTATAATGTATTGGTATCTATCTATCTATCTATCTATCTATCTATCTATCCAGGTGTGTGGCTTTGTGGGTCTCTACTATAATGTGATCATCGGCTGGAGCATCTTCTATTTCTTCCAGTCCTTCCAGTATCCTCTTCCATGGAGCGAGTGTCCAATCAGAAGGAATGGGACACTTGCCAGTGAGTGACATTAAATACTAAAAGACAAGGGAAAGTATAGTGTAGCATATATTAAACACAGAGGTGATGTACTGTAAGGTGGTTTGCATAGAGCAAAGGAATGTGCTTGAACAACATTTAAAAATACAATAAAGAGAAAAATATATTTTAACGTTGATGAAAATGAAATAAATTTAAAAACACAAATTGCAAAACAGTTTACAGCACTGCTGGTGGCTCTGAGGCTGTACTTAGACACAGCAGGGCTCTGAGCTAAATACTAATCTCAGAATGCCAACATGCTCATAAAGACAATGCTAACATTTGCTAATCAGCACTAAACACAAAGTGCAGCTGAGGTTGATGGGAATATAATTAGTTTTGTCGGAAATATTTCACACAAAAAAAAAATGTCAACCTTATGGTGGCACTAAATGAAAAGTCAGGGGATCACCTAAGTCAGTAGGATTCATCCTCTTGAAAACATGAATGTCTTCACAAAATGTAATGGATTGTAAATGCAATCCATCCAATGCTTTTTGAGATATTTCAGTCTGGACCAAAGTGATAGAAGACCGAATGACATTTCCACCCATAGAGCCATGTTGTTTGCAAAGCTAGAAATCATAGACAAGAAAGACAATGTCAGAAACAAGTTTCCACAGATTTAGTAAAGGAAATATCAGTCAAAGGCACAGAAAAACATGAGAGTTTTACTCTAATTTAGATTTGAAAGTGGCTAGAGTTGGCGTGCATTTTAGCACAAGCTAAATGCAGACATGTTACAAACTTTAGGATTACATTTGCAGCCTCAGCATGTTGACACAACAAGGAAGCATCAGATCAGACAGATTGTGTTAACTTCCTTACAACTTTCTGTCACAACTTCACAGACATAATTCAGATTAAAACACTATGGAGTTCATTTGATTAGAGGCAGCCGAGAAACACTCAGCATGATGTATGACTCAGCAAGGCTGAGGCTGCTGACAGGGAGACGAAGAGCAGAGATTCAGGCTAAAGAACAAGCAGACGAATGTAAAACATTTTGCTGTCTGTGTGCTTCTCATACATTCTGTATCCAGTGGGACAAACAAAGCATCATGATACAACCTTAATTTAGCAGAGGCCATCTTGATTCCATCAGATTTAGATAGTCTTACATCTATAAAGAACTTTCCCTGCACCTGTGTTTGTGAATCTGCATGAATGTGCACCATCCTGCACAATATTAAGTGGAGAATCATAACACTGGTGACTCTAAACTCACACAAAGTAGCCTGTATGTGTGTGTGTGTGTGTGTATATATATATATATATATATATATATATATATACTGTATTTATACAGTATATATATAATTTCCCCAAGGTAACATGACAATACTGTGTGAACTGTAAAAAAAAAAAAAAATTTGCATACAAAGCACACAGATGACATTGTTTAGGTCCCTTTACGCGTGAGAGCTGTAAACTAGCCGAGAATTAAGATATTGACCCTGAGCAAACACTTATTATATTTCTCCTTCTGCACTCGCTGCGACATTCACTGCATCTTCACACCCATTTCTTTTTCTGTATTATCACCTAAACTAAAGCTCCATCTCCTTCCGTCTGCAAAATACAGTTGTGGAGCCGGAGTGTGACAAAAGCTCAGCCACAACCTACTTCTGGTACCGTCAGACGCTGAACATCACCAGCACCATCGCAGAGAGCGGCGGCCTTAACATAAAAATGACCCTGTCTCTGCTGGTGGCCTGGATCATCGTCTGCCTCGCCGTCATCAAAGGAATTGCCTCTTCTGGGAAGGTAGTAGATGGCGTGATGAAAGAAAAATATAAAGAAGACCACCGGTTTCTCTTTCCTGAATGTATGTATTCCCTTTTCCACTTTCACAGGTGATGTACTTCAGCTCTCTTTTTCCATATGTGGTGCTGTTCTGTTTCCTGGTCAGAGGTTTAATGCTGAAGGGATCAGTGGATGGCATTGCTCACATGTTCACTCCCAAGGTGAGACTTTCTCCCTGTATTGTTTATCAGTCATGTTGGAAAAATGCGCAAAAGTCTGACTTTCTCTTTCCATTTCATCTCAGTTGGAGAAGATGCTGGAGCCCCAAGTGTGGAGGGAGGCAGCCACCCAGGTCTTCTTCGCCCTGGGTCTGGGGTTTGGAGGAGTCATAGCCTTCTCTAGTTACAATAAGATTGATAATAACTGTCATTTTGACGCCGTGCTCGTCTCTCTCATCAACTTCTTCACTTCCATTCTGGCCACGCTGGTGGTGTTTGCCGTGCTGGGCTTCAAGGCCAACATCATGAATGAAAAGTGTGTCATAGAGTAAGTTCACACCTGCAGATGCTATTTACTTAAAAAGATATGTTGCTGATTTAAATCCAGCTCTGTGACATGGCAGTGTAGGCAGTGTTTAGCTTCCTTCCGTGGTGCTAGTCCACGAAGCTCCCTGTTCATCCAGATGACTTGAAATGCAAGACTGGCATGACTCATTGGGCGGATCTTGGCAGACCTCCGCTGCTCCACTTTTTTGTGCACTGGGGCCACAGAGGGTAGCCAAACACTATCTAAACACAGTGCCCACACAAAGATGACACAGAGCTGGATTATAAATCAGCAAAGTATCCCTTTAAGCACCATTCTGTATGCAAACAATCTTTAAGACAAAACCTTAAAACAAGCTTGACCATCTCAGCCATTTGTTTAACAATTGTTGCGTAGATGAACCAAAAATATTCACTACACACAGGAAATTAAAAATAACGTCATGAGCGTTAAGAAATTAGGTTGATGAAAATTTATAAAATATAGGCTACTCCATAAAGGCTACTGTACATACACTCTCAATATATGCACAAAAAAACACTTCTGTAAGTAGCGTGACTCATTATTCATACAGTATTTATTCCACTACTTGTACAGTATATACAGTACATAACAATCTAACCTGTAAATATATAGAATGGGGTCCAGCCCTTGTCTGTATATAATATATACATGTTTAAGTTAGCTAAATATCTTTGTTTAGCTGTATGTCTGTATCTGTATCATCCTGTAAATGTGTTTTCTGTACTGTGTTGAGAGGGACTCAATATGTCAACATACTTGACCAATAAAGTTGACTGTGATTCTTTTATCTCTGTAGGAATGCAGAGAAGATCCTGGGATACCTCAACTCTGACGTCCTGAGTCACGATCTCATCCCGCCACATGTAAACTTCTCCCATCTCACCACATCAGACTATGCTGAAATGTACGGGGTCATCAAAGCGGTTAAAGAGGGCGGCTTCGCTCAGCTGGGTCTGGAGCCTTGTCTCCTGGAGGACGAGCTGAACAAGGCGAGTCTTTGGTACAGTCCTGATAAAGCCAAATCCATAGCATGTTCTGTATTTGACTCTTTTCACACCTCAGTCCTCTTACTGTCTCTCTGCAGTCTGTCCAGGGCACCGGCCTGGCCTTCATCGCCTTCACAGAAGCCATGACCCATTTCCCAGGGTCTCCGTTCTGGTCTGTCATGTTCTTCTTCATGCTCATCAACCTTGGTCTGGGCAGCATGATCGGCACCATGACCGGCATTACCACACCTGTCCTCGACACCTACAAGGTCCAGAAGGAACTTTTCACAGGTAACCCCCCACTGACAGGACACTTTATGCTAAGATATAGTATATAGTAAATATATAGTAAATAAATATAGAAACCCCTTACTCAGCACCATATTAAGCTTTGTATTATTGCTCAGAGTGTACGGAATACAAAACACACATAAATAAACCACTTACTGCCATAAAACCCTTTATTTTCCATATTCTTATCTATTAGACTAAACTCAAATATTTTCCTCTGAAGGGGCACTTATTTTTTGGTTCTCTGGGTTTGTTTCAGTGTGTTGCTGCATTGTGGCCTTCTTCTGTGGCCTGTTGTTCGTTCAACGCTCAGGGAATTACTTTGTCACCATGTTTGATGATTACTCTGCCGGACTGCCTCTCACAGTAGTGGTCATCCTGGAGAATGTGTCTGTTGCTTGGATTTATGGCACAAAAAGGTAAAACTGGCTGTATGATGTATGTGCATGTCTGCAATTCATCACGCTCAAATTTGAAATATAAAAATAAAACTGGAAGAAAGGAAATTTAAATAGCGAAAAAAAATTGCACAAAGGGATATGATCATTAATGTTTTTGTTGTTCTTTCCTCCATCAGGTTCATGCAGGATCTGGAGGACATGTTGGGTTTCCGACCATGTATAATCTATTTCTACCTGTGGAAATACGTCTCCCCTCTGTGTCTTATTGTGCTCATCTCAGCCACTGTCATAGAGATGGCCATCAGCCCACCAGGATACAATGCCTGGGTCGAAGAGCTGGTCAGTCACTGTGTGTGTGTGTGTGTGTGTGTGTGTGTGTGTGTGTGTGTGTGTGTGTGTGTGTGTGTGTGTGTGTGTGTGTGTGTGTGTGTGTTATAAATGTCATGGCAATCCATCCAAATCCATCCATAGTTGTTAAGATCTTTCAGCCTGAACCAAAGTGGTGGGCCGACCATCCACCAGATTGACATTGTTACCTCTTGAGTAAAGTGACCAGAATTCTGAAAGAAAAACCTGGGACATTTCCAGTTACTGTTGCTAGGTAACTGTTGTGAAAAAGACAAGCACAAACCAATTGAAACGTCAAGAGGTACGCTCTTGCCCAGTCTTTCTTGCCACGGAAAATATTTTGCAGTCTATTTATTTTTTAACACACATTTAGAAACAAGGACATTTCTGGGGACAAGCCACCAATACCAAAGACATCAGGTCACCCTACCCTAGCGCCATGCGGCTAGCATGGCAAAAAGGATTCTCCATTACACAACAAAACAACCTACTTATCTCGAACAATTTGTAAATAAAGGCAAATATTTTAATTGTTATGCTCCTCTTCGTTTAGAGAAAACATTTTTCTTTGGATTGGACATACCACTAAACCCTCTGTTTGTGTCTGCAGGCTCAGGAACGCTTCCAGAGCTATCCCCCTTGGGCACTAGCCATGTGCTTCGCTCTCATTGTCGTGGCCATGCTTCCTCTCCCTGTTGTCTTTATCGCTCGTCGCTTAAACCTGATGTCAGACGGCTCCAACAAGCTGTCTGTCTCCTACCGTAAAACCATGATGAAGGACATGTCCAACCTGGAGGAGCAGGACGAGGCCAGGTTCATCCTCGGCGCCAAGCCTGGCGAGGCGCCTTCATCAGCACCAGCACAAAGGGCCTACTTGACTCCAGGAGGGACCAAAACCCTGGATGCCAACTCCCTGTCTCCAAACAGCTGCTACGGTACGAGCTACCAGAACGCTGCAATCAGTCCCACCACACCAACTACACCGACCACTCCAGAGTCTGACTCTTGACTGCTGTCATAACACCCCTCTGACACCCAGTAGCAGTTTACCTTCCAGCCATAAAGTCTCCACCGAGGGTCACTGCAGCGCTGAGAATCCCCACCACTGCCCGACTAACACCAAAAACTGTATGTAGCCGCCCAATTTATTTGAACACATGCTTTCCAAAATAATACCAAGGAACCATCTGCAGCAGGATGGGGGAAAAAAGACAAAATTCCCTCTTAACAGTAATTGAAACATGGAAATCAGGGTGATACTGACAGTGACACACTGTAAGTCTAAATATATTCTGTATATAACATCATAGGATGTATGTGCTTAAGATGAAGTTCTGTGATTCTCTTTTTTTGACTAGTATAAGGATCTTCAGCAGACACAGCCCCCCTCACACACACAGTTTAATGTTAATGCACATTGCCATCTGCATAGAGCAGGGGATGAAAGAGTGAATGTAATGGACTCAGTGTGGTCCTGCTGGCTGAACTGGTTTTCACTGGCACAGAGAGCCAAGACGAATGTGAGTTTATTATTTTAAGGTTTAAAGCCTGTCCTCCGTAGATGTACTGTGTGCCATACAGTCTAGTCTCTTATGTAGTGAATTAAGTGTCTACACAAGCACCTCTGGTTTTATGTCTGAGGTAGAACCACTTCTCATTGTGTGTTTTGTAAACTATGCTTAAGGCTGCTCTAAAGACATCCATCTATAATCCATACCCTGTTGTGTTTTTATTGTAGCTAGTATTGTGTATCTGTAAACAATGGTATGCAGTATAGTAACATGGATATAGGATAGTATTTATGTTCTAAAGCCACATTCTCATCATCTGTAACACACACATTATAACATGTGAAAATTACTCTTTTAGTTTCTCCTCCTGAGTAACTTGTAGACAACAAAGCACTTGAAATGTATGTATTTATGTTAAAGTATAAAGAAAGGATATGCTGAGTTGTGTTGAAAGGGAACTACAAAGAGCTTGTTTTAAGCTCATGAGACTGAAACATAAAGCATTCAAATTCTTCATTGACAGAAAGCACAGCTTGTTCATGTGAAGTTGAAACAAATGCCCATTCCTCGCTTAATGCATTTTTAACTTTCTTCCTATAATGCTACAAAAGCACAAAGAGATTTTACACAATTATTGTGCACAGTTAAATTAATGACCGTAATTGTTGACGTATAGTTTTGAAGATTTATGCACACGTGAAATTGAAATACTTGCTGCAGTTAAATATGTCCCACACAATGAGTAAGCAATACATATTTCTATTGCAGCACAAACTATGTTCGATATGGACCAAAAACATAATGAATATGAAATAGAAAATTCAGCAATGGACCAAAAGATTGAGGAATTTAAGGAACAGATATCCAAGGAAAGGAATATTAATCTTGCACATATGCTCAAATGCACACATGCACACTGTTTCTGTATATTTGTGGAATAATAAACCTCATGAAGTGTTATTGAAACAAACACTACGGTTTCTTTGTGATGAAGATCTTTGACTCCATGTTAAACCAGTCTGGGTAACGTTCGTAAGATGGATATAATTCCCTGAACCTGATTCATTTTTGTAGTGAATAGTGCATAGTGGTGTGCATAACTGTCAAAAAGTTTGAACAGAGCACATTCAAGTTCCTGTTACATGGAAGGGAATACCTTTATTTATTTTTTATTACAATATTCTAAGCCATGGTGTTAACAATTAAATGGACTATATTTATATTGCTGTATATTTGCGTGTGATGAAGAACAAAGTGTTATCTTTAAAAAGTAATCAATATATTTTCATCTTGTGTGATGCTTATTCAAATTGTATATTTAAAGAGGTATCTATTTTGTAGTTTGTGTAGCTAATTCTTGTTGTGGAATGTGAAAATGCTGCTTGGAGGTAGAGGTGATGTGTGATGTGCAGAGTAGTCTTGTATGGGTGGCAGCTAGTTCTCTGTTGTATCCATGATGAGCTGTGTGTTCTTCTGGCTGTGCCCACTCACCTGTACCCACTTTAGCTTTACTGGTATGCCTGACAGGATATCTCTCAAAATTATTTCAGTTTGCCTCAGCTATACTTGACATGCATGCTCAAATAGCATGCTAACATGCTAAATGTATGAAAACACACACTTTAAAGGTGCAATATGTAATACAGCTAGTGTTTAAAATAGTTACTGCAGTACAAATTAAAAATACTGGAGAAAGTTGTCTCCCCGCCCCCTCCTCCCCAGACTCAAAGTTCATGGAGGATGCCAGGCTGAGACCGCAGCATCCACAACAATGTTGCTAGATGCTTGTCTCATATAGGAAATTACTTCACAGCACAGCGGAGTAGCTAAGGTTAAATGCTGGCTATATTAACAGTCATAAAAGCCTGTGCTCCCACACAGCTTTGTACCCAACTGGCAGACACACTTTTTCGGCTTAGAACTGGCCTGGTTCTCCGGTAACATTAGCAGCTAGTAGGATTAGCATTGCGGCGTTAGCCAGGACTAGTTGGGATCTGTGGCTGTGTCTCATTTATTTTTGCGAGTAAGTAAACAACTCAGGTACTATAGCTATATACTTCACTGTGAGTACATGAATGTTGAAATGACATAAAATGCCCTCCCTAGTAGCCGTGATAACTTAACCTGAAGCTAATGCTTACAGGTGTTCAGCCAACTCAGCATCCTTTTGGGCTCTAATCTTTCAAATACATCTCCAATATTTCCCCAGGGTTTGTAACATCTCTGGTCATGCAACAATTAGAAACATGGCAGTTTTCTTTTAGGTTGGCTAGAATCTATCTCCGTTGATCCTGTTTGTTTGTTTGCTGCTTTCATGGCTGTACTAACGTTACAGCTGTAGCAAGAGTTTTTACAGGTATATCTGGCAACCCGGCCTGGCTGTCAAACTGGGCAGTTGACACACAGGCCAAAACATAAATTCCGTCACACAACGGAAATTACAAAAGGAGAACATACTGGCATTAGCAGTGTTGTCAGAAACAATAGTCTTTCAACTTAGCATGTTTCCTTAATATCTGATGATGTATTGGGGTCATTTTTTGATTTATTACAGTAAATATATTACATATTGGACCTTTATAGTACATGCAAAACATTAGCATTTGATTATGCTTCCTTTAGCATGGCATACTAACCTAAAATTTGAAATGTTGTATGGAATATCACCATGCTATCCAATAGTTTCTAGCATGCATGTTAAGATGTTAACAAACCTTCAGTTAAAATTCAGCATATGCAAAATTTTTCATTAGTGTATAATCACCTGAAACTAAGAATATTTGTCATTCACACTTAGCTGCTTTCATAGCTTATAATGAGTCTTTCATATTTACATAGTGAGTGGGTCCTCTTCCACAGGGCCTGCCATGTTGCACAGCCTTATTTGTTTACAGCTCCCAAACAAAAAAGGGAGTTGTAAGGAGAAGGGTATTCAGTTGGTTGCAGGGCTTGACATTAATGTATTCAGGCACTTGCCCTTTGGACAAGTACATTTACGTTTCACTTGTCCATGCACAAAAGTCACTTGTCCAGGTAAAGATTTCTCATTTTATAATTCTTTTTGTGTTTTGCTAATGCAGAATTCGAACAAACCATTGAAAGCATCCAAACACTATCCGCATTAATACAATTCAGTTGAAGCAGTAGAAACATATGTGCTTTGTGTTTATGCTACATCGCTTACAGAGAATGACGGAACAGTGGGCTGGGTCTAACGGTAGCGGTCCACTGCTGCTGTTATTAGACCCAGCAGTTATTCCTCGGATTGTGGGGCAAATAACTAGTTTCAATTCGGTAACATAGACGTAATGAGTGGCACATAACGTGAAGTAACATGGCATTTTATTTTGAGTTTTTATTTGTCCAATGGGGCAAGTATATTTCTCTTCCACTTGCCTTAGAAAAAATCCACTTGTCCCGAACAAGGGGACAAGCCTTAATGTCAAGTCATGGGTTGCAATCTGACACATCACCGCTACAGTAGATGGTATTAAATCCTACACACTGGTCCTTTAAGTCATGTTACTTTTAGATTTGTTATGTACAGTGACTGCCAGCGTGGCTTGCAGCCTTTCTGTTTGTTCATAACTTTTGTTTAGTTTTTTTGTTTTGGTTGATACTTAATCCTAACCCAAGGGAAGATATTGTCAGACTTGGAATTAAAACTAGGAGGATGACATGAAGTTTATTTCCCAACCCTATTGCTCATTATTACGGTCCAAATGATATGACATAAACATGGCTAAAGCACAGCTGAGACTGATGAGACAGAGCTTAGACTAAAATGTTGAGCACAAAACCGGAGGAAACACATTCAGACTGAACAGGAAGCTAATTCACCAATTACAAATTTGAATGTTGAGTGTTTTTGCACTTTGCGTTTATTTGACAGAACAGCCATTGTGTTCTGTGTTTTTGTTCCAGCTCGACTAAGTCTTAATGGAACCACTGTTCTTCTGTCATTATCCTGCAGACCTGTCCTTATTCCTTTTGTCACTGTACTGGAAATGTTTTCTCAAGTTAAACTAGTGCACAAAGACATGAGCACACAACACTCCGACATCTTTCTATTAACTTTGTATGCAATTACATAGCTTTCAAATTTAGAACTTTCTCCCTCTGTTGGTAGATTTGTCTGTTTATTTCCTGTTTACATCCATTAATCAATTTGTGTGTATAGAGCATTGTCATGTAGAGATTTATCTGTTTGTTCAAGTCTGTAAAGTATTCTTGTGTAAACAAACTGTTCTGAAGATTTTTACCCATGTCTTTAAGTATATCAATGTCTTAAAAAGTAACTGTTTTAGCAGTAAATGCAACATAAAGTAATAATGAATGTGATAAATGCACTTTTTTCACTAGGACTACAAAAAGTAAGCATTTGTTTTTGTGGTCCTCATTGTGTAAAAGCAATATAATAATAAAGTTATTAAACTGCAGAATAATTAAATACATACTTTAGTGTCAGTTTTAGCAATGATTAGGAACTGCTTCAACTCATCCTAACAAGTGCTGGATTGCGCGTGTGTGTGTGTGTGTACTATATAAGGGTGTGTAGATTCCTTCTTATTACCTGTAGGTGCAGGGCCTTACTGAGCACGTTTCAAACACTATACCAGGAGACCAATTATAAATGTCCCTTTACAGTGTCTTTGTTTTCCTCTATTTCCTCAGTCATATTATGATTGTATAATACTGACAATTATAGTAAAAGAAAATGTGAACATCACCAAAAATATTAATAATAAAGAGTGGACAAGCAGCTGTCGAATTTCTGGATTTTTTTTCTCTATCTTCCTCAAAAGTGAGTCAACTCTGTCATGGTAAAAAAGTAAATGTATAAGTTTACATTTGAAATCTGATCATGACATAGTCAGGAACTAGTGAGTTAAACTAAGATTAAGCAAGCTAGCACGCTAGCATTAGCCTTTAGCTCAAAGCACAATTCAATGTGATGTAGGTTTACTGTAGAGTTGTCAAAAAGTACAATATGTAAGACCATCATTGGTCAATAATCAAAACATGGAAGCCACAGATATTCTTCTGAATAACAGTGAAATTATATATATATTACATAGTTTAAATTCAAAGTTATTTCACAATAAAAAAGCTAAATGAGATTTTGTATAAGGATGGTTATGCTGTTAAATGTTGGGGCTACTTTATATTGGGCAACCCCCCACATGTAGAAGACACCCAAACAATCAAAAGACTACAAATGAGGAGATTCAGTTGTGGTCCTGTCTATGAACCTCACAGGTAGTTCACAGTCTGTCCTCTTTCAAATCACAAATCCTGATGCGACATTTCTCTCCAAGCCAGAAGCCTGGATACAGAGGCTCTGTAAATTTAGCTTTAACTTTGTAAAGAAACGTCATACTGTCTGACACCTCGTAGAATGACAGAGTTCCCTCCTTAAACTTCAGATAAACGCCAAGCCTGCGCTGACTTGGGTATGTTGTCAGTTGAATGCTGTCAGCTCTGTGGCTCACAGAGTAGTTTGTGGAGCGATCAAGACTCCAGGAATTTGCATTGCCCCCAAAAGCTGACAGTGCAGTGCGAGATTTCCTGTCTATTCCTTTGTAGGCGAGGGCGATCTCAGCCTTATCTCCTTCCACCTCTATTTCATAGTAGCAGCGCTCTGCCTGCAGCCCCTCTCTGCATAGCACCTGCCGTCGATGGATGAACCTCTCCGGGTGACGAATAGCTTTGCCCTTAAATTTGAGAGGGCTCAGCCTCACCTCTTTGTTGTCATCATAAATAACCAGGTCCTCATGAGCTGTGGTGGGGTCCAGGCTGAGGCCACATGCATCTGAGATGATGAAGGAAAACATGTGAAGGTAAAATTAGCACTTGGAAAACACAGTTGTGGTAGGCTCCAGCCATCTGCTATGCAGTGGTGCAGGAAGTATTGCTTCAGTAAAAGTATCAATACTACAATGTTTAGCCTACTTAAAGTAAAAGTACGGAGGTATATCTGCAAAATGTACTTGTTTCACAGAAACTGTCCCCTACAACTGATGTATTGTCTGCCTATATGACATTATAAGATTGTTGATACTGATGCAGCAATGTGTAAATGACATTTTCCTATAGTAGCTTCTCAAAGTGGAGCTACTTTAAACTACTTTATACTGTATACTGTTAGGCAGTTTAGTCTACTTGTTCCCAACATAGGGGTTAGGCCCCTCTAAACGGTAAATGAGGGGGCCGTGAGATAATTAATGGGAAATGAAGAAATAAAAAATAAAGTTCTGCAACACGCAGAATCAAACATGTGTATCAATTTTTTGATTTTCTGGAATCTTTGCTTTTTTCTTGAAATATCAGATAACTTCCCCTCAAAAATAAAAAAATAAGTTGAGAGAAAAATCAACTTTTGGTGGAATAGCTAACAATACATAGACCTCTGAAACTACATACTGCTTTTATTTATTTTTTAAGATTATTTTGGGGCATTTTTAGGCCTTTATTGACAGGACAGCATAAGACAGGAAAGGGGAGAGAGAGGGGGAATGGCATGTAGCAAAGGGCTACAGGTTGGAATCAAACCCACAACCACTGTGGTAAGGACTAAGCCTTTGTACATGGGGAGCACGCTCAACCAGGTGAGCTACCCAGGCACCCCACATACTGCTTTTTTAAAAGGGGTTACAAGTTAGTGAGCTGTTAGTCTAGTACATAAGAAGACAAACTCACACTCCAGGAACTCTGCTCTGGTTTTAGGCTCCATGTTCTGTTCAGTCAGAGTGTTAACTCCAGAGAGACCTATAAGATCATTTTAGAGAATCATTAAGTGTTCCTACTGTCCAACTTTACCCTTGTCATAGCATGAAAAGCCTTTATTAATGTTAATGACACCTCTGTTTCTATGATACATAAAAATATTTGTCTTAAGTTGCATTATGGTGACCAGATGAGAATGAGTAAAATTTGGGACAAGACGGACGGGGGGCTGTGTGTGTGTGTGTGTGTGTGTGTGTGTGTGTGTGTGTGTGTGTGTGTGTGTGTGTGTGTGTAATGCGTGTAATCAAAATTTGTGCCGACTGCTGCAGCCCCCAGCCAGCTTCCGTCGACTGCTCATTGGCTGCAGCAGTAGGCACAAAAAAGGAGGACTCAATCACCATGAACAGTTTTTAATGTTCTATCAGACTATAACTAGGCCTACTAGAGAGTCTGCTCTTGAGATTGTGCTCTAATTTTTGGGACAATTAGGGCAGGATTCGGGCTTCGGGACAACTACTTGGAGCTCGGAAATGTCCCGAATTTTTCGGGACGTCTGGTCACCCTAAGTTATATAGTTAAACTACCCTCCAATGCTGATTGACACCAGGTGTTGAGAACCGCTTTATATACACACACAGACTGAACAATAACTCACATATTCCAGAGCTTATGAGTAAAATAACACACATACTGTTAAAGTTATGGGTAATCAAAAACACATACTGTATATACTGTAGCTGAAGTTGACATCATTTCCACAATAATACTACTTAAAACCTTTGGAATACATCTAATTTAGTCTTTTTTGTAATTCATGGAATAGAGAATTGTTTTTGTGTAATAAATTGTGCTGTTTTACACAATTGTGGTTGGGAGTTTTTGTACGTGGTGCTACACACCTGAAGTTAATCAGCCAATCAAGGATCAAACACATTGAGCCATTTTAGTAATTAAAGAGTATTTACCCTTCATTTTGGGAATTCACCAAGTGTGGTAGAATTTCCAGCTTACACACTACTGGTAAGTAGAGACAAGTTGAGACCTAGGTCACATTTGGGTCACTGACTGGTGTGGGAAAATTAGTGATCAATTGTGTATGGGTGGTGGCAGTTTGAGAGAAGCGAAGGACACACGGGTGAGGTCACGTAAAAGCTGACTTGTATTCAATGCTATTGTTGGATAGTTAGGTGCTTGCATTAATGTTGCAAAACAGCTAGAATGTACTGAGAACAGAGTGTGCTTTGCAGCTGGGGCACAGCATCCTGAATACAGGAAAATATGAAGCAAGGGAGGAACTGATAGAGTACAGGCAGGGCAGATTGCGAAACCACAATCAAGGCCGCAAGCACGCAAGATAACACAAGGGAGAAGGCCTGTTGTATGTGAAGAGACAGTTACTCAAGAAAGTAAAGGAGAGCAGCAAAGGTGGGGGCTCCCAAGAAGAGAATGATTACAAAGGGACAGACAGAGAAAGGAGTGCCCCAGCAATAGTATAGCTAACCAATCAGGCTCCAGAAGGAGAACCTATATCTATCTGAGCACGCCAATGTTAAAGTGCCTTTTGGGGAATCTCTGCGCTAGGCAGGATTTCCATTTGGTCCGTGCACGTTTAACTGCCCGGAAAAGCATTTCGTCTGTCTGCAGCGTCTTTAATAAATTTCTACATCCTAACTCAAATGACTTGAGGTGACTCATTAAACAGAAGGATAAAATTTCCCAACACTGGTCACAGGTTAAGGCGCAACAAGTCCAATGTGGCATCACTTCACCACTAGTCTGGATCAATGACAGTTCATTTACCGAATAATCACTGGAACATCCGTCACCACCAGATTTTCCACCAGTTGTCCCTCGCCTTTTAAAACTCTGTTGGTTTCGGGAAACATCAACAAACTTCGAGCTAGCAAGCTATTCGCTGAAAATGGCAGGTATTGAAGAAACTTTGGATTGTGCAACAAGGCAGGCCTGCTTGGTTATTTGGGGGACTGATTGTAAAGATTTACAAAGAATATGTTCACGGCATCTGTCTGGGACATTTTTGGACCAATTGGCAGGGATTTATTATGGACAAAATGCACAGAGCGATACACTGGTAAGAGCAAATCATGTTTAACCATGTTTCTAGCTAATTTAAATAGCTCATGTTACTGTATTGGGTGAACAGTTTCCTTTAATTTAATATTTTATGTGGCATTTTCTTTTGCGGTGTGCAAATCTTTCACCATAACAAGTTCCTTCCCAAGACCAATTTTGCAAATGCACCGTCGCTGCGACTGGAGCTTAGCGCCACCAAAGATGATTGTGATTGGATTACAGTGCCAGTAATATCTTTGCATACGTTAAAGGGTAAAGAGGGCTCTTTTTTTGGTACGAAGCTTCAGCACTAGCTAACACTTGCAGCCCAACATGAGATAAAGGTTTCTTCGGAAATACAGAATACTCAAAGTTGGGGGTCAAGATTCATTAAAGTCATCAAAGTCTCCAAAACGAGCCTCCTTCCATTTGCTCTCCAATAATTCTCCAACAGGCAGTGTTTTGTATGGTGGTGGAATTGTTTTAGGCTAATCTAGAGGAGATTGAACGCCTTGCTCTGAAGTTAAAATACAATGTATTTCTATGTCTAGCAGTTTTAAGTACGAACCATGGGACTGCGTGGTACTGGCTTCCCATATTTGCTGTAGGTCGTCCTCCTCTGTCTCTCCTTCTGATTCCTGCTGCTCTCCAATGTTGGCTACATTGAATAAATAGAATAGAGCCAAAATACCATAAAACATTTTTTTTAAGAAAAATGTGATTGATGTCAAATATTTCTACATGTCAACAAAGATACATACCAGTTTGAGAGATTGAGGCAAATTCTTTGTCGCAAAATTCCTCCAGTTGTTTCCCAAGCTGTTCGACAGCTTTCTTTATAAACGTAAAGGGGAGGAGTGGCTCCACTGAGACCTCTTGGACAAGATGGAGATGTTGTTTTTCACAGAGGTGCCGCAGGGAGGGCCATTTCTGTGAAGAGAAAGGATTGGGAAAGAGACAAAAAATTAAGAACTCATCCATCACCAGATCCAAGCAAAGTTTTTAGTGATAGGATCACCTGCAAGAAATGGACATCGCTGTCGGTCTGTGTTAGACTATTCAGCTCAGCTTCCCTCTTCCTCATTTCCTCCATCTTCACCTGCAGGGTCTGTAGGGAGATCTCAACCTGAGCTGCTGCCTCCTCCTCGTGACCTCTGATCAGCTCCCTCACTGACATGTAATGTCTCTGGAGGGAATCAATGACGCTGGCCAAGACGCTCTCACAATAGTCCTGTGTTTCTCTGGCCTCCTCCTGTTTTATACACAAGTGTGTGGGATCAGTTGGGTTCTGTATCCCTTTCTTAGACGTCTGCATTTGCACTCAGGGACACATGAGTACATGCAGTATAAAGACATGTGTTCTCCTCACCTGAATCTGAATCTTCCCCATGTTCTCCCATTTCTTTTCTTGTTTCTGGAGAATCTGTTTGGATTTTGTTTGTATATTCTTCAGCTCCTCCTTCAGTGTGTATTGGATAGAAATATGCATTATTTGTTTAGTTTCGTGAAAATGGTTTTGACCTTGTCAGTATGATAAAGCTTGTCAGTATGGCATCCTTTTTAAGTGTATAATGTTGTGTGACCTGGTCAGTTTAGTGGCCTTTTCTCCACCATATTCAACATTTGACTCATTCCTGTTATTCTACAAACTGGCCGTGAAGGTGTATTCAGAGGTAACTAATTACCACTATCTTCCAGAGTGTATTAGATAAGTGGTTGGAAGTTTGGACTGAAACAAAACTAAATCAGATATAAATTAACTTTTTTTTCAACCAAATTTATTAGGAAATGTATAATTACAGCTGATGCAGTTGTTTTTCTAGGTGAAGGTGTGGCACAGGATGACCTGCAATGACAGATCTTCCACACCTCAGACCAGTGACCGTATGTATACTGTTTTAAGGAAGCCAGCGTGTCTTAAGCATAGACTGTATATTAATAATATATATATATATATATATATATATATATATATATAAAATCAATATATATACTGTGAGGAAAATAAGTATTTGAACACGCTGCTATTTTGCAAGTTCTCCCACTTAGAAATCATGGAGGGGTCTGAAATTGTCATTGTAGGTGCATGTCAACTGTGAGAGACATAATCTAAAAAAGAAAATCCAGAAATCACAATGTATGATTTTTTAACTATTTATTTGTATGATACAGCTGCAAATAAGTATTTGAACACCTGTCTATCAGCTAGAATTCTGACCCTCAAAGACCTGTTAGTCTGCCTTCAAAATGTCCACCTCCTCTCCATTTATTATCCTAAATTAGATGCATTAACATGACCAAGACCAGAGAACTGTCCAAAGACACTAGAGACTAAATTGTACACCCCCACAAGGCTGGAAAGGGCTACAGGGAAATTGCGGAGCAGCTTGGTGAAAAAAGGTCCACTGTTGGAGCAATCATTAGAAAATGGCCAAAATCCCTTCTGCAGTGTGTCAAACCTGGTGAAAAACTACAGGAAACGTTTGACCTCTGTAATTGCAAACAAAGGCTACTGTACCAAATATTAACATTGATTTTCTCAGGTGTTCAAATACTTATTTTCAGCTGTATCATACAAATAAATAGTTAAAAAATCATACATTGTGATATCTGGATTTATTTATTTATTTTTAGATTATGTCTCTCACAGTGGACATGCACCTACGATGACAATTTCAGACCCCTCCATGATTTCTAAGTGGGAGAACTTGCAAAATAGCAGGGTGTTCAAATACTTATTTTCCTCACTGTATACGGTCTATGGTCTTAAGATGGACGTCACTTACTCCTTCACCTGTTTTCATTTTTACATTATCCACTTCAGCAAGGTAGAACTTTGGGAAAATACAGCTTTTCCATTTTTATTTGAATATGGTCATAGAACACCAATACACGTAAACTAAAATGCTAGTTATATTATATTTAAACTCTTTCCAAAAGCGTGTTAGTAGCCTAGGCCTTCAACTAACAGACTTTACAGACGGTTAATCCTGCTGGATTACTAATTTTAAAAAAGTCCGAAATACTATTGTCTGTGCTTCTGTTTGTTTTACTAAAAGGTTACCTGTTTCCTCCTCCTTTCCTCCTTCACCGACCCAATGGTGTGTCCCCTGTGCTCAGCTTGAGCACACACTGCACATATGATCTGCTCGTCCGTGCAGCAGTAAATATCCAGAGGGCTGCTGTGCCTCACACACAAAGTGCTTCCTGATGATGTTCCTGTTTCAGTACAGCTTCGGGCTCTCTTCGGGGCCTGCTTTGATGCTTCTGAATGCTTCCTCTTCTCACTGGCAGCATCACGCCTTACCAAGTCAGCTAGAAATGTGTTCCTGATCAGCTGTGGTCTGGAGGGAAACTTGTGATCACATTCAGGACAGCTGCAGAGACGTTTCGTCCTCTCGTCATAAGCAAAGCGGTCCTGGATGCACTGCATGCAGAAGTTATGTCCGCAAGTAATAGTCGTGGGGTTTCTGAGAACCTCGTTGCATATTCGACAGCAGAGGCGGTTCATCCTCCCAGGGATGCGAGGCTCTGCCATGTCTGAGTGGAGAATGGCGGGCTGTCACAAGTTTTGTTTCACTTCCTCCTCAAGTGATTCAGTCGAAAACTGTTTGTGTGGTTTCCTCATGTCAGAGATGGGTGTGACTAACGTTTGAAATTATTGTAGAAGGAAAGGACAAGGAAAGAGCAATGGTGGTGTCGTAATGCTTTCGAAATGTAATGTGAGACATACAGGCCTTTTATTCCAGCTATCACATCAGTACATTTTGAAGTAGGCCTACGTTTTGTTTTGGGTAAAAAGTTGATATGCTTTTGTACATATATTCTGTACTGATACTCTTATACTTTTCACGTCATCTCTCAGGTAGATCTGAGCATTAGCCTTTGTGAGTACCAACCAATGTACATTAACAGCATCAAAACTAAGAAGTACCCAAAGTTGGCATTAAATGCTCTGAGATCTTATTGACATGTTCTTTGAGGGTGCTTTGGTGCAAGTCCTCCCCCTCTCGCTCTCATTTTCTCTCTATCACGATCTAAAAAAGGCTAAACATCTTTTTGTTTTTGTTTTTTATTAAACTGCCTATTTTACATCAGCAGTTGTTATATGACTGCATGTGTTAAAACATAAAAAATTGCTGCATCCAAGTTGTTCACCACTTATATCCAAATCCGGATTATATAAGATATTTCACCCTAATATGACAGCTGCAATGTTGCTGAAATCGCTCTATCACAAACATTTTGGTTCTGTCACACGCTGGCAGACTGTTCAAAATCTACATTACATTACATCTACTTACAATCATACAGAAATGTTTGATGTTGATAAAAGCCAAGAGACTGACTCATTTTAACATTTTCTCTCTATATCTCTACTACCCCTATCAAAAAGGTCAAAGAATAATCTTTTGAAAAAGAAAAGCCACATGAATGACAGTATCATTTTATTACAGTATTTAAGTCCATGTAAAACAAAGACATGATAAATAAGTTTCACAATGTACATGTATTCTTATTTCCTTAACCTTTATATTAAAAACAAAACTTAAAAATGTAAAAATAAAGAAAAGACAGGAAACTGGGTAATTCTAACTGGAAATTAACTGTCTGATGAGTGAAGTTCAGAAACCACTGATTTAAAATCAGCAACTTAAATGTTTCTCTTTTCTTTCACACAATCAAATCATGTGAACATGTGCAACCAGTTGTTCTACACAAAAACTAATTAAGATACGAATGTGTTACTCTAAGTTAAAAAAAATAAGATCAAGGCTGTATTGTCATGTTCAGTCAGCAAGCCTGGTGGTCAGTGAAGGTCTGAATGGCTGCCTCCATGGTCCCATATAAAAGGTGTGTAGGCAGCACTTAGGAGAGAAACTCACAATGCAAATACAATTTATATAATTTGCAAATGCAGCAGAACAAAAAAAAGAGGAAGTCAAGTGAACAGACATTTGTCCCTTTCAGCTGATAACTATTAAAAAGTAAAACATGTTTTTATTTGTACACCAGTAATTATAAATTATATAAAGCCTCCACCTAATTTCTTTCATCTCTCTGAAGAAGATATAGGATATACTAGGGAATCTTATATTTATTAACATCCTACATGTGCTGCCTATGTTATTCTTAACAGTAAATGCATACCATTTATTCCAAATAAATCTCTTCAAAATTAAGAACAAACTGTCATGTAGTGCTTCAAGGTAAAACTTACAGGACGTCTTTAGCAGGTAAGAGGCACACCGAGCAAATACCTGTATATGTAAAGGTAGGGGTGGAGTTTAAATTCACATGTGACATGCGAGATTTAGCACTGAATTATTTGTTAGCTGTTTCATTAAAAAAATTGGGTGGCATTAGTGTGGGGGAGTCTCAATAGTTTGTCACATAAACATAACTGTAAAAGTTATGATTGAAAATCAACACCTGGGCAACTTTAGAGAGTTAAATCCATCCGTCAGCTTCAGTGTTTACAGAACATGTAACATACTTCTGAGAGCACGGCTGGTCTGTTGGACTGTTGTCTCAACTCCTGACTGAAACTTTTGTTGATAAAAAGTCGTTTAGATTCTCACTGTAGCAGTTCTTCCCAGGAAATAGGTTTGGAGAAGACCTCCCGCTCCAGCCAAAGGTCATAATTCATTTGGAAGTCCTCAGGCAGGTCCACCCGCTGTCCCAGGACACTTTGCAGACAGTTGTCCACAGGCAGGAAGTCTGGGTTGCTGTGGCTCTTGTCGTAGCGGCGACTATTAAAGCGTTCAATGTTGGCCCGCAGAGCACACTCCTCGGCCTGGAAGTCCCAGGGACGAGCATCCAGATCTGCTCCAGGAGAACAAAGAGCAGCTCATATTTAGTACACTTTGGTCTGCTCTGAGTGGAAACACAACTCACTGGCCCAATCCAAAAGTGAGGACTAAGGACTAAAGACTCACAGACGTACTGATCTCAAGTGCTAAGTGAGTGAGTGTGTGAGGCCACATGGGCTCAGATACAGCGGGGCTTGAAAGTTTGGGCACCCCAGGTAAACATTTGTATTAATGTGCATAAAGAAGCCAAGAAAAGATGGAAAATCTCCAAAAGGGCATCAAATGACCGATTAGACATTCATATATGTCACAAAAAGTTAGATTTTATTTCCATCATTTACACTTTCAAAATAACAGAAAACAAAAAAATGGCGTCTGCAAAAGTTTGGGCACCCTGCAGAGGTTATAGCATGCACCCCCCCCTTTGGAAAGCTGAGACCTGACAGTGTTATGGATTGTTCTCAATCATCGTCTGGAAAGACCAGGAGATGCCAATCTTAAGGTTTTAATTGCCCAGACTCATCTGACCTTGTCCCAACAATCAGCACCATGGCTTCTTCTAAGCAGTTGTCTAGAAAACTCAAACTGAAAATGGTTAACGCTCACAAAGCAGGAGAAGGCTATAAGAAGATAGCAAAGCGTTTTCAGATGCCAATATCCTCTGTTCAGAATGTAATTAAGAAATGGCAGTCATCAGGAACAGTGAAAGTTAAAGCAAGATCTGGAAGACCAAGAAAAATATCAGACAGAACAGCTCGCAGGAATGTGTGAAAAGCAAGTCCAAACCCACGTTTGACTGCACGTTCCACCCAGAAAGACCTGGCAAACATTGGAGTTGTGGTACACCATTCCACTATAAAGAGATACTTGTACAAACATGGTCTTCATGGAAGAGTCATCAGAAGAAAACCTCTTCTACGTCCTCACCACAAAAATTAGCGTTTGAAGTTTGCAAATGAACATATAGACAAGCCTGATGCATTGTGGAAACATGAGGTTGGACCGATGAGGTTAAAATAGAACTTTTTGGCCGCAATGAGCAAAGGTACATTTGGAGAAGAAAGGGCACAGAATTTAATGAAAAGAACCTCTGTTCAACTGTTAAGCATGAGGGGGATCAATCATGCTTTGGGGTTGTATTGCAGCCAGTGGCACAGGGAACATTTCACGATTAGAAGGAAAAATGGATTCAATAAAATGTCAGTAAATTTTGGGCGCTGACTTGATGCCATCTGTGAAAAAGCTGAAGTTAAAGAGAGGATGGCTTCTACAAATGGATAAAGATCCTAAAACACACTTAAAAATCCACGGTGGATTACATCAAGAGGCTTAAACTGAAGGTTCTGCCATGGCCTTCACAATCTCCTGATCTCAACATAATTGAAAATCTATGGATAGACCTTAAAAGAGCAGTGCATGACAGACAGCCCAGAAATCTCAAAGAACTGGAAGACTTTTGTAAGGAAGAATGGGTGAAGATACCTCAGACAAGAATTCAAAGACTTGGCTGGCTACAACAAGCGCTTATAAGCTGTGATACTTGCCAAAGGGGGCAGTACAAGATATTAACTCTGCAGGGTGCCCAAACTTTTGCAGATGCCATTTTTTTGTTTTCTGTTATTTTGAAAGTATAAATGACGGAAATATTATCTAACCTTTTGTGACAAATTATACAAATGTCTAATCTGTCATTTGATGCCTTTTGGAGATTTCTTCCATCTTTTCTCGGCTTCTTTATGCACACTAATACAAATTTTTACCTTGAGCCCCACTGTAGGTATAAATGGGATTGGGACAGCACTTCACGAGATCACGTTACCTTGGCAACGTTTAATAACAAAGATGTTACTGACACTTGCCGATTTGGGTATTTTCATTTTAAGTTTTTCACACGGCCAAGGCAAAGGAGACTGACGACTGATTTCACATTTTTTTAAATTCTTGTTTTACAAGCTGGACAACAGGACCGTTCCTTTGTTGTGTGTTGTGCTGTTGTTTACCATTTGTAATTTCCCGGATTTCCTTATGGTCGCCGCGATAAACATCACAACACTTTGAACTGTGGGTAATTCCCTTTAGTGAAGTTTTCATCGATGCAGACTCATGCAAAGGGCTCGGTAAGGGTGTACTCAAACCGTCACGCCCTTTGAAATTCGACACTGGGACAACCCTAAGCCCATACAAATTTCGCGAGATTGAGCACCAAAGTCTGTGAGTCCGGACTTTGGGATTGGGCCATTGGGTATCCCAACATAATTGTCCTTAATTTGGGCAGCAACTAACAATTATTTTCATTACTGATTCATCTGATGTTTATCTTTTTAATTGTTCTTTAAAATGTTAGAAAATAGTGAAATATTCCGTCATAATTTCCTAAACCCAAGCTAAAATACATAGGGCTGTCCCCTCTTAGTCAACTAATCAGTTGTATTAGTCTGAGTCGAATTCTTCTGTGTTGAGGTTTTTTTGTTTTAGTCATGCTAAATCACTTATTTCCTTACTAACTTATGAGCACATGTCTAGTTAACAGAAAATTTAAAGTGGTACTTTTGCAACAACAACATTTTTTTTTATTACAGATTTATAATTAAAGATTTAGTGCATACCTTTTTATAATAATGACCGTCCATTGAAGCCATTGCCAAATGAGTTGAAACAAAGCTAATTTAGACTATCAGCTCCACACAACTCTCTGGCTTCAGCTTTTATTTGAGTCTACTTCCTTCTTCAGGCTACAGCTTCTATCACCAATGAATTTATAAATACTGGCTATATCTTTGTGTTTCCACTCACCGTTCCCGTAGGCCCAGTCGTCATTAAGCCGATGTCGGACCTTTTGGTAGATGGCAGACATGGTCTTCATGTTGCTCTTCCTCCACTGACGTCCCAGGTATTTGGTCTGCACTTTAAGCAGCTTGAGGACATACAGCTGCATCATGGCCTGCTTGACCTTCAGTGCCCTCTTCAGGATGGGAGCGGACTTAAACACCACTAGCATCTGGGAGGGAAAAAATTAGCGTTGAGAGCTTAATATTGTATTTTTCATCCGTGGAAACAGGATATGATCTGCCATGATAGATGCTACTTGATGAGTATTGTGCTTACCATTGTTCTGGAGTGCTTCCACTTGGTTAGTTTGTTGAGGATCCTCAGCAGGTTAATACAAGAGAACAGATTCCTCCAGCAAAACTGATTGTTGTCTCCTGCTTCCTGTAACAACAAACAACGACAAAAATGTCCACATTAATAAAATACTTTAGTTTATTCCCTTTTTTTGCATAAGCAGTCAATTTAGCACTCTGCTTGATCAGATTCTGACAACTAAAATAACAACTGAAAACTCACCAAACTCTCTGCAGTTAACTCCGGGAGCTCATGCACCACACAATGGGGAAAGTCAAGTACTGAAATGCTATTGGGGAAAGAAAATTGAGAGCAGTGAAATAAAGGCCATTTAGGTACACTTTACTGACATTTATTGCAAATGAGATTTTGTTATTTAAAGAGGTCTCTGAAAGTACCTATTTTTAGCAGTGATGTAAGACATGATGTTCTGGTTGAAGAACTTCAGAATGAGGGGGATGCAGTTCGCAAACACCAGGTGTTGAGCCATGTACTCAAACTATGAGATAAGCACACAAAGACATTTTCAGTGAAGGACATTTTTGAATGACAGGAAGAGTTGTTTTACCTCTGTGTGTGTGTGTGTGTGTGTGTTGTCCGTACCTGATAGATGTGGTTAAGTTTGAAGTGTTTTAGAAGCAGCAGCAAGATAGCAGAGATAGCCTTCACAATGATCTCTTTGTGTCGATTGACATCAACACCAAGTTTCATGCTTTGCAACACCGTGGTCCTGCAGGGTCAGAAATAATACATCGATCGCCTATTAAAGTATCCCTGTGATCCTCAGAGAGAAATCTACAAAGTCTTTTACTTTGATGTGTGTGGTTTATTCAGGTCAGAAAAAATGTCATCATTTTTTTTAATGTTCAGATTGAATTTAAAATATTTCCAAGCATGCTAACCAGACCCTTGGCTATACAATGTTGAATTATTCCTTGATGTTGTTACATGCTCTTACTGAGAAAATGTTCTGATAGAGACACTACTGCTGCTGCTGTTTCTTCAAAAGCAGACAGCAGTAATTTCCACTTCAAACATAACATTTATTTTAAAAGTGTTTGGAAAGAAAAGTTAGGATAATATCCTTGTTTATAACATATTGTGTGCATTGGAGAAGGAACTGGCAAAGTCGTTAAAAGCCTTTTAGAGGCACTGCATCACTTACGGCATCTCCTCCGGCAGTACGTCTGCCAGGATGTTGATGGAGTCGGTCTTGGCTTTGGAAGTCGGAGCTGCTGCGAGCAGGATCTTCAGAAGAGCGATCTGACATTCAAAGAGAGAGAGATACAATAGAGTCAGTCACAGTCCAACATGGACCAGGTTAGAGTTCTAACATTTGTGGAGCTTTTATGGCAATGTAACTTCCTATCACACAAAAAGTACTTTTAGTGTGTAATATAAACATACTCTTGCCTTATTTCAGAGGACATTGTTTGTCTATTTTCTGTGTCTTAACTTGCCTAAATACAAGAAACTGAAACACACGGAAATATGCTATAACCCAGTCTTCTTTCAGGAGGATTACAGTATATGCTATAATGCTAAACTATTAGGAAACATTAATCCATGTAAACCATCTGAAAGTATAAATAATAAATGCTGTGTAAAGCGAATTGTATCATGAGTCATATGAGATTATCCACAGTACCACAATGTAAACCTGACACAGCACTAACCATGTATTGAGGCAAACTGGGCAGAATTCCCTGATAGAGCAGCTCAATGGAGGACATCTCTACCTCCTCTTCACCCTGATGAGGAGAAGCGAGAAAACAAGAAACATGAAACACACAAAATAACGTCACCATGACACCTCAAGACAGTTTGGTCTTAAAACTTCTGCTTCTGCTAAGACTTCACCTCATCCTCTAACATGTGAATTCAGTGCATTGTATGGCTTATTGCGAAACATATAGGAAAGGATGCTAAAAACTTCATAGATGTTGGAGAACATGAGAGAGAGCCTGTGTACCTAGAGTAATAAATTAAGATGTTGCGATAGGGAAGACAGCAACTTCAGAAATAACAAATTCTGTCCAGGTAAATAGGTGATATATGATATATGTATTACTTACCCCAGACAGAGGGGTTTTCTGAAACTCCTCCTCCTTTGCAATCTGTATCTCAGCAATGGAGACGTACTTGTGCTGAAAAAAAGATGAAAACTTGATATTTAAAACTTTGGCAGCACTATTGCTATTTGGAATCCTTAGTATTCACTCAAAACTAAGTGTCAATGAAATATTGCGAGTGGCAATGCAATACCTGCTTTAAGGTCTTAATGCTCTCATGAATTGGCCTAGGCAAGCCAACAACTGTATTTGTATCACTGCAAGACATGCAAAAGAATAACCTCAGCACACACAATACAGTTAGAGTATAAAATATATGTTTTGTGATACTTTTCATTTAAATGAAGCGAGGAGAAAACTTACTTTCCAAGAGTGTACCCAATAAATTTACTTCTACTTGATTCCAGGAAATTTTCAATGTCCTTTTCCCTATTGGAGCAAAAACAATAATGTCAAAACAAAAAACGGCTGATCATGTGTTTCTTTCTAGATTGAGTACATGAGGAAGCAATCAATAAATAAATACCTGACTTTAGGAGCCCACGGCAGTCCTTTGGGTAAGGATACCCTATCTGACGGAGGGTGAGGAATAGGCGGAGGCATCACCTCATCCCTCTCTAGAGGGAAAGTTTCTGCCTCTACAGAGTTGTCATTGTCATCGCTGTCATCCTCATCCTCACGAGAGTCGTCAGCCTTGTAAGGATCTTTTTCGTTGAATGCGTCAAGGTTGTCTTGTTTGATTAACCCCTGTATGAGAAACAAGTAGACAGTGAAGACATGGACATATTGTGAGTGGGGCAACAGGCAGATAATATAATACCACACTGTAAAAGTGAGATGCTCAATATGTGCACAAACAGTAACATCAGGTAAGATGTACATGGTGTACAGGTTATTTATTGTATTATTACAAAATACTGACTGAAGAAGTTATCTTTGTGTCATATTGCTACCTACAATATGTTTGGTTTGAGAGCAGGAAGCAGCAGTAATGTCTACCTTGTGTTCGCGGCGCGCCCGTTTCTGTTGCTGCTCTATGAGGTCGGATGCAGACGCAGGAGGAGAAGCGGCCCTCATACTGCGAATGACTCGAATGCTGTCCTCTGGGAGAGGGGCGAGACCCAGCTCCACACGCTTATGAACCTTTATGCTTTGGAGCTGCTCAAACCCTCCGAGTGTAAACTGAAACAGAAGAGAGGATTTTAATATGTCTCTTAACTTTCAGATGTTACTATTTTGGTGTAAGATCACGTGGGAGCATTTAATGTGACTAACCAGTATGCTCTTCCACAACAGCAACAACACCTTCTTCATTGGGAAGTGAGGGGCATGACCACTGCAGAACTTGGTAACCATACCGAAGAGCATGACGGACATTGGCTCGTTGTTGAACAGAGGAGATCCTGATTTGGAGAGGTGGAGTGGAAATAATTCACCTGGAAAGTTTCGCTTGTATCTTTAACATGACTGCAGCTTTAGATACTGATGAAACTTACCCAGTTCTGCTCTGAATGTTTCCTTGATGATTTTCCATTCAGGCTTGTCAGCTGGGTCATCCTGTTGTATCGTTTCCACCATCAGGTACATTATGTTGAGCAGCACTCTGAGATCTGTGCTGTCAGCAAGGGAGATGGCTGGTTTCCTGACAGCACTACTACAGGCAGCACTGTTGCTGAAAGGTAGAACATAAATGTCATGCTCTTCTCCAGACTGATCATTTTACAACAAAAATGTATTAATTTGTAGTTCTTACAAAGCCAACCCACAATTTTTTGTTTTGCTCACTGTGTTCTGAGAACCCTAAAAGTGATTTTACTCATCCACAAACTTTATCACTTTTAAATGTTTTCCAGACTAACACCTTGTAGAAAAAAAAAAAAAAGAATACGCCATTTAAGATGACTTCTGCATGACTTGAAAACTGATGGAGAACATACTCAATTTCCATATTGAGCAGCTCCACCAGAGCAGAGAAGGTCCCCACATCCAGCAGCAGAAAGATGTTGTATCTCATCCAGTACTGCACATCAGCCTCAGAGCTGCACTCTGCAAAGGTTCCTAGAGAGAAAGAAAATGATCCACTGTGAAATATATACGGCGGGAAAACCAAAGCTAGTCTCATTGCTCAATTGCCAACATGGCAAGATTTCCCTTTCTACATAATTAATTCATGCTATAAACCAGTTTAAAGTGATGTGGACTGACCCTGAGCCATGTAAAGAATGGCTCTGGCAGCCTTCAGTCTCTTGTCCCGGGCTATCACCTCCAGACCATCCAACAGTTGCATGGCATGAGCTCTGTGCTGAGCTGCATCAAGCTCCGTCCACTTCCTATCACAAACTAAGACACAAACGAGGTGGAGATAATAAATTCTCATACATCACTTCATCTTAGATGTAATTAATTGTTTACAATAAATGAATTAGGATTTGACTGAGTGTATGTAAGTTTAACTACATACCATGTGTTCTGAATTCAACCTCAAAGCACTTCCTATTGAAAGCAAACTCTGGTCCTTCAGTATAACTGTAGAGCTCTGAAACATACATAAACATATATAGAATGAAGATCAGGGGAGCAAAAAGGAGTTAGGAAATTGCAATGTCCATGAGGACCACACACACACACACCTGATAGCTCTGCAGCCCACTTGTCTGTATCAGCATATTCAAACTCGAGGTCTGGAGACTCCGACAGCCCCTGTGCACAACACATAACACATTTTATGCCCTTACGATTAAAAATGATTACTTTAGAGTAACAGTCCAACTGACTACAAATTGCATAGATTTGACTATCCAAGAGAAGACAAAGTAGTTTAAATCAAATCCACCAAGACCAGCTGCACCATAAAGTATCAATGATAATAATCCATACTATTATATGGATAATAATAAAACACAATGAAAGGGGCCAGGCAAAGGCATTATGACTTCTTTTACTATTAATATTAGTTTTGCTGATAAAAAATATGTACTTCTACCTAGTATCATGCAAAACTTTTACTTGGAAGTGTATTTTACATTGCAGTATTTCTCCTTTAACTTAGTAAAAAGAGCTACTTCTTCCAAGCTTTCAACACTGTAAGAAAGTATGTCATTTACAAGAACAGACTATTGATCAAGCATCAGTTTATGGCAAATAGAGAAATTCCACCAAATCATATTTACAGTGGTTTTAGCTGTAATCCTTCTAAGTCTTCTGTGTGTGGATATTGTCTATTGTATTCAAAATATTACAAGAGATCAATGCATGAAAACAGTAATTCTGGAAGTGATCTTCTTGCATATGAATTTAGCAGACACCTTCCACTGTCATGCTAGAGAGCTCTGGCTCACTTTGCTTTCTTTATAGGTGTATAGGGGCTCCCTGGCGTACATATAACTATATAATAAAATTAATGAACACACCAGACCAATACATTACAAAGGAGAAGGCCATGGTTCAACAGGTCGCCAGACAGTTCAGCTTGGCCTGTGACTAGCTAATATCAGCTAGCTAGCCACTGCTGTTCATCATAAGAAATTACATAATTACATTACATCAGCACAGCTATATAAGAAAGACAAAATATAAGGATAATCACTTTAACCCTTTCAAGAACCTCAGCTGCTGCTGTTGGTTAACGTCGTCGAGTAATGTCAGAAATAATAGTTTTGCTAGCATGACAGACAGAGCTAGCTAACGTTATGTGTTAACGTACAGCAGCAACAGAAAATACCTCGTCTGTTTATGACTGGTCGGCTGAAAAGTAATAAACTTCTGTTTACGTACCTCTGAATCTTTTCTTGGGTTTCGGGTAAATTCGACCCTGCTTTTGTTAGGCAACATTGCTCTCTGTTTATTGTTTACAGGAAGCCCACTGTTCCCACCGACGTCCATTTTTTTTTTGGAGCAGTGTGCTCTCGCGAGACCAGTTGATCTGCGAGAGTTGGATTGTATTCTGTTGGTATTTTGTCATACATCATCAGAATGTAGCTACTGCTTTAAAAGAATGGAAACGTGATATATGCCCTCTATTTTATTTGGTGTTCAATTCAATTCAATTGAAGGTGTATTGAGGTTTTGGGGGGTCCCTTGGGGTCTGAGGCCCAGGGGCAGTTGCCCTCATTGCCCAGTTGGTGGTATCTAATACTTGGTATCTACTGTATATCTGTGACATGTGTAATGTGTGAAATGATGTATCACAGCCATTTTCAAATTTAAACAGTAGTTTATTAGGGGAACTGTGCACAGAAATGTAACCGGGTGGTATACTACTGAAATTATGTTCTTCAAACTAAACTACAGATAGTGTTAGTGAAAATAGGCCTACTTTATAGCTAATCATTTACAGAACTTTGTCTCCACATCAAAAACATAAAACCAGCAACAGTGTACAACTGTCAAATCACAGTGGTATGCTTATTTATTTCAATTTGATACAAGTAAAACTGTTTGCTCCAGTAATAACACATTCATTTGTCTCTATATTGGAGTTAAAATAAGGGTAACATGACTCATCTCTTAAAAGAAAAGGAATTAAAATGTGCTATTATAAAAAGGACCACTGTAAGTATTTTAAATATCTCATTGTTACAAGAAATTAAACTGGGATGAAACACAGACATTAAAATTGATGCAAAAAGTACAACGTAATGTAAATTGTTACCCACTAATTAGTTAGATGTTCATTATGTTAGTCATCTTACACATTTTTTGAGTAATGTAAAAACCACTGATTTTACAACTCTCCACCATTGCTGCATACAATGAATATTGCAGAACAACCATGTTTCACACAATACCATAATGGGAGAAACACAGTTGTACATGTGAATATAAATTACTAAGTGAGTCACAAGGCACTGTCAATTGACCAGTAACCATGGTTGCAGCGCTCTTTTTGCTGACAATAATGTCCCACTGAATGTTCTTGGCTCTGATGCCTTTAAATCTGTGTATGCAAATATGAAAGCACTTCATAGTATAATCCTGTAGACTACTATACAATTAAACAGCAGGAGTAAGTGACACAAATCTACTCATTAAAAAAAAGAATTACCTTTGGCTCTGCAGATTAAGTTTGACGTTTTGTGAAGGGTGATGCAACAGGATACTGAGTAAATACATGTGGAGCAACACTTTAACAAGGTAAAAAGGCACCAAACCCTCTGCAGGGACAGTACCACTGTCAAATGTTTGGAGTAAGATCAGCTGGAGTTAAAGTCAGCATGATACAACTACTACCTGCACACTATATAGTTTGTATTACAAAATAATTTAGAGACGTAAAGGTGGCATACTAAATTGTGCCTTTAACAAGCCTAAAAAACTGTGCTAAAGCCTTTTAAGCAATAAAAAGCAAAACAAAACAAAACATGTTATCAGAATAGCTAAAATAACGGCAATAACAAAGAATGAAAAGCTAACATGTGTCGAGGCAAATGTGTTGACAACAAAGCTCATCCATGTCTGAGCTCAGAGCATTTGTGGATTTAAGTTTACATCTTGTTGATAAGATCTTACACAGAAAAAGACATCTCTAGTTAACACAAGATTAGGGTCCTGTGACAAACAGTAAACACTCAATGTTGCACATTAGCAAATACCATAATGAGATTGGCTGAACAGAGGCTGTTGCATATACAGCATAAACATACTTTATGTAACACTGTTCAACATGTAGTCTGTGACTTGTGCTAGCTTTACACAGAACATACATAGCAATAGTAAATTAACTTATGAAAATGGAGTATCAAAATCTTTAAACCTATTTTACAGTTCTACTGTAAGTAATAATTTGAGGACAGTGAGACTAGATGTGGACACTAAGGTCAGATCTGGTAAAAAATACATTTACAAATAATTTCAGATATTCAAATGCCCTGAGGTGCAGATACTATTCTTATCAGACACCAACAACTTATAAATTGGATTGTTTGTTTTTTTTAAAAATAATAAATGCCCAGCTTGTGTCCTATGTTTGCTAAAGTCAAAGTACTAGAGTTCCTTTTTTGCCCAGATGTGCTGATGGTCAGCAGTAATGTGGAGGACATTTCTTTTGTATGTTATGGATGGAATGTATGAAGTAAGCAAGCACTGCCACATCGAAACGGAGAGAAAACTTTAAAGCTGCATTAAGTGTTTTGTGACCACTGGGGGGAAAAAACAAATAAAAAGAACTCTTAGTGTGTTCCAGTTGTACTGGGAAGTTGGAATTTCCAAGTTCCCAGTCAAAAATTTTAACTGGAACGCCCCTAAAGTCAGATTTCGGACTCAGAAAGTTGAGAGAACCTCAACAACCCAGACATCCCAATTCAACATTGCTACTGATGATGTGTACGCACGTGATGTGAAAGCGGTATGAATATACTGTTTGTTAGCACTTTTGTATTATTTGCATCTCATTAAATCAGTAAAGTAGTTAAATATTTCTACCATGTTTATTCACCCCAAATGCCACATATTGTATTATCAACTGGTTTTGCAAACAATGGCTAACCTGGTTTGAGTCCCCCCACCCCATTAAACAAAATGGTTTTCCGACTTGTAACTGGAACACGGTCAACTCGGATGAAATGTCATTCCTAGCTCCGACTTCCAAGGTAAATGGAATGCAACAGCCCTGATTTACAATCAGATTTTTATGTTGTTATGGCTCATTTGTCAGAAAATAATTGGCTACTCAAACGTCCAGCAGACAAACGGCAGCACCTAAATGGGAATCAAATTTCTGGCCACATGGCAAATTTAAGCTTATTTGGTTCACATACTCCAGAGAAAAAATATTTGGAACATGACTTTCTTCACCAGCCAGAAGTTTACATCAGCTCTCTGACATTTTATGTAAGGCTAGGCTTGTCTAAGCTTGTTTTTCTGGGAATGGCTGCAAACAGTTTCATATGGGAGGTTGATGAGAAAGCCAAAACAAGGAGCTAACAGCAGCTAAAAAGTTCAGTGAGCTTTAGTTTTATAGGTTTGGAATTTCAAGCATTAACTATAGGAATTTCATACATTCATATCAAATGTATCACATAGTGCAGGTTTAACTGATTTCACAACTAACCATTAACAATTCACAACAACTGTAACCCTATCCCATCACAGATGTTTGGTACAATATATTAAAACATTATTTTATTATATTATTATTATCAGAACTCTGAAGTAACCTATGAGCCAGCAGGTACAGTGGGGTTCGAAAGTGTGGGCACCGCAGGTAAAATTTTGTATTAATGTGCATAAAGAAGCCAAGAAAAGGAAAAAATCTCCAAAAGGCATCAAATGACTAATTAAACAATCGTATAATATGTCACAAAAAGTTAGATTTTATTTCCATCATTTACACTTTCAAAGTAACAGAAATCCAAAAATGGTGTCTGCAAAGGTTTGTGCACCCTGTTGAGTTAATACATTGTACCCCCCCCTTTGGCAAGTATCACAGCTTGTAAGCGCTTCTTGTAGCCAGCCAAGAGTCTTTCAATTCTTGTTTGAGGTATCTTTGCCCATTCTTTCTCCTCCAAATGTACCTTTGCTTTAACTTCCACCGTTCCTGATGACGGCCATTTCTTAATTACATTCCACATAGAGGATATTGGCATCTGAAAACCCTTTGCTATCTTCTTATAGCCTTCTCCTGCTTTGTAAACGTCAACTATTTTCAGTTTGAGTTTTCTAGACAACTGCTTAGAAGAAGCCATGGTGCTGATTGTTGGGACAAGGTCAGATGAGTCTGGGCATTTAAAACCTTAAGATTAACATCACCTGGGGCCTATTGCACGAAAGTAGAATAAAGATATCCAGGATAAATGACAAAGTACAGCTTGACTTAGTGAGATCCGCTCATCGCGGCTTAATCGGTTGCACGTTTGCCGAGCCAGGATGAACAGGTGAAGCTATGTCAAGCCAGGTGTAGATAGCTGGGATAAGTGCACGTTCACGGCTTTCTCAAATAGACCACGGTATCGATCACAGATTTACAGATCCAGAGATGGAGAAGACGCATGCGCCATATGTTTCACCCAATGAGCAGCAGCTTCTAATGGAAAGTAACGAGGAGGGGAAGAATATAATATGCAAAACGGGAAATACGGCTGTTATCAAACGGAGAGAAAAAGCCCAACATAGTTTAATGTGTGAGGATGTAAAAATATCTACTTAGCCTAAAGTTACTCCACATTTTTACAAAGTTGTAGGCTACTCTGTGTTTTAATTGCTTTAAATATGCTAGTTTAATGTTTCTGTTTTTATGTGATAAATGTGCTGGTTTACTGTAAAGTGTCTTTGACTAGCCTACCATGTAAAGCACTATATAAATAAAATGTATTATTATTTAGCCTTTGCCTTAAAAGTGAGCAGAGGGAATAAATGTTCCTTGGGAAATGGACCCTAATGACTCTAGGCTTAATTTCAAACCCTTATTCACAACGCGAGAACATGTTTTACAACCATATGCACAAATCTCTATAAGCTATGTCTAATTCTTTGTACAATTAATGTTCATACAGAACGATCAGAAAGGGACAACGACTAGAAAAAGAAGTGAATGACTTCAATACACGCTGTGAGCATATGTAAAACAATATTCATGTTTTTTTTTATTCTTCTGACAAGTGACCGCACCAAAATAAAAAGATTAAGAAGCATTGTGGTGTTCCCGGTGTGATAAATGTAAACTACACTATATACAGTACGTATATAGGCCACGTTATTGGTCCAGGTATGTGAGACTAATTGAGAAGGTTATGAAACCAATGTAAGCTATAATAAAAAAACATTAGGCCTACATATTAAGGAGTAACACAAACTGTCCTTTATTAGAGAAGGACAAGCAACAAGAAAATGAAATCATGAATGTGTTGGTCTCTGACCAGTCTGCCATTATTATTATCTGGGAATATCGCTACATTAATATCATAAATCTTCGGAGCGCGTCCTGTATAAACCTGAAGCTGAGACCACGGACGCTGCGCTGTTCATCTCTACTTTTACAGAGAGAGAGTGGACACTGACGCGACTGCCGCACGCCAGGCAGCCTTGAAACAGTACCGTCCCACCGGGAAAAGTCCCACTCCGCATCAAGGTGCCAGTGCAACCTTTTCTAACCATCTAAACAACTGTAGTAGGGTTTAAATCAAACTCGCAACAGCAATAGTGACAAGTAGGATAATGCATGTTAATAAAAATAAAGCAGAACACATTCTGAAGACAACGGAATAACTGTTAAACACGTTTATTTCGGATCAGACGGCAGCTGATTTAACACATGAGACTCCAGGATTAATCTTAGCCTGGCTGTTAGCCTGCTCTGGACCACGCTAGCCGCAAAGAATAAATCTCCATGGTTACTTGGCTGGGCTTAATTCAATCTGGTTTCGTGCAACCGAGTCAAAGCTAAATACATCCAGGATAACTTGAATATCCCGGCTTAATCCCTTATCCTAGTTTCGTGCAATAGGCCTCTGGTCTTTCCAGACGGTGATTGAAAACAATCCATGACACTGTCAGGTCTCAGCTTTCCAAAGGGGACGGTGCATGCTAGAAACTCTGCAGGGTGCCCAAACGTTTGCAGACGCCATTTTTTGGTTTTCTGTTATTTTGAAAGTTTAAATGATGGAAATAAAATCTAACTTTTTGAGACATATTACACAAATGTCTAATCTGTCATTTGATGCCTTTTGGAGATTTTTTCCATCTTTTCTTGGCTTCTTTATACACATTAATACAAATTTTTACCTGAGGTGCCCAAACTTTCAAACCCCACCATATGGAGACAGATGAACCAGAAAATAATCTCACAGAACAGCAGATATAGGTGCTGTGGTCACGCTGACGTTTCATAGCCAGCTGGGTGCCATGCGGAGTTCTGTAGAAGCAGCAAGTGAAGCAAAACTTGCTGTGGTCAGTAAAATACAACTAAATATAAGCTGTGCATCCTCTGAGGAGCATAAAATACAATAAAGCCATAATATATACATCAATCTTTCTTTTGTCTT
Organism: Etheostoma perlongum; assembly: GCA_026937815.1. NCBI lineage: Eukaryota > Metazoa > Chordata > Actinopteri > Perciformes > Percidae > Etheostoma > Etheostoma perlongum. The sequence continues at coordinate 5,152,295 of CM049374.1, read as the reverse complement.
AGGAATAGGTGATATTTAGTAACTTTCACATTTAGGTGTGCTGAAGTGTAGTTCCCATGCAGACTAATACCTGTGAATACCAAGATCAGGTTTAGTTAGGAAATGATTAATAGCAAAATGTCAACAGCAATTGCTATACTTATTTTATAGATTTTAGATTCATAGTTGCAACATATTACAGAATTGTACCTGTAGTAGTTTGGTTTGAAAGGGCCATTCTTATTCAGGCCCAGGTACTTTGCTTGCTCATCAGAAAGCTCTGTCAGGTGGGCATCAAAAGTAGTCAGATGCAGACTTGCAACATATTCATCTGAAATACACAAAAATGGTTTAGTAAGAAAGATATACATACATATGCACTAGACTCACATGTACTCTCACAATTGAAATTCAAAGCAGACTGAGAAATAGATTAATTCACTCAGTGCTACAGCCCAGCTATGAGTAATGTTACTTGTAAGATTTTAAACACTTTAATACTGCAGGTCAGGGTTATTTATCTATATATACTCACCCATCTTCTTGGGAAGCAAGTAAACATCCTGCTTGTATCGTCCCTCAGGAGCGTTGTACAACTCTATAAGGGCCAGTGCCTGAACACAAACATGGATTAATAATGCTGTTGAAAATGGATGCACATTGTGAATTGAATGAAGAGCAATAACCGTAACATTGACTTTTGAGTGGATGGGAGCAATGTGTCTTTAGCTGATGCAGGTAGTCTGGTAGTATCAACATGTTACCTGAGTGGTGGCTGTGATGGACAAGACAAAGGTAGGGACAGTAGAGCAGCTGAGGTTAAGGAGACGTCCCTGTGGAAGAAAACACAATGTTATCAAGAAACAATTAGGTTTAAACTGTTCGAACATTATGAAACCTTCCATATCAACTAGGGGTGTCACCATTCTCCAAATACATGATTTGTTTTTGACTTCTGATTAAGGGAGGGTTCTTTCCAACAATAGTTTGAGTTTCTCAGTTTACAAGGTGAACATGAAAGCCCCATGGAGTCCCCTCGGAGCCAATATGCTTTGCCATTGTTGTTTATTGTATACTACACTCATAGGTAAGGCAAAATATTGCCACACCGATAACTTCTCCAACACATTTCCTGGGTAATTTTCTGACATCTGATGTCCCTCCCTTTCTGGTCTCTATGTTGCTGTTCTCAAATTATGTTTGCTTCAGGAAACAACAAAACTTCATGCTAGCAGGCTACCCACTGAAAATGGCAAGATTGTTAGGGATTGCTGTGGACGAAGTTCACACGGCAATACACTGGTAAAAGCAGGATTAACCATGTATCCAGTTAATTTAAAGCAGACATTACTGTATAACGTACTATAATACTGTATGTGCCATTTTTTTGCGGGGTGCAATTGTTACACCTAAACAAGTTCCTTTTCCAGAGACCACTTTGCAGAGCCCTCGTTACTGCGTCCAGATCCTAGCGCCGCCCAAGACGATTGTGATTGGTTTAAAGAAATGCAAACAGCCTAGAGCTGTTTTTTTCTCCTATCCCAGAATGTATGTGTTATGTAGCCAGACCTTACGCCACAGTGCTGGGGAGATAGGTGGCAATGCAAGACTACTGGTAAGCTAACATTACATGCTACATTGTGTCCGTTGTATTTTTCTTTGAACGAATGTAAGTAGGTAGGGGCGAAGAGAGAAAATAAATACTGGGGGAATCGCAAGTCCTACCTTTGATTTTGTTAGTTGAAACCTAAAGGTAATTTCAACTGATTTTCAAGTCAAAATCAAGATGTTGCTGTGTTCTAGTAGAAGCCAAAAACTGAGAGAGCAAGAGACTTCATCTGTCTGTAGTGGTTAATATATTAGAACTTTTTCTACAAATTGGAGGTCACTGTATGGTGTATAAATAATGTTTCTATCTATATCGTAATACATTATATATTATGTGCTATATTTATTGTTGTGTGTGTTTTTCAGTTGCTTACAATTTCTATCACACTGCATAATAATATATGTTCTCCACAAATGAGACTAACACAGATTAATAAGGAAGTTTAAAACATGAAATCACATTCATCACATACATGTACAGTGGGTACGGAAAGTATTCAGACCCCTTTAAATTTTTCACTCTTTGTTTCATTGCAGCCTTTTTCCAAAAATCAAAAAAGTTCATTTTATTTCTCAGTAATGTACACTCAGCAACCCATCTTGACAGAAAAAAACAGAAATTTAGAAATTTTTGCATATTTATTAAAAAACAAAAACTGAAATATCACATGGTCATAAGTATTCAGACCCTTTGTTCAGTATTTAGTAGAAGCACCCTTTTGATCTAATACAGCCATGAGTCGTTTTGGGAAAGATGCAACAAGTTTCTCACATCTGGATTTGGGTATCCTCTGCCATTCCTCCTTGCAGATCCTCTCCAGTTCTGTCAGGTTGGATGGTAAACGTTGGTGGACAGTCATTTTCAGGTCTCTCCAGAGATGCTCAATTGGGTTTAAGTCAGGGCTCTGGCTGGGCCATTCAAGAACAGCCACAGAGTTGTTGTGAAGCCACTCCTTCGTTATTTTAGCGGTGTGCTTAGGGTCATTGTCTTGTTGGAAGGTAAACCTTCGGCCCAGTCTGAGGTCCAGAGCACTCTGGAAAAGGTTTTCGTCCAGGATATCCCTGTACTTGGCCGCATTCATCTTTCCCTCGATTGCAACCAGTCGTCCTGTCCCTGCAGCTGAAAAACACCCCCACAGCATGATGCTGCCACCACCATGCTTCACTGTTGAGACTGTATTGGACAGGTGATGAGCAGTGCCTGGTTTTCTCCACACATACCGCTTAGAATTAAGGCCAAAAAGTTCTATCTTGGTCTCATCAGACCAGAGGATTTTATTTATCACCATCTTGGAGTCCTTCAGGTGTTTTTTAGCAAACTCCATGCGGGCTTTCATGTGTCTTGCACTGAGGAGAGGCTTCCTTCGGGCCACTCTGCCATAAAGCCCCGACTGGTGGATTGCTGCAGTGATGGTTGACTTACTACAACTTTCTCCCATCTCCCGACTGCATCTCTGGAGCTTAGCCACAGTGACCATTGGGTTCTTCTTTGCCTCTCTCACCAAGGCTCTTCTCCCCCGATAGCTCAGTTTGGCCGGACGGCCAGCTCTAGGAAGGGTTCTGGTCGTCCCAAACGTCTTCCATTTGAGGATTATGGAGGCCACTGTGCTCTTAGGAACCTTAAGTGCAGCAGAAATTTTTTTGTAACCTTGACCAGATCTGTGCCTTGCCACAATTCTGTCTCTGAGCTCTTCAGGGAGTTCCTTTGACCTCATGATTGTCATTTGCTCTGACATGCACTGTGAGCTGTAAGGTCTTATATAGACAGGTGTGTGGCTTTCCTAATCAAGTCCAATCAGTATAATCAAACACAGCTGGACTCCAATGAAGGTGTAGAACCATCTCAAGGATGATCAGAAGAAATAGACAGCACCTGAGTTACATATGAGGGTCACGGCAAAGGGTCTGAATACATATGACCATGTGATATTTCAGTTTTTGTTTTTTAATAAATATGCAAAAATTTCTAAATTTCTGTTTTTTTCTGTCAAGATGGGTTGCTGAGTGTACATTACTGAGAAATAAAATGAACTTTTTTGATTTTTGGAAAAAGGCTGCAATGAAACAAAGAGTGAAAAATTTAAAGGGGTCTGAATACTTTCCGTACCCACTGTATGTATGTGTGTCTGTATTTATCACATATGGTAGCAAGACGTCCAGATATAGCCAATTACCTCTGCCAAAAGAATGACTCTCTTGCCATCAGGCCAAATGATGTGATCCACCTGAGAGCGCACTCTCTCCCAGGTCAGCTCAGGGGTCCGAAGACTTGCCTGCAAGGGATGAGAATATCAGTCACCCTTAACTTCTTTATGATAGTTCAACACAATGTGACTGCCGCACCTCTTAGGACACTTAGGTTTATACAAATATACGCTAACCCAGACTGTAGGATAGATTTGAACTTTGAATTCTTGCATTATAAGCACTAGTTTACCACATCAATCTCAGTATTGGAGTGGCCCATGTTGCAGACAATAGAGCCATTTTTCATTCGGTCCAGCTGGTCTCTGGTCACCACATTCTTGTTCCCTACAGAAAGACACAATAAGCGTGTTTACATTCAAAGCAGTAAGTGGTGTATTACCCAGTGATTATGGAATCACTGTGTAATGCCAGTTTTCCCCGTATACATGAGCAGTGAAGAATGACAGGAGTAACTCTACTTCCATTACAGTAGGTGGCGCTCTGCCAACATACAACTGGTCAGAATAAGGCTTTTTCTTGGCCACTTTTTCTTCCACTGGCCCACTGCTGATTTGGCCAACACTGTTTTGTTATTTCTTAGGGGTTAGGTGTTTAAATGGCATTTGAGAAACCTGGGTATTGCCTTAACCCCAATATAATCGTTTTTTAAACTGCATGTTAAGTCACACATTCACCTTTAATCAGCATACATCCTTGGCCCCACAAGACTAAATAAGCACACAAACAGTGCAAAAGAACCATAAAACCAAAAGCATTTATTATGTCATCAGACAAAGGTATAGTCTGAAAGGCTATAAAAAATAAAAGACTTACCGGTGCATGTGATGATGACATCAACCTGGCGAATGACCTCATTCAGCTTAACCACTCTGAATCCATCCATGCTGATAAAAAAAGAAGAGCTTCAGCATTCAGCTTCAGTAAAGAAACTATATTATTTATTGACGAACAACTCAATCAAGCTGAAGGGCTGGAGTCCCTGTTAGGTAAAAGTAGTGTATAATTTACGCTACATTAGTCATCTCACAATGTGTTTGTTAAATAATTAACAAAATATTATCATTCCGTCCCCTTTTTCTAGAGGGGTAGTGGTGGTGGACAGGGGATGTTTACGGGCTGATAGCAGGTCAACAGTAGATTCCACATAGAAGTGGTATACAGCATTTGAAAGCTGGGAACAGCAAATAAAAATTACTTGAGTAAAGGTGCTCTAAGCGATGTCACGCATGTTTTAGGCTACACCATTTGTTGTCACATACAGCAAATATCTACTCACTACCCGCAAGCTGCCTGTCTCCAGAACACACATTTTAAAAATGTGTCTCTGTAGACAGCCCAGGGTCTACAAAGGGCAGCAAAAATAAACTGTGCCCACCTGCACCACAAAGCATACACAAACAGTGTTCCAGCCAATAACCGACAAGAAGGATTTGGGGGTGGCTTGGGGGTTATTACGTAGAAGCACAGAAGGGAGGGGGAGGAGACAGGATGAGGAAGGTGCTAGGTAGTCTGGTTTTGTTTGAAAATACTTCCAACGAGAAGTAAAGTCACCCAACATTGCTTAGCACACTTTTAATGAATTAAATATTTAAAATAAATTGTGAAAGTGTATAGGGGTTTAGTACATTATGACATGAGTTTATGATGGCCATTTTCATGCATACTTATGTCTCATAAGTTGCTGCAGCAGTTTTTGCTTTGATACTATTTGTTAAACAGATTTGTTGCACAATTTAACCATTTTTGACCACTCAAGAATTGATTAAAATGTTTTTAATTGTAATAGCTAGCATGGTTGGTACCACTGGATTCTTTAGAGATCGTCTTGTTTCATATGATACCAATATCTTCACACTATCTCTAAATCTGAGCCTGCTACAGCCTCTGGAAGAAACAGTTGGCTAGGGCCTTCTGGCGTGCTGGCGGAATTGAAAGGAGTTGGCTCACTATGCCATGTTATCCATACCGCTGTCTGTTCATATATTTTTGACATTCAACACATTCAGTTTGCATAATCATTCCGCTTGTTTTCCTCACCAGGCCTGCAGGGCACAAATGGGATCAATCTCTGTAATAGAGACGACGGCTCCCAGAGCTTTCAGAGCAGCACAACAACCTTTTCCAACCTGCAAAGACAATATGTTATACTGTGTGACCAGCAGAGTTACATATGCCAATTATTTATCATGACCTTAATAAAGAAATTACACTTGCATGTATCACTATTTAAACCCAAGCCATCTTAGTGCAAACCAGGCTCTAGATATTTAACATGGCAAGCCTACTAATCTTCTAGTCCTGCAGACTTTGATTCTCATTTATAATCACTAGTCAGACCCATAAACACTGTCCAATGAAATGTCATGATCTGTCGTGAGTCCATGGCCTGTGCTGTCTGAGTTTATAGCATTGTATCATCATGAATGTTTTTACCGCTACGTGATAAAGATTAGTATGTAGCATGTTAATGTTAACGGAAGTATCTCACCTCTCCGTACCCACATACGACGATCTGTTTGCCTCCAAACATGACATCTGTGGTTCTCTTCAAGCTAGAGAGGTTTGAGGCATAAAATTAGCACTTTTATGTAGAATTGAGAAACTGCAGCCGTTCCACAGTTGGTGGAAATCATGGCTTAGCGTCGTAACTGGTAAGGAAACACCTGCTCCAAGATATCAGTGTACCTTGCAGATTATTAATCAGAATGAACCAGAAAAGCAGTGACCCGACACATTGAAGAGTAGTGGACTATTTATACACTGCTGTGGTGATAATTTACAGGCGGGTAATAAAAGGCATTTGTTTTGTTTCTTCTAATGAATCCGCTTAACGCTGGGAAAAACACCTAGTGTTAATCAGAGTCATTAGAAGAGCAATACAAGGGCAACAGCTTTTTGAAAAGCTATGGAGGTGATATGCAGATTTGTTCTCTATGGACCGGGTGATGGCAGCAATGTTTTGTGGCCTTTACGTCACTCCAGTGTTACAGTAATAAAAGGTCTGACGTGGCAGCTGACAACACACTCAGGAATGAAGGAAAAGTCATGTGAACAGCTGAACTAGACTATGAACTGCAAAACCTTTTTTTTTTTGAAAGCTGAAAGAATTTACTGTAATGACAAAGTAATTGATGCAAACTTTTCTCATTTATCACTCTGGAGAAAAAAACACTACTACGACTTGAATGTGTTGGTGAGTTCACAGCCGAGTCAATGTTTTTCAGTTGGAGGGAGTAAGCAGGCACTGTTTGACTCAAACCCTCTCATTGGTTTTTGAGACTGTTTTCACTATACAAACAAGGGCCTTCGTTGGATGTTGTATTTCTTTCCAACCCAAAATCAAGCTATTCAATGAACAAACTGTACTAGTGTTTCAACATCAGTTTGACTTATTGTTCAGTCTTGCAATACCAAATACTTTAAAGTCAAGCTTACTCACCCATCCAGGATTGACTCTCTGCAGCAGTACAGGTTGTCAAACTTCTGCTTTGTCACAGAGTCATTTACATTCATAGCAGGTACACACAGCTTCCCAGCTTTAGACAGCTGATACAACCTAGAGAGCCAAGAGTAAGGTAGTTGCGTGTTTCTGTGGGTGTGTCACAAAATATTTTAAAGGAAACATATCTATTTAAAACTAAATTACCTGTGAACCCCAGTGACACTCTCCTCTACAATGCCCCTGATCTTCTTGAATACATTGGGGTATTTCTTGTACATCCAGTGTGTCAAGTCTCCTCCATCATCAAGGATCTAACGGATAAGAAAATGCTGAATAAATGAATTGCAATGCAAATATTTACACAAGTAGCTATTAATTGAAATAATGTGAAAATAATGGCTGATCCTGTGCCAGTTTAAATGGCTATTTGAGGAATTTGTTTGTCTAGATCATTCACATAACAGTCAATTGCTACATAAATTGTCCTCTTCACAAAAGGTAGAAAACAAGTTTTTCTTTGTACCATGTTAGGCTGCCAACCCTCATTGTTGACACAGCGGTCAATGCACCACCAGAAGTCATCCTCAGACTCCCCTTTCCAGGCAAACACAGCCACACCTGAAATATAACCGATGGGGCACATCTTGAAGAATCTTACAACAACAATCCTGTGTGTGGCTATAGGCTGCAATCAAAGAAACATTTTTCTCAAGCTGCACATATGGCAGTGAATGAGGGCACAGTTACAGTATTGACTCTGTGAGGGTGAATTATTTAGAAAGACACAACCTTTTGGTTCAAAATGATCAGCACCTAATAATTCTACGTTACATATTTATGAACATGTCATTTCTTATAGCTCCCAAGAGAGGATGAGAATATCATTATTGGGTATAAGAGCAAGCTGGGGAACTGTTCAGACAGACAGAAGCTTACATTTATGCTTTCTAATTGAAAATGTAGGTTTTTTTCACATAAAACAGCTCAGCATGCAGTAGACTGTGTACAGCAATAAATTACTGAACACATACTAAACCCCCAGGATCCCGCATGATCTCCACTGAGCGCCTACTAAATCTGTTCACACTTCCTAAACTACATCACATAGCAACTGCAGATAAAGGGCTTTACTAAATGGCAAATCTTAAGTGTTCCCATTATCTCTGCAGGGATGATATTTGAAAAGTTAATTAAACATTTCTAAACAGTATCCTTGGTTATAAAAAGATGGCAAAGCACACATGTGCTCATAAGAAAACACCTTGTTTGTAATCATGTGCAAATTAAACATGTATGATTTTTACACTTCTGTGTTGACAACTTTATCATCAACATGGATTACAGGTAAAAGTGGGTCAGGGTGTTTGAGCTCCAAAACTAAATGTTCTTCACCTTCTCTACTGCTTACCAGTCTCTGACAGAGCAGCAGCCACTTCATTCTGTGTAGAGTAAATGTTGCATGCAGTCCAGCGGCACTCAGCGCCAAGAGCCACCAGAGTCTCGATCAGGACCTGAAAACAGAAGAAGAAAATGGTCAAATGAGAAAAACTATTTACTGGTCACAAACACAACAGACTGCAAAACAATCATTTTATTAGTTTATTTTGGGTATTACTCCATAACAATGATGGTTACAATGAACCAGGGGGCTATTTAACAAAATCAGGAAAGGGATTAAGCCGGGATATTCCAGTTATCCTGGATGAATTTAGTCTTTACTTGATTGCACAAAAGCAGGCACCTAGGCTACCATTGAGATTTATTTGGTGCAGCTAGTCTGCTCCTGACCAGGCTAACAGCCAGGATTTATTAATTCTGGGAACTTTTCTGTTCACTCAACAGTGTTTTTTACATTATTATTATTATTAGCCTGCATTAAAACACAACAGGTGCATAATGCAGTTTAGTTAAGCACTACTATTTTTTGTGACCATTATTTAAAAAAATATTCATGTGACAGTCATTGTTAGTATTAGATTGTGTTTATGCTGTTCATATTGTTGTTAGAAGTTTGATGAATATGTTATGGCAGTTGTTGAGATGATTAGAAAAGGCTGATACAGAAATCAGCAATGAAGGATAATATAAAGTGCTATTCACGTGTTAGATTGGTCAAAGACCAATTCACCTTTAATTATTTTAGTTGATTTATTTTTTTTTGTGTATTCTTTAACAATAAAGGATCATGTATGATCCTCTTCCATGTGCATTTTATCTGCCATAACACACACTTTGTGTTCTCTCCAGTAAAACAGTAAACTGTGACTATAATTTGCACTTTATTCATTCAACAGAGGTAATCCAAGAGTTGGCGTGTGTTTTCTAGACAGTTAAGTAGTGCAGAAACTGTGAATAAAATTGACATAGAACCCTATCTGGATTAAGAGGCATCACACTAAACACACAGCCTTTGCTTGGGCATTGCAGCTCAAAGTCAGACAGAAATCTTACTGCAGTCTGGGCAGTGATGTGAGTGCAGCCCACAATTTTGGCACCTGCCAACGGTTTCTCACTCTGTGCTCTTTTCCTGAGGGAGATCAACGCTGACATATCTGAAAATGAGAGAACATAAAAGAGGGATACGTGGAACAGCAGATGATCTCCTAAAACTCAAATTCCCACTCTCTATCCATAAAAAATATAGACTATAGTCTTTACAGAAAAAGAAATCTTAAATTGTTAATTTTTCTAAATTTGTGTAATATGGTGTAATTGGTAGTCAGGTTTTATTCCTTTAAATAGATCAAATGAAATCAGTCAGATCAGAAAATCTTAAGGGACACTAGCTATTAATCAATAGACAACATTACAGATATTTTTTTTAAATCTGAATAATGATTGGTTTAACATACCATATCATGACAGATGACTTTTAGATTAATTAGACAACAATCGAGAATAAAAACAACATTCAAGAATAAAAATGGTGAAGTGACTTTGTCCCTGCTGTGACTTACCTTGTTCTGCGATCTCAATCTCACGTCGGCCAAATTCAGCCTGTTTGATGTTCTTCACACAGAAGTCGCTGCTGCCTTTGGAGTTGACCTGTGTTTTGTCCCGCGGTGAGGACTCATCGTCAGAGCTGTCAGTATAGGACGCAGCTGTAAAGGAAACAATGCTTTTAAAGAACTTGCTAAATTAAAGCCACAGAAGGAGTAAAAATCATTTAATGAATTTAGAGCTCCATATTCACCATCTCCCTTTACCACACTGAACTTCAGTTAAGCTATATAATAACACAGTTTTGTTTTAATCAAAGACATTTATAAACTTGTGCAAAATAATATACAGCGGACAAATTTAACATTGATGCACATGTGTAGCTGGCTGCCTCTTTTTCTTACCGGAGCCGTAGCTGTCTGTGGATGACTGAGAGATGGAGCGGGACAGGGAGCGACGGCCTGCCTTGGTGGGGAACCTGCTAAACTCCTGCTTGTCTTCCACAAACTGGATTTGCTGAAATATAATAAATAGATGAAAGTCATGTTACACATTGTATGCTTTCATAGATGTTTAAACTGAAACATAATTAACAAATAGAAATGAGAATTGAACTGTTTTGTTTGTTGTCTTGCTTGAGTTCTTGTTTATAGCCTTGGCCAGATGTGTATGGAGTGGAATTAAGGAAAATGAAGTTATTTGCTTAAAAAAAAAAAAAAAAAAAAAAACTTGTGGCAATATGATAATCCTACTCAAAAACTACACAGCCACATCTGACTCCTGTTTGTGTAATCATTGTGAATGTTGTGGTTTAAATGTGATTGGCATGCGCATCTGAATTGTAAATATATTGATTAATACAACAATTATTAGACTGGCCAACTACCGTATTTAGATTCAGCTTGTTGCAGTCTCATCTGCTGGTTATTCTTTATTTTTCTGGATCCACACAAGAAGTTAATCCACGCTCACGTCTGTCTAAGAAATTGGTGCTTTTGTTGTGTATTCCTACTGTAGCTTTATGTCTGGTCAGCTAACTATTTTCACAGCTCTAAGCAGGATTTTTTTGTTGACAGGGATTTTGCATGCATGGAAGCAACATCAGACAGTGAGAGAAAAAAAAAAAGTATGGCGACGTTTTTTTCCCCACCATGCTAGGTGAGATTGTACTCTCTCTTTTTTGGTCTCATCAAAAAAAGCGGTGTCTGACGGGCCAGTTGGGGTTGAAATGAATAGTGGCAATAATAGACACAGTAAAAGATAATGTGAATTACATTAACTGTATTACCATGACTTGATTTGTTTTATTATTCAACACTGGATTATACCTGTTGTTACTTGACCTTGTTTTAATGTTTCCATACGTTATCCACAAAGAGAGCATGACTGATTCCAACAGTATCACTAACTCTTTAACCAAACTAATTGTTGTATTATAACATTAGGTTCCTCCCAGAAAGATGAGGATGTGAAACTATTCTACAGCCAGTCTGACTACTCAATCTTCAGTGTTGAGTTTTTGCCTTTGACAGAGTTATGTGATATATGTTTGCACAATGAAACACATTATAGTTTTCATTTTGTCTGAAACTGGTATTCATTTGTCCACTCCAATAAGGTGTGAAAATACTTTCCACACTAAAGTAAGCAGAAATTCATGGCGCACCTCTCCTTTGTTCCATGAAAGTGTCAGTTAACATCCTTCTTTTGTGAGTGTTACAATGAGCACATTCAGTTGTTTCCTTGAGTTGGCTGTGGTAAGGAAGTAAAGCAAAAACAAAAAGAAAACTGCGAAGACCAAAAATATGAATTGATCTGGTCCTTTTAAGAAACACAATTGTGAGGATTAAAACAAACTTACAGTATATATGTCGACAGTGTTAATAAGACAGAGGTGACTTTTCAGTGGTGATCTCCTATTACTTTTAAGCACAAACAATCTGCCAAAACTGTCTCTTCTTACTACTTCACAATCTGGGGTACAGAAAAACAAACTTTTAACATCCCATAATGTCTAATAATGTAACATGTGTATAAATCACATACAATATTGATCTGCCTGTTTCTGAGGTGCACCACTTTCTTGTGTAGGTATAGGATTTATTCTGCAACACAGATTGAGATCCAATCCATGTGTGAATCATTATTAGTGTATTTTTTGCTTTAATGTAACATTTCTTTGACTGAAGGATACATTAATTCAGGTGGCAGGCAGTATGACCTGTTGTGTAAGGTAGGACCCGTGCACCCAAATGATTACCAGACAAATTAGGTAGCTACACTACCTACAATATTTTGACAAAATTGTATACATTTTTGCCAAACTACAAAAAGGGTTGGCTGAACGGTCTTACCTTTTTAACTGGTTTGTGAGTAGGCACAGCGCTGAAGGCGGACGACAGTTCTCCCATGTTCATTTCGCTATTCTTGCTCACGGTCATGGCTGAATATTTTTCCGCTACGTTTTCGCTCTCTTTCACCTCTTTGCTCGCCTGTTTCACTTCCAGCTTCACCTCCACGGCCGGATCCGACATGTTGACAACGTCTGTCTAAAACGTGACCGGAGGTCACAAATACAACAGTAGAGTCCTCTCTGGTAGTAGCGTCAGAAAAGCTATATTGCGCTGCTAGCTAACTAAGGTGCAACAACGAGCGTAAGAGAGGCTTTCAAATTACGTACATATAAACACAGAAAAAGAAAGCAACTGTGGGGTAACTGTCTGTGTCCTTCGCGATGATTTGGTGCTGACAAATGTCCTTATGTTGTCTGTTATGTTGCGTAGAGGGAGGCCGTGGCGAGTCCCTGCTGGCTCAGCTGTCAACTGTCTGAGTAACTTTGAGGGCGGTAACCATTCTCATGCAACCAACAGACTGAGGGGGGCGTTGTGTTTTTACAGCTGCGTTCAGGGGGAGTGGGACAAGAAACTTATGCACATTTTCACAATAGCACCGTATCTCGATTAATGTGAGCTGTTCTTAAAGCAGCCATATATGCAACTTTCTTTTAATTGCTTTATCCACTTGCTGTCTTATCAGAAAAGTTCTACATACAATCTAATTTGCATAATATGCATTTTTTCTTCTATGTCTACTTAATGTGTATTTGTTTTATTCTGATGTTTGTAGAAAAAAATCTTTTGAACTGCTGTTAGCACAGGAATTTCCTATGTGTGGGATCAATAAAGTCTTATTCATTGTGCCGATGTGCTGCATAAGCAGCAATCGGCACAATGACTATTATTGCCCATACTTATTATTATTATTATTATTATTATTATTATTATTATTATTATTATTATTATTATTACGCCACATTTTCGTCCCACTACTAGTCCCAAAGCGTTGCCAACACGCGCAAACACATTACATCGACATGTGGGTAATGATCGGGAATGGTGTGCTATGATTTTCTAAGAGATTTGCCGCGTGGTTTTACCGAAATCGGCAAAAGTACGGCAAAAATCTCTCATTGACTTGAATGGGAAATGTTCGGGAAATCGCTCAACATCGCTCAAAACGCCCCCTCTTTGGGACCGTGCTGTATCGCCATACTTTAACGTAGAAACATGATTAAAAGTTTAAACCGAACACAAGACTTTGGCGTTTATTGGGCTGAATGGGCGTTCAGATATCAAGCACGGTTTCTACCAAATACCAGTTTACGTATCGTCCCGTTTTCAGACCGTCTCAGATTTTCCAATGTGTGTGTATGTGGCGGAATGTTCAGAGTTAGAGTGGACGACAGAGTGGGAGGCTTCGGTACGGATCTCTGGAAGTTTCCCAAACAAATTGCTCTCTCTTCTCCAGTTTTCAGTCTTCAGACTTCATTATTGGTGAAGATGTAGGGAATCTTGTTCCGGTCGCAGACATGTAACTATGGAGCCTATCGGACTTAAATTGTTGGCTGTGATCTACCAACTGTCGATACAAACTATGGAAAAACCATACCGCTGGAGTACGATTCAGTGATTTCTTCCCCAAACAAATTGCTCTCTCTCCTCCAGTTTTACCTCTATAGACATCATAGGTCAAAATGTAGGGAATCTTGTGCCGGTCGCAGACATGTAACTATGGAGTCTATCGGACTAATACTTTTCGCGCTAGGCTCACCAACTGCTTACAGGTAACATAAAAAAAAAGTATCTGGCCCCTTCTCTGATGAAATCACCATAGCAACAGGTTCTGTTACTGAGAGGACAGAGGGAGGGGCTGCAGCATGACAGAGACAGACACACACACACACACACACAAACACAGAGAGAGACACAACACACACACACACACACACACACACACACACACACACATAAACACACTGAGACACACAAAAACACACTCACACACATACACACTCACACACATACAGAAATACACACACACAAACCTATCATGACACTGTTCCCTGGAGGCCGTGTTGACCAACTGACTCCTAACTGACGTTTCCAATGTGTGTGTATGTGGTGGATGGTGAGAGATGGGGGGGGGGGGGAGGGGCTGCAGTATGACTGCTCTCTCTCCTCCAGTTTTTAGTCTTCAGACTTCATTTTTGGTCAAAATGTAGGAAATCTTGTGCCGGTCGCAGCCATGTAACTATGGCTCACCAACTGCTGACAGATGACATTAAAAAAGTATCTGACCCCTTCTCTGAGGAAATCACCATAGCAACAGGTTTTGTTACTGAGAGGACAGAGGGAGGGACTTCAGCACGACAGAGACAGACACACACACACACACACACACACACACAAACACAGAGAGACACACAACACACACACACACACACACCCACATACACACCACACACTCAGACACAGACACACCTATCATGACACTGTTCCCTGGAGTCCGTGTTGACCAACTGACTCCTAACTGACGTTTCCAATGAGTGTGTATGTGGATGTGCACCCAGTAGCAGGCACACTGATAAAATTTCTGCGGAATTTTCTAGTTTTATCTTACAATTTTTCTCGATTGTTTACACACATTTTCTGAAATAATGCCTCATATTCTCAGAACTCTACACACAAATCAAAAAACACACACACACACAATGGGCAAAACCCCTCAATTCTCCTGCAAAATGAAACTTTACATTCCAAACAATGTTGTTTCTTCTCAAAATGGTATTTTGTTTTCAAATGACACACACAAACCATCATATGAATATATTTTATGAATTGCTTCATAAGAACCAGTTGAACACTGATGTGCTCAATGTAAAACATTATGATGAATGGAAAACACTTATTCATTCATTATAATGACTTAAGCCTTTTTTGTTCAGTGTTACACTTACTACAGACAGTACATACATAAGTGTGTTGTAAAATATTTGAGAATATTGTTTTTATACTCAGAACACACAAATACACAACAAATATATTTTATTTGTCCCACAAAAACAATGTGCACAGTGTACATCCCATTCCCAACCAACACAAAGTTGCACATACACTACATACAAAACAACAGAAGAATTTACTGTACACAGTTACAGTAAAAAAAAAAAAAAAACTACTATGCTGCATCCTCTCTTCTGTTGCGGTCTGACCACAGCACCTCATCCACATCACAAGCAATGTTTTCCCAGGCCAAGCAGTGGGGGAAATATCGCCTAGCATGGCGATTCCAGCCATGAAAAGCATCAGCTGCTAGATCTCCACATGCGTCCTCCATAGCTTGGAGAAGAGGTATACGCATTTGTGGATTTCGGTCATACACTTTCCATCTCCAGGCAGAAAAAAAATCCTCAATAGGATTGAGGAATGGAGAATATGGAGGGAGATAAACAACTAAAAAGCCTGGGGTGGCAGTGAACCAGTTAGGAACCAGAGCAGCCCTGTGGAAACTTACGTTGTCCCAAATGACAACGTACCTGAGCTGCTCTGGGCCATCTACCTGATCTGGTGGAATGAGTGTGTCCAGGAATGTGATCAGATGGGCGGTGTTGTAGGGGCCGAGGGTAGCATGGTGATGGATGATGCCGTGGTGGGTAATCGCTGCACACATTGTGATGTTCCCTCCGCGCTGGCCAGGGACTTCAACAATGACACGCTGGCCGATGACATTCCTTCCCCTCTTTCGTCTTTTTGTGAGGTTGAACCCAACCTCATCAATGAAGATGAACTGGTGCTCCACTGCAGCCACCTCTAGCTCAAGGACTCTCTGAAACACACATGACAATATCAGAAATAGACATGGAGTGGTCACTATTGTGAAGCACAATCATTATGATTGCAATATTGAAATATGTATAATTTACTGTATACAGTGTTGAGAGTATGCATCAATTGTGGGACTCACTTGCACATAGTTATATCGCAATTCTTTGACTCTTTGTGAATTGCGTTCAAATGGCACCCTGTAGACCTGCTTCATCCTGAGATGATTTCTGCGCAAGACACGGTCCAGTGTTGATAAGCTTACCCTGTCAATATTTTGAAATATGTCATTGTTTTCTATTATTTTTCTTTGTATTTGCTGTAATGTTATGGCTTTGTTTTCTAGGACCATGTTTATGATTTCAGTTTCCTGTTCAGGAGACAGAACACGTTCCGACCACCTTGTGTTGGTAATCTTTCAGTTCTGCCAAACAAATAGTAAAATACTGTAAATACAAAGTAGGTATACATTTCCTAAATACTTGAAACATACTTTACAGTATTTTTACAGTCCTACAGAACAGTCCACAAGCAATACTGTACTACTGTACTCATTGAGTACTGTATTGATTTGCAGTACTGCAATTTTATAGTGAGAGTAGATTTCTTACCTATTCTCATTTTGGAAAGTCCGGATGATGGATGCTACAGTGTACCTGCTCAGATTACGGTCCTTGGCCTCGTCCTCGTCCTCGTCCTCATCCTCCTCCTCCTCCTCCTCCTCCTCCTCCTCCTCCTCCTCCTAGTTAGTCTCTTAGTCTTATGTCTTACTCTCACTTCTCTGGCTCTGCCTCTGTTTCCAATTTTGGCATCCATTGCTCCATTGAAGAGCTCACCTGTTGCCCTTTTATGCTAAAGCTCTGATGGCTAATTGGAAAACTGTGTGACGGATGTTTGCCCTTGTGATAAGTCAGTGTGCATATTTGAATGGCAGTGTGTTCCTTGTGAAAACAGGATATTTTCTGCATGAAACTTGCCAAAGCAGAGAATTGTGTGTAGTGTTTTGAAAAAAGTGTGTTTTAGAACTGCAATTTGAGTGTAAAGCAGGAATTGTGCTTGTAGCAGAATTGGTTCAGGGGGTTGGTGAATGAGTTACATGTTGTGGTCATTGTGTCTCAAGTACCAAAATTTGTGTGTAAACAATTGAGAAAAACTGTAACAGGCTATGTACCACAGTACTTTAAAGTAGCTGTAATTGAACCTCTTCTGAAAAAGTCCAACCTTGAGCCAGATGTTTTAGCCAACTATAGACCTATATCCAACCTTGATCCAGATGTTTTAGCCAACTATAGACCTATATCCAACCTTCCATTTCTCTCTAAGATTCTTGAGAAAGCAGTCGTCAAACAGCTGTGACTTTACGCATAGCAACAGCTTATTTGAGGATTTTCAGTCAGGATTTAGAGTTAATCATAGCACAGAGACAGCACTTGTGAAAATGACCAATGACCTCCTAATTGCATCAGACAAAGGACTTATCTTTGTACTGGTGTTATTAGATCTTAGCGCTGCATTTGTTACCATTTCACCTACGTAATATTGCAAAAATCAGGAATATCCTGTCTAAAAATGATGCAGAAAAACTAGTCTATGCATTTGTTACTTTTAGGCTGGATTACTGCAATTCTTTATTATCAGGCTGCTTGAAAAAGTCCATAAAGACTCTTAATTTAATTTTAATCTCATTTTTAATTTTAATCTGTTTAAAATTACAATTTACACTCTGTGTCCACACTTTGTTAGTTATCACACACGGTCCTGAACTACACACACATGCTCAGGATCTATACATGCACTAATGGAGAGATGTCAGAGTGAGTGGGCTGGCAGCCGAACCAGCGCGCTGAGCGGTTGGGGGGGTACGGTGCCTTGCTCAAGATCACCTGGCAGTGCCGAGGAGGTGAAGTGGCATCCCTCCAGCCACCAATTCACACTCCATAATTTTTGGTCCCAACCCAACTCCCTACAGACTGAGCCACTGCCACCCTCAATTTCTGGATCTTCAGCTGATCCAGAATGCTGCAGCACGTGTTCTGACAGGAACCAGGAAAAGAGATTACATCTCTCCTGTTTTAGCTTCTCTGCATTGGTTTCCTGTAAAATCCAGAATAATAAAATCCAGAATAGAATTCTTCTTCTCACCTACAAAGCTCTTCATGGTCAGGAACCATCTTATCTTAAAGAGCTCATAGTACCTTACTACCCCACCAGAGCACTGCGCTCCCAGAATGCAGGGTTACTTGTGGTTCCTAGAGTCTCTAAAAGTAGAATGGGAGCCAGAGCGTTCAGCTATCAGGTTCCTCTCCGCTGGAACCAGGTTCCAGTTTGGGTTCAGGAGGCAGACACCATCTCCACATTTAAGAGTAGGCTTAAGACTTTACTCTTTGATAAAGCTTATAGTTAGGGCTGGCTCAAGAAAGTCCTGAACCATCCCTTAGTTAAGCTGCTTTAGGCCTAGACTGCTGGGGGACTTCCCATGATTCACTGAACACCTCTCTCTTCCTCCTTTTCTCCATCTGTATGCAACCTCATTCCATTAATGCATGTTACTAACTCGATTTCTTCCCTTTCCCAGAGTCTTGTACTCTCTCGCCCCTCTCCTCTCTCCTCCTATCGCTTCCTGCAGGTGTTTCTGGCTCTGGATCTGTGGTTGGAGTCACCTGCTGTCTCCATGTTAAAAAAAGGAAGTTTTTCCTTGCCTCTGTTGTCTAGTGCTTGCTTTTGGTTGGAATTGGTGGGTTTCTGTAAATAACATCACAGAGTATGGTCTAGACCTGCTCTTTTATGAAAAGCACAATGAGATAACTGTTGTTGTGATTTAGTGCTATATAAATAAAATTGAATTGAATTGAAAGGAAAACTATGTCTCCTATTTTCAAAATTCTACACACAATTCCAAAAACTGCACACACAAAATGCCTCACATCTCCTTCAAAATGAAACACTGTATTCAAAATGCCATAAACACATCTCAAAATGAAGCATTTGCATCAAATGGTAAACACTTTTTTTCATAATAGTACATTTTTGGATACACCATGTGCACAGTGTTGTTCTAAACCTAAAGGTCTTTTTTCTTTCATAGGCTTATATCTGCATTTACAATGTTCTAGAGTGAAAGTAATCTTTTGAGAGTCGTTGAAAAGTGCACTGTAAACAACAATGCAATGTTAAAGTGCAACAGAAAATATTTATTGGGGAAAACATTACGTACAGGAATCATGAAAATAAAACTACAAATATGTAAACAGGCGGCTGTGGCTCAGTGGTAGAGCGGTTGCCTGCCAATTGGAAGGTTGGTGGTTCAATCCCCGGCCCTGCAGTCCCATGTCGAAGTGTCCTTGGGCAAGACACTGAACCCCGAGTTGCCCCCGATGCTGTGTCATCGGAGTGTGAATGCGTGTGCATGTTTATCTGATGAGCAGATGGCACCTTGTACGGCAGCCTCGGCCACAGTGTATGAATGTGTGTGAATGGTGAATGGTTTCCTGTACTATGTAAAAGCGCTTTGAGTAGTCGTTCAGACTAGAAAAGCGCTATATAAATACAGCACATTTACATTTAAACCAAAGGTATTATTTTTAGAATATGTGTGTGTGTGGGGGGGGGGGGGGATATTGTATGCAAACAAAGTCTGATTGATTTATAATGATGAAATAGTCATTAGATAGTTGCATGCTTTTTTCTCATTTCTGAAGGTTTGTGGCCCTCATCAGAGCTGGCTCTTCTTCTTTCTCTTTTTCCCTCCTCCTCCTCCTCCTCCTCGTTGTCATCCCCTGTCCTCCTCTTCCCTTTGCTCTCTGTCTATTGTTGCCATCCATTGTTCAAAACAGGTAATCTGACCTTTGACCTATGTATAGGCCTATACTAAAGCAGTGATTGGATAGTGTTCAGTTAAGCACAATGTCTTTTGTGTGTGTGCCCTGGTAAATAAGTGTAGCATTTTGATTGGTTGTGTTTGGAAAAGGAAATTAAGTCACTTCCTGTTAGATTGTTGTGTCTTAGGTAGAGAATTGTGTGTAGTGATATGAAAAAAGTGTTTCATGCAATTGAAAACTGAGTGAAAAGCTGAGAAATAGCTTATGGTTATGGAGATTTGGTGTGTAGTTTTGCACTTTGAGTGAGAGGTTTCAAAAATTGTGTGACATGAAAAGATTTTGTGTGCAAGCACTTGTAAAAACTGTAAATGTCTGTTTACATATTAGGCACTTGTAGAACAATACAGTAGTCCAACTGCAAAAGGCAAAAGAATGAGGAAAATGTAATTAAAATTATACTAAAGAATATTGTGAAAATGCAAAATCAGACATTAACATTCAATGCTCCTGTGCCACCTGTTCACTCTGAACTGGCTTATATGCTTAGTAGAAACATGTGTGTACAATTAGTTGTGTTTTGCTGCCTGTGTTACCCATTTTGCAACACAAGTGCATCACAGTGTGAAATGTGTTTTAGCAAGTGAGAATGCAGTTTTTGCAAGAAGAGTGATGAGAGAATGGGCGTTTAGTGTTTTAGCAATTCAGAAAAACTGTAAAAAGGCAAAGGCTTGCATACAACAGGGTGTTCAACGCACCCATGTTTCAGTTTGTCGGGCATAACATGGCACTGGATAGAGCAAACCCCACAGTAAAATCCAACTTGTTTTGACGGAACGCAGTCAAATCGGACATGAGGTCATTCCAATTATAAGCACTAACAGGAAAATATGAAATAGGCCTTGTGTATCAACAAATCAAACTGTGATTTTAGGAAAAATACTGACAAGTTTTAAAACTTGAGATCATATCAAAGCAAAGTAATTTTCTAAAGACACCACTATTTTCAATTATTTTACTTTATTTCTAATGATATCCTTATTTGTCCATTAACAGCTTACTCTTGAATCCATCCATATCTATTATGCATATTCACAACTTGGAGTGAAATTAATTTTGTGTAAATTGTGTAATTAAAGTTTAAACCACAGACTGTATTTAAAGAATGCCCGTAGCATCGGGGACGTCACCAATTGGTGTGTGGACTGCTATTTTGAAGCCAGAAGTTTACATTTTGGCAGTCGCCATCTTGATATTTTGGAGCCAGATGTGGACAAAATGGTGGAGCTGGGGAGAATGACGCGTTTAAGCCAGTGTTGTGTATGGTTTCTAGTCTAACAGGATTTCTAGGTAAGACTCGCCCTTTAATAGCATATAAGCATCTCAATTGGTCAGGCGTCCCTGCTCATGCAAGGTAACAAACCCGATTTGTTCAGATCCTATCCCTTGACCAATCAGCTATCCTAACCTTAACCACTCAAGATCAATGCCTAACCTTAACCAATCGGGCTGCTTCGCAGTGCGGGTATTAACTAGAACTGAAGTGGTATCTATAAAAACAGTGTGTGAAGTGTTCCAATTAACTTTGATGAAGTGAAAACACACAGTGAGAGGAAAAGTCGCTTGTTGCCTGGCAAGGCCTGGTTGCGTGTTTGTTTCGTGAGATCTGGCAACACTGATTCACATAGCCTACATAAATGTAGGCCTATTTCACCAGCAAGAGACTATTTATTCCTTTATCCATGAAGATTGTCTGCATTCAAAACATTAAAATAATTAGCCTAGCCTACTTGCACTTAAAGTTAATGTGAAAGCTGGATAGTAAATAGGTATATTGCTTTTACAGTTTAGTTTTTGTTTCTTTTTAGTTGTGTTATTTTATCATGTATTCATTTTAACCTACTTATATTATTCATTCTAGGCAGCTCCCTTGAGAATCTAGAACCAACTGTCTCCCAAAAGTGCTGGTTCTTGGTAATATTAGGCTACATTGCAAACATTTTTATTGGTGGGAATGCTGCATTATTCTTATTTTTCCGTACCCCTTTTCATACTTAACTCCTTCCACATTTTTCAACATATAAACTTCATTCAAACATCAAAACGTTCAGCTTGATTTAGAATGGCCAACTTCTATACAGAATATTTATAACTTTCATAATTACCAAAAGTGAATAACTTGAATAACTCCTTCCTTCTCGTCCTCCTTTCTTTTCTTTCTCTCCTATAGGCTACTTGGTCAACGGTCAATTATTCATTATGGTTATGGTTAATCTTTCATTAACTGAGAGTTTTATACAGATTCCCTAATCTGAACATTTCCCATTTTTCAGACTCATTAATACTCCTTCAACTGCTTCTTCATCCAACGTGAAGCCGTTTATCCTCTTAAAATAACAAATATGATATCACTGTATGCATATTTCAAACATTACGGTGTTATTCACTGTATCAGTGCCATTTATACTAAAATAAACCCATTCCCACTTTTTCATCTAGTCTCACAGCCAGAAATCAAGTATAGGGTTGCCTAGTGAACTATATAGAGGGTTTTTTTGGGGGGTGGGGCCCCACAATATGGACTCATGTAAGCTTTGGTCTGTGCGTTTTTGTAAAAAAGAAGCTTCATGCCTAAAATATTTTAGAAATTCATCGTGAATCAAATAATATGAAGTATTTGCGTTAGGAGACTGTTATCGTTACGTGAGTGAGAAGGAAGGCGTAGATGAGAAGGGAGGTCACATATCACACTAACTTACCCCGCCCTCCCTGGAGCAGGTCACCCACCCTACCGAGAAACGTATTTTCCGTCACGCCATTTTCCATCGACCAGTAAGAGGAACAAACCAAACTAGCTGGCAGAGAAGCGCGGAGAGTCGGAGCTGTGAATTGCAACGAAACCGGTAACTAGCTAGAGTTTGGACGAAATTTGTAATTGTGGCGTACTGAAACTGTTTAAGAATATCATGTTTGGGTTGATTAATCGAATTTTCGTATCATTTGTTTCTAATGTTATTGTTTTCATTATGTGGTTGTTAGCTGATTGCTATTCCTTAGCATTAGGGCTAGCTAGGCCTCGAAAAGGCGACAGCCATTTTAGCTATCGTCATATAGCCATCAGGTAGCATTAGCTAGCTTCAGAGCATTGAACATCATCTAATGTGAAACACAGTGTTTTAAAGGCGGAACGTAGGTAATCGTGTAAGGTTTGCCGTCCAGTAAATCGAATTAGCTGCTTCAATTTATTAAGAGGTTAGTATTAGCTAGCTAAACCAGCAAAAATACTATTTCTAGTTAACGTAAAGCTAAAGTTATCAGAACGTTGGACCCTAGGCCAGGCTCATTTTTGTTTTCTAATACGTTTTAAGACTATTGTAGATAATAAATAGTGTTTTTCTTGTCACGTTAAGTCAGTAACGTTAACACAAAAGGTTGAACACATTTTTCCTACATACAATATTAGGCGTTATTATCTTAAGATTTGTTGCACAAAGAAAATCAGCGCAGCAACTACGGAAATGGGAGCATTAACGTCAGTTTTCACATCACACGCTCGGTTAAAATTAATTCTACTGGTCTACGTTTTTCCAATAAGATAACAAAACGGTGGTGTGAGCTATCTAATATATCTATTAAACTATATCTGTTGCAGAAACACCAAGTCCTTATGTGTCCTATTTGATGCAAGAGGATAACGTTAGTTTCGTTGTCTCACCCCAGATTGTGAACTAATGTTATAAAGATGTGAAGAGACCGTAACGTTACTTCAGCATGCTTCCGTTGAAGCAATGTTTGTTCTGCATTTATAACCAATTTCTTATCTTTGATTATTTTTCAGATCCAGTCATGCATCGTGACTGTCCTCTTGACTGCAAGGTCTATGTTGGAAATTTGGGCAACAATGGAAACAAGACAGAGTTGGAGAGGTCATTTGGCTACTATGGTCCTCTCCGCAGTGTGTGGGTGGCCAGAAACCCTCCAGGCTTTGCCTTTGTAGAGTTTGAAGATCCCAGAGATGCAACTGATGCAGTGCGTGAGCTTGATGGAAGGTAGGCAGTGAACTAAACTAATTTTGAGATGCAATGGCCACCATTTGGAGAAACAGGACTTATCTTGGAACAGCTTTGTGGTTAATTATGGCTGCTTGTTTTATAGAACATTGTGTGGTTGCCGGGTGCGAGTAGAGCTGTCCAATGGTGAGAAGCGCAGCCGCACCCGTGGCGCTCCCCCTCCATGGAGCAGGCGCCCTCGAGACCGAGACGACTACAGACGCCGTAGCCCACCACCCAGACGAAGGTAACATATTATTGGAACAGTGGAAGGCAGACACTTTATATGGTCTTATACTTAAGTCCGGCTCTGTGACTTACTGATTCCACTCTCTTACCCACGGTATAAATCCTGGTAATTGCTTACGTTTTTCCAGTCTGGGCATTACTAGTGTTTGTTTGTAGGCTTCTCTGGTGATTAGACATTTGTGATAGTTTCATCTTCATTGATATTGTTGGTCATTTTATGTAGGAAGCCGAACAGATAGACATTCATAACCAAATAATGAAATATGGCATGGGAATTTGATATACTAGTTTATGTAAGTCTATTGCAAATGCATCTTAAAATCCGGCTTTCAAAACTTCTAGTTCTGCTTTAGGTACTAATGCTTCTTTTGAAGTGTACAATATTTTGTGCACTCTCAAAATGTTATTGCATTTTTACTGCTTAAAATGGAAAAATAGGTTTGCGAAATAGGATCAGGCATTTCGTATGTCTAAAAGTATATGTTTAAAATTTGGGGGGGATAAAAGTGCCAAATGTGATGCTTTTTTTTTCCTTTTGTTTGAGGATGCTTTTTATTTTTCATTTATATTAATAAGAATGAAACCCGTTGCAGAGACGTCACCATGCCTCCTCTCACCATCCTCTGAGTCAATCAACTAGTCCTCTTTCAGCATCATGTGACTGCTGACCATCGTGCACCAATCAGCGTGGCTGGTGCTGTCACATGACCCAGGCATGGCCGGTCGTCAAGTTGCACCAACCCATTGGTTCCTCAGCATGCCGTTCTCAACCTCCTCCTCCTTCAACCTTAATCCAAACGGCAGCGGCCCACCTCACATTCCCGACCAATCAGCGTATTACGTTCCCAAAAGTCTACAACCTACCAACAGCAGCCTTCGGCTAACCAATTAAAGCAGGAAAAAAGCCACAGCCAGCCCCCATCTGCCTGCCACCTAATCACCTTGCAGCATCTGGCCAGTCCTATTCAGCCAATTCTACCTACCCGGCCGGCAGTCTGCTTCCCTTTCGTCATATCTAGCTTGTTGAAAACCAAAAATACTAGTAAGTTTTCCTGCTTCATTCAGTACACTGCTGCTTACAGTTTTTAAAAGACAAGGTTGAAAAGGTTGTTCTTTTTTAAATAATTTGAATCAAAAGTCTGGAACTTCATATTTCCAGAGATTTCGATTATAGACAAACATCTGGTATGTCTTGGGGCTCTGAGCAGAATTATGAAGTGACACAAATCAAAAGTCTCCTCAACCCCCCAATCAATATAAAAGGGATTTTTTTGTGCTGTATGGTTGTTTTTAGCAGATCTTAGACTGGTTTCTTCTCCAGATTTATTCCCAGTGACCAGTTTATTGTTTTTGTTACTAGCTTTCAATTCCTAATGTTCTCCTTTTTAAGTACAGTGGAGGAAGGAGCACAACCTTCTCCAAATTAAACGGGAATATAAATCACACAGGTGACTTAATTTAAAGAAGCACAATGCACTGTGGGATAGGAGAGATCATTTTTAAGCACCTGCCATCTTTATGCATGTGGTCCATTGTCAGTGAGTTTTACATTTTTGATTGAGAGCATTGTGTTCCTGGAAAAACACCCAAGTCTTTTATTTCCATTTTAAGTGACTGAGATAGGCAAAGGGCTGTGTTGAAGGAGGCCCATGTAAGAAAAGGATTGGACTAGTGTGGACCTAACGGGATTTATGCGTCTGTTTGTTAACGCTTGTATTTTCCCATCCAGATCCCCACGCAGGAGGAGCTTCAGCCGCAGTCGAAGCAGGTACGTCAAATTTCTGGATGTCTTATATTCAGAGTTCAATCCAAAAGCGTGAATCTTATATGAATCATAAAAACTTAAATGTAATTAGGTTTGAGAGAGTTCCTGTTTCCTAACTATAAAAATGAACTCAACGCTGATTTGATATGCATCTCGATATTTTTCCAACTGAAAACCAAAACCACAATGGAACCCAACCATACTAGTCATGCACCTACATAACAGGCAAACAAGGTTAGTAGGTAGAAAATGTTAGTGATGTTTACATAATGGGATGGTTTGGCTTTTGCAGGTCTTTCTCCAGAGACAGGAGGAGGGAGAGATCCCTATCCCGGGACAGGAACCACAAACCTTCCAGGTCCTTCTCACGGTCAAGGAGGTACTGATATCTTTTGATCTCTCTTGAGATAATTTCTGTCTTGTCATAGCAGATATTTGACAGTTGTAAATTAAGTAATTTTTTCCAAACTACTGTGGATGGGTTTTCTCTTAAGACACTGTACCACTGAGAATAACACTCAGAAGCCTCTTTCCGACATGCACTGCAAAACTGAAATTACCTATACTTTACCCAGTGGAGCTGTATGAGAATACATATGTCCAAATCTGTTGTTTCGGACATCAAACAGTCTTTACCCTGCCAGCTCCCTACCCTAGTACAAAGTCCAGGACCCGATTGACTTGATTTTAACATCAGTCCTGAGTGATATGATCGCAAGTGGACAGCTCCAAGTATGTGTGTCTTTAAATCTCGCTGTAAAATGTGTCTTCAAATGCGTCTTGGGTGACCATTTGTGATCTTTGTTTAAGTGTATTCCTGCGATTGTCAACAGATTAATCCGTAATTCCTGCTAGCATTAACCCTTATTTATTTTTTCTGTTCTCCACAGCCGCTCCAGGTCGAACGACAGAAAGTAGAAGCACGTCTTTCAAGTGTAAAGAAAGCTGAAGATAAACGGTTGTACAGGCTTGTCCGTTTAATGGCTGTGTGGCCATTGAGTTTTTTTTTTAAAACAATCAAGCATTTTAGTGTCCCTCCCCTTGTTATGGTAATTTTTGTATACATTGAGTGGGTGTGTACAGGTGTGATGCCTTACCTAAGTCCACCTGGTTGGCCTGAAACAGTTGTGCCACCCGGCATTCCAGTTCACCAGTTAGTTTTGTTTTTTGTCAGTGAATATAATGTGTAGTTTGGCATAGTGAGTAGTTTCTCTTTTTCAACGCCAGCATTCTTTTTGTAAGGATTGGGATGATTATGAGTCCCTTCTTGCTTGTCTGTAAACCAACCTATTTACAACGTGCTACTTTCTTACTTCACGCGAAAGGTTTCCATCTGTTAATGGTTGTTCGTGGTGAACGCACCCCCACATTTTTCAAAATGCTAAACTATGGCAATGATTTAAGTAAAAAAATGTGTAATGAACAAAACAGATTTTTGGCTTTGAAGTTTCCATTATTTTTCTTGTTTGATACAATGTGAAATGGTCTCTGAATTAAAGATACCAGTTGATTACAAAAGACCTGAATTTATATTTATTTTTGTGCCTTTCCTCAATATATTGTATTCTTTTCCATCCACAACAGGGCACTCCTACAGCATCAGTCACTTTAACAAGTGGGTTTAGTTGATTGTTGTTGCCCATTTTTGTAGGCTGCAATGTATTTGGTTTTAGCTGCACTTACAGTGAGGAAAATAAGTATTTGAACACCCTGCTATTTTGCAAGTTCTCCCACTTGGAAATCGTGGAGGGGTCTGAAATTTTCATCGTAGGTGCATGTCCACTGTGAGACATAATCTTAAAAAAAATCCAGAAATCACAATGTATGATTTTTTTTTTTTTAAACTATTTGTATAAATAGCCAAAATGTAGTATCGATGTGTTAAGAGTTATGACTCCTTTTAGGAGATACAATAAAAATACAAGGTGTAAGTTGGTAGACTAATGAGGTAAGTTGTCAAATGCAAAACAGTACTGTGCTGCTGGAAAACTCGATGTATACAGTATGTGTGATGTGTAGCCTACAGTTACTGAGCTCGTCTTCTGTTGGATAACTTTTTATCCATGGCTATCAACAAGGTACCAGCCGCACAATCACATTGGTACACCAGAGTCTGTGCTTATTACTTTTAAACAAATGTGAATATGATCAAAGATCTGGCAGTTATTTGGCCATGGACTGTAGAAGTTATTTGGCTACTTTTGTGAGATTTACATCACTATAATGTCCTTTAACATACAAATGAATGTATTATTGAAGGAGCCTACCAAGTGGCAGGGCCCCCCTGGCCTTCACCTGCCAAATGTCAGTTGAACAGACATACTGACCAAGAAGAGATGCAAAATGACCAGGAAGAAATGCAAAGCAGACAAAATAACTACAAAGACACACAAAACCACAAAAAAGATGCATAACAACTTAGAAAGTAAAGTGGCATTTTTATTTTTACATTTATATTCCAGCAAAATTTCAGAGAAATGCAGATTGTGCTATAGTGCCATGTAGCACACTCTGCATTGACCATGTGCTACAGCCTCCATGCTTTAGAATCTTGCTAACAAGACCCTTCCACAGGAATCATACAGCATGGATATTTTGGCTTTGTCAGACCTTATTTGTTTATGTCTTTGTTGTGTTTAATGTTAATGTCTTTAATAACTCATGTTATCCTTTTTTCTTTCCAGAAGCCATATTTGAGCACACACATACATGTAGTGGCAATTTCTTTAAAGACTGCAAGGGAAGCTCCCCCAAAATGTCAAATTAGTGTTCAAATATGTACTATTGTATTAACATTATATTGACTAAAAATGAGTTAAAACAAATTCATCTTGAAGACTGGTTTGTTCAGAATCAGCTGACTCGATTTCCTTCTCATACATTCCTGTAGCGTCACAGTGAATTTCCCTGTTGAAGCCATATACAGATTTGTTTATGTATGCAGAAAATAAATGATCTGAGAGGAAGAAAAAGTTATCACACTGAAAGCCAAAAAGCATTTTATGAGAGTGTAAATGTCATGGGCGGGGCCCCGTTCCTATTGGCCAGTCGGGTGAGCACCATCTTGTCTTGGGAGTCCATCTGAATCATTACACCATCATGAGCTGCCTTAGTTGAGTGCAGAAGGTAGCGTTAGCTAACTAGCAGCCAACCAACATCTAAATAAATACCTTTTTAATTATCTAAACACTTTTTAACAGTCAAACTGAAACACTGGCGAATAGAATAGCAAGCTAGCGTTAGCGAACTAACCATCCAGACCCCACACCCGGTAGCAACGGCTCATTCCCCGACCATGAACAGAACTTGCTTTGCTGATGTTGGACCCACATCTGTGTGAGGAGTATAGTTAACTGCTCCTCAGATCTCTGCAGGGTAAAGCCAGGCAGCTAGTTAGACTATTTGTCCAATCTGAGTTTTCTGTTGCACGACTAAAACAACTTTAGAACGTACACATGTTCCACCAAAAACAAGTAACTTTCTGAGGCTATTTTGCAGCAGCACAGTGGCTCCGTGCGGAGCTTGGCGCTCCCCAGGGCGATTATGATTGGCTTAAAGAAATGCTGATACACCAGAGCATGTTCTTCTCCCATCCCAGAATGCTGTGGACTAACCAGACCCTCCTTCGCAGTGCTTTGGAGGAAGGTCTAGCAAAGCAAAACTAGATGGAACTGAAACCAAATGTCTGGTTCCATATTCATATATGGATAAATCAAAAGCATAATACTGAAGTATTTTTTGATTGTGTTTGTCAGGATAACAACCAGGTGACTGTTAGTCAACTATGCCTGGTGGACTTGGCAGGAATTGAGCGCACTGATAGGACAGAGGCAGAAAGCACCCTTATACGTGAAGCAGGTTTGTTACCCATCAACATCAAAATGTTGTTTATTTGTAGCTGAAGTTCATGAGATTAAACAATTCTAACCTTACAGGTAAAATCAGTCTCTGCTGCATCTGCGGACGTGCACTGAGATACTTCAACAAAACCAGCTCGGTGGCACAAACGCGGTATGAATCACCATGTTGAAGACTGTCATATGTAGGCCTACAGATGAACCATGTAGGTAAATGTAAGTTTCTTTTTACAGATGGTCCCCTACAGAGACTCTAACACATTTGTATTAAACATATTTGCAGATTCTAAGAGTTATTTGTTAGATTAGAAAGTAATATATGAACTATAGATTTTAAAAGTTTAAGTATGTGTGAATGAAGCCTTTCATAAAAAAATTAATAGGATTTAAGTAAATGAATCTGAAAACTTTTCACAGACCCCCTGACCCCCTGCCATGGACTGGCAATGGGAATCTGCAATAAATGACTTGTATATAGTATATTCAGTTTAGTAAATTTCCTCAAATCCTTAGTCAATAAAACATGTTACATCAAATGCCTTGATGCCACCAGATGGCAGCAGCAGACAAGAATATATTTTATGCCGCTAGAAGGAACCTGTGTGAAACACATAGTTGGTAGCTGTATTGTTACTCAATTTTTTTTGAGTAATCTGTTTTGCTCTTTTTACCCTGGTAAGTAAGCTGACCATTGGACCCGAGGGACAAGACCTTTTATAACAAAATGTCTCTTACTGGTGGAGCAAGAGGGTGTTTGGTGACAACAAATGAGCAACACTCATTTCATAGAAATTACCACCATAAGGTTCCTGTAAAAAAACTTTGAAGAAATTTGAAGGTCTACAATTCATCAATGATTTGGCAAACTCTGTAGTGACAGGTGGTATTATTGATTCAACAGAATAGACTTTTGGTTTCAGTAATGGTCCTGTCCCCGTGTCTACTGTCATGGCCAAATGTGCTCTTTTTTTGTTGATATCTTGTCCAGTAGGTGGCACGTGAAGACCAAGACTTCAACACAATTCATAGAAATTACTGGAACACTGGTGGTGTGTTACAGCACCAGCAGACTGTTACTGTAGAAGATGCAGCATTGAGAAGTTTGGCAGCTTTCTGCCAAGATTTCTTGGCACTGAGGAAATGTTCTGTAGTTAGACATAATATTACTGCCAGAGAATCACCTGACGTAGAGGAGATGTATTGCTTTTATCCAGTTTTGCTGCACTAAAATAAAGGTCCTGATGAATGTGTCTATTGATATTTATAAGGAGTCTTATGTTCTCCTGAATATCAAAGTAATTTGAAGATCGTATTTATCATAGCATAAATCCCTATTATTTGCTGTATCCAAAAAGGACTTGCATATATCTGATAGTAGCAGTAATCTAAAGGTATCTACATATAAACACAAACATGAACAAGCTCTATCTGTCCACATCCGTCCAGCTAATAGCAAACAATGACAAGACTCATCATGGAGAGTTTTGAAGGCCAGAGTTTTTGATTTTCCAAACATTTGTACTAATAAGTTTTTCAGAGGCCTTTAACATTGGTGACATCTAGTAGCCTGCGCATTTGCATACTCTCATCTCAAATGGACCTATAGTAAAGTTGTGTTCAGTGCCATGTAGACGCACCCGGGCGGCAAAAATGTAATTTGCAGCTAAAGTCAGTCTATCAACTTACCGTTGGCTTGCGAGCTGGAAAAACCAAATTCTGGTCAGGCCAATCATATTATGTATAGAGTTGGTGGGCTGGCTTAACATAAGGATGGCAGAGTTGCAACGTTTCCGCGTGAATTCAAAGAACAAAGAAGATGGCTGCTGCAGCTAGCGAACAGCGGCCTTTTAAATCGGCTTTGGCTGCAACTCGGGGTTCATTCTTTAAAAAAAATGTGTTTGGAGTTTTGCCGACTGAATACGACAATAAATTTATCAACTAGCGTTGCTCTGGTTGGTTGTAGCGCTATTCTATTGCATGCAGAAAAAAATTAAAAAAATTGAAAGATAACTGTTTATCCCGCCCCTTGGATTGACCCCTGCCTATGGTGAGTTCCCAGACCCAACATCTTGATGTGGGTCTGGCTTGTCGGGCTAATGTTTGATAAGATCACTGAACAGAATTTCCCTCCCGATGGCTACTTGTCGTTGCTCTGCATAAAGTCACTATGTGTTCATGGCAACAACAACAAAAAAATCACCTTGTATTAAGTGCGAGATTCTTTAAAATTACATTTACTTGTTATCACACACTGAGAAAAGTGGTGTTTATCTTTTGTAATAAAGCCTCTAATGGCTCTGACCTGGAGCATGATGGCTGATTGCCTCTGTTGCTAGGCTACCAGTATGCCTCTGTAATACTTTATGTAGCATCCCATTAAGGGATTAATTGAGAGGGGAAAAAAGCACAACAAAAAATGCTATTTGTATTATTTTATAATGGTACTCTGGGGTAACCATAAAACATTTGAAAAATATTCACAAGATGATGCAGTCATTTGACAATACATTTATTTCAATTATATATCTTCAAATAAAAAGTTTATAATCAAGTTGAAATGCTGCTTTATTTTGGCAGTCTGTAAAGCAATCTATTATGTGTGATATACATACAATAATTCAAAGCTAACATCATTTACATATACAATAATCTGCTAACTATATGGACCAAGAAGAAAGGTTATATACAAAATTTACAAGAAAACATCTTAACATACATCCCATCAGACATGGTCTAAAATGACCAATAGTTTCTCCCTGATTACCGCATACAAATACAATGCATATTACTCTCATTTCTTAAAAATGTTATACATTTCTCCATCACAAATGGGTGATTTTCATAAAGATTTCTCACATGGTGACATATTGTGAAAATAGCTTATGTAATTTAAACAGCGCATACACAAACTGTCCAAAACTGTGTATTAGACATATCTATTGCTATGTTATATAGTTATTTAAGAGGTCTTCTCAATGTATGGAAAGTGCCATTTACACATTGTAGCATGAATGTACAGTAAGAAATCATTGTTGATGAATGTTTGTACATGTTCCTTTTTCTCTGGGTAAGAGAGTATGCTTCCTTCTTGTTAGCTTTGTGAGCTGGGATTGGAGGACAAAGTCTAGGAAGAAACAATAGGCTCTCTCTTCTTTTTGGTCTTCAGCACAAACTCCCCGAGGGAGAGGTGATGACTTGGTTTGATGTTGACTCGAAGAACCCATGGAAGAACACAATCTATGTTTTTAATGTGTGTGTTTTTTTTTAGCAATCCTGGAATTGGAAGAGGTTTGAGTTCAGGAGCCTCCACCCTTGTGCTGTGCCTACATCTTTCACTTACAATTTCTTTCCCTAAGTTCGCTCTCTCATGGCATCAGTCTTGGCACAGCTCCCACAGTATAATGCAAAGGCCAGTGTACTGTGAGGCAGGCCTGCTTGCATGGGGAGCAGGGAGGCTTCCCAAAGCACCTCCAGAAGCTTTAGCTCTTCAAACTCAAGGATCTATTCGGAAAGCTAAAAGCTGTCAGAATGGTGGTTGTTCAGCGTGCGCAGGTCCGGCAGACGTAGAAGCAACTTTGGGAAGAGGGTGCTATCATCTGGGCGGCGACTGGTGATGAGAGAGCGCAGAGCTTTTATTAGATTCTCTTGCAGTTGCTCCACTGCTCCAACCTCCACTATACCAGAGCAATCTGGAGAAAGGGGGGAGGAGGGGGGGGGAAATTGGGTCAGACAAGGAAATGTGGGCATACAGTATGTGCTTTGTGTACATGTATTATAATGCTTGCTTACCAGCAGAAACTAGCACGACAGCCATGAATAGAGCCATCTCGTCTGGCTCCAGACCCAAATATCCAAGCTTCTCGCTGAAATCAAACATAGCATCCAGTAAGGAACCCATGCCAAGAGCCCTAAGTGATGCCAGGGAGTATGACTGCCCATTGAGGAAGGTCACTGTCCTTTCCTTGGGGTCAAACAGTGAGCAGAATCTGACCATCAGAACCTGTGGACAGAACCAGAGAAGATTAGCTTCGGAAAGGATAGGAAAAGGAAGTTAAAAAAAATCCCCCACAGTCCCAGCAAACAGATTATATTTAGCTTAATGTACCTGGAAAGTGCCGGACTTGAGCAGCATGACCTGATCATGCTGGCTGAGAGACTGGAAGCCCGGGATGCTCTTTGCAAACTCCACTACTTCTTTAACAGCAGGGGTGAAGCACTGGGAGAAAGACTCCCACACCTCCTGACTGGAGCGACTGGCCGGAGCCACTGGACAGGAATTGAGTGGACATGCCTGCGGAGAAGAGAGGAAAGGAAGTGTTATTGACAGTTTATTGGCATTATATTGACAAATATTCACATACACAATACGGGGAAAAGAGTCTCACCAGCACTTTGGCTCCTCCGTTTAGCTTCCAGGGGCAGGGACTTTGGTTCTGGGAATCACTGGCTGGGTAACTGTTCTGATTAGCTGAGTAGGATTTAGTGGATAGGCGGCCACTGACGGGGCACTGATTCTGATTGGAAGAGAAGGTGTACTTGGCATCATCGATGACAGTGGAGTTTTCGTTGTTGGTGGAGGAAACAGGGCAGCTTGTGGGGATGTGGTAGCTTGCCTGCTCTCCGTGAACCGTGTGGTGGGTCTGGGTTGCCGAGTGCGACAGGGAAGGTTGCTGCACTGAGTTGTTCTGGAAAGAGGAAGCTCCGATGTTGCCATTGGCAGCCATCTTGAGTGGTTTCTGATCTCTATTCATTCGGTAAGACTGCGACATGGAGCTTGCACCTTCATTCGTCTGGTTCTGTGGACTGCAGGGGGCATCGGGAGGAGAGGACACCTCCATTTCCATGGAAGCCGATTCATTGAGATTGTTCATGTAGCTCTGCATCTCATCCAGTAGTCTCTGCTTCTCCCGTTTGGGAATACGCCCAAAACGCACAGCTGATGAGAATAGAAGAAAGCATCCTCTGTTAGCATTTGCCGACATCAAGCATTGATATAGCTGGCACTGAACGGCATAAACACTGGCAAATGGAATTATGACAATATAGAGAATCAACCACTCTTTGTTGGATTCTACATATGACAATTAAGATGCTATTTCTATGTGGATTACTAATCCCAAAACCTCTCTATTGTCTCCGACTATTCTGTGTCCACCACAGCTGTTTCCCCACAATACAGACACACGGCGTTCATCTCATCCTACTGCCTCATCTTCCCCTCCAGCTCTACGTTCCTCCCTTCCCCCCCCTTTTTCATTTCCACCTCCACTGAGATCACTATTTATAGTACACTGCGTGCTACACCACCTCCCCCAGTCTCTCCCTCTCATCTCTTGCTTTCTGTCCTCAAATTGAACACTCACTCTCTTTTTTCTGAGGAAGTAGGTCACAGGGTCAATAACACTAAACATGTCATTAGTGAACTGGAAAGTAAAGAAAGGCAGGTAGGAGAGATGAAAAGACAAAGGGTTGAAGGTGGAGAAAAAAAATTGGATGATGAAGATGATATTTACTTGCGAGGAGAACAGTTATGTTGTCAAGTCAAAGATGTGAAATAAAAATGGCTTCTGTCCATGTTCAGAAAATGAAAACTAAACTAAAAAATGGTTATTAATGATGAAGTTTCCCTGCTGTGATCTGATGCAGGTCATTTTTCACTCCAGCATTTTGGCTTTTTTAGGTCAGCTAAAGATGTTTGCTCCAGAAAAAACAAGATTTATTATCACCTAGTTTAGCCATTTCCCCAGAGAATGATGCACTAGAGCAGAGCTAAACTAAACTGCTGTAACATTATTTTAATCTCAAGTAAAGCGCTGTAGTTCATGATTGTTTAGGAAAGAATAACATGTCTCAAATGCATTTTTGATTATGTCCGTGTAGACAAAAATAATAAGTAAGACTGTACTTGTACTGTGTCTTGGTGGATGCACTGCATATGCAACAACCTTGTGCCCCAATTTCCCAAAATAAACTACATTTGTCACAGTTTCTCCATGACTGATGACTACTGGGACTCTACAGCTTCTCTCCATAAATCAGACAGCAGGGTGAGGAAAGGGGATGACAGAGAGGAGCAAAAAGAGGGGAATGGAGATAGACCAAATAGACAAGAAGACAGAGGGAAAAAAATGAAAATTATGTGATCAGGAGTGAGACCTCCTTACAAACTATTTCAACGACAGAATTATCTTTTAGTTAAAAGCTACGACAGGAACATCTGATTCTCCATGTAAACCTGCATACATAGATACATTAATTCTTCTCTACACTAAGAAAAGAAACAAATTATTTCACTTTTAGTTGCCATATGTTTAAATATCTTCTTTAAAAAGACATTAACACTCACCATCTCTGGACATGCCCACGGAGAGACACTTCTTAAAGCGGCAGTGCTGGCACCGGTTTCGGTTCATGCGCATGATGACACAGTTTTCATTCTTTACACACATCTTGTAGTGGATATTCTGCTGAATGCTGCGTCTGAAGAAACCCTGGAGACGGCACAAGAATAATAAAAGGCATTGTAGAGTGTCTTTTGTGGCAACATGCATGTTGTGTGTATGAAATTAATAGAAAGACATGACATAATACTGTCTTTCCTGGGTCTCACCTTGCAGCCTTCACAGGCATGCACACCATAATGGAACCCAGATGCAATGTCCCCGCACACCTTACACAGAAGTACCATACCTCCGGTCTCTATGAAAGAAGCATACATTCATCATCAGAGAGAGAAATAGAGTATTATAGTGCTGGCAGGTAAACATACAGGAGAAGAGGAAGGAGAGAAGTGAGTGGGTACTTACTAGTGAACGTTCCAGTGAAACCACAAGGTCTTTTGGCCACTGTGGGATGGCTGTAAGTTGCCGATGATACTGTTGTTATTTGGGCAACAGGAGCACTGTTCACCTCAGGAAACTGGAAGACCAATTTCGGAGAAGGTGTCCCACCCCTCCGTTCCTCTCTTTGCTTCAGGGGCCCAATCTCCTGAAAGAAGACACCCTCTGGGGAAGAAGGCTGCGAGTGGGAGGACGGTGACTGGGACTGGTATCCACTTGAGGGGCTGCCAGGACTCGGGCTGGCACTGCCGGACGAGCCAGCGTACAAGATAACACCACCTGGAAGAACAGAGGGGCAAAAACTCAGTTTGCTGATCCTCACCTGGGTTGTGTTCACCTGTACAATATGAGTGGGAGTGCAAGAGTTGCAGTGTCCTACTTTGATCCAGTGAGTCTACTTGGCAAACTTTCACAAACGCACACAAAACCCTGATCAGGTTGGGACAACAGACATTTGATCTGATGAATAATTTAGAAAAAAATAGAAGAGCTAGAACAACAACAACTCTGACCTGGATATCTGTGTGGAGTCTTTCCATTTCTAGTCTGTTAGATAATCAAAAATAAACTGTTTTGTGCCAACAGGCATGTTGCTTTTACTAATACAATGATAAGGGTAAGAAAACACCCTATCTCTTGGTTGAACAGGTTATTTAGTCATAACATTATAGCCTACTATGAATCATATCCTAGATAAACTTTTTTTAGGATGCTACAAACCAAATATATGTGAATGGCAAACACCATACAATGCTTATCACAAAATGACAGTGAGTTACTACATGGTCACAATGATAGAAAAGCCATAAACAAGCTTTTGTTTAGGGATGTCACATCAAGTCGGAAATGCTCCATTACCACTCAACACAACACCCATCTGCCCCCCCTTGTTTTGCAGACAGTGTTCTTCCCGGCAAGATTAAAGCCTACCCCTCACGTGCAGGCTAAGCCAGCCAGCTCCCTGCCTGCTTGCTTTCAGTATTGACTATTTCCTCCGCTCTCTCCCTCCCTTCTTCATTATTATTCTCCTCCCCTTCTACCTCCTCCTCCCTCCCCACTGTGGCTGCGGGCATACAGACCCATCTATCCGCCAGCCACCTGACCGGGAGCTCACATGGACTCTTGACACAGTTCCCGCCCGGCTCACAAGGCTCTTTGCGCAGTCTCGTGTAGACAACAGCAGCAGTGCAATAACAAGCGCCAGGGCAGCTCACGTTTGGAATAGAGAGGGCTTTAATGCTGTGACTACAGAGAGGGAAGCAAAGCAGGGCACAGCTTCCTTACGTCATTGTATTCCACAGAGTCACCAGAAACAGTCACGTTGTTGCTAGCCTTTATTTTGACACTTTAAAATTATTAGCTTAAGTTTTTTTGTATTTTTCTTTTTGTTACATTTCATTATGCATGCATACCACAGGTAAGGATGGGAAAAGTGCAAACTCACCTAAACTAATTTACCCATTAAATTATTTTAATTTAAAATAGCATGGTAATAATTAGTTTTAGTTGTAAGAATCTCTACTATTGTAAACATTTATGATTTTAAAAAATTTATATATTTCTGCGCACTTTGGTGGCCCCTTTATGATGATTCTTGTCTTCCGTTCAGTTTGATCTCCTTTTTATTTCTCAATTAGATCACTGTGCCAGGTGTCTAAATGCCTAAGCATAAAAGTCTACCAACCACAACATTTCCCATGTGAGGAAATGGAATGCTCCACATTCATTCATTCATATCATGCTGATCATGATTGCATGACTCAGAGTAGCTTTATTCAGATCTCCACCTTTTTTTGCCAGGTTATTGCACTCATGTACAGAGCTTTCTAGTCTTACTGTAGTGGCAGTGTTATCTCAAGTAGTAACAATATCCTTGGATTGGCAACACTGTCATACTGTGCACGTTTCCTCTTAAGGACCTTGAATCATTGGAGAAAAAGCCTTCCTTTTCTTCCCTTAAGAAAACACATGCTGCATTTCTGTTAAGCTCTAAGTGCCTCCTTAATTCCACTGCTTGCACGTGCCAACACTGAATTCAAGGTACTCTGGGCCTGACGTCTTTTGTGGCCACAATATTAAACTGTAACATGCAGTTTCCTATGTGTTTGTGTGTGTGAAAAATAAAACTTTAAGGACATACACAATTTCTACATTCACAACCGTGTTTCCGCCCCTCTCCCGTGAAAACATTTATTAGGCTATTTTGTCTCCTAGTAACCATTTCCTAGAATCTGGATTGACTGGGAGAGAAAGAAAGAGCTGGGAATATCA
Organism: Etheostoma perlongum; assembly: GCA_026937815.1. Taxonomy (NCBI): domain Eukaryota; kingdom Metazoa; phylum Chordata; class Actinopteri; order Perciformes; family Percidae; genus Etheostoma; species Etheostoma perlongum. Next base: position 5,113,112 of record CM049374.1, on the reverse strand, counting down.
ACCCTTCGGTACTCAGGCACAGGTTACAACATGTGACCTGTGAATACACAGAGCCGTAAGAAGTACAGAATAAACACCTACACTCCACCACCCCTCCCTTTTGCCAGACCTCTATAAACTTCCACTCTCATGTACGCCCACTGGCCATGCACGCATGGCAGGCCAACTGCATGCACATGTCATGTCTGAAGGGGAGACACCTCCTCTTAACTTCCACCTAGTTTGTCCTCTTTCATGAGAATAGTTGAAACTGTGCATGGGCGGTAAGCCCCACTCCACGTGAAACAGCTGGCCTCATGTCATGTGTCTATATATAAAGCGCTTTCAAGAATAGAGGGCGACATCACATAACCCTTCAATTATCTTTTATTGCTATATAAAGAAATGTTCATGAATCCATTGTATGCTAGTTTGGACTTTAAGGAGTATTGTGGGTGCACCCATACATATATAATAGACTAAAAGTAAGAGGATATACTTAATTTTGGAGATAGAAATACTATCTCACACCCAACTCAAACTGGGCTTTTAATGGGAAATAAAGTTGTGTGATTGGTTGTCAAGCTGACAAAAGTAAGGAATCAGGTTTCAGAAATGGCAGTCATGTGCCCCCATAAATGACACCACTAACACATTCATCTTAACATGTGTTTTTATGTGTTTGCTATTAATGAAAAATTGCACCAATTAATAGGCTTTTTTTGGAATACCTCTATTGCTCAGTGCCTGCAGAATAATGGTTCTTCATGTTGGCAAAAAAAAATGTTATTGTAGCAACTGAAATAAATGGTAGTGTGTGCACAGAAATAACTGTAAAATGTTAGTCATGTCACCCAAAACATAGTTTGAATGCAACGAAATGTAGGTTAATAGGCCTATGTCGTTTTAGACACCACACAGTAACTTCACGTTTAATATGGTACATCACAATTACTGACAAACATTTGAAACCAGTTACAGTAACCAGAACGAAGGAAAAGGCTGCTAAACCTCTGACCCACTGACCAAGCTATCAGCGAAGAGGGATCCCCGTGCAAGCTGAGCGCGAGCAGAGTGCGCGCGGTGGAGAGGAACGACTGAGAGGAGCGGTGTGCTTGGGAATCAAGCGCGGCACGTGGATTATGAGGCTGTATACACGTGCTGTCAGCTCGAGGCGGGGTAACTGCGTAATAAAAAAAAATAAAAATCCGGCGCATGATTCCCAGTATATCACGACTGTTTCTACCCAGGATGCACTGGCCGAAGAGGATGAAGACATGCCACTAATGAGCATCCGCTGTTCAAGGACGTTGTTATAATATTTCTCTTTGGAAATGTACAGTGGACACATCATCTCATGATGATTACAAGTCCAGTGCATTATGATTATTATGTAGCAGTAATTAACACCGACTTTAATATCTCTCTGATGATGACTCGATCTCCATTTTACAACCAGGAGTAAACGGCATATTGGTTTTACTGATGATTTGCTTGTTTTCATCATCAACTATATAAGATCATGACTAAGGTCGGATGTTGTCTCTTTACTGTTTTGTTTTTTTAAATAACGGCCAATACATGGATGGAACATTTGGCACCAGACACTAGTTATGACTCAATGGGTGTGACTGCTCCTTCACACAAGTGTTTTGGAAAAAAATTGCGCTTTAGCCAAAGACATTACAAACAGCCAAGTTACATGAATCACACACTGCAACAAAGAATTAATTCTCTAACATTCGAAAATACAGAAACTTAGTCTAAACTAAAGCGCATATAGGCTATACCCGAGTGAGCGTGAGTCACCCTGTCTGGCAATCAATAAAGGCAATAACGTTGAGATAAGTGAGATTGGCTGCCGTAAACAGGCAACGTGCTCGGTCAAGAGGGGCGTTTAGGGTCGCGCTTTTTGTAAGTTTTCTGAGAATCGGAAGTCGCCGTGGAGATTGAAGAGAAAGGACTTCCCTCTCTGTGCGCTCACCTCTCAGTTTACTCACTCAAAACTGTCTGCAGCCCAGGAACACTTGGCAACGCGCCATATGCTACAGTTGAATTACAGTTAAAACCCTGCCCTATTCAACCCGGATTAGGCTATAGCTAAATAATTCCTGAGCATGGCTGTTACAGTGACATTCCCAAAAGCTGCCCATTAAATTAAAAACGAATCGGCTTTAGCTCTGCATGTAAATTGCAGAAAGTAGGCCATGAGTGCAATACAGTGTTTTAATATGACATGCGGTGAAACAGGATAAAAAACAAACAAAGACATCATCGCATTTACGCTTTCGTGGCGTTAAGCAGTTTTTGTGGGTAACGTTATTGACTGATACAATTTATATAAATGCACAGTGCTAAATCGTCCTAGAATGAACATTTACAGAACAATACTTGATGTAGATAAGTGCAATGGCATCTGCTCCCATCATGCAACATTGTCTGCTTTTAAATTACTGCTGTTTGGCATTGGAGCAATATTTCCAGTGGATTCATGCAAAAGACATTAAAGCACTTACCACCAGGACTGTGTTCCATGTTGCCTAGTAGGTCGACGTTGGTCAGTTGTTCAGTTCAATTTGAGGGCGTCTATTGCTGGAATGACTGCCTTTGCTTGCTACCGATCAGTTTCGTTGCTTTATGTGAAAGAGTCCAGAACTGCCAAAGCATAAAGAATGTATCCACAAGCTCAGTCAAACAGCAGTGTGCGCAGAGCATTGGGGTTGTTGAGAAAACCCGGACAGCAAAGAAAAAATAAAAGAAATATTTTAAAAGGAAATTAGAGCAGATCTCTTGATCCAAATTATTTCCTAGGTGAAGAGACAGTTCGGCTCTCTGTCTGCACACCTTATGACCACCAGCTGCGATATAATATCTCTGTTGCGGGGTTCTCTAGATTACAGAGACGCGTTCAGCTGCTTGCCATGTACAGTCACGATCAAAACATGACCGGAGTAGAAGTAGTTTAAACACTCCCACTCATCAATGAGCAACACGAGTCCTAAAATAACCCGCACGTTTTCAGGTGCCTGAGAAATGTGACCAGTTTTTTTTTCGTGTTCTTTTTGTGTGTCCCGTCAACCGCCTGTTTCTCGTTTTGTTGGCCTATCAGGGATGTCTCTCTCTGTATGTCACGCTCTCTGAAAACAAGCCCCCCCTCCCTTCCTCTCCTCGTGTCCCCACTCTTTTGACTCTTTCTTGCTTTTTCATTGGCCGAGAGCCCCGCGTAGAGACAGCACATTGGGTTCGTTCGACATTGGAATGCTGGTTAAAGCTCTACAGCATGTGCGCATGGCATGTGAGCTCGCGCTGCGCTGCCCTACTGACACACATTTTATGCTAATGGTTGCGTGGGCTCGGCGATTAAGACAACGAGGAAACGGGGCAGAGAGAATCAGAGGAAAGAAGAGGTCTCACTCCTGCCTCGTCTCCCGATTCTTCTTACATTTCAGTTAGATACGACCAGACGATAATGGGCTTTACTTCCATGATAGAACATGTTGATTGATAATGCTGGCAACGAGTGAAGACCAGTAATATTACTTTGTGTGGAAGGTTGTTTGTACAAGCACTGCAATGCTGATACGTTTATTTATTTATATGTTTTAAGATATATAGCCAAACATTAGACTTTACCTTTAGCAGTTGTTTTATGTTCTTAACAAACATTTTATGTAACATAATAGGTATGCTTTACTGAGAGTAATGCTAATAAATGAATATCAAAAAATAATAAATAACATAAATGTATTTTTTAAATTCTAATTGAATTATTATTTAAGACAGTAAAAGATTAGATAAAATCTAGCCTCATTGACAGATTTAGCAATTCAGCACAAGAAACATGAGGCTACAGGTAAATTGACAAAATATAATATGGATACCCCATGTCAGTTTGCATTAACGAAAGTAGGCCTAATCAATAAGGCCGTTTTCAATTATTTCAGATTATAGTTTCATAATATAGCCTACTACACACTGTTTTAGAAACAATTGTATGCATAAATACAATTGTGAGGATAATGTATGTGATATGTACAAATAAATATAAATACTATATTAATATGTGAAATAAATACTTATATAACACACATATGATGCAATTTTACATAAAGAGATGAAATAGGAAAATATAAATATTTATTTGTCTCAATTGCTATAGAGAGGCGCAGTCCCTCCACTTCCGGTGGACTACCATGGGGCCTTATCTTGGAAAAAATATGTATGGTAGTAATGGCGGGAGACAATTTGACCCATTTGAATTGTGTCATGATTTACACATATAATGTTTGTCAAATTAAAAGATCATTTTGAAAGTGAAGACATTTTTAGAGGTAAAACTGTGAAAGACTACACACACCCAAAAGTCCCATAGGTGACGTGCGGTGTGTTTCTACCCGGATGTAACGTTACCCACGGGTCTTTTGCTTCCCAGCTGATAACGTTACTTGTATTGTGGAACAACACAAGTAACAAATAACAACTGCTCAGCTTGCTCACTAGCAACGTTAAAGTTTGAATTAAGTAAGTAGTAAGTATGTTTTATTTTATTAATTGATTAAACCATTAAACAAAAAAGTCTGTAATTATTTCAGTAGCATCACACTTCACAGTGCTGGCAAGTTGCAACAAATAAAAAGTCTTCCAAATAACACATTAGAAGACACAGAAAGTAAGAAAATAAAACATTATAGTGGGCTACTAGTGCCTTACACGTTTAAGGAAAAACTGCAGCAGGGCGCATTCAACGCCGAAACTGGCGCAGTCTTTGATTAACGCGTGGCCGTCTTTCCAATCATAGATGATCGTTGCCTGAAAGAGCTTGCACGTGCGGAAAGGGCGGTGCTCACCGTGACTCCTACCGCCCCGCCTCCCCTCCATCACGTGTCCTTTCTCTCCACAGAAATGTGTTTGCTAAAAGCCAAACTATCGCTGGAGGTTGGCCGGAACAGAGTAGATGTAGGTCAGAAGCTGCTTGGGCAAACACACGCATCGTAAAATAGCCCAAAAACTGCACCGGAAGCACTCAAAAGACCGCTTGTTGCTGGCAGGCATACAGAGAATTACATTTAGGTCACGTAACCTTAGCTGGGTGGGATTTATTTTATTCACAACTTCTTATTCTTGATAGGTGAGCCGAATGAGAAACTCCTCACCAGCCTTCAACCTGTAGGGAATTAGGCTATGGGGTCACAGTGTGTTTCATATTCAAGTCAGCCCCTGCTCTGGAATTTAAAGTCATCTGCTATTTAACTTTTAGCTTTTTTTTTACATTTTCGTCCAAACATTCCTCCAGATTTGGACTTTGCCTGCTACAACATTGTTAAGATCCCAAACATATTACATAACTGTGAAAGCCAACTCAAGTTTGGCAAGGCAGTGAGTTGACATTTACTCAAGTATACATTTTGAGGTACTTACTTGAGTGTTTACATTTTGTAGCTACTTTATACTTATATTTCACTACATTTCAGATGGAGATGTTGTAATTTTTATTCCTTTTATTCCTCTGCAGCTGTAATTCGTACTAAGTTTCAGATAATTTTCTTGTAACTTTACTTAGGTGATTCTTCCACCACTGTAGACACGTTTACTAAATGACAATACAATCACTTCCTGTACACTTTTTAATCAAATGTCAAACAGCAGGCCTGGGTTTTCTCAGCCATACAAATGTAATCAACATTTAAAGGAGTCATAATGTGCTTTCTAAACAATTAACTATTGTTTTTCCATAAAACATAGTAGAACACATGTACATTGTTTTAAGCCACAGCTTCAAACAGTCTTTGATAAACTTGTGCAGCAGAAATATATAACTTTTCAAAACAACTTAATAAAATAAAGCTAATCTCAGACATTCCATCCACCTTTCCTGTAGGAAAGATCTCTATCTTTATAGCTGATGGGTACAGCATCAATAACTAACTTCAGCACATGACTCATAAAACATATCATATTAGACTTCTTTATCCTTATACATTTCTTTTAACTATATAAAATGATGATGATGATGATGAAAAGATTTATCAGTACTGTTGGTTCTATAAAAAAGTTCTTTATCAGAAAATTGTTTAAAAACTGCCCTGTACTATTTACTATTATAACTGGACAACTTAAAACATAATTTATATTCATGAAATATCCTTATTGATAAATATGTATTCAATTTGTTTAAATTAAAACCAATTAAAACTCTAAAAATCTTCTTTAACCTGAAATCTGAACCTGATGCCTATAGAAGATGTAATAAGTAATTGAACAGTGCCTCTTTGTGGTTTAAATAAGATGTGCAGCTTCACTTCTGGTGGACTAGACAGATATGATTATCGATGTTGCCATTATTGTACTCAACAAAGAATCAGGTACATATGGCATGAAGAGTTATTTGGGGCATGTAGTCGGTACTTTTAATTGTTTGACTGTGTTTTGAAGTGTTGAAGCATTGTAGTAAGTAATAAAAAATGTGTCAGTGAAGATAAAGCTGTTTGATCATGAAAATAGTAACACCCCCAAAAGTTTGCTTAGTTCATCTGGAGGGTTGGGGGTCATCTCACCATGCCTATTAGATATTTAAGCAACAGCAATGCCAAGAAAAAAGGTCCCCAACCCTCCCCATTCCCCTGTCAGAGCTACGGTTCCACTACGCAGGACTATTTATTTTCCACAGGGTGGCAGTGCTTGTATAGGTAAAGGTATGTGAGGAATTGGGCTTATTTTCAGTGGGTTGTTATTGCTATTTTATCAAGTTCTCCAAGTCCTCACAGGTTTCACTTCAATGGTATTACAAGGGCTTTAAACCTCTGCTCACAACACTTCAGCCTAGGTGTGGATGTATTTATATCAGCAAAGATGCAGGGAGGATATTGGTGCTCTAATTAGAGTTGGAAGGCCATAGAAATATGAGCACCCAAGCCTCTGTAGCTGTTATATGAAGTATATGCATACACTGTGCTATGGCATGAATCTTATCTCACTCACACAAATATTGTTCTCTACTTAAAACCACAACAGCACTGCCCTTCTCAGCTGGTTTAATGTTTATCAAGACTTCCATCTCCTTTATGTTGCGGTTAGGCTTCATTTCACAAATTTGGAAAGGCGTGATTTTGGTGGCCCCTGTGGACAAAAACAGTAGTGTTCCCATAAGACCATCACCGCCTCATAGCAAATAGGTGCAACATAAGGGGAGAACTTCCACTCTCGGAAAACTCAAGAGTATACGCTGCAGCCTGGAGCGTCCCATGTCATCCGTCCCGTCTCATGCGGTCTCGTCTCATGCGGAGGTGTGTCCAACGGTAAATTCAGAGGGTCAAAATACGAAATCGCGAATAATTTTCCAGATGGAGTCACTGGTAAATTCGTGACCACATTTGTTGCAATCAATTGAAAAACGTTAAAAACTGTTAAAGTAACAATTTTGCCATACACATAGTTTGCTGATTTCTGAATGTTATGGTTGTGTTGACAAGATAAATGCAGACTATCATACTGATGAAAAAAACACTTAAAATATATGTTCGTCTATAAAATAAATGCAGATTATAGGCAAACAAAAAAATCCTTCTATAGCTGTTTCAGCTATTTTTGACCCTCTGAATTTATTTCTCTCCCAACAGAGGTCAAGCATTTGTTTTTGTTTTTAAAATTGTTCCCCCTTTCATACAATACAACACAAAATACAATAGAACCGCTGGCGCGAAAGTGGGAGAACATTACAATCGCATTCTGGCCCAATGCCGTGGCAGCAGAGATACGCAGTCGAATGCAGGACCCGGGTCCCAGGGACCCGAAGGCCGAGGCCGCGGTAGTAGAAAAATACAACCGCGTTCTGCCCCGGGTCCCAGAGACCCGACACCATTCTGCCCCGGGGTCATGCTGATAAGCAGTTGTATTTGCAGCAATGTCCCAGTGAAGTGTGAAAACAATATGGAATGTAAAATTAAAAAGAGTCTTGGAAAGAGTGTAACATGTTTATTTTTGTATTCTTGTTTTTGCTGTGTGCAGAATCAGATCCTTGTTATCCCTCCTCAGGAGATCCTGCCGTTTGTTGGCAGAAATGCGTCGCTGATGCAGGTTTCATCAGATGTAGCTACGAATATGGAACAACACAACCATAACATTCAGAAATCAGCAAACTATATGTACGGCAAAATTGTTACTTTAACAGTTATTAACGGATGACATGGGACGCTCCAGGCTGCAGCCATACCTCGGGCTTCTGAACTAGTTGCAGTTCCACTCTGGTTCCATAGTAGGGCGCTCACGGGCAAGTGCAGAATGAATGGAGGTATATGGGGCTATACCCCTCAAAAGCTGCTTTTCTCAGGATATATTTTTTGTCTAGTAATTTGAATGTTGCATTTGAAAAGGGAGGCAAAGAAAATACACACTGCTGGGTGTAAGATGTTTTTAAAGTCGTTTTTTTGTTCTAAAAAGTCTTTGACATGTCAATGACTTCATACACATCGCACAACCAGAGATACTGCTTTACGGCAAACTCTGAGTCACTTCCTCTTTTCTCTCGAGGCATCGACAACAAGCTGACAGGTTAGGCTCTCCTTATCAATACGAGTTTACGAAAGAGTTTTGGTTTGCTAATGTTTTAAAGACCACAGCAAAATATTTGCACACACACACACACACACACGCTGTGGTTGCCATCTAGCAGGATCTCTGGTCGTAATCAGTCCTTCACTGACCAATCAGCATTTGTCTCAACCTGTAAGAAATCAAAAGAACATACAGTGAGGAAAATAAGTATTTGAACAGCCTGCTATTAAATCCAGAAATCACAATGTATGATTTTTTAACTATTTATTTGTATGATACAGCTGCAAATAAGTATTTGAACACCTGAGAAAATCAATGTTAATATTTGGTATAGCCTTTGTTTGAAATTCCAGAGGTCAAACGTTTCCTGTAGTTTTTCACCAGGTTTGCACACACTGCAGAAGAGATTTTGGCCCACTCCTCCACGCAGATCTTCTGTAGATCAGTCAGGTTTATGGGCTGCCGCTGAGAAACACGAAGTTTGAGCTCCCTCCAAAGATTCTCTATTGGGTTTAGGTCTGGAGACTGGCTAGGCCACGCCAGAACCTTGATATGCTTCTTCCAGAGCCACTCCTTGGTTATCTTGGCTGTGTGCTTCGGGTCATTGTCATGTTGGAAGACCCAGCCTCGACCCATCTTCAATGCTCTAACTAAGGGAAGGAGGTTGTTCCCCAAAATCTCGCAATACATGGCCCTGGTCATCCTCTCCTTAATACAGTGCAGTCGCCATGTCCCATGTGCAGAAAAAACACCCCCAAAGCATGATGCTACTACCCCCATGCTTCACAGTAGGGATGGTGTTCTTGGGATGGTACTCATCATTCTTCTTCCTCCAAACACGGTTAGTGGAATTATGACCAAAAAGTTCTATTTTGGTCTCATCTGACCACGTGACTTTCTCCCATGACTCCTCTGGATCATCCAAATGGCCATTGGCAAACTTAAGACAGGCCTTGACATGTGCTGGTTTAAGCAGGGGAACCTTCTGTGCCATGCATGATTTCAAACCATGACGTCTGAGTGTATTACCAACAGTAACCTTGGAAACGGTGGTCCCATCTCTTTTCAAGTCATTGACCAGCTCCTCCCGTGTAGTTCTGGGCTGATTTCTCACCTTTCTTAGGATCATTGAGACCCCACGAGGTGAGATCTTGCATGGAGCCCCAGTCCGAGGGAGATTGACAGTCATGTTTAGTTTCTTCCATTTTCATTCCAGCCTTGTGGAGGTGTACAATTTTGTCTCTAGTGTCTTTGGACAGCTCTTTGGTCTTGGCCATGTTAGTAGTTGGATTCTTACTGATTGTATGGGGTGGACAGGTGTCTTTATGCAGCTAACAACCTCAAACAGGTGCATCTAATTTAGGATAATAAATGGAGTGGATGTGGACATTTTGAAGGCAGACTAATTCTAGCTGATAGACAGGTGCTCAAATACTTATTTGCAGCTGTATCATACAAATAAATAGTTACAAAATCATACATTGGGATTTCTGGATTTTTTTTTTAGATTATGTCTCTCACAGTGGACATGCACCTACGATGACCATTTCAGACCCCTCCATGATTTCTAAGTGGGAGAACTTGCAAAATAGCAGGGTGTTCAAATACTTATTTTCCTCACTGTAAGTACTCGTTCATTCAACATTCGAAGCAAAGACACAAAGGCATGGAAGGCTTATGGAAGGCTTCTTTAGTGTGCACCAGTGGAGAGAGGGCATTTAGGAAAATGACATGATAAACAAAGAGTTCCCATTAATGTTATAAACTGTGCTAACGTTAGTACGTTAGTTGCCCCTGCCCCAATACATTTTCACGTCAGCAACACCCTTCCACATATAACCGACTCACACACAGACCAGCAGACATTAGGCCTGGCAAACTCAATTCCTTTTAAGGATTCAGGTTATTCTGAGTCACTCACTAAACTGATCCGGGTTGCGCAAGTCGCTTGAGTCAGTATTGCTAAATCACCAAGGAAACTCAGTCCTACTACAGATCCACTCACAGCCCGCTGATTCACGTTACAACTCACGAGTCACTGAGGGCTCGTGAGTGACCTAAATGCATTTTAACATACTACAAAACCTACAGTAAGCCTAGCTAGGCTACGTGCAGAACATTGTATGTTATTACAGAAGTGAAAGAATGTCTTTTGTTGTTGATTTGCTTTACCCTGAGCTCGAGGAGAGACTTCACTTGCTCGTCTGCTACTGATCCACTCATGACAACGTAGCCGGCTGATTCGCAGGATTTGACAGCTCACAAGTCATCGAGGGCTCGTGAGTTTTCAAGTGAACTCCATGGTCTGCAAGCTTCAGACTCTGAGTCTGAGGGTTGGAAAGTTACTATAACCTGTCTTGGACTGTCTCTCTGCTCACTCAGTTGCTTGAGTTGCCTACGAAATTGTAAGTTTTAAAGCTTTTGGCAGCTAAGATGGCTAAGACTAGTAGTACATAATGTTGCAAGAGGTTTGTGTGCGCTGTGGTTATCATTTTAGATTAAATTGTAGCAAGACTCAACTGATGATACTAGAGACTCATGATTCGTCAATTTAAAGACTCAGATGAAAGATCTGAGTGAATCAGTACTCAAACAGGTTTAGCAGACGTGCATTACACACACACACACTGTCTGTAACTTAATAACCCGAGAGCTTTACAACATTCGTTCTTACCCGAAGTTACATTGAAGCCTTGTTGTCATTATACATGCTAAACTAAGTAGTAAGCTAGTGGTGGTATCAGCCTCAACTAGTTAACCTTAGCTATTAGCAATCCAATATATTTATGCTCAACCAACTCAATGGACCTTTTTAATTGTTACATAAAGTAACGTTACAACAGCATCAAAGTAATGGAAATGTCGCCAACAAAACTGACCATTTTACTAACACTCATTATCCTCGAGGTAGAAGGTCAAGCTTGGGGAAAATGAGGCCGACTGGCTTCTCTTCACCGGCTGCCATTGACATTACATTAGCTAAGAACCATGCTCAACATTGTTCTTCATATTTTTCTTGTTTTGGCATTGTCCTTGTTGAAACAGTTTGACTTTGCTGGCTGTGTCACCTACACTTCCTAGCAATCTTGGATTTAAATACACCATTTCCGGTAGTGACCAAACTTAGTTTGAGAGTAATATCAATTTTCTCACCTTGACTTTGAAAGCAAATAAGCACATTTTCCAAAATGTTGGACTATACTTTTAAAACGGGTACTCTCTTGTCAGCCATTTAAGGGGCATTGTGTACTGATAATTTACTCAATTGTGTGAGTTGATGAGGAGCCTGTCTTTGTGGACTGTCTCATTTTGAAGACGAGGTGCAGGCTGAATCACTGAAGAGCTGTTGTAAAGGGCAGCCCCTGAATTGGAAAAAGGCCTTGTGTCTCAGGAGGAAGAGGAAGGAGAGGGAGATGAGGCGGATTCCACCACAACACTTCTCTCGATCTTCTTTCACCTCCTTCTCCAATTACCCGTCTTGATTTCTTCCCCATACAATCATTTCATTTTTTTAGCGTTGCGCCCGCCAATCACCATCTGGCAGGCAGTAACACTTCAACTTATCTGCTGTAATCAGACAATCATTACCACATGTGGATCAAACTTCTTCAACCACTCAACCCCTACCTCACCCTCCCATTCGCCCACTGTCTCCTTTTTCCTCCCTCTGTTTTTCTTATTTCTCTGTCTCACAATCTACTACCCTCTGTGTGCCCCTTTTCACTTTTAACTCCCCCTTATTCCCTCTCTTTCTGATTGAATTACCATAAGTGCAGGTCCTTGCCAAAATATGCCAGCTTGTTCTGATTTAAATTGTCCTTGTTGTACCATAGACTTGTCTGTGAGCAGTTTATCTGTGTATAAAGGAGGGGGGACATGCAAATTTTTTTGAAAAAAAAACATTATATGGAAAAAGATAAAGAGTGGACAATAAGATGGGGACAGAGTGGAAAGAGATGGAGAAGCAGCGCGGTAAAGCAGGAGGGAACAGAATGAGACAGTAATGGTAGTTGACAGAGTTGGGTTCACAACAGGTTCATGGTGACATCATGGTTGAATTTTGGGGAACATTTATATAGGAAAAACTATTTGCTGTTCATTGGATGCACATGTACACCCCCAACCTCCTTTTTCTTTTCGCTGTCCTTCTTTCTTTCTCCACTTAGCCACAAACAATAATACACAACACGGAATATGCAAATTTGCTTTGGCACCTTAAAATACATTTATGGTTGTGGTATTTGTGTTTCTTTGTTTAGGCATATGCCTTTCCCAGAGTTTGCCTTTGTTTTAATGAAACATTGTTTCTTAGGTCACTTTTTAAACTTTATAACCACAAACTGACAACTGCTACCAAGAGTGTCACCCAGTTCCCCTTCTTTCCCTCCTATTCTTCCCCCAGTCCTTGTTTTCTTTCCAACTTTGCTCCCACTTTTTTGCCTGCAAGTCTAGCCAACCCTCACCACTGGTACAGTATGTTCTTTGTGTGCATGTTTAGCGTTTGAGAGACAGAAAAGACATAAAGGAGCCTTGGTACTTAAAACCTGTTTATGGTGTATGTCTGTGTGGGTGTGATTATATTTGTGTCAGCTCTTTTTCTTGCTTAAAAAAAATTAACAGCAGGGAGTTGTGGTGTATTAAAGGTTCTTTGTTTCTTGTGCATGTGTATTTTGTTTTGGTGCCAGTGTATTTGGTTTGTGGGCATTTACCAGCCTTAAAAAGAGTGTAACTCTGTCTTTTCCTTTCTGCATGTATGTGTGCATGTTTGTGTGTGCCCAAGCAAGCCAGCAAGCTTGTCATCCTTGCCTGTCATCCTCTGCATGCCTCTCCATGCACCACAGAGCTTTACATGACATCAATCTGAAAGCAATGGGATAGTGATATCATTACCAACAGCCTGTTGCTGATTAAAACCTGCCGTCTGCACCCTCCTCCTTCACCCTTTTTTCTTCTCCCTCCTCTCCGCTCTATCCTGCTTCCTTGTCCTTCGGCTGCTCCCTTCTCCTGCCTCCTCCACCCCCCAACTCCAGAGTCACACCATTTTGCGGTTTCTCCAGTGCTTGTTGCCAAAAAGGGCCCCATTTGAAGCTCTGCAGAAAGTTATAAGCTCCCATCTTTTTTCCTCTTTGGTTTTTCTTACTTCATTTCTTTCTTATTTACTGTATATATCTTAAGGCTGTCTTTAGTCGGAAGCCACCATATCCTACCTGCAGGCCTCATCGAAATCCTTCTCATGTTGCTAATCTTCTTTCTGAGTCAAACTGCTTTAACACTCAATGACACTAAACAAGAACAAAAGTGGCAGATAATGGACATGTCTGTGAATGTGTCTGACTTTGAGCATGTATCAACATGTTGTGCTTATTACTGCCCCATATATTTACAGTCAGAAATATACAAATGCTTCTTTCACACACAGCCAGATGTTATATCCACCCCTCCTCTTTGCACATTTCACTGACTGACAGAAACACAAACAGGACAAACCTTTCACCTCCCTCGCTGACACTGTTGCTGAGACGTGTGGCAGAAACCCAGATAATTAAGGTAGTGGACCTGTGGTTTGACGGTCCCCCAGTTCCATATTTGTGAACAAAGTGATCAAAAAATGTGATCTAAGACAGAAGTCTCATAGCAGAGAATTCATATTCTGACAAAGGTTTAATGTTGGCATTAAATACTGTGCTTATGCTAATATACTCAGTTTTTTAAAGTTTCCATTCAGAAGGGTGTGGTATGTGTGCTGAGGTAGGAAACAACAGAAAACAATCTCCTATTTGTACATAAAGTCCCATAGTAAGAAAATTCATCCCAGATATTTCTTTTGTTCCACTATTGAAAACACATTGTATCACTGCAGAGAGCTATTTCGCCTATTCATCTATCCATTCCTCTTTTCCGGGAACCATCACCGTATCGTGGTGGAGAGGGTTGTTATGTGTCTATGAACCTGAGGGCTGTGTTGTCTGGAGCTTGGTGCTCCTGGTAGTGTCTCCCATGGCCAAGTGGTCTCAGGTAAAGGGCCAGACAAAGACTGGTTCATAAACCCCTATGAGTCATCGAGGAAGAGGTGAGGTTACCCTGCCCAAAGGAAGTCCGGGGCCCCCGTCTGGAGCCAGGCCCAGATGGAGGGCTCATCAGTGAGCGCCGGCCGGCCGGCTGGCTGACCAAGCACCGCCCAAGAAAGCAACGTGGCACCTCCCTCTCCATCACATGGCCCCACCACCTGTGGGAAGAACCGCTGGGGGTGGGTGGGCTGCCACACGGGTGGCAGTGAAGGTCAGGGGCCTCGATGGACCAGACCCAGGCGGCAGAGGCTGGCTCTGGGGATGTGGAGTTTCCCAGGGTGTGAGGCGCTCGGCGGTTGTGGGAATACTCACAACCCACAAGTACTTGGTACCAAGGCACCCTAGGTCTAAAGTTGATTGATTTTATAATCATTTCATTTGATCTGAGGCTGTATGTTTTGGACACTTGGGTGAAGAAAGAGGTGGAGCTGTCAACCGATCACCATCTGGTGGTGAGTTGGGTCAGGGGGTTGGGGAAGACTCTGGACAGACCTTGTAAGCCCAAACGGGTAGTGCGGGTAAATTGGGAACATCAGGAGAAGGCCCCTGTCCGACAGACTTTAAACTCACACCTCTGGCTGAGCTGTTCGTGCATCCCTGTGGAGGCTGGGGGCATTGAACCCGAGTGGACAATGTTCAAAGTTTCCATTGCTGAAGCTGTGGTGGGGAGCTGTGGTCTTAGGTGCTTCAAGGGGCGATTACCCACAAACACCGTGGTGGTCACTGGTGGTCAGGGAAGCCATCTGACTGAAGAAGGATATGTTATCCCAACGGACCAAAGGGTTGCAGCCTCTGCGGTAAAAGAGGAAAAGCAGCAGGTGTGGGAGAAGACATACAGAAGGACTTTTGGTTTGCACCAAGGTGCTTCTGGAAAACTGTTCACCACCTCAGGAGGGGGAAGTGGGGAACCATCCAAGCTGTGTACAGTAAGGATGGGATGCTGTTGACCTCAAATGAGGAGGTAATAGGGCGGTGGAAGGAACACATTGAGGAACTTCTAAATCCAACTAATATGCCCTCTATGTTAGAGGCAAAGCTGGAGGATGAAGGGGGATTGTCGTCAATTTCCCTGGTGGAAGTCACTGAGGTAGTCAAACAACTCCACAGCCCCAGGGATTGATGAGATCCGTCCAGAAATGCTGAAAGCTCTGAGCGTGAAGTTGCTGCACGCCTCTTCAACATTCCGTGGAGGTCTGGGACGGTGCCTAAAGAGTGGCAGACCGGGGTGGGTGGTGGTTCCCCTGTTCAAAAAGGGGGACCAGAGGGTGTGCAAATTACAGGGCTATCACACTTCTCATCGTCCCTGGTAAAGTCTACTTCAAGGTGCTGGAAAGGAGGGGTTAGCCGATAGTCAAACCTTGGGTTGAAGAGGAACACAGATTCCGTCCTGGTCTTCACTCTTGCAAGGATCCTGGAGGGAGCCTGGTAGTATGCCCAACTGGTCTACATGAATTTTGTGGATCTGAAAAAAAGGCGTATGAGGAGTTCAAAAACCTTGGGCTCTTGTTTTTACGAGTGAGGGTACAATGGACTGGTAATTACATTCAATTTATTGCACCGAGAGCAAAGGAGAGCTGAGCCAGAAGGCAAAGTTCTCGATCTACCAGTCAGTTTTTGTTCTTACCCTCACCTATGGTCATGAAGGTTGGGTCATGACTGAAAGGCTGGCATCTTCCTTAGAGATAAGGTGAGAAGCATCCGTGAGGAGCTCGAAGTAGAGCCGTTTCTCCTTTGCGTCGAAAGGAGCCAGTTGAGGGGGTTTGGGCATCTGGTAAGGATGCCCCCTGGGCACCTCCCTAGGGAGGTGTTCCAGGCACGTCTAGCTTGGAGGAGGCCTCGGGGAATACCCAGGACTAGGTGGAAGGGTTTATATCTCCAACCTGGCCTGGGAACGTATTGGGATTCTCCAGTCGGAGTTGGTTAATGTGGCTCAGGAAAGTGAAGTTTGGGGTCCCCTGCTGGAGTTGCTGCCCCCGTGCCCCAACCCCAGATAAGCGGACGAAGATGGATAGATGGATCAATCCATCCATTCCTCCCTCAGCATGTGGTTTAGATCTGTTGTTTCCCTGTCTTGTATGAAAGGAACCCATGAAGAAGTCAATTTCACAGTGTATTGACAATATGTTTTGTATATTTTATTATAAAACAATGAGAATATGCATGGAGCAGACTTACTCAACAATAATGACAAGCTTTTTGCAATTTTCTGTAACTTTATGACAAACTGTAAATAATTTGCTTTGTGCATAAATGTTATTGTTAGGCATGGTTGATAAAAACATAACATCTAAAAATTTTGTAACAAATTTAAACATTTCTTAATAACTAATAAACTTTTTCTAAAAATAGTTATTTCATGTTTTGTTTTAAAACCTTATTAGCCAGTCTAAACAGTCAAAAGTCAGAGTAAAAAAAGGCTTTTGTTTTGGAAGGTGACCTGTGCTGACTGTAGTGGGCTGAGGCCAGTCAGACAGACAGTAGCAGACAGTTTTATCTCTGACATGAAGAGGCAGGTAGCTCTGCCCCTGAGGGGCTGACTGGCCAAGTTTGATCTCATCACAGATCAAATATTGCCATTAAATGCTTCCTTACCAGAAAACCGCTCGGTTGATTTGCTTAGGAAAATCCTGTAGGAGGAAAAGAGTCCGCTTGAACTGATTTAAAGGCGCGGAAACTGCCGGGAGAAAGGCCCTTTGTACTTCTCAGGCTAGGAAAGATGGAAAACAGCTCAAAGTGGTTTGCATTTAGGAGATTTAATGAAGTCATCTAACATATATACCAGGCTCTGTGTGATTTTCAGAGAAGTACTGTGGTTTTGTTGTGTACATACTATTTTGCACACTCCTCTTATTTTGTCTCACTGTTTGCATTTGCATTATTCATTTTGTTACATTATAACATTCGGACACTCGAAGTTCCATTTCTATTTTTAAAGTTATTGTTTCCATTGTCAGGTCACTGATGCTGAAAATATTTCTCTCCCATCACGGATATGTAGTCACAATAAATCACTAAATGGCCCTTGATTGGCCCCAGGCCGTGGACCCCTCATTGGCTGGCCATGGTCCCAAAGTCAAGGCATTGTAAACATGGAGCGAAAGCCAAGGGCTGATACTGATATCCCCAAAGGTGTGCAGCCTTTTGCAGCATGTGTGTTTGTGTATGTCTGTAAGTTAATGACTGTTTCATTAGTGCAAGTGTGTGTGTGTGTGTGTGTGTGTGTGTGTGTGTGTGTTTGCGTGTGTGCATTCGTGCGTGCGTTTTGCACCGCTTTGCTGTGTGTGTTGGTGTAGGTCTATCTTTGGATGGTGAGGAGAGGAGGAACACATTTAGAAATGTAAAACAAACGCTCAATGAGTTAAAATCCAACAAAAGACAGTTGACTGACAGTACAGTGTAGAAGGAGTGGAGGTAAAGAGAGAGAAAGAGACTGTGAGACAAAGAAAGAGAGAAAGAAAGAGACGAAAAGAGAGGGGGTGGGCAGCAAGTTGAAACCTAAGCTTTCTGGACCCTGTTTTCCCTTCCTTCAGGCATTCTGTGGCTGTTTAAAAATGTGCTGTATATTTGAAGTGTTGGATCACGTGACAAAGGCAGGGTTTGTGAATCAGAGTACACAATGATTTCAGGAGAAGAGAGGGAGAGAGGGTGTGTGTTAGAGAGAGAGAGAGAGAGAGAGAGAGCAAGAGAAACGGGAAAAGGAGAGGGAGGCGGAATGCAACAGGCTGAGCTCTGTCGTCGCTATGAGAGGGACTTCTGACTGACAAACACACACTCTAACTACTACACTCCTTCTCAGCTCATTTCCCCACTGACTTACCCTCGTTATCCACCACACTGTGTACCGTGTTAACATCCCAGTCTGGTAAGTTTGGTTTTCATCCAATTTTTTTAAAAATCTTCTTTTCCTTATAACCTCTGTTGGC
This sequence comes from Etheostoma perlongum, assembly GCA_026937815.1. Classification (NCBI taxonomy): domain Eukaryota; kingdom Metazoa; phylum Chordata; class Actinopteri; order Perciformes; family Percidae; genus Etheostoma; species Etheostoma perlongum. Next base: position 5,094,592 of record CM049374.1, on the reverse strand, counting down.
AGTGTGTGTGAGAAAAGAGGACATGTCAGAGCATGAGTGAGATGTGTGTGTGTGTTTCTCTTGTCTCTCTCCCTCTTTCTTTCTGTGTGTGTGTGTGTGTGTGTCTGTGTCTGTGTTTCTGGGATAGCACAAGTGAGATTGAGTTTCCCGAGGACAGCTTTAATTGAGAACAGAGATGTTGAGCGAGGGAAAGAACAACAGAAAAAGCTAAGGAAGGGAATGAAAGCTGATCAGCACTTGCATGTGGAACAGGGCCGCTCCATGTGAGGATATGAATTTCTTGTGGAAGTGTGTGTGTGTGTGTGTGTGTGTGTGTGTGCACATCTCTGTGTTTGTTCCTGACTTCATAAACTGATTCACGGTTGCCGAAAGATTATGATCAAGGTCCTCTACATAAATAAAGAAAATGGGATTGTGTTTTGTTAATAAAGGAAGTTATAATTCCTCTAAAGAAGTACATAGATAAGGGGAGAAGTTACGACATACTGTTTTCTACTGCTGCATACATGTGCTACAGGTGAGCTCAGTAACCATCTCAGGCAATTTTCCAGCAGCAGACAAACTGGCTGCTTTAGCCTGCAGGCTCTCAGCCAACAGACTGGCTGTCACATGATGGACACTCCATCAGCATCACAAATGGCTGAGTTGGTCTGGTCTTCCTGCGTATGAACACCCCCCCACCTCCCTCGCCGAAGGTTTTGTAAACAGGTTTCCATCCACACAATTACATAAGAGGGATAAAAACACTGACATATAGGCTAATCCAGATATCACAAAATAGTGTGTCTAATCGCTGCTGCCGCTGCTTTGCGTTGTGCGTTTGTGTGTGTGTGTGTGTGTGAATACACTTACTGACCCCCTTTTTCATACAGTCTGTGGATAATTTCAAAAGCATCCTGAGACAAGCGCTGTATAAATACAGATGCATTGTTTGATTGATGACTGTGATTAAAATGCTATTTATCTGCTAAATACTTCTTCCCAGCTGATCCGAGCTGCCTGCGTCTGTCCACTAACACCATACTGCTGAGCATGCCACTCTGCACTATGCACTCCAATGTGAGTCCTGCTGTGAGCTGTTGTAGCAAACTCTTGACAAATCTATTTCAGATTAATTTTCCTTAATGTCTGGAGGAATGCTCATCAGCACATCCACAGGAATAGGTGGCCGAGTCTATATGCAGGGCATAAACAGCTGGGTGTAAATTATATATAGTATATTAGAGATCACATTCTGAAGAGCATTCAAACACAAGCTAAATATAACTCTTGTTCTTCTCTTCTGATTGAATAGGTTTTATTTTACCCTGCTTTCACTTGGTCATTGTCTCTGTCAGTGGACATCTGCATAGTATCTGCTACTGAGTGAAATGTTTCTCTGTGATCCAAGGTCAGCTTTTTCAGCTTTTAAAACCTAACATTTAGGGTGGATGCATCTGCTCTTGGTTAAGTCCTAGTTTTTTTTTTTTGGTTTCATTATTTGGAAAAGAAATTTCTTGAAAAACTGTGTACGCATGGGTTTGGGTGTGTTAGATATAACTCCTTTAACTGCATTGCAATCTTTTCTTTGTTCCCTCCAATTTTTTAAGAATGACAACCCCTCAGGCAAAGGAAGCTATCTGGCTCCACTCCTCTCTCTCGTTCTTTCTCTTTCTCTCTGTCTCACTGACTTCCTTCTTTATTTCCTCAGCATAAGAAAAAAATACTCCATCTTTGCTGTTCTGTTTGGGGTTGGTAGTAGCTCAGTCCATAGGGAGTTGGGTGGGGAACTGGAGGGTCACTGGTTGAAGTCCCCATATGGACCACAAAGTACGGAGTGTGGATTGGTGGCTGGAGAGATGCCACTTCACCTCCTGGGCACTGCCAGGTGCTCTTGAGCAAGGCACCGTACCCCCCCAACCGCTCAGGGTGCTGGTTCAGCTGGCAGCCCACTCACTCTGACATCTCTCCATTAGTGCATGTATAGGTCCTGAGCATGTGTGTGTGTATTTCAGGCCTGTGTGTGATTACTAACAAAGTGTGTACGCAGTGTAAATTGTAAATTATTAAAATTAAAAATTCCATGTCAGCTGAGTTTAATTTTGTACAGGCTTTCTCATGCTACAGTAACTACACATAAATGGAAACTTGGAACTTGCAAAACAAAGAAGCAATCACGTGCTACTTGTTTTTGAGAGCGGAAGACACAAATGTTTGGTTGTTCTGCAGAATTACATATCGTCCACAGTTATTTTGAGAGCCATGCACTGGCTGTAGTTCTGATGGATGTGCCCAACTGGCTTTATTCAATTAAAATCCTTTGTTCATTATTTTTGTCAATGCATTTTTCAAAATTTAGGGCTGAATGTGTCTCAACGTATCTAAAGAGCTTCTCAGGGTGTTTAATCATGGCCCGGGGTAGCTCTTCAGCACAGGTTACAAGTCCCTTTACACACTTCTAATCCTCTGTGTAGAGGAACAGCAAGGCACAGATTGTGTGTGTGTGTGTGTGTGTGTAAGACATGTGCGGTGGGGGGAGGGGGTGTTGTTCAGGCAGTCTTCAGACACACTTTTCACTTTAATACTAAATGAAAAGATGCCTACGAAATGCTTTAATTAGGTCTGACCCATGGCCCGTGCTGCTAAGCCTGGAGCGACAGGGGCTGACCCCAAACCCCGACCTGGAGACCCTTGGAAGCCCACAGGGTTGGCTCCACATAATGACAACATTGTGCGTTTATGCAGCATTACTATCATCGACATCATCCACATTAGCACTGCTAACATAGAATTCACACTGTGTTTTTCCAAGTATGTCGGACAGTTTAACTTTGTGCAAAGCTATATTAGTCGAGAGTCAGGTGACACTTTGTGGCAAAGAATGAAAAGAATAAGTTTCTACTGGGTGGAGATGATTTGATGATTGTGCTTTGGGGTAGTGTGAATATTAACCCAAGGATGCAAAATTGTAACTAATTGAAAACGTGGATTTATTCATTAAGCTCAAAATGGCTCTTCCTATCCATGATGATTTTGTAGGTAAAAACTAAAATCTCTTTTTTTTAAATAGAAACATGCTGTTTTAATTAAACACAAACATTCTTTCATGTAGATTTATTCACTCAGAAAGTTACTTATGCAAATGTCTTTTGTTAAAAATTACACTGATCTTTTTGAAAATTGCCAATGTTGCCTAATTTCAATCATATTCAGCATAACTAACTAAACTCCTTTCTGGGAACAGTGGTTATGTCCATCCATAAACATTTGATGACATATACTGTTATTCTTGAAGACTGAACTGTAAGTGCAGGTGTGCAATTAATGGATTATTTCAACATGTTTTGTAAATAGGTTTATTGGCTTTCTTACTGTAAGTTAGATGAGACGATTGATACCACTCTTATGTGTGTATGCTAAATATAAAGCTTAGCTTAGAGACATGAGATGCATTAATATTGTCATCTAACACTCAGTAAGAAAGCAAAATAATGTATTTTCCCAAAATGTGGAACTATTGCCTTTAGGTTGAGACACAGGGAACAACAACAAATTGACTATCAACTTCGTCCCTCTCAAACTTCCCAAAATGTTTTATAGCCTCCATAAACTAGGCGTGGAAGATAAGATCCTGTTTACTGGAAATCATTTACATAAAATGAATGTCTGGCAATCATTCTGAAAGATGTTTCTGATTAATAACACTTGGAAAATAGATGTCCAAAGGACAAAATGTTGTTTTGAGGCCTAATATATACATCTGTGTGTACATTCTTGACTAAGCTAACGACATTATGGTTTGCATAAAATGAAAATATGTGTTTGCCACAGCCAGAACAAGTTTGCGGTAATAAGATGGCTGTCAGGCACTGATGGTTTATGGCCTCGAGATGTTTGTATTCCTCAAAAGACATTTTTATATGTCAGTTTGAAAATAAATATAGTATGGTCATTTGTTGGAATATTTAATTATGTTGTTTGTGGGTGATGGTGCCTGTTTTTGTTCCCCTCTGTAATGGTTTCTGTGTGTCAGTATGTGCATTTTCTACTTGGTGTGTTCAGCAAAGATCATCCCTGGCTGCTCTCTCAGAATAAGGCAGATTTTATTGTGGTTTTATGGTTTACAGTTAATTGTCCCTGTTGAAGTCATGTTTTTTCTTGCATTTGGCTTGTTTTTGGGAAGTTCACATTCACTCAGGCTCTGCCTTTTAGTTGGCTCAGTGTTGTACACAGAAACTCTGCTTTCAAACGCAGAGATTGTATTTAAATTTTGATTTTTTTATTTCTCAGTTCCACTCTCTAATCTATGTATTGATACATACAAAACCATGAACTTTCTTCTGTTATTCAAGTCAAAAGTGGTTCAAAAATTGGGTTCAGTCTTCTATTGATAATTGCAATTAGAATTCCGAATAAAAGAGAAAAAACAACAGATAAGCAAAGCTCATATCCACAAGAGAACCACACAAGATAACAAAACCAATACATTCAAAAAGAAAGAGTCTGTAGCACTTAACCATTGAACCCTCGTCTATTATCCAGCTGAATCACATTTCTGGATTGAACCCAAACACTGAAAGTTTGGAAACGGAAAGATGCAACTGAAAGATGAGTAAATAGTTGGGAAAAGAAGAGAAAAAATATATTTTCTATTTACTGACAAGAGACTTCACAGTACATGTAAGTCTGTAGTCTGTTCTGTTCTCAGTCCAAAAGATCAAAGTGTGTTTATTATCAGACAAACAGTTTTTTTTGTGTTCACACTTTCAATGGAGTGAACCCACATTTAAACCTTTACTGCATAACATTTTGATATTAAGGAACATCCATTATATTCAAGCCATTGCTAAATGAATTGCTACAACTCTCTCTGTATTTCTCAGTATGGCTGTGTTCATTGTTGGGAAGGATACTTTCAAATATATTCTGTTGCAGAATACAGAATACATGCCCAAAAATGTCATTTGTAACGTATCCCGTTACGTTACTCAATCTAAGTAACGTATTCTAAATACTTGGATTACTTCCACATTGAATTGCATTTTATAAGAGTTGGAATGCGGCCATCAAATACTGCTTACTAAACATGCCTAATTTGGTGTTGTTCTGTTCCAACTGGCTGAATGTGTATATGAACAAGCAAATAGATTGTTGTGTTTGTAGTCCCGAACTGCATAGCCTACTTCAAAGATCTAACCGCAGTCTTGGTACCACAAGCTAATTAGCTAACGTTAGCTAGCATGTCAAACGGAGCTAGTCAGTCTTTCAACGGCTCTGGGGATAGTATCTATTGATTTCAACAATGTAACTGTATTTTAAAATACTATTTAAATTGTACGGAATATAATTACTCATGATTTGTATTCTGAATATGTAACGCTGGTACATGTATTCCATTACTCCCCAACACTGGCTATGATCAGAAGATTGTGTTGTCCAGTTACTTTCACATACAGAAACTGTACCTCTTCTGAAGAGTCCATCATGTTTTTTTTTTAATCCTTTGTGTCCTCCGTGGCTCCTAGCAACTGCATGGAGGAAGGCTTGTATCACACATATAGCACATATAGTGAAAATGGCATATAAAAATTTGTTCATAACAGAGTTAAAGTGAAGATGAGCACCTTTACATCTGTCTTACACTGATAATCTATTCATATGCCTCAATGTTTATTGACTCTATACTCTCAAATTCCGTTTAGAACACATTTTATAACATTACAGGATGGACCGAAGCAAAAAAATAATAATAGCAGAGACAGAAAAAGCACCTCAAACCACAGGGTACCAATCTATTGCCACTGACCAAGCTCTGACAATTACTACTACTCATGCAGTTAACCTGCATTCAGCTTTTTCCAACTAAATTTAGACTTGTTCAAATTCATTCCATCTTTACTACACTAGTTATTCTATTATGAGGAGAGTTCACTTTGAAACAGCAGTAATAATGAGAGCAAGAAACCGGTCTATGTGGCATTGATGGGGGATTTTATTAAATGAAAGAAGTTAAATCAGGTAATGCCAGTAGAATTAAAGAGGGACTTGGAGTGTCTATGAAATTAAAATAATAGTCAAAACAGGCTTATGCATTCTGACATGTGCAGAAGATGAGCATATAAGTACACTAGCAACACAGCTATGTTGTTGATGCCACTGTGAAGCCTGTCCAAACAAGTCAGGGAACTGGGAACTATTCCTTTCAGATGGATGTTGTTATCTGCTCTATAAAATAAGTGGTTAACATCCAGGGCAATTGACTATGCTAAACATGTAAGGTTTTAAAACGTTCTCAGTACTGCTCAGGATTATATGATTACATGGTTTTCCATGCCAACTAATTAGCCTAATATAGAGGATTGTATAATCCTTTCATGTTTCCTGTGATGAATTCATCTTTTATACCAAGCATAGTCAACAGTGCCAGTTCCAAACAACATGTACTATATAATATACAGTGGATATATTTCTTATTAACCTACACAATTTCGGTCAAGCTCCATTTTGTGAATGCTTTAACTGAGGCCGTTGTTTATACACTAACTAAAACTGAAAAACACACAGACTTAATGTTACCACTCATTCTTCAGCCCTTAAAGTGGAACCATTATGCTATAAAACTGAAGATTAACTGTAATTCCCCAATCATCTATTTCCCTTAAAATGCGGCGCGGCATTATCTTCACACCATTGGGACATTTTACCATAACATACAGAAAAATAACAACAACCGAAAAATTTACCAAAATTCTCAATACACCAAATACTGATGGATCTGAGACCTAACAAAGCTTTTAACTGGACACAGGAGGGGACAGAATAAAGATTTAACCAGCTGAGACCCAGAAGCGCACAGGCGTTCCTGACCAGATGTTGACTGCTGCAGTTTTGTTGTTGGTTGACCAAAATACAACAATGATTTTTTTTTTTATGAAAACAACCTAGGGCCATTTTCAGATGTTGTTTACATGCAGAACGCTAATAGTGGGAGTGTCACTTTTTTTTTTACAAACATTTGTCACCAACAAATGATGAGTCCTACATGGAATTCGCATGCAGAAGTTACAGTTATGCTTTTTATTTTAATTAGTTAAACATGTCATAGTGCGTTGTCATTACAGTTGTTTACAACTGAAAGATGTTTCCAACTGTTGCAATGCACTGAACACACGCTTGGTGGAAAGCCCCAACGTTTTTACAATAAAGCTGTTTTTAATCCCCATAGTCGGGGAAAAGGGAGCATCAGTTTTGTGTGTGAGTGTCTGTGTTGGTGTATTTGTGTGATAGCAGGACCAGGACAAGTTGATCCAATCTGACCTGACCCAGCCAGGTCTCATAAAAGCAGCAGTGAGGCCTGGAGGTGCATAGACACAGCATTGCTTTTGTTTCCCTACCCAAGGTGTATTTCCCCTGGAGGGAGAGTGATGGTGTGGTGTGTTACTCATTAGTTTGAAAGAAACCATTCCTTGGCTTGGGCACAAACTTTATTAGTGGAAATAGAACCGTTGCTTTATTTTTATGTATGTTTTCTGCAGCCGTTCAACCCGTTTTTTTTTCTCCCTTCTTCCATGCTATTTTACCACAGTTTTTTCTTTTTCTTATAAATCCAGTTTCCAGTATGTCTCTAATTAATAGGACTCTGTTCACTTCTTACACATGGCCTGCCAGATGCCTGAAACTCACTCCTATATTTGTTCCTCCCCTTTCTTTTCTGCAGTCTTTTTCCATCTTTTTTCAGCTTTCCACACTTTTATTTTTTCTTTATCCCAATCCTTTTATACATCTTGGCTTTCATACTTGTGATTTCGGTCTTAATTTGATTGGTTAGAGTCAACTCAAAGCCAAACGATTCAAATGCTGCATCTGTGGAGGGATCCTCCATCCTATATTTGGTCCTTCATTCTTCAAGGTCAATTGCCACTTTTAATGGTGCTTCAGCATGTGTGAACGCAGTGTGTTTTCCACTGATTACTTGCCCATGAACATGATTAAAGTCAAAGAACATCTGTGTGTGTTCACTTCTATAGCCTACATGTCCATGCTTGTATCTTTCTTGTGTTTTGCTTTTAGAAAGACATGTGCATGCATATGTTTTGCAACATGTGACCATTCCACACCATGTATATGTAATTACTTTTATTTAAATCGCAACACACTTTGACCAACTTGTTTGACATTTTCTGATTGTCAAACACAAAAGTTCTTTGTGAAAAGAGTCCCACGGATTCTCCCTTACTAGACTTTGCATTGAAGAAAAACCGCAGCAGAGCCAAACAGTTACAGAGAATATGTTAATATGGGAATTATGACTTTAAAAACAACACTCACTGCGCTGACTTTGTGTGTGAATGTGTAATATGTGCTGTATGTGCACATGTGGGGGAAGAAATAGCTGCAACAACAAAAGAATGTAGAAGAATTTTACTCTAATAATAGTAGCGCAGATGCCTTTTGATTCGTCTAATACTTTGTCCACCCCATTTATATCTGTGAGGGTACACTGATTATTAGAAAGAAACCTCTCAGTATGATGCAACGTATTTCAAATACACCATAAACAGTTTCAACAAAAGCTGACCAAGCTAATCTTCACGAAAGTAGGATTTATTGCAGTGCTGTTATATTAGCTGTTGCATTCATTTTAGCATAAGGGTACCTAATAAACTGGCAATATATACATATATACAGTATATATATATAAACATTTTTGTGTGTGTATTTTAAATATGTATTTTATTTACATTCTAAAATGTCCTGATATCTAAAGAAAAAAATGTATTTGCACAGGGGTAAGTAAACTAGAAAAGGTCTATCTATCAACAATAGATAAAGCATAGACTTACTATAAACTGCCAGGTAGTTAAAGGGTTAGTTTACCCAAATAAAAAAATTCTGGAGCACACTGTTATGGCTAGGGCTTTATAATAAGGTGCAGCAGCAAACAGTTCAAAATAAAGCATGTTTTCATGAGCGCAAACACATTTTTCATTTTGCCCTAGTGGTATTGAGCTATCTAAAACCATTTGGGATATATTTGTCCAGGTTTTGAGACGTCCACCCAAAACAAAAGCGCTGAATGGTTGCACTTTTGATTAGAACTACTTTTGCTCACAGAGAGTTCTGTGGAGAGTAACTGGGACACTGTTCCTGGAATGACATGTCAAATTTTCTTTTACAAATATAAGTTTTTGAATTCTGTGAGTACAATCTCCATTTTATTGGGTTGGACACAGAAATATATATATCAAAACCTGAACAAACCATACTTTGCATGGCTAGATGCCACAAGTACACCAGAGGGATTTTGAGTGAATTGATCCATTAATATAGAACCTTTGGAACCATGTACTCTTGCTGAATTTGGTGGTTTTGCTTGGGTGTCTGTATTTACAGTATGCATGTAAGTATGTGTATCTGTGTGTGTGTGTGTGTGTTTGCATGTCTCTGTGCTACAATAGCTCTGCTCTGGCTGGTATTTTCACGTCCACAGTTTACTTTCAGTCAGGTATGGGCTTTGAGGCAGCACTGTAATTGACAGACAGGTGTGTAACTGTGAATTATGTTTACTGTACCTGTATTTGTTTACCCATTAGTTAGTCTGTCTGCACAAATGAGAGACAAGGACAGGGATTTGTTAACAAATGCATATTTAAAAGACAGATAGTTCAGATGTGTATTTCTCACTCTGTATTTCTACTGAAACTGTGTATTCTTGTATTAGTTCAATGAGGGACATTCGTAAATTCATAATTCTCTCAGTTGGTCTCTCACCCACCCTGGGTGTTTGATTCCCATGCCGAAGCAGGCCCAAAACAACAAGACATTCTTTGGCCGAGCTGTATTTACCAGAGATCCACCACAGAGAGTTTTAGCTCCACCCACTCATAAAATCAGTGAAGGGGATGAGAGAATTATACAAGAGGGGAGGGCTGCCCTCATTGAATTTATTGAAAGGGTCACAGAGCCACTATGTGAGTCCTGAGAGACAGGAAAGGTGAGACATGATGATCATCACAAACGGTTTGTGTGCGTCACAGAGTGCTTATGCTGTGGGGTACAGTGAGAATGAGAAGGTCTTATGTGTCTGTTGTTATAAAGGGTTAATTGTACCCATGTTGCGGCTGGCTGTTCTCGATCAGGCTGGCTAGAGTCAGGCTGGCAGAGGAAACAGAGAGACCATTTATAATACTGTTCTGCTGATTGAAATCATATGGTGTTGCCTGAAATCATGGCACTACTTTGAAGACAGACAAAAATTAGGAGAAAAGTACTGCGGTTTCTTCAACACTCTCGTTTTGATCCTTGGCTGGTGTTTGCTTTTTTTCTTGTTGATATATATATTTTTGTATGAATTGTTGTAGTTGATTGGACTGTAGATGCTCTCTAGATAAGACGTTAGTTCCGGTGTCTAACTTCTCATTCCCTTCTCTTCCCTCTTTTTCTACAGAGTCTGGGCCTGGACAGGTCTTGGTCGCCAAGGTCTGACATCAGAGCAACCAGCAGCTGAGGGGCTGAATGGCAGCAGACGACTTCAATTTTACTGCAGGCCCCTGACGAAGACAACACAGGAGGAGGAAACAAGACAGTCAGAGAAAAGTTAACCAAACCGCCAGCAGCACTTTTCATGATGGGAACCAACAGGGAGCACCAAGTGCGTCACATGACGGGGTTCCCTCGAGCTATGTACCCGTTTACCTTCAACTCCATGCGAAGCCAATCCCCCTTCGACCTGCTGGCCAGTAGCCACCTCTTCGGACGGTTTGGGGCAGACCTTCCCAAAGAGATGGCTGCATTGTGTGAGTAATAAAAATAAAATATTATTCATTTACACAACTTATTCAAACAACTATGGCTATGTCTGCTATCTGCAAGATGTACATTTCCAAAAAAAATTCCATTTGTGGAAGTTCATAAAAAAGTAAGTGAGAAGATTCTTTGCAAATTACTTGTATGACCACAGGCCACTGGGGTGCCTCACTTAAACTCACATTAACACACAAGAAGAAGCATAAAGATGCTCCTAACTGAAAGAATGTCATCATGTTCAGACCTACAGCTCAAACCTACAATGTCACATTCATCTTAATTCAGATTGCTGAGGAAAATGTGTTAGACATGTTCAATATAATCATGAGGATTTTTCAAGGATGAATCAGGAGGCAAGAAATCCTGATCCCACACCCTTGCATATGACAAGATAGTGTGCAGATGTCTGTGCCCTGACAGACCAGTTTTGTGTAACACAGTGAAACACAAATTGTGTCTTCAGGGCCAATTTGAGGTTATAATCAGGCTTTACATCATGCATTAATAGAAGAGTTAATAGAAGAGAGTTTTTCCATGTGGCAAACCACACGGATGACAGAGAGGGTAGGCTGGAAAACAGCAAACTAAATCTTTGAAATCACCATTGGAACAGCAAAGCATGCATTTCCTTGAAAGAAGGAGGGAGCTTTTAGCAGATGAAAGGGTTCCTCATTTCAACTTGCAAAAGCAGTGTGTTATGTGTGGATAGAGACCATTTTGAGTCACAGGGGGCACTATTGCACTTCACAGTGACAGAGAGACTAAGCAAGAAGCAGAGTGGGTCATGCAAAAACTGACAAAATTGTGTATTTTGAAATTGGAAGTGAAGGACACTTCCTCCTTTACTTGCTCTAATATACAATTTCCTGTAAAATCTTAACGTCTGCCCTGTCCTCATATCCTTTCCTTTATTTCTATAATCTTTACTGTTTAATGATATTACTCAGACATTACAGGGTTACAGCACTGTTTAATATGAATCTGCAGTCAGTAAATTATATTTTTGCACTCCACACTGTTAGTTCCCTACAATGCTAGTGTTGTAGCAATTTTCTAGTTATGTATAATACCGTTGGAGAAATACTGACTGAAACTGACTGACTGAGTTAGTCAGGACCTGTAGTTACTTTTTTTGGCCACCAGCCACCGTGGCAATTTAAAACCCACTAGCCAATTAGCCGCCAATTTCTTTTGCCTGATAAAAGTAAAATACAAGAAATACACAAGCATTGTTCTTGAATTTGTTGAGAATGCACATTTAAGTGCTGTCAACTTATTAACAAAATCAATATAATTTATTTTTAATCAGCCACTCCCAAACCTTGCCATTGTCGCAAACTGTCCACTTCTGAGTCATCCTTTTTTCCAGTTTTTGTTGGTAGGTTGTTTAACCTGACTCTTCACCTTAATGTGCAGTTACATTTTTAAAACAAGGAAATGGCAGACTTGGTTGAAAGGTGAAAGAACCATAGACATTATAAGAAATGGACAATGTGACGCTGTTGTGTTCAACGGAGACCAGTGAAGGCTTTAGAAGCACTTTTCCGGTGATAGCTGAGTGTTACTGCGCAGCCTCTAACTGAGCTTGCCGACATAGATGTAACGTGAGCAACCTGTCTGAACAACACATTCTCACTCCCATCTCGTAAAATACGGACGTTTGGTCAGGTTCCTTTGTTGTTATATGACGGTGAAGGTCATATAACACGCGCTTGGTTGTGGGCCTATGGTTCCGTGCCACGCAGCAATAATAACGGGATGGTTAAGGACACATGCGGGACACAAACCCTGCTCTCCTGGGTGAAAGTCCTGTGTTCTGTTGTCTACAAGGTAATGGAGCCTTTTAGACATTGTTGTGTTTTTTTAGAAATAAAAAATAGAAAAATAGAGTTTTCAACATGACGTCAAAACAAATGGCAGTCAATGGAATGCTAATGGTGGGTGAGTGCTAGGTAGCATCAAAATGGCACCATAAGAGCTATGCTTAATGGAGACAGGTTTACCCCCTTGGAAAGAACAACAGTGGAGAAAAACAACTAATGAATCACTCAATTTGTATTGGCTACAAGCCAACGTGGCAGGTAGATTGACAGTTTGACCCGCCAATTGCAAAATGCACCCGCATTGATAGTAAACAATTTCTTCCTGTACATACATTTTTTTCTTCAATTCCCTCTTTTCGTTTGCCTTGTATATCCAGATGTTCTTGATTTCCTGTGCAGCGCAACTTTTGCAATTTCAGAATAAATAGATGAAGGTGCAGCTTTAAACTATAAGTTAGTTTATATGAATGCTTCTATCCTAAGTTTAAAGGTATACTTCAAAATGATCTTAAGTGAATTACTCACAGAGTATTAAAATCTTTGCTATTGTCGCATGACTGAATGGAAAATTAAAACAGTCTTACAATTGACACACGGTCAACAGTCTCCAACAGGTGTGTCTGTTTTCTTCATCAATTCAAGGCAACACTCAAATTTATATACAATTGGTCATTTTGAGGGTGAATTATTCCTTTAATGGAGTTCTCTACATTTGACTGTTTGTTAAAGTCATGTCCCAAATTAGGTGGATTAGCTTGAATCCACCAAACACTTTACACAGTATGTCTCATTCTGTTAGATTGACATCTGCAGTGTCAGCAGGTACTCCTATAGGAGTACCTGCTGACACTGTCAATTATTGTGTGTACACAGATAATGTGTTCAGTGAGCTGCTGATATCTGTTAGGGTTCTGGCCCTATGACCAGGGTAGCACTCACAATGTCATTACATCTTTGACATGTTGCCTCTGGGAATTTTACACATATACAGGCAGAGAAAGAAATTTATGAATGGCTGCATTATGTCAGTCAGGATTGATGCCAATATGGGTCCAAGAAAGAGGCCTGGAAAACATGTCAGGTTCAGCAGAATATATAAATTAGTCACAGTTATCTGGGATTTACACTTGATTTGCTAGTTGACACTAAAGGCCAACAACAAAGAAATAGAATATTTTGATTAAACTATGTTTGACTTCTTAAAGGTGCTCTCAGCGATGTCATGCATGTTTTAGGCTACATTTTTTTTGTCATATACAGCAAACATCTCCTCACAATCCACTAGCTGCCTGTCCCCTGAGCACACGGTGCATTATTTTGGTGAAGAAATGTTATTAAAAAGGGAAAAAGCTCTAGACCTAGCTAACTTGCTAACTGACAATTAACTGCACTGTAGGAGCAGGACTTTCCCAAGCCAAGAAATATTAAGGAGCTAAAGAGTTTTTTTGGAATGGCTTGCTGGTAACATCGCTTTGTCCCCAACTTAGACTGCCAAGAGAGAACCAACCTGCCAAGAGAGAAAATGTCCAAAGACCTCCACATATTGGATGAAACCATCTAGATATCTCAGGAGGATCCTGAAATTCTGGAACTGTGTGAAACCCTACTATGTGATATCCAATCCTTGGTGGTTTCCGTTTTGAATGGAGTTGACAGAGGGGTAAAACTGCCTTGACTATAAGGCACAGTACCAAGGTTTCACCTGAGGACGGACTGAATCTTTTGACTACGACTGCTGGCAGGGATTGGCTCACACTCTTGAATCTTGATCACAATGTGAGAAAGGAGTTGACACATTAATCCATCAGCTAGATTTTAAGAAATAATTGTAATTACTCTGTAGACGTGGCTTATGTAAACTCATGGTGGTTGGCCAAAAAGGGGTTTTCAGAACTGATTATTTTAAATGAGGAAAACTATCCATACAAATAAAAGTCCATTGTTTTTATATTTCTATTCTTTTAGCTTATTTTTTGGGCATTTTCAGCCTTCATTTTGATAGGACAGCAGAAGATATGAAAGGGGGAATGACATGCAGCAAAGGGCCACAAGTTGGAGTCAAACCCGGTATTGAGGAGTATGTGGGCGCCTGCTCTATAAGTCCATTCTTTACCATTAAGTGAAGCTACAATAAATTACTTATCTCATTTGTTCAAAGTGGACAAAATTATACAAAATTACTATAGATGTTGAAGTGGGATTTGCCAATTAATTCAAACCAGGTCCTAATCAGCATGAATGGAAGACTGGACTTTGTTCCCTAATGAGATGAAACTCAAAACATCCCTGGACTTGAAATTAGCGGATGTCCACATTAAAAGTTCCATGCTGTGTGTTCATTCATATAGTAAGTTATCTCCTCTTTTCATAATAGCAGCGGGGACTGTGAGCTAGTACAAGAGCACATAATTTACTCTTTTTTTGTTAAAGCTTTTCTTCCCAGTTCTTTGTGGAATTGGTGTAAGATGATACCATCTACAGAATTTTTTGAACATATTTTAGTCTTTTTTTATGACATCTTCTTCTTCTTCTTCTGTCCACACCGAAATAGTTGTTTATTTATGAAAAGGAAAAAAATCTCACTGAAGGAAAATAAGTATTTTTCCACAATGAACACAATGTTCTTTTGTAATTTCTGTACTAGTCACATCTTGTTCATTGTAATGTTTTTGTGTGTGTGTGTGTGTGTGTGTGTGTGTGTATGTGTGTGTGAGTGATATTAGTAACTTGAACCTAAAGGCACAGAGTGAGGCTTGTGTGTTTTTCTTTGTGTCTTTCATCACAGGCACTCTGTTTGAGCACATACACAATTGTCCGTGCTCTGAATACATACACACACACACACACACACACACACACATTTCCATTGCCACTCTGTAGGCTGCACATTCCAACACCCATGAATATCACAAACCAGCAGTCTTGCGATCCTTGCCTCACATTTGTGACTATATTTGTGCGCTTGCTGATGACCGCAGTGAGACTTTGTGCAAATATCTGTGGCCGAGCCGGAGGAGCTGCTGGTGGAAACAGAGAGAGAGAGAGAAAGAGAGGCCATTGTTCAGCTCTGTGTTTTTGTGTCAGATATTATGACAGGATGAATAGCCGAAAGAACCTGATTGTGATTTGCTGTAATGTGACACGCTCGTCTTATAAATTATGTGTGTGAGAAAGGCAGAGAAATGCAATTTACCCAACTAAAGTAGTGGTAGTTTGTTTTGTTAAAAGTAAGACTTTCTTCTTCACATTTGCCCTGCATTTGTGTGTCTCTTTCCTCAAAGCAGCAACAGGGGGCAGGGTGCTGTGAGGCGGGGAGGGTAATTGTCTCAAGGTGTGGAGAGAGCTCAGCAGGCTGATACTGCTGTTCTGCTCCCTGCAGTGTGTCATTGTAGTGTCTGTGTGTGTGTGTCTGTGTGTGTGTGTGTATGTCTGTGTGTGTGTGTGTGTGTGTGTGTGTGTGTGTGTGTGTGTGTCGCCCAGCAATGGTGGTGAAAGTCAGGTAAAAACTCCACTCAGACAAAGAAGAGGGGGAGGCAGTACTCACCAAATGAATAAAAAAAGTTAAGGGAAAAAAATGACAATTTTTTAAAGAAATTGATTCAGGGAGAGTTTCAGGGAGAATTATTAACAATCAACAGAAGGAAAACAAAAACATAGAGAATTGTAAAACACAAGCGTAGTATGAAGCATAATAAGCCACAGGCAAGAAAATTTGGGAAGTCTGCGTGTGTGTGTGTATGTGTGTGTGTGTGTGAAGCAGGGTGTTAGAGCCCCAGTGGGGGTTTCTTCCAGAGTTCATCCCTCTTGAACGAGGGAAGGAAGGGGAGGAGGAGAGGGAGAAGGGTGAGGCTGTCTCTCCTATACAAACTATCCAGACTCCGGGCCAGAGTGGTTTGCCTGCAGCGGAGTCCCACTTCAGTGTGACTGAACTATCCAATAAGCTCTGGGAGGGAAGATAACTGAATCCATTTTGAACCAAATTGAATTAGATACCCACACATGCCAAGACCAAATGGAAAGAGAAGCTTTTAGAAATAAATAAAACTGCAATGGAGAGACATAGAGACTATTGAGAAAGAAAAAGAAGGAATGATGTGGGTACTGAAAATTAACAGACTTCTAGCTTAAAATTCAACTCGAACACACCACTATTTCCACCCCAAATTGCAATAATAAAACATGTAATAAAGTCCTTGTCTTGTATTTCATCCATGTTCTGCACCCTTTCTATCTTATCTTCTGTGACATTTTATTTAATGGGTCTGCAAATTCTTAAAGACTTCTCAGGAATTTTCCTGGAAAGAATTGTCATTTGGCACTAATATCCAGACAGTGTTACACTTTACACAATTAATTAATCCCAATTAGGTGCCAGAACCTGCCAGGATTTGTCTACATACAAACATGCAACATAACATTAAAATTAGAAATCAATTAGGAATTAATATGTATTTGTTTTTTAAGTGGGAAGTAATTTTAAAGAATTAGTGCGTAACTTTTTGATATCAGTAAAAGTCTGTTACATTCAAGGTATTGCCAAATGAGTTGTTACATAGCTAATTAAGCTCCACACAACTCTCTCTGTATTTCTCAGGATGGCTGTGTTCAGAAGAGTCTAGCGTCCTGTGACTTTCCTGCATAAAAATGCAACACAATACTCTAGTAATATGCTTTTAAGTTGGTGGGAAATTGCAAGAACTGAATGTGTGTGAACAGGTGTGTTTCTGTGGTCACTTTAATCCTATTGCACTGTACAGAAATCACAGGAGAGCATCCATTTACAGTGAAAGCTGTCAAAAATTATCAAATGACACTCACTAAATTGCCTCTCTTTCTCTGCACTTTTCCTACTTGCTCCGAGCAAACTCTGTGAGGTGGAGTTTTTTGCTAAAAGTGGTAGAGTTGTACTGTTTGAAAGAGAGGGAATGCTCCCTGATGTGCTGAAACAAAAAGGGAATTAATTCATAACTTAATAATAATGGACATAATGCAGAATATGAATTATGAAGAGGCAAGTTGGAAAACTTGAAGGAGAAACAGGGGAAGGAGAGAAACTTGGGTGTTTGGCCAATCAGAAAACAGATATACACCCCCTTGAGTACTGCGTCCCTCCCTTTTCTTCTTCCCCGACCCCACCTCCTTTTTACGTGCTGAGAGAGCATGCGGAGACTCGGCTGAGTCTGTGGTGGAGTGTAAGAGGCCCAGAGAGCCAGCGAGAGAGGAACTGAGATCACTTAAAGCAGTGAAGTCAAAGCAGGCAGGCCAGCAAGTTATCTGGGAACAGAGACTTTAAAATAAGTTTGGGTTGTAGAGCAGAAATAAGAGGACTTGGATTGGAAGAGACAGGACAGGCTGTGAGGGGTCAACAAGAAACTGACATACAGAAAGGGAACACCTGGACCAAGCAGGGCATTAAGTTGCTTTCATTCACAGGAACCTTTTTCTCAGCTTTGCAGTCTCTCAGTTTGGCTACAGAACAAAAGTTGTGTTTGCTGTGATTTTGAGCATGTTTGATTGTATGGAGGCTCTGGGGCTGGCCCCGCGGCCCCTCTTTGATGTGTCTGGACAAGGCTCCTGCATGCTCGGCAAGGCCACCCCTTACTTCTCTGGCCTAGACCCCTTTGCCTGGGCCGGGACCGGCAGCATTCAGTGTGAGTACTCCATCAGAGTGGAACAGAGCAGCTGTCTGTGTGTGTGTGTGTTCTTATCAGAGTCCTGGTTTTGTTATCCTAGAGCTCTCTCCACAGGAAGAGTCAGATTCCTTTCGATTCTCTGTACCCATTCTCACCCTGGTTTTTGTTTGTTTATGTGCTTAGTGTGCTTTGTGAGAGTGAGTGAGTTGGGGAGTGCATATTTATACATCATCATGTTTGTTTTCTTTATGAATGACTTCTCATGATTGACAGCTCTTTTAAACAATTTGGGACTTGACCCGGGGACGTGTCCAGAAAACAGCAATGTCCAAAAAGAAACAGCACTGACAGATTGCTGAGAAGGCAAATGGGCCTTGAAATCACATGGTTATGATTTGGCCAATATACCTACAGTTAGAAACAGATTACAAAAGAATGTAGATATGTATGGGATAATTATAATTTCACGTTATGAGCAATCTTATAGATAGTTTAGATTTGTGTTCCCACTTATGCAATCGGAATAAATTAATTTGATCAATATTCTTTAGAGGAAAAGATGATTCTTCAGAATAAGAACTCAGTTGTTAAAAGATAAAATATGAATCAATTGACATATAAGCTGTTTCCTAACACAGGACTAAATATTCTTTTGACAACTCCTCAAAAGAGAGGAGACAAGGTGCAGATTGCATCAGGTATTATGATATAGTGCCACACAGGAGCAGTCCCACAGCCAAACACTGCAAAGATAAATGAGAAAAATACACTATATGGAAAAATAAAAAGTATGCAGGCCTATTGTTATTGCTATGGACTTTATTTTCAGACTCCTTCATTACACTTGGCTTTGTGGCTTGGAAAATCAAACAATGACTCTATCTATCAATAGAAACTGACTTGTTGAAATCTATTTATATGTGTCACCGAGCTGAGCGAAACAATTTTTATGTTCACAATATCTTCTCCCCTGTGGGATGTCCCCACTGAACACCTTGAGTCTATTTATCTTCAGTAATTATTTAGATACCAGGGCATCAAGCACGGTAAGGTCCTCAGTGCTCACTAATGATGACGGATGAGCAGTCAGGATGACAAACACCACAGCAGGGCCTGTTTCAACTCGCTAAGGAGCTTCGCCAGATGCCAGCCTGACAGACAAATGTCCACAAATGTCCATTAATCATTTTTTCTTTATATAAAATTCGGTTTTGTTTCTTTAGTGTACGTTTCTGCATGTTCACTGACTGACCAAACTGGTTTGGGGAGAGAGATTCAGCCCCTTATTCAAAACTGTGATGATTTGCTACTTTTCTCTGTTTTATATCATTAACAATGAATCATTGAAAAATGAATATGTTTTAGACTGTTGGTTGAACAAAACAAGATGTTTAAAGCTGACATGGCGGACACTGGAAAATGACAACAGGCATTTCTAATGTGTTTTATGTTTTAAATCAGACAGATTTCACATTTTAAAATAATTTCAGTCAGACTGAACTGACTGTACTGTACTGTACTGAACTGTAACGAAAGAGAATATTATTGTTTACCTCTTGAGTCTCAGACATTTGCCTATGTATATTCCAAGCAAATACAACCTATTAGTACTTTCTATAATTTCCACTGACCCTTTCCTATAACTGATAACTTTGCTAATATCAACATTTAGACTTTTCTTTAGTGTACAGTATACATAGTCTCATTGGACAGTAAATTAAAGTGTTGCTTTCAGTGAATGTGTACTGTTGACACACTGTGACTCTAAATTCCTGAGAGCATTTTGGAGTTCACTCTCCTGTGTGTGTGTGTGTGTGTGTGTGTGTGTGTATGTGTGTGTGTGTGTGTGTTAAGGGGGTCATCTTTTCCTGTGTTTTTTTTATGTGAGGCAGTTCAGCACCTCTCTGCCTTCCTTTGTTTCAACGTCAGGAGGCATTAAAGGCAGGAGGGACATGCCAAAGTCTGTCCGTTCTCTCTGTCACAGCTACTTGCAGTGATGGGGGGTTCTCTTATATGTGATATTTGTTTTTCTCCTCTTTTGAAGATCCCCTCTTTCTACACATGATCTTCCTCTTCCAATAGTGTGTATTCGTGTGTTTGTGTTTGTTTGTTTGTGTGAGCGTGCGTGTGTGCGTGCGTGCGTGTGTGTGTGCTCATGTGTGCATGTGTGTTCCTCCGAGCAATAATGTGGGTGTATTCTTTGCTCACACTTGGCTCAGTTTACACGCCGTGTTTTGTAACCAAGATCTTTTAATGATTCAATTACAATTACAAAGGGTCAATTAAGAGATTAGGCAGTGTGGGGCATGGGCAGTTAAAAAAGATGAGGGCTGAAAGAAGAGTAGAGGGATGAAGTTGGATTTGGGATTAAACTCCCCTCAGTAACTCTTTGTATTTTGGTGTTTTAGGCCTTGAGGGGAAACGCTCTCCACTTCTTTCAGTGATTAAATGGGTTGGAACCCTTCAAAGCTTGTTTAACAATGCTTCTAGACCATCATATTTTTGGTGTTTTAGGAGGAGCGGCTAACTAATACAATGGGAATGTTTTTATGGGTTCTTCAAAGCTTGTTTAAAAAGCTTCTGGAAGATATTTGTCTGATTTATAAGATAAAAAAATATAGTTATAAGTACAATGGGAATGCTTTTACAGTAGCAGAAAAAGACCGAAGATATTTGTCTGATTTATAAGATAAAAAAATGATAATCAAAGCTTGTTTAACAATGCTTCTAGACCATCATATCATCACATAGGAGGAGAGCGGCTAACTATAATACAATGGGAATCACTTTTACAGTCTGAAAAAAACGAAGAAAATAAGATAAAAAATATAGTTTTAAGTATTGTCTACATGTTTTATTTCTTGGACTAGAAGTGATCTAGGTTATTATGTTGGCTGGACATGCAATAGTATCACTAGTCTGTAACAAAATGAGGTAATCTGTGTGTCTCGGTCATGAAATAACCAGTCAGTGTGTGATGTGCTCAAAGAAAGTCGACATTCTTGTAGCTGTAAAACTAGACATTAACAAAGCATCTTGAAAAACAGAAAAGGGCAGTAACACAGATCACAACCCTAACCAGGTTATTTTACTTCAAAACACTAGATTAACCGATTTAGATAAATTGTCAAGATTTGAAATTACACATTTGGAATGTGTGTTTATACATTAGTGTGATTTAATTTGGTGTTTTTGACACTGTGAGTGTGCCAGAGAAGTCACAGAGTGAAGAAAGGCCAAAGCAAAGCAGATTTTCAATACGCAAACAGTGGAGTGGCTGGGTGGTCAGGACAAAAAAAGGTTTCAAGTTACAACCTACCCTGCAAGTAAGATAAGTTGCATATAAGTGCTGTATGAATTCATCAACACAGAAAAAAACACAGTCTCATTTCTTTCTTTCTTTCTTTCTTTCTTTCTTTCTTTCTTTCTTTCTTTCTTTCTTTCTTTCTTTCTTTTGTGGCGTAATACTTTCCCCATCAACAGCCACACATCCCTCTCTCTGGTCAAAAACAAGATTAACAAACAAGTCATGTCAGATTATTTAGTTACTGTGAATCATGCAAAAACAATCACTCAATAGCAATCAATTATTATCACATTATTACCCTAATCTGGTTATTCTCCATAATCAGGTTACAGTTTGTGTGTTACAACATAAGGCATTCACCTTTGACTCTGAACGCCTTCAGACTCATCTGTTGGGAATGCACACACAACAAATACTGAAGGTTAGACGATGAGTAGATCTGATCTAAACCCTTTCATGATAATAGCATAGCATAACAATGTTTAGAATAGCAATCATTTTGCAATTGCGGGACTCTTATAAATGCTACAGGAACAATCCAAGGCTGCTCACTGGTATCATCAATGAGTTGTGTTCCAACTTGTCTTCAATAGTGGCGTCAAAGCTTCCAGCTATGTCTTCACTTCGGCCTAACGACTCTGAATTATTAGTCCAACCAAAAGGCTTTTAAACAATTTCAAATCCTCATTGCCTGATTTGTAGCAGAAGATGTGTTTGAGAAACCATGTTGGCTCCCAGTGTCGTATTCAGGGTGCCCAGTATGGAGGTGGAAGACTCTGTAATATCAAATAAGGGCAAAAATAGGGAGCTGGGTTTATTGGGTGTTATAAAAAAGAAAGGATGTATTGTATGTATGATGATGAATGGGAGGGACAAACCTAGATTTAACAGCCTGTCCCGTAAACGCACCCCCCACCCCACACACAAAAAACAAAGCTTAACTCTGTCACCATGAAAAACTAAATATTACATCAATGTTGTTTTCCAGGTTTTGTCCTAAACCTCACCTTGAATTACACAATGTCAAGCTCAAGTGAGTGTGAATTGTGACTTCCTGAAGTTTCGTTTTTTTGTCTACCTCTGAAACTGTTTAAGAGTCTGCAGGTTTCATGAGATTGTCCAGGATTTCTGTTTTTGTAAGTGAGTTTGTGCAAATGTGTGTCTTTGTGCACCGATTTTGTGTGTGTGTGTGCGTGTGTGTGTGTGTGTGTGTGTGTGTGTGTGTGTGTCTGCCTCCTTTTTAAGTTGTTGGTGCTGTGGCTTTTATGGAGCCATATCCTGGACATTAGCCTGGTTTTCACAGCCTTCCCTTCAAAAGCCGCTGCTTATGACAGGAAGGACTCCTCCTTCTGCCAGGGCAGGAAGGCAGGCGAGGACAGAGGGGGGAAGAGGGTTATTAGTGAGGGTTGAGCTAAGGGGGTGGGGTGGGAGGGTGGCATGGGGGGTTATGGGAGGGAACACTGATATTGAACTTAGAACATCTGATGAAAGGGATTGTCACTCAGATCTCCCCAATCTCCTCCCTGCTGTTGTGGTAATTACTAGCTCAGCATATTTGAGGTTGTGGCTCTCCCCCACTGTTTATCTGCTCATGAATTATAACAAAGTACAATTCACACATACATTTAACAATGACAAGTATAGGCCATGTCACATAATCAGAATTTAATTTACAATTTGGATTAAGTCTGCCATTTGAAATCAACCTCCCACTGTTTCTGTAAGTGTTGTCGCACTCAAAGTCACACTAAAACCCCTCAAACGCACAGTCCAACTGACCTGTGGTCCCATGAAGCAGCCCCCACACACACATAGTCACATGTTCACACACATTCCACAGTATGCTGAGAGGTTATGTAAAAACAGAATTTGCCATCCAAATTTGTCTTGAGGACTAAGGATAAAAGAAATATGAGTCGAAATTGCTCTTTTGCTGATCTTTGAATTTTGATGTGTTTTTACAATGATCTAAGTCACAAAGGTATTTCTCAAATTTCTGGTTTGGCTCAAAAAATAAACAAGTAAAATATGTTTTGTAATAATACCACAGTCTTAAGCATTATCCTCCACTCCTTTGCGGTGCAAGGCTCTTTGGAGCCTCCAGGCCAATGTCTAGTTCAATGAGATGTATGATGTTGGCAGGTTGAGCCAGGCTGCAGGCCCTACAAGCCATATGCCACACTGTGTAGACCACACAGCCACTCCAAGAGGAATGAAAAAACACCTTCAATATCAGTGTAAAACGAACCACATGTTCAGTCTGTTCATGTGTTTGTGTACTGCAGAAGTTAAGCAACTGCAGCTGGATGACACGTGGTGTCAGTCACTGTGTTTTTATTCTCATGCACTCATTAATACAGAATGATAGATCAGTTCTTATGGCTGATGGCACAAGTAACATACCATCTCTGCGAGTATAAAATGGTTAACTATGTTGATTTCTAATATAGTAACTGCGCAAACAGTATAATAAAAAAATATTGATGTTTCCTAATTCTATTAACATTTTTTTATTTTCCTAATGCAAGTAAACTACTCAGGCCTGAAATTGTCATTCCTGTACTTTAACACTTAGGCATCAGAGCTGAGTTGTCTGCTTTCAGAGGGGTTTCAATTGTCTAAACAGGGATGTGTTGATCTGACAACAAACAGTGGAGAGGAGGAAAGTTGGAAGACCAAGAAACACGAGTAGATCAAGTTAAGTACATGTTACATGTAAGCTGAAAAACACTCTATTCGTCCAGTGACAGGTTATATTTATAGTTTGGATTGCATGTGAAGCTCTGCAAAGGAGCTTTATCCAGCTAGCTGATGGCGCTGATTTATATGAGTAATCTTGTCTGTTCTGCGTCCAATAGAGGTGTGCTGATTGATGTTGTGACATGCTAAGGGGTTACTTGTAGGTTAAGAAGAAAGAGGTATTTTTTTAAAGCCAAGGCTGAGGCTGAGCTCAGTTTAGGGTGTGATGACAGCAGCTTGACAGTTTTTGGCTTCTCTCCTTCTTTCTTCACGCCAGGTAAAGTCCCCCCCGCCTCCCCTTCTCCCTCACTCTCACCGCCTTCAGCCCAGTGTCTCTCACCCTGTCTCCCTGCGTCATGTTTCTGGGAGTCACGTCCCTCCTCACCCGCTCTCACCACCCTCAGACAGTGTCAGTCACTACCTCTCTCCTGGCGCCAGATGCAGCTTCTCTGTTTCAGTGGGAAGTATTTTTCGCTCTTTCTCTTATTTGTTCTCTCAGGGCCACTCTTACATTGTCAGTGTTACTATATAAACAAAAATAGTGATCAAGTTACAATGCCACTCATTCAGCTCCACCTCCCACACCTGGGCTCCCCAAGATGAATACTACTAATACTAATTTGTAGGCGTGGGGGGAATCGATACAGCATAGTATTGTGATATTTTCCATGGCAATACTGTATCGATACAAAGACGTCAAGTATTGATCTTTTATTATATATGTGTTGGTCAGTTTGTCTGCTTGACAATCCCATTCTGCAGTAATAGAATTGAAGTGAGATGAACAAGCAGACAAATGTATCTTTAAACAAAACAGATGTTAACAAAGTTTCCTTTTGTGGACATAATTTAAAAATTGGGAAAAATTTGAAGATGGAAAAAAGGTAATAAATTGCAATATATCGCAGAATATTGCAATATGTTTAAAAATGCAATAATATTGTATTACGACATAAGTATCATGATGATATTTTATTGTGAGACCTCTGGTGATTCCCACCCTTACTAATTTGGTCTATTTGGACTAATCAGAAAATAGTGAAAAGTGCCTGAAGCCCAAGGTGCTGTCTTCATATTGTTTATTTAGTCCGATTAGCAGTCGTTAAAAAAAGTACACATTTAGGTCAGTAATTGTGAAATATAACAATTGGGAGAAATACATGTAGCATAAAGTATAAATAGTATAAAGCAAAATGAATACGTACACATCACAAAGGGGATTAGTTTTAACAACATTACAGCCAGCTGAACATAGGCTGCACAGCCAAACTGTCAGTTGTTTACTCTCGTTTAAATGTTGAAATAGAAGAAACTATTTAATGTCACATTGCTGAATGCTCAATGTTTTTAATTACAATGTCTTACGAATATCTTAGATAAGATAAATGACATTAATATTGTTTGAGCCCACTGTGGGACTTTAAAACAACAGAAATGTTCAAATCAATGCACGTGTAATCAAAAAATGAATGGGAAATAGTGTGTAGTGATCCCAGCTGGTGTGTTTTTGAGAAACAGTTTGCCTAGTGATTAATATACACACCTCCATTAAAGACTTACACACTTACATACCTCTGTGTAACCAGTTGAACTAGATATCTAGACAAGTTAAAATATATAATTACCCAGTTAAAAATTAGGTTTTATTTCTCACTTTCTTGAAACATTTAGTTTATATGATTAAAGCTGCAGGACAACAGCTGTTAGTACTGCTCAGAAACAGGATTAAGTCAGTCATGATTAATTGAATGTCATATTTGAACACATTTTTGAACTTTAAAGCCAGCTGCTGGTCATGTAGTTAGCAATAGCCTTCTTCAGTCAAGGTCAAAGTTAAATGGTCAGGATTTTATTTAACCTCTCGGCCACTGGGAAGTTTCTGTCCTCGGGCTCACCTCCTTCCTTCCCCTTAGTTTCTCTTTTCATTTTCCCCTCTCTGTTTTTAAGTTGATTATTCCTTTGTGCCTTTGCCCTCTCTGTTTTTTGAAACCTTACCACTCTTGTTAATGACAGGCTGTGGGTTCAGGTTAGGGTTGCTGCGATGGGGTGGGGGCCACATTTGGTTCAGTCCTGTGCTATCCATTGAAGGAAACAGGAGGGGCTGTGACTTTGGGGTTTTCTTTATTTTTACTAGGAAGGGATCATAGGATGGAGCTGTTGATGTGAATAGCTGCCCAAGGTGACTGGATCCCAATAAAGAGGCCGTCAGCCTGGCCGGGGGGCCTCCTTCCCATCCCAGACACAACCTTTATAGGGCCGCTTATGAGCCTGGGCAACTATTAAACCCTGTCCAGCCTGCACTGAGGAATTTAGGGCCAGGAAACAAGGGAGTGGGGGTCGGAATGGGCAGAGGGAGGTGAAGTTGGGGTGACTGAAGGTAAAAGTTGAAAGGCATGTTCGAAGGAATCTGGTTGTTCTTTAGTCATCACCTTCAAATGTGTACCAGGCGTGTTTCATTCTTTTTATGTGTTAGGAGTAGGGTAACACAGTCTTAATCAGCTCAACATACTTGTCTCTGCATCTGCTTCACATTGTTTGTTTTGGACGTTTTCATTAGCAGCAGTTGAATGACTTTTGCCTGTCGCCAGCAAATGGTGTTATACAGTGTGCCATTTTCTTTAGCGAGACAGCGAGAAAGAACAGAGGGAGACAGCCGAGTCTCATAAACATCCCGCCTCTGTTTGTTCACATGGGGCTGGAGATATATAGGCAGGTCTGGTTGGATAGCCTTTCAAATAAAAATGTGAGCTTGTGCATGTGTGGCGCGCACACAAACACACACACACACACACACACACACACACACGCACACACACACACACACACACAGATGCAAAAATTCAGTTGTCAGTCAAAAGTCAACAGAGGTATGCTGCTCCCCGACTCACCAGTAAATGGAGAAGCCAATCAAATCTCAGCTGCCAATCAACATTTTATCAGGAGGGCCATCTGGCCATCAGCTAATTGTGTCTCTTTTAAGTCCCTGTCAATCAGCAGTCCCCCCCCCTCCCTTTTCTCTTAAAAATGTCTGCCTTTGAGCTTGCCTTCTGGCTCCAAGGGGTGGCTTGCATGTGGTTGGGGGTTGTTTGTTGACTATTTCTCTTTATCAGTTGGCGCATTAACTTCTATCAAATTTCAAAGAACTTATGTAAACAATATGTTCTGATATAATAAGAGTTTATTTTTTCTCTTTCTGCAGCGGTAGAGACCCAGAGCACCAGCTCAGAGGAGATGGTGCCCAGCTCTCCTTCTCCTCCTCCTCCTCCTCGCATCTACAAGCCATGCTTTGTGTGCCAGGACAAGTCATCTGGTTATCACTATGGAGTAAGCTCCTGTGAGGGCTGCAAGGTGAATGAAGCCAGAAAGACATGAAGACTTTACAGGAAATGTATGAAGTGAACAGCTGATATTCTGCTGAAAAGCAATTAGAGCCTGACAGATGTCACCACTGTATAGTGCTGTTTTTGTTCAGCTGCCCTCTAGTGTATCTGTATTCATACTGCACATTATTAATGTAACAGAGCTAAACACTGTGCTGTATTTACCAGCAAATGGTTATGGCATCTACTGTAAATTGAATAAAGCTGTTATTAAAGTGGTGATTTAGAGTTTAAAAATAAATAAATAAGCATTGAACCAAGAATATCTGTAAATAAATGAATTGCAATCAATTTAATATTTATTGAGATATTTCAGTCTGGACCAAAGCAGTTGCGGAACTGACATTTCCATCCCTGAGATTTTCTGAGATCTTATTTAGAGCATATTTTCTGTTATAAAGCAGTGTACGAGACAGTTTCTTTTATCGGTTTCAGGGTTTCTTTCGGCGCAGTATACAAAAGAACATGGTGTACACCTGCCACCGAGACAAGAACTGTCAGATCAACAAAGTGACCCGCAACCGATGTCAGTACTGTCGACTGCAGAAGTGCTTTGAGGTTGGCATGTCCAAAGAAGGTGAAAAGAAAATATTGGCCTCAATCAATTGTTAGAAAATAATACTTTACTATCTATCAAGCTAATGGGGAGTATGTGCTTTTAATGTGTGTCACCTTGTGCCTGTGTTTTCCTGTAGCGGTGCGTAATGACAGGAACAAAAAAAAGAAGGATGTAAAGGAGGAGGTGGTGCTGCCAGATAACTATGAGTTGAGTGGAGAACTGGAGGAGCTGGTCAACAAAGTCAGCAAAGCTCACAAAGAAACCTTTCCATCTCTGTGCCAACTAGGAAAATACACCACAGTGAGTTTTCTTTACTGCATAATCACACCCAACCCTAAACACTCACACTCCACTCAAGCATAGCTCACCGCTTTGCCAAAAAGACAAACACTGTATGGATTCTGCACAGCCACACAGACAAAAAGTCTCCTTCTTTCTCTCTCTCAGAATTCAAGCGCTGACCACAGAGTACAGCTGGACTTGGGCCTGTGGGATAAGTTCAGTGAGCTGTCCACTAAGTGCATTATAAAGATTGTGGAGTTTGCCAAGCGGCTACCAGGCTTCACTACGCTCACCATCGCTGACCAGATCACCCTCCTCAAATCTGCATGTCTGGACATCCTGGTACCAACAACATGCTCCTATTACTCCTCCTTTTTAACCAACTCTTCTTCCACCCCTTCCACCTTCGTTAAGCTTTCATTTGTCACGCTGCCTAACTTGTCGATGATTCTGAACAGCTGCCATGAATTGTTATTTGGAGTGACTTTCTTTATCATTTTACTAACGGACAATATTTGTTTTTTTCGTCTCTGTCTTGGGATTTTCTTCCCCCTTTTAGATGCTGAGGATATGCACTCGCTACACCCCGGAACAAGACACAATGACCTTTTCAGATGGCCTGACTCTCAACAGGACCCAGATGCATAACGCTGGCTTTGGCCCGCTCACAGACCTGGTGTTTAGCTTTGCTGGTCAGCTGCTGCCTTTGGAGATGGATGACACAGAGACGGGACTACTCAGTGCCATCTGCCTCATCTGCGGAGGTAAGGTTGTGACTACTAGCATGCTATTATTAGCTTACAGCCTTTAAAGATGTTGCTTTGTTTCATTGTTTAACAATTTAATCGCTACCATTTCTTTAACTCTTCAAATTGGTCTCTTTTTCTCATTGTTTCAGACCGTATGGATCTAGAGGAGCCCCTAAAGGTAGACAAGCTGCAGGAGCCGCTGCTAGAGGCTCTGAAGATCTACACCCGCCGCAGACGCCCAAACAAGCCTCACATGTTTCCCCGCATGCTGATGAAAGTCACAGACCTCCGAGGAATCAGCACCAAAGGTCAGCTGAGGTTCTACATACCAATACCACAGATTAGAAGTAGAGCTGGGTAACAAACACATTTCCTGTACCTACCAAAAAGTGTCCACACTACTGAGGATCAAAACTGTAAAGTACTTTATATTGGCAGTGAATATCTGCTCAGATTTGAATTTTTGTTTATGTTTTTCCTCGGTCAGATTAAAATAAAACGTGGCATTTTTAGACAAAGTTCTGGTACATTTGTTTGTGTCAAGACAACATTTAACATTGTTTTAGTACCAGTATCCATACCTATGTAGGTATCGTTTTGGCACTAGTGTCAACATAGTTAAAATGATGAAGAGCTCCATTCTAAAATAGAAAATAGTGTAATTTAAAAGAGTGGATTTGTGAGTAATTAAAATGTATAAACGTATCCCAAGAATCATTCATGCAAAATAGTATTGTCAGAGAGAATATACCATCGTCTACATATAAGAACACTAAAAAGTGAAAACATGGACATTTTGTGAGCGGCTTCCTCCTGTTGCACCTATTTCATAAACATATTTCAAGATTTCTAGATGTTATTTACTGACTGATTATTGTTGATTCTACAAAAAGAGCCAATCTATTGTATAAAGATAAAAGTTTATCTACTTTATGTTTAAGAATGTGTTTGATGACTGACATGTGAGACATACAGAGAGGCTTCTTGTTCCTTTCCCTCACTGTGGTCAGGCTCAGAGTTCATTTCCTTTCTATGGAAAGAAAGATGGACACTTTTCAAACTGGCTTGAATGAACTCGGGGTTTTTAATGAAAAACTGTCCCCAGGATGTTGTCCTTGCAGCTTTGAGTAAACTGAGCAAAATATTGAAATGGCAGTAAATGCTGTCCTGAATAAATATGTGTTTGTGTTAGGTGCAGAAAGAGCTGTCACACTGAAGACGGAGATCCCAGGCCCCATGCCTCCACTGATCAGGGAGATGCTGGAGAACCCCGAGGCCTTCGAGGACAGCAGTGACTCAGGGGACAGCACCGCAACCGCTCCCCCTGCCATTCAAGCCATCAAACAAGAGGAGAAGGCTACGGATGAGTCGACCATTGAGGAGGAAGAGGAGGAGGAAGAGGAGGAAGAAGAGGACGACTACTGGGATGAGGAGAAGGAGCGAGGGGCGGACAGTGACGGGGAGCCGGCAGCTGGTGTGCAAGAAAGGTGTGACTGGGAAAACGCAGTGAGAGACACAATGATGCTGCCTTCAGATCACTGAGCCTTCGCCAAACAATATCTCTTCCCAGAAACCTCACAGAATTAGGCTCTTATACAACAATAATGTTGCATAAAGCACATATTTAAATATACTGTACATGTTGACTGAAAGGAAAATTTGTTAAATTCAGTTTAGGAAGCAATGAGTGGGAGAACCAAAAGCACTAAATGTCAGCGAAAAGAGCTCCGTGAAAAATCACTGTGCCAAAATGAGACTGTCATAACATATTTCAAAAGTGTTTTGTCTACCAAAAAAGGAACGAGAGGTGGTGGAGAGAAGAAAATGCACTCCTCTGCAATCTATAAGGGCTATGCTTTTGTATAAAATTGATGGTAAAAATACATGGCAACAATAGAACTCAATGTGGTGTCAATTTACCTTTTTTTTACTATTCAGAGATATGCAACTTATTTTTTTATTGTATTGTTTTTCTTAGCATGTCTGTTATGTCTGTATGCCTGTTTGTGGGACTCTGTATTGTTTTTTGTATATTTTTCACTCAGTCCTGTTCACATTTGACTGGACAAGTACGTTTTTTTTATGCTTGTCTTTAATTTGATGTTTTCTGCGATTTGGACACAGTGAAAAGCAATAGGAAAGTTAGAAAAGAGAGCAATACCAAAGAGAGAGGAGCTCACGAGCAGGACTCACAATATGACAAGCATGTGGAATGAAAATCTCTGATGGGTAAAAGATGTTTGATACAAATAAGACTAACAAATAATGCTAAATAAATTCAACAGCATTTCTCCACAAAAAACACACTTACAATTAAAATATACATATATAAATATATACAGTGAGGAAAATAAGTATTTGAACACCCTGCTATTTTGCATGTTCTCCCACTTAGAAATCATGGCGGGGTCTGAAATTGTCATCGTAGGTGCATGCCCACTGTGAGAGACATAATCTAAAAAAATAAATCCAGAAATCACAATGTATGATTTTTTAACTATTTATTTGTATGATACAGCTGCAAATAAGTATTTGAACACCTGAGATAATCAATGTTAATATTTGGTACAGTAGCCTTTGTTTGCAATTCCAGAGGTCAAACGTTTCCTGTAGTTTTTCACCAGGTTTGCACACACTGCAGAAGAGATTTTGGCCCACTCCTCCACACAGATCTTCTCTAGATCAGTCAGGTTTCTGGGCTGTCGCTGAGAAACACGGAGTTTGAGCTCCCTCCAAAGATTCTCTATTGGGTTTAGGTCTGGAGACTGGCTAGGCCACGCCAGAACCTTGATATGCTTCTTACAGAGCCACTCCTTGGTTATCCTGGCTGTGTGCTTCGGGTCATTGTCATGTTGGAAGACCCAGCTTCGATCCATCTTCAATGCTCTAACTGAAGGAAGGAGGTTGTTCCCCAAAATCTCGCAATACATGGCCCCGGTCATCCTCTCCTTAATACAGTGCAGTTGCCCTGTCCCATGTGCAGAAAAACACCCCCAAAGCATGATGCTACCACCCCCATGCTTCACAGTAGGGATGGTGTTCTTGGGCTGGTACTCATCATTCTTCTTCCTCCAAACGCGGTTAGTGGAATTATGACCAAAAAGTTCTATTTTGGTCTCATCTGACCACATGAGTTTCTCCCATAACTCCTCTGGATCATCCAAATGGTCATTGGCAAACTTAAGACGGGCCTTGACATGTGCAGGTTTAAGCAGGGGAACCTTCCGTGCTATGCATGATTTCAAACCATGACGTCTTAGTGTATTACCAACAGTAACCTTGGAAACGGTGGTCCCGTCTCTTTTCAGGTCATTGACCAGCTACTCCCGTGTAGTTCTGGGCTGATTTCTCACCTTTCTTAGCATCATTGAGACCCCACGAGGTGAGATGGAGCCCCAGTCCAAGGAAGATTGACAATCATGTTTAGCATCTTCTATTTTCTAATGATTGCTCCAACAGTGGACCTTTTTTCACCACTAGCACTTTCCAGCCTTGTGGATGTGTACAATTTTGTCTCTAGTGTCTCTGGACAGCTCTTTGGTCTTGGCCATGTTAGTAGTTGGATTCTTTCTGATTGTATGGGGTGGACAGGTGTCTTTATGCAGCTAACGACCTCAAACAGGTTCATCTAATTTAGAATAATAAATGGAGTGGAGGTGGACATTTTGAAGGCAGACTAACAGGTCTTTGAGGGTCAGAATTGTAGCTGATAGACAGGTGTTCAAATACTTATTTGCAGCTGTATCATACAAATAAATAGTTAAAAAATCATATATTGTGATTTCTGGATTTCTTTTTTTTTAGATTATGTCTCTCACAGTGGACATGCACCTACGATGCAAAGACCCCTCCATGATTTCTAAGTGGGAGAACTTGCAAAATAGCAGGGTTCAAATACTTATTTTCCTCACTGTATACTACAAATCTGCAGGGTAGAATCCCATTTCTCCATCTTACCCCTACCCCTTGTCATCACACAATCTCAGGTTGATTCCATAAGAGCCACATTTCACCTGTCAATACAGTATTTTAAGAAAACCACTGATGTGAATGCTCCGACATAATGTGCCCATCTTCAACAAAGAAAAGTTCTTACACCAGGTAAAAGGAACATAAGTTGTTGACTATGCTGTACATGCCCTTGGTATAGTGTGCCCAGATAATATATATAAGCCATAGTAGTTTCATTTTGTATTAGTGAGCAATGAATTATCCAAAAGACATAACCCTGAAAAGCAGTTTACTTCACAGAAAACCTCAGGTGTGTATGTGTGTGCTTGAGTGTGTAACTGAGAGAATTTACCAATACACAGAGTGTAGACGTTGTAGACATGTGATGTTCCCCGTCATTACTAATAATGTTCAGTGAGCATGTATGCAGAAGCCCAATTATTAAAAACGCACATTATAAAGGATTTGTAGCAACAACAAAAAAACTTACCCAAAGACTTCTGTTGGACAATAGGACGTTGATGCCGATGCAAGCTGACCAAGAATCACACGAGCAATTAACTGAGGTTGCAACTGTCCAACATACTTAACAACAAAATCAAAGTTTTACATTGGGTGCTGTGTCCACTGAAGCACAGGATAATAGTTTAAAATGTGTGTTCATGTGTGCTCGTATCTAACAAGTGATGCAATACATGGATTTTGTAAAATAAATACTTATACTTAGTTTTTCATTGAGACTATACAGCTTTTTTTACGCAAGATGTATAATAATTGTCATTATCTGTGTAATAAAAGATGGGGTGAGTCTTACTCAGCTCCTTAATAGTTGTAAGGGAAAGATTCTCCATCAGCATGTTGTCCTTCATGGCATGAACAATTGCAATATGGATGCAACGTATTGTTTTATGGTTTGTTGACATGAGGGATAAAAAAGATGAAGCTAGTGTGATAATATCCTAAAAAACAGGACTGTATGTTTTCGATAAATCATAGATGGAGATATTTACTTCCTGAATGAGCAGAAAACAGATCCTACTTGACCATAGTGGTAACACCAGCAGCTTTGAAGCAGTGACCATGTATACAAGTTAGATAAGTCTTTAGCACCAGATGCAAAACCATCAAGTACAGAGAAGTTGGTTTAAAGAGTAAATAATCAACACCAATGCCATAATGATGTTATTAGACTGTTAAATTGTCATTTTTTATATTATAGGATGGAAACATCACAATCATATGACTGAGGTAAAAGAAAAGAGTTATCTTCAGTGTTTTTCTTCACTCTGTTTCTTTATCCGTCTCTCACACACACACAAATGAGGATTTTTGCACACAAAACACATGTAGTTTATAAAAGTTATTGTTATAAATGAAACTACTTAACAATATGACGGTCTGCAAGTCAAGTACAGCTGAAATGATTAATCAATTAAACACTGGTGCAATAGGTAAGCAATGAAAAAGGTCATAAAGGCCTCAACTGTGTTGTGAACATGTGAGTTGGAAAAATAAAAAAGACCAAAGATATTACATTACAATACATTTGGACAAAAACAAACAGCATTCATTCATAGAAATTTTATTAAGGTAATTGATGTAAAATATATTCTCTTTGTGTTGTGTGATAGAGGTCATTTCATGCTGGAACGATCTGATCTCTGATACATTTTGTTGTTGTTTTTTAACTGATGTCTTTTTATAAACACAAGCTTTACCTCCATGTTCAGGGATTCAGACACCTCATCAGTTTTACTTCACTTGGACTTAGACCAAAAAAACTCTGACACACACACACACACGACTGGGCTGATCTGTTCATGTTTTTACATTTAGTTTTTTTCTTATTTGTTGCTTGTCATTGTCTTTCTTGTATTTTGATAAA
Organism: Etheostoma perlongum; assembly: GCA_026937815.1. Lineage (NCBI taxonomy): Eukaryota > Metazoa > Chordata > Actinopteri > Perciformes > Percidae > Etheostoma > Etheostoma perlongum. The sequence continues at coordinate 5,059,499 of CM049374.1, read as the reverse complement.
GGGCGCTTACAGTTCTTAGACCTTTCAGCGTCCAGTTGTCATCTTCTTTGCCATCACTTTAGATTTACACAGAAAGTAATAGGATGAAACTTATTAAAAATGCAGACTGTTATCAACATGTATTTATCATCATATTTTATTGAAGAACCCCATCTCTTCAACAGAAGCTCAGATCAACAAACAAAAATTCATAAATTAACTTTCAGGTTCTTAAAATCTGACGCTGTGTTCCACAAGCTGCAGCTCTACATTTCACACTTTTCTGTAAACACACACACAACCACACTTTTGACACGGTTTCAAGATTCACACCCACATGCAGAGGTTACGGGCTGATATGTAGATACGCCACCAAAACAAGATGTATTAAATCAAAGCTTACATCAACAACGCTTTTCTCAAAACAGTTGCAATCAGCTAAAAATCCTAGAAAATCTAGGGATTACAAATGGAGTCTAAAATAAACTGAAATTATTTTTAAGTCTAAAGGAGTTTAATTAATCCGTAATAACACCATTTCCCATACTATTTCTGGACATGTAAGACTTATACATTGTGCTACTGTCTTTGAATATGGACACCTATGAGGTAAAAGCTGTGCACTATAAATTTGACCTTTGTGAAGGCCGTTTTATACATGAAACGCTACAAAACCAAAACAGAATAATTCCAAGGGGTTTTTATGACCCACATGAACCTGCATCACAGTGGTAAACAAGCACCTTGCCATCCATCTTTCTTTTTGTTACCACATGGGGGAGTCGGCCAGCTCACTGCAGAGAGAAAGAGGATTCAAAGTTTTACAGACTGAGCATATAAAAATAAACAGACAACACTGCTAGTAAAAATTCAATGTCTCAACTCCTGGTGATCTACTGTGTGCATAGCATACACTTATTTGATCATATCTATTTTTACTCTTATTACACTATTAGTTGTACTCTCAAGTGCTCTCTTAATCTTCCTACAACAGAAGAAAGTGCCCGGTAAGTGGAACGACAGCTTTTTTTAAACAGCAACTGGTCGGCCAGGGAGGAGTGAATGAAGTCATCACATCATATTTTATGAGAGGTGGTGGAGGAAAACAGGGTGTGTACTGTGTGGCTGGTAAAAAGACAGAATTGTCACCTCAGGATGGGGTCGATGAGTTCTAATAGGACCAGTTGCTTCCCTTCACCATACTCCACACAGTGCTGCCTTGTCAAATCCTGAGTGAAAAGGCAGAAGCAGAGATGGATGTAAACTGCAGCTCTATCTGTTGTTTAATAATATACACACCCAACATATTTGTGTAAAAACCAATGACATGGATCAGTGTTTTTATTTTTCTAAATCTACCACTGAATTACATTTATTAGCATCTAAATGCCTTCATATATTTCTTAGTTGTAGAATTTCAAATATAATCTTTATCACATTTCAAAATGAAGTGTTTTGAATGAAGTGCATTTTACTGTTGTGGATTTGTAACAGATTAAGAGCTTATAACTGATCTCATTTGAGTGAAAGCATTTACATATAAACTTGTTCAGCTTGTAGCAAGACTGTTGGTTACACGGTAGCTAAATGGAGTCTGTAGTCCCTATTGTCTAAAACCCTAATCTTTGACCTCCAAGTCGGGTTAATAATAGATTACTAGAGCAATAAGAACACATTTTTTTTGTATTCAGAGATGTGAAAAATATGTGATTGCCATAAGATGTTGTTAATTGAGTTAAGATGCTAGCCTTGTGCTGAGCATCAAGGAATAAATTAGTTTGACCACTTTAAACACTTTAAATCATCTGTGCTTCTTTGTGAATTTACAACTTTGGTGCCCTGGTTTGCAAGTCTTTGTTCCATGTTTCCTCTTATAAACCTAACCCAGTTAGAGTGAATACATTCTCATGACTTCTTCCGTCAGCAATGACAACAATGGAACTAGAGCAAAAACTCGCAGGACGAAGGAAACTAGTCAAATATTTGCCCTCTCAGGTCTGTTAGCTCCGACGCAGGTGGTGTTAAACTTTGTTTGGTTTATGTGTGAATAGGATGACACACCTGTGTGTCAGAGGCTGATGTGTCTTTTTTGTTGTGGACGTGTGTCTCAGCAGCAAGGAGCTCAGCACTGTTGGGCCGTTCCAGGTGAGCGGACTGGTAAAGAGGCGAACAGATTGATCTGGGAGAAGCTGAGGAAGCATCCTCGCCATCCTCAGAGGAAGAGCCAGGAGCTATTTAAAATGTTATACTTTACATTACTTACTTACTGTGCAGTAAAATAATGCTGTGCACAAAGAGACTTCATTACTTACAGATGCATGTTGGAATTATCCCATTTGATTTATCTTCTGTCACCATCCTCAATCTCTGCTCTAACTGAAGGATGTAGTTCACCAGTTCCTGTGAGTGTCCAATTTTAAACCCGCAGATTTGAGGAAGATTTGAAGAAGATGAGGAAGAAGACATGGAATAATAACTAAACTAATAAGTGTTCATAACTGTAATGTTGCAGCTTTAATGTTTTAATGTACCTTAACCTATAATAATACATCATCATCTATTTGTCTATCTATGTTTTGTTTTATTAATCTGAATCTGCTAAATAACTAGTAAGTAGGTAACTCCTTTCCATTTACTTAGTTACTTTCTACCACTATTATCAACTTGAAAAATGAAAAATATATTTATTTGACAAGGCCAAATCGCATTGGGTGCTTGAACAAAAGAAAAATGTAGGTGAAATTAAAACTCTTGGCTAAAAGACCCATCTTATTAAGATATGTCATATAAAGTAATATACAATGAATGTGTGTTCTGGTGTGGAATCCTTGCCTGTTTTTCCACCTTCTGCTCCTCTCTCTCTTTCTGGGCTTTCTTCACACTGGCCTTCAGCTCCTGCAGCTCTCGCTTAGTATCACTCAGCAGCACCTACAGGGGGCAGCGGCATTACACTCACACGTCTCAACACCCACACATCCACACATCTGACCTGGCTTGTCCTGTTTTTCCTGCTGTTGTCAATCACATGACAGTAAGGGGAAATGTTTACTTGCAGTTCATGGAAGTTTTTCTATTTGTGCCCGCATGTGAGTAATGAAAGAACCACACCGAACTCTGGCATCGTTCTCCAGTTTCCAAAATGTAATTGGAGCAACTGATGATGCAGATTTGCAACATACGAGCAGTTAAATATAGAGCTGAATGTGTTTGTGTGTTGAATAATAGTGACTGTGATGTACTTTGATTTACTTACTCGATTGGAATCTCTCTCTCGCCCAAGCTCTACTTCTAGTTTCTCCCTCTCTGTCCTCTCCTCCTGTAGCCACTCCTCCTTCCTCTGCACCTCACAGCTCAGTTCTTGTAATTTCTTTGTATCCGTCTGCATAAAAAAGCAAGTTTAACAACAAAGTCAGGTGGACTCATAGGTGCATTATGCAGGGGCGTAACTTTAGGTTCAACATCCACTTTTGAGCAAAATCATCAAACACTTTTCTGAATTCTTGTTAATTTTTCTGCAACAATTTGTGCCTTTTCTGTATCAAGTTATGGTGCAAATGTCATTATTTATGTAAACAAAATATAATAGGTTTTTGAGTTGCACTGCCCAGTTTTGATTATTGAGGGTAGTTGTAACCCCCCAACCCCACTGTAAAAGTAGCCTATGCGTATATGTGCTTTGCTGTATTCTTACCTCTGCTGCATGTTTGTAAGCTTCTCTCTCTAGAGTCCAGTTGGCACGCTCCTCCCTGAGGACCAAGTTCTCTTCAGACAGCAGCAGGGTGAGCTGGGCTACTTGCAGCCGTGCTTTATGCAGCTCGGTATGGGTATGGCCCTGACGTGTTCCCAGCTCTCTCAGCTCCCTACGCAGGCTCTCGGCTACATGCTCACTAGCCTTCAGACGCTCCTGCAGCCCTCGTGCCTCCGCCAGAGCAGCCTCGTTCTCCACCTGCACAGAGACAAGAGGGAACCGCAAAGTGAAAATCTTTCGAGTTCTACTTGCCACGATGACATATTTCACCATTTAAATCTGGCCTGATCCAGTAAATTGTTAGTCTTGTGTAAGAGTTCCCGTTCCACTCTCTGTGTTTTACAAAAGAAGAAGCACCAACCAATTACCTGCAGACACTTTCTCTTTTCCTCATCGTGTTTCATTTGACTGGACGTTTTTTTCACTCTCTCCTTCAACCTGTGGGACACAAAGTTAGTTTTAGGAAATTAATATACCAAGACAAATGTTTAAGCTACCATATGTCTTTCCACTTGCCTTTCCAGTTCCCCATTTTCCTCTTTCTCCCTGTCATTCAGGCACTTGATTTCCTCCTCCAGGTCTTTGATTCGCTGCTGACTCTCAGTATTTTTAGCAATGAGTTTACTCAGTTCAGATGTCAGGTTTTCCTGACTATATTTGACATTCTTTTAATATTATAGAGAGAAGAAAACAATTATTTTAGCTTATCCATGTGTGTGTAATATTAATTAGTGAAATTCTGAACTTTTCGAAGGTAAAAATGAGATGGCTACCAAAAGACATCTGGTAGCTTGTCTTTACCTTGTGTTTTCCATCAATCTTCTTCAACATGTCACAGTTTTGTCTCAAGCTGTCCCTAAGCTCTGAGATCTCATCCTTCATTGCTTCACTTTCGCACTCCCACTTCTCCCTTGCTTTCCTGCTGTTCTCTTTCTCATTTTCTGCCTCCTCTTTAGCAATGTCCAGAGCCTGCTGTAAATCCGCTTGTTTTTTTAAGCATTCCTCTAGCTGACTCTGTTCACAACATGAGGATAGAGGAAAAGGATATTCAAACATGTCAGTATGAAATGGATACATTGTCATGTTAGTGGTTCTACTCAGTTGGCTTACAGTAGTTGCACTGAAGGGCCTTGTTCTTATTATGACTATAAAGGGAACAGTATATCAGAATAGGCTGAATGCAGTACTGAAGTTTTTTTATTTCTTTACCTGCAGAAGCTGAGACCTGGGGATGACTAGGAGCAGCTCCTCCTCGCCGTCATCTTCATCTTGTTCCTCTTTCAGAGTCTCCAACTCCTCCAGTGGCTTGGGAGTACAGAAAGTGAAGGGGCGACTACGAGCACACACCTTTCCCATCTTATCCACATATATAAACTGATACTCCACAGCACTGGGGCGGGGCAGGTAGTGTGCTGTATCAAGACACAGATAATATTAGAGGTATATTATTATATAATAAGAATTATATTTCAGTTATTATTCACAAAAAAAGACTTACATTTGATGTTTAAAGCTTTAGTGTGTAACCTCATTCAAACCTTTATTTAACCAGAAAAAACTCCTTGAGATTAAAAATCTCTTTTACAAGAGTGTCCTGGCAAGTGGCAGCAGCGCGGTTTCAATAACGCAGAAACTCGGGAAAAGATAATTACCTCTTCTGCATTCAGTTCGTCATATTTTTTTTATCATGTGGATGAATCAACAGAATTGTTGTTATTACTCAGAATTCCTCATGGGGAAAACAAAAACTACACACTATAGCTTTAACCATGGTAATGCAGAATACAAAATGTGAACAGTGGAGCACAACAAGCTCTTCATTAGCCCTCAATGACCTACACAAATAAGCTTGAATTTGATATAAATGAATGGGTGTGGTCACAGGTTTGAGAGAGCAGAGTACATGTCTGACCACACCCGACCATCAGTGATGCTGGGTGTGGTCAGAGGTGCAACAGACCTGAAACTTTCAACCAGACAGATTTTAGCCTGGTGTTACTTTGAGAAGATCTATTGAATGAATCTATTGAAACTGTCATATTTTTACCTCTGCCAAGCAGGCTGTGTTTTCGTTTCGGTTTGTCGGTTTGATTACAGCAACGAATTATGAAACCTGGTGGAAGGGTTTATCATGAGTCATGGAAGAACCCATTATATTTTGGAGCAGATTCAGAATCACGGGGCAGAGATACACAAATTATTTTTCACTTTCATTAACAAGGTGAGATAGCGTTTGTGCTGCATAAGGTGTCAAAATAATTGGAAAAATGTGTTCCACACTGGAAAAATTAATTTCACACTGCATGTACATGATAAAATAGGGCATGCCTTGGCAGAGGTCTGTGGTCTCCAAGTGCCTTATTAGTTTTTAAATGTTTGAATGAATTCTTACCCGGGAAAAGTACCCAGCAGCTGACACTGGTACCCTCAGTGTAGCCTTCAGGAACAAGAGCCCATGTATATGTGTAAAACTGTTTCAGTGAAGAACAGCCCATCTGTGACATACAAAAACAAACATTTTAAACCACAAAACATAAATATGTGCATGCCCATCACAGCTCCACAACACAGAACTTTTTTTTGTTAAGACGGTTTCTGTTTCAGTATGTTGCTAAAGTGGGCAAATCTACCTCAAAAATCCCTATCCAGTCACTGCTGCTCCACTGATGGTCGGAGGTCAGACTGTAGTGGCACTCCACTCTGGTTTGGGGGAAGTACCATTGCCCCACATTACGAAACACCACTGTGGACTGTTTATCCATGGTAACAGGAAGCTGTGCTGTTTAGGAAGAAAACATACAAGGATCCAGTGAAATGGGCTCCAGTTTCAGTGTGGAGGAGAACAGCTGATGAAAGGTGATAGCAGAGTTAGAGCAGGAATGCAGCCTAGGTCATAACAGCAACTGCCTATGGCCATACAATATGTTAACAACAAGCTTATATGCCCACTGAGCAGTGAGGTTATACCATGTAATCTGCGAAATAGAGAACAATGGTGTATTGTATAAGTGTATCCATGAGGATACATATATAAATAAGGATAAATATTAAAATCTTATTGAAAGTTTTTAGCATTAGTTATTGGCCATAAAAGACCGTCCATAGCCAACTAATAGCTTCGCTTTTATATTCCTACACTGACACAATAATTGTTTTCCATGCCTTGTATTTCATTCCTAAAAACCAACAACCTAAGCCAAATTTTACAATTAAGTAATCAATCAAGTAATACGTGCTCTGAAATGGGTGCTGTTAATTAAAAACTAAACAAAAATTAAACAAAACACAAGTTTATCTATTTCTTGTTCTTATTACAATTTAACACATTTTTGGTCTTAGTCTTATTAAGTGCAATTATATCTGTCAGTAACAGCCCCATGGCTTTTGTAGAACATTTGATAGTTTACAAATGAATACATCTGTGGTGTAATGTTTTCTTACCTTATTCTGCTGAGAAATGAATGTGAAGTCTTTTCTGTCACCTTATGAATGATAGAGCTGTGGATGAATCTGAAGATAGTGATGAGCAATCCTGTCATGTGCAAGGGTTTCAAAACATCTCCTGAGCCATGTGGACCCCCAAGTGAAATTAGTGATGCTGGTTGACTCATGGGAAATGCAGTTCATGACTAGACAGCACATCACAAGGCAAAGCAGTGCTGTGGACTTCAACTCCCATTATAGGATATAGTTATAGGATACAGGATCTGCTGCTGGTAGTTATTGTTCATTGCAATTCTCAGTAATGGCAGTGGAGGGGGTGAGGAAAGGGACTATGCTAAAGGCTAAACATTTCTCTTAATAACAACTTCAATGAACCCACTGGCCTGGAATAAGTGAAAGGCATAATGACAGTAGAATCACAAGTCTAACAACAGACATCCACAAAATGATTCAAACTTTTGATTTATTCATTTATAATGTGGGCATTTCCTGCATTTTTTGTGCAAACTGCTCTAAAAAATACTGAAGCAAAGAAAAGCTTCACATGTTTTCAACAGTGTTTTGTGTAAAATTCATCAGCCATTTCCAGTTTTTACTGATTTAGCTATACCACCTACACATAAAATATGTAAGTCTGACTTTTATTTTCTAACTGTCTGTGATTGCATAATAATGGTGGTCCCAGTTGTGAACGCTTGATGGCAGTGTAGTTAAAGCACAAATCCGTTATTATGGATGACAGTGTGAAAACTAGACATTTAAAGTGCATTAGTGTAAGTAAGATAGATGACTGCAGGTATGTTGGGTGCTGAATACTGTGATAGGTTGCTCTGATGTTAACACAGATCCAGCTCATTGTGTTATGTCATGACTGGTGGTGAAGTTTTCATTTTTATTAATTTCTTTATTTAACCAGGAAAGTCTCATCCCGATTAAAAATTTCTTTTCATGAGCATCTTGGCCAAGGCAGGCAGCATCACACAAACAACCCCCAAAAATGCATAATTTCTAATTAAAAATGAAGAACAAATTACATAATCATAAAATACCAATATCCTTCATCAACATTCTTCACAAGTCGTGAACATACGGGTTCAATCAATCAAAACATCTACAGCCAGATGTACTTGCCCCTGAGTCATTTAGAATTCCTGTAAGTCCATCCAGAGAGACCAGCTCGTGATAATTCAGGTAATTTTGTAACTTCTTCCAAGCAGAGGGAGCAGCACACTTAAACACCATTTTCCCCAATTAAGTCCTGGTCCTAAAATAAGGCCTGGGAGTAAATACAATAACTCCCCATGCACTTTTTGAAGGATGTAGATTTGTAGGTAAGATGGAGGCAGACCAAGGATAGCCTTATAAATAAGAATATGCCAATGGTTAAGTTTACGGGGGGATGAGGCAGACCATCCGACCGAAAGATACAAAGAACAAGGGTAAGGGACAGTGTAGACAGTATGCAGCAAGTGTAGACATTGCACAGATGCATGCATGTATACAACATCCTTATAGTCCAGCACAGACATAAAGATGGCAGCAACGAGTCTGCTTTAGACCTTCGAAGGAAAAGCAAGACTTGTTTCTAAACCCAATTTCAAATTCATTTTTTTCACTAGGTGCTGGATGAGAGAGAATCATCAACTAAAATTACCAGATACTTGTATTAAATTACAGATTTTTCACTAATTCTTACAAAGTTCTTGCTGTTAGAGAAGCTGTTGAGAGAAGCAACTTTCAAAGGTCTCCACTCATTTTGTCTTAGCCTTTTCAGAGAAACCATGTTTTGACTTGTCATAGTAGGAAAAGCACTTGTCAATAATATCATTAACATTGACTCTGTTCTATTCCAGTGCCCTAGGAAGCCGTGACAGTGAGTCAGCATGCACAATGCCAGGACCCTGACACTGTAGCATCTAAATTACATTATTAATTGTATTATTTATACTTGCTTGCCTTTTTCTACTGCGACAAGACACATTTCACCTGTGTTTCACCTGGCTCTACTTCATTCATGACAGGATACCTCTGAAACTAACTAATTTCCCATTAACTTAAGCCTTACTTACCATATTACCATGCTAAATATCAGCCGTAGTTGTCATCTTTCAATTACCAGAGGGAGATAATGATTTTTAGATTTCATTACTCTATATTTATTAAAACAGCAATAGTGCTGAGCCCAGAAATACACAGAATAAAAAAATAAGAAATACATGCATTATCAAAAAAAAAAAAAGACAATTCCAAAAGATTTTTTTTAAACATAATAATAGTCTTGCACAGTGGTCCAGCATGAAGAATACAACTGTATATTTACAAAATAGTTTGTCATATCAGAATATCTCTGAACTAAGCTACAATAGGACGGTAAAGTAAACTGTACCTTTATGGAAATGCCTTGTTTTTAAAATGTATGAAGAAAAGTTGAAATGACAATTGTTCAATTTGGTCACTGAATACCTTTTGAAGTTAAATTAAAATGTCTAGTATGTGCATTCACAGTAATGCCTTTCGGAATCTATTTTCATGTTTAGTGTTCATTGTGTGTCCCAATCAGTCTATGGTCCTAATATGCATCATCATTAGCCAATACATATTGGGACATATTGTCCCCTAATACATATTGTATTAGGTAATGAATTTAAAGTTGAAACACCCTGAGCTATAAACGTACAAGCATATCCAGAGCACCTTATTGTAAAATTAGTGTTTTGGTTAGGAATTTTTTAATTTTTTTACAATGAATGGTGCACAGCCAAGTGCCGTTATCCACATACACTGATCTGTAAAGAAAAGCCATCTTGAAATGAACAGACAGACAGATCTTTACAGAAGAAGAAAATGTGCAGTTGCTAAACAGATGTGTTTACAGACAAACACTAAAGCTGCATTCCAAATACTACATACATACTTTTTTACTTTAGTATGTATTGCAGCTGCCCTTACAAATTATGTATTGTTGCATGCTGTTAGCATACAATTGGAACATAGCACTTCTTCATAACATTAATCTTTGAACGTTGTCCCTCTTGCTCATATACACAATGCTGCACAAAGGATTGTGGGTCCGAATAGCCAGAAAAGCATGCTGGCTTGCATACTGCAAAATCCGACCAGATACAGTAGGACATCCTGGTATTTTTGGCACACTGCCTTTGACATACTATTTGGAAAATACTAAATATTTTCCTGGCTTAATAAATAATATGCAAGTATGGGTATTGAAATGCACCAATAGTCTCTTAGTCAAATTCCTCACACCATGGTCCATTGTCAAAGTGAGCGCAATCCATGTTGCTATTGATAACTTGAGGCACATGTCAGAGAAGGTTGAATAGCTCACATATTGTTCAGCAGTGACAAGACACCAAGTTCTGCCAGCTTGGCATTGGCTACTTCCTCCCAGCCTTTATTGGCTAGTGGGTTTCTAGGTGACGGATGCATGATGCCCTCGACACGCACGTTGACACCTGCTGCTGATAGAGCTCGCCGCGCCCGCTGCTCTGCCACCCTTCCAACCCCGATCACCATGGAGACGCCCAATGCTTCCACTGCCTGGCACAGTGCAACGTCACACAGGGCCAAGAGGCCCTCCCGTTCACCTGCAGGAAGCTCAGGGGGGGTTAAATTCTTCCCACTGGCACCTATAAAAATGAGCGGGCATAGATTGTGCACAAAGCAGTGCTGGAAGAACAGTTCTGGTTCACCACACAACTTCCTGAAGAAGCCCCAGAAACGTGCGCCACTCACTTCCTTCTGAGTGCAGGCAAGTCCTGTGATCCGCCGTTTAGGATGCTCGTCCGGAGGATGACCAACCTCCCCTGTGATCTTCAGCCAATCAACAACAGACCTTACTTCTCCAAAGGGGACCTGTGCCAAACAAAGAAAATTATTTTTTGAACACATTATAGAAAACTGTTACAGGAGTAAATTACATTGATGTTTGTTATACAGTGAGGAAAATAAGTATTTGAACACCCTGCTATTTTGCAAGTTCTCCCACATAGAAATCATGGAGGGGTCTGAAATGTGCATTGTAGGTGCATGTCCACTGTGAGAGACATAATCTTTTTTTTAAAATCCAGAAATCACAATGTATGATTTTTTAAAACTATTTATTTGTATGATACAGCTGCAAATAAGTATTTGAACACCTGAGAAAATCAATGACAATTTCAGACCCCTCCATGATTTCTAAGTGGGAGAACTTGCAAAATAGGGTGTTCAAATACTTATATTTCTCACTGTTAACCAACACACCAATTGTAAAAAAAAGGCTTGTTGCTGTTTTGGTTAGCTTCCGCAATCAGACCATCGTGCATTACTATATTGTCCATGCCCTTGTGCTGATCTGACACGCTAATAACAGAATCAAAACGTATCTATATGCTGTGTGCTCACCCCGGTCTGTGCCATGCCGAAAGGTCCTGGATTCATCCCTAAAAACAGGATCCTTTGTCCGCTCTGACAGTACTTCTCCACGTAGCAGCGGTGGGTGTCCCAGGCGTACTCCAGCGGGTTGTAAATGTACCGGACAGGCTCGCTGAAGGTGAGCCGACGGAGGTGGGCGTTCAGCTCCAGTTCAACTTGCAGAAACCTGGAGGAAGCGGGCATTTTGACCTCCGGTACCAGTAAACCCTGCTCCTTTGATTCACACAAACGCAGTTCCTTCTCCCCATCTCCACAAGCGAGCGTATCCGTGTCATTTGCAGATGTATTGGAATCTAACATTATTGATCGTAAGTGTAATAAACAAGTGCCGGTTTGTCATATAAAACGTAGCATCAACGATACGTTATAATACCTTCCCTAAATTTTGACAATGCCAGCTGTGCTGTAAGCTTATGTAGACCTAGTACATAGCTACATACATAGACAGTTAAAGACGGAGACCAGTGAAACATATAAAAGCACTTTTCCGGTGATGGTGAGCGTTACTGCGCAGCCTCCAACAGCTTGAATGCGTAGACGTGACGTGAGAACGTGTATGAAAGTTGTAAGTCTTCTGGTAGCTGTACCAAGAGAAAGCGCAATCACTCCTAATCTTGCAGAGACGGAAAGCGTACGTTAGGAGATAACATAAGCACAGGGTAATTATTGCTAACTAAAATGCTAGTTAACATTAGTAATTAAAGCTAAACAGCTAATGTAAATCTAAACTATCTGCGAGCTTACCCTGTACTAGGCCTATATATAGACAGTTAAAGAAGTACTACTATACGGTACTGTACGGTAAGTCCTCTACTGTGCGACAGTACGTCCCGTGGTTATGACACAATCGTAAGCCTATTTTTACAAAAACGTCTGCTACGGAGCCATAACGTGAGCTACAAGGTAATGAGTAGTTTATACATTGTTGTGTTTCTTTAGAAATAAACAATGAACAAATAGAGTCTTTAAACGCTTCAGGTGTAAAGTTATTTGCTGTAAAAGTGGCGCCAAAATGAATGGCAGTTAATGGAATGCTAACGGCGGGTGATGGCTTGGTAGCATCAAAATGGCTTCATAGGGAGCTTCGCTTAGAAAGGAGAGGCTTACCCCCTTGGCTAGCTAGATATTGATAGGAGGACTAGACTGACTGGTCATTTCATCTTCTGCTTCTTCTTGCTAATACGTCATCTGACTGCATTCAAAGCGGTTGCCGCTCTCTATAGGAATACTTGTGTCATTACAGCTAATCAAAATGATATTCATCTGGCCAGATACACCTAAGCAAAATGGTTATTACACAATCTACAAACTTGGTATGCACATGGCCCAAGATGCCATTTCCTTCCACCAATTCCTGTACCAACTCGTTTTTGTTGTTGTTGTTTTTCTCATATTATTTCAGGCTCCCCAATTTGGATTTCCTTTACTATCAAGGGCCCATCTTGTGGCGATCGCTCTCTCCTCTTCATTCATTCTCTGCATGATCTTATATTATAATCTCTTTCTCATCTTGAGGCGTTTTAGGCCTAATTGCAAGCAGTGTTTGATGTAGGAACCCTTCTACACTTCAGCCCTCAAAGTTTTATTAAAGTGTTTCTAAGGTCAAGCATGAACCTTTATGTCAAATCTTGTTTCCAACATATAAATCAATCAACAAGCTGTCTTTTCCTAAAACTCATTAAAAAAATAATTACATAATGAACAAAAGAAAGACATACTCTCCTCAGTATTCCTTGGCAGCTTGCCTCGAAATATACTGCCCCCAAGGCCATTAGTGCATAGGGAATTGAAACAAAAGAAAAACATTAAAAACCAGCAATAAAAACAAGCTGAGAACCATAGGAGCAGGCAAGGCAGCGGGTCAAATAGACATGGAAAAGGTTGAGGAGTCTTTCGTGATGCTGCAGGCTTTTTAAAAAATGTTCTTAGACTTCTCTTTATCAATTCTTTTGGGATGACTCCCACGAGGAAATTGAAAATTCCAGCAGCAGTTTTAGCAAGAAAAAAAAATAGATAAAAAAGACAGTAATAATAAATAACAGTAATAATAATAATAATACAATAAGAACATTCGTCAAATAAAGATAAAAAAGACCATAAATTATTATCAAAAGTGTCAGTGTTGAGTCCAGTGTTAAAGTGATAAAGTGACCAGGTATTGTAAGTCCAGGTGTGTGTGTGTGTGTGTGTGTATTGTCCTCTCTGCCTTATTTCCTCCTCCCCCCAAATGAGGAGTTGTAGAGTCTGATGGCATGAGGGACAAAGGAGTCCTTGAGTCTGTTGGGAAGGAGCAGCCTTCCACTGAACAGGCTCCTCTGGGTGCTGATGACGGTGTGCAGGGGTATGGCAGGAAACTGGTCCCAGTTATGATAATGTGCTGGGTTGTCTTCACAACCCGCTGCAGGGCCTTCCTGTCTGCAGCTGAACAGTTTCAACCCCAAACAATGATGCAGCAGGTCAGTATGGACTTTATGGTAGACCTACATCTGTAGAGGATGGCTGTGCACAGACCAACTCTCTTTAGTCTTGTTATGAAGTAGGCAGACGTCGTTGAGCCTTATTCACTAAGGTTGTGTTCTGGCTGTGATGTGCACCCCCAAGAACTTAAAACACCATCTTGCCAGTCTTACCATCGACCTGTAGGGGGTTGTTGAAGTCAACAGGCGTCTCCTTTGTCTATTCAACATTCAGAGAGGTTGTCTCTGCACTAAATGTTACCATATCTTGGTGGTCAGCAAATTTGATGATATGGTTGCTCTGCTCTGGTGTATGATAACACAGTTGTGGGTCAGCAGCGTGTACATGAATGATACTTCATTTGTTTGTTGTTTGTTATTTTATCACACACAGGGCACCTCAAACCACAAAAAAACAACCAATTCACAAGATGGCTTATGGAGCTCTGGGTTATTTTCCCTATAATCCAACCTTGGTATCCGGCATGTCCTAACATCCTTAAATATGGATGGGGCCCATTAATCCATTCTTACCCCTCTGAGTTGCAGGATCCCAAAAATATCCTAATGTGAGAGGAAATACTTTTCATCCATAAATGGGTAATCATGAGAATTCTGGTTAAGGACTGATGTGTAAAGTCAAAGTGAAAAGGATGTGTTTGTACTACTTAAAAAATAAATCAAAACATGAGCCAACTGGTTGCATGACTACTCAATTTAAAACATAATTTTACACTAATAAAAGTGACAGGTGAATTTGAAACAGAAAATCTAATTTTTATCATGATCAGGCTTTCTCTACATTTGTATTTAACTCAAAATGAAGTCAACACAGCCAGTAAGCATACAAAAGTCCTTTACAAATTATTTTTATTTCAGCATAATAGTAAGAAGCCTCTCCTCATTTTCATATAGTTGAAACTAATTGGATCACAAGGGTACATATTAGTTAGCCCATTTTACAATAACCATTGTAACATTTTTTTTTTAGGAAGTTATTCTTATGCACTCATTTTCCTACACAAAATAATCAATATCAAGATCCTATTTTAACTGAGGACCATAACTCTGCATGCAAGACTAATAAAGAAAACAACTAATCTGTGATAGCTACTGTTATGCTGTTCATCTAATACCATTATCAATATAATTTACTACCAATACCAGGGACTGCGTATAAGAAAGAAAACATTTTCTTGTGGTACTACTGCCTCTAAATTACCGAACATACTGGGCTCTCAACTGTACTGATCCAAATGGTTCTGTCCACCTTCTGTGTCAAGTTGAGGAGAAATAGGCTTGGTCTAAAACCTAAAATCTAGCACAGTCTGAAGGAAAAAATATCCATCCGTCTTTTTTTCCTTTCACTCCAGTGTTTACAATTTCATCAGAATAAAAAAAAAAAAAGGTCCTCGAAACAATCCAAATGTTATGAGAAATTCTCAGACAAATAAATCCTCTGATGTGCCTGAAAAATTAAACCTCAATCTTAAACAAATGATCTGAGACTCAAGGATTCTATTGCATTTTAACAATGAGATTGAGAATACTATAAACTATAAAAGACAACAAAAAAAAAGGTATTAACAAGTGACGTCAACTATTGCCCTTCAGCCATTTCAGTACGTGCTCGCACCAGCAGTAACCCTTCTACATTTGGAATAGTGTTTCCAGAGCAAATTAATGTATTTCTTAAACTTGCCACCTTTGCTGCCACTGGGTTTTACTTAATCTTATCAAAACAAACTGAATCCCATCTCTGTACACACTTAAACCGTTGCACAATTTTGCCTTGATATCATTGGACCTTACCTTTAATTTTCCCAATAATACTTTTGGTAAAATATTACTGAACTCAGTAATCTGCTCCTTACTTGTATCAAACACAAACATCTGTTCATCCTAGAAATCAGACACCAGATATCATCCAGTTTACCTGGACTTTTTAAATAAAAATACAAAAAAACAAAACAAAAAAACACGTTCTCTCATCCTCTGAATTCAACCATGATGGGTTTTGTTACTTGCTCTGACATCAAAGAGCAGTTGTAATGTCTAGATATGTACAGCCAAATCCTCTCACCCCAGAAACTTTTTCCAACAGGCAGCATAGTGGTCAACCGGCTCTCTGACCTTCAAAGACTTTCACACAATACGATCAAAGTTCATATGTAAAAGAAATTGTTACAGTATCATTTAGTACTACAATGATTATTTGTGTATCAGCACTTACTTAAGGCTAAACCCAAGGACATGACAGACATCCATTATTACACACCAACCACATAATATTTGGATAAAAAAGGCAATTGTTAGTGTGTAGTAGAGTCAAGCAAGTGTTGATTCTGCTATGGCGTGCGACCAGCCAAAGCACTGCAGTGGGAAACGATTTAGCACTAGACTTCTCACAAGGACTGTCAAACTGCCGGGGGCTTCACATACTGTGTTACACTGTAATCAGTAACAATGACCCAAAATATTCATCATCATGAAAGACAACCTCTCTCGACAGGAGGACACATTAGTCTGTTTTAACGCCACTGAAGCCATCAACATTCTGTAACCAGGTCAGATTTAGGAAAAAAGAGAAAAATAAAAAAACACGATGAAAGGCTGTCTCGTCTTAAATACGTCTGATCCACAATAATAAACTGTTGAGAAAAAAGCCAAATGAAAAAAAAAAAATAAGATACACACTAAGGCCACAAGATTTTGTATACCCCCCCGATAATCTCACAATGAGAATATCTGTACAAACATCATAATGGGACTTCAAGTGGCCAACCTGTACCATTTTAGACCAGAAACTATGGACAGAGCAATGAGAGACACTTTTCTGTTACATACTGGGGAGCTCTGCATGTGTGTATGTATATACATACATACACAAACTTAAATAACTCTCGGTAAATGTTGGAGGAAAACTTGCCAAGGATCAGCCCAGCAGGAGCTCCACAGGTGATTCTCCTGTGACCTAGCCTTCATGTTGTACACAGAGCCAGTCAACTGCAGGCTGCCCCTCTCATCATCATCCACTTTGTGGAAGTCCTGGTTTACAGTTATAAAGCGCTGTCTGATGTTACTATTTTTTTTTTTTTTGTTGTTGTTTTTTTTAAAGAAAACTAACAAGTTACTCAGGTTTCCTTATGATTTCACTGAAACGATGGAAGAACCCATTTCTAATTGAGTCTATTTTTGGCCCATTTTGTACACAAAAAACGATCACCACTTAAGTCCAATAGGTAAACAATAATAAACATTTTCAATTATTTACACAAAGTAATCAATAAAATTGTACCTCCTCAGTTGATAAAGTCAGGGAAATCCTAGTGGGGGTGGGGGAAGAAGGGGTTAAAGTATCAGATGTGGAATCATACAATGGAGGTCTTGGAGCAGGTTACCTATATGGATGAGTGCACATGAGTTGGATCTCAAAAGTTTGAAACACGTATGTTTTAGCCTTGCCTGTATTCTTATCAGTTATTTGTTTCTAAATCCCCACTGATTTCATTGAAATGTCGTAATGCTTAGCACTATGTTAGGGACAATGGCAAGCAGGCTCTGGCCTCCATGAGATGTCCTTGCTTCACCTGGAAGGAAAGTTCAGTTTTATTAATTCTGACCTAAGTGAGAATCTTTGAGTCAAAATGGGCCACATGACAAACATTTAGAAAGAAGCTCAAATACTTTTCTCTCACCAATTCATCCCATTTTGTTGCTAACACATCAGGATAAACAATACCCACAGCCCTTCCCGAGTACCACCAAATGCAGATATATTTGAACATTAAAAACCTTTTTTTCCTTTCAGAAATCAAATAGATTAAGTACAAAACAGGACCACTGTTCATCACAGAAAAGTCTTGTCTTTAAAAAACACAGGAAGGTAAAGGAAACAGTAAAAAGTCAACAAAACAAAAAACACAAATGTCCCTCTGTCGTTAGTAATCCCAAGACTAGAGCTGCAAGATCAGTCTGTGCTAGAGAGTGGCGTCACTCCGCACAGAGCTGAGAAGAAGAAACCCTGTGGCTTGTCCTGTCTCGGCGGTGTTGTGGATGTACGGAAGGTGGAATGTCAAACCGCCAGTCGGCCTGGAGGGGGTGCAGGGGACTCCAGGTTTGGGGTGCGGGTGGGGGTTCTTGGGGGTATGGGCGTGGTTCGCAGCATGGCTGGTTCTCTACTTTGGCTACGCCGCGACCCTGACACAACCGCCGATGCCGCAACAGCCGGTCTGTCCGTGAAAAGTTCTTCAAAGCACACAAGTTGGACATTAGTTAGTAATTTTGAATAATTAGTGATTCAAGTGTGTGTAAAAATTAATTATAACAAAACATGAATAGCATAAGTATAACATTTGGATAACTATGCTTTGTTTGCGTTTGTGCATACCTGCTGGCACCGTTCGCACTGGTAAGGCTTCTCCCCACTATGGACACGCTTGTGTCTCTCAAGGTGGTAACGCTGGATAAACCTCATATCACACATGTCACAAGCAAATGGCTTCTCTCCTGAAAGAGCACACAAATACACAGTCAATGAATCAATTTTAGCGTCTTGTACAAACAAACTGTTTTCACGTACTAATCTTTATTTGCAAACTATTTCCAACACTTACAAAACGTTGGGAGGAAAATTGCCCTATCAGTAAATTTCAACAGTGTGGTTTCAGCACCTGAAAATAGATATTCTAAAAGGCCTTGTCATCAACTCATTATGTGTAGATCAGAGTGGAATTTTGTGTTTTTATGGCCCAGATCTACGCAACATAGTGGCCCCAAAAAACTGGGGCAAGTATTATGAGGCTGGTTCAACATCCCATCAAATGACTTGACAATCCAAACTCGAGTTTGTTGTGACCCCGTTCTGTTGGAAGCGCCAGAGCCTTTCTCAGTAATAAGGGTACGGTAAAGGAACGCATACCCGTATGAGTGAGGCTGTGTCTCTCCAGGTGGTTACGCTGAATAAACCTCATGTCACACATGGAACAAGCATACGGCTTCACCCCTATACACACAGAGCAATACATTAGCCCTACCACCCACAAGTGCAAGAAATACAACTTTCAAGCTAGCATATATAATAGCTCATTTTTTTGTATGTAATGTGCATTTCCCTTTTTTTTTTAAATTCTTTTTTTTCAGAAAATATGTTGAAATATTCAGACATGCAACTAAGACCATTAGTTAAACTGTGAATAAAGTTAAGTCAGATTTTAACATAACATGGAGTTAGACATGTCTGGTTTGTAAACAAAAACACCTAAATCGGTCACATTTATTCCATGTATGCTTTGTCTGAATAAACATCAGTAGCATCCTCCCTTGACACCACAACAACTACTTCAGCATCCTCTGAACTTCCAGCTATAAAGACTTTGTTTACACCACAAAAATACTAAATAAGCAGTAATTATTTAACATTTTTAGGTTGAATTTGAACCAAATATTACGTTTCCTAAAGCCATCATCTACTTTTAAGGGTAAACAAAGATTTATTTTTTGTCAAAAGACTTCTGACGCAATCAAATGCTAACATAGATACAGAATAAGTATTTGAGAGTTCTGTCTTGATAACTATCAGATTGACTTCTAAGTGACACAGCAGCACAAAATGTTTTAGTAAGGTTATTATTCGGATTTAAAAGAACTGTGGATTTGTTTCATTTTGCTTATTGAATTCTGAGAGCAAAGCGTTGAGCTATTGCTCTTCAGTATCTATGACAAAAAGGACATTTATTTTCTCACCTTTCAACCAAAAAGAATCACAAAAACATTGAAAATATCTGCCTAGAATTGCAACTAGAACTTCATAAGAACCAGAATTCCCCAGTGGAATTGTAGTGTGTATTATTTAAAAAGGTAACCCTCGCTAAAGACAATCTACTCAATCCTTTGCATCCACATTATAGTTCTTGAATTGCCCCGCAGTATTACTGGTATACGTAGTACACATTGTGTAAAAATCAAACATTAATTCTGGAGGGCAATGTTAAATTTTTACGTCAATTATAGGTAATGTAAGATAAAGACTAAATACTAGTAACTGAAACGTCCTACAAACTGCAGCTAACCTGAGCACCTACAAACTAAACACATGTTCTGACTATATGTGTAACCCTCATAATAGCACTATAAAGAGTAAATGGTGATCTATATAATGTGCGAAGGGCAGGTGCACGGACCCATACCCGTATGCGTGAGGCTGTGTCTCGCCAGGTGGTAGCGCTGAACAAACCTCATGTCGCACATGGTGCAAGCAAAAGGTTTCACACCTAAATGCAGAGCATCAATATATTATTTTCACACAATCAATCAGTGCTGTATTTTAAACATCCATTTACAATTGATGGGTTGTTAACCACTTTTCACTTGCTTTGTGAAATTTTCCTAAAAAATGCATTTTGAATTTCTTTTTTCTCCAAATCCAATAAATACATCAAACTGTCAAATTTCAAATCCACAACTAAACACATCACATGAGCTGATGATGTCACAGTCCTCTATTTACATGTAGAGACTTGTTTTAATGTTGCATAACACACACAATTCAAGATAGACTTGATCAAGACAAATTTACAACTAGTTACTTTTACAGAATATTAATAGTAATTGCCAGCTGACCCTTTAACGTAATGTAGTTACAGTCTGATCTCAGTGACATGGGTAAGGTGGGCGGACGCATACCCATATGAGTGAGGCTGTGTCTCGCCAGGTGGTAGCGCTGAAAAAACCTCTTGTCACACATGGTGCAAGCATAAGGTTTCACACCTAAATGCAAAGTAGCAATATTATATTACCTCAAATTCCATTATTTACGAATAAATACTTTAGCTATTGGTTATTAACCACACATTTGCCAATTCATGCAATAACAAAAATATGTCTGTTTCCTTCAAGTAACACAACTAACCATTTTAGCTACATCACCAATCAAAATGATTTTTATTCTGCAAATTACAGTCAGTGAGCACTGCAAACAATGCCTTTACCTTTGTGTGCCTCATGTTAACAGCCTTTTGATTAAAGTAGGATGTAAATCATGCTTACGATTAACAGAGTATTTTGCTTTATCTGTGTCTTTAAAAGCCCTTTTTTTCAATGTGAAAACATAACACCAGCATACATTTTATGCAACTGAGCAATTCACCACTAGTGGTCATGTCTATTACTTAAGAGCTGATGAAGTAAGATAATTTTCTGAAAAACTGTGGTAAGCAAAAAGGCAAACAGAGTTTTAAAAGCACAGGATGAGGCCAAATGTGTCAGTATTACTGGCTTTTACAGCCGTTCTAGTTCTTTTCCTAGTATGGCATCAGTTATTAATTATTATTATCATTCTAAGTTTTACACCAGCTACTAAAATGAGAAATATGCATTGAAACTGTTTGCACTGCTTTGCACAATAAAGATTATGTAAAAATGGCCTACAAAATGTGAGAAGGGCAGGTACACTGACGCATACCCGTATGAGTGAGGCTGTGTCTCGCCAGGTGGTAACGCTGAACAAACCTCATGTCGCACATGGTGCAAGCAAAAGGTTTCACACCTAAACGCAGAGCATTAGGGTATTATTGTCAGACTTTGTATTTTTTGTGTTCACAATCCATCAATAAGCAATATCCTTGAAACATCTATTCAGAATTGATGGGTTGTTAACCACTGTTTTTTCAAATCGTTTTGAAATGTCCTTTGTAGGAAATTTAATCTGGCTATAAAAGAATAATCCAGTAAAGAATATATCAAAATGTATGAACCAATTCTCAAATCCACAACTAAACACATCACATGAGCTGATGATGTTGCAGTCTTGTATTTCTTTACACATTAAGACTTGCTTTAATGTTGTAACACATAATGTAGGGTAGGCTTGATAAAGAAATTGTTTAAAAGAGCAACTACTACCTTAGATGGCCGATTCTGTATCTAACAATTACAGCCTAATCTCAGTGACATGGGTAAGGTGGGCGGACGCATACCCATATGAGTGAGGCTGTGTCTCGCCAGGTGGTAGCGCTGAAAAAACCTCTTGTCACACATGGTGCAAGCATAAGGTTTCACACCTAAATGCAAAGTAGCAATATTATATTACTTTGCCTCACTTTTCATTTTTTAAATCCAGGAATTAATATATACACTATTGGTTATTAACCACACAATTGCCAATTCATGCAAAAACAAATATTTTCTTCAAAATGCTTTTATCCATTTCGTAGTTTTGTAGATACCAACACACATTAAAATAAAACTAATTAATGATTTGCAATCCTGCTTAACTGATAATGTCAAACATCAACAGATTAGGTAACCTCGTTAAAACTTCATACTCAGAATTGACATTTCCTTTACATGTAACAGGCGTATGTCTTAAGTGAGGTAACAAAATTGAACGTCTACACTGATTTCTAACAGTAAATGTCATGGGCACGGTGCACGGACCCATACCCGTATGAGTGAGGCTGTGTCTCGCCAGGTGGTAACGCTGAAAAAACTTCATGTCACACATGGTACAAGCATAAGGTTTCACACCTAAACGCAGAGCATCAAGAGAATTATTTTTGTGTCTCTGCCACCAGGACAAATATAAATCTGTAATCCTATTTCCTAAACTTCTGGACTAAATTGATATTGGTGGTTAATAACCAATGTCATTTCTCTGAAATTACAAAAAAAAAAAAGGAACATTAGGCTATAATGAGATACTTGTTTCAACGTGTAAAATACCCAGAGCAGATATAAAATCCACTAACACAACACATGAGATGATGTCATCTGCAATTACACTTGAATAATTTGTGTATAAATCCAGATATATGAGACTAGATCAAGCACACAGGTGTTGAAGCATCCTAATCTTGTGACTGGGTTAAGATTGTCTGACGCATACCCATATGAGTGAGGCTGTGTCTCGCCAGGTGGTAGCGCTGAAAAAACCTCTTGTCACACATGGTGCAAGCGTACGGCTTCACCCCTATACACACAAAGTACCAACTTTAGCATAAAACACTCAACTGCCAAAAATGATCGACGTTAAACTTTACTAATTGCTTAGTAAAGTTTGGTTGCACTTATCAGCGCTTTGTTTACACTGGAAATTCCAGTATGCTTCAAATATTGTCTATTCCAATTGAAAATTAAATTTTTACATCTGATTTAACTTCAACTGTAACTGCTAAAGTCTAATGTGAAAATTGTAATTAAAAAAAGAATTGGGGAAATTAAAGTATCCTGTGTAGAAAGCTAAACTTATTTTTAAACCTAAAAACCTACAAAATGATGATTAAATGTATTGAGGGAAAACCAAAGGTCCCTAGTGGGCACATTCAAACTAACACAATAGCAGGTTTTTCCACGCGATGCCAATACATGCTTGCATTTATATATTTTCAACAGACCGCATACTGATTTCTGGATCTAGATTGTTAACGTAAATACTACATTTTTGACACGCTGATCACAGAGGTTAGACAATTTTAGGCAGTTGGTAAACAACTATGCATAACACATTAAGATTGGACATTCGTTGGCAAAGCTGGTCTAAACTTTAACTAAAAAACTGCTTTAGGTTAACAGAAAACTGCTCTGAAAACCATCATATAAAACTAAGCTTGTGATTTAAGCAAAAATAAACCATTAACTCTGCGCTATATTCAAATTTAAAAACTGTATTATAAAAGTAAACTGACAGACAACGAAACTTAAATATTCACAACAGAGGGTTATATGGTATTTCCTCCCCATCACTTTGAATGTGAAATGACATACTAATTAAGCTGGGTGAGCAGTCAGCTCTAAATTTGCACATTATGATTTTTTTTATATGAAAAAAAAAAAAGAATAACAATTGTAGCCTAAATATAAAGTCCCTCAACTGAGACCCCAAAGTGTTTTCCCCTACAGTTTGTTTTTACAAGACAGATTCAGGGTCATCATGTCATTTCATATAAAAAGGATGGGAAGAAGTTTTGTAATGCAGGCGCTTAGAATGCTCATTGTAGATGCTGCATGAAACATTAGCACTTGTCAATGCACTGACAGAAAGCAATACAAACTCGAGTTGGAAGCAGCCATGTAAACATTAATGTGGGGTGCATGCACTACTAAAGTCAGAAAAAGAAAGGACATACCCGTATGAGTAAGACTGTGTCTCTCCAGTTGGTAACGTTGTATAAACCTCATGTCACACATGGTACAAGCATACGGCTTCACCCCTAAACAGAGCACAAGAATGTTAGATGCATTGCATTACAAAACACTGATGAAGTTCATGAACACCAATATTTACAAAATGAAATTCTTTTAGCTTCTACTGCATGCTTGATTACAGAAAAAAATCCAGAGACATTACACAAAAAAGAGTTTAAGAACCTGCAGACATCAAGAGCTAAGGTGCATCACCAATTAAAGGAGAAACAGGCCTTACATGTTGCAGTTTGGACCAGCGTGAGTAATTTCATCCTGCAAACAAACTGTTGATGGTGGTAAAAAAGCCATTTTACATTTCATGTGAAGCTTTTTCAAGTTTTACCATGTTTAAGATGCACTGCTTCAATATTCCAGCAGGGCAAACATTCTTGTATTTGCCTAATAAAAAAAAAATAAACGTAGCCTCTTTCTCTTGACATTTTAGGTTGATGCTGCATTTAAAATACTTTTTAGTGTAATGTGCCTTTCATTGGATATGCAACATAGTACTCAACAATACACATGCAATAGTACCATTACAGTGTTAATCAGAATACAAGGTAACTGACAGAGTCACTTTTTCAGTGGACAGTTTTCCAACAAAGCCTACAAATTCTATTAAACATTTTTTAGAAGGGGTAATTCATTTATTAACAATGGCATAATTAAGGTATTGTATATAGAGGGACTTATCAACAAAAAAGTGTAGGTTGTTTATATGAAAGTTTTTAAAGTGAAAGGGGAACAAATAATTCAAGCATACCAGTATGAGTGAGGCTGTGTCTTGCCAAATGGTAACGCTGGAAGAACCTCATGTCACACATGGAGCAAGCGTATGGCTTCACCCCTAAACGCATACAGTACCAAACTTTAGAAAAGTGTTCTCATAACCCATGTAAACAAAAAATGTCACCTTACATACACTACTCAATGTTATGTCATTACAAGGTCTCATTTATTATTTTAGCCAACTAGCCTCTATACATACAAGACATAAAATGTGTCATGAAAATTCAAAAAGCAATTAGCAAATACAATGAGCACGCCAGAAAATAAAACATCTACTAGTGCTTAAACTTTAACCTTTCATAAATCAAGAATTATCAGCTTTTCACAGGTACTGTACAAACCCTGATACTGTCAAGTGAGAGGGATAAATTAAACCAATACCCGTATGGGTGAGAGTGTGTCTTGCCAGGTGGTATCTCTGGAAAAATCTCATATCACACATGGAGCAAGCATATGGCTTCACCCCTGCACACACAGAGCAAATATTCCGTAAAAACACCACAAGAAACTGAAAAGGACACACTCACTTAAATTAGCTATCCAGCCATGTCAAAAACAGTATCACCAGTATGATGCAACACTACATGCATGCGGCTAATGTCAACCTCAAAGAATAGGGACCTCAAAAAAAAAGTCTTATTGCTTAGTGTAGTTTTTTTTTGTCAATTCAAAAAAGACTTGACACAAGTCAAGGTGTAATTTACAGGCACAGTTAAGTACCAATAGAATTAACTTGGGAAAGGCTGTCCAAAAAAGAGCCCTAAAGGGGTAAGGCAAAAACTGCAATACACTCCTCCAGCATGCCCCAATAGTTAAAATGGCTGGATGCTTGTTATTAGAAAAACTAAAAACCAGACTAAAGTTAGTCTATAAACAAAGGACAGACAAACTTCAGTAAACTGGGTCTTTGGGCTGTAACATAGCAAAGAAGGGCAAACCCATACCCGTGTGAGTGAGGCTGTGCCTTGCCAAGTGGTAGCGTTGGAAAAATCTCATGTCACACATGGAGCAAGCGTATGGCTTCACCCCTATATAGATAAAAAGTATGTAATTATAAGCTAGAAACAGTAAAAATAAGTTTCAACACATAACCATCAACTCTTCCCTTAGAATGACTTTTCTATTGCTTATACACATTATACCATCAGCCTGAGAAACAAATGGTTGCTTTGCAGTACATGGTTATGTGTATTGTGACCATGTGTGGGTCATTTCAATCAAACAATCTTTAAAAAATTAGGAGTAATGATGACATTATTGCGCAGAAGAAAGTAAAGCATTCAGCAGGGGAAAAGTTGAAGTTGTGTACATTTAGGTGCCCAAATGTATTTACATCAAGAGCTAAAAATGGTAGGTTTTAAATTGAATCATACATGTCTGGATACATCTTCATGTTACTGAATGTAAATATTTGAAACTGGTAGTCATTTTAGAGCCTTAATCTCTGTTTACACTGCTATGAATTGAAAAGTTACAATTAACACCACTACCTAATTAGCTACGGTAAGCGGATGCATACCAGTATGAGTGAGGCTGTGTCTTGCCAGATGGTAACGTTGGAAGAACCTCATGTCACACATGGAGCAAGCGTACGGCTTCACCCCTACATACACAAAGTATCAATATATTAGCTAAGACGTTCCTTAAGCATCATTCACAGGCATTAAATCTCTAAGACCTGGCAGACAATCAAATTTCATGCCAATGGATGATTTGTTTTACTTGTAATTAGTAAAAGTGTCCTCTTATATGAAGAGAAACTAGACATAATCTGGAGTACAATATAAAACAAAAGAAGCAACCGTATATAAGCCAAGCAAATTTAAAACAAGCCACACGGGTCAGCAGCAACATAGCTAACGTCTGAGACGGTGATCACACTGGCCAGCTAAAGCAGAACAGTCAGCACACTTCTCCACCTCCTGCCTCAACTTTCAAAAATTTCCAATCTGATCTCCGCCACAAATATACAGCAGAAACACCTGTATAAGCAACTGTGCTACTATACAATACAAATTTTAATTACAATTACAGCTAAAACACATGAGTTGTGCAGCCATTAATCTGCATGTAAATTTAGTGTGGACATCAAAGGACTATTCCCATAATATACCATGGCCTAAGTTAACCAGCTACTTTTACTCAAACTGTTACACAATGCAAAATATGAACTGAAAGTCATTTATTTCCAAATTTTAAACTTTCTAATAAAGCAATGAACAACCAGATTTCTCAAACAACTGAGTAAGACAGTCTCCTGGAAAATTGTGTGTCTGCAAAATTACATTTGTCCTAAATATGTTGTAACAATA
Organism: Etheostoma perlongum; assembly: GCA_026937815.1. Taxonomy (NCBI): domain Eukaryota; kingdom Metazoa; phylum Chordata; class Actinopteri; order Perciformes; family Percidae; genus Etheostoma; species Etheostoma perlongum. Next base: position 5,032,155 of record CM049374.1, on the reverse strand, counting down.
AGCCCCATATCTTATACTGTGGCTATGACACCATGACACTTCCTTCAAACATCCTAACCATGATGGATACACATATAGCATCTAAGGTAATAAATGACCAACTAATGTATACTAATATGTACACAGTGTATAAACATCTAGATCCATCTTTCAGCTCTGCTTGAACAATAACCACTAGTCCTTAGATAATAAAAAATAAGAATATAATTATTTTAATTTTGTTAAGCAGCAATGGTACAAGAGGGACGATACACTTTGAGGGGTCCACGGGAGCTATTTTAGTTCATGTCAGGTGTTTACTTACATCTATTCATACAGTGCATTACAATAAATGCCATTAAATGGCCAATTGTTGACCTCAATAGCAAGCCATTCTGTGTGAGGGAGGTGTTGATTCAACCCTGCAGTAATTCAAGTGCTGATGGACTGCATATGTTGTTTTTATATATATATATATATATATATATATATATATATATATATATATATATATATATATATATATATACCTTTCTTAATAGCAGGATTTATTGCAGGGCTTTTTGTATTAAATTGGATTATACTGATGCATTATACTGTATATGTATATATGTATTGTTACTATTTAGTTTATACATTTCATTGTACTACTTCATTGTTTACTCTGAATCGATTAGGATCGCTTAATATTGGGTAAGGAATAACCTTTTTATAATATGCCAAATGAAATAGACAGGACTGTTTAAACATTCTGTTGCACTTAAATAGGTCAACAGTCAGTCCAATATATAAAAGGTTACGGTTGGATTTTTACAGGATTTTTCTGACCAACTCCTAAAAGGTTGTTTTGGGCCTGCATGCTTGCTTATGTTGTTTGTGTAGTTGTAGGGTTGTTCAGACTTTATTTTTGTTTTCACGCCTCTCTTGAATGAGAAATATTTATCTCAATGAGACTACCTGATTAAATAAAGTTTCTTAACTTGAACTGGGTACGGTAAATGGACGCATACCCGTATGAGTGAGTCTGTGTCTCTCCAGGTGGTAACGCTGGAAAAACCTCATGTCACACATGGAACAAGCGTACGGCTTCACCCCTACACACACAGAGCATAACATTATTAGCTATTCAGTCTATTAAATAAAGCGAAAATGTGCAAAAGAAAATCAGAAAATGTTTATGTGGAAAACAGAAAGAACAGATGCAGTATTGCCACAACCAGCAACTGCTTACTCAAGCTACTGGGTCAATATTAGTTTACCATTGATGCATTTCTTTTGGTGAATACTGTGGCAGTAGTCACTGACTTTGAAAAACAATTAGGTTGGAAGTTGACTTACCCACAGTGCATACTTCTTAAACAATGAAAAACAAAGAATTTTGTGTGAAATGGTACAAATATTCACACTATGCAAATGTTTTAAAGTCCTCAATTTTCAGTTTATATAAACAAGAACATAGTCCTTTGATGTCCATGCAGTTACTTTCACTAACAAAGTAATAATTACATACAGAAATTTCTGAAACAAATAAATCTTGCATATTTCTTGCGGCCTGTGCTTTGAGGCTTTCACACTGGGGTCCACAAGTTTGAGTCCACTTTCAAGTCCACTATCAAAAAGTCTTGTTTAAAGTTTGTTGTAATTATTGTGCAATATAATTGATTTTTCCTCAGTTGTTTCAATAATATCTAATTTAGTAGTGATGCAAGACATGCACATAGAAAAGTCACAAAAATCTGAATATTCAAACAGTAGCACAATTATTGCATAGTGAGAACTAAATTGTTTTTTCAACAGAGAATACCATATGTTGACAAAATTAATATGTTGCATTTGAGTTGCTACTACTAGTGCTTTAATGTTGAATTTTAACCATGATGTACTTTCATTTAATTTTCATTCAACAATGTTTGAATGTTGTTTTGTTTACAAACAAACACTGTGGAGCCATGTGGTTCTTGGGTAGTAAAACTGGAACTGGGAATGACCGTGTTCCAGTAAAAGTCGGAAAAACCAAGATGGACGCCTCCAGGAACCCTTTTGTTGTGCTTGCTCTACCAGCAATACTAGTTCTAGCCAGGTTAACCATTGTTCGCAATACCAGTTGATAATGCATTACCCTGCATTTTGCGCATTCAAACACCGCAGCAACACATTCACAGAAAGAAGTAGTACAGTACCGTGTACAACAATTTAATGTGACACAAATTAGACGGAAATGATAATAAACAGTGTATTACTATAGCTTGATGCCCTCTTGGATTTAATGTCTGGGTCCGCTCCTTAATTTAAAGACTGCACACTAGAAAGATTTTCTAAAGTCAAATCATCCCAACCAAGATGTGGCAGACTTTAAGAACAAAGCTACCACCAGTAGGCTTTGATACAAGTGCTTTTTGGATGGCCGAACAGTCAGATGTGATCGTTATACCAACTTTAATCTAGCATTGCCCAAAAGTGCAATGTGAAATGTTGATCTACACGTGTTTAAAGAGCTTGCAGCAGACTAGCAGGATTATTAGCCTGGGTGGAGTAGTTACTCTTTAAAGTGACTACACCATGTGAAAACCAGTGTATCAAGCTGATATCTCTGCAGGACCCAACAGCATTTGTATGAACACCACAAATTCAAATGAACAAAGAACCTCCTATTTGACTCATTAAAAACTATTTAACAACAGCAAAACAGGTCACACCATCACAGTTGAAAAGCAAAAGAAAGGTTCTTTTTGTTTTTTTAACAGTTGAATCTAAGTTTGAATTACCAAAAAGAGATGTCACAAGAGAGGCTAATTTCTCCCTCCCCAGACACCAGAGCTCAACAAGAATTCTGGAGAAAAGGAGGAATGTGCCTCCAACATCACTAGGATGCTAAAATAATATGGATTCTCAAATCCTGCAAACATTTCAATTGATGCCAGTCAAAATGAATGGTATAATTGACATCCGAAAAGAAACATTTTGAAACAACAGTTTTTAATAGTGGACTCAGGACTATTGGACCGTACTGTTATTACATTGCCTTATGTACATTTTTTCCTGGTGTTGGGGGGGAGGGGGTAAAGGGGTGGCTTTGTTGGAAATTACTGTCCACAGACAAAATTAACCCTGAGCATCTGTCCATTGATTAAAGTGAAAGACTACAGATGTAGTCTGATTTATGTAAAATGGGTACGGTTAAAGGACGCATACCCGTGTGAATGAGGCTGTGTCTCTCCAGGTGGTAACGCTGAATAAACCTCATGTCACATACGGCACAAGCATACGGCTTCTCCCCTAAACCGAAGAGCACCAATTTTAGTCAAAGTCCCCACAGATACCACCAGTTAGCTGTGAGGCAAAAGCTTGTACCAAACAAGGTTTTTAAGCAGGCCATTGCAAAACCTTACAGTTGCTGCACACTCCTAGATTCATTGCAACTCAAACTTTTAGGGCCGCTTTCAACAAATGATTCATCTAATCAGGCATTAAAAGCTGTTTTGGCTTAATTGTAAACCCGAGTTGCTAAGCAGGACCCCTACCTGTATGAATGAGGATGTGTCTCTTCAGGTGGTATCCACTTCTAAATGCTCCGTAACAGTGATCACAAATAAAGTTTTTCTGCACTTTGGATGATGGACCATTCTCATCTCCACCCGTGCCCTAATGAGGAAATTAAGAATAATGGTTCAACATTTGTTGAACCATTGCCAGTTGAACATTGCACTAATAATACAAACAGATACAGTGGATTTTATTACAAATACAATGGTGTAGTTAAACTGTCAAACATACCCACCCACAACTGGTCAGAACTTGATGAAACCCTAAAATTCCTGTGAAATGTCAATATCTGTAAGGCTTAAGATTTATATCAACTCTAAAGACTTTGCCCAAATTCCTATTTTTTCATGTAAACTTTTAAATGGCTTATGACCCAAATTATCTTTAAAATGTAAGTATGTTTTCTTAGCTACATGTGATCAATATTTTAATTGTCAAATACCCCGCAAACCCTTCTAATGGCCTAATGCCCTCATGTTACTGCTCCCCTTGTTATGCACACAACTGCAGTTATTGTGCTCTGCTCCCCTCCCCCTCTTTCCTCTCTAGAGATCCTCCACCCCCTCCACATCTTCCTGAACTCCTCCCCCCACCCCCACCCAAAGAAAATGTGCTCACAGGAAAGCTCCCAGTGAGGCACACTTGAATAAAGTTAAAGGCTTTTACAAAAACGTGTGCACGCAGCTAACGTTGCATTTTTGTAATGAGGAAAAATGAAAATGGAGAGACCCTTCCCTATTTAGCCACCACAGCCACTGACCTTCCCTCCCCTTCCTTCTTGTTCTCTCACTTTGCAGGGAGTAACTGATTTCCTGTTCTTTTTTTTCTGCTGCATGTCCTCATTGGCCCTCATCTCCTTCTCATCCAGCAGGCGGGGAGCTTGGAATTCACCTTCCTTCCGGATAAGCTATAGAGCCAGAAAAAGTCAATTATTTCCTGATTTCAGATCTCTAACCTTTAAAAACTAAAATCAGAACAGATCTGAATGTGACTAAAATTAAGGGATACATGTGAAGCTCTATAATATTTCCAGTGTCCAGCTGAAGAAGCCAGTGTTAAATAGGGTGGGTTTGTAAATGTTGCTTCACAATTTCATTTTTAAATAATTTCTGATGGAAGAATATTCCTATACTGTGCTATCTATAACAAGGTTATGTACATCTGAAACAATTCAGAAAGAAAACTGTTTGTGTTGTTTGTGGAGCCATGAAGCCAACAGGATTTTGGAGCTTCTAAAGACGAAACTATTTGCCACTACGGGCCGGCTACATTGTAGGCACAACGTATGAAGAGCGGATGCACCAACACTACTCTTCCACTATAATCAATGAAACTTGTGACACTGGGCAAGAGAGTAGCACGTAAGTGCTACGGTCCGCACACGTTACACATGTAGTGTAGCCAAAGCGTTATGTATAACTTGGTAGTAATTAAGTAAATTTTGTTTTTCCTTGCCACACTGACATTTTCAATTTCAGTAAAGACTATAAGTTTACACGGTTCACAATATTGAAATCATAACAAATAACCCTAATTTCCACTCTACATTTCCGAAGTGGGTCCTAACCAGGGGTGGACAGCTCATTCCGGATGGGAGGATCATATGGCTCTGGGGAGCACGATCAGGTCCCTCTCTCTGTGGTGGTCCATGGCCAAGTGGAGCCATCATTTTTTTGGGCGGAGCAGCCATGGAGCTAGCCTGCATCAGGGCCATGCTGGAGAGGACAGCCTCGCAGCCAAGCAGCCCTGCCTGCAAAGAAAAACAATGAAGATTAACAATTTACCAACTATGTCAAACATTTTAAAACAGTCTGCAAAAAAACATTTGCCAAGCTAGTCATCAACGACAACATCCTGAGTGACACAAAACTGCAAGGAAAGTTATTTGTAACCACTTTGGTGTTCTCAAAACAAACCCATTTCATATGGTCGCGGACTGAGCTGCTGGGCAGATGTGACATTGCTGTGGTGTATGTGAGCGCAGGGACAGGGGTGGGGACAAGGTCATCCAGAGATCCGTCAGTCAGGATGGTCGGGCTGGTGGGAAGCCACACCCACCTCACTCATCTAGCATTAAAACTGAGGAAGAGGAGGATGTGGATGAAACAGACAAGCATTAAATGACAACAGCATCACTCGCTGTCTTTATCGTTACATATTCCATTTACTCCAGTTAGGATGCTCATTTACCACAATGGCATTTAAACATCACAAAATATTCTTCATTTGTACAAATAACTGTCAGGAGCCTGGTTTTTGTTTGTAGAAATTGGTCAGTATATTGAAAACAGAATTTACTGGTTGTGGCCAATATGTGATTAATTATACTGTATATTTACCTAGTAGCTAGGTTTTTTTCTCTTTTGGAGCTACACTTGTTGACCATGGTAAGCAACTGATTCCACAATTATTTACCTATAACCAAGTTGTTGCCTGGGCTACAACTGAACATCACACCTATTTAGCTGCTGTGTGCCAACTTTGCAATGCCACGCCCCCCACCCTATCAAACACACACTAATCCTAGTGGACGGTCTTAAACTAAAAAAAAATAACACTTGCGTCAGGCTTTGCGCTGTGCTGCCCCTAAGGTGGAAGTAACTTGTTACTTGCTCGCTCTACCTGGACTAGAAATTGCACAGAATTCCAGTGTCCTTTTAGGTATTATATATCAATATTGCACAGTAGGTGGGAGAAGAAAGTCCAGGGGCAGGGGGTAGGCTGTGGAGTGAAGTGCATGTGTGAGTTCAGAGTGGTTATGGCTTTTGGGAAAATACTGTTCTTGATGTTGTTTAATCTCAGTAATGATGGTATATTAGGTTATTACAGTTGCTCTGTTAAAAGGCAAACATTCCACTATACTGTCATTACACAGATCACGGAGTTCTAATTGAGTCTACACTTTACGGCACTGTAGTTAAGTGAAGGTAGGTCAAGTTGTAATTTACTACATTCTTAAATTAATTCTGCCTATTTACAGAGGGCATTTAAATCAATGTCGATTGTTTCTATGTTAACTGTTAGGCCATTGTATTAGGAAAAAAACCCAGTTTTATTGTAAACATCGTCAACTGCTAATTTAGGGGACATTGCTCAACCCTAGGGCTGAAAGACCCGCCTGCAGGTTCCTGGTCAGCTACAACATCAACAAAGAGATAGGTGTGTATAGATGTTGACAGTGTGTCTACATTGCTCCACGGTTGTAGGGTAGGCTATTTGATGTAGACACATCCAACATACCAGCGCACAGTCAACACATCACCCAGATGTGCCAATCACCGGGATGAAAAACAGGAGACCTACTCCTTAGCCCCACTGCTTTCAAGCAGCCTTTAGACGCAAGAGCACAAAGGGATAAAACAATTAAGGAAGCAATTGGAATTTATATTGCCAGATAGTGAAGGTGGAATTCTAACATTCCTCCTACTGCACAAGTTTTTAAAAACATTTATCAAATTAATCAAACAAGATTTGATTTATTTTGTATTTTCTAATTGTATAGATGATTTTCAGTTTTATAGCATGACCTGTTGCCTTTCGGTAAAGTGTTTGTACAGTGTAGTACAGAATTATTTTTTTTTAATTACGAAAAATAGTACACCAATGTTGCCAATGGACAAAATGTTCTTGCTTGGTACAGCAAGAAGGTCTTTGAAACTTGCACCGTCTGTTCAAAATAAATGAAAAGAAATGTATCCTTGTACATTTGGATTTTTACGCTGTACCAAAGTCGCCCACAAACCGTGACACAGAAACTATAAACAAATAAGGTATAAACAGAAATATAACTTCTGTGTACCATTATACCCTACTGATAACAGCTAATAATAGCTTTGGTCCACTGTTGTAAAAACTATACATATACCATTCTGAATACATGACCATGGAAACAGATAAAAGAACAAGCAAACGTTGCTTTCAGTAAATCAATAAGTGGAACCAAAAAGCACATGTCTTAACATAAATGTAATGACAAGAGGGGACTACACAGAAACGTAAGAAAAGGAGGTAAGAGGAGGAAATATATCTACAGCCATGCTAGACAAACTATAGATATTGTTTTCTTTAATATAAAATATTCTTAAATGTAAGATCTTTTGGCACGTTAAAATATCAACCTTATGCATTAAAAAAATATATATATAAAGTCATAAGAATAGAAAGTGTTAGCTTTGAAAGAACACAGAATGCGGCAAAGAAAGTAAATAATGCAAGGGGAGGAATTATAATTTTATAAATGCTGTAAGTCTGTTTCTGTTTTCATGAAAGTTGGAAAAGAGCACTCATTACATAAAAGTAAAAGTAATAAAAGTACATATTTTACCTTGTAACAGTTCAACTTTGGAAGCATAGAAACACATATTGAGAGTCTAGCTAGTACCTAAGTAAAATATCTATGAGAAGTGGTTGTAATTCCACATTTACTGTGGAAAAGGAATGCAAAAGCTAACAGGTATTAACTGGGCTGTAAAATATAACCATAACGTTGTATACGTATATTCAAGCAAGGTATTGGTCTGCACCCGTGCAAAAGTAACTAACAATAAAGCTTACATTTTGGTTGGGTTTTAACAAGTAAGATAAGAGGAGAACGTCGATTTAACACGTTACTCAAACAAACACTGCTGTCTTGTGATGGCTTTTCGGTGTTAAACGTTATATTTTGTCGCCGTTTGTTCTTTTCTCCAAAGATGGTACAAGTTAACGGGAACGCTTGTGTGCCATCATATAGCTAGCTAGCTAGGTTAACGATAGGCAGATAAAGGCAGAAATTCACTTAACGCTACGGTGCAATTAGCTAGCCAGCTAGCTAACGCTGCTAAGAAAATAGACAGCTAGCGTAACGCTAGCATTGGCTAACGCTAATTAAAAGACTTCAAGGCCACGTCGTATAGTTAGCTAGATTTCATTGGCTGTTGTTGTGTTGGTTGCCAGCAAAGGAAATGCCTATGGCATAATTTTGCTTTCAACATAAACATTTATTATTTTAGCACCAACTGAGCTGGCCTTCAAACTACCACCCTAACCTTACGTTAGTTTTGCTGATGTTGAACAAGCTAGCTAATATTAGCTAGCGTTAGCTGCTTGCTGGCGCCCTCGCCCACTGAAATGTTAGCTAGTAACGGTAATCTAACATTTGTTTCTGCCCACCTCGTCATCGGTTTGATACAGTAGCATATTTGTGTATCTATCGTGCATATTGGATCAATACATCTTTTCACAAGATAATACTATAAGACACAAACTCAGCTGGTTCAAGACAAGATTGAGCGATAAAGACATTCGTGATGGCCGTCGTTGCAGTGACTCCCCCTCCCGATGATTAAGCTAACGTTTGTTAGCCTGTTAGCAATGGCCAACATTGACGCTGTAATATGAGGTTAATCCTTTTGCCGCCATCTCCGAGCATGATTGTTCACAAATGAAAGAACAGACCATTGAATGCACAGCCAAAATACACCGAGCACCGAAGAAAAAATTACAAATATGTACCTACCTTTCAGCTTCACTCGCCCGACGTTTTCAAGACCGTCTAGTTTACAAACACAGGAAACGCCACAGGATGTAACCCTCTCTCTCCCCCACACAGCAGCAAAGCTTTCTCAAGCGAAGAGAAAAGGGTCATCTTCTTCGACCAGCTCCCAGAGAACAGAGAGCGTTGGTTTAAGTGCGGATAAAATCTGTTTGTTAATGCATTTTTATATTGTTGTGATGATTTTACACCTTTAAATGTTGTTATGGGGTAGCTGGCGTGTCTGTAGCAGATTCAGACTACGACTGAAAAGACGCAGATAGAAAAGAGTGGACACTAAAAATGACAGAAAATAGGGATATGCAGCCATATTGTGGTAGTTTTAGTGGCTCAATTCGCCCCTTTGCCCTGGTTGTCTAAAGTGCTCCTCTGCCAAATTAAAATTATTATTAATACAATATGACTGTCGCTGAATCTTTTATTCATAAAAAAAACTTTAAAAAATTATGATAGCTCTCCCCAAACTGTCTTTAAACGTAGGGTGACGTCATTGTCAGACATAGGCCTATAATACTGATAAATGGTCATAGATATAATCTGTGGTGTAAGTATTGGTTTATTTTATTCGAGTTAGCTGCACATATGCACTTTTGCTTTTTGTGCTTGTAGGGTTGCACCTGAAACTAATCAGGAAGGCTAATAGGTTAGGGTTATGCTTAGTGTAGTCGGTCCTTCTTACCCATATAGTATGGAAATATCATGAGCTCATTTCCTTAAAGGTGCCCTGCCACATATATTTCATTACTTTGTGGTAATGTCTGAAATTCTACCATGGACTTTTTTGTGGAAAAATACCTTTTTTCAAGCCATAGCGTGGTATAGAAAGCCTGCAAGCAGACTCAGCTTGATTTGTGCCAGTTCTCATTAATATTCAACAAGCTAAGCTGTTGACTCTGATTGGCTAACAGCTAGCCAACAAGAGCATGGCTATCAGCTTCCTTTACCCAGCGGACGAGCTCATGAATAGTAATGAGCTCAGGCAACATGACATCAGACTTACCAGCTTTTGTAATTGGCCTGATTTCTCTGCTTATTTCTTTTCAGTGGCTAGAGCTGACAGAGGAGCTAGCAGTTCATTTTCACATTCACCACATAACACAAACACATATGGATCTACATATTTCAAAAAATGCAAGTAAAAACGGTTTTGTGTGGCAGGGCACCTTCAATGCTGTAATAGGCTCCTTGACTATATATTTTATGCGTCAAGAAACATTAAAGGTCCTATATATTTACTGTAATAAATCCCCAAATGACCCATGCAAAGTAAACATGCTAAGTTGAAATAGCCGACTATATTTTCTGACATGCCAGTATTTTCTCCTTTCGAAATTTCCGTGACGTAACTTCTGTTTGTGTTTTGGCCTGTGTGTTGTTATCAACTGCCCAGTTTGACAGCCAGCCGGGTTGCCAGATGTAAAAACATAATCCCAGCGTGTTACAGCTGTAGCATAGTACAGCCATGAAAGCAGCAAACAAACAAACAGGATCAACGGAGATTGATTCTACCCAACCTAACAAAAAACTGGCATATTTCTAACAGTTGCGTGACCAGAGATGTTACAAACCCTGGGTAAATATTGGAGATGTATTTGAAAGAGGGAGACAGCTTAGAGCCCAAAAGGACGCCGCAGTTGGCTAATTTCCTCCTGAACAGGTAAGCATTAGCTTCAGGTTAATTTATCACGGTGCGACAAGGGACGGGCATTTTATGTCAACATTCATGTACTGTTAGAATAAAATGTATTCATATCATGTGTCCTCAATACATTATATTCACATAGTGCATTATATTAATCATGTGTGTTCAATTCATTATATTTTGAGCTAAAGAGCAAAAGCATTACACATAGTCTGCTTGGTTTCAGTGTGATTAGTAGGTTCACTTCTAAATAAGAAGCATGTAGTTCATAAAGGTTACTGTGACCTTATGATAAATTGTTTTGGAACAATGTGTCCAACACCATAACTCTGCCGAGTGAGTTTAATTCTGAAAAGCTGGGCCAAGGGTGGTTAGGGACACGTCCTGTGTTTGGGTGAAGATCCTCTCCAGTAGCAGTCTGAGACCTGTTATCTATTGTGCAGGCAGAGCTCTGCTAGACACTAACCTTCTGGAGACAAAACACAGCGCACAAACATGTCACATGGTAGCAACTGAACCCCCCTGTGCACATAAGATCAAGCAGAAAGGGAAAAGAGTTAGACAAACTTAGGGAGAGCTATGGATGCATATGTCTCTGGAGTATATATTCTATTGTAATAAACGTTCTTTTATCCAACCTATGGACTTGAACCCTTCTTCCTGAAATAATCTAGAAGGGCCGGATTTAAGCCCTACAGTACTCACATTGAATTATATAGCTAGCTAGAGAACCCGAGTTGGTTACACGCAAAAACAATTGAGACAGTCAGTAAAGTGATCCTGACTGGTCCTGGCTAACACCGCCATGCTAACCATGCTAACTGCTTTCAGCGGTTCCTATCGTAATTCTATATCAGTCGGGTACAAAGCTCTGCGGGAGCACAGGCTTTTATGACTGTCAATATCTAATGTTAACTACTCCGCTGTGCTGTGAAGTCTGGCCATGTGAGACAAATGACTGGCCATGTGAGACAAGTGTCTAGCAATGTTGGATGCTGCAGCAGTGTCAGCCGGGCAACACCTGGGCAGGGGAGACGACTCTCTCCAGTATTTTGAATTTGTACTCCAATAACTATTTTAAACACTAGCTGTAATTAATTACATATTGCACCTTTAAAATGTAGCCATGTTAGAAGTAAATTATGATTTTTTCCCCATAAATCTTCTTATGTAAATAGTCAGAACACTGTAGCTATAGCGACTGAAAAATAATATGAGTGATTTTGTGTTCTTTGCATTTCAACATCATTTTTAGGAACAAGAAAAGAAAACTGATTGATTGCTGGCCAATAAGTAAAGTCTAATAATAATGTACAATTATTGAAAAAATGTCCATTTATGTGAAAACATATGTAAAAAAAAATAGGTTAATAGCTCTACCATGTAATATAACAAGCTGTTTTAGTCACAAGGACACATTATTATACTATAACAATGATTTGTTTGAGTAAAATTAAATTGTCATGTTGTGTATGAATATCTATCTTTAGGTATGCAACTAAAGGTATTGTTTCATTAGTTTATGTATACAACAGGTATATGTGTTTTCCTTTGGTTGGCAGTGCAATAGTGAAACTTTGATTCTCACTGAGTTCTTCAAATTAAAGCCATGATCTCCCTTCTTATGACACCACCCCACCGGCCTTATTTATATTAGACAAATATAATGCAAACATTGTATGCACCATGCACAGGACCAACCTATTTGTATTCCCATTTACAATGAATAATGCAAAATCTTATAAAGGTGCTGTTTGACATGCTATTGTTTTGCAGGCACTGAGCTACTATTGTCACTTTTGCTTTCAGGACATTAACAATGTTTTTTTGTTTTTTTTTAAACACTTTGAGCTACATTTTGGAATGAAATGTGCTATATAAATCCAGTTTATATTGTTGCCATTATTAGTAGTCTATTAGTAGCCATATAGTAGTGTTATTATAACATTTCCTTTAATTTAACCTAAATAAATGAGAGCGGTGCTCAACCAAACTCTGTCTCAAATCTACGTCGCTGCCTTGTCTCTCCCTGGGAACCATGCCGCTCTGTGAAGAAACCTGAGTTGTTCAGTAGGTCTGCTTGCTTTCTTTCTCTTCGCTTGAAAAATGGGAGAGTTGTGCCGGCTTGCTCTCAAAATTTGGGCCAGTCATAGACCATGTAGGGGTAATGCAATACCTAATGTCATTGGTGCATAAAAACACATGACCCGGCTCTTCCACTCCTTTGACACCTTGCGGTTCACTCCACCTCTGTGTCCACCGGGCGGTGACGCGGAGGCGGCAGCTAGTGTCAGGTGTCTCAAGGTTTCACCAGAATCAACGGAAGTTCGCACAGGTAAGACAAAACTCATAGCAAGGACGTGAAAATATATGTAAATAACTCGAGCCAGGGGAGTTATAAAATACTAGATGTAGGCCTATGTAGGCTATTTCGAAAAGTCGAACGATTTTTATAAAAACGCACGTGTACAAACTCTGCCTTGTTCTCTAAGACTCCCTGTCTTTCGAGAATAGTTTATATGCCAAACCAGTCCAGCTGCTAAGTGTGTATTGTAGTCTTAGGTTGTCACTTTAAAATTCCTAAGTCTATATACAGCTTAGGTTACATGTAACACAATTATATATGAAAATATATAACGCTATACACTGTATATACCTCATATACTTAACTAGATATAGGCTATACGTTCTCTACCAAGCGCTTACAGTGTTGCACACCTGAAATTACAGTTCTTCAAATAACATGTTGGCCTTTGAGAAGGGCTGCCAATCCTTAACATACGTCTATTTATTGGATCGCCTCAAGTTCTGATTCTTCAGGTAAAACTCAATAATTTACTTATAAACAACAGATGTTGTGCTTTTTGTTTTTTAATAGGCTAAGAATTGTGTCGTACTCAATCACGCGTTAAGCAATGCTGACCCCTCCTTACTCATGAGTCATACTGTATCTGAGTGTGGTGGTTAGGTTGTTAAGGAGAACTTGGCATAAAGCAAGGGTTCAAGTCAGTATCCACATTTCACTGATAACAAGTGATGGAGATGAAGCTAAATGCTGGTGTTTGGATTCCAAAAGCTCATAAATCAGATAGCCTGTGTGCTCCACATGCAGTGTACCTGAAATAGGGCCACCTTTGAGTACATTTTCTTACCTCTGATTAATAATGATTTAGTCGATGTTCTCGCTCCCAAAGCTTGAATTCAGATAAGTAGATGGCATCATGCCAGAAGGCGTGGAGGTAAAGCAACAAAACAATGTGAAGCTGATAGTATGGCAATTTATAAAAGATTACATTGACCTGTTGTCATACAAAAAATGGTAAAATGCTAATTAATAATGCTGCAAGCCGTACCTCTAAATTCTATATCTGAGGAGAATTTCCTTTTTACAAAAAAATCAACTAAACCAATTATAAGTAAATGCAAATCTAACTAGTTTGTGTCGTTTTTATTTGGATTTAAAAAGTGACCTATGTCATAACTAGTGAGGGTGGTGTGCAGAGTTAAAATTGTAATATTGGCTCCTTATACAATACTGTGAAGACAATTTAGTGTCTGTACACTTCAGCCTCCAAACCAGGCAAGGCAAAAGAAAGTAAAAACTAAGATTGTTTTCACATATGGGAAAAGCATGCTTTAACCCCACCCTACTCCTTATTTAAAACATTCCTGCAGTGTTTTGATTTTCTGCTCTGTTTAGCTCAGCTATTCTCATTGTACGCTTATGAATGAGTGAGAAGAACTTGATTTTGTTTCTTAACCGCTGCCATTTTTGCAGGAAGTTTGTGTTTTCTACCTGTTTGACGATATGTGAAAGGGGTGGATGGGTGACTCTACACTCAGTCTGTGTTATCCCTCTGACAGACTGGTGACCTGTTTAGGGTGTGTCCCTGGGTAGAAAAAGGAAGTTAAATAATGAATTCAGTATTGCCATCATGTTAAAAAAAAGTGTGCCTGCTCGGGGTTGAAGGGTAAACAACACACTGCAGCCTGCAGTTCAGTGTACCTGTCTGTTTCATCTAAAAACACTTGAAAAAACAACTAGCTTTTGTCTCCTTTAGATCGTAACTGCTGAGAAACCATCAAGAAATAAGTTTTGTTTCTTTCTTTCTAAGCAGTACCTTGCTCTCGCTCTTGCTCTCTCTTGCTCGCCCACAACACATATCTACAGCCAGCAGATCAGTTTGAGAGCTGTTCACCTGATCTTTCTCTCATTTTCTCTCTGTTTTTTGAAAAAAAAAATGTTTTGGGAAGCCGACAATATAGCTGACTTTACTTTTAATGTTGTTCAACAAAGATAAATCATCTCCCTACTCAATACTAGAGTAGCCTACTTCCTTGTTTAAGACTGCTGCACCTGCAACAATGAAATGCAATGTCTGTATCTACAAAATAATCTGTTGAGTGTTTGATGGTTATTTATTTGTGCTTTAGATCTCAATACGTTTTTTTTATTTCTCAGCACTGCCGTGCTCTCTCTCTCTTTCTCTCTCTCTCTCTCTCTCTCTCTCTCTCTCTCGTCATCCGAGCTTGCAGCCGCAGTCAATGCAGTTCAGTGTGTGCGCTGGCTTGCATGAACCCGCTCTCTTTTTCTCTCTGTCTTTTTGTAAAATAAGTTGGTCATCCATTGATCTTCCTGTACTTTCAGAAAGAACTAATCCACTGATCAGGGGCCTTTTAAGGGAGGAAAAAAAGACCCAAGAACTTAATTGAGGCCCTGGTCCCTGCAGTTGAAACGCAACAAGTTCCTCAGAAGGTTCCTAGTTCCTTTACACTAATTAAGCCCATTCCCACTTTTTCAACCATTCCTAATACTTCACCTACTTCTTATATATTCAAGCCAGCGATCCAGTGTAGCGTTAGCCTTTCAACATACATCCTTCACATTCTCTAGGAAAGTTCCTGCAGTCGAAAAGCACCGAAAAAAGAACTTGCCCATCAGGCCTCAAAACCTGCAGCAACAGTAAACAGCCTCAAGCTATTCGGATGTAGGAAACCTTATAAAAGTAGCCTACATGAGTAGTGTATTTTCTTTCATATCATTGTGTTGTGTCTAACTAATCTTTGCCTCTGGCCATCTAGAAACAATCACTAGCCTGACAGTTAATCAAAGTAATTGCATTTAATTATATATAATTACAAATTATTAATAATATTCAATTACATATGTATCTAAATGTGTAACTCCGTAGGTAATACAGTCCGAGGTTTAGTTGCATTTGACTGTTTAAAAAAAAAAAAAAAAATTGTTAGAGCTATGTTGAAATTCAGTTCAGTCCAAAGTCTTCACACTACTTGTCACCAGTATCAATTTGCATCTGATGTAATAAGGGCACCTGAGTGAAAAAAGCCAGATAGTAAGAGCAATGATTATGGAGTGATTTAAACTCATAGTTATAATGTACTGTCTGAGCACTAAAATAGAGAATCATGGTCTGACATAAGGATGTCTCTCCAGACAGAAACTGAAATGGAGGCTCGTCATCCATCTGCAGCACTTATATAAGTGTGGGTTTATTCAAGTGAAGTTAAAGGGATACTTTGCCGATGTTCAACCAAGATTTTGATGAAACTATAAAACTATGCAGCACTGATTAAATATGAGCCAAGGTTCTGTTACAGTTTTGCCCATTTCTCTCCCTAAAATGTTTTCAGAAATGAATTAAATCTTAACGTTTAAATGTTATACAAGATTGTTTGTTACCAGCCGGCCGCCATATTAATCTGTGACGTGCTTGTCCGTTGTGGCGCAGTACATTTTGGTCATGTAACACCAATTTCAAAAATGCCATTCTACTGCATAGACAGCCCAGTTTTATAATAAAAACCCTTTTTCCTAAAATACTCATTTTAAAGAAAAGGTTTTGAGATGTGCTTTTCTCTGATCTTCTGTAAATGTTGCCCATGGCGAGTTATCCTCTCATAATGATATTGTGCTCACAGTCTTTTTTTGCCATCTTGCAATCATGCAGAACCAGCCGGAGTGCAAGTTTTAACATATCTACTTGTTTGTTTGCATGCATTACTGTATGATCACATATACTCTTTGGTATGTATGTCATGTTGTGGGGGTGTGTGGCTAAACTGATGGAGAGCATGTTACAAACTTGCAAATCAGTGATCTCAGACAGCAGATAGTTCCTCTACATGCACAAACCTCGACTTTGGCACCAACCTTCCGAAGAAACTATACAGATCAAGATAGTTTTTGTAGTACTGTCAGTAGTGATCTTAATGACCTAAAAACACGACTTGTAGATGTCAGATGATTCTATACTGAGATGAAAAGTAGACTGGTGAACAAGTACAGACGATGATGGAGAGAAGTGTTTTATTTTCTTGCTACAAGAAGCAAGAATGTTTCAGGCTAGTTTTAATTAAAATCTAAGATGTGGCTCAGCATATGGGTTTAATGGTATAACTGTTTTGTTATACCATTTTGTACCGTTTTGTTTTCTCCAGTAAAGGTTTGGGAAATAATTTAGAAGTGAAGAGTTACTATTCGTGTATTAATGAACATGGATTATGGCGGTTGTGTTTGTATTTCAGGTATTCAAAATACTGTAAGAGATGGAAAGTGGTCCTTTCAATCGACGGTCCTGGGCAGCACAGTCCTTGCGTGTCACTGCAAAGGAGCTGTCACTCAGCGGCCGAGGGAGAAACAATGCCATTGCTGAACGCTTCTCCAAGTGAGTAACATCTGCTTTTCAGTAATGTATGTTGTTAATGTACACATACATCTATCTGTAATTGAAGAAATTAATGCTAAATACATTTCTAAAAGACTTTTTAAAAAAAATCTTTTTTTAACTTTTACATTTTGAAAAGACAAAATGTACGAGTTCGACTTAGGGCTACATTACGTTATTTCAGACTGTTGTTTAGTCTGCTTGTGCATTTCATTCATGCAGCCAGAAAACAAGTGGTTACCCTTTTGACTAAGCTGATTATGTTCTGAAAATGACCTCTCAATATTTTATGATTTTATAATTGGTAACACTTGCGAATGGGTGCATAAGACTGGCATGACACCATCATGATTATGACATGTCAGCAACATGAAGGAGTCTTTTTGAAAGGTCGTGACTGTCATTGAGTAAAGTATGACACTTTTAATGCAAAGTTAGCATTGTTCAAGATTACATTATATTACATGTCATTTAGCTGACGCTTTTATCCAAAGCGACTTACAATTGCTAGAGAAGCCACGTGCATCCGGAGCAACTAAGGGTCAACTAAGTGTCTTGCTCAGGGACACATTGGTTGATGTATCGCAGTGGGAATTTAACCCAGATCTCCTACACCAAAGACATGTGTCATATCCACTGCATCATCACCACCCAGATGAGAGATGTTTGTGTTATGACAACTTCACATTAACCAAGACAACATAACCTGTCCTAAATATGTCATAGCAGGCAACTGTTTAGCTTTAGGGTGTTAAATAAATATTAAACTGGCACTAACATATTTATAACCCAATTATAATGGTTTCATGACAGCCAATGTAAATGTACTAACCACTTAATGACAGTTTATGTTAACACATAAACGGTTTCTTAAAGCTTGATAATTAGGCGTGCCATGACATTTTAATGACAGGTTATGTTGTCTTCAAGGTCAAGTTGCCACAACAAAGAGATTGTTGTCTTTGTTAATGTCAAGTTGTCAAAAAATAGTCTAAAAAAAAAATGCTGACTTTGCACTAAAAGTGTCAAAATTTACCACAGTCACGAACATTCAAAAAGACTCCATGTTCATAACAACTGTCATGTCAGATTTATGCACACCCCTTCAAATAAAGTGTTAACAAATAAGTTTGTAGGTATTACCCAAAATGTAAGAATTATAACGGATACTTAATTGAAACCATACCTTAACAAGCTGCAAACTAAAATAAAGTATAACAAACTAAAATCTAAAAGTAATAAATTAATCTTTTTTTTGAGTCACCAGTGGTCAGTGTTTCTTCTGTCTCTCTCAGGTACCAGAGAGCTGCTGAGGAAGCAAGTGCCGAGAAGAAAACAGGAGTAGGTATCTCTGTAAAGGGGCTAGAGACATTTTAGTTCAGACATTTCCCAGGGTTTATGCAAAAGTAGTGTACAGCTGTTCCTAAATTTTAATACATGAAAGACAAATGTAAGTTCAAGTTTTTCACATGAAAATCTACACCTAGGATACATCTTGTTTACAGCATTTTGATAAGCCTCTTCTAGCAAATTACATGGTTAAATGAAGTGTGTGCATGGTGCATGTCTTGCTTCATTTGCTCAGTAGCTGCTGTTGGTGCTAAACTAATTATTACACACATACACACACACACACACACACACACACACACACACACACACACACACATTCACTCACCATGTCAACACACTGTCTGGGCCAAATGTCTTGTCTTGGCTGACCTCTTATTGGCCACTTGTTGCAATGGGCAGGCTATCAAACCCATAATCCTACTTCAGTGTAATCCCCTTTAAAAGCTCTTTGTGCTTCCAAATGTGGCAGTGTGAAAGACTCCTAAACAAAGCACTACTGAGATTAAATAAGTAACTGATCATCGAATACCATGAAGAAATATAAGGTAATGTTGCTGTAAATGTACTGTAGGAAATTTGCCACATTTGCTGTGTATGTCTGTGTGTCTTTGTGTGTGTGTGTGTGTGTGTGTGTGTGTGTGTGTGTGTGTGTGTGTGTGTGTGTGTGTGTGTAAGCCAGCTGCTTTGAAAGCTTAATTAGCTTTTATAGTCTTAGTTTAACGATCTGGCTGGTAATGACAATGACATATATTTGTTTTTACTCCAGTAGAAACATAATACGGTATGAATATACTAAATGTGAGAGAAACCTTACTGCATTATTTACATACATGCAGTGTTTAACATTGAAGATAAAGAAGCAAATTTCTCATGTTCACGTTGTCAGGTTAATGTTTTCAACACAGTTTGTTAAGATTTTCAGAAACCAATGGTATTTGTGGATATCAGCTGATGCCACTATTAGGACGGTTGCAAAAGACTAGGGATAACACTTCCATCAAGCAAGTCAGTTTAACCTCCAACTTGTAGTGGATGCAGTTACGTGAATTTTAAGTTGTGTAGAGTTACGTAACATTTTTTAACAAATACTTTTAAAATTGAGAAATCAATGGCCCCCATTTTGCTTAGTAATTGTGTGCTGTGTCTTTTCTTACACTTCCCTGATCTTGACTCAGGTCAGTATTGACTGAGCATCTGTCACTAGTTCTTTTTTTGTGGAACAAACTCCCAGAGTATCTGAGCTCTGAGGAGTATTTAAAATTCTATATCAAACTCTGTTACAAGACGACTCATTCCAGCTTTCACGTGGTGATTATTTTAATGGCTTTTGTTTGTTCATTGTGCCAGTATTTTTCCGCCCAACTTGTCTTGTATTCCATTTTGTCAAACATGTCAAAGCCAACATAGAGTTAACTTTTCCCTGAATGTATAATTTCCTGCTCTGGTTTCCTGGGTATTCTCTCTCTCTCTCTCCTCTCTCTCTCTCTCTCTCTGTCTCTCTCTCTCATTTACTTTCCTTGTGTTAAAGGGGCCTGCTTAGCTCTTAGCACTAGTAGATTTTGTCTAGCTGCCAACATCTGGGAGAGCTCTGTCTCAGTGTCTTTCAGCACACTGACTTATATAGAAGGACCAACCAAAGGACTATCAGTTGTGGTTCCACTTCGTTTGGGTACTCATACGCAGAGGTTTCTTTTTTGTCTGTTTGCTTACAAAACTGGAACAATCTTGTGACTGTCCAGTTCTCTCCACTCAACCTCGACTTCCCTCACAAAGACAGTAATTGTGTCAGTCATTTTTTTGTTCAGTTCTTTATTCTTATGTTCTTTTGTCTTTCTTCTTCAATTTTTGTCTTTTTGGTTTGTCTGTGTTTGTGCATGCTCCAACTTATTTGTAAATGTAACCGATTTTAGTTTGATGTACTGATGCACTGTGCACTATGCTGGTGTACTATGGTAGTTAAGTCTTTTCATTGTGTGTTTTGATTGTCCTCTCTAATCCTCTTTAAATTAGGTTAAACATTCATTTGTTTTTCAAGCATTTATATAACATATAACAGTGTTAAAATGTTTCCTACTGACCTGGCCTCAGCTGAGAGGCTTGCCTACAAAAGCTCACACTGTTTTCCAAGATTTACCAGTTAATAAGTTTTAAGTTTATATGAGAGTGATTTATTCACATGTCCACATCCTGTTTCTTCATTGTGTCATTCCTCTTTTATAATGAAGGAAGTTCTCCGGGGGTCACACGGCAGTAGTGTGCCTCCTGTTGTTCTGTTGTGCCGTTTGCTGCTTAACGTGTTTTATTGTCACAAATGGCTGAATAGTGAACAGAGCCCTCCTTAGTGTTTTTTGGAAAAGGTGAAGTTGTCGTGAGGCAAGGAATGCAGCTGGAAAAAATCTGCCTGCCTGCTATATCCATCTTGAGCCAAGCGTTGCCTTTAGTGTCTGCAGCAAAACATCTACTTCCTGGACCAGCTTTGTACAGCTGTTCACCTAATCTGTCAGGGAAGCCAAGCTCAGATTTTGGTATTTCCTTTTTTCCCATCCTGCTGCATTGGGCTTTAAGCTGTATGTTTAGTAATGCATGTTTGTTGCCAACTGGAATACTTCTATAATTCAGCATGTACACAGAATGACAAGAAGAAGAACAGACTATACTGTTGCTTTTCATTGGCAGTGTTTTTCAATTTGTAATCTTCTTTTCTTCCTCACAGTCTTTTGAGAGGTCGTCACCCTCCAGGCGGTCAGGCAACCTCAGTGCTATAAAGAAGCGCTGGGAGCTGGCACAGGACAAGCCTTCTTCTATCCCTCATCCTCCAAGCCCGTCCAGCAGCAGGCCTCTTGCTGTGACCAGGTCTGCTACTATCCCTGAGCACTCTCCTCCAGTGAAGAGCCCTGGCCTGCCGACCACTCAGAAAGGTCAACTCACTGCCAGTCTTATCGAGCCGCTTGCAGTTACTCAAGAAGCATCCAAAGGGGAAGAGCAGGGAGGCATGGATAGGTATGAGCTGACACACCGTGAAAGACCAGAAAAGGTTGAAGACCAAGTTCCAGCCAGCCCCTGTGCCTCTTATGAAAAACCCAGAGTGCCACTGAATAACCTGAAGATGAAGTTTGAGAGGGGAGAGGACACCATGGGCAAGGTAGTTACAGACAGATCAGATCTTTCTGCTTTGCAGCCTCTTCTTCTGAACACTTCAGAAAGCACTAGGACATACCCTCAATACAGGAATAATTACATTATTTATGGACCTACACAAAAGTCCTAAGTTTGTGCATACATTTGATATTAATTGAGAGCGTAGTTGTCAACATTATTGCTTTGTGCATGAGGCTGCTCTTTGTCTCTTCTTTTTTACCAGCTGTACCATCTTTTGGCCATGTTTCTTAGGCATTATCTGCAATAACGATAGGATTTACTGTACTGATGTTGGTCAGCCCTGTAAAACATATTTTCTGAATCTTCCTTGAGGAAAAAAAGGCAAAATGTTTTTCTGAAGTTGCTTTAATGAGCATATTTGAAGGAACGCTTAACCGTTTAGATGCTTTACAAGGCTTGTCATGTGCTAATTATTATATAAAGTCTGGGACTTTGTAATTAGTGCACACATGTAAAAGAGAGATAAGAAGTCACTTTTACTGACCATAATGATACTTCCAGCAATAACCGTTAAAACCAAGCTCCTTTCTTTGACCATAAATACTCAGTGTTAGGCATTGTTGTGTGTTTTAAGATTATTTTCAGATGTATTCTTCCTAGTGTTCTCTCGTCCCTGTGTTCTCTGAAGTAGTCTTGTTCCACCTGGATTTCGCATGTCTCTTCCCCCACCCTTCCTGTCTCTCCCTATCACTTTCTCGGCCCAAAACAACAAGCACTCCAGTCTTCACCTTCCATAACAGAGGAATGTAGGAACATTCCTGACACAGGGCTCTTTCTTTCTTCAGAAGATCACCTCTGAGGAGCAACTGGCTTTATCTCACTTTCCTTTAGCAGCAGTGTGTATTCAGGATTTTTTTAGGTTTTGGTTTTAATGTAATATTGTGCGGTTTGGTGTATGTCCAGCAGTTGTTACACCACTGCATGAATTAATATTCGTAATCAAGTGAAAAGGAACACAACTGTTATATCTTACTTAGCTGTAACTTGCACTCTGGAATTTGAAGTCTTTTAAAAATGCTTAACAGTATGACTAACGCCATTACGTCACCACAAGGAAAGAAGAAGTGTAAAAGTTACTGGTGAACATTTACAGGGAAGAATAAGCACTGTAACACTTACTCTGTCAATGCTGGCTCAAAAAGTTGAATTTCTTCTGATCTTCTCTCTCTCACACACACACACACACACACACACACACACACACAAAGCTCACTCTTTTAGTGAAGTGTGATGGAATAGTTTCGGTTCTTTAGACCAATTCTGGACAATACCTGAAACACGGAAGATATTAATAGTTCATCTGAAAATCTAGGGGTTTAGCTTTATTTTTATACTTTATGAGAATGCAAGCATTTCATAATATTCTTTCTGTTTTACCCTGAGGACTCAGGTTCTGCCCATGTTCTTCATCATGGTGCTGACCTATATGGGGTGCTTTCCCACCCGGTCCTGATGACTTGTGATATCCATGTGTGATAGACAGGCAGCGCCTCAAATACAGACTGGGAAACTTGTACTTTAACCTGAATATCTTTGTCTCAGAAACCAAAATTTCTGACTCTCTCACTCATTGCACTAATTGGCAGAGGCCAAAACAGTAGCCTTTAGTATTATATCACATACAAACTAAACCACTTTTACAATATTTTGTTTCTGTGAAGAGGTGCCAGTTTACCTCTTGGGCACTTCTGCGGTGCCCTTGAGAAGTCACCTAACCCTCAACTACTCAGGGCGCCTTTTCAGTACCCGCCTCATTTTGCCATCGCTCCATTAATGCATGTATAAGGTTGTGTGTGTGTGTGTGTGTATTTCGGGCCTGTGTATAATGTGTAACTCCTACAGAGTGAAAACATGTAATTCCCCCCCGGGGATCAATAAAGTATCCTTTCTTTCTTCTTTTTCACTGATTCTACCAATCGTTACTCTTACAGGGAGGCAGGACAACATCACGCAGTAGTTCATCAGAGGACATGGACCATCATGGTGGTAAAGACAAACGCATACAGATCATGAATAATACTTTTAAACTGAAGATCAATCATTTGCTGTTTTAGTGATATGCAGCCACAGTTTTTGTGTGAGTTTACTGCAGTTAAAGCATTACTTGTAATTGTGTCTTCTGCTTTAGGTCTGTCTGTGTCTGACAGAGTGTTGGAGTCCACATCCATGAAGGAGAAGATGGCCAAGTACCAGGCTGCTGTTTCTAAACAAGGCACCACTCGCTCCGTGAGTTCACGCAATAAGCTGAATTAAAAAAATATAACAGCAAAAATATAATCTCTTAACAATATCAATGAAATAATAAATTTCTGTGAAAATAACAACACAACAGTTCATTATGTAACAGCCAGTTGACATGAGTGTTTGTTTCCCTCTTTTCTTTGTGTTTCCTCCAGGGTCTAGCCCCAGAGGTGCCTGCTCCAAAAACATCTGCACCAGTAAATCAGAAATGCATTCCTGCACCTGAGTGCAATGGTGAGTTTTAGTGGATGCTACGAGGACATGTTCCTACGTTTCTGTTCTTGATATAGTATCACTTGTAATATAAAATGTAAGATAGAGCATTAACTACAATATTATTATACCCAAATTTTGCCACCCAGAATGAGATACAGTTTGGTTAGATTGCCCTTTTCAGCTGTCTTCTAAAGTACAACAGTAACTGATGTTTTGTGTGTTCTGTCTGTTTCAGGGGAGAGCAACGAGCGTCCCAAAGCATTAAGGGTGAGTCAGCCACCCTAACAAGTAGGAGACACGCATGAATCATCAAAAGAAAAATCCAATTTCAACCCTTGTTGTTGATGTTGTTGTGTGTTTAGAAGTTCAGCCCACCGGTGAGGGAGACGTGCATCGCTTGTCTAAAGACGGTGTACCCGCTGGAGAGACTGGTGGCTCTTCAGCACGTCTACCACAAAAGTTGCTTCCGCTGTGTTCACTGCAGTACGAAGCTCAGGTTAGTCTTGCACTGTTGCATATTTCCTGAATTGTAATCATGTGTTTTGATTTTGAAATGCTTCCTCAGTGGTCGCCTGTTCAAGACACAAAGAGCGACATTTGCTAAATGATATTTTTGCCACTCTCTATTTCTAGCATAGTGAACTACGCCTCTCCCTGCATGGTAATGTCTACTGCAAGCCCCATTTCAACCAGCTGTTTAAAGCTAAAGGCAACTATGATGAGGGCTTTGGCCATCGGCCTCACAAGGAGCTTTGGGAGCCTCGAGCTGATGGAGATGAAGGTGAGGAAGCGGTGATGCCAAAGGAACACGAGGGACCAGCAGCGGTGACGCGTCCAGCTGAGAGTATCTCAGACAAACAGGCAACCCCAACTGTGGAAACATCCCCACAGGTTAAGGTTACAGACCTGACTGCCTTACTTGAGACACGTGTGCAGACCCATTCCAGGTCTGGTGAGATGCTCAAGTCTACAGAGAAGCCAGCGGAGAATCGCAGGCTGAGGGTCGCCTGGCCTCCCATGGCTGGTGAGGGCCACACGGAGACAGAAGCACTTAGTCCAGTCACGGAGGGAGTTTCTTCAGGCCGACCCTGGAGAGCCAAGTGGCCCCCAGGAGACGAGCTGCCATCATCCTTTCATAGCTCAGATCGGGCTGAACTGAAGAGCCTGAGGCGGAGCTCTTCTCTAAAGGAACGCAGTCGGCCTTTTACCCTCGCCGCTAAACCCAGTCCAGCAATTACTCTGGCACCAAGGGAACCACGGCGCCCTCTCAAATCCCTGATGGAATGGAGAGCATCATTTGAGGAAAAACACTCATCTGAAGAACCACTCAAGGAAAACAATCCAGAGCTTCAGCAGGTGAAGCAGCAGGAAAAGAAAGAGAAGACGGCGCCTCAAATACCGAGCGAAGATGCAGCAAATGCGAGCAAGACAATATCAAAGGAGGATGTGGAGCCTGAGCAACAGGAAGAAATACATAAACAAGTACAGAAAGGAAAGGCAGCAGCAGAGAAGATGGTGGTGGAAAAAGGCTCTCTTAGAAGCATCTCCCCGGATATCTCACCGTTCTCCTCTCCACCTTTACAGCCAAAACAGAACCGTGCCTCCCAGGATGTGGGCTTCTGGGAGGAGGACAAAGAAGGAAGTGATGCAGAGGAGCTGAGTGCAGAGGATATAATCAAGAGGAACCGCTACTATGACGAGGAGGAGGAGGACTCTGACTCATAGGAACATCTTACAGTCTTACTGTCATGTCCATCCAACACGTTGCCAGTTTTTTCTCAGTCAATAGGTAGATCACACATGTAGCTTTGCCAGATTTTACAGGATAGATGCTAAACTTGCAATAGGTGTCTGGCTGTGTGTGTGTATGTGCATTTATATTACAATAACTGCCCATAATGGTTACATGTTTCATATAATTTAATTGTATACTGAAAAAAAATATCAAATGCTGGTTTAAATGACCCCTGATTGGAAGTTGGACCTTTTATTAAACTCATTTATCTTCTGATAATTATATGCACAATAATCAGTGACCTATTATTCACATGTGGTGTACAAAAACCATTGTACTTTACGTGGCACTTTACAGGCAGTACCTAGCAAAACTTTCATTATGTGTGTTTTTGCCCTTCCTAGAATACAGAAAAGACTTAAATATCTTATACCAAAAAAGTGCTTAGATTAGGTTTTAGCAAACCTTCAAATCAACAAAATGACTACTTTTTTTTTTTTTTTTTTTTTTGAGCAGACACTATGTAGTCCATTGCTTCGAAAGAGCCATTACCTTCACCCAGCACCGGAATATACAAACAGACAAGTTGGTAAACCTTAATAACCACCATTACAACAATAACAGGAGAAAATATGATCAATCAAGGTTTCTACTGATGGCTAACCTTTCAGTCTAATAGCATATATGTTATATCATCTTCTTGGACCTTCTGGATTTGTTAAACATTTTCAAATGTGATCCACTTTAGATAGTATTTCAAACACTTTGTATTTTAATGTATCTTTTTTTTTTTTTTACAATTTTTCTAATTTTCTAATTTGGGTGTTGCAGTCTGAACTGTTGGTGAAACAATTAAAATGGATACCAAAGTTTGAAATCCATCTGGAATTTTACATGAGTTCATAAACAAACCAATATACTTTAACCACAGAACTACCAGCTTCCAGATAAGTGCACCTTTTCAGGAAACCATCGTCTTTTAAAAACTCCCACAATGAGCCAGTCCCACAATGAGCTTATTAATGTAAAAAAACCTCAAAGTGAAATGTTCATGCCATGGGACCTTTAAGACATTGACACAAAATGTAACATCATTAAACCCAAATTACACCATGAATGATATGCTCTCCGAACAGCTTTTATAAGATCACGTATATTAAAAGTTTTTATAGTTTTACTCCAGTACTACAAGACAACTGTGGGAAGAGTATTCATTTTACATACATGAGTAAGAAATATTAGGTCTGCAGTTAATAAAACATCTGAAATGATCTGATTAGCATTTAAAGTCAGCAGAAAAAAATACATTTAATTCATACTAAATTTAATGCAATAGAAAAGGCAGAAAGCAGGGTGTAAATATTCTTTATTTGTCTAAATTATTTTTTGGCATGTTAACCTGATTGCTTTAAGTAAAAATAGTCCAGATTAAATAAAAACATACATGACAGGATGTACATAAGGACCATATCAACAGAAACTGATGTTAAACGTCATTCATGATTAATTACACAAAAGACTAAGTAGTGCTAAATATTAAAAGCATGTGGCAGATGGCCGACAGCAGCTGAAGACCACCATAAGCTCCTGTGAACTAAGATGAACATTAACACAAAACTGGACAATGTCAGTGAAATGTCAAAAAACCAAACACGAGTACACCCTGTCAACAGTACAGGCTGATATGAAGGTGTGCAGAGTGTTTCATCGGCACACAATTAGCAGCAGTTAAGCATCACATGAACACCAGTCTTTACATTTTTTGTTGACCAGAGGGACACTTCATGGACGCAATGACTCCTTATTAAAATATATATTGCAGCAAGATTTGAAGTCCAACATGGATTTATTAAGGTGTTTCAACTCTTTTCAGTGACACGGAGAGTTCAGATATGTGGCACCTTAAGGATGAGATGTAGAAAAAGGTTTTTAGTGTGAATGTGGTTCCGCAAACTGAACCAACATCCAGGTGGAACATTACCAACATCTACATGGATCAATGACATCCAGACTGAACCTATTCATACAGGCACTTCACTCATTAGGTCAAATGTTTAAAAGCAGTCTGCTTCTGAAGCTGGAAGAGGTTCTTATATTTATCCATGCCAGATTGAAGAAAAAGAATTAAAACAATATACAGCAAGTAAATCCATTAAAAGTAACAATTACAATTAACAGCACATTGTAATATGTGTGAATTGAACTTTGTCTCTACAACTTTTGTCAAGGGTAGGTGTGTCACAAAGGGGGGGGGGGACAGTCTTCAATGTCAAAAAGATAGAGTAATTGGGAAAACAACAACTATGTTTATGACCAAAAAACTAAACAAAAAAAATACATAAAAATGCATTACAGGGTTGTGACAATGATGGTTGACTTCAATTTACCGCAAAATCCCAAAAAGAACCATATATAAGACAAGATATTTCATTTTGATTTTCAAACATACCTGAGAGCAACAGATATTACAGTATGGCTTCATTTTCAACAATATTTAACTTGTAGGACATTAACTATACCATGCTTAGTCCTGCCAGCGTTTTATACTCCACAGTTGAGTAAGAGAGCTTTTATTTTAAGACAGTTCATCCAAAATACCTTATGATCTACAAAAAATACATTCAGTACAATGACTTCAAATGTGTGTTTTTTCTGCGAAGTTCAATTGTTTTAAAAAGGCACCACTGAGTTTAGCATTACTTTCGGCAACTTAAATATATAAAGATCAGTCATTTTCTTGGTTTGTTTGCATGTGTAAGGCAAACTGTGAGATAAATGCTCAGATGTGCTGAGAGAACATGTATGTAGTTACGGTTGGACACCAAATATCTCTATACTGGAAAAACACATTTTAAGTCTGTTGGGGGGGTATTTCTTTTGGCATAATTTTGGTTTAAGTGTTGCATCTTTTAGACACAAATGTTTCTTCCAAAGACTTGGGAATGATTATGACCTGCAAGTTTATACCTGAAATATTCATACCAAAATCATACCTGATTAAAACACAGCTAGTCATGATATTAAAACCCAAACGTTAATTTGGCCTTTTGCTTTTTACTTAATCCATGGTAACAAATGGTTTGGATTGAACAAATTGCTCTCACATTTAGTTATTCCATAATTCCTACTGCATTGGACAAAACATGCCGTAATGACTTCCTGTCAGAACAAGCACTCGTAGTTGTACAGAAACACGCTCCTAAAGCAGCTAATATGACTGACTTTGCTTCACAGAGTAACTGTTTATACAGTGCACTACTCTTTTTTTTTGGAGACGTTCTGAGAATTATTTTCCAGACTATCACTCTCACCACTGAGTGTCAGTAACACACCATTGATTAAGAAGTACAGCAGATCTGTAGTAATGAGCACAGTGTGGCTGCACTGCAGCCTGTGAGAGTGCCGCTACATACTGCCGACATATATACTATTGATGATTAGAGGGTCCACTTGTTTGCTAGAGTCTGCTCCTATTTGATTTTCACATTCTTTATTCTGGTGAGATCCTTTTGTGTTGGAATTTTATGATGAACTTTACTCTGTGTGATGAAATTGTCTAAAATTGTGTTTCACCTATACAAACCTATGGTTCAACATATTTCCTTAACATCATGTAATTATAAAGCATTCCTTTGAGGCATACATGTAATATTAACATACATTATTTCAAACATTCTAACAGCATGAGGACGCCACAGTCACTTTTCCAGTAACATCTTGGAGCCTGCTGATGTGGAGGTATTATTTATTAACTGATCTCTAAAAATGTACCGGAGCTCAATCATTTGTCCATGCTTGAATTTCTCAACTCAGTTTTCTACTACTCTGCTCAGCCACTAAGGGGGTGCAGGTCCACTCTGACCTTCTCCCCAGTGCTCATCATGCCAATCGTGGGATACAAGCCTCCTACAGGTAAGGCCACTTCCCTCCGGCCCACCACCTTCCCATTTCTTGTAAAGAACACCTGTTCGAACACAAGGGGCAGCAAGGAGATAATGTGAATATTTTGTACCGAAGATTTAAAAGTCCATGGTTTTATATTCCCAGATTTAGACAGCATCTCACCGTGACTTTCCTCCCCACCAAATCTTCTCCCTCATCCTCCTCATCTTCATTGCTTGCATACAATTCATTCTGAACCTCACTGGGTTTGGGAATCACATCGAGGTCCCAGTCGTCTATGTCATCTGAACGGACACAGAAATAGAAAGAGAGGCGATCAGAGATTATACACGATGATGCACAGTGCTCTGGAGACAATATAATTATGTTAACCTCCATCATCAAGGCTGTAGTCACGTGGAAACATGATCCCGCAGCCCATAATGTCCCCTTCAAAGCAGCGTGGTCCAAACGCGTCCCCGACCCCACTGCCCTGGAACAACTTTCCATCATCTACAAAGAACAACAGGGACGCTGATTAGTGCTGATACAATCAAGACACAAGACAACATCTGCCACTGCTAACATTTACACACATATTTTTGTTTGGTTGAGCAACCACTGGTCCTTCTATGCCAACACACATATTGTACAGGCACACAAACTAATTGCCACTCACATCAGGCAATATAGTGGTTGCATAATTTGGAATGTGGGAGGAAACCAGAGCAACCAGAGGAAACCAACGTAGACACAGGGAAGGACATGCATCAAATATTAAGTTGGAACAATAATCCTCAGAAAGTTTATTGGGAACTTTTTTTCAGCAATGCACTGAAAGCTACATGGAAATCATGAATAACCTTTTAAATATTTGATTATTACTGACATGGCTACCAAAAATAATACTGACGCATCTGTACTTTCTGCCGTTGCCAAAAACATGAGTAACAATTTGGTGCCATTACCAATTTGACTGTTGGCGACAGAATGAATGTGTACATAGTGGTAGTGTAATATGGATTTCATTTAAATGCAGAGAAAACACATTGACAGCTCATCATGCACAGCAAACACTCACCTGCATGATAGGCTATAGACCCTCTGCTCCAACCTGGATGTCTGTTTTTGGGGTAGTCCTGTGAGACAAAAGAGAAAGTGACATCTTATGATTAATTAGCACATTAGCTAGTCTGAACAATGTCTCCAGCCATTTCTTTTTTCATTTTTTATGTATTGATGGACATTTTGAGGAAATTTCTCTTCTTCACTCCCTCTCTTTTTCTGTCTTGAATGGGGCAGGCTGACTCAAAATTCAGCACAAAAGCAAAAATGTTGCCTCATGCTCAGCATTACAAACATTGTTTGCAGCCTTTGGCATCCAGAAATGTCAGAGTTTTGACTGACATTTAGGAATCCAAGCAGATGGATGATCTCAGATAGCTGCATAAACAACATGAAAGCTCTGAGATATCGCCAAACAGGTGTTGTTGTCTCACACACTTGTATATAGGATAAATCTAATTTATGTTTTAATTGGGATATCTCAACCAAGACGAGTAGACGTATTTATTGTGTGTTTCACCTAATTAAATTTGGGCTTGCACACCATACAGACTTGAGAAGCTGCATAAAAAATGACATCCTCTATGATCACTAAAATAACAGTAAATTGAGATTAAGAAAAGTGATTTGTAACAGGAATTTGCTCATAGGCTAGCTTTCTTTAAACATACAACAACAACAACTGTGTCTGTGTTTAGTGCAAACTCCATACCAAATGTTAGCAAGCTCTCTGGATGATTTGGAACAGTAGTTAAGAAGTCTGGTCACTGTACTTGTTTATTCCTAATTTGCCAGCAAGTGGATATATATCATTTCCAAGTGACATGTAAAACTCACAACCTAATCTTCTCCTGTAAGTATTTGCTTCTTCAAATAGAACTACATTTTGTATGTAGCGTTGGGCATTCCTAAACTGTTGTTTCTACAAAGATGGTTTGTGGGACAAACAACAAACATAGTCTTCAACCAAGTAATGCAACCCTGATCAGCTGAATCACCTGTAGACTGCGTGACTTTGAGTTGGATTTGCTGTAATAAAAACCTATTGTGAAGTGTAAAGTCTAAGTAACCATATAAGCCCCTGTAAGCAGAGCACTAACGTGATCATGGGCACAGCAACAGGTGAGAAAAGTAGATAAGACTGATCACGTGATCATGGGCACAGCAAAGGAAGAATTAAAAAGATAAGGTGCGTAGAAAACAGACATCAGGACTTTACCCTGAAGCAACAAAAGAGAAAGGAATGCACCATAAACAATTGCTTCCTCATCCAATACAAGCAGCCACTGAGTGACTAGTAACTGTAAAGCATGTGTTACCCAGAGACTGAGAGAAACACCTTTGTTTTGATTTCTGTAGCGAGAGGTAATCCTTCCCATCAGCAGACTGGTGCAGGAGATGACGGAGGATGGAACAAAACCTCAGGAATGACCGTTTGATGTATTTATAATGCTACACCAAAACCGCAGCCATGTTGAGAAAAACAATTCCTGGATAACAATCAACAAAATGACAGAGCTCTATTCTCCACACAGTCTAACCTGAGGGCACAGCGTGCCCACACCTCACGCAGTAACTACTGGCGGAGGAGTCAGGGGGAGCTTTATGTCAAGGATGAGTGCAGCAACAGTCATCCACCACCTCAGTTCTCAGGCTGAGAGCACTGTCACAGCTGGCAAAACAGCAGTGGGATTAGCTTGATTGAAGCTCTATCTATTAGCATCCAATAACTGAAAATCCCAGCGGGGGCAGCACAATCATTTCATATGTGTTGTTTAAATGCCACAATGATGACTGCATCCCCTGGTTGTAATTCTGATGTGTAAACATTGAACAAGTCTTCTCTCAGACCCAACTTATTTCCAAAATATGCATCATCTCTCGATGTCATCATTTGTGATTTAATACCACCTAATTAATTAGGATATCAACCTTTAATTGTTTAGCCTGAGGATCGTCTGCATACCTTTAATTATTTTCTATTCATCCCATCTTGCGTACGGTGACTGACTGTGTGAAAAGAGGAAGTAAAATAAAGCAGGAACTGAAAAAATCCAAGAAAAAACATACGATGCTCGCATTGTATCCTATGCCTAACCTTTCATATTCTTGACTGCAGTGTTTTAGTAGATTAGCGTGTAAACCAATCAACCTGCTTTCTATGGAAAACCACATGTGGGGGTAGAATGAGACAATATTTATTCTTTTCCTCTTTCCATCACTCAGACTGGAAACAGTGAGAGCAGTGGTGCATATGATGGAGAGCAATGACGAGGTGTGTGTGTGTGTGTGGGTGTGGGGGGGGGGGGGGGTCTTTACCGACAGATAACTACAGAGTGTGCAGTAAGTAACAAGGTGTGTCAATGAGGAGGCTCTTACCCTGCGTGCCAGCCCCAAGGCAATGTAACATTTCTCTCCAGCATCTGTGATCTCCAGTTCATAGTAGTGGAAGCGTGTGTTGAGAGGCCGACGGGCCTGAGCCAAGCCCACGTCCACAATGCTCTTCCCTTTGCCTATGTACTCCAGCAGCTGTGGGAATGACACAGACACATACAGTTACCTGCCCAGCACCAAACAGCAGACAGACAAAGTTAGCAAGTAGCTAGTTGGTAAATATATTGGAGCATCTATCAGGTAAAGAGACTTTAGAGAAATATTATAATATATAAAGAGAGAATATTGGATTTACATTCATGGGGTGGCCAAAAACATGACTGCAAAATAAATGCCAATGTTGCTTCATGTGCAGCTGGATGTGTAACACTTTATTTGCTAAAAGCTCTTGTTACTGCATACACTACGCCTTAGCTACAACAACTTTGTAAAATGATAATGTGTCAGTGTGATGTATGGCAGGGGTCTTCAACATTTTCCAGGCCAAGGACCCCCAAACTGATGGCGAGATGGAGCGGGGACCCCATAATTATATATATTGTATAAAATTGTGTTATTATGCTAGCGGCTAGTGCTTATGTTTGGATCCAAACATAAGCGCTAGCCGCTAGCATAATAAGAATGGGCTCTTGGCCAATCACAGGGAACCTGACAGAGCCAGCGTGTCACATACGGCCTCGTGATTGGCAGAGCAGCAATAGGGGCGGGAAAGCTGTTACAGCCTTTGAGTTTGCTTTTTTTAACTTCTTAACTTTTATTCTCTTTTGTTCGTTCTTATTTGTTCACTGTAACTCTGTGAAGTCCTGCCCTCTCTAAAGATGTTGTTTGAGAGGGTCTTCGTGTTGTTTTAATGCCGCTTCCACACGCTGCCGTTGTTTCCTCCGGAGAACAGCTGATGGCACTAATGCCGGCCGGCTTGGTGGACAGAACAGCTGATTGACCACCTGAACTCTGGAGAAAAGTCACTGGGGATGCAGAGGAGGGAAGCAACGTCGGGGGAAGAGAGGAAGGTGGGGACGGGACGGGGGTTTATGGAGAAGATTGAAGCAGAGTCTGATTGAAAATTGCAGGGGGGGCGGGGGGGGGGAATATAAAAAAAAGTCTAATCAACCAAAACTTTCGCGACCCCCATGCAGTACCTCAGCGGAGCCCCTAGGGGTCGCGGACCCCCTGTTGAAGACCCCTGTTATGCAGCACGATTTTAGTCAAAGAAATGAAAAGTTGAATTCATAACCAATAAAACACACCCTTGTCAATTCAATACACTGGCTCAACAGCCTTATCTATTCTGGTATGACCAGTAGCTTTTGGTAGCTAATGTTAGCTAATTAAAGCACACAACATGTATTCATGTTTTTTTGTGCATTGTCTGTGTTCAAATAAATAAATTACAATTTCAATAGGAGTATCAAACAATACCGCGTCAGTTAGATGACTTCATGACCCTTCTTTACTTGTGTTACGGTTACATTATGTTTTAGCATATAGCATCCTCCCATGTTTGTCACTTGCAGCCACAGAATCAGCTGTTCACTAAAGGTTACAGATCATTTTAAGTAGTGTATTCATCTCATATAGCGAGCCAAAGTCCTGCCCTATTTCAAAAAGTAGCTTCTGTGCCACTCTCCTCCAAAATGCACCATGCAGCACTTTTGTTTTTTCTGAACCAGCTCAAACCAAGAATTACTTTCTGTATTTGCTATTCCATGCAAACTTATTAAAGAAACAGACTTTTATATTTAAATATCACAATCATTTGAGTTTATTATTATTTAGATAAGTAAATGGAAACACTATCTAGCTCTAGTCAAGGCAGGCTGTTAAACCTAATGTATGACTAGGCATGTCAAAGAAAAACAATAGTTTAATCCAATAAATAATTTACCTCTGGGATATTTGTAAAATATGTTTATGGAAACTATTTAAAGTTGAATGAGGGGTGGGAAAAATGGCATGCATTGGCCTTATCCAGCTCCTTTTCGGACAGATTGAACATATTCTTTGTTGTATCACTTAAAAGATATTGTTTGTTTTTGGTGTGTTGCTACACATTTATTGTATTTTTATATTCTATTTATTATTATGTTTTTGGTCGAAAGAAAGAATGAAAAAAAGAAAATTTAAATTATTATAAAAACTAAAAAACTCCTGGGTTCAGCCCGGACTGTACACTGCATTTCACTGCTAGTTATATCATGTCTGACATGGCTGCTTGCTTCCCTCTCAGGTTGGATAGAGATGTGAGTTGAATAAGATGAAAGAGCATGTTTTATTCACACATTATCCTATTAGGGACATTAGATGATGAGGTGAAAACTAGGTCATAACACCATGCAATCCTTTCTTCTGGAAAAATGGGGCAGGGTTTGTATTTGTCATGCAAAACTATTTTGGTACTAAAAGCAAAGCTACAGCAACATAACAGAGATAACTGTTTACTACATGCAGCAGAGCACATCAACACCAACAAAGCTGACCGTGCGTTCATGGGCATCTAAAAAACATTTTTCCTAGTGAAAATGTCATCATTCACGTCAGTTCATGTGGGAATCAGAGGTAACAGAGTTTCCAAGTTGGTGATGCATTGTTGACAACTGACGTTTGATGTAGGCGACTTTAGTTCACTGAAAATATTTCAATGACAATAAACTGTTTATTGTGGACAAACGCCTCTGCCAAGAAACATACACAGACATAAGATGTTTCAAATTATTCATAAATAGGCCTATGTATAAAAAAACAACACATCTTATCCGTGTCCTTTCCCGTTCGTTGTCCAGCAGATAACACAAACACCTGTCGATTTGCTGTTTGTATGCTTGTATAAGAAAACAGAAGCAAATCTTTGACATTGCGGCCTCCATGTTTTCACACACCTGATGCACTAGGCTACGCCTAACAGTTGGTGGCAGTCATGCAACAAGTTGTTATGCCAAATGCCATTATTAGAGAAGAAGAAGAAGAACAACCATCCCGACCATGTGAACACTGGCAGTCGGAAAAACAACGTAATCACGAGGGCGGTCCCTGATATTCCCAGGTGGAATGAGTGCACCATGAGTCCATTTCCAGAGTGACCTTCCCAAATGTCATCAGAGCAGTAGAAGAACTCTAATGTCTAGGCCTGACATCTTGTTTCTAACATGGTTGCCAATTATCAACGGTAATTAATGCAGGGAGATTAGACAGTGGTTTGTTAGCTCTACGTTCATACAGGACAGGGCCAAAAGAGAGAAAGATTCTTTATTTGTAGAAATAAAGGATAATTAAACGTGTGGGTGGCATACAGGTACTGCCTAAGGGCTATTCAACTGTGATCCCTTCCCATCCCCTTTCTATTGAGGTTTTGCATCAACGTCTGAGTCAGACACAAACACTGCAGTCCTAACGTCACAGGGAGGGGTAGAGTCCCAAACAAAAGAGAGAGAGAAGAGGTCAAGCAGTACTTTAGAGAAAATATTGGTCTCTATTTATCAGGCATTTAGGAAAAACAACTATACATTGCCCACAAAGCAAATCTAACTGCTGACAGTCTGGTTGGAGATATGGGTGTGTTAAGCAGCTAAAGCCTCAAGCAGAGATGAGGAGCGAGCAACAGAGATCTGGTAAACTCACTTCTTTCTAACTACTCACTTCCAGATGTTCAGATTTGTAGTCTTCACGCCCAACCAATACTTGATGTAATTTATCAGACTTCTCACTTCTTTTTTTTAAGTTCTCATATTTTGCTCATTTGTACCATAATAGGTTAACATTGTTTAATTTTCAAAAAACACCATATTTTTGTTGTATTGCATATTGCTGCAGCTACTCTTTTCACCCCGTGTGTTGAGCTCTGTTTTAGCTACAGAGTGAGGCATCTCACTTCTATTCCATCTTTGTTGGGAGTCACACATGCGCAGTACCTAGGTAAGGAAAACTAGCTAATGTCAACTTTGAAATGTGGTTGAGGAGTCAAGATTCAAACATCAGTTAGCAGCCATCATTAATAAAGGCTTTCTGATGTAATCCAGACCAATAATCTGGTGTACACAAATTCTTGTTCGGCTTCATCCTCCCAACCAATCATGACACAGCATGAACCAGGGAGACAACCGCTCACATTTTTATTTTACTGTATATTTAATGTCCCTGACTGGCAGACTTGAATAAAACAGATTTGGAAAAAAAGAATGTCCATTTTTTAATACATTTTTCTTTTTGTCTATCTCTCAGCAACAGGACTTACTGTGCCGGTCACTTTGACGTCATGGAGACGGCCCCAGTCCTCTTCATGACTATCCACAATCATCCGTCCATCATCCTCCTCGATCCCACATTCAGCGTTCAGGTCCAGCTGCACTTCTTCCCCCAAAGAGTGCATTCCCACAGCCGGATAAAGAGCATCAGGAGATGCTGGGATTTCCACACTGCCGACCTTGGCACACATTCAGATACTGTATTGTTTAGGGAAAGGTAGCTGGGAACTACATTCTGTCTAAGGTGAAGTAATATGATGGTAACAAACCACTAACCTCTTTGCCATTTTTGGTAAAAAACACAGTTAGCTGTCTATCATCAGAGTCCAGAGATACTCCACAGCCGATTCTGTCACCTCTGCAGCATTTTGGACCAAACTGCTGTCCTACAGTGTTGCCATTATACAGCCTGTGAAAAAGCAAGATGGGGAGGTTGAATGGCTATTCAGGTATGTTGTATTACAATCTAAACTAGAAATGATCCCTCACGCTTTTATATCATCCTGGCTAGACTACTGTAATTCCCTCTTCACCTGCCCTAGCAAGTTGTCCTAGGATTCCTCTAAAACCCCTTCACATCAATGGCTCAATCAGGGTTATACCCAGGTTGACCAACCCAGGTGTGTTTGAATGGGGTAACCATTCTCGATCTACTCGGCTTTGCAACCCAGCTAGCAAGGTGGGTTTGATCAAGGTAAGCTAGGGTCGATTTCAACGTGAATTGAGCATGACAGCCGGGGCAGCACAAACGATGTGATTGGTTGGAAACGACAGTGGAGCAGTCATCACAAGTTGCTGCTTATGTTCACCCCACACTTAAAAAAAAACAACTTACATTTTGTCTCACTGTGCTTTACACTGTTTTTTCACCATAGACTGTATAAAACTAGGATGTTCACAGGCAGCTTCAACAACAGCCAAACGGAGAGGTTAATTTCTGAACAGTCCGCTGGCAGTGTGTGCCCGGATGTTCACTAGTCTGTTTTTTGCAATTTTTCCAGTTGAAACTGCCTGCAAAACCCAGCGTTAAAACAAATGAAATTAAGTTTTATTTAATCGTCTGCTCTTGCTTACTCTCTCTTGCCTCGAGACATCTGCAGTTCAGAGTGGCTGCTGGGTAGCGCAAATCTCTGTCTTGTTTTCTGAGTTTTTCTAAAAGTGAGCCATGAAGCCAACAGCAAAGCCCAACTTTACTTTTTTAAAAATCAAAGAGAGAAATGTTCTCCCCTTGTCTTAAAATAGTTGACACAAGAGTAACCTACTTCCTTGTCCAGCTGCTGCAATAAAATATGCAGAGGAGGAGAAATCACTGTACAAAATCATCTGAGAATTATTTGATGGTTATTTATTTGTGCTTTAGAACGTAACCACTGTAAAACAATCATAAAATAAGCTTTATTTATCTCTTCCTATTGTACAATAACAAATTCAAGTAGCTACAAAACATTTGTTCTGCTGGTATATAGAATGACTGGAGGATGTGATGTTATAGTGGGTTCCATTTATCTCACAACTCGTAAGCCGAAGCTGGGAATGATGTCACACTCGCGTTGAATGCGTTCCATTTATAAGTTGTATTTTTTTCTCTCATTAGCTCTAGCCAGGTTAATCATTGTTAGCATTGCCGGTTTATATCGACGCAATACGTTTTTTTTGTGCATACAAACAGCGTAACAACATGTCCACAACATGTCCACTGATGGACAGCACAGTGTGTACGACTGATTTAGTGAGACAAAAATAACACAGAAGTGCTTATACAGTGAGGAAAATAAGTATTTGAACACCCTGCTATTTTGCAAGTTCTCCCACTTATAAATCATGGAGGGGTCTGAAATTGTCATCGTAGGTGCATGTCCACTGTGAGAGACATAATCTAAAAAAAAAAAATTATGGTTATGGCAACTTTCACAACTGTTGATACACGGAGCAGCCACAATGGATTTTTAGTTCGGGGTACTCTGTAGTTGTCAGAGTTCTGAGCTCGGAAATCCGAGGTCAGGGTGTGTGCTTTTGAATTTGACCCTGGAAAATCTGTGTTCCGAGTTAAAATGGAACGCACTAGCTGTTCACTGAATATGACATGAAAGCCCTGGCCATTTCTAGCACTTAAGGTAATTGTTATGCATTGCTCCCGGGTTGACTCAGGTGATCTCTGAATTGTCATGACCAGGGATATACCCATTTAGACTGGCTTGGTTTGAATTTCCAAAAGGAGGGTTGAACACTGATCAGACAACCCTAGCCCAACCCTGGTAGGTGGTGTGAAAGAGATATGAATAATACAATGTCTTAATGGCCAGTATGGACAGGAAGAATAATTACAGCCAGCGAAACCTGTTTTAATGTTCATATGGGCACCTGGCTATTGTTTTAAGACAGACAGGATAACAACTGTGAACCTTTGCTTTATGAACATGTTCTGTGAGCTTGTGTATGTATAGTATAACATTACGTTGTGTCAGAAGTACATTATTCTGCTGCATCTCCATGTATCATTAAGAGAGTGTATAGTATATGTAAAGAAAATCCTCATTGTCACATACTTGCCATCATCAGCATGAAAAGCCACAGAGTGTGGGAGCCAGCCGGGCTGATGGTCCAGCTTGTAGAGCTGAGGTACCAAACCGACAGCAATCATTCCCCTCACTCCTGTATCAATAATGGTCACCTGCAAACACCACAGGTTCAATTATCACCCAGAAACAAGAGAGGAAGAAGCACTGCAGTTGAAAAGCCCTTTTGTTCTTCTTTTTTAATGCTTCATAGAGACTCCAAAACCAGAAACAGATTATCTTCGGAAAATCTTCAAAACAGCAATATAATCAAATGTTCCCTTATTTTTTATCTGCAAATAAAACACATTTTCATCTGTGAGCATAAAAACATAGTTTCTACTAAATAATATGATTAATTCTATTCTTGCTCTGACACACCTTAGGATGTCGACTTTGAATTCCCAAGAAGCCATTTTAACAACCAGAGCAATGAGTCATCTACTCATTACACATCATGTGTGGGAGGCGTTTATATTGTGCATAAGCAGAGAAACTTGAGGAAGATAAGGTGAGCGTGAAGGAGTTTTCATTTGGTGGATTTTGTCAGATATATCAAATAACATGTACTAGTATATTATGTTGACAAATAAACAGGTTTTAAGCAAGCAAAGTAATCCTGTTTATACAACACTAATTTTTATCAGCCATGCTACCTGCTCTGCTAAGCTGAGCCTATGTTTTGAGCTAAATGATAATGCTAGCATTTAGGGGTGACCCCGAATAGTTGATGCTTCGATCAAAAGGAGCCTGATTCAACTGCCAATCCCAAAGTCCAATCTTCCCATAGGCGGTATGAAATAAGGATCATGCCATTTTGGCTATATGGGGGTGCTCAATGTCTGATTTAACATGTTAACCTGTTTTCTCCCATCAAGTTAATTAGTATGATATTAATATCATACAACATACAATGCTGTAAATAAAAATGTGAATACAAAAATTCAACCGCCCCATGACAGATTTAAGTTTCACTTCCATGATCCGTGACTGATGGAGGAACATCGTGGCGGCAGTAGTCTCGCTTGACCAGACCTTCCACCACGACGCTGCAGGGCTGCGGAGGAGGGTCTGGCTGGTCCACACAGCATTCCGGGATCATCACTGTAGTCAGCACCCCCACATGATTCAACAATAAGTCAACAATAAGTAAACAATAAGTCGGCAATCAGTCGTCGATTAGTCATGCTTTGCCAGACTTTCCTCCACCGTGGCGCTGCAGGAGGGTCTGGCTAGACTACACAACATTCCGTGATGGGAGAAAAACATGCTCTGGTTTATTGGCATGTCTTTAAACCAATCAAAATCGTCTTGGGTGGTGCTAGACAGCGGGAAAAGCCACGGTGAAGCTGCAGAAAAGCTTCAGGAAGGAAACTGTTTTGGTGGAACGTGTACGTTTAAAAGTTGTTTTAGTCGAGCAACAGAAAACTCAGATTGGACAGAGAGTCTAGCTATCTGTCTGGATTTACCCTGGAGAGATCTGAGGACCAGGTAACCATAGTCCTCATAAATCAACCGGAGTTTAAAATACCACCCCAAAGGAAGCCCAAAGCAACGGATGTCTGCCCTAAATGAGTGAAATCCAGAGCAATCCTGGAAGTGGAACGTCAATGATGTAGACTAGTCAATGGTAGGCAAGTCTGGATGATTCTGATTCGACTATGTCAATTCTTAGTCAGGGACACCCCTACCAGCATGGCGACATGCTCACGATGACAACTCTACCACACTGATGATTACCAGGTGTTTGTTTACCATCTGAGTTTTGCATGTTAGCATGCTAATTAGCATTAAGCACAAAGTATAGCTGAGGCTTATGGGAATATTGTTCGTTTTGCAGGTATTTAGCTATAAACTAAAGTATTGGAAAATACATTTTTGATGTTGGTGCTGCTACCGGTGTAAGGGATCACGAAAGTCAGAGGGACTTATTCTCTGCAGACCATGAATTGTCTATGTACAATTTCATGGCAATAGGTGGATAATCCACCTCGTAGCTTTACAAATTTTATGGTAGGAAAAATCATACATGGTGACATCTAAAATGCCCATTTGAGGGCTGCGGGTTTATTTGCCATAAAAGCTTTCTGTTTCTTCTCCTTCAGGCTTTTTACATGCTATCACATTTTGCTTTTGGGTTGGCACTGCTTCTCTTTTCACTTCATGAGGTTTTCCAAACCAATCTGAAACTTTAGAGCATATCTTTGTTAAAAACTGCATGGTTGTTCAAAGTGAAAACCCTCAAGTAAAGAGCTGGCCTTTACCATTGTTATCATAACTGAATACTGACCATATGACATCATCCCTAGGGATCTGTACATGGACGCACTGCAATCGGAGCACTGCTGGAAAATGCAGGGCAAGGAGCAGAGGAAACTTTTAAGTTATTTCCCATGACCTCAACAATGGCCTATTGAGTGAGGATAAGTCCCTT
Source organism: Etheostoma perlongum (assembly GCA_026937815.1). NCBI lineage: Eukaryota > Metazoa > Chordata > Actinopteri > Perciformes > Percidae > Etheostoma > Etheostoma perlongum. The sequence continues at coordinate 4,989,497 of CM049374.1, read as the reverse complement.
TTTTCTGTGTCAGTGTAAAACATGCAGATGAACCCTAAAATCTACCATCAGATCAACAATCAGCATCCATTTCACTATCATGTATTAGCTTTTTTGCCTATTTACGCAAATCTCTTCCTCCCTCCTCCTACATAACTCCCACAAAAGTGAGTCACAGGGATGAAGCACACGCAAGTATGAAGGTTGAAAAGGTTAGTTACTGTTTCACTACACGTCAGACCGGGGCAGGATGTGTGTGTGCTAGGCAAGTTTAAACATGGTTTATTCTGAGAAACAGTCACTGTACTGGGATGTTTGTGCACTATAATGTCTAGACTACCAAGAACCTTGAAATAAACAAACTAAAATAAGAACATGACATGATTTGTAATGAGCTGCGACTTTTTTGGCTTTGTAAAACTAGTTTAAGTCAGTTCACGAATTAAGTCAAAAGCACCTTAAACACTTGTATATACTGTATCTATATGCAGCAGCTGTAAAAGCAATGTTACAGTATGTAAGACAACATTGACCCTTCTTACTGGATGACAGAGATTTACAGGCCGCTAGCTGAGGCTGTTTACAAATAAAGAATCTGACTCAGCTGGTGTCAACGGCATGGTGTTGTATAGTTTAGCCACCTAGCAGCAACTAAGACTTGTTGCTGGCATTTTAGCACAATATCATGCAAGTAGCCATCCAGTGCATATTTCACGTTTTGAAAAGATTGAAAGATACAAAGCCAGACGTTTTCAAACAACTCATGCAGCTAACATGAGCTTAATTAGCTAGCAACAGCTGATAAAATCTGCCCACAACAGCTGTGATTCCAGCCGTCAAAATCAACAGTTGCTTAAAATCTGCCTTTATTATCATTGTAAACAACATAAGTTCCATGCGAGGGTTGAAGATTGACTGAACAGTGTGTTAACATCAAAGTTGTTCAAAAAGAGATATGTTGCTATTTTCTGGACTGGGGATGAGAATTAATTGCCGATGCTGCTTCTGTATTGGGTGTAAAAGATTTTGGCATAATAGCTTTAGTAATCACCACTGTACTCACATTGTCACAGCACACAATGTAGAAAGAGTTGCCAGGTGATTCAGCACATTTACTTTCAAGCTGAAAGATCTTTGTATCTGATAAAAGTGCTGTTGCCAAAAGGTGTCATGATTTTCTTTTTCAGTGTGACTCTGATGATGAAGACTAGCAGTCAGACACAATGGCCAGCCAAGTCTCATGTCATCAACACAGAACAAGGGCTGTGTCCTAAATCCATACTACTCTTCACAGTACAGTTTTGACAGTCCAGCATAAAAAGCATGGCCTTGTTGAAGGATATATACTTTTTCCTCTACCACTGCTTGAAGAAAGTAACTTCTAAAAACTGTCAGTAGTTTTGGGAGTTGATTTTAAGTCCATCTTCAACCCGAAAAGGTCCAACTAGCTCATCCTTAATAATAACAGCCCATAACAATACCCCAACTCCACCTTGCTGGCATCTGACTTGGAGTGGAGCTCTGAGCCATTAGAGATCCAGCCACAGACCTCTAATGGGCACAGAGAGATTGATGGACCCATCCATCTGGTCCATCAAGAGCCACTCTCATTTCATCTGTCCATAAAACCTTTTGAAAAATCTGTCTCCAGATATTTCTTGGCCCAGTCTTGATGTTTCAACTTAAGAGTCTTGTTAAGTGGTGGTCGTGTTTCAGCCTTTCTTACCTGGGCCGTGTCTCTGAGCACTGAGCACCTTGTACTTCTGGACACTCCAGGTAGGTTGCATTTCTGGAATATGGCGGCACTGGAGGTAAATAAATTCCTGGTAACTCTACGTTTAATTCTTCTCAAGTCTCTAGTAGTTAATCTGCGTCTTTTTTTTCTCTACACGTTTCTTGCGACATTGTTGACTATTTGCAACAAAACATGATTGTTCGGTGATCATCCCTCAATATCTTTGCAACTTCAAGAGTGCTGTATCCCTCTGAAAGGCATTTGACATTTTTTGAATATACAGTGTGTTTTTGTCCCATTTTGTCTGAGGTAAAGAAGCTGCCTAATAATTATGCACACCTTGATATAGGGTGTTGATCATTTTAGGCCACGCCCTCCCTCATTAAATAAATACACATATTTATTTCTTCTGTTCTCAATCATTGTCTAGAAAGACCAGGTGATTTCAATCTTAAGGTTTTAAATGCCCAGACTCATCTGACCTTGTCCCAACAATCAGCACCATGGCTTCTTCTAAGCAGTATCTCTAAACAAGTATCTCTTTCTAGTGGAATGGTGTACCACAACTCCAGTGTCTGCCAGGTCTTTCTGGATGATCGTGCAGTCAAACGTGAGTTTTTACTTGCTTTTCTCACACTACTGCGAGCTGTCCTGTCTGATATTTATCTCGGTCTTCCAGATCTTGCTTTAACTTCCACCGTTCCTGATGACAACCATTTCTTAATTACATTCCGATCAGAGGATACTGGCATCTGAAAACGCTTTGCTATCTTCTTATAGCCTTCTCCTGCTTTGTGAGCTTCAACTATTTTCAGTTTGAGTTTTCTAGACAACTGCTTAGAAGAACCCATGGTGCTGATTGTTGGGACAAGGTCAGATGAGTCTGGGCATTTAAAACCTTAAGATTGACATCACCTGGTCTTTCCAGACGATGATTGAGAACAATCCATGACACTGTTAGGTCTCAGCTTTCCAAAAGGGGGGTGCATGCTATAACCTCTGCAGGGTGCCCAAACTTTTGCAGACGCCATTTTTTTGTTTTGTTATTTTGAAAGTGTAAATGATGGAAATAAAATCTAACTTTTTGTGACATATTATACGAATGTCTAATCTGTCATTTGATGCCTTTTGGAGATTTTTCCATCTTTTTTTGGATTCTTTATGCAGATTAAAAGCAATTTTTACCTGGGGTGCCCACATTTTCGAGCCCCACTGTATATACAGAATTTTTGCATATAGTATTTACAGCTTACACTCTTGATTAAATTACTTCCAAGGAATCGTCACTTCTATCTTCATTTGTTATGTTAAAACAATTCTGAGCAACTGGGCTGTTGTATCACACCATATTCTTCTTAAATTAAAACATATTTGACAAAAGGTAATATTAAGAAGAGTGGAGAGCTATCTTATCATCTTATCTAGTTCAGTTTGGGTTCATCACACTGAGACTATTGAGGACACAGCGTAAAGAATTATTGTAAATCAGTCAGGTTTACATGTAAAATCAAATAACTAAATGACGAGTGTGTGGCTGTAACATTGAAATGATCAACTCTTACTTCAAAATAGCGATTTCTTCTTGACAATGGCCTGGCTGCCACAAAACAGCCAACTTCATCTGAATTCCCATGATACCTACAAAGAAATGCAAAAAGAAAGAAAGAAGAAAACTAAATATTACTATAATCATGACTTCTGACAAATGCCATATATACTCAAAAATGTAACTGCCACATGTGACCTGTTCCTTTCCTCTATGTTTGCTTGTTTGTTTGTGTTGACTATGCTGTATTTCTGTTTAAATTGAAACTGGTGTGTCGTCTTGGCCAGGTCTCCCACGGAAAAGGTTAAAAAAAAAAAAAAAAAAAAAAGCAAAGTGGGATGCTAATTCAGCAAGCAAAGGAAGAGCTCTAGCATTAAAAATAAGGGACTTAACTATATTACTAATTTGTGTCCCCAGTTCATACAGCAATTGTGGCATTGCTCGTCACTGTTACCTGAGTATGTCCCCGTCTTTAAGCATCCTTTTGAGCTGCTCCCGGTATCGCACTGCTCGCACTTCACGAATTCGCCTCCTCCAGTTCAGAAAGCGATAATGAAGGTTTATGTCGTCCATGTCTGAAAATCATTACAATCTAAGACACAGGGAAACAAATGAAAAATATGTATTACTGATATAAAGCAGATCAACTGACATTAGATTTTTATTTGATGATGATATTTTAGACTAAAATATTCAACTAGAAGGACCTGGCTTTTATCAGGCCAAACCCTTACTGCGAGGAGTTGGTACTTTCCATTTACGTTTAATCACACATTCCAGAGACAAGCAAAGACCTGGACAAGTAGACACCTGTGATGGTCAGGTGTCTCCCTTGGGTGTTTTCCACCCCATGTAAAATTCCACTGACTCAAACATGGACTTAAACTTAAAAACACCCTTGACTCAGTGATGTGTTTCTGGTCCCATTCCCATCACAAATTAAAACCTGAAATAGACTATTTTATTAATAATCGCAGATTATTTTATGTCCATCAATTAATCAAGTCAACTGTGGATTATTTACTCTATTATCTATGCTTTTTTTTTTACCCTGTCAAGTTATGTCTTTAAAGCCAGAGTCAGGATTTGTAGGTCCTTTTTAAATTCAAAACTCACTATTTTAATACAAAAGAATTTAAGTGTGTGTATTTTTTATTTTATCTGGCACAGTGGTGGATCATCACACAAGCGTACGGAGCCCCCGCGTAGCTATTACACAGACGGACGTAGGGATAATATAGTTTCGTTCCCTGAAAATGTTATGTTGGGCTATTTTTTGGTGAAGATAAAACAAAGTTACCAACGTAAATATGACTAAAAAGTAGTTCCGGATCTAACTGGTAATGTGTTTTAAAGTAAACCTCATATATTTGTAGCGTGTTAACTTCTCTGCTTTACCCTTTTACGAGCCTACCCTAAATGCAGCAACGTATTTCCCAAACTACAGGCAGGACTCGGTTGGCCGGGTAGCTGCTTTCAGCTTTACAAAATGATCGCAAATAATGTACTATTAACATGACTGTATCTCAGGTTATAGTCAAACTCTTCTAAGCACATCTGTCTCGTGATGGTTCCTTACTGTTTTAAAACTTGTAGCGCGTCGTCCTTCGGTTTTTCTTCCAATTTTAAGGAGATGAAGTCTGTCACTTTATGGCTAACCTGCGCCGTCGGAAGTCCCGCCCTCTCAACCAATCACATGAGAGGATAAATACAATGTGCACTGCCGTGTGTTAATGTAGTCTTTCGAAGGACTTCTTTCTGTGGTTTTACAGTTGATGTTGTGTGTGTACCTAAGGACTACAAATAGGCTACCATGTGTTGACATAAACTAAAATCTGGGACAAAAAAAACTTTTAAGATGTTAAGACCTTAATAAGGAAAAAGACTCATTGTCCCCTCACCAGTTTTTATAAAAAAAAGTTGTTTTTATTTTATACAAAATAAATAGTGGCTTGCCATATACTTTTTATCCAAATCAATCCTAATCTCCATAATTTCTGGCCAAAACTGTGCATAACTCATGTTATTATTGATTTCAGAGTCAACGTACTTTGCCTTTGTAGGACTGTAAGTAGTATTGTTTTACTTTGAAATGGCAAGAATCGCAGAGTAACTAAAGTTGGGCTGTTTAGTCACAATAAGCAGTATATTATATTGAAGTTTGCTTTGAACATCTTTTTCCTGGGTTAATAATCTGTTAGAAGCATAAAGGAAAAGAAAACAGGATAAATCTGTTGTTTCACTGTGTTAATATGTTTTCAGATCAATTAGTCTAACCTCTACTTAATGATATTTAAGTTAAGTAAATGTACTTCTGTATTGGCCTACATTTGCATATTGTATTTGTATCTGAGATAAAGTGGTGACAAGCAGTGTATTAAGACTAGTATTGAGATTGTGTCTTCTAATTTAACCTGTTTGTGACTCACAGCCAGTGGAATTTACAGGGTGGGACATTATGCTCATGGTTATTACTCTTAGTCATCCAACCTCGAGTGGCACTCCTTCAGCATCGGCCATTCTCTTTAAATCTTTAGCCCTGCAGTTACAGACTCTGTAAACACGCTCTGAGAACAACGTGCTTGTTTAATGGTTGCTATTTAAAGAAAAGTCAAAACAATGTCAAAAACAAGGACGAAAAGTGTGGAAGTAACTAAATACCTTTAGTCTTTGTTGTATTTTATAAGGCCAGTAAGATTATTCATACTTTTTTTTAACTCAAGTTTATTTTTACTTAATTTCTGTGCATTTTAAATCATGCTCAGAATACTTTGTTGGCTTTACTTTTCCTTTTTGTAATTGTGTATTTTAGTTCTTTTATTGTCATTTTTGTTTTCAACTACCGGTGGTGATAAATTCTGTATATACAGATGGCAATATCAAAATGTATGTTTATATTTTTTAATAAAAAAGAAAAACAGTGATTTTTTAAAACTTAGCAGTGATTGAGCAGTGATTGGTTGGTTACATGAAGGCATCACCTCTGTAAATAAATGACCTCCTCAGTGGGGGAAAAGGCAATGGAGTAGCATAACAGAGTGATCACTAGTGATTTATGTCAGCGTAGAAGCACATTACTATCCTGCAAGATGAAACACAACAAATGGTATGAGCATGCGTGAGTGTGTGTCAGAGACAAGGGGGAGCGGGGTGTGGAAATGAGAGGGAACACTAACATTCTCCATCACGTACCCTCCCATACCTTTCCCCACTGGTTTTGACTCTTTAAAAGCTGCTGCGGTGGTGTCTGACAGCCTCATTATCACTTTGCCTTGGCTCGAGGGAATTACCATCCACATTTCGACACACATGCAAACTGCAGCCAGTGGAACTAAACTAAGATAGTGCAAAAGAGGGATCAGAAGTCCTCAACAAGTCAATTGCAGGAGACTTGACTGTTACCATTTATTAGTGGACAACGTTCATTGTAAGATGCTTCTGTATTTTAACATCCTGGTGCTGCTCCTCCTGCAGCCGGCTCTGTCAAACCCCATGCCGCTGACCAAACCATCCAGAGGATGTCCCACCTGTAAATCAAAGTCCACACAGAGACAGCCAGCTGTAGATCTAAATGCCACCACTCCGGGCATTGGAGAACCATGCGGGGTCTACATTCTGAGCTGCGCCCATGGTCTACGTTGTGCACCTTTAGAGGATGAGCCGAGGCCCCTCCGTGCCCTGCTGGAAGGCAGGGGAGTCTGCAGTAATGCCACCAGCATCAGCCCGACTGAAAATGTTCATATTGTAGGTAAGACGAAATTCAGGTTTCAGTAGGTGAGGTTCATGGTGTATGGATTTTCAACACCAACACTCACCTTTTGCTAATTTATATGTCAGTTTTTGACAGGGTGACGTCCTTATATTTCACAGTCAATCAATCCTGCTATTATGACCATGAGTCTGAGTAGTCAAGAGGAAATGTGAACAGAGAAACATACAATGAGTTTTTTTTTTCTTATCAAGATAGGTTTTACTAGTGCTATTAGTTAACTAAGAGTGAAGTACAGTACATTATACATGCTAAATGTCTGTCTGTATCTGATATCCTAGATCCAGCTCCTACTGAGGATCCAGATGAGGTAAATAAAATCCTCTATAAAATCTTAATAATTTAAACAAACCATACATAAATTACACTCAATCAGGCACTCACAAGCTTCTGTTAAACTCTACCTACAGGCTCCATGTCGAAAACTGCTAACCACACTTATCGAAGGTCTTGATGCCCATTTATTTAAGTCAAATCACGATATCTACATGCCTAATTGTGACAAGCGTGGTTTCTTCAGGAAGAAGCAGGTGAGTTTGCAAAGAAGAGGAATTATAGGAAATCACATTTACAAGATTTTTCTATAGACCTGTGGCTGTATTTGTTTGTTCTGTTTGTGCAGTGTTGGTCTTCTCGAGGTAAGCAGCGTGGCAAGTGCTGGTGTGTGGATCCGAACGGCATGCCTGTCTGCTCGAACACTAAACAGAAGGGTGGCCTGAGGTGTTAAAGTGCATGAAGAATGGACTGAAGCAAGAGAGACGGAAGCTTTATTACCGACACAAGATAAAGATGAAGGAACACCAATACAGAGTCTAAAGGAGCTCAACACAGTCTCACATCCCATTCTCCACCAGGCAGAAGCAGCACTCCACCAATGAAAAGCTGTTTCCAAATCTGGTGTAACTTTGTCTCCTTGCGCCCTCTACTGAACATAAAAGCTGTATTGATTAGACATTACTTTTGTATCTACTTATATGAGATGTATATTTACACTATATTAAATTTATATTAAAGGGCATATTATCCAGACTAGTTTCACACTGTAGCATACGTTGTAGAAACTGCACCTATAGTTTGAGCTACACAAATTCAAGTTGTTCATATTCATGTTTCAACATTTTAACTCCATTTAATATTTTAAGCCATCAACCAAGATCAGGAACAACATGATTTGGATCAATGTATCATGTTTTATTATATATTTTACTTTGAAATCACTGTAATTGTATTATTGTATTTGCTGTACATATAATTTAAATATGAGACTCTATTTATGTTAAAATTGCTCATACTTTGAGTAAGTAATTTATCAGTAGTTGCCCATCAGTGCAGACACCAGTGGTATTATTTTAAAAACCAGAAATGTTAATACCGAATTAGATGAAGGGCATTATTATTATGATTTTTTTTGTGCATTCATGAAGAAAAAGTGCCTCTTGAACAATGAGAGAAGGTGTGTCAAGGTTGAAACTGACACTGACAGGCAATATTGCAAACATGACTTTATGGATGCTTTGTGGATTTTGTGCATTTAAAATACCTCTTGTTATCTTTTTTTTTTAAATAAAAATGATTTTGCTCAAAAAGTAAATCCATCTAATCCTTAAAACCAACATCAAGAATGAAGAAGAAGAAGAATGTGACGGCACAACTTTCAAGACTTCTGATGAAAAGTTGGATACTTTCACCTAAAAAATCCTTCAAATTAAGCAATCAGAAGTAAAATGTACTCTTTGGATAATTTGCTCATAACTCCAGTTCACAGTAAGGTCATACCATGTGATGTCTTGTAGATATTGCTTCCCAACACTTTAACATAAAATCACCACTAACTACAGTTCCACAGATGTATATATATTGCAAGGCAAGGCAAGGCAGCTTTATTTATATAGCACATTTCAGCAAGAGGGCAATTCAAAGTGCTTTACATAAAAAAGCAATTGTATTATTTGTGAGGGCTTATTGGAAAATTGTGGTGATGATGATTATTAATATTATAAAAGACATATAACATGCTAACTCATTCTATTATCCCTACAAAAATCAGCAGTGGTGGAAGAAGTGCTCAGATTTTTTTTTAAAGAGATGAGATTTCATGGCATGACAAGTTCACTTTAGTTTTTTTTTTTTAACATTAATATAAGTACACCCAGCCTGCCTATGGTCCCCCAGTGGCTAGAAATGGTGATAGGTGTAAACCGAGCCCTGGGTATCCTGCTCTGCCTTTGAGAAAATGAAAGCTCAGATGGGCCGATCTGGAATCTTGCTCCTTATGAGGTTATAAGGGACAAGGTTACCTCCCCTTTCTCTGCTTTGCCCACACAGACAATTTGGCCCACTCATGAGAGAGAGATATCCTGGTTTTCAAACGAGCAAAGTGACAGTTGGTCAAGGCCACCCCCCCAACCGCCCCTCCCCCACCCCCACCCCCACCCCTCAACAACTACAGACACAGAAATGGCACATACTAAGGAAAGCTCATTGTGGGACTGGCTCTAGTGTAATTCTGCACCAAGGCTCAATTTCGGGAAAGAGATTTCTGATACAGTATTAGGGGACCACTTAGCCCTGTATAAATGCATCCAAAAGCAGCATGTCATGGGACCTTTAAGTAAAAGTAGCACAGTCTAGAAATACTCATTCACATATACACACACATTAAAATGGCTTCTAATGTAGTAAAAGTACAAGTCATTTAGCAGAACAGCTCATTTCAGAATAAGGGAAATACTCAAGTAGCCTAAAGTAGGACTACAAGTAGTCTACTTAAAAAGTGTAGGCCTGCTTATATAGGCTAAATGTCAGCAAATTATACTTTCCACCACTGAAAATCAGTCAAACATCACATACATGAGACAGTTAAAGATTATTTCTGCAGTGTTTCATCATACTGACTGTAATGCTGATTTTGTCCCGAGGTTGTCGATGTTTGAGCTCATTGTTGTTGCAAAGTCTCTGGACCAGGAGGTGCTAGTTATAGTCGGCTTACAGCACCAGCAGCAGGTTGCTGCTGCGGAAACTCCTACAAGGCGGGCTTCAGGCTATTTTACATAGACAGGACACCACAGATGCAAACTCTGCTCACAGACTGAGATAGGTGTGAAAGTGCAATGTCTTCTCCAGGTGCCACCTTCAACCTTCTGAACACTCTGGCGCACAAAGCAAGACAAAGAAAAAACACTTTGTGCAGCAGAAAGTGGAGGTTTTCCGAGCCAGTGACCCTGTGTTGAGCGTGCTGATGTGGGGAGTCAATCACTCGGTAGGTACGTGGGCTGCTTATACTGACACTATCATGAGTTTACATGTATATCTGTGTGTAAATATGTTCATCTATTGATCATGTGCAGATTAATGACCTGAGCCAGGTGCCTGTACCTGTCATGCTGCTTCCAGACGACTTCAGAGCCAGTACCAAGATCAAAGTCAGCAACCATCTCTTCAACAAGTACTGTGCTCCACTCAACTCTGTCCGTCTGATTGTAGGAACCTTCATTTCACTTCCACAGATTCTAGAGGCTCCTGTGATGTCTTTACCTGCCTGTGTTTATCAGTAATTTCTTTAGAAAACAACAATGCTTTTCTACACTGACAATACCTTTAACCCTGCTACAATAACAACCCAAAAATATTTCTTTCGCTTATAGACGATGATGTGCAGTACGCAATATTGTCATGGTGATGTAAAAGAATGAAACTGTATACCAGGGTTGGAAATGCATTTGAGTGGTTAAGTGGTTGCGTAACACCAGAACAAGTCTCATACAGACAAGACAGTAAATAGCTAAATTGATGAATTCATCAGAAAATGTGGTGCGGCTCACAGAAGATGAGCGCCAGTCATAAAAAGCCTATTAGACAAAGCTTGTTTTAAAATAATAACTTAATGAAAGCTGTGCTATGCACTCTGTCTGCCTCAAGGTTCCGTTTCCATACGGATGGAGTCTAGAGAATTTGAGTGGCTTTCAATAATCTTTTAATCCATCCAGGAATCCAGGTTGTGTAAAGACTTATAAACAGAGGTGGGAAGAACAATAAAATGTGTTTTCTCAAGTTCAAAAAAGTGCTGTTACCTCAGTGAGATTAACTCAAGTGTTTTTCATGTTGCTTATAATGGAAAAGATTGAACTGGAACAGTAGGATGAGAAAGAGAATCCAGTTAAATAGTGTAAACGTAACCAATGACGCAACTGTCAATTTGGACCATTGGAAAACAGCAGACTTGACACCCACGTGCCATTAAACACATGTAAATACGGTATTACTTAATAAACATGATTTGTAATTGGTTTCGGTCTCACTTGGATTGAATTCAGTTTGTAAGAGTATCAGTATAGAAACTGCTGCATTTAATCATGTTATTCTGTTCATCACAATTTTATGTGCTGAAATAATGTGCTGTGGGAAAAATAATCAGGAAGGGACATTTTGTATTTAATGAAGCATTAGAAGAAGTCCAAGTCAACTACATGTGCTTATTAGATGCTGAGTGAGGCACAAAATATCAAGCTGCATTTTTCTTATTTTATGTATTTGTTCCTCAGAGAGAATCTTCCAGGACAGTTCAAATTCAAAGACTACTGTCCGCAGGTGTTCAGAAACCTGCGAGAGCACTGCGGAATTGAGGACCAAGATTACCAGGTACACCTATAAACTCATCACAAATCAACATTTAATTGTGCCAACAACAAAATTGACAAAAAACAAGATACCTCCCTTGACAAGATGGAAAAACAGAGACAATGCAGAGTGTCCAAGCTTTTCAGGTTTTTTCTCTGTTTTTCTCTCATAAACAGACCCTTTTCTGCATGTATTGAGCTGCTCCCTTCTAAATTTGCATTTATATGTGTGATATTTGCATGTGCCAGGTGGCAGACAGAGTCGTCATCTGCTCTGCTCAGCACACATTCGCTTGGCACGCAATTACTATGTGTCTACAAGTCTACAAGTGATGCAGTAAATTCCTTGAAACATAGTGTGCATCAGTGCAAAATGCTTTTCATGTTCCATCATGACAACGCACATATGTCTTATAATTAAAAATGTCCTGTCTGTTTGCATCATGTTTTGCATTAGAAATTGTGTTTCAGTGTTTGAGTGATAACAGCTTTAAAACAGGACAGCAAGCCACTTTATACATCTGTTTGAACACCACCCATTCACCCACAAAAAAACAAGTTTCTCATATTTACAAAAAAATGAATGCTGGATATGTCAGATGACACACCACATATCAAACAGCAATGGGACTTGTAGCTGAATACAATAAGAGGTGATGATTCTTGGGAGAATATATGTTCTAGATGCCACAAGGGGATTGGAAGTCAACCCTGGAAACAATTTGACTGGAAGATGTCTTCCAGTCAAAAAAAAAAAAGTAGGTTTTTCAGGACACTGTTATACATGACTGCAAAGCTACAGCTATAAAGTCCCTGCTTTTATAATAAAGTGGGCACCAGTTCTTGACTATCTTGGTTGGGAACCCTGTACTTTAAAACCAACGTTTAATTTCATTTATTATTATTATGATTATTATTGTTATTATTATTATTATTACTACTACTATTGTTATTGTTATTATTATTATTATTATGAAATGAATACAACAAAATCTATTTTTACTTTGTCTAATTACTCTCCCCACGCAGAATATTTATAGCTACAGATTTAGGTAATTGTATGTGTGGTCTACCCACAGTACAGTGCTGCTCATGAGTAGAGGAATCTTTTGGAAATTCCTCTTAATGCCTTAATTAAAAAATGAGGAAAAGTCCAACCTTTAAGGACACAAATTTTCCTTGTGAATGACTAATGTATTGTAAATAAATAAATGTTCTTCCTTAAAATACAGGGGGCATGAGTATACACACAACTATGTTAAATTCCCATAGAGAAATGCAGATTTTTATTGAAGGGTATATGATGATGTTGGGTTATTTTAATTCCAAAGTCCAAGGGAACTTTATCAGGATGCATATCATCCTGGATTCATGAAATAACTGGCCTTTAAAAATAAAAATATGCCTGCTTCTATGGGAATTTAACATAGCCCCCTGTAGTTTAAGGAAGAACATTTATTTATTTTACGATACAGTATTCATTCACAAAGAAAATTGGTGTCCTTAAAGGTTGGATTTTTCCTCATTTTTTAATTAAGGCAATAAGATCAATTTCCAAAAGATTTTATTCCTCATTTTAGTCGGCTTAAGCAGGGGTTCCTATACTCATAAGCAGCACTGTATATATAGTGTTGTCTCTATATAACAAATAAAGCCCAATCTGCCCGTTACTGTGTATTAAAGGTAATAAAGTAAAACAACAAAACCAAACTAAACAGGACAGCAGTGTAATGAATGTGAAAGGTTTCACTTGGCAGATGCATTTTACAGCGGATGTTGCCACTGTTTAGAGATGCCATCTTTTTTCTCATCAACAGGTGTCTCTAGCCCGTAGTCCTCCATTAAAAGACGAGGAGGGACAACGCATGAAGCTGATGTTGACATCATATGACTGTACTTTAGTAGTAAAAGAAATCTCCAGCGAGGAAGTGGAGGAAGTACACAACATCCTCTCTGAGTACCACCAGGTAGGACTAACACAGGGTGGAAAGCTTACTTGTGAAAGGAGGTTTAAATGTGCTTTCGCAGTGAGCAAAACAATATCTTAATTAATTGATTTTCTAGTTTGAGATTAACTCCAGTCATTAAAGTCATTAGTCAGATACTGTATGTTCTACTCGTTTTGTTTTTTCTCCGTCGATGTATACCAGGAGAAAATGTGCTCTTTCTGTGATAACCCTGGTTGCCATGGCAAAGGTTTTACAACATCAAAGCTAAAAGATGTGCGTTTGAATTTCAAACAGAGAGTTTTTTTATTTAAAAAGAGCAGACTGATGGGAAAGAAGCACTCTGTAAATACATTAACTAAACAGAGAATAATATTTGACATTTGACAAAATAAACACAATATTGGAGTTTTGCCTATGACCATGTAAAAATGTTTGAAGACAAGCCATAGCCCATAAGAGCCATTATTTGACAGAAAAGATTATTAGCTTTTTTCAGAGCCTTAAACTGCATCTCATGGTCATCATCAGGGGATGAAACTTGCTCAGACTAAGCAAACAAATGTTATGTTGACATTACTCACCAAAACATGTTGTTGGTATCCTTGAGGTAAAATATTTTAAATGCATTTTTCTTCCACATAAAACACTTGCAAAGCAGATTAAATCAAATCTTGTTTTTCTCTGCCCTTCCTGGCGCATTGTTGCATTTCTTGGCGCTTTATTGCCTTTTACAGATCTGTGGAATGGTATGAAACCACTGGCAGAACTGTGTATGCCATCACTCGCATGCTTGCACAAGAACAGACAAAACGTGGACACACTTCCTCCAAACATTCCTCCATTGTGCTACATTTTAATGCATGCACTGCCTCACACCACTGGGTTGATGCACCCTTTATTTTATTATCCTTCATTGTCTATTCAATTCTGTTCCTTTCTAGCACATCGTCACCTGCCATGGCAGTACGCTGCTCCCTCAGTTCCTGGCCATGTACAGAGTTAGTGTGGAGAGCGAGGACACCTACCTGTTAGTTATGAGGAACATGTTCAGCCACAGACTGCACATACACAGAAAGTATGACCTCAAGGTAAACCCTGCAGACGGCGTGTAGCTACTGTAGATGAGGATTTAGAGACAGTAATCATTATGGACATTTTTATTGTTAATTGGCCAGTCTGGTGTGTTGAAAAATCTGTAATGTTTTTAGTTTTGCTTAAGCTCACGTAGCCATTTTGGAATTCGTGGCTATTGCATGCATTAAGTATGAAGACACTGATTGTCAGGGGCTTATGATTGTAGGATTGCTTTGTAAATATGGTTATATTTTGGCTCAACAGTTACCTATTAGTGACCGTGGGGGTCTTATCTTTCCTCAGGGGTCCCTGGTGTCTCGTCAAGCAAGTTTTAAAGAGAAGGTGAGATCAAATGAAGGTAAAACTTGTATGACAAGCTCTTGTTTAACTGTACTTTCTGCAGAAAACTTTGTTGATCATTGCCAATTTACTGAAGTCAGTCATTTGTTTTTCACTAACAAGCGAGCATGAGTGTCCTGTTGGAGAGATTAAGAGATAGTCTGCTGATATGGATGCCGCAAAGATAAAAAAAGTAATCTACTACTAAACTTGTTCTTTTTGATGTCATTTGTCACAAACTCATTGAAACAATGATAAATTAGATCTTGCAAGGGTAGCTTAGCTACCTGTTATTATATGGTCAGCTATTTCATAAAATAATAGAAAGAATGTAAAATTAAAGAGTTTGACACAGCTAGTGTATATGGCTTGACTTGTTAAAGGAAAACATGTTGATGTAACCTAAAAAATATTTTCAGTATTTCTTTCACCACTAAAATCATTTTCTGGTCAACAATTTTTAAGGGGTACTCCAGTGATGTAGTACTGCACTCCCATAAAAATGCAGAATCCTATATTTCTCATAATGTAGCTCCCCCTAGCACATTGTCAACTCAACTACTACTACTACTAACTGACATCTTTTAAAATTGGGGGTATGCGTCTTAGCAAATACCTGAACACATTCATTGCTAATATATATAACAATAATTAAAAATGTTGAGACCCTGATATGTGAAACAATTATAGTGAGATGTTATAAGATCTGTAAGTAAATTAATTATGGTTAAATTAAATCTATGACTCATCGCTGCATGCTTTTTTGAGTGTTGCCACCAGCCTGTCTGCATGAGTGTGGGGCTTATATTCATGCTGATTTCCCTAGTTTGACAATTCTTTCAACAAACCAGATACATTTATTGTTTGAAATGTGTGTCTGAGGGCAGAGTGTGAAATCCCATTTCCTATATTTTATCTGATTGTTATTGTTTGTGACAAATGTGATTTTCAAATTATATTTTCAGAAATGTTTTTGTTGAAACCCCCACCCCCCCCCCCACACACACACACACACTTTAAATAGACTTTAAATAACATCAGAAGCCCTCAGTTTGGCCTGACCTTGTTAAAAAGACTGAAAATAAACTGGTTGAACTGATGGCGTTTAAATAACCGCAGGGCTGTGAAAACCTTTGATCTTTCCAACTGTTTTGATTCTGAAAACAATATTTGGGATAAATTATTTGACTTTTATGTCACTGGAAATACAACAGCTGATTGTGTTTTAATGAGAAAAATGCTAATGAATATTGTGATCTCTAGGCAAAATTTATAGCAGATGACCATCACTCTATATTTCCAGGTGAAGGAGCTGCCCACTTATAAAGATGTAGACTTCAGGAATAACATGCAAAAAGTTCATGTGAGCGACGAGGCGAAGGAGAAAATTGTGGAAAAGCTCAACAGAGATATTGAGGTATGAAAACAATGTTCAAGAAGCATGTAGCCATTGTTTTCTCTGACATAATTTATGCATGTGTACATGTACCCTTACGGCAGTTTCTGGTGCGTATGAGGTTCATGGACTACAGCCTGCTGCTGGGTATCCATGATGTGGAGCGGGCTGAGAGGGAGGAGGAGGAGGAGGAGGAGGAGGAGCTGGAGTTGTCATATGAAGAGGAAAAGGAGGATGAAAACAGCATCACACCTGAAGGTATCGGTGGCTACATGAACTCCTTCAAACCCATGGGTCCTGGCGAGTTTGACCCTTACGTGGATGTGTACGCTATTCAGAGCGCTGTAGGTGAGTCCTGACAACTGAGATAACTCTGGTGAATTTAAGTAGGTAATATAAGCCCTGTGCTGTAATACATCTCATATAATGCTGGGATGCAGCAGATAAAATCATATGTGCATATCACTCACCAAATGCTGTAAATCACTCCCATGTAGATGCACCCCAGAGGGAGGTGTATTTTATGGGTCTGATTGACGTGCTGACACAGTACGACACCAAGAAGAAAGCTGCTCACGCTGCTAAGGCTGTCAAACACGGGGTGAGAGACCAACGTTCTTAAAAGGGATTGGTTGGCATATATGCAGTCTTCACATCTCTATCCAGTGAAACATAAAGGGATGCTTTCATTTTCCATTCAGTTATCCCTAATCATCTGCATCTGTGTGTGTGTGTGTGTGTGTGTGTGTGTGTGTGTGTGTGTGTGTGTGTGTGTGTGCGTGCGTGCGTGTTTTTGCAGGCAGGAGCCGAAATCTCAACAGTTCATCCAGAGCAGTACGCTAAACGTTTCCGGGAGTTCATCACTAAGATCTTCGCCTAGTTCAGTGATATAGTCCAGGATACCATCATCATTTCATACAAGAGGAGTCTCATGTGCAATACTAACATATTCTCAAATCAAGATCAAGAAGCACTACAAATTGATCAAATCTGTTAATTTCATCTACGTGGTTTTTGAGCATTTACTCTTCATGTCATTCTGCACTGCAAGATGGACATTTATTTTGAATAAAGAACTAGAATTTGCAAACAGCAGGAAAGGTCTTCTTGCCAACTGTTAATGGGGTTTCTTTTGTTTTCACTTAAAGTTTTGGCAATACTCCACCCACAAAGACAGTGGGAGGTGGAGATGATGTGAAAGACATATTCTCTCAACACATTGCACTCAGGAGAAAGATGTATGTTTTGCTCTTAATTATTAATGCATGACTCCTTCTTTTCCCACCAGTGACAACACTTGACAGCACAAGAATAATTTGGGGAAATCTACAGGGTCTCAATTAGGAACAATACAATAATATAAAAGTATTATATATTATGAAATAAGGATTATTTGCTATAAAAACATATTTTCACAAAGAGAAAAGAAAGATGCTGGACTGGTAATTTCATAACAGTTTGTTTTCCTTATCTGGAAAGGAACGCACATTTCCAATCAACTGTAAATACATAAGTTTAAATAAATCTGCAGATTCAGTAGTGCTGAAGGGCAACCCTCCTCTTAGCTCAGTGTTTATAATTTAAACTGCTACATATCAGTGCAATGCTTCAATGGAAGTTACACAAACTTGCAACATCTGAAAGGCACCATATCACACAAATTATTAAACTGTAAACTGATCAAAGAGCATTTATGTCAAGTGGTGTAGCTTGTATCCAGCCTCATGTTGTATCACTTATTTGACCTTTTAATGATATCAACAACATCATGTACCTACCTGAGTGAAGTATCAAAGGAAAGTTAATATCTGTGTAACTTTAACAAGTGAATGTGAGGTAAAGCAAATTGTGATTCATGGCAGTACATGTGTTTCTCTAAAAATTATTCTTAAAGGTAAAGCATTCATTTTTGTCCATATTTAAGCCCCTGTAACATTCTTCCTGGCACACAATCTTGAATGATAAATAAAAGAGATCTGATGCAGAAAAATAAACATTTCATATATATGAGTTCCTCGTCTCCAGCTACGTCTGTCAAATATGCTGTGCAATATTCATATGTGGAATCCCAGTTAGACTTTGTCCCAGTTAGTCTTGAAACATTGTCTAAGCTGGTGTCAGCTTCTAAACCTACACCTGGCTCCTCGACCCCCTACCATAGACTGTTAATATTAATGGACAAAAGTATCCAGTTTGGCGTAGTGCGGAATGCGGAAGTGCCTTAAACCTGCATTCGTATCTGAATTCCAGCAGGGGGTGACACATGCGGTTGCAAAGGGAGGTTAGTTTGTGTAGAAGTCTATGAGAAAGTGACCCACTTCTCACTTGATTTATTACCTTATTATATTATTACATATTTTCAACTTGTCTCTTGTCTCTTTCTACTTCTCTTTATTTTAACTAGTGTCTAAGACCGTTAAACCATATATATATTTAATAGTAATCTTTTCTAACCTGTTCAGTCTGCTTTATAGGCCTGCCACTCCTCCAAAACTGTGCTTACTAAAGTTGTAAATGATCTCCGTGCAGCCTTTAATTGGTCAAGGAGCCAAACAGATTTGGTGTCTCTAGCCTGGGTCTCACATTGTTAAAATCTGAATGTTTTCTATAATAATACATCAATACTTTCTGATGTGAAATATGAGTACCTAAGGGCTCTGTTCTTCTTGAACCTCTGCTTTTCTCTCTTTATATTTCACCTTTTGGCCAAATTATATGCAGTCATGGAATTAAATTCCGCTGCTACGGAAAGGATACTCAGCTGGATGCGCCTATCAAGGTGGATGATCATTCCCACATTAAATTGTTTGTCTGCTGTGAAAAACTGAATGTCAAGTAATTTCTTGCTCGTAAAATAAGATGAAAATGAAATGCTGGTCATTGACATAGACATCAGTCAAGTAACATCAAGAGACTCTAGACAACTGTGTGATATCCCAAAGTTGGACAGCCAGAATGTACAGTAGGTGTTACCTTGGATTTAACCCTCTCTTTGATCATCACATTAAAGATAACAAGATTGCCTTTTTCACCTATGAAACACAGCTAAAATTGAATATTTTCTGTCCATGGCTGATGCAGAGATCCTAGTTCACGCCTTTGTATCATCCAGACTGGATTAATGTAACGTTTTGTTGTCAGGTTTCAAGTGGTTTAGAATGCTGCAGCTACACTAAAAACGAAGGGACATGGTGGGTGGTTCAATTTACAAATACGCATTTATTGTATTTTACAGAATTCATTTATATTTCTCTTTCAAACATATTTTAATCTTGTAGCATTCATTTAATCGTGAGGGATGTAAAGTCTATTAGTCTCAATCATGTTGAGAGGAATGTTTTGTTCAAAATGTAAAGTCTGGGAACAGGCTTAACAACAGATGAGGACAGTTACACTCTTGACATGGACCTCTAGGACTCGCTTCACAGTTGTAAGAGGTGATCTGTTAATATGCATTATTTTAACCAAGCTGTTTATCTGCTGGTAAGCAACTTCAGCTAGTTCATGTTAATGCCAATGTTAGCTACCATCCACTAGCCATGCTAACATTAGCCATCCAATAGCTTTTAAAACCCATTTGTTAATATTTCACCAATTGTGTGCAAAGGGTTATGCAGCAGTAAGGAAAGAAATGGGTTCATTGTGTTTTTAGGCAAACTGTTCCTTTATGATCATGTATACCATATTGATATTTCAATGTAGTTCCTGAACATCATCATCTATAAAAGCTCATGAATCTTTACACATTCCAATATTGTCACTTTTATCTCTATATGTGTTTGCACAGAAAATAATCACATTATTTCTGTGAATCCATGAAACAAACCAAAAACGAGTCCATGACATTGACCTAGAAGTAAGTAGGTCAAAGCCAGTTGAAGTATTTAACAATAATTGGTTTGATCCAGAAGATGTCATGTTTAAATTGTCAAGTGTTAAGAGATGGCTGGTGACTCCACCTGTCCAGAAAACAGCTCCTAACATTAGCAGTTTGAAGCATGAACCCTCGTTGCACCAGCATAGAAAAATTTAACAAAAAGTTAACTCTGCAGCCTTTTTTGAAATAAGGTCTGCTATGAGCCCAGACAGAAAACACACACAACTCTGTACAAAAAAACACAATTTGAGCAGTAGCCTTAGTGTATTGATAATGAATGTTCTATAAATCATTGGTAAAAAATACAAATGGAGAGAGATGCCTACATCACATGTATACTCAGTAGTCTTTAGATTAACACAAAAATACACACAGTACTGCAGGAGGGTTGCTTTTTATGCCTTTTTTAACTTATTATTTTGGGCAACCTTCCTCTATTTCATGTAGATTTTCATCCACTTACAAATATAATCATAGTCATTCAAATGCCCAGTTTTATAGATCAGAACCACAGTTTTAATCTACTGAACCATACTTGCTGTTAGTCACAGCATGAAAAATATTAGTTAATTAAAAATGAAAATGCCCTGACAGTCCATCAAAATTGTATAATCCTGGAAAACACACATTAGTGTTTGAAATAAAAAAAAACTCAAACGATCTGTTTTCTTATACATTCAATCAAAATCAAGGCATTTACACGTCTAGTATTACACTCGCCTGGATGATGAGCTAATGCTGGAGTCCTAATGCAGACGTCATGTACAGTGTTCATGTCACGCACAGTGATACAAACATAACATAGAAATATTAGTCTTGGATGTCAAAGAGTTAATCAGGGGGTTGTTAAAGGAAACCCAAACCAAGTCGCTGTACAGGAAATGTCTGAACAGCTACAAGTAACCCTTTGAGTTTTATACACAGAACCAACTGTACAAATAATACAATAACAATCTCAAAAATGAAGCACTTTTACCATTTTAGAATTATAATATTTTTATCAATGCATTTCTATACAGTTATTTTGATCATCTTTAAAGCAGCTTCTCTTTTTAGCCTCTGTAAAGTTAGTTATTTTTTTTCAATTTACACAACATTATTTATGCACAACCAGCTGTGTTGATCAAAGTATATGCACTCTGGATTTAAATATGACATTCATTGTCAATTAAGTTAAGAAATGTGGAAATGATTAGCATTAACGTCTGTCTATGAAATCTTAAAGTTATTGCAGTTCTTTACTTTTGGCCCCTCTATGCTCATATAAGCAATTTGAGCCTGAAGGCAAATTCCCATTCTTAACTGAGTGGAGAATAAAGTTGAATATTGACTGCATTATGAAATATGAATCATACCAGCTGGTATACAGTGCAATACATTCCTATTGAATCCAAATGCAGAGGCATCTGGATGTAATGTTACGTTTTTTTTTAAATCTTACGTGGAGTAGTCAGGTAAAATTTGTGTTGTTTTTTGTTTTGGTTAAATCATTCTGGCAGACATGCCTGTTATTACCAGTGTTTGTTTTCATCCCTGACATACACACACACCCTTTAAAACCTCAGGAAGTGCAACATCTGGCAATATGATCATCAGTCCTGCAGGCCTGTGTGAAGGTACAGGACAGTATGAGGGCAAAGCAACGCACACACACGCACACGCGCACGCACGCACGCACACACACACACACACACACACACACACACACACACACACACACACACACACACACACACACACACACACACACACACACACACACACACACACACACATTACCACACCCCATTTTGATTATGACACTGCTCTTCTAGAGGTGCTGTAACTCAAGCTGGTGCTGCCGCCGCTCTTGTGCGAGATCTTGACTGTCGTAGCAACCGTTAGGCTCGGCGTCATGGCAACAGGGAAGCTGGGTATGGCAGCTGCTGCAAAACCAACTGTTGTGGCAACAGTAAAGGAGGAGGTCGGTTCATTTGGGCATCCGTACTGAAGTAAGATGTCGACACACTCTTGGCTGCCAGCACTGCGAGCCAGAACCAGAGCTGTCTGCCCCTGAGCATCCCGGTGCCGGACATCAAAGCCATACTGAAGTGAATTGAAAAACGATAAATAAATGGATTAGATTATGTAATATTCTATATTTTTATCATGAGGAATGTATTGCAACTTCAACCTGACAGGCTTGTCTTAAATTATCCCAACAAGGTTTGACTCAGTGTGCTTTAGCGCCTTTCACACCCATAGATCACCTTGAGTGGTCTGCTGAGTCATATGTTTTAAAGCTTTTTGTTTTTTGCTAAGGGAATTACTTAGTAGTTCTTGAAGGGTAACATTTATTATCTTGCCAGTTTTGCATTACTCAACATGATATTTTACACTAAGAAGAAATTTAAAAGTATTGCATTGCACATCTATGGTAATATAAAACAAGCCATCCACACAAAGGTTTTATTTACAGAGAGGGAAGGAAACGCACCCAAACAAGAAGCTGCGTCATCACCACATCAGCCTGTTGACAGGCAGCGTGCAGTGCAGAGCCAGGCAGTCTTAGCGCTAAGAACGACCTGCAGGAGAGCGCCAGGCCGAGAGGGGCATTAATGTCCTCCTTAGTACAGTGGGCCAAAAGGAGCAGCAGCTTGGGGAGGTTGTGCTCCATCACTGCCAACAGAAGACGGCCAGATAGTGTGATGTCTGGGCCCTCGCCAGGAGTGGGAGGGGGCAACGGCGCCACAAACAGTTTCTGCTCATATTTGGCCCTGATCCACGACTCCCGCTCCTCACTGAAGAAGCAAAGAAAGCAGAAAATTGATGAATATTCACTAAAATGCATTTAGCTCCTTGTCTTTCTCCTGTTCAAGAATAACAAGAATTTATTTCTACTGAAACTTCACATAACATACATGACAAATTTCTAAGTATGCAGCTCCTACATACTTACTGTAAAATAAATGAACTAAAGCAGTGTTTCTGTCACATCAATAATGTCACATCTCAAAACAATATGTTCTTTACCGTGTAGCATCAGGTGCTGGTTTACGGTGACCCAGTGTGCGCGCCTCCCATATACTGTTGACCAAGTGGTTGCCGATGGCACTGAGAACCAGTGTCAGCTCTCGTGGCAGATCATCAAGGTCCAACGAGCGAACACGTGACAGATGGGTACCCAAGTTTCGGTGAATCCCTGAACACTCTATGCATATGAGAGCACCCAGGTTCAGACTGGCCCAGGTTGGATCTTAAAGAAGAAGGTACACACAACAAATTAGGCTGCCTCTCCATTTTAAACTGAAATATGTACAGATTTGTGCTGTTTTAATTTGCTGTGAGGCAAATGTGCCAGTTTGGCCAAGTAATGCCATAAAAGTGACTGAAGTTGTGTGGAATCCCGTTTGTGCAGGTTTTAAAGCAGGGCTGTTTAAAGCAGGGCTGTTTGGGCCAATGTGCCCAACATTAAATTCCTCTGAAACTCTTGTTCCAACATTAGAAAAACATTCAGCATTCAGTGGTAAACATTGTTGCAGTATTTTCAGCAGATATTTTTCCTTGCAGAAGAATAAATTGTTTCAAGGCCTCTTTCTATAAAGAAATGTGTTCGGAAACACACACAAAGAAAGACTGTGTCTAAAAGGGATGGTGCATGTAAGGTCACCTGGCTAATCTGGGATTCTCCCACAGTGGCAGTGTTTATTGCATGTGAACTAAATAGTTATTCCATTTTGTCATTTGTGTTTCAGTGATAGTTTGTGATTTTTACAACATCTGAACTAATAAGCAACTGTTTAGACTATAGTATGTTAAATACAGTATCTTAAATGCCAAACTATAGTCCAAAGGTAGCCTTCTTTGGACAGTCTAAGATGTGAAAAAAAACGGAAACAGATTTTCACATGTACAAAGAGGAGAAAAGCTATTAAGATGTGTCACTAACTTGGAGCATCACAGTCAACACAGAAGTTGTTGCCCTTCGCATTGCGGATCGCCTGCAGAACCACTGCTTCACTCTGGCTGTTCTTGCGAGCCTGTGGAAAATGCAGAGTATGGTTAAAATGAGAGAAATACCAGCTAACTAACCCTCTGTAATATGTGCTCTCATAACTGTTCATTACTATTAACAATGATTATAATTTGCAAATCTCCAAGTGAAAAAGCAGTGGCAGATGGCTATAATCATTATTATGACCATTTAATGCTGTAAAATGATCGGTTCTGTCCTCCTGGGACTCGCAAGTCTCATAACACTTATAAAGAAATACATTGTGGTATTAAAGTTATTTTTCACAATCATTATATTAGTGACAATTAACATTTTTTAGATGATTGAACAAACAACCCCAGGACATACTCCTCACTCAAGAGCAAAATCCAGCACAGCCCATTAGTGGACAGGACTGTTAGTCCGACACATACCGTACCGAAGATGGAGTGAGTTTTTGATAATGGCCAATCAAATTAGCTGCCCTCATCCTTTTTAAAAGTAGCAGCAGTAACAGTTTCCTAGGCCAGCTTCTCCTGAGAGACCTTATCCAGGAGTCCCAGGGTGCAAATACACAGCACACAAAATGATTATGAGGCCCTCCTAATGTGCTTCCAAGGGCAGATACATCTAAATTTATATTTCATGTAGTAGAATAAATGTGTGGAACTTTATGTGCGTCTCTGCCAACAAAAACCTAAAGAATCGTTCTGTAGACTTGTATTGGGAGCTGGTCTGAGCAGATAGAAATACAGACACTAATTCATGACAATATGTGGACCAGTGTTGCACTACAGCACCTGATCTGCAAATATACAACCTCAGGTGTATGACTGCCCTCCTCGATGTAAGCAGTAGCACATAATAGTAAGGTGAATATGCCCTGTACCAAAATGGCATTGCTACTGCATTTGCACCATGAAACGTGAAACTATTTATCTTTTTTATTTACATTTGTCAATTCAATTTATGTTGCCTTTTGTTCATTCTTGCCTTGTTTTTGCTGCTTTCACAGAGCTGCAGGCTGGCCAGGATCTGGCTCTCAATGGCTTGGACCCAGGAGTCCCTCTCCTCCACACTCTGGGCTTCAAAGTGCCATGTTTGGCCGGAACTCGACACAATGAGGAAGTCAAAGTTATCCTCATCTGACATAGAAAAACATGAGCATAGAAACAAGAAATATTTCATCAGGGGCTTTTTTGCCCATGTAGAAGGTTAAAGCAGTCACACAAATGTAGATATTTAATTAATAGTCTGTTAACATTATGAACAAAAAAGACAATTTTAGTTTGCATGCATCAGTGCAATTAAGCATCCATGTCTGGCCACTATTAGGCATAAGAAAGTCTATAACTACATGCAAAAATGTACATACATGTAGATAAAATAATTTAGATGCATGTAATGTAGACATTCTACAACAAAACCTTGATATAGGGATATAATGTCCCTCCCTAATGTGACAGGAAAGCAAAAGAACAGCAACACAAGGCGACAGACATGGCATGTGCAGAGGGTCTGCCAGAGTTTAAAAGATGCAGCATGACAGATCATCATTACCTGTCTTGCTTACGTTTCTTAAGCTACCAAAGCTTTTAAGTTTCCACAGTTTGCGTTTGGCTGCATTAAAAGAGAGAGAAAAAGTCACAGAAACTCCAACAAAATAAAAGAGAGAAAATAATACATTGGAGTATGCTTGATGCTTTTATCGTTGGGAGACTTGCTAAATGCTGAATATTAAAAAAAAAAAAAAAACGTATGGAGGTTATGGGGTTTACCATCTGCTTGGCCAATGGTTGCATCTCCTTTCTGGTTCATGCTTTTCTTTCTGCGATGTTTCTTCCTGTCTGTGACCGGGGAGGAGGAGCCTACATCTTTGGTGGAGGAGGAGCTCGACACACCCTCAACTGCAGAGTCTTGCAATGAGATCACATAAAAACATACCAAAATATAGCCGCAAGCTTTCTCAATAGTGACTTCAAAGTAATTTCACACATGTGGTCCAACATTATTATAAAGCAAGCTTTGTAACAATTGGACAAACAGAGCACTTTGTTTAAAATGCCTACAACTGATTTGTCAAAAACATTTATTTTCAATTCAGTGTGATATGTAGCTCAGTGCTATTAAAGCCGGAAGCTGCGCTTGCAAGCACAAACCTTGATTTGAGTCATTCCACGTCCAATTATTGTGCATTTAAAGTGCCCCCTAGTGGTCAATTTGAATGAGATTTGCACTGTCTGTGTAAGGTCATTATGTAGACATTTCCTGGAAGTTTTGTGTTGACTGGGCAAATATTTAGTCATTTATAGCCTGATTTGCACTATATCACTTGCAGTTTGTTTGCATTTATAGCGCTCCCTGGTGTTCAATTTGAATGAAACTTTCAGGGTGTGGTTCAGGTACTTATGAGGACATATCCTGAGAGATTTGTGATGATTGTACAATGAATATGTGATATATAGTAAAATGTGTGCAAGGTTACTCTCCTATCTTGCGCTTGTAGCGCTCCCTAGTGGGGTATGTATATAAAACTGTCTGGGTATATCTGGGGCACATATCTGAACATACCCTGTGAGTTTTGTGATGACTGGCCTTACAGTTGCTGACTTGTGTTAATTTATGTCCAGAGCCACGCCCCTTTCAAAGTTCATTGGTCAATAACTTGAAAAGTAATTGAGATATGGACATGTTTTAAACAACTTGTAATAAGCTTAATCCATTGATGATTTACTGAACGTTTGGTGGCAATCGGAGCTACAGTGTAGGAGTAGTGTGTTTTTCAAAAAAAATTAAAATGGTAGAAATATTTTCAAGGCGGACCTTAATGGTCCTTAAGGCTTTTTGTAGAGCACATTAAGCTGCACGTGTGTGAGAAATTTCAAGTAATTCGGACTACCGCTCACGGTTTGAACCCTAATTACATTTATCTGGTACAAAACATGCATGTTTTTTTAATGATGAAGGTAATTTACTCACCAACACTTTGAGCGTGGTTTGATAGAGTAGAGGGACACCGCTGCACACCTCTGTTGCTCCTCAGGAACAACGCACCACCCAGCCCTTCCATCCCATCGCTTACAGGGACTAAAGTGATGATAGCAAGCATGCACATAATAATAAAGTCATGTACACAAACAAAGCAGATGTAAAACAGAGCTACTGATATACAAGTAAACACATTCCTGATTTTGTGTGAACTCCAGAGAAAATAAAAAGCATTATGACTTAGTGATCTGTTAATGATCCTCTTTTGTCCTCTGATTTTTCCTTTAATTTTCGCTCTCTGGAATAGAAGCTTTAGCCCTCTTCACAGAGAAAGTCTTAAAATATAAGAAACAGTGGATTTTTTGTATTTCTGATGTCACCTAACTCACAAGCACCCCAGCTCCACAAAGAAAAGAAAAGGACCAGGGTGGAGATCCATGGAAGGACATTGCCATTTGTATAAGCAAAGTCTATTGCTATAATTGTCTAATAGTTAGGAAACAGCAGTTAGATTGCATTTTGTGTTATTGTTTTATGCTTAGGCACAGATTTCGGTAATGGAATTAGTTTAGCTTTGTATAGTTTGTTGAGACATCTAAAGAATATATATATTTTGACCTGGGCCAACACCCTCAGGTCCTGGCATATCTATGGCACGCCCGTTGAGCCCGACTGGAAGGCCACTGGCATGTACAGCACGAGGCGGTCGCTTTCCTGGCACTTTCACTGTCACTCGCAGCAGGTCCATCTCCTTCCCAGGAGCATTTAGCATGTAGTCCTGCCAAGCCAAACATCAGCCATTACACATCAACCCCTAGCCATCAGTGGTGCAGCATAATGCTTAAGAGCTCCGTCAACACACTGACTCACATTGACACTAGAGTGATAGGACAGTATGCCATCGTTGGACAGCGTGACATACTTCTTCTTCCACTCTTTGTTGAGCGAGTTCCCGCTGCGCTTCAGCAAGATGCCCTGATGGAGGTGACAAAACCGAAGAGTAAGAATTTATTTCAAATGTCTTGTGTGTTCATCTTGCACATTTTGAGAGTATGATGACTTCTGGCTGCCAAAAGCATCCACTATCCTATTCATCAGGCCAATAAAGGAGATCACAACATTTCATCACAAGCTCCACAAGCTGAAAATGCTTTTACACATTTGATTTGAAGTGACTGCTGGTGTGCTGTCCTCGGCAGAGGGTCATTAGATACATCAAGCTTTTTTCTGCATCTAGTGCAAATCTGTGTCCTACCTGTTTGATGGGAATGGAGCGTCCACTGCCCAGATCTCCCATACAATCTGCACTCCTTCTGTTTGAGTCACTGCCTCTCCGACCCTAAACAAAGAACAAGAGAAACAATATCGGCATCAATGGCAATAATGGCAATAATTGGGTAATTAAGGAAGTCTTCCTTACGGATTATTGTGCATTTCATTACAAAGCCATAATTTGGAAATTTGAGTTTCTGCTGACTGTAAAAAATAGCTTAGAAATGTAAGCAAAATCTATAGAAATGAGTGTAATATTAGTGCCATTAAGCCTTAAATTAAAGCTGCACTAATCAACATTTTTTCTATTAACAATAGATAAAATAATTGCTAATAACATGAAAGGGGTCATTTGTAGCGACAATAGTAATTTTCTAAATACAATGTCAGTTAATCCCATCATGTTTTAAAACAATAGACTGAGTTCCTAATAAAATTATAAAACTAATACAGAACACAGACTTTACATCATATGTTCACCATTCAGGCCCAAATTGATCAAACGTTGATGTGTATGCTGTTTATAAGGTTCCTGTTGACAAGTCAAATCCTAAACCAAGTTATGGCCGTTTCTAATTATGAATTAAGTTTCCCAATATGTTATTTGACAATTTTGTTTGGGGAAAAAGGCCGTTTCATCCAGTTTAGTTTTCAGACTATAAGCATCAAAGATTATGCATATAACTGCAGGGTGACAGGGCGTTACTGATTATCTTGTCTTTCTTTCTCTTCACCCACCTTTTCTTAGTTGAAATAAAAAGCCACTCTAATGCAGTACAGCCCCATCCATATCACAACGTTAAAAAATGTAAAACGTAAAAAAAAAAAATAAATACAAAAATAGAGAAGGAGGATTCAAATAAAAGGAGGCATAAGCACAACTGTTCTGGCTATTAAAAAAACAATCATTTGACCGTCTTGTACCGCAAATCTGGAGGTGCGTCTCCGGGTGGCACTGCGGACGGACCCAGGCGTGGCACTATCCTGCTTTTCTCCTCTCACTGTCTTGCCAATCTCTTTATGACTGATCACAGGAGTGGAGGGAAGTGATGAGGAGTAATCACTGCTCTGACCACCATTACTGGCCTAAAAAAAAGGAGGAGGGGGGCAATGAAGTAATAGTTGAGGAAAAAAGGAGATAATTGAGTTTGTCACAACAGCATGCCGACAGCCTTTAAAAATAGCCTGGCAGACAAATAAAATATGCAATACACAAGGTAAGAAAAGGCACACACCATTTTTTCAGACAGTGTGGAACAGATAGACAGTTGTACCTGTCCAGGAAAGACACCTGACACGGGGGTGGAGCCTCCAGAGTGACTGGGAGAGTTAGGGAGAGATTTACAGGAAGCCAGTAGAGCAGCTTGCTTCTTGGCTGCCATGATCTTCTGAGCAGCTGCGGAACCACAAAAACTTTAAAATAGACACATAACCTTCATATATGTACATCTTCTGCAGCATAATCCTCAATGCTCTGATCTGCACACATACCATCAGTGAAGACTCTGTTCACATTTAGGCCGTACGTTGCACAAGTTTCATAGTAGGTGCAGCGCCGCACGTCTGAGCACAGCTGTCTGGCCCTGGCATCATCTATTACTCTGGGGTTGGTGCTGCTAATCTTATCTAGAAAAAGCACAAATCGCAAATATAAGTTCACTCATGCAAACATTTGAATCAAAGCACGTGCTGCATGTGAGTGGCTTACCCTGAGTACCGACTACTATGAAAGGTATCTCAGAAATGGGCCGGTGGGTAGCGAGCTGGTGGTAGATTCTGTAAACTTCCTGGAAGCTGGCCTCGTTTTCCAAACTGAAGACCAAGATAACTGCATCCACCCAACTTGCAAACTGAAGAAGGGAGGAGGAAAAAAGAAGAGCAGCACTCTGGCAGTAAGAGCTAGATTACATCAAGTGTAATTAGTTGTCCACATTAACCAAGTTCAAACCCACCTGAGCACCCGGGAGTTCTGTTTCTTCTCTGATTATCAACACGTGGCTCTGTCCATCAACCAGGACATCCTTAATGTATTGGCGACCTGCAAATACACAGTTGGAATAATCTCAACTTCTTGCAGTTCACACGTATAACTAATAACATTAATAGCATGCCCAGGCTCATCTAAATTGAATATAGACAGTATTAATGTAATACATTTTATATTTCGTCTCTTTCTTCTTTTATTGTTGGTTTCTTTAGTTTTATTAATATTTCTTTTATTTTATTTTATTCATTGTTTGTTTTTGTCTCTTTTTTCTACATATGTATCTTATTGATGTGTATATTTTGCTCTGTTATTCGATTTTTCTTTTGTCCTTTGCTTTGTTGTTACATGTTAAACTGTAATCATACTATATAATAAAGTGAGCCATTTTATAAACCCCATGGGGTTTCTTGTCTTCCTTGCACATGTGTTTATGATGGATTGGTTAGTATGTACAAATTATTTTGATGTGTTAAATAAAGAAGAACAATGTTATTAAGCTCTAATAAGAAGAAAAACACACATAAAGGTTGTAGAATGAGGACATGTGAAACCAACCCTCAGCATTTTCCAGCTGCAGGTAACTTCCTGTCAAGTGCCTGTGAACCAGAGCGGACTTCCCACTGTACAGACCTCCCAAAACACCCTGAAGAGCACAAACACACAGATAAAGAGAGAGCGAGAGAAAGAAATGATTAATTTAGTATTAAATCCCACGCACCAGTTTGTAAAAGCTACTGTATGTCCTGATGCTTACCAGGTGAAGCTCTTGTATAGTTTGGCTCATGGTGCATTCTTGACTGCTGGTGCATACAGCTAAAGAAAGAAAATTGACAGCAAAAAAGTAGAGAGAGGATTCATTAATAAAAAGTAAAAAAATGTATTGGTAACTTGCTATGTAACAAGATGCAGGATAGCAGAGCTAACATCTGGGCTAACAAAAACACTCCTCACATCCATTTCTGTACTGCAAAAACTAACATGATCATTGACCTTTTCATCTGATTGTGCGCAAGCCAGCCAACTATTAAAACAAAATGTCAGACTGCTTTAAAGCAAAACCAAAGCACTTTTCCTCATCGGTCCCCCTACAGGTTAGAAGCGGAAATGTCCATTACCGATGTCTCATTGCAGATCTGCTGCCCGACCTGGCAAACTTGCATAGTGCGGTTATAGCCAACAGAAGGCCACAAAGCGAAGGCAGAAGTGCCGTTCACCCTGTTAGGAGTTGAAGAACCACTGAAATGCTTTTGGAAACATTATTTTAAGGTACAAAAGAATATTTAGTGTCATACAGGGGGTATGTAATGGTAAGAACAAGAAATAAAGATTTGCCTCCATTAAGAGAAAAAATACCTTCAAAAACCCAAAAATTTTCTTTTGTCTTATTTACACGTTGTATGTTGTTAGCATCCAAACTAGCCACCAACACACCCATGACCCACCTGGGTTTTGTTCAGATAACACCTTCACAATGAGGAGCATACCTCTGGTCACTTTAAAAAAAAATTAACAGGCTAAACATGCCCATAAACTCTTTGTGCTAAGCTAAGCTAAACTAGATCTATTTCTGAAAATCATCATAGAAAAGTTGTTACCGGACTCTCTCTGACTAAATTAAATAAGCCCAAAATGTTGGAATGATCCTTTAAAAGAGCTCGCAGATTTCAGCCGCGCATGCTCAGATTTAAACGGTTTACGGGATAACGTGTCATTCTGAAATTTGTGAAATCCATGAAATAATAAACTTTTCTTATTACAAACAATAACAGAAGATGGGAATCATTTCATGAAATAAAATGATTTAGCAATCTATGATTGTTTGATTGCTAACGTTAGGTCAAAACGCCATTCATCTGGAGTGAACAAATTTTGTTAAGTAGGTCAATTTTTACTATATTAACATTACAGAAGTCTTGTTAGCATCTTGTAGGCTACTTGTCGCAAAGAGACGCATGCGCAACTCAAATCTGCACTCGACTTACATTGGGGAGTGAGACTAACCATTACCTAATCCTAGTGCCTGATAGACAGCACTGCCTGGAAGGCGACATTGGGGGCTTAAAACACAAAACACCTTTAAAAGAGTGGCCGCTGACTGACGGCCAGGTTTGGTTTGGTTTGATAATCTGTGAACACAACACAGTGAGGAGAGTCAGGGTGTCCAAGCCTCCCCACTGGGTGCAGCGAGGTTGCAGCTTTCACAGCCACAGTGAGCATCCAGAAAATGTCATTAAGTCATACACAATTGTCAACATATGCATGTTAAAAAAACATGCCATCTTTTGCCTTTTATTATGGTTACCCTGCAAAAAAATAATTAATCTATTCAGCCTTGAAAATGTGATATTCTTTAGTTTTTGTGAGATAATTAATCTTGTTCCCAGCGCAGATTCCCACATTTCATGAATTTTATAGAAGTTTTTATAGAAGTTGGTGTCTACTGAAAGAAGATAGAATATGCCACTTGGTGCTCTGTGGTGTCACACTGATTTAAAAAGGCATTTGAAAGGAGCAGACTTACATCAGAAAAAAGTAAAATAAGCTCAAATAAAAATGATGTGTTAATGAAAGAGTATTGGTAAAGTATTTCATAAAAAGAGGAAACTAAACTGTGGAAAGTGAAATTATGGCACTAGGGAATTTGTTTCATATACGAAAAATGTCTTAATACTGTAATGTTTTTATACTGGATGATCAATAGTGTGATTTTGGTTACTTTATGGGCAACTTTATTTTGTATTAGACAAAAATTAAATGGGTCTTTAAGATATAATAGAAGATAACGTCTGTCAAATGAGTCATCTAGCTACAGAGTTTCTTTTTTAGGTTGCGGCAGACAGCATCTCCAGAGATTAGCAATCTCATTCCTCTTACAGTTCTTGACAGTCTTTGAAAAGCAGACATGTAATGACTTATAAACTACAATGTAAAACAACCCTTTGAAGACAAAAGCAATCATTTAGATTATAGAAAAGTGTAACGTGTCTAATGTTAATTAACTCCCTTTGAAAACCTGATGCATCCCATTTTATTGTAATTGAGCTTTTACATTCATAAGATGATCTATTAGTGGTAGCTTAAATACAGCTGTGTTTGTGTTGGTTTTCTGGCTTTAGTTTTACTGATAAGAACAACATGATGACTGAGTTTTAATTTCAAAAACCTACGTACATTATGTCCCAAGTGTCATGATGATATATAGTTTGTGAGATTAAGGCCAACTATATCTACTTCATCTCTTAACTGTGATCATAACGATCCACCAGCTGTGCAGGTTTATTGTGTAGCAGTCGGTTGAGTATGTTATCAGATTTGGTACTAAAATAAGATGTTGTTAAAAGGCCAAATTAGGTTAGCTGCATTTGTTCAGTTTTTAGTGGAGTTGCAGCACTAAAGCAACTATTCAAATGTATTCTTATTCTTAGTTTTATTGCTCTACTTTAACTTTAAGGTCATATTGTAGATTTATTTCTGTTCCACACTCTACTGAAAATATGAATCAAAAGTCTCTCATATTCAGTCTTAATAAGGTTTTTCTTCAAATAAAGAAGAGAGAGAGAGAAAGAGATTCGACAATGGAATACCTCCTCTAGTGTCAGTATCCTAAAAACAAGACAAAATAACAAAATAAAACAGATAAATCCACTGGTGGCAAGAAAATAATATTCAAAACAATTCTTATAACAATCTGGTTTCATTTATAGAATTATGTACAATACTTTCCACTATTAACAAACATGTTTGACCTTTTAAAGGTTTTGCTTCACACAACACACACACACACACACACAAAAGCTGTTCAGGTTACATTGGGCTCGGGCGGAGCCACGTCATTGGCTTTTTCAGATTGCAACTTTAATCCCCCTACTCTACCTCAAAACCATCTTTGGTCAACTCCCCCTTCCATCAGCAGTTTCACGCCATAGACCAAATAGCATCTCTCACGGCTTGCTGTTGCCATGGCAACTCCATTTTCCAGAAGCCTCCAGTCCGGGTCTCTATACAATAAATGGTCTCTCATGCGACGTGTGTGAGAGACAGAGAGACCACCTGTGTGCAATTGATGCAAAAAATATGCGAGTGAGTGCATGCCTTGACAATGATGACCATTTTTTTCTAAATTAAATTTGATCAATTATGGTAACCAATCATCAGAATACTGACATGACATGGAAATTACAGGTTCAACAAGACACAATGTTGACTCTGCAGCTCCTAAACATTTAAACACAATGTGGACGAATGAATAGGCTCCATTTGAAGGCTGATTAACTCCACGCACAGAACAGGAAGTCACGGGTTCCTGTTCTCCTCACTTCTCTGATGAACACAGCTCTGTGTATCCCCAACCTTAATTATTCATGTCCCACTTACTCCTGACAAATTATTCAGAGCTTACTCCAAAACCACACTCTGTCAAAGTTTATTTTCTTTAGAACGTATCAATAAAGATTAAAGATTGATAAAGTTGCATGATTTCCTTTATTTCAAATGGAGGGGTCTTAATATTTCATGAAGTGTTTTCGTAGTTTTTGACAAGACTGAAGTGATTTCTCTTGTTTGGTTGGGTTTTTTTTATTTGGGGAATTCCTCAAAACAGAGATCCAAAAAATGTATTGCATTACTAAAGGTAGAGAAAGCACTTTAAGGTTGTAGCATTTCAACCTTCTTCACTATGAAAATGTACAGTGAAGCTGATAAAGAACAATCCATACTGATTTATTTAAATGTTTTCTGCAACATTAATGTGTAAAGTTGTGTAAAGTTAATATCCTATCTATAGCTGATTTTAGTTGAGTTGTATGTTTGTCATATATTTTTATTTATTATTTACTGCCCTTTAGATCTTTGGAAACAGATCCGGATTTTGTCAAGGAAGATGATTAATTTGACAATTAGATGACCTAGTGAGAGGATTTAGTGATCAATATACTTCTTTGAGTAATTGGTTGTTTGGTCTATGAAATGTCAGAAAATAGTTTTTAAAAAATGCCCATGACTTCCTACAATCCAATGTAACATATTCAAATAGCTTACCCCAATACTTATTCCAAAACCTCAGAAATAATGAGGACTATCACATGAGACAAAGAAATGCAACAAATCCTCACATTTGAGAAGCCGAAAACAAAGAATGTCTGGTATTTTTGCTTCAAACATTTCTTGAAGGATTAATCTATTGTCAAATAGTTGTTGATACAATTTCAGTTAATTGCTCTAGATCATGAATTAATCTGAGTTATGTTTTACCCATTTGTGCCATGGAGTTAAATCTATTTACAGGATAAATCCCACCTATTCTTAAACAGTTCATCTTTAATACCTAATACTTGCCCTACTTATTACCTCAGATGTCATTTTGTTTTGAAAGTGTGCTGCGTTGTTCCCTTTATGCATCTCCCATTAAAACTGATATTATTAAATATGATTGGCAATATATTTTCACCAAATGTCATCAATGGAAGTTATTGTGTAGCCCTGAGAAATAGTTTCAGATACACTGAGAGATAACGGCAGCAATGAAAGAGAACTACTGCACCAAAACCATTAAAGACAAAAAAGGTTATCGAGATTTTATGTCAGACACAGTCACATCAGGATTACTGGTCATGTCAGTCACAAACACTGATGCTGTTCATCAGTAAAGCCTTGTGTCATCTAAGAAACAGTTTATTCTGAATGAAAATAACCACAGAAGACACTGAATTTAGTTTAGTGCTAAAGCCAATTCAAAACCACTTTGAATGACAATAAGCATTGTAAATGTATGCTCACCTGATAATTGAATTTGGCAACTGTGTGTAATTTACTATGCCCAAATAAATGAAATGTTTAAGTAAATGAATGAATTAGAACAGCAGTAGAGCACATTGTTTTGATTTAGGTTCACAAAACTTTAAAGAGGGCAATATAAATGAGAATAAATATGTGATCCTGTGTAATAACATTAAATAAAATGGTATTTGTGTTGCTTATTTCAGCCTAAGGGAGCACCAGGAAAGTAAAACACCAGATGTGACGGTGTTTTTAGATATTAGTCATAATAGTAGATACATGAGGTGGCCTTACCTTCCTCCTCACTCGACCCCCTTTCCACAGCTGGATAGAGAGGAGGTGCGGTGCTGACGCTAGCTGGCACCGCTGTACTTTTGGTGAAAATGCCACTAATGAACTTGAGCATCTTTCTGTCACGGGGAGGAGCGCGCTGGATTGTTCCTCCCTGGCTCTCCTTCCCCTTCTTCAAGTCCTCAGAGAGGGAATGTAGGTCACTGTTGTCCAGGGTACGACTTGTACCTTTCCTTTGAGGCCTGGACACGTCAGTGACAGGAGGTACAGGCAAGGAAACAGAGACTGTCTTAAATCTCTCCCCGTGAGGGCTGTCCCTAGCCATAATGCCGGAAAATCCTCCGCTTATGGGAGCTCCGGGGCGAATGAGCGTGCCCCTGCCGTCACTGTCAGCCCAGGATGCCCTGTAAGGCCCCAGAGGTGTAGCTGCCATTAAGGGGGACTGGTCCCCAAAACGGTTATCCCTTCGATCCAAAGTCCTAGCAGAGTGATACAGGCTTGTATTGGCCTCTCTGAGTTCCCTCCAGCATGCAGAGTTGCCTCCTGCATGTGCCCTCATCAGGACTTCAGGGCGCTGAGTGACCTGTGGTGGGATGGAAAAGGGGAGGCTGCAACGTGAGCGACTGTTCAGGTCTGCTCCATTTTCACCCTTTAGGAAGAGCATGGGGGGCTCTCCGTAGAGCTCTGTCTTAGGGCGCATGGCGTCTGAGCGAGGCCCCTCTCTGCGCACAGTTCCCTCAGAGGTAGTTCCTCCATACACTTTGACCATTTGTCTAACAGGTGGATGTACAAAAAAAGTGTCTTTGCTTTTACCAACTGATCCAATGTCTTTTGGGTGTCCATGAATTTCCCTACTTTCAGGCTTTCCCCAGTTCTCAGTGGGGCTGCCATACTTGCCATGTTGCACCTGTTCCACTTCTTCTTCCACCTGTGTGTTTTCTTTCTCTCCCACTTGTATACATACAAGTCCTTCCCCTTTTTTGGGGGCATCCTCCTCCTCCTCCTTAGGGCTCCCTTCCCCCTCTGGAAGAGCTTCCCTCTGGTTCTCTGTTACATCCTCTGGCACAGCTTCAACCTTCACCAGAGTTAGGGAAATGAGGTAGGTGGTGCGTCTCTGTGGGTTGCCTGCCTTGCTCATTGGGACAGCAGACTTCAGCACAGTACCACCAGCACTCTCACCTAGCCAGACCTGCACATCTCAGTCTTGGCAACCAAGACAAGACTGGAGCAGAAGAGAAAGAAAATCTAAGCTCAAGACAAACACATTAGACAGCCAATCAACCCTTGTGTAGTCTGATTTTAGGCCTGTACACTTGACAGGAATCCATGTTTCCTTTTAAAACCCTCAATAAAGACATGACGAGTCAGTTAAAAGAGAGGAATGCTTCAAATTACAAATTTCCAGAATATATTTAAAAGGATGACCCAGTGGTGAAAAAAAAAGTCTAGACTGTTTTTAATGCCTCCTTTAATCCTCTTCAATGCACACAGATACTACTGGTCTCTACCACTGATTCATTCATAATCCTTACTTCTCTTTCTCTTTAATTGATTCTGTGAAAATCTCACATGTAGACACACGGATAGCTATTAGAAGACATTTCTTGTCACTGTGTTGATGTCTCAGGCTCAGATTTCAGCCTAGAATTATGCAACAGCCAACACATTAGCTTGATCCATTTCTTGACTAAAGACTAAAATTAATAATGCCACCTTACTACAGTATGTGTCTTGGATTTTGCTAATATCATACCTTCATTTTTCCTGATGAATAACCATTGCACAGTTCCTTCTACATTTGATTTGATGAAGAATTTATCTCGTCATCAGATTTCCATTCATATCAAACGGCACATCAAATAAGGCTGACAAAAAAAGAGCTTCAGGTGATGAGTCCAAGAAAAAAAAAAAAAAAAAAAAAACAGGTGAAAGGGAACCGGGTGCAAACAAATCAAAATGGAAATCATTCACTTGTCACGAAGCGTCTGGCATCTGGAGGCTCCGTTCGACAATGTCATGCATAAAATTATGTATGCACGGTGTGATGGTCACTGGGAGATGCTGGAAAAAAAAAATCTGTTATGTCTCCAGAATAAAAAAAAATGAAAAGATGAAGTAGCCAGATTTACGCAGCCTGAGCAATGCTTCCTTGTGCCTGTATTCCTCCTCTGGAGAGCAGCTCCTCTCGGTCACCGCATCCTCTCCTTCGAGTGCCTCATCCAATTAGCAAGTCAATAAAATGTGTCTGTGAAGCAGAGGAAGCCCACCAGCTCACCACAGCCCCCCCTCCTTTTTTTCCTCCTCTTCTCGCTGCCACAGAGCCTTGCAGCCCCCGCTAGCCTGCTGATAGCTGCCGCACAAGCAGCTCCACACTGGATCCAGCTCCGGCAAACAGGCTGGGGATTAGAGGCTAGCAGTAAGGTGGTGGTGGTTGTCCTTGCCAATGTCCATCAGATTTTTATCTACCAACACAACAAAAGAGATTCAGGAGGGAGAGAGAAAACCACTCAACTCTGCTTCTGTCAAAGCATCTGCTCAATCTTCAGCTCTGTCTCTACCCTCTCCTTTTCCAGAGCAATTTATGGGCAGCTCCTGCCGTCTCTGCCTCACTGTGTCCCCTCTGAGTGAGGAAGTGAGGATGCACAGGATGAATCTTGATGTCTATGAATCATTGCAATAGGGAATAAAATGGAGAAAAAAAATGTTTGAGAATAAGAACGTTTAGGAAGCAAAACTTTAGCAGCATGTAATAGAATTACATGGAGAGGAAACTGAAGATATTAATTTGGGTTTGCAGGTGATGATGCAAGACAGTAAAGAATAAAATGGGAAAGAAAAAACAAGTTCCTTGGAAATAAATCATGAACAAAATCGCTCCTTTCATTACAGTATCTCTCTTCAGGGCGGCAGCCACTGCTTCTCCCTCTCTGCTAGTCTCCTTATCAAACCATCATTTGTTTTAATAGGCTATAATAGTTAATTATATTTTTCAGTTTTCATATAATTATATTTGTTCATTTTATATGGGCTGCTATTTTAATTTTTTATTTAAATAAGAACATTTTGCATATTATATTAATAATCATCACAATAATAATATACACAAATGAACGTTGCATGTTATTCAAACAGTTTTTTATTAATTTGTGGTTGCAGTGCTGGTTGATTTCAGATGGTTTTAACAAACGGACAAAAAAATGTAAGACATGAAATGACGTACAACCCTTCAGTCCTCCAATAAAAAAAAATATGAAAGTATTTAAGGGCAATACCAGTTTTCTTGTCATATGTCTTTCTTATGCATTTTCCTTCTAATACAGACTATTCTTTCATTTTCTCATGATTTTCATAAAAATATGGTGTTATTGTTCCTTTAGCATGATAAATATGAACACAAATACAGTAAAATCACTAACAACTGGCTGTTCTAACCCTCATGTGTCACCTCTGTCAGACTATGTTCGGCCTGTAACGAGAAAAGACAACATCTCTCCTGTCTTCTGTCAAAACACTGTACAAAAGTAAAGCCAGCAACATTTCAGAGGAGATGACAGGCGTGTCTGTGTGAACGAGACTGATGAAACATCAAAGAACACTGGTACTGTCCTTGAAGACACTATATGGTAATTAATTGTGATGTTGAAAAGCATGCCAGCGATCCTCAAGTTCACTCCTCTTCTTTTTTATTCCATTTCTCAGGCTACAATCCCAATCCCGATGTAGGAGTAACAAAAACAATATCCCAAAGCATAACCATGACGTCTTGAAAGGCAACGCACTGAATGAAATTGAAATCCTTTATGGTTTGGCCAGGTCTAAACGTAGACACTGTTACCTCTCGCTGTGTATTTCACTGCATCATTTCAAGTCAATGTCTCCTCGTCCTGGAAATATGGGTGTTCTATGGCATTCAGGGCAGATATTCGTTTCAGTGGGTCAAAGGTCAGCATTTTCTGTGGAAGAACAGCAGGATATTAGAGCTGCGTCAGGTCTTAAAGGAATGCACCGTCTTGCAGAGAGTTAGGCGAGAGGGTTGATACCACTCTACCTATTTATTAGATTAGCATAAAGACTGCATACAAGAAAAACAGACAGCCTGGCTCTGTTCAAAGTTAACATATAAAGCTCACTCATTAACACATTATCTCATCTGTGTAATCTATTTAAAATATAAAATAAAAGACAGTATGCCGTTTACGTAGGGTTATGTGCCTGACTGTCATTTCACCAGGACCAGTTGCCTAGCAACGGGCAAGAAGTGTACAAAGTTATTGGTCAAAAAAGGAAAACAAAAAAAGGTGAAAGGAAAGTCACCAAAAAATGAGTCTTAAGATTTGCTTTTTCTGGTTATTATTATTTAGATATTTAAATTTGGCAATTTCAATAAATTCTTGCCCAAAATGTTTCTTACTGTATTTTGCACATAAACCTTAAAAAAAAAAAAAAGGCAAAATAAAATATACATTCTACTTTAAAAAAAGGTATTGTTAAGTCACTTATTCAATCCCAGAACAGCTACATTCACTGCACATTTCCTTATTTAGATATGCTGGTAAAAACAATACTAATCAATTAGAAAAGACTGGGTGAGCCCCGCCCACTCTGCCAGTGATTTGATCTGGAAACCTGCATGTTTAATCCTCCTGCTTCAGTTGACAATTTTGCAGGAACCAATCACAAACTGGCTTATCTACCTGGCACGCTATTGGCAGGTTTAACACGAAGCGACCAAGCAGCTTCTTTTTTTTTTTTGGGTTGAAGGATTTTCCATTTCCATTTGAACTATGCCCATTGACCACGCCTCTTGTGCAGATAAAATACAGAGTAGACTCCCCATACCAATGCGCAATCTCAAATCTATTGAGCTTGGCTTGGTCTGGTGACAGCCAGACCAATAATAATACTCTCTCCTCTAGTTTAACCAGCTGGAGAAGTAACTAGTTATGAGGATTTTACCAGTGAAGTTATTGTGGTTTATGCAGAACATCAGCAGACTATGAGCAAAGATCATTCTTCTTGAGTTTGAGGTTACTGATTGTGTTGCGGAAATTAATCACTTACCAGTCAAGATGGACTGACACTTTGATTTTTAATTCATGGCGAAGTCTTACCAGCAATAGTTGCCCCCCCTGCTCATCTATCTCTGGAACAAGGTCAGTGATTGGGCGAGGTAAGAGAGGGGGGAAGTGTTTTCTTGACAGTGTAACATCAGTCGGCCACTCGTCCTCTGGTGGCAAGCCGATAACTCTGAAATGACATCAAGTTCCCAACGCATTAGGTATAATATGAATCATCTGGTAAGGTAAATTGGATGTTAGCTGTGTTACTCACTCAAAAATTTTCCCAAGTTGGTCCACTTCTGATTCCCCACAGAACAAAGGTCTAACAGACAGAAAGTTTGTACCGAAGTTAATAGACTGAAGCAGCATTTTATTAGTCCACGTCTTTGCACTTCCTCTTTGTGCAGGAGGGCACACAAAAATATGATGTCCTTGTCCTAGACAGATTAAAGGTTTGCCATGAAGTTAAATGATACTGTTTGTATAGGTTTGCAACATATCAACTTGCAACCCCCAATCAACTTGTTCATAATACTATGTATCATTTAATAATCACCATTGTTATACTGTTGACATGGCAATTATTTTAAGGCATGAATATCTTCTCTCTACCAAAGTTAACTGCTGTCTTCATGCAATGTGTGATTTTACCACTGGATATAGCTACTGTGCGTGTGCACTGGTTCTCAGCTGATCTGGGAGAGACTAGTTGCAAACAAGACTGATGAGTGTTAAAAAGCTTTAGTTACAATATGACTTTTGCTTGCAGAAACTGTTTGTGGACATACTACCACCAATAACGTTTGGATGTGTTGAAGCAGGTTAAAGTCTGTGAGCCAGCAGTGGGTTTGAATCAGCATGCATGATGCTGATGACACTTGCCATGACTGCAAGATGTAAAGTACAACTACAGTATGTGTCAGAGTACATTTATTGTAGACTTGGTTGGAAGAGGGGCAAGGCTGTAGTAAACGTACAGTGAGGAAAATAAGTATTTTAACACCCTGCTATTTTGCAAGTTCTCCCACTTAGAATTCATGGAGGGGTCTGAAATTGTCATCGTAGGTGCATGTCCACTGTGAGAGACATAATCTAAAGAAAATCCAGAAATCTCAATGTATGATTTTTTAACTATTTATTTGTATGATACAGCTGCAAATAAGTATAAATAAGTAAAAACTACAGGAAACGTTTGACCTCTGTAATTGCAAACAAAGGCTACTGGACCAAATATTAACATTGATTTTATCAGGTGTTCAAATACTTATTTGCAGCCGTATCGTACAAATAAATAGTTAAAAAAAATCATACATTGTGATTTCTGGATTTATTTATTTTTTTAGATTATGTCTCTCACAGTGGACATGCACCTACGATGACAATTTCAGACCCCTCCATGATTTCTAAGTGGGAGAACTTGCAAAATAGCAGGGTGTATACTAGCACCTGTATAATAGCAGGGACAAATACTTATTTTCCTCACTGTATGTATGTGCTGAAACATAATGAGGTTGGAAGAAGCCCAGCTGTTTTTCACCAATTCACCTCCCGACAGTCTGAGGCTACAGACCACATTTCCCCCGGAGCCACAGATAACCTTGTAATGTGATCCATTTAAAGATCAAAATGGGAAACCTCAGCAAACTCATCAAGGCTGCTCTGAAACTGACACACAAATGTATGTTAAGTTTGAGTTCAAATCTGGATGCACATCACCAGGTAATGAGTGTACCTTATATTTTATCTGCAGTATCCTTTCTGGATTAGAAAAAAAAAACATTGCCAGTAAAAATAATCCATGCTGCAGTTTCCTCCAAAATGTTTTTATAGTACATTAGTAGTATATACCTACAGTATATAAAATGAAATTCTTTTAGGAGACATGGATTCAAACTCTTAGTTTGTCGTATAATAAACTAACACCTCGACAAACTTTAAGCACAAACCTCCACCTCGCAAAGGTACCTTCAGGATATTTAATCACATCTCTGCTACTGTGTAAGATAATCAGATCAATACCATAATTTGTTGCTTTGTGTTCAACGTTTTTGATATTCAGATTTTAACAGCACTTTTCTCAACTGTTGTTTTTAAATGTGCTCTAAATACATTTGATTGGATGGATAGAATAATCAAACACACTGTTTCTTTGCACAGGCATTTGGATCATAACAAAAATCAATCTAATTAAAAAAAGAAAAAGAAAAAAGACTGGCACTACATACACACATATATATAGCCAGTCTTTTTAGATTAGATTGATTTTTTGTTATATATAGCCAATCTTTGTCCGAACATTATTCTGCTGACTCACTTGCGTCTGAACATCTCAGCAAAGATGCAGCCGGTGCTCCAGATGTCCACGGGTGTGGCGTAGCTGGACTGCAGCAGAACCTCGGGGGGTCGGTACCACAGTGTCACCACCTGGCAGACACAAACATGGAGTCCATCGACTGTATATTGTTGCATGTTTTAGCTTGTTTACAACACTGTGTTTATGTTGACCCTTTCCCAAAGCTTGCCGTACATTTTAGGCTTCCTGCCTTCCAGGTGGACATTTTTTAAATTCATTTTACC
This sequence comes from Etheostoma perlongum, assembly GCA_026937815.1. Taxonomy (NCBI): domain Eukaryota; kingdom Metazoa; phylum Chordata; class Actinopteri; order Perciformes; family Percidae; genus Etheostoma; species Etheostoma perlongum. The sequence continues at coordinate 4,945,294 of CM049374.1, read as the reverse complement.
TCAGCATGAATATCAAGTTACAAGCTATAGGTCTAATTTGTTTGTGGTGATAAGTAGCTAATGTTAGCATGTTGAAACCAAGGCTAAAAATAAGCAGAAGTTAGCAGTATACTACTGACTGTGGACTCCTAGTTTTGTTTAAACTGTTACTGAAATATGAAGAATAGGTAGCGCAACCCAAGATTTGAAGATAAAGACTGAAATAAATGTGTTCACTTTATGCTATTTTGTCATTAACTTTAATTCAGAAGAGAAATAAGCTAGTATGGGCTTTGCATAAAGGGTAATGTGCAGTGGTGGAAGACATATTCAAATACTTTACTTTGATAAAAGTACTAATACCACAAGTAAAAGCAATAATACCACCAAGTAAAAGTCCTGCATTCAAAACCTTACTTAAGTATGTAAGTATTATCCACAAATGTGCTTACAGTATGAACAGTAAAAGTACACACAGTAAAATGTTCAGTTTTTTTTTTAACCATTTTACATATGATGATACAAGTCAACTTTTCATGAGCTCAGAAAAACAGCCTTGTATTTTCAGTTTTGTGAGGATGCATCTTCCAGCTCATCCAAGAGGGTTTTTAAATACTTCACTTAGCTTGTGAAATAGGTGAGTTTTCACAACACATAAAAAGGAACACTTCACCCTTAAGTTCATCACAAACATTCAAAATCAACACACCTGGAGATACATGGTTTTCTCAAGTAAAGAACAAGGTCCTTGAATTTGTACCCAAGTACAGTGTTTGAGTAAATGTACAAAGTTACATTCCACAACTGCAAATGTAAAGATGCCAGTGTCTTGTATTCACAGAGGTTAATGTTGTAACACGTTAGACACTGAATGCACTGTCAATGAAGAATTTAGTTGCAAAATAATATTAGTATTATAGATTAGTTATCTCAACCACATTTTCAGTGGCTGAAGGTTGAGTATGAACTGACTGGAAACAAGCAGCCGGTTTATAATTGTATTTAGTGGTTATATCAGAATAGGTTTACATGGTTTAATTTTCAAAAAAACACCATGTTTTTGTTGTACTGCACATTGCTTCAGCTCCTCTTTTCTTCCTGTGTATTGAGCTCTCTGTTTTAGTTTCAGAGTGAAGCATCTCACTTCTGTTCAATCTTTGTTGGGAGTTGCACATGCACAACTAGCTAGTCAGAAGCAGAATATGAGGGTGTGCCACGCTAGCAGCTAGGCGAGCATTATAACATGTGTTACAAAGTGACACACGTTTGTCATGGAAGTAAAGGCTGGACTACAATAGAGCAGTTTAGAGCAGTTTGGAGCAGTTTGTGAACAGGGTTTTCTGTTGGTAATGTTAAGTTCCTTTGGGGGTGGCTTTTTCACTTTGTAAACACCTATAAAACGTGCACAAAAAAAGATATACGTATAACACAATAAATGAAGGGGGAAACTCCAAAAAACATAATATGAGCACAACATTTTTAAATGATGATATTCTTTGGAAAATTGTATACACATGTATGGTCCAGGTGAGCTCTTACCACAGGAGTGAGGGCCATGTGACAGCTGTAGATCCTGGCCAGTCCGAAGTCAGCCAGCTTCACCTGGCCCTGGCTGGTTACCAGAATATTCTCTGGTTTTAGGTCCCGGTGCATCACGCGGTTAGAATGAAGGAATGCAAGACCGCATAACAACTGCCTCATCAGGTCCTGCAAAAGCACACAAAGGAATTTTTCAACTGGAATGCAACATTTCAACAGAGGTTACTTGAAAAAAAGAAAAAAGGGTGATAAGACCCTAAATAATGAAAAACACTCCCCCCTGTCCACGTAGTTTTCTTCTTTCTAACCTATTTGACAGATTATGCAGGTTATTAGAGATATTGTTTCAGTCAGTTCTCACTTTAATGCGGTCAGGAGATAATCCTGGAGCTGGGGATCTCTCTAGATACGTCTTGAGGTCTTGGTCCACATGTTCAAACACCAGAGTGACTTTAGTCTCCTGGTCTGACCTCTGGGTGGCACATACATCCATAAGCCTGTCAAACAGTGACTTCAGTGAAAGGTGTTCAAAGTGAATTGCAGAATTGAATTATTTGATCTCGATGTTTTACCTGACCACGTTGGGGTGGTCGAACTGCTCCAGCCTTTTCAACAGAGCCACCTCTCTGACTGTGGAGACTGGGAGGCCATTTTGGTCTGTCTGGACTCGCACGCTCTTCAGAGCCACAAACTGCCCGCTCTCTGTATCTCGTGCCTTATAAACCGTCCCGTAAGCACCTCCTCCGATCTCTGCCACTGGCTCATACTGGATGCTGGTGCCGTGGGCCATGGCCAAGATTAAACAGACTGAGAGATAAAGTATGACACACAGATCAGATGCAAAAGCAATTCATGCTAGTAATTGCAGTAAAGAGGGGACTATGGGGACTGTTACTTTGTATAACAGATTGCTTCATGAGCCTGGAATGAAAAACTCAGATAAATGCAGAGTCACTGCTGAATGTAGCAATACTGTACATGTCTTCTCTTTGGGCAAATTTTTAATATTTTGATGTTTTACAACCTTTTGAATCAGTATTTAAATCTCACCAGAGCTGCAAGCAACTATTCTACTAACTATTTACAATACATCCCAACATGTGCATATATGGTTAATTATATTAAGGTGTTCAGTAAAGTGGTATTCTATTGCAACAATACTGTTTAAAATGATCTATAAACACTGGTGAACATGCGGTTAACTGACATAGAGCTCAAACACGTTTAGCCATGGGTTTGAATATTCAGTTATTCTGCCAAACCACAATTGTGGAAGCGGTCAATAAAAACTGTTGGTAATAAGAGTATTTCAGTTGAGCCAGAGTGTCTGCGGACAAGAATCTGCCAGCATTCCCGTGTATCTGCAAGAAATACAAATTCCTGATGTTAAACTAAACTGAGAAAAAGACTGCAAATAAATTTCCATAAAATAAAAATCACTTGAAGTAGCAATAAAATACTACCAAAGTAACCCAAGAAACATTTTATTGCAACATTCTTGCATGTTTAATTTTCAGACTTTCCCTAAAACCGTCAATTTAGTTGTATTCATAAACATTTGTAGCTGATTCTAAAATTAGCATTAAGTTAAGTTTACTCTTCACAGCACCATTTATCTGTTTTCTACATATTAACAGACAACCAGTAAACTATCACTTAACTATTGAGGTTAATTATTAAAGTCTTACATACAGAGAAAGATATGTCTGTCTAATAAGCTTTTGTTACAACACACCCAAGTTCATGAACCGATACTTTAAATTATTCACATGAACAAAATGTTTTTAATTAACCTTTTAGCACATTGACACACTACTTTATATACATGTAGTTAGCCTTCTATATTAGTAGGCTGCACTAATTTTTCTAGTTTTAGTTTTTGTATTATACATGAATATAAATATTAGGGGTGGGTGCAATATATCGCAGAATACTGCAATATGTTTAAAATCGCAATATCGTATTGTGTCATGAGTATCGTGATGATAGCGTATCGGGAGGCGTCTGGTGATTCTCACTCCTAATAAATATAGTTTATGGTTTCAAAATCATTTCATAATATTTATCTCACAATTTCCAGGCAACTATTAATGAGACCTGGCCAAAAACTGAACAAGAAATTGTTTTGTCACTTTCCACTGTATGCAGACTGTGAGGCAACTGCTGTGGGAGGCAGTACTGCCACAGAGAGCCACAAAGACTGAGAAAATGCTTAACAAGGAAGAGTGAAGCCTGGTGAAAGGGGGTGAATTTTCAGGCCTGTTCTGTCAAATGTCAAACTGCAGAAAGTTTTTTTTATGCAGAGGTGGAAGAAGGGCTTAGATCTGAAGTGACTATATGTAACTTTTACACATTTCTGAAACTATAATGTTCCATTTGATGACCATAAATGAGCTGTAACAGCTAACAAGACTAGTTTTATATGGTTTTTATTAATGCATCTGCTCGGGTTTGATTTTTCCCACAAAGTCACAAAATGATTTTTAGCAAGTAGACTGCGCTACAGTAAAGACATTGTGGCGGGTCACAGATTTCTTTGTTACACATAGACCCGTCACAATAGTCAATAAATCAATTACTCTTAGGAGAGAAACCATGACTGACTGACTCTCACACAGTCACCTCCTAATTTATTTAACCAAACTTCAGATAATTTGATTGACAAGTGGATGGAAACTTAGCTTATGTTTACCGTATGCAACACTTGAAATGCAATGATGCATCTCTAACGTATTCTTTTATTGTAAAAGAATGACTTTTTTGTCTAAGCAAAACATTCTTTGCGACTATATGACATCACCGTAATGCTTACTCAGTAATCTACAGTGGGCAATACAGCAACTGTAAAAAAAAATAAAAATAAATAAAATCAACACAAACTGAAAGTTACATATAGCCACTTTAAAAGTACTGGCATCAAAATATAATTAATGTACCAAAAGTAAAAGTACTCATTATGCTGAATTGTTAATTTCAGATTAATAAATGTTATATTATTGGACTATAATTATTAATGCACCATTTAATGTTGAAGCTACATTTAACACTTTAATATTGATCCGCTAGTAGCTGTAGTGAAGTAGAAGTATCAAGTACAAAATGGAAATATTCTAGTAAAGTACATTATGATATTTGGTTAATTATGACCTAAGTATGTACTGAGCCTGACATGTTACTGTTAAAAAATACACTTGTAAAAACTCTTTGGATGATAAACTAAATAATAGCGTCATTGTTCTAGGCTACCTCTTTACCTGCCTGAGTCTTGTTTATCATCTGGCACTAGCTCTGCAGTATCCGCACTTTCATTTGACAACAGGGGGAAAATAAAACATGACAACTTCACTTGATTTAAAACAATTCCACTGGATTACAGAATTAGCCTGTTGAATGTCCTTCCCCATCTCATAAGGACTTACAGTATGTTCATGTCAAACTTTCTCTGAACCTACAGGAAGTGGACAGGCTGTAGGCTATGTCTATGGTAGGCTACATGTCTTGTCGCCCTAAAAACATTCATGTATCGCAAAACTGAGGCCTCTAGCAGCTCTATCGATCAGAAGAGCCTGTCAATTGTGATTATCACCTTAAATTCTCTCCCACCACATGTCATTCATTTAATACCGGACATTGAAGGCCAGTGGGCGTAGACAGAAACAGGCCAGGACAGACGGAGAGTCTTCTGTCCCGACACGTGGAGCTCCTCCATAGCGCTCCTTTGTTAATTAAACTGGCACAAAAAAGTGAAGCAACAGGCCACCCGGACTTTTTTCTCTTTACCTACATGTGCACTGACGTGGCGGAAGAAGACATTAAAAAGTAGGCTATATACGGCAGAAAGATCACCGCCAGCAACTTCCCTTTGCGCATCTGTGCCACAAAAACTGCCAAAGTGTCACCCACATGAATCACAGTCGGCAGGTCATATACTTCACTTACCACCTTTGTGTATTTTCTGCGGCAGGTAAACTTTACTTTGGCTTTATGAGGAGGACATGCTCACTAATCGGCCACGTATAACTCCTCCAGAAGCGGGTCGGGAGCGGCAAATCCAGGCGGAGGTTTACAGCTCCAGCAGTGGATCTGATGTGCACAAGCTAATCAACAGATTATGATTTCGGCCTTCTGTTTTTCGTCTTATTCTTCTTCTTCTTCTACTACTACTATGGGCTGGGTTTTAGGGCAGCCCACATCCAAAAAGTTGCATTGCTGCCACCTCAGGAACTAGCACCTTAGTGCACTATATCCTGCTAAACAGCTCAGTGTCCTTTAAAAAATTGAAAAAACAACTTTTTCCCCTCCCGCTTGATCCTACTTCTAAAATACTTTTTAGAGATACGTCTTCCAAGCCAATGTCTCGCATTTCTGTGATTAGATCTCGTCCTTGGTGGTCATTTTTTCTACAAGAAAGTTTTCCTTACATAAATAAAGTGCTGCAGAAACGTGTGACCAATCCTCTGTCTAGAAATAATATGGATAACCTCCCTTCTTTTACAGACAGTAACTGAATCAGTTACCCTACTAGATATGGGAAATAGGTACCTCCCTTTGTCTTCTTGTTCCCAGAGCTGTTGCCATTTTAAAATGATTCCCTGCCACACAATACTTTTACCCTCCACCTTGGATAAATCAATGCTGGCCTCTACATTTTTTCTTATAAGCAACATCCTTTGCCAACTTATCACCTTTACATTTCTCGTAATACCTACATGAGCTGGGACCCGTGCAAGTGATATTTCTACCCCTCTCCTTGTCACCTCTTTAATTGTCAGAAGAATCTCATATACAAGGTCTTGTTGACTCTTTAATGACCCTTCCCCAATACTATTGATAGCTGACACAGAGTAACTACATATCAACACTTTATGGTCCTGAATCTGCTCAGTCCATCGCACTGCCATCAGGATTGCATATAACTTCACTGTGAGCACACTTGGAAATTCGAGGTTCTCTTAAAGGCTTGGACATTCCACCACTGAACAACAAAAGCTGCTCCTGCAGCACCTGTTTCTGGATCCTTTGAACCATCATTAAAAATGAATGTGTTCCTGATATCTCTCTATTATATGCCCATAAAATACACACACCAATTCTGATTCAGGGTTATCTGACTTAATCCCAAGTATCTTCAAATCATTCTTCGGGACTTCCAATAGCCACAGAGGAACTGATGGCCACAGTACTCCTGGACATTTCTTGTGCCACTGTCTCTCCTGTCCATCCAAAATGTGGAAATTTTGCCCCCTCTCTCTCCCAGCTTGCTTGAATTGCTACCTTAACTGGGTGATGACACCTTTAACCCATCAAATTGACCCAATAATTAGCCTGAAGTTGCTTTCTCCTCAAACAGAGTGGCATTTCACCTGCTTCTACCTGCAAGGAACACACTTTCTACCAAACACCTTCTAGATATTTCTTTCCTTATTTTCACCTGAATACTTCTATTATTTAAAAAGTCCATTACCCAGTTAAACATATTTGCCCCAATTCCTAGCGTATGCATCTTGATTAAAAAACCCTAAACGTCTTAACATACCATAACAAACATCTTTTCCAGGAGCTGAGTTCTTACACTTATCCAATGCATTTCTAAACTCTCTCAGAGTGATAGGAACACATAGTTTATTAATGGAGTTTATTAAATATAGACACACTCGCATAACAAGAGCCGTTGTAAACGGGGACTGTGAGGTTCCTTTCAGAAAAACCTCCTTCAGCCATAATTAAACCCAGTGCATTATGGAACACACTTCCTCCAACTATTAGGGAGCGTCCCACTCTCCTCCTTTAAGAGCCAGGTAAAGCTGTGGCTTAGAGCTAACCAAACGTGTAACCACCGCTAACTTGTGTTTCCATTTTTCTACTAATGAATTGTCCTGTTTTTTTTTCTTCTTTTCTTTTTTTGTTTCTTCTTAAAAAGAACAGTGCAATTTTGCAATTAAGTAAGCACATAATGTTATCTAAAAACGCCTGTCCTTGTTAAAAAAAAACAATGCTGATATTCTGTCTATAATGGAGTGCAATTGAAATTTCTAAGTGACCCCAAACTTTTGACTGGTAGTTTTTTGAAAAATTACGAACCTAATGTCTCATAAAGAACAGTTACAGTGTATTATTTTGTGTGAAGTGTATATACACTCACCGGCCACTTTATTAGGTACCCCATGCTAGTAACGGGTTGGACCCCCTTTTGCCTTCAGAACTGCCTCAATTCTTCGTGGCATAGATTCAACAAGGTGCTGGAAGCATTCCTCAGGGAGTTTGGTCCATATTGACATGATGGCATCACACAGTTGCCGCAGATTTGTCGGCTGCACATCCATGATGCGAATCTCCCGTTCCACCACATCCCAAAGATGCTCTATTGGATTGAGATCTGGTGACTGTGGAGGCCATTTGAGTACAGCGAACTCATTGTCATGTTCAAGAAACCAGTCTGAGATGATTCCAGCTTTATGACATGGCGCATTATCCTGCTGAAAGTAGCCATCAGAAGTTGGGTACATTGTGGTCATAAAGGGATGGACATGGTCAGCAACAATACTCAGGTAGGCTGTGGCGTTGCAACGATGGTCAATTGGTACCAAGGGGCCCAAAGAGTGCCAAGAAAATATTCCCCACACCATGACACCACCACCACCAGCCTGAACCGTTGATACAAGGCAGGATGGATCCATGCTTTCATGTTGTAGACGCCAAATTCTGACCCTACCATCCGAATGTCGCAGCAGAAATCGAGACTCATCAGACCAGGCAACGTTTTTCCAATCTTCTATTGTCCAATTTCGATGAGCTTGTGCAAATTGTAGCCTCAGTTTCCTGTTCTTAGCTGAAAGGAGTGGCACCCGGTGTGGTCTTCTGCTGCTGTAGCCCATCTGCCTCAAAGTTCGACGTACTGTGCGTTCAGAGATGCTCTTCTGCCCACCTTGGTTGTAACGGGTGGTAATTTGAGTCACTGTTGCCCTTCTATCAGCTCGAACCAGTCTGGCCATTCTCCTCTGACCTCTGGCATCAACAAGGCATTTCCGCCCACAGAACTGCCGCTCACTGGATGTTTTTTCTTTTTTGGACCATTCTCTGTAAACCCTAGAGATGGTTGTGCGTGAAAATCCCAGTAGATTAGCAGTTTCTGAAATACTCAGACCAGCCCTTCTGGCACCAACAATCATGCCACGTTCAAAGTCACTCAAATCACCTTTCTTCCCCATACTGATGCTCGGTTTGAACTGCAGGAGATTGTCTTGACCATGTCTACATGCCTAAATGCACTGAGTTGCCGCCATGTGATTGGCTGCTTAGAAATTAAGTGTTAACGAGCAGTTGGACAGGTGTACCTAATAAAGTGGCCGGTGAGTGTATATATATATATATATATATATATATTATTTTAAAAAAAATTTTATTTTTATTTTTTAAAGACAAAGATCCCTATGTACAAAGTTACACTCTGGAACATTACCATTAGCCCAAGAGACTGGCAGGTTCAATTTCAATGCCACTTCAGAGGAGGACAGACTTTTTTGTGTGCGCTAGTTGTATTTTTTGTTTAAATGTCTGGTCTATGAGGACATAAGCTGATGTACCTTTTAGCAAAATGACGTCTCTGTTAATTTCTTTTGCCTAGATGACTGAAAAACTTGAGTTGTGCTTCTTTTTTGTAGCAGATTTTATTTGCCAAGCTTGGGATTCAAGGCAGAATATTTGGTTTCTGACCGAGCTGTAGAACAACCTGTAATTTTGTAATAAGAATTAAATTCTTGACCACTGCAACTGCACTTTTTGGGTTTGCAACCCCATAAGGGTTGGGCACTTTGTGTGCATGACACAAAAATCAATCAAGCAATTATATGGTCTTTATTGTCTTAATGTATGTATGATAATTACTGTGTTTAATATTTTTGTTTTCATCCTCTTTAATGTGATGATATCTTTAATCTTTATTTCAGCAGCTTATTTAGGACATAAGAGCCTCTGGCTCCATACTTATGTTTACCCATTGAAAGCCTCAGACCCTCCATTATCATACAGATGATGACACACCACACGCATGTGTGATCAGTGTGTGATGATTATCATTGGCTCAAAATGCCCAAATGTCTTCATTGCCTCCTTACTACACTGTATATTGAATCTTCTGATTCCAGCTGTCAATTCCATCTGCACACTGTCTTCCACTTCCACTGCAGAGATATAAGCATTAGTAACCCTCCAGGCTGCACTACTTCAATGAGATTCTTTATATCACATTGATTAATCCATCAACATACCCACAAAACATACATTTAGCTTGAATTCCTCTCTGATTACTTAATTTCTATTACTTTGATCACCCCCTTTGTAGTCTTGTTTTCACAGTTAGCTCTGTTTTTATAGTAAAACACTGAAAATGCTATGCATACATATACTACAGATATTCACTGATGATTTTTTAATTTCTGCAGAAAATAGTCAAATTAAACATCACACCTTTACTCAAACTGTCAATTTCCTGAAAATGGCAATTGCTCCAATCATTTAACAAATTACTGATTACTAAGTTACAACTAAGTCTTTTATGGTTCTGATTCTGTTAGCTATAATTCACCTCTAGCTCCAGCACATTGTAGCTCCTTGTCACTTATTCACAACAATGACTTTAATTCTGATCTTGTAAATTTGTTTTGAATAAAGACAGGAAGAGGTTAAACACATACATATTGACAACATGCCTGTTCACACCACATTTTTGCCTCATCACATTTTCTGTTTTAGCGTTTTCGAAGCTGAAATCTGCAAACAAATTACAATGCTTCTCTTTGTGATGATGGAGCAGGCGCCTGTTCATCTAATAATAGACAGCAGACAGTCTCCTCTGAGACAATTATCTGATGGATGTGTTGTGATTGTGTGAATGGTGGATCTATTGTATGCCTTACTGTCAAAGAGTTTTTGTTGTGTTCATTACTGTCAGGGTTTAGAGATATGGCTGAAGATTTTGGCCCAAAATGCAGAGACAACAGAGTGTTGAGTTCAAAGATTTAATAAATGAAAAGGGTTACAACAAAAAGAGTCCTAAAGTAAGCAGGCAAGAATAGTTCCAAAAAATGTTGAAGAATCTAAAAGACTAGGAATCATAAATAAACTGGAACACCCGAGACAAAGGTGGTAGACATATACACACAAACACACAATGATCTGACAACAGACAAAAAACAACAAAAAAGGTGGGAAAACACAAGGGAGAAAGGGACACAAGACATGACATAGAAGTAAACAGACTACAAAATAAAACTGGAAACACTAAAATAGCAAATCGCAACCATGACAATTACAAGAAACACACCCATAGGCTACAGTTTCAAAATTATTGTTTTTCTTTTCTCCATCAGCCATGGATATCAGCACGTGGTCTACGTCACACATCAGCACCTCGGACAGCAGCCTGCCCACTGTGGATGGAGCTCATCTTCTCAGCTGCAGGAGGAAAACTGCGGTCTGTAATAGGTATGAAGAAGTTTGAGGGGTTATTTTTGAGCTGGCGCGCCGGAAAACCAACTGAAAATCACCCTGAAGACCTGGACATGTCGCTGCAGTCTGCCATGTAACGTGACATTTTATTGTCTTACCTTCAGATTCACGAAGGCCTTGATTTATTTCGGTAAACATTTAATGATGATGTGCGGTTGTTTTCTAACAACCCTGAAGGGACGGTTACAGTCTGCGGTCTGTTTGCAGGAATCCATATCTGACACCCTCTCAATCTGCCTGATTTGTGGCGCAGAGAACTGTGAGTGCAAGTTGTCGTGAAATGGATTTTTATGGTTCATCAGATGTTCTTTTTTTGTACACATTTATAACATGTAACGCTGCTGGATTGTAACGGTGTAACCGGGTGGTCGGACCGGCTTTAGGAGGGAAGGCGTTGGACGAAACCCACTTGATCTAAAAAAGAAGAAAAAAGGCTACAGCGAAGAAGAAGTGACAAGAGAAAAATTAATAATTAAAAATTAAAAGATGCGACTGCGGGACAGCAAATGATGCACGCGTGTCACCTCGTGTAATTTCATTCCCCCTCTAGGTAAATTAAACCCAAATATAATTCGGCTTGGTAGTTGTTGAAATAATTTAGTATCAAGTATCAACCCCCTCACACACGATCGCTGCTTTTCCACCTGAAGAAGAATAGACACCAAGCTTTTGTCCTCTGCTGATTCAAAAACACAAAGAGGAGCACGGTGGGGTAGCCTATACAACCGGAAGGAAAATGTAGACAAGGCAAGATGATATAAGGTTGGACCTTTCTGACTTTAATGTGGGTGCTTCACAGGTCGTGGCTTTCAACCTCTATTGGCTCTATCCATGAGAAATAATGCTTCCCTATTGGCTGGATTGCTGTACACATGCTATAACAACAGGATATGCAAAAAGCTATGGGCTGATCTAATAGCCTATCATGTTTCCCGCATGCTTTTTTTGACCGAAATCTGTATTTTCTTTCATTGGATGTCAACTGCCTACTTGAATCAAATGGTTTGGATTCCATAATAATAATAATAATAATAATAATAATAATAATAATAATAATAATAATTAATGGACCTGCCACAGTCAAGCTGAAGGCTGTTTTATCTCACAAAGCAGTTGTGCCTGTGTAGTAAAGCTGCTGAAGAATGTTTAAGTATCGGATCCGTATGTTTTTCAATGAACTCAAAGTGTTACTGATGCGAAACGGATCAAGCAGGCGGACTGACACGGGCACAGACCCGGACACACAGACCAGGATGCGAGGACTCGCTATAGGAGGCTGTGGTTGGCCGCCGTTGAACTGCGCTCACCGGGACGATGAGGAGGAATATTATGGCTCTGACTCCCGGCCACGCAGCCTGGCATTGGAGGACACAGAAGAAGAGAAAACCGAGGGAGGAGGCCTAGACGCCGCTTCCCTCCCGAGTCTGTCAGAGAGCGGGATGCGATCACCGCAGTGCCGGATCTGCTTCCAGGGGCCGGAGAAGGTATAGTTAAATATTAAAGATATTACTGTAGGTTGCAAAAGGGCCAGAGTATTGCTTGCAGGAAACTCCATGAGCCTGTAGGAACCTGCACTCCAGCAGCAGGTACTGCTGGTTCATGGGGCCCTCAAAGCACGTGGTGCTCCTCTGAGGAAGTTTGTTCAGGTCACGAGGACATGTTTCCTACTCCACTGCTGTTTGAGCTCAAGAACCCATAGAAATGCCTTCTATCATGAAAAATAATTAAAGTATTTTTCAGGAAAACAAACCCAGTAGGCAGCTCTCAGAAAAGCACAAGACATTAAAAGATGTTCAAAGTTTACCCATTTAAGAATATTTTGCAAAATATTTGTACATTACACAATTAATGGCTTGGTGCACCCTTTTAGAGTCCAGAACCGGTTTTTCGCCATTAAAGGGATAGGTCTACTCCAAAGACAGATTCAAAAATATATATATTTCATAAAAATTTAAGCAGCAGGGGTTGAGATAGGATATCTTAATTTTAAAGGTGATTCAAGCTTAAAAAAAGATCCTACATTTCCCATAATGCAACTCATTATCATATTTTTATAACTCTCCCTAAATGTCAACGTCTTTGTCCATGTCAGTTTGTAGCACAGGTTCACTGTATAAATGTGCAGTAGGACTGAGATAACCCAGATGACATCACTATGACATCATCAGGGTTTTTTCCCCCTAATGTGACTAAGCTCCTACAGAGCTACAAAATATATTATATGATTAGCAAAGTAGTGGTCCTCATAAGAAGTAACTACATTTTTTCAGGAGTGCCCTTTTAAGCTATTTACTTGTGCAAACACTTCAGTTTAAAAAGCTCATTATGCACCAAACTGTTTCAGATAGGCTATCTGTACTTGTGCATCATAAAAAAAAGAAATTACTCAGCTGACTATCAACAGTCAGCTGAAAAACACAGTGGACAGACAAAGGGCATCAATTAGGCTGTAGAGAAGCACGAAGAGCTTTATATTTACTGTGAACCAGTGATGTCCTCACAGTAATAAATTCAGCTTTTGATGCTCAGAATCTGTTTATTACCAATGTAAGTTTTCACTTGAGAGGAATTAGCCTAATTGGTGTATTTACTGCACACAATACATTTTTTAAAATGATAATAAACAATAAAGTAAAGTACTGTTACAGTCAAGAACATAAATGTAGAATATATATACTGGGATCAACAAAAAAGTATGTAAAAATATACTATATACTGTACATGTGTGTGCAATGTTAGAAAGAAAAAAATGGAGGGATATACATTTATGCAGGGTGTGCAAAAATATTGAAATGGGAATGTGCAAAAGGTTCACATCATATTTACTGTACTGTATATAACATTACATAAGGCTCGTGCAGCATTAGCATATTTTAGAAAAGCCATTAACATCAAGGTTTCAGAGAATGTTTCCTCAACATAAAATAAATGTATACTCATCATAATTCAGGGGAATTTGAGCGAGGGAGGCCGGTATTATACAGGTACGTATAATACAGCTCAAGTGTCTTCCACTCACATTAAGGAGAGCAGAGGGGGTGGATGCACAAAAAGACAAAATGTTTTTTAAAAGCATTTGTTATTCTTATCTGAGCCTTTAAAATGTAATGTATGAAACCAATCTTGAAGAGACATACTTTGGTTGAGGTCTCAAAAAGTTTCTGTTTCTCCTACAGATATCCAACTAATTAAAGAACTAGCACATCACCTGGAGTCAGACAGAAAATAAAGTGAGATGTGCGCGATTGTTGTCAGTCCGAGGGCCTTAGGGAGTCTCATACTGACAACAAAAAGCTGCACCAGATGTCCTGTAATTTCTTTTGAGGTGATTGTGGTTAAAAAGTGCAGCTCTGGTTTGTTCCAATGAACTCAAAACATCCATAAAAAAAGCATTCCTGGACCTGTGGATAGTAGAAGATGAGATGAGTTAGCTTCATCCCACTTTACACTGTAAGAAAAAAATCCGTAGAAACACGGATAATGTCCTGGCAGAAAATTACCAGTAGCTTTTCCATTAAGTTTACAGACATTTCTGTTAATCCAAAAACGGGAAATTCTGTACATTTACAGTGTATTCTTTGTACATTTTAACGGACATTTCAAATCAAAATACAGAAAAAACCCTGTGAAAAGTCATTACAGAAAATTCCTTCATATTAACAAAGTATTTTAGCTGTATTTCTACAGACTTTTTTTAACAGTGAACCTGACCCAGTTTTGACTACAATCGTTAAAGCCAAGCAACCTTAGGAAGTTGTTGGAACTTAACAGAAACCTGATCAAATATACAAATATGTGAAAGGCACAGGGATGTTATCCTGAGAGGATTCATGGCAGTACAATTATCAAAGCTTTAATGCCAATACTCTTAAAGTGACAGAATTAGAGGGTACAAGAAAAATGCATATTTTGAAGGTGATGTGATATTGTTGCCCTTATTACTTAATAGTTAATGTGACTTTGAAATCCTTTCTCTCATTAACAAATACTATGAAACAACATTGGAGACAGGATTTCACTTATTACAATAAATTAGACAGATAGACTAATATCATATTCAACAATACCAAAAATGTGTTGGGTAAGAAAGAAAACACTATCAAAAGTTACATACAGTTTCATATTGATTATATGTGTTGGCGCTTGCTTCAAGCTATTTTTATCTATCTCTTTTTTAATCCCTTTACCAGCTTCATGACAGGAACAATTTACAATAACCTCAAATAACACTGTACCTTCACTAGATAAAATGTGACATTAACATGGTCAGGGCTGGGGAAGCAAGTTTTTCTATTCATGATAAGAAATCTTTATTTTTATTATTACTGTCATCTCCATCAAATCAAATCTTGTAACAGGCAAATTCAATAGCAGCTTTAATATTCAGCGGCCTCTTCTGAATGCAGATGCTTTTTGTGTCCTGCAGGGGGAGTTGTTGAGCCCTTGTCGTTGTGCTGGCTCTGTGCGCTGTACTCACCAGTCCTGCCTTATCCGCTGGATCAGTGAGAGAGGCTCCTGGAGCTGTGAGATCTGCTACTTTAAGTACCAGGTTCTGGCCATCAGCACCAAAAACCCACTGCAGGTACAGTCGCTCTCTCAGAAAGCTGTACTTACTTTCTTAGTCTCTGTTGTCACTTTTAATGTATACACATTGTTACAGGGGTATAAACATTTAAAGGAACTATATGAATAAAATCTTTGACATTAGACTGCCAGCCTACAGTGTATGGCAGAAAGCCATGTGCAAACTTTACATTGCCAGATTTGAGTGAATTATTAGCAGAAAAGCATTGGTAATCAATTCATGGAAATCAAGTCATTTATTATACAATGAATGTAATGGCATACAGTAGAGACCATGCAGTGTTTACATTACCAACACCACAGAGGCATTTTTGGATTGATTGTGTTCAGTTAACATGCAGTGATTTCTAACAGGAAGCACATTGCTGTTGGCAGATAAAAGCGAGTATCAATATTTTCACAGAGCTATTTATACAGGTTTTTTTTTTTTACAGACAAATGGAGAAGAATAAAGTGATGAGGACTTGTAGGAAGATGCCAAGAACCAATTAATGAGACACTGCACATTTTAAATAGTTGGAACATGATTTTACCAAAATTTGTGGCAAACAGACAGTATCACCAAATGTTGCCAGCCTCTGAATGCTGGAACAGAGATATTTTCAGATGGAAGCTTGTTCTTTCAGTTGCTTGTCTTGCTATAGACATTGGCATCTCAGAATGAAACACTTTAACTATAATCTTTTTGGAGAATTGGTGTGACATGGTATTAGTGAAATGGTTTAATTCAATCAGGAACTGAAATATAGATTGAAGCCTGAGCAGCAGAGGTTCAGTGATGTGCTGACTGTGTATTTGTGATGATGTGCGTCTTTTAGCCGCCCTGCAGTGACTTATATATAACATAGCACTGAGGCAAACCCTATTACAGTATCTCTTACTCTATCTTTTCTAGTGGCAGGCCATCTCTCTGACAGTGATTGAGAAGGTGCAGATTGCGGCCATTATCCTGGGTTCTATGTTCCTGATTGCAAGTATCTCCTGGTTGGTGTGGTCCTCTTTCAGCCCTTCAGCCAAATGGCAGCGGCAGGACCTTCTCTTCCAGATATGCTACGGCATGTACGGCTTCATGGATATAGTTTGTATAGGTAAGACACAGATATTTATTTCACAGGCAGTTGGTGTAAATATTAACACGTTTTTACAATTCAACAAGTCGTTTTGTGTTTTTTTTACACATCCATAATTTCCTAATACTTTTCCATAAAGAACTATGTAATTTAGATACTATTTATTATGAATATGGAGACAGTGTTAAATTAGAGAGAATATTAAATGTTACAGAGAATATTTTAGTCAGTGCATAACAGGTAATCTGAGCATGAAAAAGTGGGCAATTTGTCTACAGGCAAGCATACAATTAAACATTTCAAATAATAAATAAGTATTTACTTTTAAATAGAGCAATTAATTCAATGGAAATCCTGTTTTTCCTATAATTAGTACCAAATTACATCACTTGGGAAGCCATTAGAAAATTAGAGACCCGTAAATAAAGCGTTGGCAATCCGGCTTTTAATTAACACGTCTTTCACTCCCCTTATTAAGAAGATATGTTAGTGGCTCCGGCATGCTAACATGGTCACAATGTTCACATGTTAAGCAGGTATAGTATATAATGCCTACTGTATGTTTACCATGCTAACAATATTAGTTTTTGCATTTTAGTATGCTAACATTTGCTAACAAGTAAAGTCGAGGCTGATGGGAATGTCATTAGGTTTGCAGGTATTTTAGTAGGCGTCATGGACATCATGAATATCTTTACCAAATTTCAGAATAATCTATTCAAGACATTTTACTAAAAAGCCAAAAATGTCACTGTGCAGGTGATGCTGTAGAATAAAAGCCAGGTAATCACAAAGTCAATAGGACTCATCCTCGGGAAGCCATGAATGTCTGTAAAACTCAATCCATCCGAATAGTTGTTGAGATGACTACCTTATCTCTTACTTTTGTATTTAGAACTCAGGGACTGCAATGCACAATATAGATAGTTTACACATACAATACAGCAATTGAGTTGTGAATTGGATGAGTTTAACCATGTACATATTTGTTTATTAAATAAAACATTTGTGTTGCAGGAGTGTATTTGTTGCATTCTTTCTCTGCCTCTCTTTTTTTTCTTGGGAAGGAATTTTTATAGACACGTGTCAGTCCAAAATTCCCACAAACATATCTAGTATGTAAATCTTTTTTTATTTTTGAGAACTTCTTATTCACTCCACACCTTCTGTACCTGTTAGTACTTCCTGATTCTCATTGAACAAACAGCTGTTTCTCTATATGTCCTGACCTCCCCCACCCTTTGTCTATTATGCCCAGGCCTTATAATCCATGAAGGATCGTCTGTTTACCGGATCTTTAAGCGCTGGCAAGCGGTGAACCAGCAGTGGAAAGTGCTGAATTATGAGAAAGAAAAGGACCCAGGTGACCCGATCAGTTCCAGCATTAAAGGTCATGTTGAGAGGAACTCAGACAGTGGACGGACGGCAAGTCAACCTGTCAGGACTATTCTTAACCACCACTGTGGCTATACCATTTTGCACATCCTCAGCCAGTTAAGACCCAACAGCCTGCGCAGAGCCAACCATGAGGTGGTCATGAGGGTGACCACTGTATGAGGCTAGGTTATACAGGCAAAAGTGGTACGACGTTTAAGGAGGAGATCCAAGTGTTGATTGGGATTTTATTAAAGAATCCTGATCTGCCACATAAACACTGCCGTTAACTTCTAGGCTCACATTTTGCTTGCAGAATCAGAGCTCAAGAAATATTTCTCCGATTTAGGCAAAGGGAGAACGTTGCAGTTTTATCTGCGTTTTTAAACTGCAAAAGTAAGACTAATGAGAAAAGAATTATACATTTAAAAACAAAAGCTTTGATTCTTAAAACTATTAACCATTTTTACCACCATGACCAATGGTACTTAATGTCATTGAAATGTTTTTTATTTGTCTTGCTTTCTAATAAATTAATGTCAAGATTTATTTGGATTTTGCTCTATAATAGATAGTTTGACACTGACAATAATTGGGCCCATACTCATGTGACCATCATAACAATTGCCGCTGCACCCCTCACTTTTATAATGAATTCCTGAAGGTCTGATGATGTTTTTTCACTCAAAGCCGCATTGATGAATATGTATAAAAAATCATAAAAACTATACATTAAAGTACAATTCATGTTTTTAATAAAAACAACTTAGGTAGGAAAACGTGTGTGTTTTGTCTCATTTTTAGGCAACAAGATGGATCTGAGAGCAAATGTAACACTCTTGGTATGATTTGACTTTCCTGTTGAGATTACCCAAATTTCTGATTATTAACACACACACACCCTGGGTTTCTCTCTCTCTCTTTGATGTCAACTATCAAACAAAGAAAGAATTTTAAAAGAATATGGGAAAAGCCTGAATGAAAATCCATTCACATCTTGTTAGTCTAAAAAAAATATAAATCTCATTAGGGATAGAGAGAGACGAAGAGATAGAGCTCTCTCTTCTGTGCATTCATGGACGTGAACAAATCTCTTATGAAGCCTTACAGCAGGAGGGAGCTATAATGTGTCACCCCCTACTTGACAGACTGAACAGAGAAAGATATCAGAGCTGACTCCGAGGACACCCAGAGGGAAGGGCAGCATTTAATTTTAATAGACAACACAGTGAACATTATAAAAGTGAAAAGTATGGGCCACTGACACTGCTTCAGGAGGTGTTGAGAGTCCTTTGCTTATATTTGCTATATTCCCTAAACTCTGTGACTGTGAGTGGGCTACAGTTTCTATTGGATACCATTTATTTTATCAACAGAAACATATTAAAACACCCACAACTTTGCTCTTTTGGGGTTCACAGACAAGTGTCCCAAGTACAACAAAAGCAGCATAAATGACCAACTTAAATTATCAACAAAGATATACTATTAACACAGTTTCTAATTGTAAGTGATAGTAGATAGAACACAACCGAATATAACTATAAAATATAAAATAAATGTGGACTTTCAACTAATAATACCACAAGTTAATACCATAGACTGTAGTTGTTAATACCAAATGCTACACCTTCAGTGTTAACTTAGTCTATTAAAGTACTGGACTCAGCTACAGTTTTGAGGGGCTTGTATTTTATTTAACCATTTGCATTTTATTGTATGTTCTGTTAATTTAAGAGACATATTATGTACTTTTCCACTGCAATAGGTCTACATTTATCTAATGGCTACAGTTTTACTTTGCAGGTTCAGATTTTACATGCTAAACATTTATCTTTGGTGATTTAATTTGCACCTTATCAATTAAATTACCCACTAGTAATGTAGTTAAAGTAAGCTTAATCAGCCTATACTTTTAAGCCAGTAGCTATCTTGTTTAGCCTTAGCAAGTTGAGTGAAGACATAGACAGTTAAAGAAAACGCGCATGATAGAGTAAAGCCAATAGAGTAAAGAAAGAAGTAAGCCCATAAATTAGCCGGATAGATAACTTGCAAACACTGAAAAGACGCCTACTGATGACGTCAAATCGCCGCGACTCATAAACGCTGGTAAACCGTATACGACCTAGAAAACAACGTGACTCTCTGGAATTGTCTGTGTTTATTTAATAATTAGTTGACAGAGTGAATATTCTCGGGGATAACGTATCTCTTTTAATCCAACATGAGTTCGTCAATGCCACAGAAGCGTTACTACAGACAGCGAGCCCATTCAAACCCGATGGCTTACCACACGTTTGATTAGTGAGTGATGAATGTGTTTGAGTGTAAAACCTGCACCACACACTGCTCATGTAAATTTCTGTCTGAACCTGCTAAAGCTATAATTGTCCGCCCCTGATGTGTATTTTATACATTGAAGAAAGTCAAGTAACTTAGCTGCTCACTAACTCTGGTGGTATGTGGCCATGCAAAAAGTTTTGTATTTAGGAGCTTTTTACTGGAGATATTTGTTTGAGATTTCAGCCTCCGCCATAATACAATGTCCCTTAACGTTAGTTGCTAACAGTGTTATTTAACAGAAGTTATATTTAAAAAGTAATCAGTACCATCTCTTTTCAAAAACACTATCCCTGTTACACTGTCAGCTGTTTTCACGAATATTCACTACAAAATAGCTCAATTAAAATCCCCCTCTTTCCTCCTCAGCCCCGTGTGTCCTGAGGAGATGGACTGGTCCAAACTGTATGCAGACTTCTTCCCTGGCAACCCCTCTGAGAAAGAGACCCCCCAAGTTGAGTTTGCAGACATTGGATGTGGATACGGGGGTCTATTAGGTAATTATGTCACTGATCTGACCACCTACACTGTTCAAAGTGTATAGTTTTGCTCTGTTTTGACATCATGTCCCCCTTCTCTTGTGTCTTGTGTGCATCTTCACTCAGTGGAGTTATCTCCACTTTTCCCAGATAAGCTCATCCTGGGCTTGGAGATCCGAGTAAAAGTGTCCGATTATGTTCAGGATCGTATTCAGTGCCTGCGTGCCTCGGAACCAGGAAGCTACCAAAACATTGCCTGCATTCGCAGCAATGCGATGAAATACCTCCCCAACTTCTTTTCTAAAGGACAGGTAGGTTTGCATTGGTGTATCTACTGCTGAGTGATGACAGAAAGAGACATTTTTGGTCTTGAGAGGTTGCAGTTTTGCAAGTCATTGCACTTTCCTACATGAAATGACCCAGTTCAGATGCAATTTGTTTTAGCCCAGCTGTGCATAGTTTAAATTAATTCAAATTAAAATATAGAATGTTTTTGCCTTTACTTGACATTCATTCGATTCATTTAAAAAAATATTAAGTTTGTGTTACTGTACATTCTTTTTAGAATTGATTTTCCAACTGGCACACATTTCTACAGTGTTGAAAAGTAATAAAATGTAATTTTTTTTGTTTTGGAAGAAAAAAATCTTTATTTCCAACACATTTCACATTTATATTTATGTATGATATAATATATATATATATAGTACGTTAGTTTTTTTAAACAATTTGTGCTACTGTACAAATTGTTCTGTTTGTTGCAAACAGAAGACTTTTCTGCATTTTAAAGGCTTCCCTTATTTATTTTTTGTCCTGCTCCCCACATGCGCCACCTAACTCAACATGGCCTTGACCCACCACCATTTAAAGTCTCTGAACCCCTTGAATCTCATCAATTAAAGCTATAGTGCGTACATTTCTGTTGCCCCCCATGAGGAATTCTAAGTAATGATTCTGAACAATGATGTGTGTCCACATGATACAAATACTCTCAATGTTCATGGTTCTAGATTTGATGTTACAACTATATAACTGACTTTATTGGTAGGACTATAGGGAAACTAAAACTACTAAAATACTACTATTAGTGCTAACAAATGAAAAAATGACTTCACACCATGATCGCATTAGATCTAACCAAACTGATCTATGAACTGTATTGCAAATGAACCAGAAAATACACTAAGAAACAAAAAGCAGATAGGTTGTATAAAATATTTAAGAAAGTTGACTGAAGATGACCTCAAATGCAGCGTATTGTCTTAGATTCTATGCACCCATTCATGTTTTCATCCATGTTCTGATTTCTTTTTGGTGTTAATAGTTATGCCAAAACCAAAGTTTAACCAAAAAGTCATGCACACTGTCAATCACTTGTGTTCACCTTATTTACAAAGGTTTAGTCCTCAGACCTTTGAGGTCATGAAATCCAAGAGTTGAATTTAAGTGTGCAATTTTTGTTGTTGATCCAACCATTAGTCTATACGCAATAACTTACAATATGTGTTACCTGAGGAGAGTTAACTGTAATTGTGATGGATTGCAGCACAGAAATTTTGGGCTCTTATTGTAGCACCACTTTCCCATCTGCACACCATCTCTGTGTTACCCCGAACAAATACCACGGGCAGAGTTGAAGCTGGTATGTTCTATACCGTGTACCGACGTGGACTGTAATAACCTTAAATTAAGACTGACAGTAAGGTAATAAGACTGTGCACATTTCTGACTACAAATAATTACTTTCTTTATGTTCAACATATGGACTGAATGACTTTTTAAAGATTTCTCATTAAATCCAGGATTTCACAACAATGGGGTCATTGACGGACACGCAAAGCATTGCACCAGCTGAGTATAGAGCAGTGCAAGACGCCATTTATCCGTTCCCATTAGCTGCGGTAATCTACGACTTGTTGAAAGTCGTATTAGATTATACAGGGGGCTTAGTGTACCAATTTAGGTACCTAGGGTAAAAAAAAAAAACTCACCTCAAATGCCCCAAGCAAGTATAAACTAAGAAATGCACATAGGGGAGTAATTGCTGTAACACTGGTATATTTAAGGAATAATAATGATATACTTTATTAGGTACACCTGTTCAGCTGCTCGTTAACGCAAATATATAATCCACCAATCCCTCAGCAGCAACTCAATGCATTAAGGCATGTAGACATGGTCAAGACGATCTGCTGATGTTCATACTTAGCGACAAAATGAAAGGTGATTTATTGTTTTTGGCGACAAACTGGTTTGAGTATTTCAGAAACTGCTCATCTGCTGGGGATTTCTACGCACAACAATCTGTTGCAGTCGATAAATCGGCAGCAACTGTTTGATGCTATCATGTCGCTATGGACCAAAATATCTGAGGACTGTCTCCAGCACCTTGTAGAATCTAGATATGCCACAAAGAATTAAGCCGAGAGTGGAAATGTTTCATAGGAACTCTGCCTGGTGTTGAAAGAGATGTGCATTTGCATTAAGGTGCTTTTTTGTTTTGCAGACAATGGTACTCCCAGTATCTTGCATCTCTTGACTCACATTAATTTACCAAAGAAGGACATATTTCTAGTTGCAGCTTGCCTTATTATTAATTGTAGTATTTTGTATTCCTCGCTTGTGATTAGAACAAAACTTCCAGAACAATAAGACAACCACCCAAACTAGTGCTTAAATCTAGTCCCAAATCTTCTCCCGTGCATGTGTTTTAAAATGTTGAAACGGAACATTCGAAAAGCCTGAAATAGTTTTTTCTTCTTCTTCTTAGTGTTTTGTAACCCAAAATGTGTTAAGGTTTTTCCGTCTTCCATCACCACCATAGCGGCCCCTGAGGCTGCAGCAGTCCCTGGTGATTATCCCAACATCTTTATACCTGACATTGTTTATTTGAGCTAATAAAAAGTTACTGGAATGGTTTTTAATGTATCAATCAATGCAGACTTTACTTGTCAAAGACCGAGACATGGGGAACTTTAGGGTGGGGAAATCAAGAAGGGAAATTCCACCTTGGGGGAAACACCTGACAAGAATCAGGGCGTAAGTGTGGTACTAGACATGGCCAAAGGACTGAAAGGTCATAAAATGAATCATTTTTTTCACTGTATACGCTGTAAGCGAGGAACTGCTGAAAAGGAAACTTACTATGATGAGGACAGTAAGAAAGCTGTTAAAAACTCAAAAAATATCTTCTATCGCGTATTTTATTCATAGGGGAGGGTTGGACTTTATCTACAGGGGTAATTAAGTAGTCAACAAATGTGTTGACTACTTAATTCAAGTTAAGTAGTCAACACTTACAATTGGGTAATCATTTTAATTACAGTCATTTTCTGGAGGTTTAAATTACTGGGGTCTGATTGACCCCAAGGAAACTAAAGATGTTAGTAAATTTGAGGATAACAGGAGGGTTAAATTGAGGTGACAATCTGTCCCACACTGAGGTAAAAATAAATTGTTCTATTTTTATCTTATGTGTGGGAATGTGACCAAGTAATTTTTTTCTGTGCTAATGTTACTTTTTTTGTCTTCAGCTTAGTAAGATGTTCTTCCTCTTCCCTGACCCTCACTTTAAGAAGACCAAGCACAAGTGGAGGATTATTAGTCCCACATTGTTGGCAGAGTATGCCTACACGCTGAGAGTTGGGGTATGTACACAAGTAAGACTTGTTTCAGCTAGTGCTGAAACGATTAGTTAATCAACAGAAATTTAATTTGCAGTCATTTTGATGAATTGTCATTTATCAAGCACAGATTCCAAGAACAACATTCACTTGTTTCAGCTTCTCAAATATGAGGGTATAACATTATAATTTGTTTTAGACTGTTTGACAGATTGACAGATTTATTAATAATGCAAATAGTTATACGTTGTAGCCGTTGTTCCAGCCAGTGTCGTCAGCGTTCAGTGTTTTTGTGCTCTGAATCATTTTTTTTAATTGAAGATTCTGCTCAGATTTAAGCTCCAAAATTTAATTAAAACTTGCCATTTAAACAGTTCAGCCAAAATACAGAAAAAACCCTGCTACTTTTTGTAGTATTTCTCAATTTTCAACAAACAATACCTTGGGTCCATCTCTTGTACTTAAAAACAGGTCACAAATATGTAATTTTTAATGGTTAAATGATTTACTAAAAACAGCTGGGCACTGTAGTTTTTAGAAAATGTAACTCAAACAGTACTAAAAAGTGCATTTGTTGGGGACTAATTTCAGCCACGGACTAATAGACATTTGGTGCTTCAGTGAGAATATAGCTGCACGATGGTGTGTGTGTGGGATCCTTTAAAAACTAAAAACTAAAATGCCCATGTGCGTAGTAATAAAAGAAGATGTCTCTTATTGTATCCGTAAGAGCTCATTGATGTGTCTTTATTAATTTTGGGCAACAATGAAACAATGGCACAGAGGAATACGATATATCAGGCTTTGGCTACACAGACAGACCGATTTATTGTTTTGGGCTTTTAATGGGATTTCTTGATGATAAAAAAAGAATAGTATCATAGCTTTATGCTTTAAGTTTCAGGTATATTATCAGTGTTTTTTTAAATATCCACAACTGAGACTTTTACCACAACCCCACAATGACGGAGAATTGGATTCAAGTTTTAGTCTTATTAGCACTCCAAACCAAATTAATTATTGATAAACTCATTACCACTCTCCCCATTATTTTATCAATTGATTGCTGTGTGTAGAAATTCGTGAATTCAGTTAACTGAAATAGAGCAACCAGTGTGGCCTGCAGCTTATTGCCATCTGCACACACCCTGCTTCTGCCTGTCAGAGCGACACTCCATTAAGACACAAGTGCTGCTGGAGGTTGTTGGGAACAATGATGGGTGTGGTGGCACACAGCCATAATGGTGGGTTGGGAGGCTGTCAAGAAAACGCACATTATAGAGGCAGTTTCATACTAAAAATGTGGTTTATTAGAGAATATCTTTTCAGTCAGACCACATCTCAAACAGTAAACAGGTGTGATCAACACAGTCTCTGACCCTGCCTTCTCTGAAACAAACACATATGTGCCGATATGCACGTAAAAAATTCTGTGCCATTGCTGAGTGTTCTACGAAATTCTTGTTCTCGTAATGTTATCTATCCAGCCTCTAAAGTCAACTACAGTGACATAGGTGATTAACCTCTATGTTGGCTGTAGGTTATTTTTATCTTTTTTTTCAACACGGACCATTGGTCTCCAAAGGTGATGAAACAACTGATGCTGAAATCTTGGACAATGTTTTAAAGGACAAAGGCCATGAGTTTATTTTGTGATCGATTAATGGGTGTGTGTTTATCCACCAGTGAAGCTTGGTCAATGTATTTTTCCCAGAACTGTGGTAATAACCCAGCTGTGTCTGGGCATGTCAGGGTTTGGTGTATACCATCACCGATGTGGAGGAAGTGCACCTCTGGATGGTGAAGCACTTCACTGAACATCTGCTGTTTACGCGTGTCTCTGAAGAAGAACTGGTACGTTGATGTGGAGCTTTTCATCCCTGTGTTTCCAAGTCATCTGCTTATTGAAGGAAAAGAGGTCTAACTGATGATCCAAAATTCTTTGAAGGAATAGTTCAACATGTTGTGATGAATGTTTTATCACTTGCTCAGTTGGATAACAAAAACGAATATACAGTGAGGAAAATAAGTATTTGAACACCCTGCTATTTTGCATGTTCTCCCACTTAGAAATCATGGAGGGGTCTGAAATTGTCATCGTAGGTGCATGTCCACTGTGAGAGACATAATCTAAAAAAATAAATCCAGAAATCACAATGTATGATTTTTTAACTATTTATTTGTATGATACTGCTGCAAATAAGTATTTGAACACCTGAGAAAATCAATGTTAATATTTGGTATAGCCTTTGCTTGCAATTATAGAGGTCAAACGTTTCCTGTAGGTTTTCACCAGGTTTGCACACACTGCAGAAGGGATTTTGGCCCACATCTCCACACAGATCTTCTCTAGATCAGTCAGGTTTCTGGGCTGTCGCTGAGAAACACGGAGTTTGAGCTCCCTCCAAAGATTCTCTATTGGGTTTAGGTCTGGAGACTGGCTAGGCCACGACAGAACCTTGATATGCTTCTTACAGAGCCACTCCTTGGTTATCCTGGCTGTGTGCTTCGGGTCGTTGTCATGTTGGAAGACCCAGCCTCGACCCATCTTCAATGCTTCAATGCTCTAACTGAGGGAAGGAGGTATCGCAATACATGGCCCCGGTCATCCTCTCCTTAATACAGGGCAGTCGCCCTGTCCCATGTGCAGAAAAAACACCCCCAAAGCATGATGCTACCCCCCATGCTTCACAGTAGGGATGGTGATCTTGGGATGGTACTCCTCATTCTTCTTCCTCCAAACACGGTTAGTGGAATTATGACCAAAAAGTTCTATTTTGGTCTCATAAGACCACATTTCTCCTATGACTCCTCTGGATCATCCAAATGGTCATTGGCAAACTTAAGACAGGCCTTGACATGTGCTGGTTTAAGCAGGGGAACCTTCCGTGCCATGCATGATTTCAAACCATGACGTCTTAGTGTATTACCAACAGTAACCCTGGAAACGGTGGTCCCAGCTCTTTTCAGGTCATTGACCAGCTCCTCCCGTGTAGTTCTGGGCTGATTTCTCACCTTTCTTTGGATCATTGAGACCCCACGAGGTGAGATCTTACATGGAGCCCCACCCCGAGGGAGATTGACAGTTATGTTTAGCTTCTTCCATTTTCTAATGATTGCTCAAACAGTGGACCTTTTTTCATCAAACTGCTTGGCAATTTTCCCGTAGCCCTTTCCAGCATTGTGGAGGTGTACAATTTAGTCTCTAGTGTCTTTGGACAGCTCTTTGGTCTTGGCCATGTTAGTAGTTGGATTCTTACTGATTGTATGGGGTGGACAGGTGTCTTTATGCAGCTAACAACTTCAAACAGGTGCATCTAATTTAGGATAATAAATGGAGTGGATGTGGACATTTTGAAGGCAGACTAACAGGTCTTTGAGGGTCAGAATTCTAGCTGATAGACAGGTGTTAAAATACTTATTTGCAGCTGTATCATACAAATAAATAGTTAAAAAATCATATGTTGTGATTTCTGAATATTTTTTTTTTAGATTATGTCTCTCACAGTGGACATGCACCTACGATGACAATTTCAGACCCCTCCATGATTTCTAAGTGGGAAAACTTGCAAAATAGCAGGGTTCAAATACTTATTTTCCTCACTGTAACTCATGTCTGCGCACTAAATATGAAGCAAAACTAAAAGCCATCAGCTGATTAGCCTAGCTGATGCTTCATTTACACAATGTCTTAAAACCGTTAAGAACAGAAAAAAACTTGTTTTTTCAACTTGGGAAAGTTCACGTTTCCTTCCAAGATGTCTACCCCCATTTTTTACCTTGAAATCACAACAGATAAATGGCCTCAGTTAGCTACTTTTGTTGTGTTACATAAATATGCTGGTTTGTTAACAAATCAAAGCAGACACTAACAAACCGTGTACAACTTCAGCATTTTGGGGAAATGTTTTTATTTGCGTTTTTGCAAGAGTTAAACAACAAGATTGATACCACTTTCCTGTACAAACATAAGAGCAATCTTTTATCTAACTGTTGGCTAGAAAGCAAAGAAGCGTATTTCCCAAACTGTTGTACTATTCGTTTTAAAAAAGTTAGTAATATTAACATTGCTGATGATGATTTTAAGTTTAATGCACAGTTTGAATAAACTGTCACAAAGGAAGGTTTATGTGAGCTTATCTGCCACTGCATCCCTTTTGATTATAATTGTGTTTGATCATATTTTGACAGGTTGGTGATGTCATCATAAATCGTTTGGGTACCTGTACAGAGGAGGGAAAGAAAGTGCAGAGAAGTGGAGGGAAGAATTTCCTCGCAGTTTTCCGGAGGATTGAGGATTCAAACTAAGAACAAACACTTTGGACATGCAATTAACTGAAATAATGGTCTTATGCATTCATCTCTTCATGGACGATAATGCTGCTCTTTGGATCAGGAGGCTGTGGCTTGTTCCTTTCCAGCAAATAACAAGTGATGGTGTGATTTTAGTTTCTGGCATTATTTGACAAACATATACATTATTACCAATAGTGGATTTGTGTTAGACTTTTTTTCACATAATTTTTATATTTTATTCCTTAGCTCCTAAAAGACCACACAAGGGAAGTAAATCATTAATGCAAGTGTTTTTGTATCGCTTTTTTTAAAGTTATTTTTTAATGATTCAGTTTCACGCCGGTTTCTTTTGCCAAACTCCAAAGTGCTGTAACAATTTCCTGTAAAGCTGTATTTAGTAAAACGAAAAAGCTGTATTGGGTTTGGTTCAATTAGTGGTGATTAGTACATTGTCTCGTAACAGTGAAGAGATTAGGTGGAATGAGAATTAAATGACTATATGTTGTTATACCTTGTTTTGGGGCCTTTCTCACAAAAGGATTAAAATTACCAACTTTTACTTTACCCAATATTCTGGATTTGAAGGGGACTTAAGGTTTTACTGCTTAAAACAATTTAAAATGACCAAAAAAATTCAACTAATGTTATTAACTGTTTTGGCTTCACAATGTTATTTCACAGTATTGGTGGCTGAATCTAAAATAGATTACTACACCATCATGTTTCAAATCTTTTGTTTTTTTGAAGAAGCAGTTTAAAGAACTTGTATACAGCTTGAGCGTGTAACCTTTTGATTTTAATGAACGTGGTCATAAAAGACTTGTATCACATGGACGCACCGACAGTTTTGTTGTCATTACTTAGTATTTCTGTATTTGATGTTAGCTGTATATGACAGATTGGTGTTCTTGTTTGCCAGGAGCCTGGAAACAGAACAGTGCAGGTTTGAAGCCCTTTTGCTGCTGCAGGGGGTGGTGATTAAGAACAGGACAGCACATGCCTCAGTGATAGAAACCCAGACACTGGGAAACTTTAGATGATCGCAGAGAGCAATTGTAACACTCACAAACCTAAAGAAATGTAAAATCATACTAGAAAAGGTTTTACTTTTGTATCCTGTGTGCAGATTATTGGCATTGTGGCAATAGTCTGCCATATTTGACAGTACATATTCTGAAACCTACAGTGTACTAATGAGCATTTGTGAATGTAGGTTTTTTTTTTTCAACTTTTCCTGCATATTGACCCAAATTTAGATTGTTTTCAGAATTTACAGATCAACATCTGTGAATATGCAGTGGGCTCACAGAATGTCTGATAGGTAAATTGCACATTTGTGAAGGCTTCTTTTAAGGCTGAAAGGTACATACAGATTTTGGAGCAACATATACTGTCATCCAATCAATGTCTTTTTCAGGGACATCCCTGCTTATTTCAGCAAGACAGTGCCATGCCACTTTCTGTACGTGTTAGAACAGTGTGGCTTCGTAGAAAAAGTGTGGTTACTAGACTGGCCTACCTGTCCAAACCTGTATCCCATTGTAAATGTCTGGCGCATTATTCATCAAATCATTGTTGTCCGCTTATCCAGGGTCGGGTCGCAAGGGCAGCAGCACCAGCACGGTACCCCAAACTTACCTTTTCCGAGCCACAATATCTAGCCCCGACTGGGGCTTCCCGAGGCATACCCAGGCAAGGGTGGAGATATAGTCCCTCCACCTAGTCCTGGGTCTTCCACGAGCTGGATGTGCCAGGATAACTTTGTAGGGAGACGCCTAGGGGGCAACCGTACCATTTTACATTCACTGCACCCCTGCTGCCTGGTTATCTGTCCACCACCTCAAGCTCAGCTTTAAGCCAACATAGCTGGTGTACTCACAGAAAATCCTTACTTGTTTCTTAGCACAGCATTAACAACTGTGGTGAGATTCTACACAGCCAATCTGCATACTGCATGCTTGGAGCATCAAGTTCTTCCTCAATTGGGATTCTCAGGTCTGGACTAATGAGAAAGTTCTACCGACCCAAGTTTCCAACCTGATCTTTTCAAGGCCTTTCAACTGAAAAGAAAAAAAATCTCTTTTGTCTCTACTTCCAATTTTCCTATTTACCCATACTGCATGGCATACCCCATTGTGGTTGAACCTGAACTCCTGTCTTTTAATAGTTTGGCCATTCTTGCCACCAAAACCATTGTGTACAAAAAACAACTGTTGTCTCCCCTCAGACTGAACTTACTTTTCAAATTTAGTCAGCTATTATTTAAACTGAAATTTTAGAGAATATGTTTGTGCAGTATTTTTCATCTCTGTGGTTGAGTTATACATAGACTAAATACTTTCAAACTACAGATTAAAACAAAAAAGGACCTGGAACTGATTTAAAAATCTAGCTATATATAATCTAGAATACCCTACATAAATATTTTAAACATATAACCTAAAAAATCAATTTAACTAGAAGATGTGTATCTACTTGTGTTTTATATATTACTGGTCAAATATACAGGGATTCTGTTGCTGTTAAAAATGTCTATAAGAGCTAAGACCCCAAAGTAAAAACAAGTTTCAGAGAAAATAAATCCAGTGCTTTGTAGGAAGAATGAACAAGAAAAAAACAGTAGAGAGGAAGAATGTCAGGGTTTTATAACAGTATTTAGGTCAACTAGTTATATAGGTACCAGCAGGAGTGCCTCTGCAAAATGTAAACAAGACGAACAATTCGAATGCAATTGTACAATTTTTCTAACTTTTTGGATAGAACGTAGACGACAGTGGCACATCACAAAACTATTTTGCTTATGTAAAGCTTATCCGATGTGATGTTATAGATTTTATCAGTTTCACAAAAAAGGCTGATTCACACTCATGTTTGTTGTTTTTCTGCCCGGAGTGTCTCTTTGTGAAAACCATCAGGCAGTTTTATTTATAGATGTCATGAAAAAACATCAAAGAGTTACATTTTCTGTGAAATCCCTCATTATATACAATATGGTCTCTTATATAGGTAACATCCCAAAAAAACAAAGACATTGACATTCATTGTCAATCATATAAGCTATCACTGTGGTGGACATTCATCACATACAGCCAGAATGAAAAGTCTCTCGCATATGACAGAACACTCCTTGTGCCCAGATGTGCTTTTAATCTAACAGACCACACGTTAAACGTCTATTTTATATTCATGATATGAAAGTGTTTAGTTTTTTTTTTTTTACAACTGCACAATTTTAATCAATTACCACATGTATGATGATACAAAACACAAGTAATGTAAGTAATGTTATTGCTCTATTTTTATTCTTCATTTCCACATCTTCATATCCTGTATGCTCACAATAAGCTGTTGGGCATTTGGCAACTCTTTGTGTCTGAACACGTATAAGTATAAACACATCCTGAATATGATATTCTGAACAGTGAACATTTTTCTAAC
Source organism: Etheostoma perlongum (assembly GCA_026937815.1). Lineage (NCBI taxonomy): Eukaryota > Metazoa > Chordata > Actinopteri > Perciformes > Percidae > Etheostoma > Etheostoma perlongum. The sequence goes on along the minus strand of CM049374.1, from coordinate 4,913,065 downwards.
ACAACCAGAATCAACTTGAAAAAAAAACATGCATGTAAATATGAATAGTATACATAACTGTGAGTCAATCTCACTTAACAGAATGGCTGAGTCTCTAGTGGTTTGAGGGAGTACATAATGATTCCCAAGGGTACGTAATACTAATGCTGTTGTCAGGGGAATAAACAGCTGACATAGTCATCAGACAGAAGTGTTTAGGAACCACTGACTTAATGGGTGACCACCTAACAAACCTGGTTCACAGTTTTCATTACTGCTTACAAACAAAATCTGGAGTAGACCCTATCACCATAAATACACCATCCTCACCAGCCTGCTGAGAGAGGAAAAACACAAACTGTACTCAATAATTTACCTGCACCTCTGGGCGGGCGCGCGCGCGCGTGCGCACGTGCGCGTGCGCGTGTGTGTGTGTGTGTGTGCGCGCGCGCGCTTGTGTGTGCGCTTGTGTGTGCTTGTGCGTGTGCGCGCGTGTGTCAAAGATACTGATCTTCCACCCAGACAGGCAGGCTGCAGACATGAACTTTAACATACTAATCTTGCTTACAGCATCCTCCCTTTTAGGCATTGTGCCAATATAGTAAGGGGAAATACCTCTCAGGCTATCCCTACTTTGCGCTGTATAGCATAATCTACAACTGTGCCTCATCAGTTCGCACCGCAGAACAGCAAAAGTAAACCATTCTTTCACAGGATTTGTTAAAATTCTTATCAGCATTATAACAATAAATCTTTGGTTTGATTTGTTTGCAATGTTTTGCGTAAGACCCAGACAAGACACTGACCTTGTTTAGAAGTTGTTTATGTGTTCATGTAAATTTCAGAGGTCATTTTTTTATCTTTCATCACCCAGGAAGTCTCCTGTTCCTGTCTCATGTATAGATGTTTTCTCACCAATCTATGGTCCGTGTTGTACTTTTGTCCTTGCTACCTCAGCATCACATTTTGTTTTGTGGCATCTGAAACAGACGTCTGATTCACATGTTTAGGTCAAGTAGGCTACTTTATATAATGAGGTCAGACATGTGGGGATGACAATGCCTAAAAACAGTCTTCTGATATTACCCTTTTCCCTGGGAGGCTTCATCCAATGGACTGGAGCTTTTTCAAGTGTCTTCCTTGATTTCACGTTTGCTGACTTTAGTGTAGGCTACATTTTCAATCTGACTTCTTTATCTTACCATTTTATTGCTGCTGTATATCTTATTAATGGTTTTGCCATATATTAATTTGTTTAGCACCTGCACCTTTGTGTCATTAAACACATTCTTGAAGTAGCTTTTTTTCCCAATGGGGTTTGATAACAACTTATGCAGATGACTGCTGATAAATCATGACTATTCCACATCACACGGTCTGCGTAAATCTCTATTAAACAAGCCAGAAGCGCTTCACTTTATTTTATTTATTGTTCCATCATTTCCATTTATCAGACCAAAATAAGTTCATGACATTTTTTTACTTTTGCTTATATCTGTTAGATGTTATCACATCCAGTCTACACAAACAGTAGCAGGCCATACTGATTAGGTTAAGTTCTCCTAAAGCCCCAAGCCAAATAAATCATGCACACTTTATTTGACCACTGTAGAATGGCAACACGTTAGATTAGTGGAGGAAATAAAGACTGTGTCCCCAAAACAGTGTTTAGATGTTCTGCACTGGATCCCATAACAACTAGCAGCTAAAAATCTAAATATCATGTCACTACAGAAGTGACCCTTTAAAACCCCAAATCAGGGTGACCAGCCATGTGATGATGCAGTGTGTACTTCATTTTTCTTAATCACTGTTTCACTCAGGAAAAAACTCCACATTGTCTGTTTATGACTAAGTTTCAGAACAGCCCAGGGCAGCAGGCCCATAGTAAATCTGCTGGATACTCTTGCAGGAGTTGGCTGGTATTCTGCATGTCGTTATAAGTAGACAGAAAAACGCAGTAGGTCATTTTTAACAACCTTTAGTAAGCAGCTGGGCTCATTTTCAGGCTATTTCACCTTCAAGCTGCAATAATTCATATATGCACCTATAGGATTATCATTTATCTGTGGTACAGTTAGATGTTTAACATTATTGTGGTCATAACTTATGATTTAAAAGTGTTATGGCCTGGTATGTGGGGGAATATATTTTAAAGGATGATTATAGATCGCATTACAGGGATTACACACACAAATGTGTTTGGTTAGAGAATTTCTTGGCACAAAATATATTTTAAATGATATGCAGTGAGGGATCTATATTATTTAGGATGATTCTGTAAAATACCTTGGAATTATTACTGATTCTGAGCTCCACCATTGATGCTGTTTTATTAAAGTTAATCAAAGTCTGTGCATGCTTTAAAGGTCCAAACATTACTTTTCTTTTAATGTCAGGAAAAACTTGTGACCCCAATGTTGCTAGGCCTACCTATTTTGGATTATGCTGATATTATGTATAATAATACTGAATCCCATTTTTGGCCTTTAACTGTTATTAACAATAGTTAATGTAGATTTATTTTTGAATATCCATTGCATACCCATCAACATGATTAATTGTCAAAGGAAAATGCCTAAAAAATTAATTTTAAAATTAATTATTTTTAATTACCCAATTCATTTAAAGCTGTTTTTTATTCCTCAATGTATTTATTAAGACACTCTGATCACCTTCGCCTTTATTTGATAGGTCTTTGCAGTAATTGTTTATAAAAAAGACATTTTGATTTAAGCCTCCCTTTACTTGAAACAACTTACTGTAGTAGACACAATAATAACTTCTTTTGTTTAGCCTTATTGAAGTTGGTCTTTCTTCTAATATTTACTTTCAGAAATATAAATGAATGTCAATGATTTAAGAGTGAGTTATGAGTTATAGCTATAGTAAAATAAATTGTACAGACCTCCCACTATCAAGATGTAGCCCTATTTTATACAGTCTATAATGTAGCCTAATGAATTGCCAGAACCCTCTTGGAAACGAGATGATGCATTTCAACAGGCTTATAAATCATAAGCCTTTTGAGATGCAGTTATGATGCAAACATTGAGCAAGTTTAAATGTAGGCCTACCATAATGGACAGGCTGAGTGTAATTTCAATGCTGAGAGGCGACTTCCTCGTCCCGCCAAAATTGCCCTACAATCCTCAATGTTTCTGATGACCTGGTGAGCTAAGATTTCTAGTTAGAGCATATCAAATACGGGGCGGAAATGTCAAAACTGATTCTAAGTACGGCTCCCGGTTGTTACTTCACAGTCCGCACACATGGTGTTTTGGACCAATTCCAGTTCAAAGGAAATCAGGTCAGGATTTTCTCCTTCCCTGGAAAACCACCAAGTCAGCAAAATATTTTATCATAGCTGGATAAACAATGTCTCACCAGATCTAAAAAAAACAAAAACAAAACAAAAAGACAGACTGTCCCTGCTTAAGTTGCGCTTGACGCCCCCATATAATTTAAGCCCTCTTCTTGTTTAATAGCCTACGCCTGTTTGTAATTTATTGAGAATGGTCAAATTGTAATTTAGGGCACATTGTTGTGCTTATTGATTCATCTGTTTCTGCTTAAGGTTTTGCCCCGACCTAAATCAATTGGATCTATAATAGCATTGGCCCTGCGGGGTACATGGTCTATTAAGCACACAAGACCTCATTTCTACATATGTGATTATTCGAAACATGTCTGTCTGCTGGACTATCAGAGAGCAAAGTGCTGCCTCGGGGGGTGGGGGAGATAAGCCTCAAAAGTCATATATAAGTCATGTATTCCTGGACCTCCACGTGTGCTGTCTCTGGGATGGTCTGAGCTCAGCCCTGTGATTGGACACACCTTCCTCTCAGCTCACGCCTTCACAGTCTCACCCATAGTCAGTTAAAGAAAGGTCTGACCCGGGCGGGGGCGGGGCTAGAGCCGCGTTTACACCCATGATTGGCCCAGATTGAAAAAAATGTACAGCTTTATCTCCGCGGGTTCGACCTGCAGGTCGCGCGTTATAAATACTGCCTCCAGCCGGAGAAACCAAAATGAGCACCGACATCCAAGAAAGCCGCGTCAGGCCACCGCTTCATGATCAGTGTGAGAAGGATGCTGCAACAAGCTCTACGAGTATCTGTCCGGAACGCTTTCCCCCAGGTCAAATGGATGGAGAGGTGGGCTGAGATGGCATCATCCAAGCAGCAGGCACTGAAGACTCTGGGTGACATGCCCGGACCGTCGGTCGCCAGTTTCGCATGGGACTTGTTCGCCAAACGGGGCCTGTCGCGGCTGCACGAGTTACAGGTAACATGATGATGTTCAACATGGATTAGGAATATTTACAATAATTGCCTTTTAATATTTTGTCAGTAGGCTATAGGCTGCAAAATAGTGAACTAAATGATACAACATATCACAGGACGTTCAAATGGGGCAGTTTTAATGCATTTGATTGATGGAATATTAGTGGTTGCATGAAAGAGAGAGAGAGCGAGCGAGAGAGAGAGAGACTTAAGGCAGCACAGATAACCCCCCCCCCTTCAGCAGATGAATGTGAAAACAACCTTGTAGTGTCTCTAGAAGCCCAAAGTGAAGTAAAAATAAGCAAAACATATTGTTGAGTGGGGAGGGGGGAGGGTCTTTAATCTAAATTTCCCCTTTGAGACACTGTGGCCTAAGTTAATATGTCTACCAAGCAGAGAAGAAGATATGGCTGATCAAACTGCCTGTTAAATGACCCAATCATTAGTGGGTTAGAAAAGCCTGCATGCATCTTTGTTTCTTACTAGCTTTAAACTACAGGACAGTGCATCCAAAGCCAATCACTTCATAGCCTGCAGGGTTTTTACAAGGTCACCTCTCTCTCTAATGTCCCAGCTGGAAGGAGTGCAGCGGTATGGACCCATGTGGAAAGCGAGTTTTGGTCCCATCCTGACAGTTCATGTGGCTGACCCTACGCTGATTGAGCAGGTACTGAGGCAGGAGGGCCAGCACCCCATGCGCTCTGACCTTTCCTCCTGGAAGGACTACAGGAAGCTCAGAGGACATCACTATGGACTCCTGACATCGTAAGTATCACTCTGAGACTTCCTTTTCTCTGTTGTGATACTGTGTGATACTGAGAAGTTAGACTTAGAATACTTTAAATGATTTACCCTCTTACTGTGTTACCAATGTCTAGTTCTTTGTTGATTCTGAATGAAAAATAACGGATAAAATCCTTTTCAATTAAGTAGTTAAATACTCTCAACACTGATTTAGTTAAATTGTGTGAACCGATGCTATACTAACACAAGTGTTTGTTTATTTTTTACTCTGTGTGTTCCTAGTGAGGGGGAGGAGTGGCAGTCGGTGAGAAGTCTCTTGGGGAAGCACATGCTACGACCAAAAGCAGTTGAAGCTTACGATAAAACCCTGAACGGCGTGGTTGGCGACCTCGTTTCCAAACTTCGCCTTTGCAGATGCTCTCAGGGCCTAGTCAATGACATCGCCAGCGAGTTCTATCGCTTTGGCCTCGAGGGTAAGGTTACATGAGGTCTGAGGCAGGCAACATCATGCATCACTACAGTGTGTACCACACTGTGTAAACATTGGTCATTAGGGCCAGCCACATGCAGGAAGCAGTATAATGTGATACCACTGACATTTTATACATACATACATGTCAATGCCCGATGTGCCCGAATAGTTTTAACATTTACATTAAACAACCTTTAGCTCACCTTTCCAGTGGTGTAAGAAGTATTCAAATCCCTTAATTGAGTAAAAGTAGCAATTCTGCAATACAAAAATACTTATTTAAAAGTAAGAGTTCTGCATTCAAAGTTATAACAAAGAAAAGCAAAATAACCTATTTCAGAGTGTTATATTATTATATACACTACCGGTCAAAAGTTTGGGGTCACATAGAAATTCCCATTGCACTCCATTGTAGACAGAATGCCAGCTGAGATCAGTTGCATTGTTTTTTTAACCAGGGCAGCCGTTTTCAGATTACATTATGTGCTTACATAATAGTAAAATGGTTCTTCAATGTTTTTCTAGTTTTTTATTTTTAAATGATAGATTAGTACACAGAATGCGCCTTTGGAACATTGGATGAATGGTTGCTGATAATGGGCAATGTAGATATTGCATTAAAGATCAGCCCCCCCACCCAAATTAGCAGGTATTCTGTCTATAATGGAGTGGTAGGGAAATGTATAAGTGACCCCAAACTTTTGACCGGTAGTGTATATTAAATTGCATCACTGAGTAAGCAGCACTTAATGTTGTAGTTTGTCAAGATGGAGCTAATTTGTACTGCTTTACTACATACTTTTGAGTACTTAACCTATAACACTGCATAATATTCTATAAACCGCTTATATGTTTAGTGTGTAAAATCTGTAAAGTAAGGACAGTTAATACCTAGCTGTCAGATTAATGTAGCCCAGTAAAACGTCTCTGAAATGAAGTGGAGTAGAAGTATATAGTAAACTGGAAATACTCTAGTAAAGTACCTCATAATTGTACTTAAGTACTGTAGTGTGTACTTTTCTTAATTTAGGCCTAATATGAGCTCAGATTAACCACGGACTATTGAGTACAGCTAAACTTATTGCTCATTTCCTGTCTCAAGTGTCATCAACAGTTATTTTTCCATGACAAGATTCTAAACAGTTTAAATCCAGTTACTATTTGGTCACGTGCCCGGCTCTCAAACATTTACTTTTGCATCAAACTAAATGATTGTAGTGTTGAGTGGAAGCTGGAACAACTGGGGTTGAAACGTAAAATGCTACTTTCAAAAAGCCTTAGATGTGGTTTCATCTCCCTGTGCAGCCTGAGTTTACAGTACATTTCTGTCAGCCCATGTCTTTCTCACCTCCTCATTTACCTTTCTTTTCTTTGACAGGAATTTCCTCAGTGTTGTTTGAATCCAGAATCGGTTGCCTGGATGAGGTTGTCCCAGAAGAGACAGAGCGTTTCATCCAGTCGATCAACACCATGTTTGTAATGACGCTCCTTACCATGGCCATGCCAAAGTGGTTGCACCAGCTGTTTCCTAAACCCTGGAACATCTTCTGTCAGTGCTGGGACTACATGTTTGACTTTGGTAGGTCATTTCTTTTAATCATTTGCGTTCAGTGTTGGCATGGGAAATGGTAGCAATATTTGTGCCTACCAGTAATTGGAAATATTAACTCTGATAGTGATGACTGTATGTATAACATTGTATTTTACAAAAATTGGAAGATATAATGAAAACAGAAAATCAAATACATTTTTTAAAAAGATGTATGAGGGACATCCAGCAGACCCTACACAACCTCTTCACTAGAACATGAAACCAAAACATACATACTGTATGTCTTTCCACACAATTACTATTATTATTATTACTATTATTACATTATTGCCATTATGGCTGGGTATATAAGAAACTGGGTTATTGTGCCACTCACTCATCAAGTACATTAAGACTCATCTAGATCTGAATCAAACCTGTTTAAAATAATCACTCAAACTGGATCAGGAAGCAGGCGATTAAAGTCCTTAACCCTCACGCACTACAAGATTGTCTGCGCTGACGTCTTGAACATCAGTCACAATGATTAAACTGGTCATAATAAACCTTATTGCTTAGTTGCTTTCCCCAAATTACTGTAGGAAAACAGATGGCAAGTTTATGAGAAAGTCTAGTATATACAGTAATCACTGTGCAATTAATGCATGGCTTTTGGTACTTATTAAGAAGGATGCAAAAATCCCACCAGATAGCTCAGAACTTGCTGTCTCAGCATCTACATTACAAACTGTACCTTCACTGTCATAATAGCCTCTAATCTCTGTGCTTGTAGCGAAAGGCCACATTGATCAGCGTCTGACGGCCGAGGCAGAAAAGTTGCCCATGGAAAGAAGGTGGAGGGCCGTTATCTGACATACTTCCTGTCCCGGACGGGGCTGCCCATGAGGACTGTCTACAGCAACGTCACAGAGCTGCTTCTTGCTGGAGTCGACACAGTAAGCATGATAACTCTGTCACCTCCTTTGTTGGATTTTGCGTCAAGTTCTCCCATATTTAATAACCTCTCTCCCTGTACTCTATCTGTCTTTTCAGATCTCCAGCACCATGTCCTGGTCGTTGTACGAGCTGTCCCGCCACCCCAAGGTGCAGGCATTGCTCCGAGATGAGGTTTTGAGAGTGCTGGAGGGGCGAAGCGTACCGGAGGCCGCTGATGTGGCCCGCATGCCTCTCCTGAAGGCCACAGTCAAAGAAGTACTTCGGTATAACTGAAAAAATTTCAGTTAATTTCCTAAAGACCAAATTTTCAGACTGTAAGTTTCATTGTGCTCACATTATTCAACTTTTTTTTCTCCAGGTTGTACCCCCGTTATTCCTGCCAATGCAAGAGTAATTACAGAGAGAGACATCCAGGTTGGAGGCTACCTCATCCCTAAAAATGTAAGTGTGTTGAGGAAATTAGTACAATATGAAATCATTCAATCTTTCATTCAAATCTGTAGTCACACTGTAAGAGGCCCTTTGTACTGGGCTAAATGTGAATGTTACACATATCTGACAGTAAAATCTTTCCTTCCAGACTTTAATTACCCTGTGCCAATTTGCAACATCACGGGATCCAGCGGTGTTTGCATATCCAGATGAATTCCAGCCCCATCGATGGTTGAACAAGGACCACACTCACCACCCATATGCCTCTATACCCTTTGGGGTGGGAAAACGCAGCTGCATAGGTCGTCGTATTGCCGAGCTGGAGCTCTACCTTGCTCTTTCAAGGGTGAGTTGGTTGGACGTTTTTGCTGGTTGCTGTGATGAAAACCGTTACTGTGTAGAAATAGAAATGCGTATATTTTGCAGTATTTGAATTGTTAATTATCTGTTGAAAATCAGAACAGTTTTTAAACTGTTTTAAACTAGTCAGTCATTCAAAAATGTTTCATGTACCATGTATACATAAATCACATATGACATACAACACGTATTTGTCTCAAGACACTGTAACACATTTTGCTACATGCTGCATGTACACAGATTATTTGAATTATTTAGCAAGTGATTTAGATTGGTTCCAATTAAACAGCAGTGTTTCAGCCAAATCCTCTTGCAGCATTTTTTCTCGGAATAATGTAAGAAACTTAGGGGTTTTAGGCTTTTGTGCAAATCCACTTACAAATGAATTGATTTCATTACTTAATCCAGGGATTTCAGTCACTAGAGTCACTAACCAACACTGAGCACATGATGAGCAGTCACCCTAGAGTAAATCTGTATTTTCTGTTCACACTAGATCCTCATAGAGTTTGATGTGAAACCGGACCCTGAAGGAATTTCCGTGAAGCCCATGACACGGACGCTCCTGGTTCCTGAAAATGTCATTAGCCTCCAGTTTATTGAACGATGACCCACTCTCCTGAGCTGATCGGTTACATGAACGAGTATTTGAGTCTTTTCGCAGTAGAGAGCGCTAGTTATCACAGCCTCTTGCATGCAAACCTTTGACACGACAAAAGGCTAAAGCCCTCTGTATCTGTAATGTAGTGCGTGGAGGCTGACGTGTGGAGAAGGACAAATAAATGAAGGATGAGCAGTGACAGCTCATCACTGGGGCTTTCCACTGGGAGCCGTGTTACTCCAAATTAAATACTGTGGGGGCATAAAATCACCATTAAGCACTTATTTGCAGAGGCTATGAGGAAACCAGAGATCTCCTTCAGTATGTTTTTGTAGGCAATCTTCAGACTTTAGCCTTAAAGTGAGTCAAACCATCTTGCATTTCTGGGAATTTGCAACATATTTGAAGCTGATTGTTGACTTCCAAGTAACCCCTTCCTAAATCTAATTATGACTCTTAACTATATGCAGAATTTCCTGTGTCCTGGTCGTGCAAACATTCATTTCAAGAGTGTTTCTCTGAGATAGACAGTGTGACGTAAATTATTCAAGAAGAGTCTCAGACTGGCACATGGATATGCTATTTCTTCAGCTCTTATTGAGCTACCGTGAGAGTTTCGTGTAGATATGATGTTCAATGTGTATTTTATAAGATGCTTATGGTAAACCTTTAGTGACAGGCACCTTTTAAAAAAGGAATGGCAGCTGTTGAAATTGAAACCCTAAGCATGGTGCCTCTGTTTAAATCCCAAACGTAGGCCACTCTGCACTCAGGCTTTGTCTGTATGGTCTTTAGAATGTACTGTAAATGTATACATACCACAATTCAAAAGTGCCACACAATGCAACTGTACATGTTTTTTTTTACATTTTTGAACCTACTATGAGTGATATAGCACCAGTTTGCAAATGTAATAGGCTTCAGTACCTCTGTAGCTCTGTATTTATTCTAATTTAGCACATTTAAAACTGTTACTGTAAATATCATTAAAAGATTTCAAGTTGGACTTATTTGTTGATTTTATTTGGCCAAACCAATCAGAATCAGGGTATATCAATGCAGGAAAATGAGAAAACACACAATAATACATATAATTAAAGAGAATAAATAAATAGTAAAATAGTAAACTGTATTTACAGTATTGTCACATTTTTTATTGCACGTTTATTAGATGAGCGTACTACACTTACTAGATGTTTGAGGACTTTGAAGCTAAAGACCATTATTTGACTGTGGGAAAAAATGGATCTTGGGAGTAACGCCACTAGAATTGAGAGAAATGCTGATTTTGTTACTCTATACTGGGAAAACCTGCAGGGGCATCAGAAATATAGTATGCCTACACTGGAAAGGTTTAGGACTCCTGTTGTGAAAAGGAAAAGAAACCACTGAGCTGTGTTGGTGTACTATAACATGCAATAAACTATGACTAACCCAACACACATGCATTTAAAGGAAGCCTACTATTCCCTGTAGTGTCCCCATGGTTTTTATAAAGCTAGTGATGGTTCTTAGAATATTGGAAAGTAAGACGAGACAGAGAGTTGATTAAATATGTTTTACATTGATATGTTAATAGTTTTTATGGACATTTACACATATATAGATGAATTTAAAATCACTTCAAATAAAGTAAAGGGTGGCATTCACAGTTTCTGGCTTTTGAACTTGGGCCATTAGTTCTAGTAGCCCACTGTGAGTAGTAGAAAAACGCTAGAAGTAGGACATATGCAACATATTATAATGTTAATTTAAATAAAAAATTAGTCAGTGTACTATATATATATATATATTTAAAGATTAATCAAAATTTACACTCCAGTCCAGAAGGAGGTAGTAGTGCGCCGTAACGCTGCCAACCGCGATAACGCCTCGCAGGAAGGAAGTAGCAGACTAGCAGGGCCGCTTATACGTCAAATTCATGTAGCCAGTTAGCCTGTTAGCCATATAGCTAGTTACCGAGGTGTTTAAAAGGCAAAATAGACAACACAGACTCCAACTAACGGATCAGCCACACACGAAGGAAAGTAGCGAGGAAAGGTGAGTCAGAAAACAGCGTAGCTAGTTATGTTAGCTTGTTTATGAACGTAAACTAACGTTAGCTAACAAGCAGTAGGACCGTTGTGTTAGATAAGCGAATTGTAGTAGCTAACGTTACTAGCCAATATAAACGACCGTTTTTTGGGGCAAATTGTGTTGGCTAACCAAACATACTGTACTGCAATATTTTCTGGAAGAGCTATCTTCTTTGCCATAGCTAATTATTTCATACTAAATATTTTACATTGAACGTAAAAAGAGAGGCACTATGGCTAACATGGCATGTAAACAAAGGCATAGCTAGCTAAGACTCCCATCAACAAAAACACAGCTGCTTGAAAATGGGTCATACAGAGTTTTAAAGTAACATTGTGGATACATTACCAGAGCTGCCAACTTTTCCAAAAACCTTGGAGTGAGATTTGGGGGGGGGGTCAACCCAAATTTTGCCGCGTACAAAGCAATTTCTTTGGCTCTTTCAGCATCATTATCCTTCAGGGTTTCAATTGGGATTTGTTATGTGTGGGGGGATGGGGGGCTCTACCTAGGGGGGTCTGGGGGTATACCCCCCCCCCAGGATTTTTTTTTTGAAAAATAAACCATTAAATGGCACTTTCTGGAGAGTTGTGTGCCAAAAAATTGAGAAATCAAGTCTTACATGATATGTGCAAAACTGTAGGGTTAAGAGCATTTGTATTGTTGTAGTATCAACAAGTATTAGGGCATTTACATTATTAACTTATGATATAAGAACTGACCCAGACAATGTGCCAAACATAATGAACCACATGAAGAGACAGTTGCATATGTCAGCAACAGCTGAGAAGATTTGGGTCTGAGTGGACAGGTCCAGGGGGTCCCTGGTGTAGGGACCAAGTTAAATTAATGTTGAGGGATCAACTAAGACCACTGGAATTCTAAAGAATGAGAACCACTGATTACATTCTAATCCTTTAACCTTTGTGCCAAGGCTCAGTAATGTTTGGCCCTCATCCTCTGTGGCCCACTTACTGTATTTACTTTTTTGGGAAAATAAAGACAATTTGTTCATTTTATGAAACATTGAATGAATTATTTACAGTTACATTTAGAGATGCACCGAGGTTAGAGAAGCACAATAGTGGCCCAACGTTGCAGTATCGTATATATAGTATAGTATAGATCAGATGTGTTTCATCAGATTTCTGCTCATGTTTACAACTTTGTGCACATTCTAAATATAACTCCTCCCATCTCTGTTGTCCGAGATTTGAGCGCTCTTGAACCCCCTCGCAGTCTCTGAAAGCACAACTAGTCGATCATGAGTGGCTCAACAGGTAGATCTATAGATAAACTCATCCTTCAGAAATTTGACCGACCGGTGACACTACAGCGTAAGAAATCGGGGGTGTAGCGTGTGAAACCAGTCAAATGCGTGTGTCTCACGACCAATGCATGAGAGTTGGCAGCCCTGCATTACTTTTCATTCATCTGTCTGGTTATAACGTTGACGTGAATGTTTCCTAAAGCTGCACTATAATGCTGGCATGCACTGTTGCTAGGGTGTTAATTTGAATTGTTACATGGAATAACTTGAATTGTTTTAAACAGGTGAAGTCTGATTTTTAAAAAAAAAAATTTATTTATTATTATAACGAGTAACATTACCCATTAGAGCCCGCCATAAAAAACTGCTTGTCAAAGTGGGATGCTCCTATAGTCCTCACCTCAGAATGAACTCAACCTTTACAGCCTATTGCTCTTTTAAAAGAGATTCAATTATTGTTGGATTGTAATATTTTTGTGCCACCTGGAGTAACACTGCAACTCTATGGAGCCGACCTGAGCCAAAGGATGTCTAGTCTCACCATGTCATTTTCTGATGTGTTTCATGTTGTGGCTGAACAGATGCAAACAGGTGACCCTGCGGTTGGTGCACCGATGGCAGTAGCTGGTGCACAGAGTCGGTCAGAGGATGAAGAGTCACTCGGAGTGAAAGATGTGAAAAGGACGGCAACACAAGCGTTTGGCAGTGGTGTTCCCAAACGCAGAAGTTCCTCCAGGTTGGAGTTATATTCTTGTGTACTGCATTATTCCAACTGTATACTAGCATAATCAATGTATTTTGTTTGCATAAGGGCATATATGTGTTGTTTAATGCTGCTATCAGTGTTTTATGTTGTTCTGTTGTGGATCTGCAAGTCTTTAAAGAATTGCTGTGTATGTTTTTTTTATATTTTTACACATTAATGTCCTTAGGTCAATAAAGAGGAAGAAATTTGACGATGAATTGGTGGAGAGCAGTCTTGTGAAGTCGTCCAGTAGAGTCAAAGGCCCTCCTGTCATAGAGCCTGTCCGCTGTTCAGGGAGTGAACCTTCATCAAGTGAGAAAAAGAAGGTACATAATACCTTAGAACCCACACATTCTTAAAGGTCCCATGGCATGAACATTTTTTACTATTAATATGCGTTACCCCAGCCTGCCTATGGTCCCTCAGTGGCTAGCCCTGGGTATCCTGCTCTCCATTTTGAGAAAATGAAAGCTCAGATGGGCCAATCTGGAATCTTGCTCCTTATGAGGTCATAAGGGGTAAGGTTACCTCCGCTTTGTCCATCCAGAGAATTTGGCCCACCCATGAGAGAGAGACATTATGGCTTTAAAATGAGCAAAGTGGCAGTTGGTCAAGGCCACCCTGCCCCCCCCAAAGCTACATACTCAGAAATGGTACATACTAAGGTAAAACCACTCTGCGCTGGCTGTTCTATTCTTTTTCAGAGACAGGTGCCGCCCAACTAGGTTGAGTGCTACCCTTAGTTCCCTACACTGCTCAGAACTGCTGCCTAGCGCTGCGCTTAATGTTTATTTACAAATCATTTCAACTTTGACCTTGTTGCTGCTGACCTTTCAATTTCAGAAGCAATGATGACATTTACCTCCACTGTGCGTTGCTTCTCTCTCTCTCTCTCTCTCTCTCTCTCTCTCTCTCTCTCTCTCTCTCTCTCTCTCTCTCTCTCTCTCTCTCTCTCTCTTTTTACCTCATGGTTTTATCGTGGATCATGTGTATGCAGCTTTTCAGGATTTCATGGCAAAGATGATACGCTTACACAGCTTTGATGGATATTTTTTGTGCCTTTTATGCAACTCTGTCAGGTAACAAAATCAGGAAATGCTCTCACACCACCTCTCACCATGTTAGTAAACCCTGCGCCTATCACCAAAAGAGTAAAGAAAAGCAAGCAGCCTCTACATATTACTAAAGACTTGGGAAGATGGAAACCCACTGATGACCTGCTTCTTATAAATGCAGTGTTGCAGGTGAGTTGTATTAAAGATAAAATTATTGTCTGAAAGGATGCATAATGCTTAGGAATTAATGTGACTAGCTTGTATGACTCAGTTTGTCAGTATTGTTCTAATGAGTCTGTATTTGTCTCTAGACTACAGACCTAACCTCTGTTCATTTGGGTGTCAAGTTCAGCTGTCGTTTCACATTGCGGGAAATTAATGAGAGGTGGTACGCTCTCCTCTACGATCCTGTCATCTCAAAGTAAGAAGAGACTTACCCGGCAGCAGCTTTACCTTCAATTCTACCTAAGTCTATCTAATTCTTCTATGTTATTTACCCATTTAAGTAAATACATTTTCTCTGTTGTCTTTTTAGGCTTGCATGGCAGGCCATGCGTCAGCTTCATCCAGAGGCCATTGCAGCAATCCAAAGCAAAGCTCTCTTCAGTCAGGTTGAGGAGGCACTGCTGGCTAAGATTGGCTCAGTAAGTGAAACTGCTACATTTGGAACATTTCACTGTTGTAGTAAAATAAATTAACATAAAATACCAAACAGTCTATTTGGCTTAAAGCTACCAGTCTAATGGTTGAGAATTTTAATAATAATCACTTTAAACACGTTTTTGTGTATTCACTTAAGCATACTTTTTAAATTTGTCACTGAACAGACTAGTCAACCCAAACTGGACATGTTCCAGGAGCTTCTGAGCAAACACCCTGGTGTCTTTCACCCATCTCGCACCCCCAAGAGCTTGCTGGTACACTGGCAGCTTCTGAAGCAGTACTACCTACTGGATGACCAGAGCGGTTAGTTGAGTTACTTACACAATTATACCAATTAAACTTACAAGCATTTTAATATGTATTTTGTTTTATTTGGGCAAATTGGAAAAAAAATGCCTCTTGTACTCCAATGCACATCAAATTATGAATAAAGTCCTCATCATCTTCCAAGGAAACTGCAATATGTTATCTTTTGTGATTTAAAATATAGAACAAATATTAGACAGGAGATGACACAACTGGCATGGAGCTCAAAATTGTTAAATGTTAATTTTGGTGTAACATGCCTAATGATAGAACTGCAGTGAATGTCCACTATTACTGCCCTGATAAAATTTGAATTCATATTAATTCACACACATATCAATATTTTTCATTTACCTCTTGGTTGTGTTACACTTATTTGGCACATTAATGAAAAATGTACTATACCTCTCTGAAATGATAAATGCAAATGTGGATCAACAAAGACCCTACCCTTTTTGAATATTCACATGAAATAAAAACTTAAGTGTGAGCCTTTTTTAGTGTGAAATATAAGAAAGCCCCGGGTGTTGTTTTCCTTAAAATGATGAGCGTAACATTTCTGTATGTAATTGTCTTGTTGGCTTTGATTGCGTGATGCAGTCCAGCCTCTTCCTAAAGGTGACCAGGTCCTCAACTTCTCTGATGCTGAGCAGATGGTTGATGATGTAAAGTTAAAGTAAGATAGTCTTTCATTTTTGCAGTATTTGTGTCATGCATGTCATGTTTGTGTTACTGATAAGAAAGTATTTTATTATTGTTTTCACTTAAGTATTGTACGCCGAGGAATTTTTAACGCTGATCCATTTTCCTGCATTTCCTTTCAAACAGGGAGAGTAGAGATGAGGTGTTGGAACATGGTGAGAAATAGGATAATGAAGAAAGTGCAATGCGATTTATCTTGCCAAGTATCAGTTTTAGTAAGTATCTTTGATCATCTTGATGTTGTTTACACAAGCATTCTTACCCTTTGTCTTTAAATTCAGAGCTGATGATTTCCGATCGTCACCAAAAAAGAGAGATTAGACAGTTGGAGCAGGAGTTGCCTCGTTGGCAGGTCCTCGTGGACAGTATTACGGGTATGGAAGCGAGCAGATGCCTTTCAAAGATATATTTGTTTTGAGGAATCCAGTTTAGTAAAACTATTTTGTGTCTGTGTGTGTGTCATCAGGGATGAGCATGCCTGATTTTGACAACCAGACACTGGCAGCGTTACGAGGAAGAATGGTACGCTACCTCATGAGATCGCGAGAGGTAAGCCATCTTTCAGAAACAGTTGTTAAAGAGAAGCAATGTAGAGGTATTTTCTTTGTGACAAGAAAATGAAAGGAGAATGTATGAGATGTGTTTTTACTATGATGCTAATGATCTTTTTTATTTATGTTCACACAGATTACGTTGGGCAGGGCGACCAAGGACAAACCGATAGATGTAGATCTGTCACTAGAGGGACCTGCCTGGAAAATATCAAGAAAACAAGGTGAATAAAATTGTACACTGTCATGCTGTAACGGTACATGCAAAACAATGTTTTTAAAAGACAGAAAACGTTTCCCACAATTTAAGGTTTTATAGCATTTAAACTACTTTCACTTATTGCTTAATATTACATTTATGGATGTTGAGATTATTCAGACTATTTTATTGTTGATCGCACTGAACATAAATATGTGACATTTGAGTTTAGGCTTAGGTGTAAAGTACGGATTGATATCGCTTCTGAAACACAAAATATTGCTTATCTCAACCGCAATGGTTGTGTTTTTAACCAGAGGAACCAAGGTCAATATTTTTATTCTGATATAGTTCCTTTTTAAAGGGCGCTGGCCTGGGTGTAGTGCTTTCCAGGAGCTTGATTAATTCTTAACCGCATTCCGGTCGGCACACTTTTATTGTGTGCCGACCACACAATAAAAGTTTGTGGCTCAGTTTTTCCAGGTTGTTCTGGGCCTTTCTGTGTGGCGTTTGCATGGGTTTCCCCTGGGTGCTCCGGTTTCTTCCCACCATAAAGACATGCATGCTAGAAAGCTAGGACTACAGTTGAAAATTAGATGACTGGCTAAAACTGGTTTACAGAAATGTTGATTAATGTGCATTGTCCTAATCAAATAAATAAAGAAATCTACTATTGTGCTTTGTTTCATCTTATAACAGCTTAGCTGCTATGGAAACAAAAAGTGGCCTTCATTAGGGAGTCACAAAAATGCAAAATTTGCCAAGAAAGGACTTTGAGTGAAGGATCTCAAACTCAATTGTAAATAATGACACCACTGTTGTTGCATTCACACGATACAAGCCTTCGTAATTGCGCAAGCACCCCCACCCCTCCTCCTCACAGTTGCTAGCAGCCAAGGAGGACACTGAGGATTAAAAAAACATGGACTTTTCAGAAGAAGTAATTATCTTCACTCGGATTTCTGTGTGCGAAAGACTTGAATTGTTGTCGCAGGACGACAACAATTTTTAAACATAGCCATACTGAGAACTACAAAGAGTTGTGTGGAGCTGATAGTCTTTAATAAGCTTTGTATCAACTAATTTGGCAATGGCTTAAATGTAACAGACGTTCATTAATGTAATAAAGTAACGCACTAAAGCTTTAGTTTTTGAGTCAACAATTGATTTTATAACTGTTTATTTTCTTGATTTATTTTTATGTTAAAACATAATAATCTTGCAACTGGCACAGATCGATCCCCTCTGATGTTGCTGAAAGTAACCAAACTACCATGACTTATCATATTAATGTCTACAGGAATTATTAAACTGAAGAATAATGGAGACTTCTTCATTGCCAATGAGGGCAGACGACCCATCTACATTGATGGCAGACCAGTCCTGTCGGGCAACAAGTGGAAACTTAACAACAACTCAGTGGTGGAGGTGAGTGGAGAGTGTTAAACAAGTTGTTTAGCATTTAAATTGAACAACCATGATATATTTGAGTGGTACCAAGTGAGACATAGCCCTAACATGCTGTATCTGAATCTTCAGATTGCAGGTCTTCGCTTTGTGTTCCTCATTAACCTGGAACTCATCTCACTTATAAAAGCTGAAGCAGCCAAGATGACACCGCAGTAAATGTCAGCCATCCAGCAGAAGAGTGGACAAACAGGACATATTGGCAGGCAAATGGATGCAGTCAGTGCTTTTCTGTCCAACAGCGGTTAACAGTCCCATGAAGTGCAGTAGTGCTACCACAAATCAGACAGGCAACAGCCTTGTTAACCTGAAATGAGAATTTTAAACAGACTACAGCTAAATCCTGTAGAAAGCTAGTAACAGGTGTTACCTGTTGTTTGGACAGTTTCCATGTTGTAATGTAGACACTCTCATGGTAGAGCCTTGTTTTTATTTTATTTTTCAGAATATTGTATTTAAATTCTGTAGTAAAGCTTTTTTCAAAATATTAAACTTGTATACACAATGTTCTGGGCATGCAAACTTATGTCTGTATCTGATTTTCTCGAATATGTTTCTTGAAGCTGAACACTGAAGCAAAATCACACTGAAATGTTTAGAACTCTCTAGCATACATGATGGGAACGTGGCAGAACTATTTACATTAGTGAAAACGTTGCTAAAAAGTAAAACTTTTGATTGCACTTTTAAAGTGTTTAAGAATGACCAAAAGATAATAAAACATTTAATATTGAAATCAAAGACAAGCAAGAATTGTTAGAATTATTTGAGCGGGTATTGCTGCAGTGTTGATTACGCACACTTTGACAAAAGGCAGGGCTAGAGAGCTCACTTAAACTGTATGTGCATACCACATACAGTTTAAGTTACTGGTTTGTATGCACTAGCAATAGAAGCACAAGAAGTACATTTCTGAGTTTATTTGTTATTCTGGTCAGGCTAAAATATTTAGGGCAGTTGGTTAGATTAAAAACATACACAAATCTGTGTAAGATGCAGTAAGTACATGTAGATACAGCACCATTCCATGCAAATTGCAATAAGCTTACATTTTCACTTTAAGGGAACTCTACAACAAAAAAATCTTTCTGTACATGTAATTTATTAGAACATGACATGTTCTAATAAATTAATTGGTTGCACCCATGGAAATAAAACGGGTGCACCCAACTGCATACCATTTTTCTTAGACAAATATTTATTTAAGGTGTGTATAAATGTTACTGTGGAAATGTCAGAGAGATCTATCCCTTAACCTTGACTGTGAGCTTAAGGAATTGTTTGGTCTGTAAAATGTTTCAATGAGCAACAGGGTGTTCTGGTCCATTTCAGTGTAGTCTACCTTACTGACATGAAAATGTCAGATGACAATAAGCACATTTGACAATCTGAACACCCATAGAAATGACCTGGATAACTTAGGGCATGCGTAAAAGTCTACCAGGGGTGTTGGAAATATTGTCATTAAAACAGACAGTCTACTAAATCTCTTGGTGCCATAGAAACGCTATCCTAACTCATGTGCTATGCAGGTTATGTTTTGACTGGATCCCCAAAACATGGCAGGGCTCACACAAGCAAAATTTAAACAAGGGAAAAAGATAATCCTGTGCCACATTTATCCAAACTTTTTTGTAACATTCTGCTTCTGTATATGTCTATATACATCTGTATATGCTAAATATGTTATTTAAAGTTAGTAGCAGTAACAAATGTATTGAAAGAGAAGAAATTGAAGTGAAGAACTGTGTTTCTGCTGGTTTAGTTTTACCTCAAACTTGAATCAATAAATAATAACTGCAGTCCTTTTCTTAAATGAAGGAAAGAAATCTATATTTACTGTAAAAAACATTTTTGACATGAGCAGCAGCCTCACACATTATAAAGCTGGTGTAACTAGGATGGATTGTTTTATGTTGCAAACCAGTACAAGAATTACTGAGTTTCTCACAAAAACAAAATGCAGCTGGAAACCAAAAAATAACACTTGTTCTTTGAAAACAAGCACAAGAGAAAATAAATGTACATGTGGTGATGCCTGGTAAGGAGAAGTGGGCAAATGGTTTCTGGTCTTATTTTAAGAAATAAGATAAATCATTAGTCTCAAATTATTCTTTAATGACTTCCCAAAGCTATTAAAAACTGTAATGGTACTTTTGTTGTGGTAAATAACATTTAAAGATATCTAATTTATATTGTTGTGTGCACTAATGTCTCATGAGAAACAGCAGTTTTGACTCCACAATTGCATTGTTTTAGCGGTGAGATAACTTTATCTCTGGTGAGGTTGTAATATATTAACACACCTATCTACTGTACTGTTGTTGACTGGAACAATAAAGTTTCCTGATAAAGACTTCCTCTTTGACACCAGCTGATAAGTGATGCCAGCCAGCAAGAGTAGACTACAGAGGTTCTACTTCGACTTCAACAAATAAAATACATCCAAAAGGGAAAAAGATGTTTCGTCAGATGATAAGAACATTCGCTGCAGCTTCTTTCTATTTTTCTCTTTCTTTCCTTTCTGGGGCATACTGGAAGAAGATACCTACATCCCACTTGTCAGTTGTCTG
This sequence comes from Etheostoma perlongum, assembly GCA_026937815.1. Taxonomy (NCBI): domain Eukaryota; kingdom Metazoa; phylum Chordata; class Actinopteri; order Perciformes; family Percidae; genus Etheostoma; species Etheostoma perlongum. Next base: position 4,892,096 of record CM049374.1, on the reverse strand, counting down.
ACTAAAGTTATCTGTATTTTATACACAACAACGATATTCTTTATCTGTTAACCGTGTCGTGTTTTATTCAAAACTCACTTTCCCTCTGCATGTTTACCATGTAAAGTCAGGTGCATTCAGGTTACGCTCAGAGTTAAGTTCAGGACGCTGGAATTGCCTCGCCTGTTCTAGAGAGCATAGAATGTAATATACAGTGTATAGTAGAGAGGCTTTGGGTTGCCACATGACCAACTGTCTTGAACGCCCCTCGGTCAGTTGGTGAAAGCTGTGCAACGTATTTGTTTCGGTTGTGAATCGTGGCGAGCATATGAGTACAAGCAGGCGACTGACAACATAAGTGAGTAGTTGTGTTTGTTTGGTTTAGTTTATATGAACAAACACTACCGTTTTCTTATGTTAACGAACATATGTGAAGACAGGCAGGCTGGCTATCAGTGGCAAACTTGCTTACTTGAGTGTTAGCTAGCTAACGTCAAGTTAGCCATAAAGATGGTGATAACGTTCCTAGCTAACGTTACATTTTATATTTCGTTATCATTCGTAATGTTTCGTTATTTAAGTTTATTTGAACTGACTCTTAAATGTGTAAATGCGCTGCCCTGGCTGTAAATTGCTAACATGAAGTATGTCAGTGAAGAAAATTATAATTTATAATTATAAAATCATGATGGCTATTACTTCAACGTCACTGCACCTAGCTAGGGCATACTGTTATCAAGAGGATATATTGTGTAACTTTACACCAAAGATGTTGCAGATTTTACACACAAAACTTTACATTACATTAACGTATTAAAGGCGAGAAAGTTTGAATTTTTACTGTTACAACTGTGATAAAGTTGATGAATGTTTTTTTCAACTTAATTTTGTCAGAAATGCATCTGACAAGTGTCAGCTGGTCACTAAACTGTAGTATTACCAGGTATTTCTCAATACCTGGTAATATTATAGTGTAGAAAAAAGTTATTTTTGAAGTTTGTAAAATCACTTCACACATAGTACTTTACAGAGGAATGTTGAAACCATACTCCTTGTTGTGCACCACAATCCACAGGTTTTTTAAAAGTAGTGTGTTGTATGGGTTCAGTTGTGACAGTGTTACAATTAACTCTTTCTGGTATTTACAAGTTTAAAAGCCTTAAATATAACTGTTTTCTTAACATTTTTTGAGTAAGGCGCATTGAGCATTAAACATTTTCTTGTCTACAAATGTTGTGAGACCCTATCTAAAGTAAATTTTAAGTAGCTGTCTCTGTGAAAGCTGGTTGAAGATAACCCAGAGTAATCTTAATAGCCACCGTTGATGATAAGACGGGTGTAATGGATTGATAACGCAAAGCTCTTCTACCTGTTATCTGTCATTTTATGTGTGACCTGTAAGTAATGCTTTTTGTTATCTCACAACTTAGCCTACACTATATTTTTAAATTAAATTTTGAATTAGTTGATTAGTTGAAATTGATAAAGTTTGTGCTTCTAATTTTGGTCACATGAGTCAGTTAAAAGTGAGATCTGTATTATTTATCCTTCCATTTAGTCACAGATCTTTCCTCGAAAAACAACCCTTTAATTATGTTTTCTAAAGCTTTGATACATTTCATCATCTTCCTTGATTCAGGTTGTATTTCAATTAAGTAGTTAACCTCTTGTTTTAAATATTAAACTTGTATACACTATGTTCTGAAGTTGACTTTAGAACCCAATCTACTGTTGAAATGTCACGTTTCAAATATTAACAAAAGGCTGTACTGTAAGAAACAACATATCCTGCATGTGTTATCTGTCTGCCTGTAGACAAGTACTTAATGAAAAAATAATGAAATACTCAGAATAATCTACACTCATGGACATGTGAGAGAAGGTCTTTAGATATCATTTGGCTTGTGTTACGTAAGAACATTCCTTCCATAATTCAGGCTGGAGTCATAACTTTTTTTCTTTAATTGTCAAAGTGCCATGGTATTGTCAACAGAAGAAGACAATATCCTCTAATTTAATGATTATAAGTTTCAGTCAGTTTCTTAATTGTATGCTGGACAAACATTGATGACTAAAATGGAGTTGCACATCTATCTACTGACATTTCTGTGGCAAGAGAAGAGGGAGCTGAAACTCGGCCCTCCTCTTGTTCTCTGTTCACTCCCCCTGAGCTGGTTGGCTCATTTTGTAGGGTGAAGTAACTTCTGGTAGTTCAGTTCAGTAGGAGTTGAAGCATTTAAAGGCTCAGTTGTTAATTAACAGGAACACATGTTGGCTGTAAAGAGAGAGCAGGTTTGGCCAATGTTGGAAAAAAAACTGTATATCAGACTTAAAGAATCTTGCACACATCCATGCTTTTTTAAAAACCATTTATCCATGTTATGCTCACAATTGTTAACCCAGAGATCCCATTTAATATTGAGTAGAAAGGCAGACAGCGACTCTCGTCATTTGAGGCAGGTTATTTGACATTTGTAGCACACGCCAAACAAAAAAATCGTAGTCAAGGTGCAGAAGCTGGTATGTGAAGTGTATTAAAAAAAAGTATGCTTTTCTGAAAAGTTGATGCATGACAATGCTGAGAAATAAAACAATAGCATATCTTGAAAGTTAAGACACTGCCAGTAGAAGAGCTTATATAGAAATCAATTGGTGCATATAAAGGGTGTCATGCACTGCTTTTGTGTGTTGCTTTTAACCCGCCAAAAATTTTAGTTATTCAGTCTGCTTGGGAAAATACAAAAACTAAGAAATCATTTGATACCCACAGGTTGTATTTCAGTGTTTTTTCTGTGCAACTTCAGTAACTTCTTCATAAAAATTATTTGAAATATGGTTTCAGTTTGATTCTCTGTGAATTACATTTTTTTTTTCTCAACTTAATTCCCAGAACATCGGTGCAATGCTGCTCCTCAGACGCTGCCACACCCTGACTCGATTTGGCCCTCTCAACACTCAAAGGTACAGCACTGTAACAAACGGGTGTTGTACCAGACATTTACTTTGCCTGCACTGACAGCAGTTAGGTATTGTCTGGTCTGAGCTACATCCAGTCCAAAGGCTCAGTTTAATGAAGGATACTAAAACAGCCAACTCAAGCTGTGTTTTTAGAAAATGAAGTTGATTTTTGAAATGTTTGTCTAACGTTTTTGTAACCAACACAACCTCACTAATTGTGTTAATCCCCTTTTCCTGTATCTCTTTTTCTTCTATCTATTATATTACATTTTGTGAATACACCAGGATTGTACAGTTATTCTTGAACATACAGACTTAATGAGCTTGGCTTGAGCTGCATAAAAGTTACATTTCCATTTTCTTTATTTCATAGGCATCAAGTGGCACCTGCTGTTGCGTCCTATGCAGTTCGTCTCTGGAGCAGCAGCAGTGAGGACCAGAGATGGTACCAGCGTGCACATAGGCCCAGCTGGAGACATGCATTGGCAGGACTGCTGGCTGGTACCGGGGCTGTACTCGCTTATGGACTCCACCACCACAAGGTTAGGAAGAGATTAGTCTCACTTTCCACAGTGCCACGGACGAAGCTGGTCCACACAGCGTTCTGGGATGGGATTAAAAAAAAGTGCTGTGGTTTATTGGCATTTCTTTAAACCAATCACAATCGTCTTGGATGGACAGAGCCATGGCGCCGCTGCAAAATATCCTCGGGAAGGAACTTGTTTTGGAGAAACATGAGTACATTCAAAGGTTGTTTTAGTCTGCAACAGAGAACTCAGATTGGACAGATAGTCTCTGTTTAAAATGCCAACACAGAGAAAGCCCAAGGTAACGGGCATCCAGCCTAAATGAGGGACATTCAGCGGAATTTCCGGCGGCACCGGTGCAATCCCAGAAGTGGAAGGTCGTGGATATAGACTAGGAGGAGATAAGATCAGTGAACACAGTCACTGTTAAGTTTGGTTTTGTTGTGCCAGGGCTAAATTATGTCAATTGAACATGTTTTTAACTTGTGATGATCATTTGACATTATTATTTACATCTTCAAGATGTATGTTTTTGTTAATTTAACAAAATGATAACCAATAGATGCATTTAGATGAAATGCAGTTGCAGCCCAACACTAGCTACACTTCTTTGCCAGATGCTTTGCCCGAAAAGTCTGTTTCTCAAAATGGATCAAGTGTTGATCTAGAGCAGCACAGTGTAAATATGCAGTATATGGTTTAATCTCAATTAGGTAGTTGTTATTAAGTTAAAACGGTAGTGTGCCATGTTCCCTCTCAGTCACACCCTGTTAATGATTCTATTCACAGCGAGGGAAGTAACCTGTCTCATCTGTTTGTTTGCAATGTCAGCTCCTTTGTCAACTTTCCCTCCCACATCTTTTGTGACTCAAAATGCAAACACATCTTGAGCTGAGCAGATGATTAATCTCGTCAGAGGAAAGAATGGGAAGAATATGCTCTCAACCATGAGTTTATTACTATTATTGTTCTCTTGTGGTATCAGTATAATATTACTGGACTTTGAGTCTGTGTTTCCTATCCAGAGGCTTTTAAAAGATACTTATAACATTCTCACATCAGGACCAACGTGTACCCCAGTGGTGTCGGCATGTGCAAACATGAGAACACACACTGCCACTGCTGTTACAGCCAGTTTATCACCATAACACGAGAGGCTTAATAGTGACATATAAATACAGTTGTAAAGTGATTACAGAAGAATCCAAATTACCTTTCAGTCATAATTGTACTAAGCAAAATGTAATTACTCAACATGCTCTTTTCAAGTGTTCCAGTCTGGATTCCTGCTTTCCAGTTGCCTTTTCTTTCAAATTATCCTTTTGATGGATCTCCAAACTGATGCCTCTTTCCTTCTCTCTGGTGCAGGCTGAGCAGGAAGAGACCATAGAGAAGACCTCAGCTCTTCCAATCTTCAGCCAGGAAGAGGTCACCAGTCACCGCACTCTGGAAGATGGCGTGTGGGTCACCTACAAAGGTGGCGTCTATGACATCACTGAGTTTGTGGCCATGCACCCTGGTGGGGATAAAATCTTGCTTGCGGCAGGTGGAGCCCTTGAACCCTTCTGGGCCCTGTATGCTGTACACAAGCAGGAACATGTGCTGGAAATGCTCTCAGAGTATAAGGTGGGCCGATTCTTGGTTTCTGTAATTTAACTAAATGACAGTAAAAAATAAAAAGTAAGGATGAGCTTCACTAAAAAGTTTGTGTTTAAACCAAATTGCAAAAAAAGGACACAACGTTAAACCATGAATATTATAAAAATTAAAGTGACTGTATGTAAAAAATTGTTTTTATTATTTTGCCACATAAGAAAAGGTCTACTGTGCACTGTATACTAATGTACTGCTGTAGGCTAAATACTGGCACTCCCTCAAGTGGGCAGTGAGAAAAATACACTTTGCTGATATTTGTCTTGTGGAGAAAGTATCTTTATTTGCCTTTTGATTAGCATTTTAGGCCATTTTGAGATGAACAGAAAAGTGCTGTTGAAAATATGTAATAGTTGGTAGCGTTGAATTCCATATGGTCTAACACAACTTGTGTCTGTGGTTAATACAAGGTTGGTGAGCTGAGGGCGGACGACCTGAAGAAGCAGCAGGCCGTTCACACATTGGACCCCTACTCCTCTGACCCCGAGCGTCACCCTGTCCTGCGCATCAATAACCTCAAGCCCTTCAATGCTGAGCCGCCTCCTGAAATCCTCTCTGACAGCTTCATCACCCCCTCTGCTATCTTCTTCAAAAGAAACCACCTGCCAGTTCCTCGGGTGGACCCCGCTTCATATCAGCTGCACATAGAAGGACTACCTACAGTGCTGACGCTGTCTTTAAAAGACTTAAAGACTCGATTCCCCAAACACACTGTCACAGCCACGTTGCAGTGTGCCGGTAACCGCCGCTCTGAGATGAATCGGGTCAAGCAGGTGAAAGGACTGAACTGGGGCATTGCTGCGATCAGTAATGCTACATGGAGCGGTGCGAGGCTCAGGGATGTGTTGCTGGCTGCTGGCTACAGGCCCGATGTGGCCCAGCGGGCTTTCCATGTTCAGTTTGAAGGGCTGGACAAAGAAGTGACTGGGACTACCTACGGTGCCTCCATCCCTCTAAACAAGGCAGTTAGCGAGGAAGGTGATGTGTTGTTGGCGTATGAAATGAATGGTGAGGATCTCCCTGCTGACCACGGCTACCCAGTCCGCGTTGTGGTGCCAGGCACGGTGGGTGCACGCAATGTTAAGTGGCTGGGGAAGATCATTGTGAGTGCGGAAGAAAGCAGCAGCCACTGGCAGCAGAATGACTACAAGGGTTTCTCCCCCGGGACGGACTGGGACACAGTGGACTTCAAGTCTGCTCCGGCCATCCAAGAGCTGCCCATTCAGTCAGCCATTACCACACCGGCAGACGGTACTGTGATCAATCGCAGTTTGGAAGAGGTGACGGTGAAGGGTTACGCCTGGAGTGGTGGAGGCAGAGAGGTGGTGCGTGTAGATGTTTCTATAGATGGAGGAAAGACGTGGCAGGTGGCCCAGCTGAGGAGCAGTGAGAAGGGACAAGCACCTGAACCCTCTCCCCCACCGGGACGAGCCTGGGCCTGGAAGCTGTGGGAGCTAACGGCTCCTCTTCCTCCTGAGGCTCAGGAGTTGGAGATAGTTTGCAAGGCGGTTGACAACAGTTACAACATGCAGCCGGACACAGTTCCTCCCATCTGGAATCTGAGGGGCGTGCTGAGTAACGCCTGGCACAGAGTGAAGGTGAACATCAGAGAGGATTAGAGCGAGGAATAGACTGTGGTTTGATCCAAATTCAACAGGTTTATGCCTGAAACCAAGTCATCAGAGACTAGACATTGTTTAAAATCTGTCACTGAGACTAAGCAGAAAATCCAGCAGGATTTTAAACAAACATGTTGCCTGTAAGATTTATGATACCTAGAACAAAGCTAAAGGCTGTAAATAACCAATATGTCCAGTTTTATCTTGTGATGATTCACCTACACTACATGTGAGTCTGTTAATTCTCTAATTTGTAGAAAAGAGAAAATTATTTTTGTAATTGGGATTCACAATCCTAATGCTGAAGATGTGGACGTCATATTAAAAATTGTTGAATTAATTGTGTGATTAACATGCATGATAATTTAAAAACTTAATTTGAAGTCATATGAAATCTATTTGATATGTAGAGAAGTTTGAAGTTTATTATTTACATTAAGATTATCAGATCATTACTTTACTTTAGAGAGAACAACTGGAGTTTAATGAGACTGGAATCATCAACTTGAAAGTTAAAACAAAACCAGGCATTTGTTTATCTGCAGCTGTGTCTTTGCTGATTAATATTTTATAAGTTGTGGCCGGGTTGGTTCAGTGGGTATGTCCTCCCCCTCTCTCCCCTTTCTCACCTACCTGTCCTATCCATAAAAGCTAAAAAAATAATCCTAAAAAAAATATTTTATAAGTATTTTATAATATAATAAAAAACTTTGAGTTTGAGTAGCTTAAAGAAGCTTTAAGTGCTCATATTATGCTTTTTCCCTTTCCTTTATTGTGTTATATATCTTTTTGTGCACGTTATGGGTTTACAAAGTGAAAAAGCCACCCCAAAGGAACTTACCATCTCCAACAGAAAACACGTTCGTTCGTCACTTTGTAACACACGTTACAATGCTTGCCTAGCTGCTAGCATGGCACGCCCTTAAGGCCGTTTTCAGTTGCCGCTTTCAAGCTTGCGCGCGCCAATGTAACGTAGATCTCGCTGGCGCGCCAGGATTTTGAGGGCGTGCACCACTCTATTTGTTTTGACACTGCAAAAGTCAGGGCACTGCTTGACTACACTGTGTTTTGTGTAAAATGTACATTATTGTTGAAGATGATAAATAAAGAGTTCTAATTTTAAGTGTCAGTGCCATACAGCACTTCTTAGATTAGAGGAAATGAGAAGTAGTCCATTATAATCCTTATTTAGAGACATTTGCTAAAAATAACACAATGTGTTACATAGCTTTGCAGTGCTTACGTTTTTCCAACTGGAGATCCCGACTGGCAGGCAAACTATAGTTTTTATATTTAATGAAAGATAATTACATTTGACAGATTATATGTTTTTCAAGGGTAATAGGAAAAAATGCATTACAGTTTTTTTTCAATTGCTAACAAGCGCTTACCCATACTTCAGATACTTTTTCTAAACTCTTAACACAGACTCACACCTACAAAACACAATTGGCCAAATGGATAATTTTCTTCTCAAAAACACATTTTGTTAAATATATACTAACTCATCATTTCAAAATAGAACACATCTTTCTCTGCACACACACTAACTTTACCAAAACCCTGGAAACCTGGCTCAAAATGACATTATTCTGTCAAAGAATAACACTTGTTTTCACTTCACAAAGTACATTAAGTCAATCAAAGTACACCAGCTTTCAGAATACTGGCTATTGTTGACATTACAAAAACTGCATAGACTTGTTTCAGTTTTACAGGTATTTGCATGCAAAACATGCAATCCACCATTTTTACACTACATTTCTTGGTTGGGAATTGTATGTCCACATGTACTGTAATGTTCACATTCAAAATCATTCCAGTAAAAAGCAAATCAGTTTGTTTTCATTTACTGTTTACTACAGGAGGTACAGTAGAAACACGGTATGATAGAACAGAATTGCTGCAGTATTGTACAATTTTATACAGTATTGCTTACAGTGAACAAAATATCCATGTAACGCATAAGAAAAAAAAAAACTGTAAAAAGCCAAGATAGAAAGGGAGGGAGGGGAATAAAAAGCACAAAATTACTGCATTTAATCTCTGCGATCTTCAGGGTTAGGCCACATGTTTTCATCAACATCACATCTGATATTATCCAAGGCGATGCACCTGGGATAAAAACGCTTGGTATGTCGGATCCACCCTTGGCAGTCATGAACTGTGATGTCGCTGCAGCCAGCATCCATGGCTTCAAGGAGGGACATCTGGTCATGTGGCTGATGGTCAGAAACCTTCCACCTCCATGCAGAAAAGAACTCCTCTATGGGGTTGAGGAAAGGTGAATAGGGTGGAAGGAAGAGACTTACCAGTCTTGGGTGAACTTCAAACCATGTTGTTATTGCTTGCGAATGATGGAAAGCCACATTGTCCCAGGTAATTACAAAGGTCCACATGTTTTCACCCTCCTGATCCTACTCTGGAACCAGATGCTGGTGGAGATCATTGAGAAAGGCAAGGATGCGCTCGGTATTATAGGGTCCAACCTGACATCTGTGAAGGAGTAATCCTGCATTTGCAATTGCCGCACACATGGTAATGTTTGCTCCTCTCTGTCCTGGCACATCAACTGTGGCCCTTTTTCCAATTATATTTCGTCCACGTCGACGCCTTTTGGCCAGATTGAATCCTGCCTCATCTATGTATATGAATTCATGAGGGGCCTGGTTGGCCTCCAATTCCATAACTTGTGGAAATGTGTTCACTAACTGCATATTGTGTGAAAATGACTTGAAATGTGTGAATGGTATGGCCACAAAAGACCGATGCTGTGCTAATTGTTTAGAGTTTTGAAAATGTGACAACTGGTTGGACAAACGCTTGCTAGCGACTGAAAAAAACTGTAAGAGTAGTACTAATTGTAAAAAATAAAGTATATTTAATTAACAGTAGTATTTTTTTACTGTTAGAAATCAGCTGAGTTTCTAGCTCCATATTAACTTAGTTTCTAGCTCCATATTAACTTAAAGTGTGCAATTCCCCTTTTGTATAAACTAAAAAAAACTGCACTGGACGTTTTCACATTTTTTCTTCTTCACCCGGGTTTTTGTTTGCTCACTGTGAATTCTGGGAAGTGCCACTTCAGTAAAAAATTTTCATGCCTCAGTATAATTTAGGTTACCTACAAGATGACATCACTTTCACATGTTGGCGATAGGTTTTGTTGTTTTGAAAGCTAAAGTTTTCTTTGCTAAAATTAAAAAAAAGAAAGCTGTAAGATTAAAACAGTTTTTACCATATTTTATAAAGTATGCAAATCTTCTCCTGCTACTTTTACTTAGTGATTTCTTAAAGTAGTAACAGAGGAAATAGGTTACAAACTGACTCCGACAGCCTTCTGAAAAAAGATGTTGCAGCTGGCAGGAAGGTGAGCAGGACCAAGGAGTCCATGGGTAAAGGTAATGTAAATGTAAATGTAAAAGGTTAGGCGTTAGGGCAAACAATAATTAGAGATATAAAAGAATGCAATAAAGTTTTTGTTGAAATATATACTCTAATTAACCTGTGTATTCCAAAACTACACTTAATTATCCTGTATTCAAGTCACAATCCATAATTTGTGTGATTTCTTAATGAATGTATGAACTGGGACTCTGGGACTCTGACTGTAAGATTATTTATATAATAAAACCAGATATGTTCCGGGATTTAAATGCGGTGGGACTCATTTTTCATGAGTATCCCGGGGCTGCTGACCTAGTGGGGAAGTTGGTTTGGCAAACATGTTTGTCATAAACTTTTCAGATGTGTCTATGAGTCATCAATGACTAAAATTGCAGTAATCGGTATTGTGGCGGACAGATAAATAAAACATTTTTTAAAACATTTATATGGTTTTGCAGTCGACTCAGAGTGTGAGAATTTTTGTATTCTGTTGGTTTCAGACTCCTGACTGCTATGTGTGCAGTGGAGTGCAACATGCACGACTCACAATTTTCACAATTTCACTTTCTGAAATGACAGAAAGCGGAGTACAATAAATTTCCACTCACTTTAGTAGAAGATGAGACATTACACATGTGTGGTATCAAACTGGATCATTTGGACCAAATGTTCTACAGTCTCTGTTCCCCTTTTGTTGGACCAAACATATACAGCATTATGCTGCTGTGTGATAATTTGGATATACAGACAGATAGTTTAGGTGTCAAAAGCCGCCTTGTTCCTAAAAGCCCATACTGTACTTCCACTTCTGGCTTGTTTCTTCTTTCAGCGCCTTTTTTTCCGTTGTCAGAAATAACTATTCTGTCACAAGAATTACACAATACAACAACATCAGAGACAGATGAAGCTGCTTTTAACTGTATATTTCTCTCTAGGTCAGCAAATACAGAGATTTTTGTGACATTGGTGGTAAATGCAAAATAGTGCACTAAAGCTTCGGTTTATTTTCTCTGTATGATAAATTGTGATACAATAAGGAATGTGCAGCATGCAGACTGAAAGTTACCAAAAAAAGAAATATACAAGGAAAAAGCCAAACCTAGATGTATGAGTAGTTCTTATCTTAATGCTAATTTGCTAAATAATCCTCCAGCCTATGAACACCTACTGTACTTAGGGAATAATCTACAACCCATCAGGAGTTGGGTTTCCATAGATATAATATGACAGAATCTTCCCTGTTTTTTTTGTTCTGCTGTTGGCATGCAAAGACAAACCTTTAGTGTTAGTGTGTTGCCTCAGGTTTAAGTCTGAGGCCGTACAATGTTAACCAGCCACCATGCATTCACATCTTGAGACCAGCTGTTTTGTTGGCTAATGTTGCTGTAGCATTTATACCAGTCCCACACTCAACAGTCTGCTGTAGTCTCAACTTTGGTAAAATACCGTACAAATGCCCTAACAAAGTTTCAAGTCTTTTTGAGAATTTCACAGGATAATATCAACGTTCAGTCAGTCACAACTAGATAATAACACATTCTGTAGACTTTTCCATTGCTTTTGGTTTATAAGGTTTGTATAAAATCTGCACCAGTGGGAATTTCCTGTAACATCATCAGAAATATGACACTGCGAGCAGGAATTGAATTGAGTCAGCCTAAACAGAAACAGTAACTAAAGTTCCTCAGACATTAACTTATTTTCTCTTTGACAAAAAATATTTAAAACCAAAGGTTTTATAATACACAAGCACCCAAATGAACCCACTAGCATTATTGTTTAGATTTGATATACTGTATTTAAACACATTTCTGATCATTTTGTGCCAGAATTAAAAAACAATTTATAAAAAACATTTATAAGGCAGCATCTTTAATTTTTAACATAAATTATATTCAACTGCAGAATTCCACTTTAAGATCTAATCATGAAGTTTTGGCCACTATGGGGAAGAAGAACTGTTCAACAAGCTGACTAAAGCAGTTCAGACACAGAGCAACATTATCTATGGAGTTGTGTTTCTGGCCACCTAATGAATTTAAGTCCCCTATTCACTCACTTCTTTTCTTTGTCAATTCCTGAAATTAATATCTGGGTGTTTTGCTCTCTAGATGTTAGACTTAGACTTTCACCCAAAGGTGCTCTGATCATTACCGGTCGATATATGGTCTTAATAGTTTGATCGTGTCTCTAAAGGCCGGTCAGGCAAGCAAAGGAAAACTCTTAAAGAAAGTTGCCTGGCAAGAAATAAACAGTTGTCAATTCATGATACTTTCTCATCTCATAATTTTAATACTTAATATAAAATGCTGTTGAGAATAGTTCAATAAATAATGCTATGCTATGTGACTGGTGATACTGCTTCCAGGCTCCAATAATGGATCAATTTGTGTTTGAGTAGTAAACATAAATATTCGCTCAAATGGGATAGGTGTGAGGAATGCAAGAATGTGGAAGTGAAGGCCCATAATTGAACTGCGATACATACTCATAGGATATACAGTACAACACCAGGGAATCAACAACAAGGCATTAACCCTAAGGGAATAACATGGAAGTGTTATAGGGAAAGTTTCACTCAGGGTTAATAACCTCTACAGAGAGTTAAACAGTAGTTGACCAAATAAACTGCTTGAGTGTGTCGTCCACTGCACAGCTCCGTGTCCTCTCCCAACAGCTGTACAATTCACTAGCAGACAGGTTGGCTGCAGGTCAACTGGCTGCTCTTGTAATTCTCATTCTTGAGGGATGGATCATCGAAGCCACAGGGCTGACTCATGCGCCCAGGCTGAGTTTAAAAACTTCTGGAGCGCTCAGAGAACAAACACAGTCTGCTGTGGGACTCTGCTGTGCACTTCTCAGGCTCTGAGCATCAGCCTGGGATTATTTGGGACAGAAACTCTTGATGAAAACTTGAATATGGACTACACATGGCTGTTGCTGCTCAACCTCAGTGGAGCTATTTGTGCAGTGGTGCAATGGACTGAATTAGAAGAAGCAAAGGTAAGATGATAGTTCGCTTTTTAATTTGTTTAAAAATACATTCACAATTCACCTCATCTCAACGGCGAGTATATATGCAAGACATGCTACATACATTGACAGTATTCTTTTTAAGTGTAGGAGAGCTTTATTGTCTGCCTCTACATTCACAGGCCTATTTGAGGCAATATGGTTACCTCAATGACCACGCTGATCCACAGGACCCTTATTACCTGGAGAAGGTCATTGAAGCTCTCAGGTAAAATAGACTGATGGGGAAACACAGTTAGCTACTTACAATACGTTTAGATCTACGTGAAGGTCCATGAAAACAATACTCCCATATAGAGTGGAGGAAGATGTGAGCAGCTCTCGGTTTGCAGATGGTTGATCATTTCTTGTCTGCAGGGTTTTTCAGGGGGTGAATGATCTGCCTCCTACTGGAGAATTGGATGAAGGTACTCTGAATGTGATGAGACAGCCACGCTGCGGCTTGGAGGACCCCTTCAACAAGAAATATCACAAATACAGAGTGATGGGTGAGAAAAGAAAAGAAAATCTTTTGCACAAAAATCTCTTTCACAAAACTATCAGCAATGTTATGTCTATGTTTTTTTTGTATGTGCTTTGACGCTATAGTTATGGATCTGTTAAAGGTACCTACAATAAGTTGTCCACATGTCCTGCAGTGTTAACAATGGTAAAAGTGCTTGTTGTTTTAACTTTGACAACTGTGAGGCATGTTGTCAGAAAGTTGCAGGGTCTGGATCAGCAACAATGTATCTGATTCATTTCAGACGTCTCAGACTTTTAGAAACCTTTAACAATTTGGAAAGATCCAACAATCTATAATGGCAGCAACTTTCATCACCTCAATATTTTATACAGTAAGAAAGACTGCTGAGATGTCCCTCTGGTAGAAATACTGGTAAAGAAATAAAACACTTCACAACTCAAGTAGTATTAACTTAACTAATTTAAAGTGCACACAACGTATTATGAATCCTTAGATGTGATGTGCTATGTGCTAATAAAAACACATCTATGAAACTTGGATCTACAAAGTAAAGTGATAACATTTTTAGATTACTTTTTCCCCCCAAAGGTGGTCTCACTGCCAAATGTAGAACACGTTTAGTGAGGTTTTGTTGAAGTGACTTAGAATAAAGGATTCTTTTCTTACAGGTCGTTGGAGAAAGAGGAGTCTGACCTACCGCATCTACAACTACACACCTGACATGAAGAAGGCTGAGGTCAAGATGGCCATCAGTTCTGCCTTCAAGTACTGGAGTGATGTGGCTGCTTTGAGTTTCAGAGAAGTCAGCTATGGCAGAGCAGACATAAAGATCTACTTCCATAGAAAAGATGGCTTCTGCTCTGTCCCATTCGATGGCCATGGTCAGTTTTCTATTAAAACATTCATATGTAGCTACTATTGGGCCTATTGTCCCCTAAAACACTAACTCAACTGTTTATTTGTACCAACTGCAGGTCATGTACTCGCCCATGCTGAGTCACCAGAATCTGGTATTGTCCATTTTGATGAGGATGAGTTCTGGACCGAGGGAACATATTATGGTACTAATCTGCGTATTGTGGCTGCACATGAAATTGGCCACGCCCTCGGCCTGGGCCACTCTCAGTTCAGAAGCGCTCTGATGGCTCCAATCTACACTGGTTACCGTGCCAACTTCAGGCTGCATACAGATGATATCAGAGGCATCCAGGTGTTATACGGTGAGTGTATCAAGAAGGCTGTCATTTTGGTATTGACTTTATTGTATCGGTATTTGTGAACTTGACCAGACACTTCATGTGATTGCATGACTTTAGATTTACTGTTTTTTATGTCAAAATAAGGAGAGCGTACATTCATCTTAACTTCTCTGTTTTGTAGGCAAACGTATCACCAGCCCTTTAGCCAGTCCAACACCCCCAGACAGTCTGGTTTCCATAGAAACCAGCCATGACACTGAGAACATCCCTAACCCCTGTACTGCCACACTGGATGCCATCATGTTAGGTATGTTACAGACTAGCTGTTGCTAGATAATATTACCACCTGTGTGCATTGCATCCTGGATTTACAGGAAATAGACAAAGTAATGTAAACTTAAATTAGCAGCATTTATTAGCCACAATAAAGTTTAGAAAATGTTGTCTTTTTGATCTGTAATCTTTTTTAAAGGAACATGAGTTCCATCATTCAAAACAAGCTACATTAGTTCAATTGGGAATAATAATTTGTTGACTTTAAGTACATTTTCATGACAGGTTTACATTATTTGGTCTATGACTGTGATGATATTAATCTTTCTACATCAGAATATAAACACTTTTGCTGTACCATCATATCAAGACATTTGTAGCACAACAGCAGGATCAAAAAGTGTGTTACAAAGACGTTAGTACCTCACTGTATGTTTAATCAGGTCCATGGAGGAAAACCTTTGCTTTCAGTGGTGATTATGTCTGGACGATCTCTGATCTGGGACACAACACACCAATAAAGATTGACAGGCTGTGGAGGGCCCTCCCTGGAAACCTAAGTGCTGCTGTGCACTCTCAAAGATCCAACAAGACATACTTTTTTAAAGGTACCGTTGTCCTGTATACTTAAGTGTGTTATTATTCTTCTGTTGCTGTGAGTACAGAATTTAAACGTGTGAATATTTATACTGTTTCTGGTCACAGGCGATAAAGTGTGGAGGTATACCATGTTTGTGCTGGACTACGGCTACCCCAAACAGGTCAAACGGATCCCTCCTAATATTGATGCAGCCGTGTACCTGGAGAAGAACAAGAAGCTGGTCTTTATCAAGGTATCAAAACATGAGCAGCATTTAAACATGTAAGTGCATCCTCTTTTATCTTGCAGAAATCCTCAGTTTGTATCTCTTTGCTGTCTGCCTGTGTAGGGTTCAGAACACTGGCAGTGGGATGAGCTGACACACTCAGACTTAAGTTTCTACCCCAAACCGCTCTCTATGCTTTTCACCGGAGTTCCGTCCAGTCCAGATGCAGCTTTCACCTGGACCAACGGCAAGATCTTTTTCTTTAAGGGAGATGAGTACTGGCGTGTGAATGAGCTGCTGAGGGTCGACAGAGGATACCCACTGAGCAAGAAGGAGCGCTGGATGCGATGCTAGGGTTCCACCATCAGGGGGCAGCATGTATAAGAGGTCCACAGCAGGGGTGCTGGTTCTACTCCAGAGGCATTGACAACAGACAACCTCAATAGCAGTGATTGATTGTGAATTGTCATCTAATACGTAAAAACAAAACTGCTTGGGAACTGATTGTATTTCACTGGATCTGATTTTAACCAAGCTACAGCCTCCACGGCAAGCTTTTTTAGGCTTACTCTTTGAGCACAAAAATGTTTGTGAAAATTATGTAAGCTTTTGCATGATCTCAGGGAGAAACCAAGGGAGGCAATATGTTTTGTCTCCAACATGTGTTGGATTATGTGTTAATTCTTTCAGTAAGATGTAATGTGACGATGGGAGTGTGCACTTTCTGTTCAACCAATTATGCGACTTTTAAAAGTATGTTTAGTGCTCTTAAATGTCACATAACACTTCCATTATCGCATGAATCACACTGGTCTGTCAGAAATCATGTGACATAGATAAAATGTAACATTTTCTACAATTAAACAAGACACTGCTGTAAAAAAAAATAAAAAGAATTCTGTATGCAGTTACCTGTCACCAATACAATAGAAGGATAGAAAAATATTTAACATTCATTATGATGAAAGGCAAGTCTGTTCAGCATTGTCTGCAAAGAAACTTTGGAGGCGCCATGGCAACCCCAACCAGTTGCAGAGTAGGAAATCCTCCCCATGACCTCTTTATTGCCCATGAAAAATCTGATGAGTAATGCTGCCAGTGTTGCTAAGAGCCCAAAGAGACAAACAGTGTGATTTATCTCAATCACTGGTTTTGTATCAAACACATTTATTTATCTTTGACATTTCTATCAACAGATATGTACACATTCAGGCAACAAGTGTATTGTCCCTGAAAAATTCAAACAGAATGGATAATTATTTAAAAATCTACAAATTAACAACAAACATGCTTTGTTTTTTTCCTTTTTTCAACCCTACCATGTACTTGGTCATTATATAAATTATATTATAAAACGTATACACCACACACATACACAACAGTCTAAATTCTTCACCTACTGTATTTTGTCAGGAAATACAAACCATTTTTGCCCCATTTAGTATTGGCTTCACTTTTTTATACTCCATGTATCTGCATGCATTATTTTACTTTCTCACCCAACTTTGTCTAAAAAAAAAAAGTAATTTTAATGATAAACTTTCACAAATTCTACAAGCGCACAATTAAACAGGTAAGACAGGTAATAACACAACACTTTATGGCAATGACTAACTTTTTTAAGTACAGTACATGTAATGTCAAACAAATTGCTTTGTCATATTCACTACTAAAACAGAAATACATCAGGTTTTGAGGCTCGTGCATGCTGTTTATGTATTTAATACATGAGAGGAAATGGAGGATCTTACTTTGTTTGTATCTGTTTTAAGTGTTTCTCTGAGAAACACAGTGGTTGCAGTGGTTATATTATAGCTTTCACCAAACCGGTGACACTTCTTTCATCACCCCAAAAAGCAGCATTCTCTTTCACTGAACACCCAGGACTGACACAAGTCCTTGCTCCAAATCAAAGAGCAAAATAAATCCTTAGCTGAAGGGAGCAGTTTTTTAACTCTACGACTTAGGAACAACGTTAGGAAGACACATTTGGAGAACCAGAGAGCACTAAGTAGTCCCTTATCTCTGTTTTGCTCAGACCCTGACGACTGGGGTTGTAGCTGTTAGGGGCGCAGTGGACCCGGTGTCAAAGTCCAAATCGATCATGGTGTGGTTGGCAGTGCCCAGGCTGCTAAGGGAAGTGCCTGTACCCATCTGTCTGTCCCGCAGACTTTGCAGGTAGCTCTAAGAAGAAGAACACAGGGAGCCATCAGTGAGCTACACAAAAATGGTGGAATCAACTTGACGCAGATTTTACGGCATCAGTTATTCTTACTGGTAAGATATAACTGATGCCATAAAAACACAATAATCAGTATCTACAGCACACGCCATGTTGGGTGACACTGACCGGTGCCAGTAGATCCCCAGCGTAACGTTTCACTGGGGTGGGTTTACGGCGGTACGTGCCTTCCTGCCCACCTGCCTGCTGTCGCTTCTTGGCGTCCTTCTCTCGAATCCGCATCAGCTGGACTCTCTTCTGTCTCCGGCTGATAACGACTACAAGGAGAAGGGGTAATGATGAATGACACGTTATATTTAGAAGAGGACAACTTCAGCCTTTTATTTTGATTGCCATTGTTTGATTCAAACATTTGACATGATGTTATACCACCTTCTCTTTTTGTTGAATTTATCAGGGTTGAAAACTAATGTTGACGATTTTGTTTATCATTTTCAATGTTTGTACTCTTCAATGTGGTTTGTGTCTTAACAATAAATTAAGATTGTTGCTCATTTTTTATATTATCATTATCATACTAATTGCTAGTGGAGACAAAAATGTAAATATAAAAAAAATTCAAATCACATGTTTTTGCTGAACATGTCACTGTGTGGGATGCTCTTGTAACAAAAATGAACAAAGGGTCAGGTGTAGAATAAATCCTTGTCTCTGATTGGCTGTTTTTGTGATAGCTTGAGTCACCTTTAAATGTTACTCCTACACTAGAATCAAGACAACTTTAGTACTCCTCTGTCTCCTCTGTTCTTAAGTGTAGTTTCCAAAAGTTAGATGAATACGGGTCCTGACACACTCGAACAGCAAACCTCAAAGGGTCTTGAAACTTCCTGCTTACCCTCAGTGTGTGAGAAGCTGTCATCTGTCAGTTTCCACTGGACCAGTACTCCTATGAGGCTGAGGGCGGGCCAGATGCCCAGAATGACCCAGCTGTACCAGCAGAGAGGGGGCCCAGGTGTGAGGCGCAAGCAATTATACACATGCGTGGCCAAAACCAGCATCTCCACAAAGTAATCAGCACACACTGTCATGATAGCTGCCCCGAACACAGCCGTGGAGAGCATGGTGAAGAGCTTTTGCCACTGCAGTGTCAGCACAGCAAACAGCATGCCCGTTCCCAGAAGTGTACCCAGTGGGACCCAGACTGTGGTTGGAGTGTAGAACTGGTGAGTGACCAGCAGGGCGGCAAGAGCCAGGAGAAGGCCAAGCAGCAGGCCAGTCATGAAGAGGCCGACGCTTCGCACCAGCATAGTAACCAGACCGCACAGCAGCCCGATACCGAGGCCGATACCTGCGCTGGCCTCCACGCTCAGCTGGGTGTCCAGTACGTGCTCCTTGTGACACAGCAGGAAAATAATGACGGCGCCAAACATCAGACCAGACAGGAACATGACAGCCTTGAAACAGCGGTAACCTAGGGGAGGAGAGACAAGAGAGATGTACAATGAGGAGACAGGAGATGGCAGGATCAGTGAAAAGCATTTTAAGCATGTAAGTAAACAAGATGCAAGCTCAGCAAAGTAACTCTGGACACAGATACAATAAGAATGTTTTTGTGTCAAAATTACAAAAGATGTTGACAAGAACCTGGTCAGTAACATCAAGTAGGCTAATAGCGCAGATGTATCTTTAACTTGATTTGATATATTAAAAGGCTGCACTATGGAGCAAGTTTACAGTTATGAGTGACATTTTGATGGTGTGTTATGTCATCCCAAAGAAATTCAGTTTCAGCTTCCTAGATGTCAAGGTCTGTGAGCCCACAGGGATCCTCACCAAAGAAGCAATAGATGATGCCAAACAGGCAACACATGGAGCAGATGACAGCAGGGATGACATCATACTTCCTCTCTATTTCCAAACTACAGGCGTTGAACTGGGCCGTGCCTGCCCCGGCCCCTTCAGAGCTCAGCCTGGTGGGCTCTGCCATTCTGGGTGAATGTGAGAGCCTAGAGTTTGGGACAAGGGTGGAACTTCTGGTGGCGTTATCTCAAGTCCATCTGAGCAGGTCTGGGGACTGTTGGGGGAGAAGAAATGTTAATGATTTACAGGAAAATAAAGAAAATGTGTGGTTTCCTGATCACACAGAAGACTTAAGTGCTCCAGGGGTAAATGTGAAGTGTGAAATATTCAGGTCAACTGTGACTTCTTCCGAGCTGCTCTGTATGTGCAGCTGCCATAGACTCAACACACAAAGCTATGCAACTCAGTGCAATCCTGTATGGCCAGGCATACACACAAGCAGCTCATTCACTCACTATAATCCATGTGCCAGGACCCCTGTTGATCACTGTACCCCCTGAATCAATAGGGTCATGATGAACTCTGACAGTTGTTAAGTGGTCAGTCATCTAAGAAGAGTAATTGGCTTTACTTTTTCAGATTTTAACACAATTAAGATCATTTAACTTTAACTGTCCTTTTAGAATTACATGGGAGGAGAAAACCAGCAAGCACTGTTTTCTGTAACTTTGGTTCCATGTTTAATTAGATTTTGTTTTAAAATGATTTTAGCCTTTACTTGGCCCCCTTGATTATTCAATACATACACACATACAGTTAACTGATAACTTTATGATGAACAACTAGTGGACACAGTAGCTATGTCCACAATCACTGCAGAGCAGCAGATGTACAATCCTGTGAAAATCATGCATCTCCTAATTGTTGACTTTTCATTAGCTATGAACAGCAATCATGTTTGCATCTCTGTGAAATTGTTTATTTTGCATAAGAAGTAGGAAAACATTTTTAGTTCTTAAAAGGTACGTGTAATCCTTCGATTTATCCAAAGGATTCATAAAACATCACCAAATGTTGGGAACTACAGGATGTTCCCTGGACAGCAATAAGCTTATACTAAAGTAGAGTCTAACAAAACATGAAGTCTACCTTTTTATCAAACTGAATGCCAAAACCTGCTTAAAACATAATTTTTGTATTTTTTCCCCTCATTTTACCTCCACTGACATTGTAATTTCTAGGACCAACTCGTGCTCTTGAAAATTTAATTATATATGATATTTAAGCTGGCAGGCCTGTAGAGAGCTGCAAAGGGCTTCAATGGGGCTACAAGCTTATGGGTGGACTACTTTTTTCTGAGGCTGCTGGCAGGCCTCCTGTATGATCTCACCAAAGCCGATATCCGATTACAGCTCACTCAAGTTTTCTACTTGAGACACACAGGAACAGTCACTCCTGCCTTTATTCTTTGCTTCTTGCCAGATCTTTCTCTTTCCCCCTTGTCTATCACTACTTCTCCTTCTTTATCTGGAACTTTCCCCACATTAAATCTATTTCATCTTTCACAATGATAGCCATTATTTGTTTTGCCTCTTAGACACAAAGGCTGTGTAAGTTGTATGTCCTGGCTATGAATTACTTTACATGGAAAAAATGACAGCCCATTGGAAAGTTTTCTTTTCTTCTTTAGTCACTCGCAGTTTCTTTAAGAACCTATCCCTCTTTCTGCTTTCCATCAGTAACAACTACAATGTCTTAGTTCTTCGCTGAAAGTGAAAGACAACATTTAGGGGAAATAAGTCCAATATATATTGTCTGGAGACTATGGTTGGATGTAGGTTACATTGTATAGTATAGTATATTAAAACTTTGAATAAATGTGCAAATAGCAGAAATTGAGATATGTACATTATTTATGTAAAATTATTTGATGTGGGTGCAGTAATGTTGTTTTAAATACACAGGTCTAATAAACATACCACAAACTGCAATGGCTATAGATTTATCATCTTCAATACTCAAACTTAATTTCTTTGCTTATAAAATTAAAGGGTTACCGCTAAACCTTCAGACACTCAGGTTAAACTCTTTATTGTTGTGTACGTTTTGTGAAAAAATTGGCTTCCCTTGCACCATAAACAAGGACCTCAGCCCCCTGTGACCCTGAACAGGATAAGAGGTTAGAAAATGGATTGACTGACACAGGCTGCTCATTGCTATGGGGCTTTTGTCTCACTCTTTGGTCTCGTTACTGTGATCTGCTTCTCCATGCGAGTGTGGATTCAGTTATATAAGAAAAAGAGGAGTTATAATGTGGAAATGTCAATATGTACTTACAAAAATGTATTTATGTTTTAAAAATAAACAAAGAAACCAGTAGATATAGTTTACTTCTGACTGATTGCGGTTGGTTTTCCCCAGAGCATTTTGCCCTAGCTGGTCTTTGTCCAATATGACATGAATGCAGCATAACACCACCTGTTTGGTTTGGATATGAAACACCTGCACCAGCCAGTTTCCTGGCTTGTAGTTTTTTATTTGTAGAGTTTTTGGAGACTGACTCCACTCTAAAGCTTTACCTTGTGTACCTGCTCTGTGACCTTTTGCTGTTTGCTTTTTCTTGTGAGAAATTTGAAACTTAAATAAAAATGAGTGAC
Organism: Etheostoma perlongum; assembly: GCA_026937815.1. Classification (NCBI taxonomy): domain Eukaryota; kingdom Metazoa; phylum Chordata; class Actinopteri; order Perciformes; family Percidae; genus Etheostoma; species Etheostoma perlongum. The sequence goes on along the minus strand of CM049374.1, from coordinate 4,869,557 downwards.
TAAGGTGATAAAAATAAAGATTTTATGTTTCATGTCCTTAACATTCAGCATGTCAAATTTGAATACACATGTGTACAAAAATGTAATAAAATAAGTCCAGTCTCCTCCTTTTTTACCACATATCATATTTGGTTAGAGTTAAATCTTACATTGCTTTGGTGTATCATTAACACTGGCACTATGTGTGAATAAGTTAATATTTCAGCAGCATTTTAACAGTGATTTATTTTAATTCTACACGCACACTCAAGTCTGGCATCTGCCTCATGCTATCCCTCTGTGGGTCACAATGGTGTCCTATGTCTAGCAGGCTTGGAAGTCCTTGCTGCTGTGGGAAAATAGAGCCATTATGGAGCAAAACAAAGACTCTGAGGCCCATGCTGTGACCTCTAGTGGCACTCAGAGGAAACCATGCACAGAAAAGGAGACCACATAAATGACTAAGAGCACCAAGGAGACTGGTAGATCCAGAGTGTTTGCTGGAAGTATTTGCCTTCAGAGGGCTAGTAAGTGATGGAAGGAGTGGGTCCTAACTAGAAACAGAACTGAATCTGTCTAAATGACTGAGCTCTCTGGAGGCCCCAAAACCTCCCAATGCTTCATTCTAGCTGAATTTTCTACAAGCTAAAGTCACATGGCAACTAATTCAATATAAGTCCACAAAGCTGTCTACAGCAACGCTAGCAGCTCTGTGAGGCTGTACCTAATACATCATGGGCTGTATTTCCTTAGCTGTAGCTAGATGCTAACAACCTCATGCTACATGCTTATATTTTAAAAGTAATATTTACCAGGTTCATCATTTAGGTTTAGCATCTTAGCATGCTAAAATGTGGTAGTTAGCACTAAACAAAGTACAGCTGAGGTGGCTGGGTCATTTGCCTTTCAGGATTATAGTCACACAGCAAAGGATAAGACAATGTTCAAATTTACACCTGATTATAGTGCTGGATTGAAAGTCAGAGGTAGGTGGGAACTGTGCATTAACATACAATAAGCATCAGCTGCAGAGGAGCCATTAGAATATTACGTTGCTATTGAAACAAGAACTTGTGAAGAAGTATACTCCCCTTGAACAAACACTGCAGGGGGCTACGTAGCGCAGATTCGAGTGGTCAGCTGCTGAGGAACAGGCAGGGCTGACAAGAAGTTCCCCACATAGTTAATATGGGTGTGTTTAATGAAGGGGTGGGGGTGTGTGATCACAGCCAAGGATTCTGCTCCAACTTGATGGCCAGGGCCAGCTGAGAAGATGAAAACTTGCCCTGGCTGTTTGACAACTTCACTTGGAAGATTCGGAAGAATGTGAGACTGTGCTCTGCAGTTAAAAAGCAATAAATCCTGCCACCTTCAGCTGAACAACCCAACCAGCTGAAAGAGTGATCAAATCTGGAACCAATGGGAATACAGCCAAGCGTCACACTGGGGGTTATTAAAATGGATGCCATATTGTGCTAAGTTAAAACAAGGATACATTTATGCTCATCATTACAACAACCTCTGGCTTCACTCTGGATCATATTGAGGAAGACGTCATATGGGCTGCTATTGAGCTTCCTGTCTCTCCATAGCAGGAAGCTCAAGACCAGATGAGGAAGTGGAACATCAGCTTTCAGCAGGAACTGACCCTAGTGTTTGTGATACGGAGCAGACAGGAACAAAAAGTTGCATCATCATCACTCAGAAACATCACTTCAACACTGCACACTAAGAATCTGGGACTGGGAAACTTGATGCAGCTACCTAGGACTCTGCACTGCTACGAAAGTTAGCATTGTCAACACAAACAACTAGACCTGAGCAATTTGGCTTTTCTAAGGAAACGGAAGGAAAGGCAACCTTGCAATGATGAAAACAAACTTCTAATCTGTCTGGCTCGCAGGCTAATCTACATATAACACCTGCCATTGTGTCTCTGTTTATGTGATTGAAGTACTTCAGCACGGATTTTGTGCTTGTTGTGCTGTAATGACTTGGAAAATTAACAAAGAACCACATTATAGTCAGTTACACGTTGTTTTTTTAATAGATACAGTAGTGATATACTCTCCGTCTAACGCCATGTCGCCAAAATGATGCACTGATCATGAATCATCAGCTGTGTTTTAAAAGCTCTGGTGTGCCTTTGCGCACACTACATCAATCAATCAATACTTTATAACAAACTCAGGATCCAAATAAAAGACAAAACATTACATAAATAAATTACGTACAAAAGCACAATACATGGTTAAAAGAATAAAAAATCAGCGTCCTACAAAGAGACAACTATACCAATGTCTTCACAGGTGGGATTGGTAGTATGAAGTACTAAACTTCATGTTGGATAAGCCCAAAATGATTCTATTTTCATTAAAGTCATTAATCCAGCTAATACGGCAAATACAAATACATAAGTCTTACAATTATTGACTCCCGCAGTCACAAAATCGAGATCACACAATCTCGGTCGCTTCAGTAATATGTCATATCACCCATGGGTTACTTTTGCATGCGTAATACTCATATGGACATGGTCTTTAACAACCCCAGTGCATCCCAGTTGCATTGTGGGTGCATTCACAACTGTATTAATGTATTACATTATTAAGAATCCCATATTAGCGCCAATTGTGATCAGGAATGATGTGAACAGGGCCTATAATCTGGGATGTATCCTTCATTAAATTTCATATTTAGGTCTGTCTTGTGACCCACATGTCACAATCTCACTGACAGTTGTAGGACCTAAACTTAAATTTCTTAAACTTAAGTCTCCTATTTCCGAATAAAGATAAAATTTATAATTCTCACTGCCAAATAGTTTGCCTTCTGGCCATGGACCCCAATAATGGTCACTTGTGGCAAATAGTCATTAGTAGTATACAATTTATCCCCCCCCCCTCATAATCTCTCAATCTCATGCCTGACTTAAGTCTAAACAATAGAGGGCTTTCAACTTCAAAATGCAGAGAGCTACTTATAGGGAGGCATGAGAAAAAGATGAAAAACACAAAGAGTAGCCTTTTGAGGAGTCACATGTCGATGGTCCAAGCGTGTGTACTGTACATCAGAAATACCCATGGTCGTTAACATAGTAAGAACTAATATTCACACAAGTAAACACTCTATGCTGCAGTACGTTGGGGTTGTGATCCAGCAGTAGAGGATGGAGTGTACACTGTGTGCAGCAAGGAGGGGCAGTTCCATTACGCTCGATTACGGTTTGTGGTAGAGAGCAGCATTTAGTAGGCAGTGCGGTGGAGTCTGATGTCCATATGTTAGTAAGAGCATGACAGTGTGGCACTCTGTATGAGATAATATATGCTGCTGATGAAATGTCCAGAACTGTTCTGTGGTGAAGCTTGGGAAATGTTAGTGGGGGTAATAATTATTATAGTGTATAATATATTCAGATGATATTTAGCTTGTATCAAAATGTTTTTATTTCTTTTCATATGGAGTTGGTGTACAATACAATAAAAACAAGTTGCTTTGCCAAAGTCAAATAAAATAAGCCACTGATTGAGTTGTAGTTGTAGTAAATTAGGTTGGCTGTAGTGGCAGAAAGAGGAGTCAGAACATGGTAGCTGTTCAGACCTCAGTGCAGTGCCTATATACTGAATGTCTGCAGCATTTCCACTCCATCTCTATCATTTAGAGCCGCCATTTAACCCTCTTTGTCAAATTCCAGCCAACAATAATTGTACCTCCTACAGCGATCTCACGAGCCTAAAATACCACGTCTTTTAATTTCCAAGCCAACTTGACACACCTCTCATGTCATAACTACAACCAGTGTTTAAAGTGCTATAAGTAGCATATGGATGGATGTTTCAAAATGACTGGTATCAGTTTTTATGTGGTCTTTATGTAACAATGGGGTTTTTCTTGCACCCAGGAGTCTCCAAATCCTTCCATCTCTGATTGTAACTACAAACTCAGTTACTGCTCAGCCATGTTCTTCTTTCAGTCAAGTTTTTGCTATTTAAGAAGTAACACAGAAAGACAGGATCAGCTGCATTTGAACATGAAAGCAATTAAACTCATCGTTGGGTAATTTAAAAGTGTAGTGATTTTGCTACCTTTCACTACATTAAAAGTACTACATTAAAAACAAGACATAAAACATTTAATGATACACTTGAGAAAGTCCCAAGTACAAAGCACAGCCATCTCCAAATTAGATCAACAACAACGAGTCTTGTACAGATTATACAGCCCAGCTCTTCCTTAACACTGCTCTTATTCCTCCTCAGTACATTTGTGTGCAGTGTTTATGGACAGATGTAGGGGGCCTGAGCATGAAAGAGCTGGGGTGGTGACCCAACAATTTCTCAGCAATGTCACTGTTAAACCGCATTTGTGATGGCTTTGATCTTAATTAAAGTCAATATGTCCCGACCTAACACACAACAACAATAACATCAGAGGAGAAGCTGAGTATATGATTCTGTCATTGATTACTATTGCATACATGTATTAAATACACTATATAACACTACTGACAGCATGTCTAGATTGTATTTCAAAGTAACCAAATAAAGCAATGAAGTTCATCTTTTTCAGCTGGTACAGCTGAAAGTAAATTCCCCAAATTGCTTATAAGGCTCTAAGACAGCTTTAGCCAAAGTAATTTGTGCTATAATATAAACTAAAAAGTAATTTTATTTTACTTAATGCTACAAAATATAGTTAACCAAAACTACCTTCTCAGAACTGCAAATATAGATTCCAATACCTTAATTAGAGTGGTAAACTTTAGCCTATGGCCCTGTTGTCTTTAGAGAAAAAAAGACTGCTTGTGTTAAGAAAGCAGATCCAAAAACAGTAATTACCCAAACTTCTACTTAAAGCTTGTTCTCATAAAATGGGAATCCCTGCTTTGCTGTGTGTCAGCTGCTCTTCCTGTGAACTCTTCCCAACAACACTCTCGTGAAAGTTGCATACAGTATTTACAATAAAGTTGGTTAATTCCTTGACGATAAGTCAGCATATTCTAATAACAAAGACAAGAACTTGCACCCACGCTAATTAAAAGGCACTATGCAAAACATGTGCAGTAAGTTTCTCAACCCTGATTCTTCTTGGCTCCTTTCCTGTCTTCTCTCTTTTCCCAAAGCAGGGTAGGGCTTCCTCTTTGCCTTTTCAAAGTGGCAAAACCATCTGGTGCAGGCTGACAGAGTAGGTCAAGTAGATGTGGGTACTGAGGGGGTGTAACTACAGACTGCACTCGGCAGGAAAGACAGGACCTGTGGGCTGTCATACCACGGCACAAAAACCAAAGAGGCAATCCCACCCTGGATCACACAGCAGAACTGCAGGGCCAAGGCTTCTTGCACACACTACATGGGGCATAAAGGGACCTGACATGTTTGCCTTACAAGATGAAGGATGTTTCCATTGAGTCTCCATTGCATATGTTTATGCAAAGCCACTATGGATTTATTACTTGATTATTTTTTATTATTATTATTTTACTACACTACAAAATAAAGTAACACAAGTTATGTTTCTTAGATTTGAAGTGTTCATTGTTTGTCAATCTGTTACACATACCATATAACTGGTTTCCAATTAAACAAAACAGTATTCATTTTTTGTAAAGAACTGCAGGCCACTTGCCATCTTCCACAAGCACAACTTTCACATAATTAACTAAAAACCTAAACTTGTTAGCCAGTCCTCTTTAAATCACAGCACTGGGGTTTGTTGTCTAAATGTTTGGTTTAGTGCACACAAATAAAGCCTTTATAATCCTGGATCATTATCTCGTTGTAATCAACGGCTAAAAGGATCAATTGCATGATGTGAATCAAGTGTAAAATGTTTAAAAAGGGGAGCAGCCATGAAGGCAGCACGTAAACCCGGCCGGTTATTACAAACATGTCCAGCTGTAGGGTTGGGTAACGTAGGTTAACTGATCAGTCTGGATCTGAGGTGGAATCCCTACAATCAATCTGAGTTAACTGAATGCATATGCCCACTGGCAGAGAACTAACAAACAAATACATCTCGGGGTTAAGTACACAAAAGATGAGTTTTCCTTCAGTAAAAGCAATTTTAAAAACTTACCGATGCCTGTATGTTCGGCAGCAAGGTTAACTTCTCCTTGACAATCCGGCCTGTCAAACGGAAAAAACACCAACCACCATTCACTATCAAAAAGCGGCAGTAGAGTATAGCAGGGAAAAACAGTTTTTGTTGTTGTTGCCTAAATTCTTTTTAAACTCACAGGCTGCACTACACCGCCAGCAACGGCATGGTTTTTTCCTATCCCAGCCTCATGCAAATCTTTTAAAACGCAAACCTAGCTGTGACCACAGATGTGAGGAGGCTGGTTTCCATTCTCCGCGGTTCCTCAGTCAGTCACCCAACTTTGTATCTAAATTAACCGTTGAAGTTCCCGTTGGAGACTCCACACCAAACTACTTCAAGTCCACCTCCTCCCTCTGGAAAATCTTAACCATCCTCCCTCACACACCTCCCCTCTTCTTTTCTCGCAGTTGAAGTAAACGGCACTTAAAAAAACAAAGAAGAAAAAGGTTTTCCCTCCGAGGCAATCCCCCTCCCTATCTCCATCCAGCGTCGTCAGTTGGGCCGTTGAAGCCCGGAGGGAAAGGGGGGGCTCAAAATCAAATGACAACAGCTAGCTAACCTTAATTGGCCCACACCAGCGAATCTACAGCTGTTTTCATTAAGTATAGTTTAAGCAGGGTTCTTCAACGTTTTTTTTTAAGCCAAGGGCCCCTTAACTGAAAGAGAGTCGGATCAAGGACCCCCTACATACTGTATATTGTATAAAATAAAGTTGCATTTTTAATCTGGTCCTACAATCACTTTTAGATACATTTTTGCATAGAATACTAAACTATTCAGATAATATGTTGCCATGACTATGACCAAACCAAACAGACGAACACAGAGTGGCACAGTGCTTTTAGAGGCGCATTCAAAAGACAAATAACGCTAAAGGTGGATAAGGTGGGACAGTGACAAAAGCAGTAGGGTAATACAGGCAAATCGCGGGAGTTTGTATGCTTTAACTTTAGCATAGTTGTGTGCAAAATACTGTAATGGCCGCCTTTGTGCTCTGTGCTGAAGCACTGCAAAGGCTCATGGGACTGTGTTCTGAACGGGTCCTGTCTTTGTCAAAGTAATTATGTTGTAATGATGATCTGTGTCATGTTCATGTTTTGGGTGTGCATTTATGTTACCTGGGTTTTAGTGTTGTGGGGTTGATTTACTGTGTTCAGGTTTATCTACATGTATTAGTTTAACCATGACCGAGACTTGGGTGGGGATTACTCCGTTCTGTAAACGTAATAAGCAAATCAATCTGCAAGTTATCACGATATGGTGCCAAGGGTACTTACCTGTCTATGGCTGCTGGATGGGGTATTTGGGTGGTATATTTCCTGCCACCCCTGGGTGTCTTCAGAGTTATAGCTAATAAGTCTGTAATTTTCTGACTATTAACAAAAATAATTGAATACACAGGATATACATTCACATTCTTCAACCTGACAACCTAAACGTGTTCTTAATTAATGGCTCATTACTGACCTATAACACAATAGTAATTTAACCTTTAATACATTACAATTTTAAACCTTTTTAAAGGCTGTCTTTTTTAGGAAGTGGTACAGACATGATAAATACAGACAGGTTGTACATCTTACAGGATATCACATTCTCTTCCCCTTTTTGTATTCACACATTCACTGAAAAGGTTATGAATTTTCTGTTTAGAGAGTAACAACACTGGACTGTGTTGGTACATTCAGAGGGAATGAGCTACAACTGTGCTGTAGACTGTAGGAGCACTTTGTTCACACCATAGGATCTACCAGAGAGGGGAGGGGTGGTTGTGTATGTGTTTTTATTTATTTATTTATAGTCACGCCCATTGACTTCATGACTACCACATTAACAGTCCAGCAACTACAGCCACAGGTGTTCATTGTTTACCAGGTGCAGAGTGTTCACAGTAGGCAACATTTACATCTGTAGATCATTGTATGATCAGTCAGGTTTGACTGGACTGAGTCCATCATAAACATGACAGATTATTACTTTGACATGGCTTGTATCTGTCTTGTGTTGCGACATGAAGCTGAGTTAAATACGAGCAAGGTCTGGGGAAAAACATTATGTGACAAACAAATCAGGTAGTTTTTCCTCCCCCAACCCCTCCCAGCTAAACAGACAAGTACATTTCCCTGATAATTTACTTAAATTAGACTGTGCCCCAAGGTGACATACAGCAGGAGAATCACTAAAGACCTTCTACAACTTTAACTTTAACAATGACCCATTTGTGGATAAGCAGCAACAATAGTCTGCGGCTAGGTATCTATGAGGTTTGGTTATGCTTAAAATAGGTTTTCTTAGGCATATTTTCAACCTAGGTAATATTTTTGAAGTGATAGTAAAGAGGTAATTGCTGAGGAAAATGTTACAACTTAAACACTCAAGAGTGATTTCTGTAACATTCTGCAGTTTTTATTTGAAAAATCTGGTGTTATTTTTCACCAAGAAAAGCACGGCTTTTGTTTACTGAAAGTTTGCATGATTTAATGACTGTATAATGCATCTGTTGCAAACATGTATGCAATGCAGCGTCCAGGCTTTTATATTCTGGTTACAAAACAATGAGTCATCCCTGTATATTCAATACACAAACTGTCCAAACCTGTTTTTTTAAACACATGGAGACATATTGAGACAGTTCTCTATGCAAAGGAAGTGATGTACCTTTAATCTTTTGTTTTATAAACTACACCAAGCAACCATTGTGCTCACATGCTTACCACATGGTCTGTGGATTCTCAGGTCTGCTTGTGGCTCTGTTGCCCGGGGGGCAGAGCAGATGATGTGACAGGAAGTTACTAACATGGTCCAGATGTGGGGACAAGAGCCCACCTCCGACACAGCTGCAAAATGTGGACTACAGGCAGCGACTCCCTGCATACGCATGATCCCTGTGTTGAAGAAAACTCAAACGCATTTGTTTGTGTTATATTTGGAGAAGTTTAATACAAATATTGACAGACTGAAATTTTAATCTGTTCCCAATTTCATTAAGCCTGTCCTCCCTCACTGTACACAGAGGTACAATACTAATTAAAGTTTTGTTCAAAAATTCAATGTTTGGGGGTATACAATTTAGTCAAGCGTACAAATTAGATATTCTACATACAGGTATTCAAATAATTCTTTAAATAATTTACAGAGGCAATAGTTCAACATATGAGTGCCCTCTAGTGTTTCAAATGATGCAATGCAACAAAGTGACAAAAGCTGCAAGTGAGCCAATATTTTGACAAGAGTGCTTTTATTGAGTAGAAATTAATTTTACTCTAAAACCCAAAGCATTGGAAATGACCAACAAGTACAAATGCAGCTGCAATTTTATCAAACAGTGATAAACTACATAAAGGCACCAATCAAGCTTACTAAGGAGATGTCCAAATGAAATTGCTTAATATGATCTATGTATCCACAGGGGCCGGTCTAAGGGCCTGCTTCTTTGGATTGTTTGCTATTCCATTAATAGAGTTTCCACTGGCTGAACAACAGACCTCCAGAGGCTGTAACCCCCCTGAGCAAAGAGAGGGCCTTTTATGTCTCCCCTGTCTGCAGTTTTTACAGTCCATTAAAGAAAGTCACTAATCCTCATCGTCCTCTTCATCAATTAAGACCATCTTCCGCCGACGCTTCACAGGAGCAGAGATATCCTCGGTGTCTGAATCTGCATCAACACTGGTTTGCATATCCATTGCAGTGGTGGAGTCATCCTCTGCAAAGACAGTAATGTGTGAGCCTAAATGTTGCAGTTTAGTCATGATTACACACCACTGTTGTCGGAGGCCTGTTATTGGTGCTAGATTGCTGTAGCACAGATGTTAAGCTTAGCATGAACTAAGGAGTGAAAACATACTTTTTAACCTTTAGTTTTGGATGCCCAGTTATAATTCAATTAACATATTGAAACAATAATCTCTCACTCACACACACACACACACACACACACACACACACACACACGCACACACACACTAAAAAAAACCATTGGAATACCATTCTCCTCATCGTCATCATTGTCCAACACTCTGGTTCTTTTAGTTAAGATCGTCTCCTGGGACCTGATGTGAAAAGGAATAGACTGAGAATTAAGTTTTGTTCAGAATTAAAAATAGACATTTCTCAGCTGTGGTTTGGCTTAACTGATTTACAAAAAAACATTGAATGAGTCACCTTTCAACGTCTGTATCCTCAGCAGGAGTGAAATCTGACACAGGCGCTAAATACAACAAAAAAGTTGGAATAACATGAACAAAGTCATCTCAATCCTTAACTCATCTTTGATTAGCAGTAGATGAAAGCATGCAGTGTCCCCTCGGTATTGCTGGCGGTGTAGTGCATGTCGCTTCCAAGGCATTTGAACTGGCATACCGGAGGAATCTTATCTTATCTAAAAGTATCTTATTTATTTTTTTTTTTACCTGGATATGTTTCTGATTTTTAAGTTTCTAATATCCACCATTTTGAGATGCAAAACAAAAGTGAAACAATTCATCACAATTGTAGTGCTGCTTCTAAAGTTGTGGGCTAAAACACTTGATTGTGAGAACGTTGCCATTGCAAAGTGGATGCAGTAGATTTCTGTTATATTCTAAGGAAATTGAAGCATAAACATTTCCTTTTTCCATTTATAAATATGTAATACCACATTCATGGCACATTCATTAGCCAAAGCAGGCTATTATAGTAGCCATGTAACTTAACACTTACTAAGTGACAGAGCTGTAATTAACCGCTGTCATATGAAACAAGGCGCAGAATCTAAAGCACCCACACATACCTGTATGCTCCAATGAGTGGTGTTTCCTCTTGCGTGTGAGCAGCAGGGCTCTCTGAACCTGAGCTCTCTGTTCCCCTGAGACCTCCTCCGTCTCCTGGGATTCTCCAGTTGGACTTGTGGAGCCGTCTTGCTCCTCGCCTCCTTTAGGTTCCTCCTCTCTTGGACTGAGAGCAGCAGCTGCACTCCGGAGCTGGGATACACTGATCTTTGCTGAAATCCTCCAAAAGGTCTCCTAGTTACCGAACAGTAAAAAAAAAAATGCTCTAATTACTTTGTAATATAATATAAACTATCAGCTGTATAGTATTTTTCACATTAGGTATTTTCTTTTTTCAATTAAAATGTTTTTTCAATGTTATTTTGCAAATCAAACTGAGGAACTCCAACACAGTCTCTAGAATGAGGTAAAATTACTCATTTGATATTAAAACAACACAGAAAAGCCACACCTGTTCATTTGCAGGTGCTCGAATTCCCAGTTTGCGCAGCAGTCTCAGAAAGCTCTTGTTGTCCATGGCTTCTTCATTTGCCTCTGTCAGAGGAACAAGTGGAACATCCTGGGAGAAACCTTGTGAATAACCACAACAATTTCATTAACAGGCCAAAGAGCACATAGGTTTTCTTGCACATACTGTAACTTCCCTGAGAGCTAAAACAACTTTCAATAGAGTGAAGCAGGGTCCTAACACCTGGTAATGAGTTAGTATTTTTGCACTTCTGTTTCCCTCATTTCAAAGTCAAAGTTTTTTTTTCTAATTTGTTTTTTTTGGTTAGACTCCTGATATAAGGTCTGTGGCCAACACAAGCCTAAGAGATTTTTACTTTTTATTCTATAACATAAAATCCGTAAATACCCCACTTGCGAACTTGGAAATCTTAAAAAGGCAGGTGCTGATAGTTGTAACCAGGGTGTGGTTCCTTCAAAGTCTAACATGAACCTTTTTACTTTCTAGTATCATCAACGTTTGTTTGCAACAGAGCTTGTTTTATGTTATGATCCAATATCAAAAGGGTCCCCAATCCCACTGATTTTGTTGGGCAATGCAAACTTCCAGGTCAGCTACAAAAATACTTCATCCCTGCAACACTCTATAGAATATATACATAACATGCAGAATGGGTAGTTGTTGTTTTTTTTGGGACAGTTGCACTTACCATCATTTTTACGGTCATCTGCTGTTCTGTTTAGACACTTCTGTAACCACAACAATGATTCAGACATGCCTGTAAAAAAACAACAGTATGAAACTAATCCCAAAAGTACACAATGGAAGAATAATTTATTCCTGTAGTCTTAAAAGGTTTACTAAACAAGGACTTAACAAACATTATCACATTAACTATAGTCAGTAAGTAAGTAAACTTTATTTATATAGCACACACACCTTCACAGACAAGAGGGGTCACAAAGTGCTTTACAGTAAAAACAAATTAAAAAAAGCAACATATAAAATACTAAACCATACTGCTAGTTAAAAGCTTGTCTAAAAAGATGTGTCTTCAGGTATTTTATATACAGCCAACTAAAGAAAGCACATAGGGCCTTTGCCTCACCTTCCTGTTGTAGAGCATACACCATGGTGCCTACATCAGGTCTCCTCTCCACTGTGGAGTGCAGGCTTCGGCTACTCTTTCCTCCATTTTGTGACGTTTCCCTTTCTTGCTCTTCATCTTCCTCCATCTCTTCAGACTCATCATCTTCCTCATCTCGGTCGCCAGGATCATCTGTTAACCCTTGTGTTAGTCCTTCTAGGAACTCTTCTTCCGTCTGCGGCAGAGAAAGAGGGAACTTTTGTGTATAGAAACACCATTTCTTAAACTATAACTTCTTATACATGTAATTCTTTTAGGATGTATATTTATTTTTGTATTGTCCCCCCCCCCGTCTTAATCGGGTTCATAGTCTTATTGTAAAAGATAGGAAGTACATCTGAAATAACTTTACCATTTGTTTTCCAGAGCTTGTCCCTTTAGTGCTGCGACTCCTCTTCTTATAAAGCTCTCGTCTCTCGGACACCAATCCCATACTGAGCAGCTTGTCCACCACACGTGCACGGGAGCGTTTGGCTGTGAGCTTCTTCATGATGTTACCCAACACATCTGTGAAAACAGTTTTATCACTAAAGAGAGTCACCACACAACGCATAAAGTATTCCTGAGACTGGAACAAGGACTGGAAATGAGGACAGAGGTAAAAGCTACTTAATTTTCTTCTCATGCACTACACAATGATATCATGGTGTTCAGTACCATCAGATTCTTTGTACTCCTCGTGGAGCATCTGCAGCTCCTCCTCCTGCTCCTCAGTCCAAAGAACAATCCGGGTCCCTTTCCTTTTGAAAAAGAATTGCAGTGTATTAAGCCATTCTGCAATCTATTCCTCACTAGATTACTGCACTAACATATTACTCATTCTGTCTGGAGTACATACTTCTGTTTCTTCAATTCTTTAGCATTGTCCACAAGACCCATATGCACCAGCTGCATCACAACCTGGCGCCGAGTGCGGGTGGTGTCGCTGAGTAGCGGCAGCAGAGTCTCCACTATATCTGGCGCTAAACACAAGAATCAACAGTCAACGGAAGAATCTAGACAAGTACATAGTGTGCAAAATGCATCTTGTAACTTATAATACAACAAAAAGACCTTCAGAATGACGGTGCTCCTCATAGAGGTTGCGCAACTCCTCTTCCTCCTCTTCAGTCCATGTTGGTTTCTTTCCCTCTCTGACATATTAAGGACAATGAGACACAACATTACAAAAGCATAACACTTTGCTACTTTGTATTAAGTGTAATTGCCATGTTTCAATAAGTGTCCTATAGACTTAGACAAGCGCGTCTTTTACCAGTAACTTGGTAACAAAGGTCAGCTTAACATGACACACAATTGTAGACGTGCAAAAACAAGCACCAACCCGTCTTTGTCGTAGCCTTCAGTCATCTCACGCACGGCTCCCACATTTTTCCAGAACAGCAGTTCAACATATGCCTTGTTGTTTTGCGCTGCCAGTGAAAAGAAACGGTTCAGAACAAACTTGGCAAAGGTCACCAGTTCCTGTGAAGGAGAAAATAAAAGTAAGCTCCTGTGTCTAATCTACACTTGACATTATAACACAAACAGCTACCTTGACAACATATAAGAATGGTTTTCCCATGTCATTACTGTACCTTGTAAGCAGCTGCAGCGGGGTCACTCAGGATCTTGTTGAAAACGTTAAAGACTGACAACTGGAAAAGCTGGGCGTCCATTTTGAGGTCGACAGCCAAGCGATGCAGCATACGAGCGATGCAGTGGTTTGTGTGAGGTGTGTTTTTGGAGTATGATTTTAATAAGAGGAGGTATGGACGCACTACACTGGGGTTGGAAAACCTGTGAGGGGTACAAAAAAGGTAACATGCCCCATTAGGAAGGTCACAACAATACTTTTCGGGAATACAGTGGCAGGTTGTTGTTACTATAGTCTATATCCACAACCTTCCACTTCTGGGATTGCTCTGTTGCCGCCAGAAACTTTTCTGATGTCCATTACCTTAAGCTTTCTTTGTGCAGAATTTTAAACTCCGGACGATTTACGTGGACTATGGTTAACTGCTCCTCAAATCTCAGCAGGGTAAATCCAGACAGCTAGCTAGACTATGTGCCCAATCTGAATTTTCTGTTGGATGACTAAAACAACTTTTAAACGTACAAGTTCCACAAAAACAGGCAATTGTGCAGCGGCAACATTGCTTTATGCGGAACTTAGCACCGCCCATGACGATTGGGATTGGTTTAAAGAAATGCCAATAAACCAGAGTACGTTTCCCTCCCATCTTGGAATGCTGTGTGGACTAGCCAGACCCTCCTCCGCAGCGGTGTCAAAGAAGGTCTGGCAATGCAAGACTATTGTTACAACTGGCTTCCTCACCTCTTGATAAAGTCTAGAAAGTTGAACTCTTTTTCGAAAACCTGGACGGACTGCAACTCTTCCTCTTCTAACTCTGCTGCATCATCATCATCCTCCGCGGCAGGCTCAGGAGGAGGTGACCCTGAAATCAAAATGCAAGGTTTGAATGCTGCATAAATGCTGTGATGCAGAAAGCTCACCTACATATATGTACATTTAGAAAAAATGTTTAAAAAAATATATATCTTACTTGGCAGGTTGGCATACAGGATCTGCTTCAGGAGGTCCAGTTCCTCCTCAGGTTCCACATCAGCTGAACCGAACACATCACCCTCTGGCCACACCTCCCTGGAAAGGCCAAGAAGATGTTAAATACTTTAATAGCTAAACAAGTGTGATTAGTCTGAGGGGTCGATGGCTGAGTTGCACTGACCTGGCAGCACGCAGCAGCCCCAGTGCTTCTGGTCCCAGTCGAATCAGCAGGGCATCCTGCACCCGCACCATGGCGTCAGTGCGCTGCTCCTCAAGAGGAGTGTCAGATGTGGCATCAAATGGCACAATGCTTTCAGTTAAAGACTCTGACAACTGCACACAGAAGACAAAACGGTGGTATTCAGTGTCGGTAAATTGGGCCCTTTCCACTGTGTACCAGAAAAAAAACTTTCATTTATGTGATCTGCTACCCGTAGATGTTGATTCTCAAACTGACCTGAAACCCTGAAGCCTTCAGCTCTTCCTCCACAACCTTCCAGGTCTCTGCCAAAGACTCTGGACTAGTTTCTGCAGCCGAGAGCTTTTTGACCTCGAGACTTTTTTCGCCTTACCCTCTTTTTCTGCAGATTTGATGGAGTTAGATATTAATATTTTAGGCAGGGACTAATAGCAAGAATTTACACACGCTTCAAATTTAGCACAAGAACATACCTGAACCATCAAGCTATTGCGACCTTTGCAGTAGCGCTCTAACATGCGCAAGAAGAGATGTGTTGACTCCACCAAGTCTTTGAGGTAGGACTGAGGCTGTCTGGTTTCATCATACTTCCTCAGCAAGGTCAGAAAAATCTCCCTGTATTCCATCAGGTAAAATATGTTGCCTAGAAAGTGAGGGTAAATACAATACATGAGGTAAGTAAGACAACAACATGCAAACCCTTTTCCATGTAGCATATCCATATACTAGATGCATTATGCAGCAATGTACACACTCTGCTTGAACTTCATTAACCAGAAAAAAAATGCAAAAATTCAAATCTTAAAACTAAAAAGAGAACTCTTTGTCAACAAGAGCTGTTAGCGTCTTACTTTTAATTACGCTGCAACTCTGACGGATGCTTTCATCCTGTGAGCGGTCCATCTCATTTACAGTTAGCAGCAGCTCCTGGTACGCCTTTAGTGCCAGGTGCATTCTAGAAAGAACAAGTGATATAAGTCTGGGACCAACGCAGAGATTTGACATTTTTCTATTAACCAGCTTCCTAATGATTCTCTTACCTGCGTGACCAGGACGTGGCCTCTTTGCGGTCTGTGAGCATCATCTCATAGTAGTTGGTGATGTTGCGCTCAATATAATGAAAAACACGGATGGACATGGTCTCAGAAACTAAGTCAGCACGAAAACCGTTGCCACGGTTGAAAGCCATGAAGAAGCTGAGCGCCCAGAGGTAGTACGTCTCGTCATGTTGCTGAGTTTGCTCTCGAATTAGACTTTCCTGTAGAGGAGACAAGGAATACAAAGTGACTATTGTACTTACAACGAGCCTTGTGAAACAGAATTGGTCCGCAAATGTAGACAGAAACTTAAGAAAGAACATATCAGACATCTTCTTTCAAATGATTTTTACACCACATAGTTTTATAAAAACTGTCCTATTAACTGTCCTATTTTCCATTTGTATACTACCAAACAAGACACAAAAAGGGTGATTGTTGTAAAAACTACATTTACAGCAGCTGACCTTAACAAGGTACATGAGGCGATTGTAGCAGTTCTCCAAGAAGTCCACACAAAACTCTCGCAGGAAGAGTCGAACATTTAAGGCCGAGCGCCGTTTGTCCTTACATTCCCGAGCCTGTCGATTCCTCTTGGGAACACGTCTCACTGCTTTGCCCATGTCATGAGTATAGTTTTTGAACTAAAAAAACAAAAACTGATTAATATTCAATACATACAAGCATCACTGTACCAAGATTGCTTGGTATTACTACAGGAGTTCACTACTCACATTGTGAACATTTTTGTGATAAATCACATCTTTGTCCCCAATCGACTTGAGGCCTTGAACAACGTAGGACCCTCCAAAGCGAGAGTGTCTGAAAGAGTAAGAATAAAACACACACACACACGTCAAAGGTGAAGAATGTCAATATATGTATGACCTCTGTGTGCCACTAACTTGATTGTTGCATGTGAATTGCCATTACAGTGTTTTTTAATTTAACTAATAGCACGTGTGTTTTTAAGGATTTTAGTGAATGCATGTTTATTTTAATTCTGTTTGCTGTGCATTTTATAAAATTATTGCATAAACTGTTTAGTATAGTGGGTTGATATATACAGTATATGTACACATACACCACTATGACGACACTGCAGCCCCTCAATTTGACTTTTACACAGCACGCCTGGACTGACGGGCTGAGTAAAGACAGGTGTGGAGAACTAATGAGGAACTGATGGAAAACAAGTGTGAAACAATGGAGAACAGACAAGCAGAAAGGAACTTGGACGAAGGGGAGGAACGCGGAGCAGAAACGGACTGAAGGAGAGGACAGCAGAGACGTAGGCACACTGAGAAGCAGAGGACACGGAGATAAGCATACAGTCGGGAATATTTACAGCAGTGACAAACTGAAGGAAGTGCAAACGAACGAGTGGTGGTGCAGATCGGGACACATTGACAGAGGCCAAAGCAGCAGGGGGATGCAGCCACCCGAATGAAGGATTCAATCCTATGTACAGATAAATAAAGGAAAGTCCTCTAGCCATCGTGTGTGTGAGAGTGTGTGTGTGTGTGTGTGTGTGTGTGTGTGAGAGAGAGAGACTGGACTAAGAGCTGCCCTTTTACTCAGTAATATAAACTGTTAAATTAAGTATTGATGTGGTTTTGGTCCATTACTGTCAGTGGAACAATTGACACACATTGAACAATTTTTGTTTAGTTTTTTTTGTTAAACAAACTGACACATCAGCTTAGTGTGTGTCTCACACCTACACACACCTGTAACTAACATGGAGATTTTTCAGTCCAAGTTTGAAAATGAAACATTTTGGCTCTGGTTGGAATAATGTGGTGACTGTATAGACACTTGATATTACCTGGTTCCTCTTTGTAATGTACGGGAGCGTTTGGCTGCGAGCTCCTTCTCCCTCAGTGCCTCCAGCTCCTGAGTGTCTCTGTGCTTCTCTTCTGCTGTTCGAGCCTGACCGGCGCTCACCAAAGCTTCCGGCGTCTGCAGGGAAAGAACAAGAGCTCAAACACAGAACAGCTGGAAACCTATGTGTTCATCTAAAAAGGTTCTTCTGTCTAACCTGGTCTCTGAACATCAGGGAGATTATTTCCAACACATGCATACTCCACTGCTGCTCACTCTGGGCCGACGCCAGGAACTTGATCAGGTCATCGAAACCACTCATGTGAATGGCCCACAGAAGCCTATCATGGATGCTGGCATCATCATCTACTTTCTACAGGAGAAACACAGATTAGGGAAGAAGTGCAGGTAGGATGAAGGGTAAAGTCTCAAATACTGTAACTTTAGCTCTGCCTCTTATATGATCACATTGGTATTCACATTAAAGTCAGACCTTCTCTTCACATGGGTCAGCAGGTACATGAAGCACATTTCTGACCAGCAGCAGGATCCTCTCTATCAGCAGGTTATCCTCCTCCTGTCTCTGCTCCCAATCCTGAAAGAGAAGGTGAGTCACGACAAACGGGAAGAAGCACACGGATAAACAGAACAGTGTGGGAAGCAGGTGAGGTGAATGCAGCTTTTTTCTTGTACCAGTGAAACACTCACCAATTGTAGAAGCGTGTATAATGTCTCGCTTAAAATGCCAAACACTGCTTCACTGGCAAATGCCTGGAAATAAAAGCAGAGGACACAAAAAGTACTTACTGTTATATACGGTACATTATAAAAGTAAATTAGTTTTTAGAGTAATAGCATAACTTATTATTGTTATACTGAGATCTAATACCTCTTTACAGGATTGTAAATGAGACGTCACTTGCAAAAAGTGATGTCTAAACACTGGGTCATCCGGGACTTTACCAAAGCAAAGCATTGCAGGCTGAGTAAGGTTGACCATGAGCCTGAGGAAAAACAGAAGAGCCAGTAAATCTGATGACATGTTTAATAAAACAATATTTGGTACCAGCATGGCAATAATGTATCACAATATTGGTATTGGTGCATCAAAAATCCACTTTATAAGATCCTATGACCCTCATTTTGGAAAAATTCATGAGCATACATTTCAAGTTCAAGAGAGAAGTTTCAATTTAGGGTTCATACCTGATGCAGGCATCAAATAAGGCTTTGTCTTGTCCATGCTGGATGATAATAGGCAGAAGGTCATTCTGGACAATCTGGCCTGCACCCAGCTGCTGGCGGACGTCCCGAGTGTCATCCTCATGGCGTAAATACCTGATCAAGTCTTTTACACTTTCTGCACACAGAGACAGAACAGTTAGAGAAGGACAGGAGGGTTGCTGTTCTTAATTCATAACAATATATTCCCCTTCCCTCTAATGATGCAGAAAAAGCATAGGAATATGTATAAAAAAACTTAAACTTAAACCTCACCCAAGCAATCAGCTTCTTTGTGATAGGTGTCTCCCTCCAGATAGCCAAGAGCAGTGCACGTTGCCAAGAGCTCACAATTCATCCTAATTAAGTCCACACACCAGACTGCCTAAAGGTGAAGGTTTAGGTCAAGGTCATGGTCAAAGTTTATTTCTATAGCACATTTACAAACAGTCACTACTGCCCCAAAGTGCTGTACAAATATAGATAACATCATAAGATAAAAGCATAATAAATAACCGGAAAAAAAACATCTAAAAACAGAATATGCCAAAAACAATAAAACAGGTAACAGATAAAAAAAACTTTGCTCAAAACAATAACAATAACATGTCAATAAATTGTCACAGCTCAGCTTATGTTAAAAGCCAGTGCAAAAAGATGAGCTTTTAAAAGTGATTTAAAACTCTCAATAGAGGAAGCTGCTCTAATGTTGAGAGGGAGAGAGTTCCAGAGCTTAGGACCTGCCATTGAGAAAGCTTGGTCCTCTCTGGTCTTCAGGTTTAGTCTAATCAACCACACAGTAGGATACAGACCAACACATCAAGATTGACAGAGTATCTCAAAAAGCTGATTACTATGAACTTCAGATTTTGTGTTAATTTAACTATTTATTACTGTGTGTGTGTGTGTGTGTGTGTGTGTGTGTGTGTGTGAAAATAAAGAACAAATGCAGAACACAAATGAATAATTTGTTTAAACAATAGTAGGAAGAAGGATCATGCTTATCTAGTCTTATCCCTTTCTAAATGAATCTAATCAATACTCCAATTACATGAACTCTCCGCCTCAGCATCCATTATTCTTTGGGCTAGATTAATCTAACCAAAATTTGCTAATGATGGTAAACTTGCACATAATAATAAACTTTGTTTACACAGTCCGTTTTATTCTACAGATGACCTGTTACATTTATAAAGTAGTTAAAGCTTTTCGAGCTGGCTCATCTGTGTCTTGCAGAGAGGACATCAAACTTTTATCAGGTTTGCTTGTTAACTGATTGGGTTATAGGTATAGCTAGTTATTTAGCTAACGTTAGAGCTTACCAACATTTATTACGACATTAAAATGTTCACATTAACCCCTGGATACAACCAGAAGGTCCACTGGTTGGAGAATCTATCTCAACGTAAGGTAATGTTAACATTATCACATTCACCAGCAATGACTGTTATTATAAAGTAAGGCAAGGGAACTTTATTTGTAGGCTATAACACAGTTCAGCAGCAATGCAATTCAAAGTGCTTTATCTACATAAAACACCAAAACACAGTTCAAAATGAATACAAATTGATAAGAAATTGTATTAGCTAGTACACTATTCAGAGATGTTAGAAGGACAGTTGTTTTCCACATATTGCTAATGCAGTTTACAGCAGTCTCACGTTAACGTTAGTCGACCAGTGACTTTTTAAATCTTTGTTCAGAGAAAGGACAACAACACGGATTGATTTACCAGATAGTTTAAACGCTGTTCCCCGACAGGTTCCGTGTTCAGAAGCCGGTGGAGTATACAATTAAGAGCTTTTCAGTTCTTAGGGTTGGTTTCAGTCAGATAGCTCACAAATCTGAGAGTCAGACTAGTCTCGCGCCAGAACCCAGAAAGCGGATGTAGAATGTGTCACTGCGGATTAATATTTTCCTGAGTTAGGAATTACAGGCAGCACGTTTCCAGCTTTACCCATGTGGCTTTACCTACCAAACAAACTCCAAAGCTAACTTAAATCAATGAATTGCCGGTGCCAGGTTGAGGCAAGAAAACAGAATTACGCCCCGACCAATGGTTAACGTTTACGTGTGCTAAACTGTGAGAATGTAGTGGCATATACTTGCAGTTTGAGCTGGACGGTCGCCTGAGAGGTTTTACATCGGGCAAATAACTGCCAGTAAGATGTAGTTCCTGTTTACAAAGCTCCTTGTATGTATGAAGGGTACAGTAAGTTTGTTACCTTATGAATAGGCCATGGACTGTATATTTGATAGTAGTTATAACTAAAAAGTGTATTATGTCACCATACAGGAGCCACACATTTACACTGAAAGAAAACATCAAAAACATTGTTAAAGGTGAAGAACTTTGGACAACCAGATTTAATAACATGTCAGGCTTTAGAGAACTGAAGCAACGTGAAGGTAGTCTACTGTACATTTTATAACCACGCGCAGTTTTCCTAATTAACCATGTGGTGTTTTTACAAACCTGTCTACAAACAAATATAAGGTGTAGTTTTGATCAGGCAAGTGCAGCTCTAAATACTTGCTTTAAACACATTTGAGAAATTGAATGCATGGTAAAGGTGTTTACCCTTGAGTTTAAAGCTATAGTTTCTGCCGCCCCATGAGAAATTCAATGGTATGACAACACAACTTCCGGCTCGTCCACATGATACAAGCATTCATTGCCCACGCGTGAAATTGGTAGCCATATAAAAACTAGAACATTCATAGTGAGTTATGTGCACAGATTTGTGCCAATGAAGTTTATTTGCACTTACATGTTCATTCATCAGTCGTGCCAGATACACACAGCATTGCAAAGCACATTCACAAAAGTCTTTTAAATTGGTGACTGTCATATTTTCATATATGTTAATAAAGTGAATTTGCATAGCCCTACAGATGACGTGATGATGAAGTGTTCAGCAAAAGTTGGGTGGTTTAAATAGCACCAAAGTGACACTGTCTAAAAGGATTCATCCAACGTTGCACCTATACTGAGAGACTTTATACTAGATGATTTAACACAGCTAGTAGGAATGAGGACTATATAAGAGTTTGTTTTTTGTTTTTTTGGCGGTGAGGGGGTCCTCATTTATTTCATGTATTTTTTTTCTCTTGTGGCTCTGGCCTTCACACTTTCTACTAGTTTTTTTTCTACTCGTCGTCCTTGTCTTCCTTGTCATCCTTGTCATTTCGGACTGACTCTCTCTCCTTCTCCCTCCTGGATTCCTTCACCACCTGATGGAAAAGAAACAGATTATAAATTTAAATTATTAAAAAAAAAGTATCAATATATGAAGCTGGTTGTTTTTGTATAAATCATTGTACCTCTCCGTCTCTAGTCTCAACGGTCTTGATCACCACAGTCCTCTTGCTCATGCTGCTTGGAGTGTGTTCGTAGTCTGTGAAAAGTCAGATTAAAGCACTGCTGATATTTTTATATTTAAAAACATTTTCACCCACAAAATAGAAGTTTGGCTTTTCTGAACAACTTTTTATTTTTTGATTTATTTATTTATTTTATTTTTTTTTTGAAGATTCACTTTGAAGGTGGAACTCAGGCACCCCGGGTTTCAAATTACAAAAAAACTGATTGAATCGACTACAGTACTACACAAAATTGACTCGCAAGGTGCATTTTGGAAAATTACATTACAGAGCTTAAATTAAATTACATCCGCCAACTTTGTCTGTCTTGTGACCTAAACCGGGTCTCACTGTGTCACGAGACAAAGCATTAAGAGTTTGTTGAAGCAACCAATGTAATAATAACTTTTAGCATCATATATATTCATATAATATAGTTTTATTTAGTTTTAGTTTAATTATATGAAACCCACGGGCGCTTTACACAAGTAATGCTACATGGGGACAAGGGAAAAGAAAATAGTAAGCGAACACAACACTGTTAATAGCCCGACTTTCTTTTTTTCTGTGATGGTCCTGCCCCAGGATCAGTCATAACTACAACAGATAACTTCTAAAGTAACATTAACATACAATTAGGCCTTTATAAAGAAATCTCCTGCTTCTTTTTACCTGGCTCCGCTGGCATATGCTAACACTGTAGCTAAGACAACTGTTCGGTGTTACAACGAAATCTGTGACGTGTCATAATGTTTTACTGTAGTGCCGTCTACCTGCTAAAAATCATTCTGTGACTTCGTGGGAAAAATCGAACCGGGCAGATGCCTTACTAAAAACTTTATTAAAAATAGCATTCTTTTCACCGCTTGTCTCATTTGCTGTTACAGGTCATTTAAGGCCATTGTATGAAAAGTGACAAAGCTTTAGAAACATTAAAAATGTACATGTAGTCACTTTAAGTAATTCTAGGAAAACATTTGATATGGGAATAGGCCTACACAATGGGGGAAAACCTACATAATTAGTGGCTCCTCACATGTTTCAATGCTATAAGGTAAAAAGGATTGCATGTTATATTTTGGAGAAAGAGAACTATAGCTTACCTCGATCGCCTTGGTAACTGCTCATGCCAATATTGAGCATGGGAACAGTAATCCTGAACAGGGAATATGAAAGCTGGGTGTGAAAATTTGCTTTACTTGAGGTTAGACTTGCATATGAATTACTCTGAGGTTTGTAATTGACTAAAAACTAGACAAGAAACAAAACAATAACATTTTTAGCTGTCAGATGAAAACTTCAACATCCAGAAAAGTTAGAAAGGAAATCACAATAGGTGTTTTATTAGTTTATTTTATATGTACAGCTGCATTCTAGATACTGCCCATCTTGTCTCTAATCAGGAGTGAAAAGTGATAAAAGATTTTCAAAAAATCATGTAAAAACTGCAAATAACCTGAGACACATTTTGTTCTCACCTGCTCTCCTCTCCCTCCAGCAGTTTACGGTAAGTTGCAATCTCAATGTCCAAAGCCATTTTGACATTGAGGAGGTCCTGGTACTCCCGAAGGTGGCGAGCCATCTCGTCCTTCAGGTGGCGGATCTCATCCTCCAGCCTTCCTACATTGTCCTGGTAGTTGCCAATGTCATTGCCAAATTGGTCCTCCATTTCACGCATCTGCCTCAGCAGAGCTTCATTCTGAGAAACACAGTAGCAATAAGAGGGTGTGATGTGTATAATCAGATTATTCTACACAAAGGACAGGTGTTTTTTGGCCTCACCGTGTTCTTCAGTGCATCAATTTCACAGCTAAGAGACTGAATCTGCCTCCTGGACTCATTGGCCTCCTGCTTGGCCTGCCTCAGATTATCAGTGTTGCGCTTTGCAGACTCAGTCAGATCGTTAAACTGCAGGAACAAAAGAAAGCACACAATAATGAATATGTGCTTATATGTTCAAGTGTTTCTGTCAGTTTGTCTCTCTGCCTACCTTGGACTTGTACCAGTCCTCAGATTCCTGCATGTTCTTCAAGGCAATGGTCTCGTACTGGGCCCGGATGTCCCTCAGCGCACCAGTTAGGTCAGGCCTGGCGGTGCTGCTGTCCACCTCCATCTTCAGCTGCTGGGTCTGGACACTCACTTGTACGTCCTGGATTTCCTGATAATACCAAGATATGGACAAAATATTGTCAGAAAAAAACATTGCACTGTTCTTCCATTGCTTTGCATGGCTGTCAAAAGTGCCAGTGCAGTGGTATCCACTCACTCATTTGTTTAACCTAAAAAAAGAATAAAATCATATTTCACAAAGTGACACTTACTGAAGACAATTTAATAAGTTGAAGCTTGTTAGTTAAGCGCTAGTCTTGCATTGCCAGACCTTCCTCCACAGCGCTGTGGAGGAGGGTCTGGCTGGTCCACACAGCATTCCGGGATGGGAGACAAACATGCTCTGGTTTATTGGCATTTGTTCAAACCAAACATCGTCTTTGACGGCGCTAAGCACTGAGCAGAGCCGAAGTAGCAAAATAGCCTGGGGAAGAAACTTGTTTTGGTAGAACATGAGTAAGTTCAAAAGTTGTTTTAGTCGTGCAACAGATAACTTGCAAAGATAGTCTAGCTAGCTGTCTGGATTTACCCTGCAGAGATCTGAGGAGCAGTTAACCATAGTCCTCATAAATCAACAGAGTTTAAAATGGCAACACAAAGAAAGCGGAAGGTGACAGACATCGGAAGACAACAAAATGAGGGGCATCTGGCGGCACTTGAACAATCCCAGAAATGAAACATCATTGATATAGTTGAGCGCATAAAATTACTTTGCAGCATCTCTGCTGCTTGTGTGTGTGTTTGTGTGTGTGTGTGTGTCACTTACTTCATCATGGAGCTTCTTGAGGAATTCAATCTCATCCATCAGAGACTCAATCTTCCTCTCTAGCTCCAGACGGGACAATGTGGCATCATCCACATCCTAATTTTTACATGAGACAAACACTGTTAAATAAATAAATAAAAAGTAATTAGACAAAAAAATGGCAATACAGCATTTGATTTGTGAGCATTTTCAGCCATGGGGGAAAATATTTCAATAAAAAAGTGCCTATAGTCTCTTTCCTGTGCAGCAGTCTAAGCATTTGTAAATCTGCCATATTACATTGTCACTATTGTGGAAGTGTTGGAGAAGGAAAGTAAAGCTGTCCATTTTGACCTGTTATCAGAGCCTGAGGACACTTCAATCAATAAGGTAATCATGGTCCAGTGAGCTGAGCGTTTACCTTGCGGAAGGCAACCAGGTTATGCTCAGCATCTGCCCTCTTCTGGGCCTCTTCCTCCAACCTTGAGGACAAAAGGTGCGAGACAAAATATTTCAAACAATGTACATGTTTCCTTCAGGTTCCAAGAATGTCCTCTTTACAAAAAGGGGAGAGAGAACGTGTCAAATTTGTCCAAGAACCCCCCTTGCTGTCTAAGGTTGCACCGAGGCATCAGCTGGCAAACAGCATTCTGGATCAATTTGTTAATTCACTCTCCTGTAAAAAGGGTTTGGGAGTGTGCCCAGTGGGATCAGCAGCTGCTCCTTTCAACTAATGTGGTTTCTCTACAGTTCAATAAGGTCATCTGCACACACTCAATAATGTTATGTACACACAGTTCCCATCTTTTTTAAAGATTTGAAATGGTCATTTTAGTATTGAACAAAAATTGCCGGTAGGTGTGGGAGCGTGAATGGTTGTTTTTCTCTGTATGTCAGCCCTGTGATAGTCTGGCAACCTGTCCAGTGTGTACTCTGCCTCTAACCCAATTGGCTGCTCCTGCAAGAATGAACCAAAGTAAATGAAAAAAAAGATATTTCATAATGTTCTAGCAAACTCAGTTACAATCCATGAGTCACCGTGATGACTCATCTCAAATTATATCACAATGCCCAATACGCACTTTTGCTCATTTTCTGACTAATTGGCTCCATCTGTCCTATCAGACAGAAGTCATGTCCAGACTGTACATGAAGTAGATTAGTGGGAAAAGCATCACATAGTGGGCCCTGCTTCCTCATCTTTAATTCATGTTGTGTTATAGGGGTCCTTTTGTCCTAATGGGGTCTCTGGCACCATCCCATTAGCACAGAGGGACACTGAAAACAAACCTAATGGAGTCACTGAGTCACATTGATTTTTCCTGCCGCTATTCTTACCACGCCTGATATCCAAACTCTCTTCCTGTGGTCCCATTTCCTCTCTATCTCCCCTCAGCACATCTCCGCCCGCCCCACCCTGTGTCTACTCCATCCATCCATCCTCCTTTTATTATCATCTCATAGTGTGAATACATAATTGTGTGTGTTTCCAGAAGTCCATACATTTGCATTATTTTAGGGTAATCACTAAACACTTCCTTATCTAATTTGGCATCAAGTACAAGTACAGAGTTTTCTGTGGGTCACTTTGCTGTCATGTACTGAGGCTTTCTTCCTTGTTTTTGTTGAATCATGCCAGTGCACAAGATATTCAGTAAACATATAAACTCAAATATTTTTACTGAATCAACTGAACAATCTCATGTACAATATGCAGTGCACTGTCCCGTTTCATGCTGCCGCTCTGTGGTGTCCAGTCGGCACATGTGCCACGCCCTACATCACCATCACTACCACACCCCCGGCTAAACCTGTACAAAACAGTTATGAAATATTGGAATTTCACCTTTGATTTGGTTGGGACAATATGGTTTGTAAAATGATGCAACTTTCTCTGAAGCCATTTGTTCTGTATTGGTTCTGTTGTTTGCTTGAGACAAGGATCTATCTATCTATCTATCTATCTATCTATCTATCTATCTATCTATCTATCTATCTATCTATCTATCTATCTATCTCATTTCTTCATGCATCATACTTTTCTTTCTCATCATGTTGGTACCAACCTCTGCTTGAGCAGGACCACGTCTTCCGCTAGGTTGTCCCTCTCCACTTGGTAATGGTCCCTCTCCTTTCCGGTGGCATCCAGTTGGCGGCGCAGGTCCCTCACTTCCTCCTGGAAGATCTCAGAGGCACGGCTGGGCTGACCATGCTGCTGCTGGCCCTTGAACTGGTTGAGCTCCTGCTGCAGTGCACCATTCTGCTGCTCCAGGTAGCGCACCTTCTCAATAAAGCTGGCAAAGCGGTCGTTGAGCTCCTGCAGCTCGGCCTTTTCGTTGCTGCGGGTGGTTAGGAACTCCTGGTTGATGGCTTCAGACAGGGTGAAGTCCACCTTGTCGTAGGAGAGGCGAGGGGGTTGGGCGGTGGAGCGAGAACGCTGTTGTTGGTAGGTGGTGGAGCGGGATGCAACCACGGGTGACATTGAACGCATATAGCGACCCCCAGAACTGGGCATACGGGAGGATACAGGGGAGTAAGAGGACATGGAGATGGGGTGTGGGCTTCCAAAGGTGCGCCTGTAGGAAGTTGAGGTATGCATTGAAGAGTGGCTCATGGTTGGACTCGTTCTGTTCTGAGAAGAGAGAGCTGGAGGCTTGGAGATGCTCGTGATGCAACAGTACATCAGATTGAAGAATGCTGTGGGTTTTTATGCACATAGGCTGGCTATCCCATCATCCTAATACATCCCCCTCCCTTATTTCTCCTCACCCCACCCACATGAGTCCTTCCTTTCTCAATCACTCATGAGCATACAATCTTTGGCCACTCCCTACCCTTAAGAGCTGGACCCTGCCTCTCTCTGTCTCGACAGCTCCACCCTTTTTTATCAGCGCACTTGGCAGGAGGCCAGACTGGCTTCCACATTTCTGCTTTGATACCTAGATATGTCTTCTCACTCCCTCCCCTCTTCTCCTTCTCTGATGCTTGCCCTCACTGACACATGTTCACTGGTTACTCAGTCAGTCAGTTTTGATTGTTTGATTGTTTCTCCACATGATTCATATATACTGTATATATACACTCTTACTTGCACATGTAATGTTCTTAACTTTACTATCAAATGTGTGTATCAAGGATTCTGTTAGCTGGTCCTAAATAAGAAATTGTAGCCTAAATTGAATCACTTGGATACATTGATTTAATCCCCCCCCCATCTGTCTCCCTTCCTCTCTCCTCTCTGTCTTTCTGTCTCTCATTCCTTTTACAGTAATGGAACACGTTATTGATATTCTGGGTGTCTGGGGCAGAGCCATGACTCTGCAGTTATTCTATCCTTTTTAAATGCACTAGATCCAGTTGTCCCTGTTAGTAGAATAAGAGTTGTCAAAACCCATTATTTCTGGTGAACAGGTTTTTGGCAATGTTGCACGAAGTCTGAATCAGGACTTAATGATGACAGAGGTCAAAGAATAGTTACTGATGTTATAGCAACAGTCCCAGCTACCAGCACAAATAATTTTAGTTATTTGTGCTGGTAGCAGTTTAGGGATTACATTATAAAAATGTTTTATTGTTTTGAGTTTAATATAACTTTGAAAGCATTCATTTAATTAGCCAACTGACCAGGATTGAGCTATGCTGTTTTAGGTGGTCAGTGTTCCCGATATCAAAGTTACAATGTTATAGCACCTTTAAATGAGAAAAGAAAGGATTTTGATCTTTATCATGGACCAAAAAGTGCTATGAAACCATCAATAGTTAGTTAGTTTCTTTATCTGCAGAGATGTACGTATGAGTCCTATTTGCAAGGTTGAACAATGAAGTGCATGGACTAGAAGCTTTACTGTAAAGTTATGATATGGGGTTAAACATTTTATGTAACATTACTAAATCAACTACTGAGACAGGGCTTAAGGCTTAACTTGAAATGAAATGCCAAGCTTGCAGCACAATTCATACACACTATTTAATACTGGTGTGTAAAATAGCTTCAAATAATAGTTAAAATGTAACATTATTTTTGGCGATATTCTGTGAGGCAGTACCTTCAAAACACAGACTGTGTGTGTGTATTGAGGGGTGTGTGTGTGTGTGTGTGTGTGTGTGTGTGTGTGTGTGCATGCGCACATGTGCATGTGCATCTGTGTGTGTGAGGTCCATGGTCATTTTAATGCAGACAGGCTACCTCTCTCATATAAAGTTGACGTAATTCTGAGCATGCTCTGTGACGACTGGGTGTGGTATTGTCTTCCCTTTGTGTCCCCAGTGATGCTTGGCACCTTGAATCCTGTTCATTTATGCTCTTTGGTATCTAATATAACCTAATACACAACCATTAATATCATATTATAAATATAACATATTGTTTCTCTTTTAAACATACCCACTGTTACATATCAAACAGCAGCCTTTATTTTGACCTGTACTCAGCACTTTTTCTAAATATACTTTGTGTTTCCTCTTCCTGATGGAGCATCTGAAGCACACTGAAATAATAGTTAATAGTTAATAATAGGTATCTCTTCTACTGTCTGTCTGTCATTCACATACACACACTTACACCGTTGATCCCCCCCCCCTCTGGGTCTGCAAGGCTGCTACTGCCAATGTCTGGCTCTCTGTGTAATAAATGGCCCATGTTAGTCTTAGCTCTGTAATCTAATCAACCTGCTTTATGGTCAGTAACCCTCTCCGCTCTCTCCATCGCTCTCTCCATCCCCCTCTGTCTCACAACCTGTCTCACGCTCAGCTCAGAACACGTGTTACTCTCTGTTCTTTCCCCAGATCAAATCTGTCTATATGTCAAGGTTTCTTATCAGTGTTAGGACTAAATCTGCATTTCAATCTTTCATTTCACCTTAATTAATTGAATGTATGTCACACACACACACACACACACACACACACACACACACACACACACACATAGGTTTGATGATTCATTAATTCTTACTATTAGCCAGATGTTACCATAAACGATCCTTCTGGTTCTCAGAGAATTCCCAAAGGGGCCATAAATTCAATCATCCTTCTTAAACGGTGTTAGGCTAGAATATCTGTTCCACATATTGAACTCACAGTATGTGTGTCTTGTTTCATACATAAGCCGGCATTTAGATATTTTAGTCAAATGGGATAAAAATGTGATTTAATTGTAGATTTTACCTAGCCTGGTCCTACCAGACTCTCGCACATTTCATCTGTACAGAGAGTCTGACCACTCTCTATTGACAAGTGTGAACTTCCTTTTAGAAGTTCACACTTGTCAAGAAGTTAGAATAAAACGATTGGAGCTGCCATAACCAATCTCTGACGTATGTTTTGCTCATGTGCAACAAAGGGGGAGACCAACAAGGCTCATATTTAGCATTAACATTGCTAGCGTTAGCCTCAGCCAACTCCCTCACCACTAATGTTTGCGAGCTTGAAAACCAAAACTTTTCCCGAACTCCGTGGTGAGGAGGGCCACCAACAAAAGCCATCACCTGCAGTTAGCATCCCATTGGCATTTCGGCGCCACTTTGACAGTGAATAACTTTACATCTGAAGCGTTTCAAGACTCAATTTGTGCATTTTTTATTTCTAAAGAAAAACGACAATGTATAAAAGGCTCCATCACCTTGTACCTCACATTATGGCTCCGTAGCAGACGTTTTGTAAAAATAGGCTAACAATTGTGTCATAACCACGCGACATGCTGTCGCATAGTTGACAAAGCACCGTATTGCTTGGAGAAGCTCTCAGACAGTTTCGACTTACATCAGCTGTTTAGGTTCATTTACTAACGTTAACTAGTATGTTAACCTAGGAGTACGTAGGAGGGCGGAGCCAGGCTAGATTTACCCTATGTTCATATATGATGTTTTGGATGTGGTCTCTGATACTTGTGTCCTAAACAGCAATGACAATGGTACAAAGCACTGCTTTATTGAAAACTGAGCTTACAACATAATTTTCAGCTGCCATTTTGTTAATACATTTTTACTTTGACGACTTATAGTGGTAGTAGTTTCAACCCTGTTGCTAGGCAACAATATCCCTATTAAACTATTTTGCAATTCACTGGATTACATTCAATGCTTCTCAACAATGTCTACATGTCAACTATGGTTTAGGTTATGGAAAGATGGTGGTTACTAAACTATGGTTACTGTATTGATATGCACATGGACTGACTATTGCAGCCTATAAACCACGTTTACAAGACAACAGAGTTAAAATATTTAATTTTATATGTGTATAATATATCCATCAAGTGGTTAATAAAATAATGTTTCACATGCTATATATTTCTTTTTTAATACTTCATTAAGAAGAAAGAAATTAATTGTATGTTTCAAATCAAATGTGACTGACACTTTTAAGATGACAATATGTGTAGAATGTAATGGGGGTTGAAGCTGAGGTACACTTGAAACAAAGAACTTGATATATGTGACAAATGTTGTTACCGATGTAAAAAATAAAATAGTGTGCATCAGAACTGGTTAATGTACTGTATATGCTGATTTTTGTACTGCAGCAAGACTTGTTGCTACCTTGACTGTGGTAGGTTTCTGCACTGTAGAGGACAGATGAAGGAAACTGCATCCCTTTTAACATCCGTTGCTAAGGAGTGGTGAGCAATAAAGAATCGTTCAAATGAATAAGAGCCATGTAGCTACTTCTGTGGTGTCAACCCACTGACTCATCTCCAGGTTCACTGTCCAGAAAGGACTTTGGTTATTTGGAAATAAGAAGCTTATTCATGGAGCTTGCTGACAATTCAGTCACTTTGAATGGGACAAGTGGTGAGGATGCTGGGACCTATTTAAAGCTGCAGGCCTGGTAAGATCCGGGAGGGCTGTCAGGTCCAAGATAGAGAACATCATGTGAAAAATGATGGCCTTCCTGCATGGCTGTGGTGTCTTGTCGGGGCTCCAGTGCACGTCCGGAGTGAACTGAGATGGCTGAATAACACTTGGTACATGTGACCTAGAGACATGTTAAGGGTGGAGGATGATTAACTGCTGTGTTTGTGTAATTACTTTAATGGAGCACTGCAGTGTTTCACATGTTTTTTGGAAGGTTATAAATTTGGAATATTTATGTATGTTGGTAAAGAGAGATAAGTACGAAACGACATTGTGGAGTGTGCATACGTTAAATAACATTCATATTAAAGCAGAAAAATATGTACTTAAAACTACAGTACACCAGTTTCCTTACTGATATCCCAAATAGTTTTGTTGAGAAAAGTGCACTGTTTTATCCTAAATTTAGTGCCCCAAAACTTAGATTCCCACACTAGTGCAATAATACAATAGACTACATTTTAAATTCTGTAAATACATACATAAAGTAAACAGCCTTCACTTTCTTCACACCTTTACTTGGATTCATGAATGCAAACAACAATTCCAAGATCCATCCTTTCCTTTACTTCTTCATTCTTCCATGTTTGTTTCCACTGTGTAGGCCAGGCCATAGCTTCTTCCATTAAAGATTTTGCTGCACTGGCGTCATCTTTTTTCCTGCACTGCAGTGTTTCATATGATGTGTGTGTTACGACCAGCAGCTCAATGCATGAAAGTATCCCGCAACAAATCATTTTTAATTGAGCAGAGAGCGGAACATGTTTTTTTTTTGTTTTTTTTTAGTCAACTCCGCTGCAGTGATCCTGAAATCACACCACTTCCTGAACGCATCACTGCACCCCCTAAATGCCTGCTGAGACCATGTGAAAGGTTTATGATGTACCATATTTAAGTGGTTTGCTGCAGTCCAAACAAGGCATATTTTGTTGTAAGAATATTGTTCTTTATCGTTTTTATTTTTAAGTGTTATGTGTTGGTGTTTTTGTCTAAATGTTCTTTCCCTATCTAATCCAGTGCAAATTGATCTAATCTGTGATTTAAATGTGTGATATATTCTGCCCATCCATTCAAACTCATCCAGGGTCAGGTCGCAGGGGCAGCAGCTCTAGCAGGGGACTTTCCCTTTCAATAGATTTAACGTTAACAGGCCCATTTTACTATTTTATTTATGCTTTTTCTTTAACGTAAAGTTGTTTTAGTAGATTAGTCCTTATGAGTGTTTAGCCTCAAGTTTTTATTTAAAACTGCATTCATTCGGTCTTCATCTCCAGAGTAAGATCTTAGTACCCAGCTTATGATTTGGCCATGATTTACACATCCAGCAGATATAGAGATCAACATTCGCATTCTTTTGGATGGCATTTCTGAATGTAAATTCAAGATTGCATTTTCCTTTAGCTCAGTTTTGGTACCAACTCTTGTGCTGGCTAAACTAACTGTGATGGTATTAACAGTTGGTTTATCTGTGCTTTTTTGTTGAAAACAGTTGCCTGCTGCATCTAAAAGCAACGCTTATGAAAGGGCTGAGAGTGAAATCATAAATATCAATATCAAATGAAAAGGAAATAAACACTTGATGGTGACAAAATTCCACTTTTTTCATTTCAGGGTAGCAAACACATTAACACTCTGTGATATAAGTGATTTGAATTACATTGTAAAGAAAGTGAACTGAATTGTGTTAACATTGATTTTTCCAATTGGTTTAAGTAGGCCACAAATAACAGCACATGTTATGGCTTCTATAAGCTACCAGTGCCAATTAATACAAAATACCATCGGTCAAAATAAATATCACTTTCCCCTACAAACGTTTCAACAGTCTTATGACACTTCTTTATTCCACACTTGACTCCTTTCTTTTTCTACATGTTGTACAGAGGGCTGGCTCACTTAACTTGGTTCACTTAATTGTTCTGGTTAAATACATTGACTGGGAGTTAGAGTGTTAACAGTAAATTATTATATGTATGAAGTCAATACTGTAGGGGTTGTTGTCGATGTTGATTGTATGTGAGCTGGTGATGATATTCACACAATCCTCCCCTGAAGCAGTGGACGACTCTCTCCAGGTGACTGTCTGCTCAACAAATTCCACAACATCAAAGGCACAGATGTTACCACCGAGCTGCCTCCATTACTGTCACCATGGTCTTCTCTTAGTGGCTGATACTGCTTGAACCGCCTGTTTAAAAACATGAAACAGGTGAGGAAAGGTACCTAATGAAAAGTTTAATGTATAAGTTTATATGGCATGAAATTAAGGCCAATATGTCAAAAAGAAACAATCATACAAATTTAACAAGAAATTAAAACTATACGTATATACTGTGTGTGTGTGTGTGTGTGTGTGTGTGTGTGTGTGTGTGTGTGTGTGTGTGTGTGTGTGTATGGTTTGAGCTATAATCACTTTGGTGATTTCAAAATTAACTCACCTGTACATCAAACCAATACAACAGACAACACAAGCGAGAACCATAACCCCCAGGACTGTGGCTGCAGTTCCAGCTGGGGAACCACTGGAGGCTGAAATTGAAGCATGTCATATAAATGAGAGAATAATTTATAGATTGAGTACTTTAGTGGTTATTAATTATTTTTTCTTCCACCCACCTAATGTTACACTGACTCTAGCACTTGCCACAGCAAGACTGACATCATTGGTCAAGGAGACATTGATGCAAAATACTCCAGAGTCATTGAAGAACTGACGAAGAACCATTTGACAGTCTGGAGAAGGTGTAGCTGCATTACAGACTGTTTCCACGGGTGTGATACAGTCAGCATCTGAAATGACTGTACAGACCTCACTTGGCAGACTGAAGGAAGGATAGTGAAGATGCAAAGACATTTACAAGAAGAACAATCATAAGTGGATAGATAATCTTATAAACGTGTTTTTTTGTGCTAAATATAATCCATTACAATTTACATAGGCTTGATTTACGCTCACTAGAAGATCATTATTATAAAGACCATTAGTCCAAATCAATACACTCTCATGTTTGGCTGAACAGCGGTAGGTGAACCTCTTGGCTGTGTCTGTGTGCTCTCTATCTTGAGTTGATGAATTTGACTGCTCACCTTCCTTGACAGGTAATGGTGACATCCACAGCATTCTGATTCAACTCAGTCGCCATTGCTACAACGTTAGACATCTGTACAATCTGTACACTCTCAATACCCTCTGCAGAGTTGAAAAGGGCAAAAAGAGAGATTTTAACACTAATAAATCATACTGTTTCTTTTTAAGCAAAATATCATCTGCCATGGTTACAAAAACTGTATTGACTTACGGACAACATCTAGAGAGGTGGCGAGGGAGCCATAACGGTAGACCATACAGTCAGCTGTCAGCTCTGGTGCTTGTCTTTTAGCCACAACGAGGGCAACTTGGGCTGGATCTGTTTCGACCTCTGCTTGAACTTCATCTTCAGCTGCAACAGCCTCTTCCTCTCCTGCTGGTTGCTCTGAAAAAATCAAAGGATCTGTTGTCATAATGCTTTTGTTACAAGAGCCATCTTTTGATTTTGTGTATATTTCTTTTAGTTTACAGAAAACTCTCACCTGCAGGAGCTGTAGTAGCTGCAACTTCATTCTCAGTTGCCTCTACTTCGGCCTCGGTTTCATCAGCTGGTGCTGCCTCTTCTATAGCTGTGGTCTCAGTGGCAGCAGGAGCGACAATGTTATCAGCAGGGGCTTCTGTTCCATCTTGAACAACCTCAGCAGCAGCCTCAACAACAGCAGCATCAACAGCAGTAGCAGCGACATCAGCAGCAGCAGTAGCAGTAGCAGTGGCAGTAGCAGTGGCAGCGACATCAGCAGCAGGGACATCAGCAGCAGCATCGGCAGCAGCAATATCAGCAGCAGTGGCAACATCAGCAGCCACATTCCCTTCTTGCTCTACAGCTACTTCTGCTGCAGGAGCAACAGTGACAGTACCAGCAACCTCAACTACAGCTTCTTCTCCCTCTGCAACAGGTGCAACGGAAGCAGCAGCATCAATCACAGGCCCATTCTCTTCAGTTGTATCTATAACTACTGCGGTTTCATCTACAGCTGCTGTATCAGCATCTGCCGGCTCTTCAGCTGCAGGTACGATGGGGGCAACAGTGGCCACCTCACCTGCAGCTGGATCTGCATCCTCGGCAGCAACATCTGCTTCTGCAGCAGGGGCAGCAGGGGCAGCAGTGTCTGTGGGATCTTGTTCCTCTGGAACAACAGCTGCGTTGACTCCTGCAGGCGCTACTGAGGCGACCTCTACTGCCTCTGCGTCAACAACTGCTTCTCCATTTTCTGCTTCAGCTGGCTGCATAGAAGCAGCGAGTGGAGTGGTGTCAGAAGCAGGAACATCCAAAGCAGTTGCATCTCCTGCCTCGGCTGGTGCTGCTGGTTCAGCTGCAGGGGTGGAGGCCATCACGACTACTGAAGCAGCAGAGGCATCAATAGGAGCAACTGAAAGAAAAGTTTAAAACAACTGAGCAAAACTAAGTTTGGATGTCTTATAGGTAAGCATGTATGTCTAAACAATAAAAGGGAATAATAAGTTTAAAATCTCACCAGCAGTGGGGTTTACGCAGCCATTGGAGATGCTTGCCATCAAGACCACCTGAGGTTTAAATGTTCCGACAGTGAGGTATGTGTGTGTGACGGTGGTTTCCCTGGAGATCAGAGTACCAGTGCTGTCACCAAAGTCCCAGCTGAAGCTCAGGTCGGCATTGTTGAGATACTGGCTTGGATCATGGAGCTCGACGTTGAAAGCAATAGCTCGGTTCTGGATGAAGTTCTGGTCTGCCTGGTTTACATCGTTGACTTGGGCAAGTGACATAGTGAAGGGAATCTGGTCTGATAACGGAGTAAAAGATGAAGAGCTGTTAGGATAAGGCTTGTATTAGAAAAAAACAATATTGTAGAATAATGTTCCTCAAGTTAGGTCAGATAAGTAACCTGTGATGGCGAAGACAGTGGAGGCGTAGCCGAGAGGGATAAATGTGTCTTTGCCACGGCTGTGATAGATGACAACCTCCATGTTGTAGGAGCCGAGGGGGATGTTGTCTGTTCCGATAGTAAGGGAGGAGGACGGTCCGTCTGCCACCTGCCAGTAGCGCCCTTGAATAGAGCAACATTGTATTTATTTAGAGTGGTCTGGTAATCACAGCAAAATGAATTGGAGTCACACATTTTGGAGACACTCCAGGTGTCACTTTAATTATATAGTACAGTACATGAGGTGCAATTGTAATGGTAATCAAATAATAAAATGTCTTTTTTTTTGTGAAAGACAAACAGTAAACATAAAAAAAAAAATCTGAATTGTCCTAAAGAACAGACTTTTGGTTGTTAAAAAAAAAAAACTGGGAAGAATGTCTCCAACGTTTGTGAAATGTAACACACAATGGCTTCTTCTTAGATGGTTGTGTGCTTTGCGATTGATTGACTGAATTGTGTTAGACTTAAGGACTTGTTTACCAAAACAGTAAGCCTGATGATATAAATTTAAATGGAAAACTGAGACTACTGTTGTACGTCTTGCAGATAATACAGAATAAGTTAATAAGATAATTTTATTTAGAACAGCACAATTAAAACATTAGCATTTCTGCTACAGTGTATTTATATTAAACAGGTGATGAAAAATATAATTGTCAGAGATTAGCATAGATGAGATGTAAGATAAGACTAAAAAGGCTTTGGTTTTGATACGGCCTGGAGCAAATTCCTGGAGGAGAAACCTACCCATATTCTTTCACAGCCCCCTTTATGGTCTGATTTTTTCTCTATGGTGATTTTCCATAATAATGTGATGTAGTCAAAGCTGCGTTTGGAAGATTTTGGTGTCCAACTGAAGGATTAATTACAGCTAAGGAGCAGCCTAAGTATTTACTGTAACAGACTAAATATTATAAAAATGTAATATTTTTACCCCATGTCTTCCACACAAACACGTAGTGGGGTTTCTTGTTCTGGCTCCTGGAGAATCGTGTACCATCAGGGAAAACTCCGGGTCGACTGGGTGTCCCAGTCAGGATACACAGCCTGACCCTCCTGGTACTGTTGTCCTGAAAAAAGACAACGGCCATAGATTATACATCAATAGCAATAACAGATGTGATGATTTAAACTATAACACTACATGTCAATATGAGGCAACACAGGTACAAATAAAATAAGAGAACCTTTGTCCTAGAATAATGGAACCAGCACAATTTCAAAATCACATTGGTTCAGTTATGATAGTCAATGGTTTAACTGTAATTCACAGAATAATTTGTTCTTTTTTATAATGATTCATACATTATTTAATTAAATACTATTACACTATTTTTATATAACAATAACAATTTTTAAATGAAAAGTCTAAAAACAATTAAATGTCTTGACAAAAACATGTCAAACACTTTTTATGACATAAAGATCATTTTGTAGTCAAATCAGTTGCTTTACTGGAAAGATTTTCTTACCATTGATGGTACAGTTTTGCACCCAGACCACCTGCCCATCAGGGAGTGCTGTCTGGTTTGGTGGGAAGTTAAGATTAATATGGAAGGTTGTTCTTGCTCCAGTCAGTGTGGGTGCATCATTTTTCAGATCAAAAGTTACTTCACCACCTAGGGGGAAAAAAAGGTTACTGATTTAACATCTTTAGATCGACTGGCAGACAGAACTTTGTAAAAATCTGTTTTGAGAAATAGAGGAATGAGGCCTCACCAAACCAACAGTTCCTGAATCTCTGGTCTCCATTTTTCCACACCGGATACATCCGTGAGTTCCATGAGCGATAACGTGTGAACTGACTTCTAGGCCCTGAAAGTAACATTACAAACTCTTTCAGGAAAATAAGCTACATCTTGCAACTCATGCTATTATAACACACATTATTTAAAAAACAAAATCCTCAGCTGCAAAAATGTATTTCAGTTTTCTTTGTGTGGATCATATATTTCTATTTTGTTTGGCAGATACTATTAACTACTAATTTCAGGAAAATTTGAGTTGTGTTAAAAGAGGCACAACTCCTTTGTTATCTTGGACTTTTTATATTTGCACTCTTCACACTTTATATTGCACCTGTTATAATCAAGCAGGTTTTTAACTAAATACAGATGCTTATGTAAACGAGAGTAGGTCCATATTTTTGGTGTTGAGGGGTAAGAAGTGTGTGGGTTCTTAGCGGTGGGAGTCACACGACCTGCTGCAATCCCCTTCAATCCCTTTCATGTGACTATCAGCTGAGCAGCAGCATCGGTAATCCCTGTGAGAGGAATGAGGGATCCCAGTCAACTGGCTCACAGTTTTTTTTTCTAAACTCGTAATGTGTGTGTGTGTGAGTCTGTCTGTCTGTCTGTCTGTCTGTCTGTCTGTCTGTGTGTGTGTGTGTGTGTGTGTGTGTGTGTGTGTGCGTGCGCGTGCGTGCGTTTGCGTGCCGGCGTGCGTGTGTGTGTATTTGCATGAAATACCCTCACAATAACATCAAATTTCCAAGTGAGAAAAGAACATACAGTATTCTAAATCACACACCTTAGAACATATTTGAGCCCATAATCATGAGTGCAAATTGGCATAGGAAACAGCATAAAATTGGCATGTAAAAGTTTGTCTATCTTCCCTCTCTTTAACAGAGAGTGGCATGTGTGCGCATGAAATAAGTGTGAAAAGACAGACCAATCTATTTGCTGGTCAATTTGTAGTCTAAACAAAGAAATGCTAACATGTTACCATGTAATTGAGGGGAAAACCGAAATGTGTTAATTTACATTAGTCACAGAAAAAGAAAATTAATTAGGTGTACTTTCCCTGTTGTTAAACTGTGTTGGTATAAATGTCTTACATCACAAGCAGCAAAAACCTTAAAATCAAAAACCAAAAAGCAAAAACCAGAAATCTTAACAAATCATTTTGGTAATTTCACTTTATCCCTAGGCGGTGTCACTTACTTTAGATATTTTGTAAGTGTCAAATTTGATAAAAAAGCTCAATGTAGTTGGACTGAGAAAAACAACATTCTTGAAACAAGTTGTTTTCTGATGAGAAAAAAAGTACTCACGTGTCGCAGTGACAAATGTAAAAGCCAAAACCAGTAGCACCAGTTCCAGAGTCTTCATCCTGTATTATGTTGTGTGTCTCTTCTCTCTGAACCCTGATCCTTATCTTGCAGTCCTGAACCCCAACACGACAGAGAGACTTAAGAAATTTCCTCTCACTCTCTTTAAGAGGGTTCTGGACCTGAATTACCATAAAGTTTCTTCTCACCTCTGACATCATTGATAGTCTCAAA
Source organism: Etheostoma perlongum (assembly GCA_026937815.1). Classification (NCBI taxonomy): domain Eukaryota; kingdom Metazoa; phylum Chordata; class Actinopteri; order Perciformes; family Percidae; genus Etheostoma; species Etheostoma perlongum. The sequence goes on along the minus strand of CM049374.1, from coordinate 4,828,940 downwards.
CTGGCACCACCCCCTTTGGTAAGAAAATATGATGTTTTGTTAGCTATTGCTGTGTTTACTCACAGGTTTTTACATTGTTATAAGTCATTATTATATTTTATATTTTCTTCTGAGCTAACACTGTTTTTACTTCATGTGTACTGTGTGTTTTTTTTATTGGGAACCACATTTAAGCCAAATCTCAATTGTACTACATATCATCAATGCAATATCTACAATAAGCTCAGGAACTTGTACAATTAATGGAAAATAAGGCACCAAAAGATGGATATAGTGCATGTAAATAATTCAAATGAACAAAAAGTAACAGACATTCCTCAAGCAGGACAATATTTTCAAAGTGCATTATTGAAAAATCAATGGATGCTTTCTGCACAGTGTAAATGAAAATGTACCTGATGCACGCTTTAGGACGAAGATTGTGGTGAGAACTGTGAGCAAAGCTCAAGTCATGTTTTAGACGTATGACCTTAGAGCTATGCATGCACTGGCGTCATAAGAGGAGTGTATGGATGGCAAATCAATAGCATCCTTTTATTTCCTCAGTCATTCCTCTGTGGTGTCCACCTCAGGCTGCTGCAGCTCTAAAAATCTGTGCTTGCAGCAACTCAGACACACCCGGCCTGAGTATATGAGACATCATCCAAAGCCACTTAGACAAGGACAAATATGCATTTAGAGAAATGAGCCGATTGATTCTGAAAAGAATTAAAAACCTAAAAAACTATTTCCATTCATAAACCTTCATATTCTTGAAAATAAATGCATTGTATCAAATCCCACGACTTTTCTCTCTCGCTTGTTTATATTAAAAATATGAGTCACATCTAGCCAAATGAAGCACCTTCAAGGCAAATGACTTGTATATTAATTTGTATTAGATTGTATATTAATCCTGGAAGAAGATATAATTGATACATCACAATTAATTATGCATGTTAGTCTGATTGCATGGGTTTATGTTCTATGTAGCTGGAAATAGGAAAAGCAACATTTAAATTCATAATGTAAAAAAAACAGTACTAAACTTTCAATTACTCAATTAATACTATAATACTACAGGATGGTTGGTGTCGACTTTTATGTTTGCCATAAAATGGATATTATACTTCAATAAAGTAGCATAGTAGGAAAGCATTTTTTTACAAGATGCTGGCTTGTGCATATATATATATATATATATATATATATATATATATTTCTTGTATTATATAATAATATAAAGTTAATAAAAGGTGAGACTTTATTGTTATGTCCCGTCAAATATGCAAATATGTCACTTATGTCACTTATAGTCACTTATGTTTAGCCTCGTTGTGCACTTCCTGTCTTATTTTGTATTCACCTCTTCCCTCTTGTTGCAGACCCTGACTTCCTCCCTTTGCATGATTTTCCTGCCACTGAGATTGTCTACCCTGCCCCTGATTGGTTTCACCTGTTTCCCCCTACCTCCTGTATAAATCATAGACAGTTAAATAAAGTTATAAATAGTCCGTGTCTCCCTTTGTCTTGTGCCAATTTGTCTTCTTCAGTCCGAGTCACAGTCTTGTCCAACATTCCAGTCAAGTTATGATGTCAGTTTCTTTTGTTGTAATTTTGTTATCTTCCAAGTGAGCGTTTTTCTTTGGTTTTGAAATTGATTCACTTTGTGAGAGTTGTTTTGTTTTGTTTGAACTCTATCCAGTAAACTACTTTTGTTATATCTACTACTGTTTGTGAGTCAAGCATTTGAGTCCACCAGTCTCGCTTCTGAGGTTGTAACTTTTTTTATTTTATAATTCATAATAGTTCATAATAGCTATAGTTAATATTTTTTGTTTTCCTGTGAAGTTATAATTTTGTAATTATAAGTGTGCACTAATCGTAATAATCTTATTAAATTAAGAAGAGAATAGATCATTATGTAATGATATTTTACTGAGAAAAGGGCCATATACATGTCTATATAACAAAGAGAGTCATTATGAGCCTTTGTGGTTTTCCCACTGATGTTGTCTCATGCCTGAGAGTCTACTCATGCTGCGCTACATGTGACCCCTCATGTGGTAGCAGCAGAGTTCAGGAGGAAATAAAGCCTTCCCACAGAGCACCTGACTTAACATACCACAAATAGTCAAATGTTAGCTTCTTTGCTCATTAGTCTCGATTGTATAATATTGCATCTTAATTAGCAGCATGAAAAATAGTTAAAATATAGCTTTAACCGGACATTTTCAAAGTCTTTCATTTTAAAATCATACATCAGAATTCTCTGATATCAACCAAGTGACAGTCTGGGGAGGTTTACTATCTCTCTGAAGTGAAATGAGTCTGGCTAATCTGGATATTTCGTTTTTAGAGCAGCCTGAAAAAGAGTTAAAATATAGCTTATAGCGGCCTGAAAAAGAGTTAAAATATAGATAGATAGATATTTATTGATCGCAAAAAATGGGAAATTATGGTGTTACAGCAGCAAACATACATCAGTCACACAGCACAGAATATAAATAGAAATGAAATACTCGGATACAATATACATACATACAATATACATGAAATAATAATAATAATAATAGGAATAAAATATTTAAATGTATATGGGATAACAAAATGTGCAACTGCTTAAATTGTATGCTAAAATGTAAATAAACCAATTGTGCAGGTTGCACTTAGTGCAGCATTGGGGAGTCTCAGTGTCTTATCTAACACCCAGTGATGACGCCTTAAAAAATTGTATTGCCTGTGGTAGGAATGATTTGTTGTAGCATACCGTGTGACATCAAAGCTGTTGGAGCCTCTTAGAAGCTGCTCCTCTGTTGGACCAGTGTGGGGTGGAGAGGGTGGCCGGGGTTTCGGGCTTTAATTGGACACTTCAATCAAAACCTTTAGTAACAGTGTGCCTGAGGTTCAGGGAATTTCTGGAATTACCAGATAATGTAGATATTTCAGACAGTGGAAGTCAAGCAGTAAAGATTCTGAGAGCTTGCTTTTCAGGAATGTTCCTGCTTGTATCTAACAATGTGTTGCACTGGTTTTTTAGTGGTTTTCTTAACAGCAAGCCAAAATGAAATGATTTGCCATTATAAAAATAAGGGAATAATCACAATTAACAATTGCCTAAACGTAAAATGACAAATAATGGAAGGTCATAGAACATCAGAGCAACAGAGCCCATCCTCCGCCTGCACACACAATGATGTCACACACAATTGACAAGCTTTCTGTTTTCAAACACTAAGTCACAAAAAAATCAGGATTGTGTTTATTATTGGTTAAAAGTCCGATCAGGCCATCTGGTTTGTGAAATGCCATTACAAGATCAGACCAGACAGTTAAAGCGAGCATAGCAGTCATTCAGCGCATTCACATTCACAAGGCTTAAACTAACTTCCCTCATTTTTGTGAGTGATCCTAATTCCTTCTTGTTGTTGGTAATTTGATTTTATCATTGCCACAAACACCAGCACTCAAAAAAATGGGACAGAAGGAGTAAAACACACTTGTGCAAACACAAAACAAAACTTTCAGTTGTATGTGACTTTCATCAGGACACATTTCTGGTGTTATAAATCCTCTAAAGAGGTACCATGTTGCCAGATTAAAAATGTCCACACAGAAAATTTAAAATCTGTGAGAAACCAACATGTTGGATGTGCACTAGTGGCTAGAAAGAATAGTGAAAGTGGTATGCTTCACTTTCAGAAACGTGAATCTCTGTAAATGTAACAAAATGAGACAAAACTGTTCTAAGAACCCAACATAGCCAGAAGCCTTGTATGCCTTTACCTAACATATAATAATCAAATAAGAAATAGGTGTCATTTCACATTCTTCAAATCAAATCTGCTGGGTGGATGCACGTCAAGCCTCATGGGCTTTGATCATGTGCAGTGCTGGTATGAGTGTTTCTAACAGGCTTTTCCTTCATGCAGTAACAGACGACATGAAAAATACCTCATGACCAATCCTGCTCTGATTAATAAAGGTTTTTTACAGCAGACATTTTGACCTAAAAGCCACCATTCATTTTATTATTTACTTTTGCTACTCTCACATGTCAGCTTGATTCTGCATGTTGCCCAGCCCAGGGGGTTTCGTAGGGCATAGCAGCTCCAGGGTCTCTTAACTAATCCGCCACTGGAGGCACACAAGCCATTGAAAGACGGCATGATTAGAGGGAAACGTGAAACTAAAGCTGAAAATTTTTTTCAGGGATTATTTAAGTTGCCAGACACAGTTTGTGAGTGTTAAGTGTTAATTGTTAAACATGTTGTAATAATAGGTGGAACAGAGACATCATGAATGATTTCTTTAGTAACTTACCTGCTATTACAAGTCAAAAACTCTGCTGTGAAAAAAGGTTTATGAATCTGGTTTGTTTAAGAATAATAAAAACAGATTTTCTTTTCAGCCTCTACAGCATAGAGGAGTGGGAATGACAGAAATAAACCAGTGAGGGAGTGCAGTGCACAACTAGACTTACTGACACTAGAGGGAGCAACTGTAATTTGCCTTCATTGTTTCCTGTTCAGTACACTGTGACACATAGGACCATTTACTACATTATTAGGCATTTACCAACATACCAGACCAAATGATTTCTGTGCAAAGTATACAGAACATAAACAAAGCTGCCTGTCTATGTTGGAAAACAACTTGGCTATAAAAGTGTCCAAAACTGTGAACAAATGATGTATAAAGCAGCATAACCCCCCTTTTGTGTGCATGTTTCTTGTGTTGTAGCCATAGACTGTATATTATCAATAACTAATATACAGTGTATGGTTGTAGCCTATTTTGTGTCAACATATAAAAAGCATTGATTTATTAACTAATTTCTTTTTCTATACACCCAAAAGCACACTATTATATTAATGAATTTGCATGACCTGTTACTACCACCTCACCTAAAACTGTTCTATAAAATATATACTTTTTATTTGTAGTATGGTACAAGAAGTTTGTACAACAAAAAATTACAGACAAAAAAACCCTCTTGCTTCTTTGTTTTTTGGGGGTTTGCTACCTCCATTGACAGTTAGAGAAAGGCTCCCTCTCCGACGTTGATAACGTAAAACGTCATCCTCATGTCATCATGTGACCTATGAGGTTAGTTTGTAGGATGTTCGTTTCTCTTGTCGGTAAAATACGACTCAATTTCTCGACTTGCACCAACTGACAAAAAAAAGATTTTAAACTCAGCTTACAGTATTTTGAGAAAACAAATCATGTTACGTACTTGTCTGCCCTCGTGTTCCCTTCCCAACGGGTCAAACGGAAGACGTTTTTGAGGAGTATATTGGAAAATATCTGAAAGACAACCCGGCTACATTAGTCGGTGTGCTTTGAACACAAAAACGAGCGCTCCCAAGGTAACGCGGGAAACGCTACTGTGTTGGTTCAGTGTTTTCCAGAGAAGAGCAACCACCACGCTAATCCGCATATTTACGGATATTATCATCGTCAGTGCCAACAAATGACCTGACCCCCACAGTCTTTAGCTGTTTAGCTCCGATCTGAGAAAGTGAAACTTCGACAACACCGCTGCCATCCACAGGCTGTGTGGTGTATCCGGACCGTTTAAACTAACAAGGAGCAGTTAATTATATGTCGGTCCCCGCGCTGCTTATTAACGTTTGTCTCTGTAGCCATCGAGCAGTTATTAGCTCACACACAAAGAGTGGAGTCTTGCTGACTAGCTAAACAACCAACAAACCTCCAGTTCTGTTGATTTGCAAAATGGATACGTTTCAGAAGGTGGAAAAGATAGGAGAAGGGACGTATGGAGTGGTTTACAAAGCCAAGAACAAAGTCACCGGAGAAACTGTTGCGCTTAAAAAAATCCGACTAGACACGTAAGTTCACTCATGATAAGTGTTGTTGGTTATCATCTGAGGCCAAGCTAACATTACTGAAACTGTTTTACGCAACCATCCGGGTGTGACAGGCAGACGACATTTGCAAACAGCTATTTTGCAGAGCGTCCTCCTATCACTCTTTAGTGTTTGACTAATCTATCAAGTTAACGTTACAGTGACAGTGTTTCTCAACCACCAGCATTAAACTGCAACTACATTTTGACACTGCTCATGTAATTCCCTAAATTTTAAATTCGACACATTTTACCGCAGCCATTTGTTAGTATGACACCAAAATATGATAAACAATAAGAAATAACCTATAATCCATAGTTGGTGATTTGCAGCGGTACCCAACCTGCTCCCATCCAAATCTGGGAGATTACATGATAATTAAGACGTTTTTTTTCTTGTGAAAGTTTATCTTTTAAGAGCCTCAACAAAGAGGAAATATTACTTTTGGATTGGACTGCACATAATTTGTCCACACTAAGGCATTAGTCTGTGATGAGGGGTCACAAGTCGAGATTGCTTCATTATAAGGGGTCAGGAGCCAGAGAGGTTGAGAACCACTCAATATATATAATGCATATTTAAATGTGGGTCTGATTGTTGTCTGAATGCACTGTGCAATAGAAACATGCATACGGTACATTGTGTAAGCTTACTTAAGAAAATCTAAATGTTTTTGTAATATTCAGGTGCTGCCATGTTGTGCCAAGGAACATAATTCCCCAGGCTTTAACAGGTGGCATTACTGACTCACTTTATCTAGTGTTTCCTGACCTTCATGTCAGAATACAGAAATCAAGAGCATTGCTGTGCTTATATTTTGCTGGCTGATATGTAAGCTTAAGTTGCGTTGAGTGTTTGCCCTATGAAGATACACTAAATATAGAATAATAGGAACAAGCAGATATTGACCAATATTAACCAAGCTGAAGTAAATAAAAGTTTAAATGTCAATGTTATTTTTATATATATATATATATATAACATTGACAACAGCCTAAGAAACTTAACCAGTTAATTTACTGTGTATTGCATGCAGGGAAACAGAGGGTGTACCAAGCACTGCCATCCGAGAGATTTCACTTCTCAAAGAACTCAGTCACCCAAATATAGTCAAGTAAGTACCTAAATGTTGCCGCTTTTAGCTAAATCCTGCTTACAAGATTCTCGTGTTGTTTCGGTCAGTTTTTAAGCTAACCTGTCTGTTAACGTGTTTTAGGTTGCGGGATGTTATCCACACCGAGAACAAGCTCTATCTTGTTTTTGAGTTCCTTCATCAGGATCTTAAAAAATTTATGGACTCCTTCACAGTCACTGGTATCCCATTGCCTTTGGTTAAGGTAAACATCAGCTAGATTAGCAAACATATATGTCTTGATCCTTTGAAGAAATCAAGAGTAAATGGACTCTGGATTTCTGTGTTGACTTACCTGGATATATATATGTATATATGTGTGTGTGTGTGTGTGTGTGTGTGTGTGTGTGTGTGTGTTTTGTTTTGTTTTGTAGAGTTATCTTTTCCAGCTGTTGCAAGGCCTGGCCTTTTGCCACTCTCACAGGGTTCTTCATCGAGACCTGAAGCCCCAGAACCTCCTCATCAACGCCCAGGGGGAGATCAAACTCGCTGACTTTGGCCTGGCAAGAGCCTTCGGAGTGCCCGTCCGCACATACACACATGAGGTAACGCGTACAGCTACTCTGTTCATGTCAACAGGCTTCTTCTGAAAAATATTATTTGGTTATATGGTTTGAAGTGCATATTCATTACTAGCCCGGCAGCAAAGTGCACTCCATCATGTTTCCTCTAAGTGAATTGAGCCCTCTGGTATAGTCAGAAAACATCTCACAATAGGGCTAGGCTTTGTGTCACTACACAAAGCTGTTTCAAAGTTTTCAGTACATTTTCTTTTTAAATATCTATTTTGGTTCATTCCTTCCTGAGAAATTGTGTTTTCCTGAATATAAGGTTTCTTTTGTGATGTTTTTCAGGTGGTTACACTTTGGTACAGAGCACCAGAAATCCTCCTGGGCTGTAAATACTACTCCACAGCTGTCGACATCTGGAGTCTGGGGTGCATCTTTGCTGAAATGGTAATTTGCACTAAGTTTCATGTTTTACAATAGGCTTCCCTGTGATTGAACTAAGCCTACACACTATGGATCAAACGTAACCTCTAACCAACAGACTCCCCTCACTGTCCCCTGTTGTACAGCTCACCAAGAGGGCCTTGTTCCCTGGCGACTCTGAGATTGATCAGTTATTCCGAATCTTCCGCACCTTGGGCACACCTGATGAGACTGTCTGGCCCGGAGTCACATCAATGCCTGACTACAAACCATCTTTCCCCAAGTGGGCCCGGCAGGAATTATCTAAAGTGGTGCCGATTCTTGATGAGGATGGAAGAGAACTGCTTGGAGTGAGAACATTTGTCTGTCATTCATTCACAGATTAATTTAGCATTCATTACCTTCGTGGAGGAAGGCTGTCTCTTGTGCTTGTTTGTGTGTACGTCAGCAAGACCAAATGGGCATAATAAGATATATGTAGAGTTGGTGAAAAGGGCAAAAAAACAAACCAATGCACTTAAATGCAACAAAATCAGACACACATGTCCCAGGTTAGTCTCTATTCATTTTGATAAAGATCCAGATGCAGATTACAAGTCAAATCATTTTTGCAGAAGTGCACTCTAAGTGTTTTTATTTTGTCATTTTTTTTCTACCAGGGATATGAAGTTGCAATGTTAGCAAACAAAATAACAAGTACATTTGTTTTCCACTACAGCGTACAAAACCTTTAAAGTAGAGATGTGACAATTAGTTGATTGATCAATTAGTCCATTAATAGAAACTTGGCAACACTTTCAATAATTGATTAGTCATTTCCATAATCTTTCAAGCAATCTTTTTCTTTGCAATATATGATAGTAAACTGATTACATACAGTATACATTTTGGATTGTTTGAATAAAACAAGCAATCTGGATGCATGATTTTGGTCTGTGGAAAATTATTCACCATTTCCTGACTTTTTATAGACTAAAAGAATAAATCGATCAAGAAAATAATTGGTTGTTTAATTAAAGTAATCATTAGTTGCAGCCCTAGTTCATAACCACATTATTTGACTATATATTTTTTTTCCATTTCTGTTGTTTTCCTTGCAGGAAATGCTGAATTATGATCCAAACAAAAGGTTATCTGCCAAAAACGCCCTCGCACATCGATACTTCCGTGACGTCACCATGCCGGTTCCTCATCTGAGACTCTGAGTCAAGCAAAATATCAGTCCATTTTACCGCCAACAATGTCTAAGCAATAAGGACCTCCTCGCTTCATATCCACGGCTGGAGTGGACAGAAAATGTGGACACTACAGGATATGTTGGATCCTTCAAAGGATATTTGTTAATACCTAAAACCAGCTTTCTAGATGACCGACATCCTGAGAGTTTTGCTGTTTTTTCAGCCATGGTATAGTAGTTATGAAACTCATTTTCAATATCATATTTGTGTGCAACTGCCATTTTTGATGCTAATGTTATTTGTGATTGGGATGGTCCTGTGACTGAGTACAGGTCAGATTGACTCATTCTAGTTATCTGCCATTACCAATCTGCCAATACTGCCATTTCCTAATTTAAATGTTATGTTGGCTTTAGGAAATCCAACTTCAAATAGTCAATTAGTTAAAATTAAATATGATTGAAGAAGTGTCTGGGATAGTGCAAATAACAAATGTCAGCCAGCAGTTTGTGCTAAAAGAACATGAGACTACCGTTGTGTTCTTTTAGGTTGATTTTCTTGCAGTTAAATCCTGTATTTGGGCTTAATGTATCTCGAAGTGTTTTTTTAACAGCACCTTTAGTTTAACACGCAAAAATGTTTCTGGTCGTTTGTTGGCAGGATTACTCCCCTGAATGAAGTGCTCAGAGCTTTGTACATACAGTTGTGAAATACAAATGTTCCCCGTTGTAATTCAGATTTTACGGAATTTAATATGCTGTTGCGTCTTTCTTACTCTAGATTTTATTCAAACGTAATGAACCGTTTTTATGGATATTGTTTATTTACAGTTTGAAAAAAATAAACTTGTTTAAACAACTGATACCGTTTCTTGATGTGAGGAACATTTTTGGATGTCTTTTTCAGTTCTGCAGCCAACTGAAACAAGTATGCCAAATAGTTTGTGAGACTCAAATACTGGAGTCAAATGCTGTCTCGCATTGTTAAATCAAATTGCTGTTACACTTCATTGATCTTTGCAAGACTAATACACATGATCCCTTCTGCAGTTGGCATCTCGTCAGAATGGCTTTGTTAACCTGTTTTTTTTTTTAAATACGTAGTGTAATTTTCTCTAGAAAAAAAATACATGACAGTTTAAGAATTCTAATCCTACGAAAAGGACGAAGGTAATGTTTTAATTGTTTTCAAGACAAATAAGTATTAATTAAAGTTAGATGATGAACTGATGGTGTTAGGATAAACTTAATTAACCTGAAAAAAAGTTTCACAAAGACTCCAAACAACTAATTGTGTTCAATGAAATACAACCAATCAATTAAATATGTTTTCATTAGTCAGTGCCATACTTAGACATCAAGTCAGTCAATGCGTTTCAACTTTAAGGAGCAAGGTTGAAATCAAAAGATGTACAGTAACCAAGAAAGTAAGGCATTGCTATCTGCCACAGTGTCTTTTTAATGATGCCACAAGGGGCTGTTAAAGTCTAAAATGTTTAAATCTTACACATAGTGGCTTTAATATATTTATGTCTGCATATCCTGCACATTAAAGAAGACATACTCCTTGTGATAACAGTTTGCCATTTATTTTCACAATGAACAATAATTAGGAATAGATGATACTGGAAAAATGAGCATATTATAAGTACATAGTAAGAAATAGAAGTTATGTTCAGATATAAATAAGTGCATTATATAAGCGGCATAATTCAAATAGTGGTGCTCTGTCAATCTTGGTGATTTCATTTAGTAAAAAGTTGATGCCACAAAATACATATGTGCTTGACTTGTGAAAAGTTCACATGATGCATAAACAGAAATATAACAGCATGTATCCTAATATTCCAGGTTTATCTATTGCAGTTCTGAGGTTGCCACCCATCATGACAACATTGCTGTAGTTGCACTATACGTGGCAACATTATATAATAGGATTATGGCTGAGTTTGAAATTTATAAAGCTGCAAAATGAAGTTTGAGCCATAACTAAAGAAAATGTTTATTTTCCTCTATCTTTTAAACTAAGCATTGCCTTTTAATATAATATGACTATATAGCCTATCAGATATATGTATTCAGACGGCAAAATGACATGTCAAATAGAAAAAGATTGGACAGATTTTTCCAGTGAGTTTAAAGCGAGTGGTTGGGTAGTATATAGATACAGTTTTATGATCCATTCCTTTTAAACCTTTTTGGGATTTTAGACTTAAAGGGCCGGTGTGTAGGATTTAGGGGGATCTGTTGGCAGAAATTGAATATAGGCTAATATTCATAATTAAGGTTTTATTAGTGTATAATCACTTGAAACTAAGTATTGTTGTGTTTTCGTTAGCCTAGAATTAACCCTTCATATCTACAGCTACAGGAACGGGTCGTCTTCCCTGTTTCTACCAGGGGTTTATGCGTTTGATGCATAGACTGTATAAGTGAAGCCAAAACATCTTGAACACCCCTGGTGGCTGGCTGCAGTAAAGTTAATAAATCACGCCCCCACTATGTTAGCGGATGAGACACGGACCAAACTTAAAAATCAAAGTACACGTCAAATACCTTTTTCCCAAACATGGTTTCTGTCATTTTAGGTATTTGTTATCACGCAGAGGTTTGTTCAAGTGTTCATTTTTCTGTTAAGTTTGGTTTTTATTAGTTATTTCATGCTATAAAAACAGGACGAAACGTCATGATTGGCAGCTGTGATTGACATCTGAATAGTCAGGCTGGTGAATGGGCAGCAGGACTTAGATACCGCGACTCAACCTCCAAGTCACTACGGCGCAGACTCTGGCTCCAAAATTACAAGATGGCAGTGCCTGTATCTGGGATATTTTGGCTTCACTTTTGCACAGTGGGAGGAAGTGGAGATGCATTGTCCATCTTTATATACAGTCTATGGTTTCTACACTAGCCCAGAACGGACAAACCAAACACCTTAGGGGTGCGTTTTGCTTTACGTAAAGGTTCTACTACAGGCTTAGAAAGGGAGGGGTGAGTGTGTGGGGGAGGAATACTTCACGTCACTGCTGACCATTTTGCATACCATGCTGGAGTGTTGGCAACTTTATTTCTCCTACCCTGTCCATTCATTTATGAATGGTATAAAAGTCAAATTGCATACTCTTGAAACTTGCTTGAGTTGTCACAGTGCACTCATTTTTAGAAAATGTTCTATAATTGTCGAGATTTTTCAAATCAGTCTGGACTTAAACTGTGATTAAACTATTATATTATTATATCACGTACACACTGACAAATCTGAAAATCCACAACATGCATTAAAGCTTTAGTGCATAATGTTTTAAATATTTATGAACGTCTGTTACATTCAAGCTATTGCCAAATGAGTTGATACAAATCTAATTAAGACTATCAGCTCCACAAAACTCTCTCTGATTTTCTTAGTATGGCTATGTTCAGAAAATGGTGTCGGCCGGCGACTTTTGCACACAAAAACTCAAGTGAAGATAATTACCTCTTCTAAAGGGTCCATCATGTTTTTCCTCCTTGGCTACAAGCAACTGTGTGGAAGAGGGGTGGGGGTGGTGTGCAATCACTGAAGGCAGTGATGTTGTCATTACTTAGAATTCCTCATCATGGGGGGAGACAGAAACCATGCACCATAGCTTTAAAAATGGTTAGCAGTAATATAAAGTACACATGATTTGTAGTTATGGAGCTTAAACTTGTAAAAACAATGGCTGGGTACTTTAAGATGGTTTGGGTTTGGTGCTGTATATTATTTAGCTCAAATTTCTAATTTTTTTTTCATGATAAGCTTGTACAGGATCTGGTAGCCATCATCCCATGCATAGAGCAGCTGCTCCTGCGGGTTGTACTTTAGACTGGAGTGGGTTCCGTAACGCTTTGGAAAGTAAACCAGTGGTGCTTCTTCGTTGGTCACCATATCATTGACGTCAAACACACACTGGATACGTGACCGACCGGGCTGCTTGGTGTTGTACACCACATACAAAGTGCCACAGATGACAAAAGCCCCCTCCGCATTCTCTCTCGGACAGTTTGTGTCCCACATTTGCTCATTGTCCAGAGAGTTGGCGTCCATTTTAGCCAGAGAGATGTACCTATCGTTCTGCTGCGAGGCATAAATGACCCACAGGCCTTCCTCGTCCACAGCCAGGTCCATCACTGTCTCGGGGGTTAGGCCGTACGGTGGGACATGGTCCTGCACTGGGAACACTGCGGCGTCTGTCACAGAGCTGTTCTTCATGTCATATTTAACCACCGTTATCTCTTCAGCCTGATTTATATAATACGCGTGATTGTTGAGGACAACGTGTCCTGTTCCCCTCCAGGCAGATGGAAGCTTCAGGTTCTTGGACAGAGACATGCCTAGCGAGCGAGAGAAGTCTTGCACAGAGGCAAACTCATGGATGGTGTCTTCATCCGTCCCGTTAAAAATGTAGATCTTCCCAGAGCCGCTGCTGGTGTCTTTGGTCCACGTTCCCTTTGGCCCTCCGACTCGCTTCAAGATCTTCATGGCTTTTATGCTCGAGATCATGTCGCTGCAATCTGAAAATGTTCACATTTTGGTATCATTTAAATATATCAGGACTGTTTTTAAAGGGATAGCTCAATATTTTAGGAAGTATGTTTACCTGTATTTGCTTTCTTGGAAAGAGTTAGACAAGAATATCAATACGACTCCCATATTTGCCAGCTCATTGTTCAGCAGGAGACAGCTTGTTGTCACTGTGAGGTTGACAAACAACCAGCAGAGACTCCAGGAGGTCATTGCACCCAGCCAGCAAATAGTCCAGTTGTTTTTACAATTGGCTTTTTGTACAGTTTTAACTGAAGAAATGTGACGTGTTAATTAGTGAGCTTTAGAGGTTCTGGTAGGCAACTTTAGTTACCTTTGGACAGAGCCAGGCTAGCTGTTTTCCCATGTTTCCACTTTTTATACTAAGCTAAGCTAACTGGCTACAGATTCCAGCTTCATATTTAATGTGCAGATATGAGAGTTCTATCAATCTTCTCATCTATCTCTCTCGACAAGAAAGACATTTCCCCAAATGTTAAATAATTCATTTAAGTCATTTGGGACATGGTCAAGTCAAGTCCTTTAGGGAATATTCAAGTTAAATCCTCATGTTTGTACTTAAATTCTGAAGTCTCAAGACTACAGCTTTGAGATTGTATTGGGTGTGTTTTCACCCAAGATGGAGAATAAAGCTTGTCTTTGCCTTATTTGTTTATGTTGTACAAATATGGGTGACAAATTAAAGAGAAGGCCAGCATAAAGTGTCTGGGTTTTGGAACACCATCCCAAATCCCATGGAAGGCACAGGGAAGAAAGTTGGAAAGTATTAAGAAAAGGATACATTGGTTTTGTATTTTCATTGGATTTGGTGATTTGGGATAGAAAACTAGAATAACACCATCCTTTTTCTTTGTGTGAACAAATCTAAATAATGTAATGTTTTTAAATTTCTACAAAAGTACATGGATTACTGAAGGGTGTGTTGCCTGACACAGGTGATGGAAAACTCTTTTTGTGACTTTTGTTAACTGATGAGTGATCTGTCCAATCATAGTTTTCTGTTGCACAACTAAAACATCTTTTGAACGTACACATCTTTCACCAAAACAAGTTATTTTAGCAGCGGCACCGTGGCTCCGTCTGGCGCTTAGCACCTGTGCTGTGGAGGAAGGTCTGGAAAAGCGAGACTAGTCTAAACATGAATAAGCCAAAGGCTTTTGTAAAGTCTTTGATTAGCCAGTAGAGTGTTTGTGTGAAAATGTAAGACAAATCAATATACTTTAAGTTGTTGATAAGTGATCTATCATTTCTATATACCTGTTCTGTTCTGTAAATGATTAATTTAATGGGTACAGCATTACAAACTTGAGGATTTGCTTGCTTTCTCCATTTCAAATTACTGTAATTGTAGTTTTTGATCCGTTTTAGGTAGAACTAAGTAAGTATTTTCATATTCATACACAATAAAATACAAAATACAGGAAGTTTATTCTGATGAACAGAATAAATGTACTGTCCAAGTGCAGTTTAAACACATTATATCTCACCTGATAGTTTTGAGTACTTGGCCTTCTGCTTCTCCTTTACCAGCGTCACTTGCTGTTCTATCAGCTTGTCGTCCACGTCCACACACGGCTGAGCTCCGTTCTGAGTCTCCAGGTAGTCCAACTCACGCTCCACTCGGTCCACCCTCGTCCCCACGCCATCCAGATTCATTCTCATTGTCTCTTTCTCTTTATCCAGGTTCTCCAGCTGGGAAACCATCTGTTGCTTTAGCTCCCGCAGCTCGGAGGCATAGCGGGCTGTCTGTTCATGCCACAGAGAGATCCGGTCCTGTTTCAAAACAAAGTGACAAAGATCAATCTAAATTTTAACACAAGCTGAAATGGTCACACTTGTTTCCTTACCTGTTTGTACTTTAGTAATGTGAGCAATACATGCTGTTTGTTTTACAGGAACTGCAAATGCACTTCTAGTAATCTCTGAGAAGATCATAATTTTATGTTCTTTAAGGCTCAGTAAGTAGTCTGGGACAGAAAGGCATAATAAGTAGGAAACTCATCCTTCAAACAACCAGGTTCAGCCCACACGTGGCAAGTTTCCACCCTGCTCAAATGTCTTTTAGCAAAACACTAAATCCTACGAACTCGCTCTGTAGCAAACCCTGACCTCTGAGGTGATCAGTAAAGTCTGAGAATACATTAAAGAGAAATACAAAAACTGAGGAATGTGGATGAATAATATTTTGGGAGAGTTTTGTTTAATGAACTCTAGTTAGTTTCAAACTCTGACTTTAGACCTAATATGAAATAGTAGAACATGTTCTATATTTGACCTTTTTATAAAACAAAACCATAATATTAAAACAGAACAACTGACAAGATCCCTATGGAGAGCTATTACTGGCTATACTGAGGTTGGAACACCAAGAGAGCTATATTTGTATCCATCACAAAAATAAGTGTCCACACAGGCATGACATTCTCTGAAAGATGATTAATCTAAAATGTGTCGGTGAAATAATTACTGTTACTTCATTATCATGATACATGTCATTTTTGGATACCAATATAGCACAACTCTTCATACATGCAAATCTGTAATAATGTTTTAAACTACATGTTTATCTCAGTCTCTGAAGCAAAACAATAAGCTCATACTCCCTATACATATCAGAGAGCCGTATTTTCCAGCATTTTCCTCAGGATTTGCCCACATCTGCATTTCATTGCCTTTGCCCTGTCCTTGGAAGTTTCCTTTCACAGGGACTCTGGGACGCAGGGCTCGGCAGGAAGGTAAAATGAGTCTTACCTCAATAGCGAGCAGCCTCCGCTCCAAGTAGTCAATCAGTGTTTGGTGCTGAGCAGTGGCAAAGCAGGCCAAAGTAACCAAGACAACAAGTCCTCTCATTTTGTGTCAGCTCAGTCTCTTTGCCTCCTGGAGTGGAGTGAGAGTGTGGAGGAGTCAGCAGATTCCCAGAGGTGGGCTGGAATGTTTTAGAAAGCTGTCTGGGAGGAGCCAAAACATCTGGTGAAGACACACAGTCTCTAAGAAAGACAAGACATTGGTGTTCATTTTTTCATCAGCTTTTCCCTGATTGACAAACTGTACAAAAAACAATATATAGTCTGATGTTTAAATGTATGTATGGCTTTACGCAAAACACAGGACAGTAGTTGCCGCCGGACCACGTGAGGTAGAGTACGAGCAGGAAGTGTAATGTGAGTGGGAGTCAGTGAGGCACTGTACTCCCATGTCAAAAGGAAGAAAATGGACTGTGGATTTTTATCAACTAGCCTACATTACAATGCATTAATGAAAAAGTATGTGTAACACATTATAAACTATTCTAACGAGATGAATTTCTCAGATGTTTTCCTGAGCTCTATCCAAACAGTTACCTTTATTTTGGCAGGACATGAAAAAACTGATGCAGACAGATCCAGAGGTTTAGATTAGATTAGATAACTTTATTAGTCCTAAAAAGGAAACTGGTTTAATCGACATGAGTCACAAGAGACACAAGTCAGAAAGGTCACATGTCAACATATGAAAGACTGTTGACATAACAACAATCATATGCTAACACACAAGCTAACACATATTCCATCAACATTTCAGTGTTGCTCAGGAGACAGCCTAAAAAACAATGTATTTGATACAATCCATCATTTAATAACTAAAAGTCCAACCATATGTCAAACACAACCCGTAGCTCAAGAAATAGTGGTATCACTGTCATTCAAAAGTTTTGCAGTTGAGGGCACAAAAGACCTTCTAAATCATTCTGTCGAGCATCTTAGCATAGTTAGTCACTAAACACGCTGTTTAGACACTAAAAACACTAAACGGGATGACTTTCAAATTGAAGTATGGTCCGGGCAGTCCTGTAAGCCTAGACTATCATGGACAGAGTGGAATATAATAGCATGGAATAGTGCTGGAAACGAGTCTATTAATTAAAATAAAATGTCAAACATAAGTAAGAAGTTTCATTCATCAGTAACATCATGTTACAGCAGTGTCTGTTGTGTTTTCCAGCTGTCCATGTGCACAGGAACAGTTGTAATACTGGACTGATGTCTATAGCATGACAAAAACAGTAGTTAGTTTAGCGAGTGGTGAATTACTGGGGAAACAGGAATTAGTGTCTACGGACTCACTTGTCATTATATAACCACCTTGCTGCACAAAAATCTGCACACCTCTTTGTCAACACAGCTTGCTTATGGGTTTTAGTTAGCGCTAAAACTCACTCTGGGACCAACTGTGTTCATGCTATCATTAACAGCATAATGCTATTCCTGTACTTTTAAGTTTGCGGGTTTGTGATTCATTTCATTTTGGCTGTTTTTGAGCTACATGACCAAATATCCTGTACACGTTTTTGAGGAGGAAAGTTTTTATATAGGCTAAGTTTGCTGTAACTACAGTAAGTCTTTCATTCATGCATTTTTTGTAAGTGCACAGTGTGCATCTGAAGTGGTAAATCTATTTTGCAAGTCAAACCAGTATTATTTTTATTACATAAAAACCACAGTATGTGATAGTAACTGATGCAGTCAAACTGTGAAAGATGTATTACTCAAGTGTACGCCGAGAACACTCATCTGCCCAAGACACATTCCTCCAGCAAATACATGAAAATAAAAGTAAGCTTTAAAAAGTTAGTTGTAAAGCTTTAATGTTACAGGTATAGACCTATAGTTAATTATTTAGAAAAACAACTGTGTAGCCATCTGATACACTGTCTTGGGTGTGTCCTTATGCTTGGACAGACTCCACTACTCTAAGCCCAGAAATATGCATGTGTATGGTTTAACTTAAAATAGAGCTGCTACAACTAAAGGTCTATTGTATTCATCATTATTTACAACATAGTCACCTGTTCATGGTAGTGCATGACGTCCACTTTGTACCATCATTGCTTCAGGCTTGTTTGTATAAGGATGTGCTTATTTGAATATACGTTTTTTATGCATTTCATTTCAAGTGTGCATATGCAGGCTTACAAGTCACTACAACAACCTGGATAGAAAAAACAGATGATTATTTAATTCCATGGTTAGAAGGTGTAATAAAATTAATTACATACTAAGTAATTAATTAAAACTGTGTTGTGGTTTTACATGCTTGCAATAACTGACAGATAATTAGATCATATAATTTACAGAGAATAGTAAAAATAGATTTCTAATGTTTGGCAAATCACTCAGTGGTAATGAAAATGTATTTGGAAGCAGTTGATGCATTCACTTGATAAATCCTTAAAAATGGTTCTTCCTAGATTATTGTACATTAGCCGTTCTGTCCCTGGTTTCACTCGGTATCAGATCAGGACTAAACGTGGTATTAGCCACCCTTAGTAATGTATTTGATGTGTGTTGGGGAAGGATGGAGCAGCCTAAACAGAAGCTTCACTGCTGGTGTCCAGTCTTTGTTTTATTTTTTAAAGACTATAACACAGATTTAGCATTGTGTTTCTATAACATTGTCGGATTTATGGACAGTTTAAAACAAAAAAAGTTAAACAGCAGAACCAGAGATATGGTGTTTTTTTTAAAGTATTCCTGTGATGGTTTGGGTGATTTCTATGTTTGTTTGTTTTTGGGTTCTGTCTTGTCTCCTCGTTTTTGTGTCTTAGTTTACTCCTCGGTTTTGTGTGGTAGTCTGTCTTGTTTCCCCTTGAGTGTCAGTATGTTCTGTTTCCGGTTTTATGTTAGTCTGGTTTTCTGTTCTGTCTCGTCTTGCCAAGCTTTACCTTTGTCTTTGTCTTGCCCCGTCCTAATGTGTTTCACCTGACATATCACCCGTTCCTTGTTACTACCTCTTGTATTTAGGCTGAATCTCATTTCTCTTTGTCTCCTGTCAGATCGTGTTGTCAGTTTGGTGTCTTTGTTCCCTTCCACTCCCCCTCCTGACTTTGTGTTCGTCGTTTATCCCTGTTACCCGTGAGTGTTCCCTGCTTTTTGTCTTGTCTTTTGCCCTGGATCCTTTATGGATTTTTGGGGGATTTGACTTTTTTGTTCCACTCCCTGTGTTTTTGCTTGGACTTCCCTGTGTTTTTCCTTGGACTTTTTGTGAAATAAATCTTTGTGTACCTTCTACCGCCTGCTTCCCTCATCTCTGCGTTTGGGTCCTCATACCTGCCCGAGTTGTAACAATTCTTCTTTGTTAAAACCTGACACCTACATTACCCACAGTGCAACTCAGCCACCGACAGTTCAACCTAAGATGAGAAGAGAGCTACAGAAGTCTGATAAGCTCACTTCTTTCTAAGTCCACACCCCAAGTTTGTTTTATTTTTTCAAACTTATAATCTTCAGGCCCAACAGATGCAGACTCAAGTGACATCACTTGAGACAATTTTATCAGATTTCACGCAGCTCCCTCTGGGCTCTGGAGCACAAATGTTTTATACAAATTTTCTCACATATGCAGTAGTACTTCCAAAACCCTGTAAACAGACATTTGATGTGTGAAGTTCTCCTTAAAAAGACAATTTATTTAATTCTGTACTTATTCTTTTTTTTAATCAGAAATATCCTAATGTAAGCACTCTGCGGCTGTGCTCACTGTTTAGTCTCCTACATGTCTCCAAACAAACCCATCTCAAAGCTGTGCCAGCAGCACAACTAGGCCTGACCTCATCTGCCTCAGTGTGTGTACATGTTAGTGTGTGTTAATATGTAAAAGTTCACATTATCATGATCATATTCATTGCATGAACACTGGATATATAAGGTACATAATACTACTAAAAATAATGCTATTACTACTCCTGTCACTCACCTGTCACTCCTGTCTGCTAATACTGTCTGCTAATACTACTACTGTAATAGTTATACTTATCACTAACTATAACAATGTATGTTATAATGTACCATTCTTGTTATGCTCATTAACACTAAGTTATAATTTATAGAAAGTATTTTTACCCACAGCTGTGCATATATCCATATATGGTGCGAACATGGAGGTACAAGGCTGAGTGGGCTGTGAAAAGAATGGACAAGATGGCGGTGATCAGTGTTACTGTGCGTGCTTGTGCATTTGAATATGAGTCAATCCTTTTTTTCAGCACATTTGCCTACATGATTTTTCGTCTTCCTCAGTGATTGGGAAAAACAATGTGAGAGGTCCAGAAGCATGCAAACACAGGCAAATAGTTTTAGGGGCAGTGAGGGGGGAGAGGACTGAAGACCTTTGGTTATCAGATAGAAGATCAGTTGTTGGCGCATCATACAAGCTTGCAGGGTAGTCTTCAAACAAGAATACAAGGTATGTTATGTTATAAAAATTATGAGATTTGATTAAATATCACCACTGTAGGTTTGTTATAAATCTCTTCTGCATTTTATCAAGAGAAAAGAGACTAAAGAGCAAAAACTTTTAAAGTAATGAAAACATTTGTGTTGTTGTTGTTGTAGATTAGCGCTGTAGGTAAATGTAATGTAAATGTAAACCAACAAATTTGTGATTTCACAATGATCCCCTTTTTCAGAAAAAGAAAACAAGTGCGACTGAAGTTGAGTGCATCCAAGCAACATGGAGTACACATTTAGAGCAGTAACTAAAAACGCTGGGATCATAATCTGGAGAATTGAGGTAATTTTATTTTACAGTATTACATTACATGTCATTTAGCTGACACCCTTATCCAAAGCGACTTACAATTGCTTACTTACTGTGGTCCTAAGTTTTCCAAAATCAGTTTGGTTTCATGATAAAAGAAGAACAAAAGTCTGCTACTCCAGGAGTAAATAACTAGCAGTGATGATGTGAAGGGGAAAAGGGATTAAGGAATACAGGTTATTATTAGACCTGAAATGTTTTTCTCTCATTCAGAAAATGGAGCTGGTACAAATCCCTGAGAAATCTTATGGAAACTTTTATGAGGGTGACTGCTACGTACTTCTGTATGTAAGTCTGAGAAGGTGACTAATTGGGGTTTTGGGTGCTATGGCTGCTTGTTTGTTTAGTAAAACCTACAGTTGTATTTGTATACTTTGTAATAATGAAGCAGTGACAAGATGATTTTGTCTTTTAGTATATCAGATAGCATCCTGGTTTACACACCACCCCGCACACACTCTTTTTCCATTCCCCACAGACTCAGAAGGTGAGCAGCTCTCTGCGCTATGATATCCACTACTGGATCGGCTCGCAGTCCACTCAGGATGAACAGGGTGCAGCCGCTGTTTACACCATACAGCTTGATGAGTTTTTGGGTTCCACTCCGGTCCAGCACCGCGAAGTTCAGGGCCACGAGTCTGATGCCTTTAGAGGCTACTTCAAACAAGGAGTAATGTGAGTGAAAATTTATGTTACAGAAGTTTTATAGGCAGGGAAATAAACCATGAAAAAATAATCATCTGCCTTGTTTAGCTATAAGAAAGGTGGAGTTGCATCAGGCATGAGGCACACTGAAACCAACACCTATGACATTAAGAGACTGCTTCATGTCAAAGGAAAGAAAAGAGTGATTGCAAAGAGGTAGGCCATGCTTCACTGTGGTTGCTAATCTTAATGGCATAGAGGATGTCATGTAGAAAGAGTAATTTATGTTCAATATGTTTCAGGTGGAGATGAGCTGGAAGAGCTTCAACCTTGGAGATGTGTTTTTGTTAGATATTGGCAACACCATCATTCAGTGGAATGGACCGAAGTGTAACAAACAGGAAAAGCTAAAAGTAAGATTTTTGTGTGGGTGTCTTTCTTGATCATTGTTTGCAGAATTCATAGGGAAACACATAAACATACATGAGTAGAAAACTAGGAAAAACATTTACTACACAATTTTTCACTCATAACTAGTTTTCTTTTTTAATAATACAGGATATTAAAAATAATATAATAAATCAGTTGCAGCTATATTCCCTAGCCGTACAATAATAACATAACAATAACTATATATTGTTCATTATTTATATTTTCTGATATAAAGATGTTTTATGATCATGTGAATTGAAAAGTGACATATTTAACTGCTCTATCAGGTATAGTGTTCTATTTGCAGCATTTTATCTGCCATGTTGGGATGCACATGATATACGTTTGACATGCAGAACCTGAAATAAGCCTGCTTTCCATGTTGCTCTTTCCATATCTAAATATCATCATTACACCTTTTATGGAAAGCTGCGGGAGTGTGCAGACGGCGTTCATGTCTTACTTCCTGCAAAATAGACCGGAGGCTTTTAATGACTCATTATCCTACCACACACAGTTCACAACTATGTAACAGTAATGGAGTGATGACGGAAACTTTCATGTCCTTAATATTTATATTTTAGGTTTTTACATCACTTTTTCTACCCGACATTTAAGTTAGTTCAGATTTATCCATTATGAAGGATACATGTCATATCATAATAATGGGATTTCTAACAAACCAACATTGAAAGTCCTCAATGAATAGGAGTTACAATTAGTATATGGTCAACTTATAAATAACTTAGGGCCTATTAACATGACCTATTAAATAAATGGATTATGGGTATTGCACTAAACTTAAAAGGTACAGTTAACCCCAAAAACCTTACCTGCAGTGTTATTTATCAGTCTAGATTGTTTTAGTGTGAGTTGCCTAGTGTTGGAGATATCAGCTGTAGAGATGTCTGCCTTCTCTTTAATATAATGGAAATAAATGGCACTCGGCGTGTGGTGCTCAAAGCACACACAAAAATACATTTGAAAAACTCAACAGCAATGTTCCTTTTCCAGAAATCATGACCATAATCCGCAGAGAGGGATGTGGTCTGACATTGCTAGCTTGTGGAGATTAGTTTATAGCTAACCAATATTGCTAGCTTACCTGAGCTAACGTTACATTAATGTTTACATCTCACTAATGCTGACACGAGCATGAGCTTCTTGTCCATGAGTAGCCTAAGCTTCTTGTTACGCGGTGATACAGTTGATGGGTGTAGTTCGGTAGAAAGAAAATAAAAAAGTCATGATTTCTGGAGAAAAAAAATGTTGCCATCTAATTTCACCAAATTGGTGAGATGAAAGACATCTTGATAAATAACACTATAGAACTGTCCCTTTAAGCTCACCTTTACTGTCTGCTGCGAGATAACTAGATGCTGCTATTAAATCTTACTGAATGAGTAAAAACTGCACATATATGTTTGTTTAAAGTTTATTGGGGTACACTGATCAGCAATGAGATTGTCAGTACATTTATGACAACTCACTTAAAATAGACTTTAAATTCAGGAATTCAGTGGGCACACTCCAAGTTTACAATCTGAGATTTCTGGATTGTGTAGTTTGTCTGTGTTGTGCTTCTGCTTCTCAGGGCATGCAGTTGGCCAAAGACATCCGAGACCGAGAGAGAGGAGGTCGGGCAGAGGTCCGAGTGATCGAGGGTGACGCAGAGAGCAACTATCCTCAGAACATGGAGATCCTGAATGGTGTTCTTGGAGAAAGAAGCTTGGAGCTGACTGACGGACCTCCAGATGAAACTGCTGACCAGGAACAGAAGGCACAACTCACACTTTACCAGTGAGCTACTCACTAGTCCATGACATCCATTATTTCATGTAGTCCATGTCCAGTTAAAGTGTTTATTGCTTCTTCTAATTTGCTAATTTTTACAGTGTGACAGATGCTGATGGTCAGATGAAGGTCACAGAAGTCGCTACAAGACCACTGGTTCAGGATCTCCTCAGCCATGACGTGAGTTGGTGCAATATCGATCACTAAAGGATGCCTATGCCACATCAAGATGGTACGGTTGTCCATCTAGTGTGACAAACAGCTAAAGGCTTTAACTCTTCATACTGCTGTTTGGACTGATACAACCTAAACAAATAGTTTATTTACTTATGTAAGAAATGATTTAGTCATATACAGTCTATTTAATGTTATTATCTGTTTAGGACTGCTACTTTCTGGACCAGGGAGGGGCAAAGATCTTTGTATGGAAGGGGAAAAAAGCAAACAAAGCTGAGAGACAAGCTGCTATGGCCAGAGCTTTGGTGAGTGACTCTACATCAGACCTTTACATGTATCCACAGCTTGTCTTTGATTGATTTTGCATGCCATATTTCCTCTCAGTTGCCGGTGTATAATGTACACCCAGCTAAAACTAATGCAGTGTAATACAGCAGTCCTGCAGTAAATGTATGAGTGTATTGTTATGTTTTTGTCTGATTGGCTGTTACAGGAGTTCATCAAAGTGAAAAACTACCCGATTACTACAAATGTGGAGACGGTGAATGATGGGGCAGAGTCAGCTCTTTTCAAACAGCTGTTCCAGAGTTGGACTGTTAAGGACCTGACTCAAGGTCTGGGCAAAGTGCATACAAGAGGGAAAGTGGGTAGGTGTGTTCTTAAATTTGCAAAAACACAACAAGCACAGACTGAACATACACAGTACATATATTGGTTCTAATTTAAATATTAAAATAAAATAAAAAACTTAATTGGTTTTGTTTTGTGACCATATTTTGCTTTAGCTCATATCACACAGGAAAAGTTTGATGCCTCTCTGATGCACGGGATGCCAGAGGTCGCTGCACAGGAGCGAATGGTGGACAATGGCTCAGGTCAAGTGGAGGTATCTGTGACTATTTCATCTGAATGTGCTTTGAAAAGGATCAGTCTATCATCTAACAGGTCCAAAAACGAAATATTTGCAGCTTCAGCAGTATCCTATATTAAAATCAATGCTAACATAGTGTGCTAATATACTAATGTCAACTTGCTAGCATGTTAAAGTTAAGAATGTTACACTACTATGTTAAATGTGATTATGCATGTTAGCTTGTTAAAATACTGTATGTCAAATATCCAGTAGTATAGTGTTGTCAACATGCTAACTGTTGATAGGTTAATGTGTTAATGCTAGCATGTAAGTATGTTACCATTGGCATTTAGTTTAAAGTGCCGCTAAGCATAGCAACAGAGATGACAACCAGAGCTGCATTACCAACAAAGTGGACAGTCCCGAGGCCCAGACCCTGGGGGGCCCAGACCCCGGGGGGGCCAGACCCTAGGGGCCCCACTGGTCCCTGGTTGTCTGTGTGGCAACTGCTTTGTAGTGTTCTGATTAATTAAAACTTTGTTTGGCAATATGTACCACTAAAGATGCCTTTTTCACAGCAGACATTTTGACTTGTCATAACGGGGAAAGCAGTAGGTGTTGCTAATAATATTAACGATGGCTCTGTTCTGTTCAATTAAGCCATAACAGTAGAATGAAGGACTGAGCTACTGCCGCAAAGAAGAAATAAGTGAACAAAAAAATTGGAAATATAAAGAGAAATAAAAAAAGAACAAATAAATATAGAAATATAAAGAGAAATCAATAAAATAATAAATACGTGGAAATAGTTTAATTTTTAACATGTATACATTTTAAAATATTTACTTATTTATTTGCATATAAATTACTTTATATTTTGTTTTATGTGGGCATGTATTTTATTTGTATTATTTGTATATGTACATTTATTGTATTTGTATTATTTGTATGTGTACATTTATTTTATTTGAAATGTATATCTTTTTATATAATGTAATTTATTTATTTGCTTGGCCCTTCAAGGAATAGCAAAAGCAATAAAGAAAAGAATAAGCAATTCAGTACCTTTGTGATGTGCCCAGGTGTGGAGAATTGAGAATCTGGAGCTTGTCCCTGTGGACCCTCAATGGTATGGATACTTCTATGGGGGAGACTGCTACCTGATCCTCTACACTTACTTGGTTAACAACAAGAAGTGTTACCTGCTCTATATATGGCAGGTGAGGATTTGCCCATTGATTTACATTATAATAGTAATTCAGAATCACAATTCAATTTAATTTAGTTTTATTTATAGTATCAAATCATAACAAGAGTTATCTTAAGACACTTAACTGATAGAATAGGTCTAGACCACACTCTATAATTTACAAAGACCCAACAATTCCAACAATTCCCCCAAGAGCAAGCATGCGGTACAGAGTCCTGAAATATTAAGTTTCTTAAAAAGTTGCTTACAAGAAAGTATATCCTTCACTGTACCTGAATTGGAATCTTCTGATTATCACTGTATTTTATGATGGAGCTACTTTACCCCTTATTATTTCAGGGGCGTCATGCAACACAGGATGAAGTGGCAGCCTCAGCATTTCAGGCTGTGAACTTGGATCAGAAGTATGGTGGTGAGCCAGTCCAAGTGAGAACAACAATGGGCAAAGAACCAAGACACTTTATGGCAATGTTCAAGGGTAAAATGGTCATCTTTGAGGTACGACTTTTAATCATTAATTTGGAAAAATGTGTGTGTGTGTGTGTATACAGTTTGTATAACAGTACAGAATATTTCTCTTTTTTCTGTTAGGGGGGCACATCTAGAAAAGGGTCCTCTGAACCAGAACCACCGATAAGGTTGTTCCAGATCCATGGTTATGACCCATCCAACACAAAAGCCATTGAGGTCCCTGCCCTGGCTACCTCTTTGAACTCCAATGATGTATTTTTACTAAAGAGCCAATCAGGAATGTATCTTTGGTGTGGAAAGGTAAGAAAGGTGGTGTCAAAATCAGATCAAGAAACAAATAAGTCACTGAACAAGGTGACAATACAAGACAATATGATACTTTTCGTAGCATTTGTTGTGGTTTCTTGTATTTTTTTGTACTTTTGTATACATTTGTGTGTCTGCGGTTACATAAAGGTTTAATACATATAAATGTATTATATTATATATTATATATGGCTAAAATGTATAGAAAACCACATCCAGAAACATTTATACATTTATAGTTGCATGTTTTGGATTAAGCCCTTTACTTTAGTTCCAATTATGTGAAATGTTAATGCTACATTGTACAATGGTACTTTAGTCAACAGCGTACTTCCAACATTGTGGCAACAATTTGGAGAAGGCCCCTGAGCACAAAGCCAGGTCAAGTACTGGACCTTGAGCCAGACCTTATCGGCCAACATCAGCACCCAACCTCACTAGCGCTCTTGTGGTTGAATGGGAGAAAATGTTGGAAAGTCTTCCCCGGAATAACAGAGACTGTTATAGCAGCATGTTATTACCAATGGCTTTAAATGAGATGTTCCATAATCACATATGGATTGTAATTTTTGGGTGTCCACATACCTTTGACCATTTAGTGTACTATATCAAAGTAACTAACTTTTTGTTACCAGGGATCAAGTGGAGACGAGAGAGCCATGGCAAAGGAGGTAAGCTCAGTGATTGGCCAGAGTTCACAGCACGGTTCTGAGGAGATTGTAGCAGAGGGTCAGGAGCCCATTGAATTCTGGGAGTTGCTTGGAGGGAGAGCTCCCTATGCTAGTGACAAGAGGTGATGATGACACATACAATACTATTATCTGCAAATGAGAGTTGAAACAAGGGTAACATGCTTGTTTTCCACTATTTTGCATGTTGCATGATGTTGATTACAGATTACAGCAGATGGTTTCAGATCAACAGCCGCGCCTGTTTGAATGCTCCAATAAGACGGGCTGTTTCATTGTGACCGAGATGACTCAGTTCATGCAGGATGACCTCAACGAGGATGATGTCATGCTGCTGGACACATGGGACCAGGTAAGAGGTGACGTTGTTTGTAACAAATAACTGACCTTTTTAGTGAAAACTCTAAATTTCAAAGCTGAATGCAATCATGTCCCAAACGTACCTGAATTTTTGTATAGCCATTTTTGTGCCATGTTATTTTTTTTTCCGTTGGTCCCAGGTGTTTCTCTGGATTGGTAAAAACGCCAATGAGGTAGAGCGCAAAGAAGCAGTGGCCACCAGCCAAGAGTACCTGCGTACCCACCCAGGCGCAAGAGACCCAGATACCCCCATTGTCTTGATCAAGCAGGGATTTGAGCCGCTCACCTTTACTGGGTGGTTTACAGCCTGGGACCCCTCCAAATGGAGTGTGAGTGGTTTGGAACTGAAATAGTGCATCGACATGTACAATGATGAGTAAAAAAAAAAACGGTGACAAACATTTATTTCTTTTAGGGAGGAAAGAGCTACGAGGAGTTGAAGAAGGAGTTGGGAGATGAAGTAACACCTGTCAATGTTCCAGTTGTATGTAAAGTTGCATTCATTTCTTCAAGCGTTTTAACAATATAGTAGTATTTGTATAATACAATGGTTACCAAAATGTTACACATTATTTCTCATGTTACATTTAGGATAAAGTTTCTGTGTTGAAGAACTTATTATTAGATTTCACACAGATATAGAGAGGGACATTCAGTCAGTGAGTCAGTCAGGAAGTGATATATTAATGATGATACAAAGATTAATAATCTTAACCTGAACCTTAATGTGACTTTCTAGGAGCAGAACTGTGTTGAAAGTAAGAAAAGCTTGCAGTTTTTTCCACCTAACGACTTGGTCAACAAACTTGCCAATGAGCTGCCTGAAGGTGTTGACCCAACCCAGAAAGAGGTAAATTAAATTACTCAGAGTGGAAATAATCAACTTTGCCACACTTTTGTTGTCGCTTGATATTCTAGAAAAAAAAAAAAAGGAATTTCCTTTTCTTGGGTTTAAATCTCAATTTAAACATTATCTTATTCATCCTTTATTATATCGTCATAATTGTAACCTGTCTGTAGACACGTTTTACCTGCTGTCTCTTTGTTTATATAATTAGTATGAAATCAAATAATGTTTTGTAAGAAACTTCCTAGGAAATAATTAGTAAATTACTGACCCATAAAACAAGTTAGTGTCATTATGTTCCATGTTTGATTGTTATTATTCAGGAACTACTCATTAATTAGCAGTCCCTGATTTGTTCCCTTTTCAATCATTATTGAACCACTCAACATTTGGTGCACTTTATAGTGAGGTGTAACCATGATGCTTTGCTGCCAAACAGTATTGGTCAGTCATTTGTTTTCACTAACTAACATTTGGGAACTGCTTTTCAGAAACACCTGTCTGACGTTGACTTCAACAACATATTTGGGATCCCCAAAGACGACTTTGCCAGAATGCCGCAGTGGAAACAACTAAAAATAAAGAAAGAAAAGGGGATGTTTTAATCAGATTATTTTCTACATTTGAAATAAGCTCTTACTGTTAACGACTTTGTGTCAGCTCCCCGTGCCCTACAATTACTGACTTTCCAGTCAGTAATTTTTACTTTAGCTCAATCTGATTTTGGAGTAAATTCTAATGTGTCTTTTCATCCTGATTAAATTTTAATTCATACATTTGTTCCAAATCACTACAATACAGGTCTTGAATGCTTGTTTCTTGTTTGAACCTGTTCTGATGTTATACAACCACACTGTTTAATTAATTGTTTGTGATATTATTTGAACTCTCAGTTGGAAACAATATAAACTCTAATGCTTACTATGCTCTGTATGTCTTTGCGGCATGGCTAACCTCTACTGAAATAACACATATAACAAGACATCACATTAATCCTGTGAGGAAGAAAAGGCTTCATATGATAAAAGACCAATTACTGTAGACAAACAACCATACATTAAAAAAAATATTTAGAAAGAACATGTTAAAATGTGTAGAATGTATCAAATGTATTACAGCAACAAACACTTATGTAACTTTATTAACTCTGAGCTCACTCCTGAACACCAAGCCAAGTGTAAGGAAGCTCTGATTTCGCCTTTAAATAGACTTTGTCATCTGTTGAACAAATTATTTTACAACACGTCAGGCCAAAAGAAAAATAAATCTTCAGACAAAAAAAAATTAACTTTTAAACCAGTTTAAAAGTGTATTTACACATCTGCAGAAGTACAGAGTTCAGTGCTATTTCTGGTGTAGTTGTGTTGATGTAATGGTATTTTAAGATTCATAGAAACAGATTACCAATCCAATTTATCAATAATAATCAATATCTCTTAAGGCATTGTCCTTAGCTTCACTATCTCCATCTCTGCATTTGAAGGAGACATGTTGTGCTCATTATTAGGTTCACACTTGAATTTGGGGTTTCTACTAGCACATGTTAACTTGCTTTAATGTTTTAAATACACATTTTTCTTATCTTTCTTTCTTATCTATCTTTTTTTTTTTCTGAATTTACCTGTAGACTAGCCTAAAAATGTAGACGCACCCTAGTGGAGGCAGCAAATTTAATTTGCAGCTAGGGTCTGCCTAGCAACTCTCTGTGGCTTGCAAGCTGGAAAAACCAAACTCTAGTCAGGCCAATCACATCGTGTATAGAGTCAGTGGGTGGGCTTACAGGTCCCATGGCATGATAATTTAACGTTTTTAACAGTGATATATGTTTCCCCAGCCTGACTGACTCAGAAATGGCACATCTTAAGGAAAGCTCATTTTGGGACTGGCTCTAGTGGCTGTAATTCTGCACCAGGGCAGAATTTTGGGAAAGAGACTTCAGATACAGTATTAGGGGACCACTAAGGCTTATATAAATGCATCCAAAGAGAACCATGTCATGGGACCTTTAACATAATGACTGCAGAGTTTCAACAGTTCAGTGTGAATTCCCTGCTACTTGAAAACAAAGGAGATGGCTGCTGGTAAACAGCGGTCTTTTGAATTGTCTTTGGCTGTGACTCTGGAAAACTTGGGAGTTAATCTCTTCTTTGAGAAAAGAACAAAGAACAGCACTGAAGTCATTCTTAAAAAAGGAAGATGTGTTTGGAGTTTTACCAACCGGATACGGCAAAAGTTGAATTTATCAACTAGCGTTGCTCTGGATGGTTGTAGCGCTATCCTATTGCGTGCAGAAGGAATTTGAAAGACAATCGTTTATACTGTCCCTCGGATTGAGCCCTGCCAATGGTGAGTTCCCAGACCCAACATCTTGATGTGTGTCTGCCAGACTAATGAGCCTGCATGTGACATAGAAAAGGGAGCCAAATCTGAAATTGCTGAATCCAATGTTTTTATTATGAAAAAGTGTGTTTTTCATAATATGTCCCCTTTAAGTTTACATAAAGCATGCTGAGGCATTTACAGTATCTACTGTAACCTTAAGAAATTAGACCCTGACATCTGCCAGTTTTTTCACCATTGGTTTCATTGTATGGTTACAGGGGTTTAGTTTTAAAGCTGCTGCTGATGGTGATTTCCTTATCACGTCATGAATATTTTTAAACATAGGTAAAAATAAATGACTTATCAGCATTATTCATGCTTTTTATTTTGATATGTCAGGAATGTATTTCTCAAAAGTATAAATGTATGTAATTTACCATTACATCTGAACATTTTATACACAGCTCAAGACAAGAAAAAAATATCAAGACCCATAAAACATCAAATTACAGTAAGAACATATTGTTTGCATTGTTGAGGAAAATAAACAATCCAATTGATTACTTGATAAATTGTCAAAGTCAATGCTGTTTGCTCAAAATGCTTGTGCAGTGAGTTTAAAATGATGAGGAACATTTGAAGTCAGAGTAACTTTACTTTACTGGTTCAATACAACAAACCAAATCCTTTGACCTGAAGGGAAATCAGGAACCTAAAATGAATTGATGGCAGCAAGTTCTCAAGAACTGACCGCTATGGCACTACACAGCGCTACAGTAACAGAAACCTCCTTTCAGCTCCTTTTGTGAAAAAAGTAAGGACTCAGTGTGCTAAAGATAATACAAAAGAGTCAATACAAACAAGAGCCCGACCGATAAATGACTTAAGGCCGATACTAATACAAATATTAGATTATTTAGAAATCCAATATTCCGATATATAATATATAAGAATCCAGAAATGCATAACACATAAACAGATTACCCTAATATTAGTTATTTGTAGTTATTTATTAATTCTCACTAAAATATGATAATTTGATTAATTGGCACAACAGAACAAAAACAAAATGTATAAAAATACAAACTTAAGATATGAAACTTAAAGTCCTTTGAACAAAAACAAAATAAAAAAATAATCAGTGTTGCCAACAGAGACGTTGTAGAGCGCCCTCTGGTGGACAAACTATGCAACAGCAAAACTCATAACATGGTTGACGTATTTTTTTTTTTAATATTCATTTATCAGAATCATGTCATAAATGATTTTTTTTTTAATAAGCCACTATAAATGCCGATACAGATCGTCGGTCGGGCTCTAATTAACCCACTGTCTTAAACACATAAAATAAGCAGCTAAATGAGGCACTGCAAACATTCTACCTTAGTTTCAAATTTCCACAAATGTATTAATATTGTTCCACTTGTTTTTTGTGCAACAGAATCAGATATCAAATTGGAATTTTCATTTAGTGTCCTATATGTTCCATTAAAACTGAAGTTATTAGGGAACTTTGCTAAAGATCCACCTTTAAGACCAGGATATGACAGAACAATACATTATTTGCAAACCCCTTCAAAACACCAATCATCGCAGTAAATACCTTAGATCAAAGTACTATTTTATATAGGTGTACTGTGTGCAAATGTTCTAATAAATGACACCGATCAATTCATGTGCAGTTTGGAAATCAATATACATTCTTAGGTGCTCATGCAAACTATCACAAATGAGGTGAAAGGGTCTGTTCTAGCATCAAGCATGAAAGAAATGTAACATTGTAAAAAAAAACAACGAACAATCACGATTAAATATAAAAGGTTTACAGCAATCAGACACCCAAAGAGACTCATTTCAGCAAAGTTTCTCTGCAAATGTGCAAACATACAACATTACCATGCAGGCGGAGAACACAGCAGGATAGCTGATAACTTCTCACTGGCGTGTTTGGTCGTTAAGGGAATGTGGTTTCTGATAGAATTGGACAAATTTATGCCACAATACAAGAACTTTAGAAAGTGCAAATGCAGCCAAATCAATTCCCTTAAATTGAACATAAAAACAGGAAAAAGGGACGTATATGAAAAGATAAAAATAAATATTCTTGTTAAGATCAGCAAATAGATGGCATTTTCCCTTCATTGAAAAATCTGTATCTTATAAAGTTTACAAACAACTGCTTTGGATTATGTGTACCTGCTATAATTTTCCAAAAGGGATATGTCACAAGTCTTTCTGTACGGTGAGGACAGCCACGTCAAATATGCACTCTAAATGCAGTTAACAACTGTGATCGACTACCTCTCTAATTTCCCAACCTTCTACTGTGACTGGAGCCAAAACATCAATCGTCCCTGTCCATATACTTACAGAGCTCACGGTGTTTACTGGCAGCTGTTGGTACACAGATACATGATAAAAGAGGTAAAAGGTCAAAGCAGCACAGACTATTTTCCATGTCTAGCGACGTGTTACAAAAAGAAGTTAAGATAGATATTAAAAAGAAATGAATGGAAAATATTATGTAGTTATTAGTGGAATTCCTAGCTAGTCAACAACCTGGATCCTGAGTTTCTTTGTTCTGAATTTAAAACTGAAACTTCCAATTCTGCTACAGTGTTATACAAACAGGGCTGCAATAAACCATTATTTTCATTATCAATCAAGCTGCAGATCAACTGATTCATCACTTAGTTATAAAATGTCGAAAACTAGTGAAAAATTATTATTACAGTGTCTTCAAATTCCCACCAGTGTTCCAAATCTATCCATCTATCTATCCATCCATCTATATATATATATATGTGTCAAAGAAAAACAGCAATTCTCACATTTGAGAAGTTGGAGCATGAATTACAACTCTGAAGGTTTTCTAAAAACACAAATATCAGATGTGGGTACACTGCAAATCAAAGAGTTCTTGAATTACCACCAAATGATCAATGATCAATAATTGTTGACCTCTTGCCCAGTAGAAAATAAAACAGATTAAGACACAAGACAAGCATCAGGGTTTTTGGGGTTTTGGTTATCCCCGTCATTGACCGTGGAGTTGTTAGTAGAGCCTTTCTCTGAATCATAAGGCAGCTCACAAGTGTTTGCGTTACCCGGAAACAGACGGTCCTGCTCTGGAGTCTCAGCAGACGCATCCTCGTAGGCACTGATGCTGTCCGAGTCGGCCCTGTCGGAAGAAGGATCTTGTCCGTCCTTGAGGTCTTTTTCATAAGGCCTCTGCAGGACCCCGTCTACAGAAAATGAGTTGTCCACTGCAAGAGAAGGCATGTGGCCCAGCGGCTTATTTCCCAACTTCAGCAGCTTCATCAGGTCTGTCCCTTCACTCTGTACCTCTTTCTCCGACGCTTTACCTCTGCTTTCACTGCCATGAGGTTCATACAACGAGGAGTCTTCCATCAATTCCTTTGTATCATTCTTCATTTGGTGTTTTTGTCTCGTTACCTTGTCAAAACTTGAATGTTCGTTCGCTGGAGCAGATGGTTTGTTATTCCGCTCCTGCCAAGAGAAATTGTCCGTAAAGTAAATTAAGTGCCCTTTTAGATGTAGTTGGATTTGCTATTTATTTAAAATTGCTTCTCAATTTAATGCCATTCCAACAAATATGGAAGCAAAGAAAAGCTATGAAAAATGTTTTTATAAGCAACCCAATACATGATTGTGAAATGTAATTGCTACTGTTAAATAACAAACATCAGTTAATTTATGTGAAATAAAAAAAAAATGACGAAATTCAAAGCCAGACTGTCATGGTGGCTTGTTCAGAATACAATCTCATATTTTACTTAAATAGTTCAACGAAACGTGCCAGTGCCCGCCTTTCGACCAAGCATGTCAGGTTGGCTAAATGAAGGCCGCTGGCCCCTCCGACGGACGACGGTACAGAACACACCAAACAGACCCGAGTCACCGGCCTCGCCAGACTGTCCGATGGTCGATTATCGTGTTGGTGTGTCAGGGCCTTAAAATATAGCGGCTGTGGATGAGAGGGAAATGAATTGCTGGAACTCAAAAGACGCTTTGACGCTGTCGATTTACCTTTGACGCTGGCTAAAATCTTTTGTGGGGAGCCAAAAATTCCTCTATGCAGGAAAAACCCTGTGTATGATTTTTCCAGTGAACAGACACCCTAAGGGATTGATTTGAATAAGAAGTGATCACGCTCCTGACATTATTATTACTAATTATGTAACAGGTTGCATAAGACTTTAGATCCATCAATGAATTTAAAAACCCGGTGCCTCTCAAATGTCTGTACTGTTAATTATCACATTACCTCTTTTAATCTCTCCACCTCTTGCATTAGAGAGCAGACCGTGCTCTCCAGTTTACTTGGCCTCTCTCTCTCGTTCCAACTCCTAAAAAGGCAGAAAAAAAATCAATTAGTTAGTGTCATACTTTATTACCACAAGGAACAAAAACAAACTTCTCATTAGAGAGGACGAAGGCTAAAAGACATCTATATATTGCTGAAGTAAAATAACTACCTAAAGCTTTATTTATTATTATTAAAATTACAATAAAACCGCACAATTAGGCCTGTAACAATTATTTAATAATTGTCTAATTGCAATATATTTTAAGTAATTGCCATTTCTTTGTTTAACCGCAATTAATTGCTAACTTTAGCTAAGGTGCTAAGAGGTAATTCTATTTTAAGAAAAAAATACATTGTTTTATGATAAAGAGGCATGGTTTACTTCTTAAGCTGTCTACTTGTGTTATTACATCATCTTGGACAAATAACAATGATATAACCAAAAGATGTATTCTGGGAATCATTCCAAACTTTGTTTGAAAGTAAATGCATAAATAAATATTTTTAAATTTGACCCGAAAGAGACAATTATATCGTTAATCGCAACTACTTCCAAGACAATTATTTGTACAGCTAAATTTGGAATTGTTACAGCTCTAAGCACAACAAGAGACATAAAACTAAGTTTTCAGTGCGGGTGAGGCCTCGACATACCAATCTTGCGTGTCCAGCCTCCCTCTGGGCTTCAGCCAGCAGCTCCTCCACACCCTCCAGAGTGTCCTGCAGGAAGTCCACCTGGAACAACAGAGTCTCTCGCTCAACCTCCAGCCCACGCAGCTCCTGCACCACCTCATCATAGTTGGCCTGCAGCTCCAGCTTCAACACAAACACATGACAAATCAGTGTGGGCAACTTAAGAGGAGAGCATGCCAGTTAGTGGGTGGAAGTGTTTAGTATGCTCTCAGAGGCATTGGTGGGAGGCCTCCTTCTCTTCAGTGATCTAGTAGAACTGAGAGAACGCTGAAAAAGTCTTTAAATAGTGATAATAGTCTTAATTATAATAATAGTAAGAAGTACTCACCATTTCTGGGAGTCCCATTAAGATGTCCTGGTCAGACTGCTGAAAACAAAAACAGACAAGCGTGTTCTAAAAGGCCATAGGATTTTTTTTTTCCTTTGCTCCTCTTGTCTGCACAAAATAACTACAGCATGACTTGTACAACAAATTACAAGCTAATAATAGCATTAAAAAGGACTAAAGAATGAATTCACAAATTAAATGATTGTAAGCTTCATAAAGTACCAGATGCTGCAGACTGTGGTGTTGGCTTGAGTAAGAGTCATGAGCATAGGCGGCACCAGGGAGGGGCTTAGGGGTGCGATAGTTACCCCTAGGATTCCCATAGCACCCCCAAGAAATTGCTGTGGTTTATTTATAAAAAAATATTTCTGTTAATGTGTTAATACTATAATTTAGATTTAAAAATGAATACATACATTAAAAAAAGAATAAAAATAAAATTAGATTTAAAATTAGAATAAAAACATGAAGCAAACACAGGTGAAACTATTTAGCCAATTGGTGTAGCATACATTACACTTTTGCTACTATGTATGCAGGTATGAATGTTGTGTGAGGATACACACGTGTATGTTTTTTGTGTAGTTGGCTGTGTGTGGTGTACTTGGCCTGCTCTGCATTACTCTTGTGCAAATATAAGATACTGTATGAAAGCTGCGGTAATGATTCTGTAATGAAACCCGGCTAGTTGGCTGATATTTGAAATATGTTTGGTGGGCTAATTAGAGTTTCATGGTGCTGTATCGGTAAGCGCTGCAGAGGTGGGTGTGTATCTGTGTGTAAGCTACTTGTGTAAACCACGTGTGACAAGCTCTAAATTTCAGAGCACCCTCACGTAAACATCGAGCAACCACATGTCACCAGAAAAATAAAATCTCTGGTGCCGCCTCTAGTCATAATAAGAAAAGCAATGTTCAAAGTATTTACTATTGTAAATATTGAAATTGTTGTGTAAATAAGGAGTATTGAAATTCTTTTTCCGTTAGCTTCTTCACTACTATTGACATGCCATGGACAACAGCTCCTAGTTTCAGTTGTCAGGCCCTTTTCAACTGAAGACATTTTGACATGTCACAGTAGAAAAAACAGGTGTAAATAATTAATTAATGATGGCTGAATATGATGAACAGCTTCAGTTATTGTCACACTGCCATGACTTACTTGGACATGAATAACACCTGTGCTTTTCTCACTAATGAAAGTTAAATGTCTGCTGTAAAAAAGGCCTATTAGTTCTAGGAGCTAGAAAAGAAAAGCTTTTTAACAAGGACCATGAAAATGGTGCCTCCATGGTATTTACTTTTAATAGCTGTGGTAGCAGAAACTGTAGTGTATTGGTCTATCTAAAAAGCACCAACCCTTGTCGACTGTAACTGGTCGACCCTTTGTTTTTTACTTTATTCTCCTGTAGTTCATTCTCTATCGCTACAGTGTCTGACAAGTTACAGACTTTGGTACACTGAAATAATAGCTATCAAAGTTTGTGATCTCATCTAAATACTGTACTGCACCATGCTTGATAACAGCTCTCCAAACATAGCATGTAATTTATAAGTATAATAACAAAAAACATTTGCAGTGGCAATTATATTTCAAAGATACACAAGGATAAGAAATCCATTTTTTAGCTTTTGATCCAATGTCCTGACAGGAACACACTGTCCAAACAAGCTGACTGAATGTAAGTTTGGATTTTCAGTAAATAAATGTTTAAAAACAGTCTTGATTTGAATATATCAGAACTTTGCTCCTGTTTATGTCTGTTTTAAGTGCAGGAAAATGTATTCAGATCCTTTACCAAAAGTACTAATACAAAAAATCTAAAAACACTCCATAACAAGACAGGTTCTTCATTAAAAATGAACTCATGTAAAAGTACATAAGTAGTATCACCAAAATGTACTATAAGTAATCAAAAGTAAAAAATACTCACTATATATATATATATATATATATATATATATATATATATATATATATATATATATATATATATATATATATAATATTTGACATTAGATTATCAATAACATTAATATGCAAGCAGCATTTTACTATTGAAGCCATGAGCTAGGTAAGTCAAGTGGTTCCTGACCTATGGGGTCACTCCAAAGAGCCACAAGATAAGTCTGAAGTAGATCAAATATAATGAAGTAGAAGGGAAAAAATAAACAATGAAACAATGTTCTGATACACACATTTGTTGTGTTTTTTACTTGTGCCTAATCTTTGCTTTTAGTGTGAAATATTGTATAATTTTGATCTCTTTGGCCTCAAACAGTTATTCAAACAAAACTATGATATAAAAAACACTTTTGATGGAACTGCTAACAACTCATAGACATCTAAACCGTAACAAGGGACCACAACTAGACACTGCTTTTGAAATGTATGAAATAAAATGTAACGCTAGTTGAACTAACTAGTAAGTAGCATACAACGGAAATACTCAAACACAAGTAACACAACTGTAAGCATAATGCTTGAGTAAGCATTGAGTGAGTCAATATAGTTAGCTACTTTAACAATACAACGTACAGGTGTTTCGATTTTTCTGTCCACTCCTGGCTAATGTTCATGTTATCTAGCTCAGTCCTACCTGACTGTCACTCCTCTTCTTCAGGAATCCTGCTCGGCTGTCGCTTCGTGTCAGACGCCTGGATGAACTCTCGGTCTGATATGGAGACAAAACCACACCTCGGGTAGGTGACACAGCCAAGCAACGTATACAGTCAGAAACACAACAAGCTAACGTTAGCTAGCTTATAATGAGGAAGTGAACTGACGCTAACGTTACAGGCCTGATACCAAACGAGTTCATCCGTTGGTCAGTATTAAACAGTTAACAAAGAGGCTGAAATTCACACTGACTAGCTAGCTACATTACTAACGTTAAATGTGTGTGTGTTTTTTAAAGAATCCAATACTGTACGGTAACGTTAGCAGTTAACAGATGTACGTTAAAGCTAGCGCTAAACAAACTTTTTTTTCCGCTGTTCACCTCTTTTATTATGCTGCGGAGCGACTCGTCCTCGCTAAGTCCCCGAGATAACGTCCGTTTCCGTGGCGAACCACTGATGTCCAGCGTGACTGAATGCATTTTGTACGTTTGATACGTTTTCGTTTATGTAATAGACACCTCCGAGCTCCCTTGGTGAAGAGGTGTTTTTCCTACGCAGCAGCAGCAACCAAGTACTGCCGACGCCCAGGCTGTGATCTACGGAGAGCCAAGGGGACCAAACTGTCTTTAACTCCGCCCTCAAAGCGTGCCACGGAGAAGTCAAAGATCAGCCTCACGCAGAAGAAACGAGTCAATTTAGAAGCTGTGGGCACAAAAAATAGATTGTTTGCTTTAAAATTCAGATAGCACCATGGCGGGCGCATGTCAAGTCCTGACATATGTTCATGTGAGCTTCATGGCTTATGTGTATTTTGAGAAAACGTGAAGTAGATCAGGGAAATTTAGGGAAAGTGAGTAGGCTACAATAAAAAAGCTATACTCACCACACTTAATTACAATATACAGTGTCTTGCGAAAGTATTCAGCCCCCTTGAAGTTTTCAACCTTTTGACACATTTCAGGCTTCAAACATAAATATATAAAATTTGTATTTTTTGTGAAGAATCACCAACAAGTGGGACACAATTGTGAAGTGGAACGAAATCTATTGGATATTTTAAACTTTTTTAGCAAATAAAAAACTGAAAAGTGGGGCGTGCAAAATTATTCGGCCCCCTTGCGTTAATACTTTGTAGAGCCACCTTTTGCTGCGATTACAGCTGCAAGTCGCTTGGGGTATGTCTCTATCAGTTTTGCACATCGAGAGACTGACATTCTTGCCCATTCTTCCTTGCAAAACAGCTCGACCTCAGTGAGGTTGGATGGAGAGCGTTTGTGAACAGCAGTTTTCAGCTCTTTCCACAGAGTCTCGATTGGATTCAGGTCTGGACTTTGACTTGGCCATTCTAACACCTGGATACGTTTGTGAACCATTCCTTTGTAGATTTTGCTGTATGTTTGGGATCATTGTCTTGTTGGAAGATAAATCTCCGTCCCAGTTTCAGGTCTTTTGCAGATAAGCATAGCCTCATCATCACCACACTCTTGAGTTTCATGGCAGACAAAAGCATCAGAAGGTTGGATTGACGGTCAAAAAGTCCAACAGCTCCTGAAGCCTTGATCTCAGACTTAAAAATTAGGTTTCCTTCCTCAAGAGTTGTTTTTGTGCTGATGGGACTGTGGTGAGTATTTGTCCCATATTCATACATTTCTAAAGGCACATGTAAACAACAGATCACTTTTCACATCTCTTCGGCATACATGCACTAATTGATGCTAACCACTACTGTACAATGCAAATCAGGACTAAAGTGGCAACATTTCTTTTCATAAAGGCATACATTTAATACATAAACATACACATAATGTTGTGGACCAGGTGTTCTTGGATGTGACTGTGCTGGATGACACTAAGGAAGCCCAGAGCTTGTCTGTATTACCAACCCCTGGATTTTCTGCCTGCAGCTCTCTTACCAGCATCCCTTTCTGTTTACTCAATGTATCTAGCAATGTGCATCTCAAAATTGTACTTAAGTAGAGTACTAGAGTAAATTCAACTAACTTTCCCCCACTGCTGAAAAGGTTTGGTGTGCAGCAAGGAGGTTGTTGTTACCCTAATCTGAGCTGTTGTGTTGGTCAGTGAATGTTGCGTTGGGAAATTTAATAAGAAGGATTCACATTCCATCTGCATTGATAAACATAAAAACCTACAAATGCACCAAGCAGGGACATGCAGCAGCTGTTTGTGCTCAAATTCTAACAGTGAATGCGTGTCATATCCTTTATGGAATCACAAGTTTATGGTTTTGATTTATTTAATTTAGATGAGGCTTGTAAACATTGTCACTCAAACCATATTAAATTCTTGAAGAAATTTCAGATTGGCAGGGAATTGATGTTTAATTGTTCCTTAATAACACTGCTTCCTGTGGTTAAGAGATGTGGTGTGAAGCTGCCAATTTAAGACTTTTTTGCACATAAGGGAAATGTGAGCAAACCACGGCAAAAGTGTTTCCCATGTATTCAAGTCTAGGAAGCTCCACCCAGCAATAATGCTTGATCCTCACTAACTTCTAGTCTTATATTCCCAAACTAAATTAGCTAATGACTCGAGTGCCATGTTTTCCAATGAAGTACCACAATCTGACCGCAATTAGCAATAAAAGAGGCAGCACACATGAAAAATAATAACTGAAACGTGATGTTATGCAGCTGCAATTGTGTTTCTCTCCAGCAGAGGACACTAGTGAGTCAGTGATGGCTTTCTTCGAGCAGCCGACTTATTGCTCTGTGAAGTACAATTTGTAAAATCAGTTCCAGAAAAATCACAATTTGTATTAATGAATACAAGATCTCCCCATGGCATTTTGATCTACTGCTACTGCATGACTTTAATTGATCTATTAATAAAGGCTAATACACATCAATATGTTCATCAATGATCGTATTGATTAGAAATTCCCTGCCTTTTGTAGGATAAGGCAAGGAGCGGCGCACATCCGAGACGGGGGATATAACGGGATAAAGCGAGTGAAAGGACAAGAAAAACAAGGAAAAAAGTTACACTGCCCGGTATCCGCGCATCGTCATGCCGATGTTATTAGCATATATATATACACACACACACATATACTTTGACGCTCAGTTTAGAAAGATCTGCATCGGAGGACAAGCGCGTGCAATTTCCAAATAATCTGCATCTAACCATCCGGTAGGTCTACGTGAAGATTCCTTAATAGTGAGTTATTTTTTAATGCACCGTAAATATTTATGTATGTGATTTCCGAGATGATGTGGAGAATTCGGGTGCAAACATGAAGCTTTTATTTTGTTATTTTACACTTATTAAATTACCATTTATAACAACAGGCGCAATGAGCCATAGTTTATGTCATCATCATCATAATAACTAAATTGTACAGAAGACCCCCAAACAACCATTATATTGGGCAATATTCACCTAATGTGAGACTGGAATTGAAAATCCCAGATTGCAAAATCTGCTGAAAAGGCGCAACTTCGGTGGGAGGTGGTCAATTAGATGCATGTCCCTGATTCCCTGCCTTTTGTAGGATAAGGCAAGGAGCGGCGCACATCCGAGACATGGAGGGGATATAACGGGACCACGGAGTCCGTGAAAGGACCTCTGAGAAAACAAGGAAAAAGTTTGCCCGGTATCCAAATGCGTCATGCGCGTAATCGCGGAGAAGATAGGTTCAAGTGACTCAGGCCTGCTGGATGGTGCTCATCTCCCTGGGACAGTCGGGGAGCGACGAGCCCTTTTTTTTAGGTTAAGATTGGGGGTCCACCTGCTGCTCTGTCTGAAACACAGCGAGATAATAATATTAGGATGGTCGGGCTGTCCTGCTGTCAAAATAGGGATTATGCTTGAGGACCCTGGTTCAATAATCACATAAAGAGCCGCATCACCCTGAAACAGACAGCTCCAACATTACTTGATGAACTTTTGTTTTCATGGTGGTGCTAACGAAAGTGCTGATGACAATATTTTGAGTGGGGAGTAACCATTAATATCCCAGATCCTGAGCAGCTGCGTCATCACTTTATCCTTTGTCTTCTTTTAAACAGGCGCCCAACATTGATAAACGCAGGCAGGCCCCTTGGGATATAAAATGGTGA
Organism: Etheostoma perlongum; assembly: GCA_026937815.1. Taxonomy (NCBI): domain Eukaryota; kingdom Metazoa; phylum Chordata; class Actinopteri; order Perciformes; family Percidae; genus Etheostoma; species Etheostoma perlongum. The sequence goes on along the minus strand of CM049374.1, from coordinate 4,785,551 downwards.
AAGCTGTGCTGCCATCGGACCCATAGGAATCCCTGCGCTCATGAGAAAAAGTGTGCAACCATCAGCATTTGGCTGGCAGAGTTTATGGGATCGCTTTATCTTTTGTCAGGATACACAAAGACAGAAAATCCTTATGGGTTTGAATTTTGACTTGTGTCTAATTTGTCATTTGTCAACCGTTTGCTATTTATGTGTCAACTATATTTAGGACATTTCCACTTGTAAAAAAAGAAGAAATTGTCTTTAATATTTTATATTTTCTATGTTTTATATACAGTATATGTATATATGGTAATTCTTTAGTATATGATATATTTGATTTGTCATTTATACCGTTTATATATATATATATATATATATATTTTCTATGTTTTAAAATCTACTAACATTATATATATATATATATATATATATATAAAATCTAACATTGCACATATATATATATATATATATATATATATATATATATATATATATATATATATATATATATATATATATATATATATATATATATGTGTGGTAATGTGTGGTAATGTTAGATCATCTATCTCTGTCTCTATTTTATAACTTTCTCTCAAACACATGTATAGGGTGTATGGGATGCTTGCTGACAATGAAGATCTTATCTCTTGTGCTGAAAATGCAGACAAAATGAAACTGCATGCTTACTGCACTCATCTGCACATTACAAGTGAAATCAACAATATCCTCAGTGTATTTTTGACTTTCTTTTCCATCCTCTGCACAGCCACACTCACACACAACGCACCATGCTAAGTGATTTGATTTTGATACCTTCTCAAGCCAGAAAAGGCATTATGCATGACGCCAGCTAATTGCATACATCTAACAGCCTCATGCCAGCCAGAGGAGCTAATGACTGACATTACTGCTGTATCTGTCATATTACAGCACTTCCTGTTCTTTTCTGTTTGCCTCATATCTTTACGTCAGCTGCAGTTTTGATCATCTGCTCCTTCTCTCCATATCTCTCTCTCTCTCACTCTTCACCCCTCCCTCTACCTCCCATCTTCCTCCCCGTAGCCCCTTCTCTCCTTCTTCTCTTTCTCTGGTACTGATGGAAGAGTTGAGAGAATGAGTGCATCTCTTTTGCCTGTGGCGCCTTAGTGATCCAACAGGATTAAAAGTGCCTTTTCTGTCTCTCTGATAGAAATAGGGCTTCAAACACTATTCCCTGCGCACCTCGAACCCAATCACCCTTTCACAGTCGTGCACACTGCCTTTGATAGTCCATGTGAGTTCACACAGTACATACTGAACTGGACCTGTGCCAGAGTTGCTTCTTAGTATTCACTCAAGGTACGTGGGTGCCCCAGTGGGAGTTGAGAGGGTCCATGTTTTTTGGTCTCTAATTACTATGACATTTCATGGAGATGTACAGCTATTTATATCATAATGCGGCACTAAAACCTCCTTATAGTGTGTTGTGTATAGGAAACCGCTGCGCTCGCTGTTCCTGCATTAAAAATGAGTCAGTTTGGTGCCGTTTAGCAGGGTCATCTGCGCAGCATCGTGAACAAGTGTTGATTTTGATTAACAAACCTACTTGCATTGACATAAGAGCTGTTTGTATTTGATTTATATGTGTAATTGTGTGCTTGAAGTTTGTATTCTAGAGCTGAGTTTTGCCTGAGGTGGGGTGAGAATTTGACCTCACTAGTCTCCCATTTGTCACCTGTCTAAGGCATTAGGACCAGACCTTCCTCTCGCATCAGTCACCTTCTCCTCCTTTCTTTATTTCACTCTGTCTTTGTATGTATGTTTTGATGCTGATTAACCCCACACTATTCAACTGTTCATGAAATGTTCCAGCAATATTAAATACTAAAAATCTAATTATTCTCCCAAAGCAGGAAAACAATCAGGAAAACAATGAACAACAATAGACTACTCATGGGTATGACTTAGTTTAGGTTGTTTTTTAAAAGTTCAATGTAGTATTTATCATCTTTGCCCTTTAAGTAAACTTATTTTCTGTGCTCTGACATTTTGAGAGGTTTTGAGTAATTTTGAGATTGTCCAGTAAGAGAGAATCCAGCAGAGAGCAGCACTCGCTTACCCTCCCTCTGAACTTTTATTCCATGTTTACATTTTTTTCATTGCAGTTTGTCCAAAACATATGAAACCAGTGACCATCAGCAAGGAAAAACTTTACCTTTTGAAAGGAATGAAAACTGAGGTTTAGACATAAAGAAGAACACATTTGAAACATTTTTCTTGATCACTCAGTTATTCTTGAAACGTCTGACTTTGTTGAACTATACCCACATTTTATCTTCCATCGTCCATTATGATTGTGTGTAAGCTAACATTAGTAAGTGCTATACTGGTATTATTTTGTAATCCTGTTAAGATGAGGCACATTCAGTTCGAGCACAGGCTTACACAACTCTTGAGTTGAAAAATGAACATTTACACACGTGTAAAGGTACGAATGTACCCATTTCCACATGTGCACACTTGCTTAGACACACGATGATGCTCACACACACACACACACACACACACACACACACACACACACACAGTCACACACACCCTCCAGAGAAAAGTTATCCTATTGACAAAAAGGGTCACAGAGTTCACAGCTATGTGATATATTGGAAGAGGAGACTATTAACCTCATCGGGTCTCTTTCCTTGGCAGCTAAGACGAACCGGTAGTAACTTAAACACTTATCCCCCACCACACACACACACACTCTCGCACACACACACACACACACACACACACACACACACACACACACAAACACTAACCACTCCCACAAAAAACAAGTCTTTATAGTGTTGACCCTATAAAAGGGTCATTTCCTGAAGGTGCAGGAACCATAAAAATTAAGAGGGAGAGCGCTAAAAGGACAGAGCAGCAGAAGTCGGACTGTCTTCAACTCACTTGCCAGTGTTTGCTGGAAGTTGATGACTATGTGAGGTTTTTATAGATTTATTTATTCCATTGAGGTCTCAGTTTGACGATGACACCTGTTCTCTCTGTGTAGTTGCTGGTATCAGTTGAGGGAAAGATAAACTTTGGTGTTGAATTGTTTGGACACTGGGGGGGCACAACTGGTTTGTTTAAAAAGAAGTAAAAACATAAGAAAGAAAGGTCTGTAGAAATTGCACAGCTTACTGTCAACTTTATGGGTAATAAAATTTCAAAGGGACAACGTCTATTAATACAGGGACAAAATTTCCCCAGGACCTCAGGAATCTCACTCCTTCCCCTATTCCCACGCTCAAGTGTACCAGTCCTTTGAGCTGATCTTTTCTCTTCACATTTTGGAATATGTTGCTTCAGAATCTAATGCATGCCTTACCAAAAACTGAGAAGGTGGGAGAATGGATGTAACATAGCATTAATGTCAGTTTGGAGGTTATGGTTTTGTAAATATTTTTGGTCTCCTTATAAATAAAAAAAAAAAAAAAAGACGGTCTGCTTTCACTGCTTGTAAGCACTGGTGAGCTCCTCGTTGCCTCTTTAAAGGATTTCAAAGAGTGTGATCGAGTTAGGTTCACCATGGCTCACGCTGCGGGTATGAAGGGGGGGGTGGAAGGAAGAAGGAGGGAGTCCGCAGGGAGCAGCAAGCAGCCCAGTACAATCCTAAAGGGACAGAAATCATGCAATGGTTTTATAGGTACAATTAAAAAGACCTGAAACAGATGTTACGTTTCACTAATAAAGGAAATAATTACTTCACACCAGTAATTAAGCCCTATGTAGGGACATGAGTGAGGAGGAGGAGGAGGAGGAGGAGGAGGAGCGAAGAGATAAAATGGAGATCATTAAGATGGGATTATTGTTGATGGATGATGTTCAAACTGTGTGGTTGTGTGCAAGGAGCTGCTGAGGCTCAATTTATAGAAGAGTCCATTAAATCTAAGAGGCATTTAAGCAAAGAAAATGCTGCATTGGCATAATGCTTGATCCCATGAGAGAGCCACTGTTTCGGATAGAAGCACAATTAACAGTGGATTAGCTCATGATTATCTACATGAAAATTTAATTAGCCTCTTTTCTGATGCAAAGGAGAACAGCTTCTTGCTGTATTTATCACCTGTGGTTGTATTTCTGCCTGCCGTACACAGATCACCCAAGGAAGTTAATTATGGAAAATGCAGATTCGAAATGATTTCTTTGGGGACAAGAGCCACGTTTGATTTATATAATGTAAAAGACAGCTCATAAAGGGAATAATATTTTTATCGTTGCTAAGAAAATCTTGAGGAAACAGTGTAGAAAAAAATGCTTCCTAAAGGGAGGGTTAGACACTAATGTCGTGTTTAGAGAAAACTCTTGGCTGAGACTCTGATTGCTTTAGGGATTTTTTTCAGCAACGGAGTGTGCTCAAAATGAAATACTTCCAGGAATGGCACATCCTTTGAGCGTTTAAGATTATCAAAAACAAAATCAGTAGTCAACATGTATCTTTAAAGCAAGTCTGTATGTCCTTTTGCATATCTCTCTCTACTTTACACCTGGGGGATGTATTGCTGGGTACCCAAGGAAGTGCCTTATCAAATGTGGTGCAATTTGGACACGCAACATATTAATAAACTTTGAAAAAACAAGTGATCACTTTGTGCAGCAGCAGTGGTGGGGTTTCATGAACTGAGCTGGGTCATACATGTTGTCCGATTAAACCCATGCGCTACTTAATAACCATTTATAACCATGGTTATGTCAAAGCAAGCGAGTAATCCAACTTTTTGGAAATTAATACCTCTCCTAAGTGTGTTTAATCGCTGTTTCTGACTGTGAGCAGCCACAACTTTGGTGTGTTTTTCAGGGGCAGATTGAGTGATTTGAGGGACGCTGCAAACTTCATCTTGCTTTACTTTTCATCCTTTCTCTAACTGAAAATGTTGGTATTGTCAGTGTTAGAAGAAGAACTTAAAACCTTTTTTTTCAGAACTGAAACTATTGATAGTAAAACTATTGATAACGCGCAGTACGTTTAGCCTTCTGAATTCAAATGTTTACTTAAAGTGAAAAGAGAGGCATTATCAGCAGAATGTACTTCCATTTACGTAAATATAACTTATGTTTGTATTAGTATACAGTTGAACTGTATATTTTGTAAGTGCTTTTGGGGCCTTGTCTGTCTGTATTTCAATTTTCTCGACAACCGTTAATTAAGTGCAGTGTCAAGTGTAAGCTCTTGAGATCTACAGGGCATTTTTATAAGTACTGTGTTATGTACACTGTTGTATTGAGGGTGGACCTCTATTAACTGTTAAACTGCTGATTTGCATGTACGGCATTCACTACTGCATATTCAAGAACAGATGAAGGAAGGGAGACTAGAGATATTACATTCGGTGATGTAGCTTTGGTTATTAACGCTTTGTTCCAGTAAAATAGCCTGGACTCAAAATTACCAGTATACACTAGCATTGCTTGGAGACGCAACTATGTCTCAGCAGGTGTATTGCTCAGGACCCAAAAAAGCACAGTGTTGAGTGTGAAGTAGTTTGGATGAGCAGTTCTCGAGAAAGCATCAAACATCTAAACAGCAGGCCAAGCAATGGGCCTATTCAAACAGCACTAGTGTAGGAGAGAAATTAAAGGACAAAAATGAGAAGCAATTCTTACCTGCTGGTCCCTCAGTTTGAGAATATGCTCATGTTGCGCATTAATACTGATCGGTCCATGTCATGACATGCATGTTTATGATTTATTTTTGAAAGATTAGATAAAAAAGAGCACTTCAGAAAAGTGTATTGAACCTAATTTTATACACCAAAAGACATTAAATAAGAGACAAAAAGACATTAACAGTAATTAAATTAGAGAAATTAAAACACAGACAAATAGAATGACAGATGAATACAGGATAAAAGTTGGATAAACTAGTTTTAATCTGCTTTTAGCGGTGAACATCATTCTTATATATTCTGAAATTTGTTCCAGCTACGTGGAGTAAAGAAACCAAATGGTGCTTCTCTGGAAACATTTTTTGGGCTGCTACCAGAGAGGCGTATTATGTTTGGAAGTTGTGTCTGTATCATCTAATCATTGATTTGTTTTATGGTGACTCTAAGGCAATGTTCACACTTGATGTCTTTTTTGAAGCTGCCAGTGTCTGTTTTATATTATAATCCTATGGAGTAAAGCATGTTTTTTGAAAATGTTCTGAGCGCTTTTTTAAACACCACAGCCAACATTTTTTCTTCTTCTGCAGCTCAGAGTGTATTTTAGAAGTTGAAAAAAGTCTGAAAAATAAAACGCCCCACGTCCAGCACTTTTTTGACAGCTGACCAATGACAAGCGGAGTAGTGAGACCCGTCATTTCCATAACAACAAGAAAAAATGGAGACGGTGCCGATAGACTTGTGCTAGTGTCGGAGCACAGCGAGTTATATGATATGACCGGATGCTCCCTGTTGAGAAAATGACGGTTGGGGGAACTTGCTTTGTTTTATCAATATTGTCTATTTTACGTCTATTTTTAAATGTAAAAGAATAAGGAGAATAGATTTTACACCTCCATAGTAAATTAAACACATGGTTAGGATGATTTTGTCATAAAATGTCAAAAACTTACACTTAACTACCAATCTATGGGATATCATATGGATTAGGATATTAGTGCAGGTAATGTGTCTAATGCAATGCATTGTTACAGCAGCTCAATGCTGTCATTGAGTTATTGACCACACAGATGTACTGTAATATAAATTAAGCTTTGACGGTCCATGGAGAGTTGGACTTGGTACCATGTCTCACTAAAAAGAAACATGACCTCAGAGGTCCAACTTGAGTGTTTATACAGTATGTGTCGTAGTAGGTCACTTGTATCATGTGATAATGTGGAACAGGCTTTAAGATTTTTAGGTTAAGACTTTAAGTGTGTAGGCAACAAACAACAAACTAAATCAAGCAACAACAAAATATCATGCAGCTTAAATTATAATGCTTCTGCTACAGGGTTTTGCATAAGGGTTGAAATGAAAAAACAAAGTGAACAACTGGTAATTTGTCTTATAGTGATGTTAGCAATCGCATGAACTGAATTTAACTGAACTGCTTTAGTTTATGTTACAGAGTAAAAATATATTCTTTCATTGTTTTGCAATGTTGTTATTTGGTTAGCTGTGCTTGTTACATTGAGCAATAGTAAATAAATAAGTAGTAAAAGATTTCCTTGGCAACATTACAGTACACGGACTTGATGACCAGCGGTGCAAATCAAGTTGATAATGGGTGTACATTTTGTCTTTGGGTTATTTAAATTTAATCAACAGATGCATCACGTTAACCAGAAAAAAATACTACTACTAATAATAATGATAAAAATTGAAGAAATGTATAGCACATTGTCACCATATTCAGTAACATGTGGTCAGCCTGCAAATCAAGAAATCTATGTATAGCTTTAATTTTCTATCATCTCAATAATAATAGATGAAACTCTAACCATCTCTCAAGTGTTTATTTTCTTCCTTCTGTTTTCCATCAGTCACCTCTAAGTTAGATCCTGGCTGAAACCTTTGCCTCGGGGCTTCAGCCAATTCTGAAATGATAATCTCTCAAGATGGAATAACATTAACTCTGTGGTATACTAACGCATACGGTATACTTAATGTACAGCACATTTCAGATAGAGTCCAAGACTAGGGAATGTATTTACACAAACTCAATTTGGGTTTAATGTATGTTTTTGCTGTTCGAATGATGTCTGTCAACTCAGTGAAGAATAAGTGAAGCCAAAGAATGTGTGAAATGTGAAATCTACAATAATAACCAAGATATAAAAACATTGAAGAGAATTTCCAGTTAAGAGCTTCATAATAATGAGACCAGATCTGCTACTTCTGCTTGATATAAGTTAACAAAACTGTGCTCAGCTTGCTTATTTTAGATTCAGCCGTGTCATGTTTGTTTAAAGTTGGGGGACACCAACATTTCCAACTGCACTTGAAGACAAAATGATTGTCCACAACAAATTGACATTGGGTCGCTTTATCCAAAAGTTGATTCAGACTTAACTTTTTTCCACAAGTTTGGATTTAGCTCTTAAAAAGCAGTGCAGAATGTTTAACGTCAGAGGACAATGTTCTGCTAACGTGCATGTATGGATGCACACAGACACATGCGATGAGACCCCAGCATGCTTCCTGCTGTCCAGCTGTCCACCTTATTGCAGTTCACTGCACGCTCGCTCCTTTTCATTCTCTGTCCCGACCTGCTGGAGCTGTCCCACAGACGTCCCCCTATTAATACAAACACATATAACCCCAACACACAAAACAATGAGTCTGTTTGCTGAAGACAGTCAGTTTGGAGCTTGTGTGCGTGTGTGTGTGTGTGTGTGTGTGTGAGATTGTGCGTGCATGTGCGTGTGCATGTGTGTGTTCACTGAGCTAGAACAGGGAGCTTTAGTAGGTGTCTTTTGTTGCTCCTGGGGGGCTACTGTGCTCAGTCCTAATAGGAGTCTTGTGCCTGCCGTTGTCCCAGGGGAGGGCTTCTGAATGAGGGGGTCTAACTTCACACACACAAACACACACACACACACACACACCCTCCTTTCCAACCCCAGCTCAGCTTAAGCCAGGCCTCCCCCACCACCCTTTCCCGTCCCTTGGGACTGACCAAGAGACAAAGAGGGAGTGAGGCTGGGGTGGGATGGGATGTTTGAGGGGGTGCACTGTGGCCCCTGTCTTATTAGAAGGGTCGTGAACGTGTCATGATGATTAATATGCCGAGGTGCGTAGGGATACCCTAGAGTCGCATTTATTCAACACGAGGGCTCCCAAACACACATGCACCACAAAATGGCACATTTGCATTTCCCATTAAGAAAAGAAAATATTAATATGCAAATTAAACTACTATGTAGGTTTATACTATTTTGCATTATCCATTCGGACATTAAATGACCATTTCTCTCCCCAACTCATTTTTGCCGCAGATTTTCCCCTTACTGGAACAGGTTACGGCACGTGTTTACAACATGCACAAGACTGCCTTTCAAGAGTTTGGATAAAGAAGTGAACTCTACCAAATTTAGCTTTTAATATGAGATAGAAGTGCAGCACCTTAAACATAGTGGCAATTTAAGAAATGTCCAAACAAGCAAGCACAAAGATTTTAGCTTAAAATTTTCATATAAAGCTATGACATGTCTTAGTTTTCAACTCTTAAACTAACATATTATGCTTTCTTGGGTATTTTATCATGTTTGTGTATCATGATCATCTTGTGATCATTAGGTGGGGGTTGTGTTATTGCAGTTGGTATAGTGACGTTGATCTTCATTTCTTAAGTTAATTGCATGGGGAAGCACAGAAATCAGTCAAGAAAGTGGAAATCTTTGGAAGTCATAGAGAGATAAATATCAATTTGACTTATTAAGAGTCTACCATTTTTACTAGACTGCCAAAAGTAAAGCCCCCTCATTTGTAACATGTGTTAACTATTTATTGTATAACTACTCCTTAACTTCACATCTCCCATCTGTTTTCAACTGTTTAACTGGCTCAGCATTACTGCATTTGATTATTAAAAGCATTTAACTATGAAACAGAGTACGGTCATATTAAAATGGACAGATGGCATGTTGAATAAACCCTTATATGCTATATGTCTCCCCTAACATACACATATAGGAGGCTATGGGCTAACTATGGGACACAAGTACCCAGGGAGTCCACCAGATGTTGGATAGGCTCACCTGTGGGCCTGCTGCGTGCTGGCAGTAAAATTCATGCACTGCATATGCTGCAATTATACCACAGGGAAATAAGCTGCTGTAATAATGAGGTAGGCTGGGGACATGAGGAGGAAAAGCAAACAAGCCTGTTTCTTTCGGAAAAATACAGCCTCTGTCCATACTTGACTTTACTTGTTTTTTACCTTTTAAGTAAAATAGGTGTTATTACTGTATAGGAACTAGTTTCTATCTTTGTCTTCTCTTTGGCTAAGGAGAGCGATGTTGTTGCTGCAGTAGGTGGTGCAGAATTCATATCCTTGCTACAGGATTGAAATCAGAGTGTTAAAATACTGAAATACAACTGAGCAAATTGTTCAGGAAATTAAGCCATAAAAACAGTCCCGCAGTAAAATTATAAGCTCTTTTAACAATAACATGTTATGGCAGCAGGAGCAAAGTTAGTTCAGGAAGGAGCAGTAAATGTCCCACTGGTGTTCTGTTTTTTACAAGCAAGCTTTAATCGTTTTGCACAAGTGGAATACTCTGGCAAGACGTGGGGTGTAATTAAGCTGCAGACATTCATCCTCAGTGGTTTGCCTCTCACTTATGCACTTACAGGATCTATAAAGGCACAAATTGATTTTACCTATCAATGCAGTCATTGTTTAACATGACTTAGCTCATATGTTGTGCATGTGGGTTTAATAACCGGGGTCCTAACTGGATCATGGTGTATGGGCCCTGCTTCTCAGATTACTCTTTCTCAAGAAAAGGGTCTCTGGTTGAGAAACTGAACCATTTAAGCTCTGCTGTGTTTGGTGGTTTGTTTCTTTTTGTTTCTACCAAACACTCAACAAAGCATTACAAACTTGTAGCAAAGGAAGAGTTTGTCTGTCCCCATCTCAAGCGATTTCAAACAACAAAAAGTAGTAAACCCATGTAAACACCAAGCAAACTGCAGAATCATTCATTTGCAGTTTTTTGCTGATGAGCAAACACAACACTACCCACGTTAATTGCTGTGACCCCAGCAACCCACCAAAAGGAACATTGACATATTGTTTGTCCAGCGTGAGACACTATATAATTTACACTCGCTAATGACTGACTGGCTGAAGGACCACGTCTGTCCCTGACTTGGCCCTTATTCAATGTTCGCCCTGGACTCTTCTAATGGATAGTCCATCTGTACCTCAGTGAGTTTATCCCTCAATGCATGCCCATAATTCAATTACAACACTTGTTTAGTGTAAAAAAAAAACAACAACAGCCCGATGCAGTGTTCTTCCCTGGTCAGTTGAGGTTTGATAAACAATTCGCTATTGGCTGGAGAATCTCCACCCTTATCAAAACAAAAACAAACTGTGACTAATTCAGTGCTGTTGTGACTCTGAGATTTTAGATTATACTCTGGTTAAAAACATGCCGTTTTGTGAAGAAAGACATATTACCATTGCCATGGGGTCGACCTTGACCTTCAAACTCAATCTGGTTATTAGGGCTGCCCCTCCCCAGAACCCCTGAGATGTAAAGAGGCTCACGGGTTTGACCCCTGATCCCATTTCTTAACTAGGCTGAGGTGCCAAATAACCTTTTGACCCAGGAAGCATTTGCAGGTTGCCTGAGCAACCCCAGATTTAGCAATGAGTGACAGGTCCGAACAGTTCTTTTTTAAAAGGAGAACCAACACTTGTCTGTAAGATAAATGACAGAAACAGTTTATTTGCAAAAATCTTGTATTATGTCAAGTATACTCAGAGAAAATGGACAGATTAGATATTCTATTGTACTCAGCACATTATTATGTCAGATAGATGCAGAATAAATTTCCCTTAATAAATGAACACTTTAAATGGAAATGAATGTGTAGATGCAACGGATGGATGTCAGTATATCAGATGAAGGTCTATGTAAATGAACCATGAGCAGATTTGACATGTGGTGCAAATCACAGAAACACCAGACGAGGATCATGACAGGAATATATTTGCCTATTTTAAGGGACAGCTTGTGTTCTTTGACATAACCCTTAATCCACACCCCAAATATATTTCAGCGAGGTTGAGCCACTAAAAAACTTGAGATGTTTTAATTTTGCTAGCTGACCATGTAGATCATTTCATTACAATTGACCCAGGGGAATCTAAGGTTACCATCTGGCCATTGGCCACCATTACTGATCCTTGTTTTAATATGCAAATAGATCTGTGTCCGACCTTGATGTAATCACAAATGTAACCTGACTGAATGGACCAAACAACAGGACCATGTGCACATGTGATAACGGACAGCCTTCATGACGGACAGAGAATGGCAGTTTACCAAAAAAGTGCTCAGTTCAGTTCAGGTACTCCTGTTTTACATGTTACTGATTGTCTTTTCTGGGTTAGGATTGTACTCTTTTTCTGTAAATGATATTGTCTCACACAAATCTTATCATAAAACAAAAAAATTGTAGTTTCTGGCTTTAAGACCAGCGTGCAAAACACGGGCACATCTTTATTGTCAAAGTGCTCAGTAACAATAACTGCAACTGTGATTTCTGCCGGCTCCCTTTAAAATGTCTTCTTTGTTTGGGAAAGTATTTTTGTATCTTTGTCAGATACTGATGAATTAAAATGTTGTACTTTGCTTATTAATAATTATAATAAATGTAGTAAAAAAACACAAAAAAAATCAGCAGCTTTTCATCACTGCGGTGAGGGCCATGTAGCTTAAAATGTTTGGTGATGGACTCAAGCAAAAAGTAAACAGAGGAGTTGGGTTAAAGTGTTCTAACTTGCAATTACGATACCTGCTTTGACCACTGTCTCTCGTTTCATGCAGAATATGCTATTTGTTTTCTCTGGAAATCCAGAGTTTTTGCAAGAGCACAATTTGAATTTGTTTAGAGAGTTTCTCTGGCATCACTCTGCCCTTGTAGCCGAGCTGCACCAATCACATCGGTGTATCTGATATAGGCGGGCCTATATCTATCTGAGCTAAACAGATTACAGTTTAACCTACCAGTTAGCTCCGCTGGTAGCTAAGCGTATGGGGCTGTGGATACATCACCCCGTGTGTTGTTGTGATTGGTCGTAGTGTTATCCAATTGTGTGCAGTAAGATTTTCAAATGCACGCTTGATGCTGCCCCTCGAGATGGGCGACTTTCATTACTCGATGCCAGACCCTTCTTTCAGATTTGGGTCTAGAAGAGAGTCATGGTTTGTTCCTTTGTTGAATGACTGAGTATAGATGAAGCTGTCTGTTTTTATTTGTGCTGGTCAGCTTAAATATATATTTCTGAATATATATATTAATATATTATAATATATATTAATATATATATATATATATATATATATATATATATTTCTGATCAGGCCAAAGGTTGTATTATTTTTCAGTCCATGTTTTCTGACTTGTGAACCTACATTGAGTTGATTAAAAACTGCATTTTTCCAAACACTGGGTTTTTGGACTGGCTTTTCTAATAAACAAGCTGCTGATGCACAGGAAGTGATGTTTTTGACAGAAACACAAGACAGAAAGAGCACATCTACAGAATCCCAATCCCACCCAAATTTAATAAACAGAAGAGGAGAGGGAGAGGGTGGCAATATAGGTGAATTATGTAAATAAAGTTAATTGGGCACACACACATTAAAGCAAACTGCATGTTATGAAAAAATGACTTTAAAAAAATATTGTTGGGGACATTTTGCTTTTTTGATAATCAAGATTAGGATGATGACAGGAAATGAGGGGACAGAGACATGGGGAATGACATGAAACAAAGGTCCCGTTGACACGGGGTCAGTGTTCAGTGCTATTTCAATTATGGTGATCTTGATGATATAGGTATACAGTATACTGCATATACAGTACAGTACATGTATAAACTATCCTCTTTTCCACAGCGGAGCCCCTGGTGCAGTTCAACGGCAAGCCGAGCTGCTGCTTTTTCAAGTTCAGCCCCAAACTGATGTTTACCAAGGTGATAAAGGCCCAGCTGTGGGTGTACCTGCGACCGCTGCAGCAGACCTCCACCGTCTACCTGCAGATCCTGCGGCTAAAGCCTGTCACAGAGCAGGGCAGCCGCCACATCCGCATCCGCTCCCTCAAGATAGAACTCAACTCCAGGGTCGGCCACTGGCAGAGTATTGACTTTAAGCATGTGCTGCAGAACTGGTTCAAACAGCCCCACACCAACTGGGGAATCGACATCAACGCCTTTGATGAGAGCGGCAATGACCTGGCAGTTACCTCGCTGCGACCCGGGGAGGAGGGGCTGGTAAGGACCATCAGACCTGTCCTTGGGACAGGGGAAAATCATTTCTCTAGCTTTATTATGCAAATTTTAATTCATACCGATATCAAAGGAGGGCAGCTGAATCTAGTAAGTAGAAGAAAAATAAAACTTGATTAAAATAGAAATGTGGATGTGTATTGATAATTGGACAGAACTAAAATTTACTTAAACAAATATTCATAGAGAAAAAGGATGTATACCATGTCATGCATGCCATCTCCCTTTCTCCCTTTCCACATCTTTTCTGTTAGTCTCTTCTGACAAGTCCTAATGTAAAATAGTAAGTTAAATATTTACACAAAATTGCTAGCAGTCGCAATCTAGTGAGGATGCAATACAGGCTGCATCTGATGTATAAAACCTTTTTTGTTATCAAATTTGATGTTGCCCTACAAGAAAAGTAAGTAGTATGAAAGTTGGGTTGCATGTTAACTGCTTTGGGGGCCTTGTATTATGTTCTGTTATGTTATTATAGGGTACATTGGTCCTCAAGAAAGCTGCAAGCAGCAACATCGAAGGCCAAGTAATCAGCAAGTTCCAAACAGGCACGTTTTGATGGGCACTGCACTAGTATTACCAAATTGTGGATCTGACAAAAAAGACTATACTACTTAAAATGGGTAGTTTATTGATACATCATGTATTTTCGACTCTAAATACCACTGCACTCTATTTGAACATGTCATTCATGACCACTATATATGTAGTTTAGTCCAGAGAAAACACAGCTGCTTTGTTTGGATCAAACTTCACCATTCACATATTCGCCTTTTAGAAACCTAAATTGTGTCTTCAATGCACACTGACCATTTTTCTTTTTTTAATGTGGTAGTGAAATTATTCCTAAATAGACAGTTAAATTAATTATTATTTTACTCTATGTAAAATGTGAATAATGTGAATAATGTTTCTCTGAATAGTTTATTTTTTTCACACTGTGAACCATTTAGCCTCATGTTCCCTCAAACCCTGAAAACAGGATTTTTATGCTTATTTATTTATGTTTTTATTTAAATGTTCTGGGTTTATGTCTAGTGTAACATATGGGCTTGCACGGAGTAGTTCAAACTTAAAACAAAACTATCCGCAAATCATTAATCCAGTTAGAAATCCCAGCGTTACCCCAGAGTTATGACTGACAGTTACATACAACATCAACATTGAATTATGTAGGCCACTCACTCCAGTTAGGCAACACCAAATATTTACCAAGTGGTCATAAGATCTTCCCAACACAAATCAGAGGTCAGCTCCGGTTTCTTGGCCAATACATCTCTGAGCACACAGCAGTGTGCAATATTATTCTTATCAAAAGGAAAAGATCCAAAACACAGGCAAGCGTACCAAATAAAACAAAACACAACAAGCAAAGAACTCTGCTTCTCCTTGATCCTCTGGGTCTTTTTTCTACAACAAAAGCCCTAAAGGCCAAGCTGACATGGTCTTACCCCAAAGGCATTTCAGCTTATTTCCTCTTTTTGACTGCGTCACAAAAAAACTGTGTTCAAGCCCAGCTGGAATCACTGTGGGGGGAGGAAGGCTTTGTAAAACAAACATGATAGGGTAAAATATTTGATTTGTTTGCTTTGCCCAAAGTTCAAGGTTATGGTAACCTTCAGATGACCTCCTGGGTCATGGATCAAACCCAGTATAGTCAGCCATCAGTGTTAGAAAAGGATAGTTTCTGTCAATGCTAATTTATATTATTAATGGCACGTTGTGTTTCTACTAATTGACAAATCAATTCATATATTTTTGTGAAATATCAGATGAGTAGGGTTCTTTGTCACTTTCGGCCCCTTCAGGTAGTCCAAGTGTCAGCGTTTTAGTTTAGAGAAAAAACTGGGAACCAATGAAAACATACTTAAACCTTCACAGGTAAATCCCATGAGATTTCAAAATCTCTTTTTCAAGGGAGGCCGCGCAGCAACACAGTGTTTAAAACAATGTACAGTACACGCAAAAATTAAAGCAAAATATCTGCTGTGAATTGAGGTCTATTCTGTTGTCATGGTCACTAATCAGATCAGATTCACGCTTTACAAACTATTGAGCTGTGGAGATGACTAGATGGCCATCCATCTTCGTCTGTTCGTCCCGTCGCGGGGGCAGGAGCTCCAGCAGGGTACCCCAAAACTTCCCTTTCCCAAGCCACATTAACCAAATCCGACTGGGGGATCCCGAGGCGTTCCAAGGCCAGGTTGGAGTTATGATCTCTCCGCCTAGTCCCGGGTCTTCCCCGAGGCCTCCTCCCAGCTGGACATGCCTGAAACAACTCCCTAGGGAGGCCTTACCAGATGCCCAAACCACCTCAACTGGCTCCTTTCGATGCAAAGGAGCAGCGCTTCACCTTATCTCTAAGGGAGTCGCCAGCCATCCTGAGGAAACCCAATTCAGCCTCTTGTACCTTGGATCTCGTTCTTTCGGTCATGACCCAGCCTTCATGGCCATAGGTGAGGGTAGGAACGAAAACTGACTAGTAGATCAGAGCTTTGCCTTCTGGCTCAGCCCTCTTTTTGTCACAACGGTGCGATAAATTGAATGTAATACCGCACCCGCTGCGCCTGATTCTCCGACCAATCTCCCGCTCCATTGTCCCTTCACTCGTGAACAAGACCCCAAGGTATTTAAACTCCTTCACTTAGGGTAATGACTCATTCCCTACTTGAAGAAGGCACACCATCAGTTTCCTGCTGAGAACCATGGCCTCAGATTTAGAGGTGCTGATCCTCATCCCAGCCACTTCATACTTGGCTGCGAACCGATCCAGTGAGTGCTAAACTTCACAGGCCGATGATGCCATCAGGACCTCATCATCTGCGAAAAGCAGCGATGAGATCCTCAGCCCGCCAAACTGCAACCCCTCCCCACCCTGACTACGCCTCGATATCTTATCCATAAATACTACAAATAGTACTGGTGACAAAGTGCAGCCCTGGTGGAGGCCAATCCTCACCTGAAACGAGTCTGACTTACTGCCGGGAACCCAGACAAAGCTCTCGCTTTGGTAATTCAGAGATTGGATGGCCCTGAGAAGGGACCCCCTCACCCCATACTCCCGCAGCACCTCCCACAGTATCTCCTGGGGGACCTGGTCATACGCCTTCTCCAGATCCCCAATACACATGTAGACCGGTTGGGCATACTCCCAGGTTGCCTCCAGGATCCTTGCAAGAGTGAAGATCTGATCCGTTGTTTCACGACCAGGATGGAATCCGCATTGTTCCTCTTCAACCCGAGGTTCGACAATTGTCCGACCCCTCCTTTCTAGCATCTTGGAGTAGACTTTACCAGGGAGGCTGAGAAGTGTGATACCCCTGTAATTGGCACACACACTCTGGTCCCCCTTTTTGAAGAGGGGAACCACCACTCGCTAGGCACCGTCTTATATGTCTTTTCCACCAAGGCTAACCAGGTGCTGGTTCTGGGCTGGTGCTATAGCCAGTTCGGTGCTGGTTCTACTCGCCAATTATCTAAGAACCAGCTCGATTTTCCACAGCCTGAGAGCCAGAGCAGGGCTACGTTACAACGTCACTGCACGTACCTCCGTTGTCATAGCAACGCGTCATGACAATCAACAATAATGGAGGACTACATGCCGATACTTTTGCTCCTGGCTTTAAAAATTCCCACTGGAATTCAAAGACAGGCCTTGACAGCTATTTGTGACCACTATGGACCGAGGACACGTCCAAGAAGAAAGGGAATTATCTCGCATGATTTAACGTTTATTATTATCTTTTGCTAGCTTGCGAAGGCAACATCAGTAGCGTCAAGCAAAACACCGTTAGGGTGAACAGACGTCCCGATTTGACCGGGGCGGTCCCAATTTTCCTGACAAAAAGCATACCGGGACCCGCTCCCAGCACCTGACCTAACCGGTTCTTATCTCTAGACCAGCGCTGAGTTGGTGCTGAGTTGCAACCCGTTTTCTTGGCCCAGAGCCAGGTTTATTTGTGTGGAAAAGCAAAGAACCGGTTCAATATTTGGCACTGACTCCGAACCAGCACCAGAACTGCCTTGGTGGAAAAGACATACTAGACCTCCACACAATGTTGAAGAGGTGTGTCAACCAAGACAGCCCCTCCACACCCAGAGCTATCAGCATTTATGGACAGATCTCATCAAACCCTGGGGCTTTGCCACTGTGGAGTTGCTTAACCACCTCAGTGACTTCCACCAGGGAAATTGACAACAATCCCCCATCATCCTCCAGCTCTGCGTCTACCATAGAGGGCATATTAACTGGATTTAGGAGTTCCTCAAAATGCTCCTTCCACCACCCTATTACTGCCTCAGTTGAGGTCAACAGCGTCCCATCCTTACTGTACACAGCTTGGATGATTCCTCGCTTCCCCCTTTTAAAGCGAGGAGTTTTCCAGAAGCACCTTGGTGCCGACCGAAACTCCTTCTCCATGTCTTCTCTGAACTTCTCCCACACCCGCTGCTTTGCCTCTTTCCCAGCAGAGGCTGCACCCCTTTGGGCCCTTCGGGACCTTGCAACTGCCTCTGGATCCCTCCAGGATAGCATATCCCGGAAAGACTCCTTCTTCAGTTGGATGGCTAGCTTTAGCAATGGAAACTTTGAACATTGTCCACTCCGGTTCAATGGCCCCAGCCTCCACAGGGATGCACGAAAAGATCCGCCGGAGGTGTGAGTTGAAAGTCTGTCGGACAGGGGCCTCCTCCAGACATTCCCAATTTACTACCCGTTTGGGCTTACCAGGTCTGTCCAGAGTCTTTCCCCACCCCTGACCACCAGATCGTGATCAGTTGACAGCTCCACCCCTCTCTTCACCCAACACATGGCCTCAGATCAGATGAAACGATTGTAAAATCGACCTTTGGCCTAGGATGCTCTGGTACCTCGTACACTTATGAGCATCCCTATGCTTGAACATAGTGTTTTTTGTAGACAGAAGTCCAACAACAGACAACCACTCTGGTTTGGATCAGGGAGGCCGTTTCTTTCAATCATTCCTCTCCATGTATTTCCATCATTGCCCATGTGTGCGTTGAAATCCCCCAGTAGAACTATGAAGTCCCCCACTGGAGCCCCAATCAGGACTCCATTCAAGGTCTCTAAGAAGGCTGAGTACTCCGAACTCTTGTTTGATGTATATTCACCACAAACAACAGTCAGAGTTGACCTTCACTGCCACCCATGTGGCAGCGGACCCGCCCCCAGCGGTTCCTCCCACAGGTGGTGGGCCCATGGGACGGAGAGATAGGCGCCATGTAGGTTTTTCCGTGGCAAACCCGGTCACCAGGTGCTCGCTTACGAGCCCTCCGTCTGGGCCTGACTCCAGAACTATTCTTTGTCTGGCCCCTTACCTGAGACCACTTTGCCATTGGGAGAACCTACCAGGAGCAAAAAGCTCCCGACAACACAGCCCTCAGGTTCCTAGTGACACACAAACCTCTCCACCACAATAAGGTGATGGTTCCCGGAGAGGTTTCAACTGTCTGTGACAATCCACAGGTATGCCCTATTGGTTTGGTTTGTTTTAATAATTATTATTACTTTATTTTGTCTGAAAAGCACATGTGTCATTAATAACATTAACAATGACTCTTTATTGGCATGACAGTGTGACTGTAGCCTCTCTTCCACAAAAATAATTTTTCCCCTGACCAATAACTCTGGCATAATGCTGCCCCAGTGTGTAATTTTAGATAATATGCTGGAACTCCTGAAGCAAAAAGGGCGTGATGTGTACAGCCCAGTTCAAAGATTCTTGACAAGCAAAGATTCTTGACAAGCAAGTTAAAACTTGCAACTACTTGCATTGTGCCAGTCTGCAAATGACTTGACCAGCTGACTTCACTATGAGTCGAACAGGTGACATCCCTTAAGTTCTAAAACCAGCCAATGGCAACTTGATCAACAACGTCTCCCTGTAACGTTCTAAAACTGTTTAAGCTCGTTGCAAATCTTTGGTCTGAACTGGTCTTAAAGCCTATAAACACCCACACAGGCAATTTCAGTTATTTTGGCTGATTAGACCTCTGCTCAGGTTGAAAGTGGGCCAGCGCCTATATGGGAATTTATTAGGTCACAAATCTTTTCTACCGATAAGAATGATAAAGCTGTCATTTGTCCTGCCCTAACAGGTGCAACAAAGCTAACCATGACCCAGGAAGATGTCAGTCATTTAGTCTAGATACACCTACACAGTCCTGGGACAAGGCCTAATCAGCCAGATTAACTGAAAATACCTGTGTATATCTAGTGTGCGTGTGTGTGTGTGTGTGACATTAATTCAGCTCTGTGACTACCTCTGCTGCGGCCTTAACAGTGGAAGAACTCTGTCCCCCCCCATTCTATGTCCGTAACTTTTATTCCTTTATAACATTCCAGCTTTGCCCAGGGTGTGTGAAAAAAGCTAGTGAGCCAGCATGCACAATACCCGTACCATGAAACTGAAGTAGCTAAATGGAATTTAGCCATTATTTTAAATATTTAAGTCAAAAAGTCTTTTAGTGAAAAAGGCTTATTGGGCTGCTTTTGTAACTGTTTAACTATTTATAGGTTTGCATATGTGTAACTACCACATTTTATAGCATTTTCTTCAGATTTATATCCATTGTTATTTAGTTTCTCTCTTTTGTAATGTTATCTCTATTGGATAGTATCAATCTATCCTAAAATCACATAATTAGAATACTATGTACTGAACACTTTAATTCCCTTTGTATCAGCAGTTTAAATCTTTGTATCAGCAGTTTTTTTTATCATGGTTAGCGGTTTTTACATTTGGCATCTTTAGTTAAGTTTTAGGAGTACTTCATGCTGAGCTACTGAAGTATTAGAAGTAGTCTATAGCTTGTAGTCCAGTTTCTGCGAGTTTGTAGGTTAGCTGAGACATGAATTGACACATGCAGTTGTCAATTGATTTTGTGTCTGTGCCTTAACTTTAAGAAGAAAAAAAGCAAATTCCATATGCAGTCCTCGTTTGTATAAATGTTTTGGTCTATAATAACTTTTTGAAGCTCCTTCTCCTCATCAGCTCGACAAAGATGTTTTGCATCAACAAATCTTTTTCACAGTTCACATTTTGAATTGCAATAGCAGGAAAAGCACAGGTAGAATTAACTTTATTCAAGGTCCATAGCAGAGCACTTGAACTGTTCAAACTAAATGGGATGCTGCCATTGTTAATGTTATTAATTACGCATATATTTATATACATTTTGGAGAAAATACACAAGAGACAAAAAGATTGATACAACTCATGTTTTTATGTAACATATGCAACTAAATCTGAAAAACATTTAGTTTAGCATTAGTATCAAGACTGAAAACAGGAGAAAACTGTTAAAACATTCTGCCAACTGCACATTTGTAGCATTTTTATCCGTACACAAACATAAATGTAAAAACAACACTTTGAGGTTTAATGAGACTTGCATGTTGTAACAATTTCTTGGCAAATAACTGCCAGGCCTGTAACTTCCCAGATTCTTGCTGTTGCTGTGAGGTTGCCAGGCAACCAGCAGAGACACCGAAGGGCTAAGCAGACGGATTAACTGTTGTTCGTCAAGAAATAGTTACAGTACGTAAAACACAACTTGTCATTTGAATCTTCAGTTTGTTAACAGATTCAAACAACTAGACACAGCATAGTGAGTTTTAGAGGTGTTGATGGGCATATTCCTAAACTTTGGAAAGAACAAGACTAGCTGTTTCCTCCTGCTTGCAGTCTCAATGCTAAGCTAAGCTAATAACCTCCTGGCTCTAGGTCCTTTGCCAACGCACAGACGTGAGATGGGTACCAGTCTTCTTAAAAATAAGCATATGTCCTTTCAAGACACTAATTTACATTAAGCACTGATGTCATTTGCTGTAGATGTATGTAGACAAATTGTCATAAAATCATTGTAAAATAATTGTATTTGCCTTATCTGATAATGACAGCTGTGTTGTTGTTCTCTTATAACCACCTCTTTCTCTTTGTCCTGCCGCTCCTCCCCCTGATTCCAGCAGCCGTTCCTGGAAGTGAAAGTTCTTGAGACGACCAAACGCTCTCGGAGAAACCTCGGCCTCGACTGCGATGAGCACTCCACCGAATCTCGCTGCTGTCGCTATCCTCTGACTGTGGATTTTGAGGCGTTTGGCTGGGACTGGATCATTGCCCCCAAACGCTACAAAGCCAACTATTGCTCTGGCCAGTGCGAGTACATGTTCATGCAGAAATACCCGCACACCCACCTGGTACAGCATGCCAACCCCAGAGGCTCTGCGGGGCCCTGCTGTACCCCAACCAAGATGTCTCCCATTAACATGCTCTACTTCAATGACAAGCAGCAGATAATTCACGGCAAAATCCCAGGGATGGTGGTGGATAGATGTGGTTGCTCTTAGGCTGCAGGGAAGACGCACGCTTGTGTACAGCCACCATCGCATCAAACCACCCAAAACCCTTACGGAGCTTTTCTCTGACACCAGAACCCGCTTTTCAGCACCAGATTTCACTTTTGCTCAGCCACAAAAATCATCCCACTGGGTTTTCACTTTTTCAAGTAATTAAATTGATTCTAACAGTAAAAAAAAAAACAAAAAAAAACAAAAACAGTTATAAATGAAAAAGACTGAGCTATGGAAATACAGTACATAATGAATAATTTAAAGTTGTTGTTAAGGTTGTCTTTGTGAAGCAGCTTCAGAAATTGGTAAAACAGACAAAACTATGTTATAGATTATGTTACAAGTAAGTTTTGTGGTTTATTAAAGTTTTTTTTTTATATAGCATCTTTGTAAAATGTCCAGGTTAGTGGATTGAGATGACAGGAGACATCAGCATTTACAATATTTTAAAGCAATTCCAGTCTTACGGTGTGTTTGGAAATGCTTAATTTCACAAATACACTTACTTACGATTGAGATTTTATCCACAAAAAATGTTTGCAAGGGGGCATGATCAGAATTATTTTGCAGTCCATTACTTAAAAAATAACTAAATCCATGCTAGTGTGGGGAGGGTTCACCATTAGAAATACTCTTAGTATACATCTAAAATCTTGTTTACAGATGTTTAGAGATGTGCTCTAGAGATGTAAAGGGTTGAGGAGATCCAAAACTAAACCTATTCCCTCTATTCATGTATAACACCCCAGTGTGACATTCTCGAGTATCTACAAAACCTTTCACAGTTACTTTGATCTTTTTTATTTGTAGTTTTGTAAAACTCGGAAAGGGAGAGAAAAGGTTATACTATTTTAACTCCTTCTATTTTAACTTTTAAATCAGATTTTAAAAAAGCCAGTATAGCTATTTCTGCCATTCTGCAAAAGTAAATAAGACATATTTAGGATTCACTTCCACACTAAGTCTAAAAACTAAGAACTGTAATGTAGATCTCTCAAGTCATTCAGCACTGTTTGGGAGAGGAGGAGGAGCAGGATCTTGCATGATCACAAGAACCCGATACATTTTCTTTTTTCTACGTGACAAAAGGAAAATACACTTTAACGCCTTCAACTTTTGCATGAAATGTTTAAAACTGAGACGTAAATGCACTGTTTCATAACTTGAAGAGGCCTGGGACTGAGCATGTAATAACAAACAGAAAGTTAAATCCTGAAATAAAACACACAAGGGTGACAGTAATGCTCAGATGTTCACCCTGCTGGGAATTATTGAGCTGAAAAAAGCACAAAACAGCATTAAACTATTATGACTAGAGGTTTACACACTTATACTTCCAGCAGTGTTTGCATCCATGTTAAAAAATACACGTACATTTAGAAAGAGCAGTAGGTTACTCATGTAGAGCCAGTTCATTCACTTTACTAGTTTCAGAAAAGATAAAAATGCTAAATCCTTTAACTGCAGTTTTGTCACCTATTCAGAAATAATAATTTTTATGAATAACAACCAACCACATAACACGTGCAAATCAGAGAATGTAACTAATCCACTGACTTAAGTTTAGAGAACATAATTGGTTGTATTTTGAAATGCCCCCATCCACCTCAACTGTATTGTCATTATCATAAAATATTGTTAGTGCTTGAACACACAGTAGATTAGTAAAGCTTGAAGTCTGTCTTTGTCTCCTGGATGTCAAAGCAAAGATATCCTTTTGTTGTAAACGAAAGCACTATGCTGTTGGATAAAGGAAGAGCCTTCTGACATTATATATAAATGATATATGTATATATTAAAAAAGGGGTAAAAAACCTTTTTTGGGGCACTCTACCTTACCAACAATAAATTTTGCACTATTGGACGTTCATGGCGTAAGGAGGTAAAGTGTTGTTTGTGTTTTACCATGCACAAGAGAGCTTGTACAGTATAGGATTTAAAAAAAAAAACTATTCAAGCTTCTGGTGATAAACCATGAAATAGAGAGGTTTTCACTTCTTTTTGATACCATCACGCTTTCCTGACTTTTGTCTGAAGCGGGGGCCTGTCCATACACTCACACACTTTTATCCAATCTGGAACCTGGACGTACTGTACCAGCGGCCTGAAAGGCCTCCTTGCTCACTTTGGGTTATAAGTCATGTGTATTATAAGTGTCTGGATCATTGAAATAGAATGCTTTAACTGGAAATGGCCCACCCAACAACTTTAATCTGTTACCATGTTAGAGAGACTACGTCCTTTTGACTTAAACAATGTGTTGACTGTCTTGCATAGACATGTGTTCGCCTTTGTGTGTATTTTAAGTGAAAGCACCCATGTAAGAATGGGAGGAGTATCCAGGGATTGTTAGCCAAAGTAGAGGATGACATGTTGTGTGCTGTAACTTTTGTGATCGCAGGAATATGCTAGAACATTACAAAGGGAGGAAAAAGCTGGTTTAGGGGCAGTGGTTGGAAATAATTCAACTGGTCAATTGTCTATTTATTAATATTAATTACAATGCATTTCTACGTCTGTCTACCTCACTTTAGCCTCCTAAAACCTTTTTTTTATTTGTCATTGATAAATCTTTTGCAAACATTTAACCTATAAGAAGCCCCACCCCCCAAAAATGTAGATTAAAACCACAGGGTCTCCTTGCTCTCAGGTTCAGATTGAGTTATTGACAGAGTGACTGATGGTAGCGGCTCTGGTAATGTGTGGTCAAAAGAAATAATTAGCTGTGCCCACATCTATGGCTTGTTGAGAAGTTGCATTTTGAATTTAAGTGTTTGTATACTGGTATGTGTGTGAGTGTTTTCATATAAATATATGAGAGTAAGAAATCTCTATGTAAATACCTACCCAAATGTTGACATTTATGATGTTTTGGACAGGTTCACCGCTTCTAATGTTTTTCTCACTTTCCCCCTTCATTCCTCCATTCTTTGTGTAGTTTTTAAAAAGAATCACCCCAACTTTGTAGTTTAATGCTTGTGCATATAAATAACTGTTCAATTGTTATTTTTGCCTTTTGTTGTTTATTTACTGTCATTTTCTTTTGTACAATAAATCATTTATTTAGCTTATAGGATTTGTTATTTATTTCTAAAATCTCTGATCTGTTCACTACCTGCTTAGCACCAAACAGCAGACAATGTTGGTAGAGACCATGTTGGTAGAGAGTTGGAGTTGGTAGAGACCAAAACCAGAGCTGAAAGAGAGTGAATATATAGAGTGAATGTAAGTGAATATTTCTTACATTCATCAGGTGTCCAGAAGGAAGAAAAAACTCCAAAAGTATGCTAGTGTTTCTTTGTGTCTGCTGCGTGTGTAAACAAGCTACTGTTTGCTAACAAGAAATGTCTTGTAGTTGGTAAAGACCTGGGTATTGTGTACATCAATTGCAAGGAAACATCTGTAGTTCTCTCTAGTCAGAAGCAATCAACCATGAAAGCAGTAACTACCAAAAATAATGGGGGGGAGAGACCATGCAGCTTATTAAACTTTGCAGACAATCTTTTGTAACACTAGATGACTTATTGTGTATAAATATGTGTGGACTGAGTGAATATTTTACATTATTAAATTAAGCCATAAAACTTCTAATGTAATTTTATTGATAGTTATCTGTTCCCACTAACTGCCAGGTGTACGTGTCGCATAACTAACTGAACCAACTGACAAACTGACACTAGCTAGCCAATGTGTGACCTGTTTGGACTGAAGAAAGAAAAAAAATACATCACATCTGATCCATGCTGTTATGCTGAACGTTACATTCAAGCCACTGCCAAATGAGTTGATACAAAGCTAATTAAGACTATCTGCTCCACACAACTCTCTCTGTATTTCTCAGCATGGTTATGTTCAGCAACTGGTGTTGTCTGGCAACTTCAGAAAATTGAGTAAAGGCAATCAAATCTTCTGAAGAGTCCATCATGGTTTTTGAATCCTGTCCTCCTTAGTTACAAGCAACTGCGTGGAGGAAGGGTGGGGGCTGTGCGCAATCAAGGAAGGATTGTATCATGAATTCCTCATGGGGGAGACAGAAATTACGCACCATAGCTTTCAATTTTAATGTTTCAACCTGATTAAACAATTCATTAGTTTGCGACTTGTAAGTCGTTACTAATATTTTAAAGTAATAGATGTATGAGTGCAACCCAGTCGAGATACATGGGTGTATCTCGACTGGGTGGAAATGTTTTGTTAACAACTTTTTCTTTAAGTAATTGTTTGTGTTGTACAATACATGTTAATTTAGCGATGCATACATCTAAACACGTAGGTTTGAACTAGGGTTACTACTAACTCATAAACAGCTGGTGCAACCAGCTCTGCGGTCGCAGCCAAGATTCAAGAAATACTCACAAGTGAAACCAACACACCTCCCACCACTCAAAATTTTTATCAGAAACCATAGGATTTTCCAATGTTTTGTCAATTACATCTGTGACCTCAACCTCTGAATAATATTCTATCAACATGATGTGTCTTTAAACAGAAAAAAATGCAGAAACCTATTTTATTTTGTTTTGTTGTCCTTAAAGTAGTCAAATTTAAACAGATTGAGTCATTGGAATCAGTTTATCAAATATGCACCAAGTTTTTAATTGGAAAATGTAAACTCCCTCCAGGTTGCTTTCACACCTCCACAAGTACACTCAAAGAAACACACATACACACACTTGTTTAAGCCAACGGTGGCATCCTGATTCTTGGAAAACAGTAACGGGCAGCAGAGGTGGCAGGAAGCAGATTCACCACGAGGCTAATTGGTGAAAGAGAGCGTTCAGAGGACAAAGGTTTAGTCTTGGGGTTCGGGTTGCCATTATTTGGATGTCATATAAGATCCAGCCTGACCCAATTAATATGCCACCTGATAGGAGGGCCTCTCATCAACCTAATTTAGAGAATCAATAGGGGACAAATGAGAGTGAGAACGAAGCTCTTTACGGATGCAAACAGACAAAGACCACCCAGTACAAGCTCGAGGAGACTGATGCCAGCAATGACATAAACCTTTTGACAAATCCTCACTTGACATAAACAAACATTCACACAGTACCCTGCCCCTCAAGTGCATCAATGTGCCGTACACATCATCATTCATACCCGCCCTACATAGACAAGGGAGGACATTGATGGATGTTTTATTGTTTTGGCACATAAGGAGTAGTTGTACAAGTTGGACGTGAAGTGTTATGGGCTGAATGCTGCACCCAAAGCTTTAACACTAACATGACAAACTCTGACCCAGCATCATTAAATGAAGACTAAACAATGCCATGGAGGCAGGAAGAAAAGTACAGAACAATGGGAATATTGAACATGTTACAAGCCATCAAGAAAAGCAGATGGGGGATGGGAGGATTTGGGAAGAGCTTTATGGCAATTATAGCCATAAAGTTAAGAAAGAAGGTGAATTGGGGGCAGCTCTCAATAGCTTAAATTGCTGGACACAGTCATCAGTAACACCTTTTTGTCTGGCTCACTGACTGGCTGTTGTTTAGTGAGGGAAACTGTTCAGAGACGATCACACACACACTCTTATGGGATGAAAGAATCTGACATGACAATAAAATAAACAATGGAGACACAAGATTTGAGTCTCGATTAGTCAAAATCATCAACAAGGAATAATAGTGAACTATTCATTGAATACGTGTACAGCTCTATTGTACTTAAAATAATATGTTCATTTCACCTTCTCAAGGTAGATATAAAATCATTTTTGGGGGTAATAAGTACAGCATAAACATTACATTTTGAAAATCTGACTGTTTAAACATGAATGATGAATCATAAAACATTTTGAATAATTTATTTTTTTGGTATGCTTTTTGCTTTTTTGTCTTGTGTCACAGAAAGCATTGACAGAAAATATCCTTGTTACATCACAGCATCTTTAGCATCAAAATATAGGCTTTTGTTAATTGTAGTAGCACTACAATACTAGCTAAATTCTAGTTGTAGTGTAATAAATGCTATTACTATTGGTATTAACGTAACACATCAGTAGCATAGTGTAAAGAAATAAATGTGCCACATGTCTTCCTCTAAAAATGATATAACACCTGAGAACTCTAAAAGAAATTGGAAATTTTACTTTGAGACAACTGACTACTTTGAAGAAATCGCATTCATGTTGATACATTTTCAATTTGTTTCACCTCAAAAAAGAAGCAGCAAAGGTTGTAATTATACTCACATCTCTACATCCTTTGGTGTGGGGCCTTTTCATTCTGATGAATGAAACAATAATAAAAATGCAGTATTTGAACCTGTGTGTTAGTCATCATGATAGATGGACAATAGTGCTGACAGTAATGGTGAGAGACATTTATTAAAGGATTGACTGAAAATAAAAATAAAAATGAATTGGATATTTCCAACTGGCAAAAAAACATTAAGTTATGTTTTAATATGACAATACAATGTTTTTAAATAAATTTAAAAAACAAGCTCTTGATATTGACTCTATCAACATCTGTGACAAAAATAATTTCATACTTCAAACATGCAAATGAAAAAAAAGTGTAGTAGTTTTAAAAAGCAACAAATAAGTCAGGGATTTCTGACAATCTTTTATAGCTTTCTGTTTCTTTGCCTCAAGAGAAAGGAATGTATTTAAAAGTGGCATACAATGACCTTATTTATATCCATATGTAAAGTAGATATTCTACAACATTAAAACATATATATACCAGTAATATTTTGATGTAAAACCCACAGGAGTCAAAGGACATCAAGTTGAAATCAAAACATAATATATTTAGAGAAAGATACATCAATGAGAAAAACATAAATCTTTGTGTAAAATGTGAAAAAATATCATTACTTTGGTTCACACAGGTACAACATCCTAATGATGACTGAAAACATGCTTTTACTCTGCCAATACAGCAATCTGCACATTCCATCCACTTATTTTGAATGCTCCTCAAAGCAATGTGTGATTACTTGAAAGTCAGTCAAACATCTCTCTTTTGGCAACAACAGGAATCAGCCTGAAAGCAAAAAAACTTTTTTCCACGCTGTCGTCCTGCAGTCCTGGAACAACACCTTCGATCTTTAGCATGACTATAACTGCATATTAAAACACAGAATAGCACATGCAGTGCTATATATTATCATTAAGATGGACCCCCCCCCCCCCACACACACACACACACACAAACACATCTGTATTCCATGTGCACAAAATGACAAAACACACAAATACGAATAATGTTCTGTGTTTTGTGATTAATACACTTGTAATACATGTCTCACACACACCTTGAGAAATAGGCATGAAGAACTTACATATTATTTGTGTTTTTGCCGAATATACATGTATATGACTAAACAAGCTCTTTGTTGCTATAGCTTGTCAAATTTAAGGTGGCATTTATTTTGCATAATTGAGACCAATATTTACAATTTCTAATTTGGTTGAAGATACAACAGTTTAAATACATCTACAGCACTTTGAAATTCCCATATTATGCTCATTTTCAGGTTCATACTTGTATTTTGGGTTGCTACTAGACATTTTAACTTGCTTTAATGTTCAAAAATCACTATATTTTTCTCATACTGTCTGTCTGAATATACCTGTATTTACCCTCTGTCTTCAAGCCCTCTTACAAAAAAGTCCAATCTGCTCTGATTGGTCGGCTTTTCAGGTCTTCTGCATCTGCTCTCTCAGCATCTTGGCACCGAAATTGCAGCCAGGGAGTGACTGTAACGGCACTGTAGCAGCACTCACTACCTACATGTGTATATATATACTGTATATATATACTGTATAGTATAGTTGTGACATCATAACCATACGGAAGTCCTGACGGCTTGTTTAAAGGCACAGTTTCAATCTGGGCTAAAAACCTTTTACAGTATTTATATTGATGCTTTATAATTTTTAAAAAAACATGTGAATCTCACTTTTTACAACATGAGCCTTTGAGAATATGAGAATATGAATTGTGCTGTATGAATAAATTTGCCTTTTAAATTTTTTTTAAACCCTAAAGGTTGACGTTTTGAGGAGGAAGTAAGGGTCAGTGAAAAAACTAAAAAAAAAAAAAAGAAAAAAAAAAAGAAATGAAAAATTGAGAAATAATGCTCCGTTGCTCACAAATAAAGTTCATATTTTGTTCTGTGCCACAAGCCTCGCAGGTTGGAATATGGCAGCGAAAACAGCAATAACGAGTTGCCAAAATATAGAACTTGGGGGCAGAGATGCTGTTAGTTGCAGTGCTGGCCAATAAAAAGGGTTTGTAGATTTTCTTTGAGGCCTGAGCAGTCAGTGAAAGGCACTGTGGGGTCTCCATAGTTCACATGGCAAACTTTCAAACACCCACGGGGGGGGGCTAGTGTTGACACAGTGCTGGCCAATCTAATTTTGATTGTCAGGAGCAAGGAATGGTGATCCTCCCCCCACCCCCCTGAGATCATCAAGTTCATTTCTCTGGCTGCAGAGGGATTTTTTCCACCCCCTGAGCCCCCTCAATCTCCCCATCTCCCCACCACTAGAACAATATTCAGCCGTTCCTGGGCCTCTCAGAGTGAGCTCACTGGAGTTAATCTCTCAAGCCTCTCTCCTCTCTATTGCTGCCTCTCTCTCACTTGCACTCTCTCCCTCTCTTTCTATTCAGAAAGCCATTCGAGAACAGCTTGAATTGACAGTTATTATTCAGACTAATGAGTCAAATCTCAAAGGCAACAAAAGTGGACTGTGACATTGGCTATAACAGCATTCATAAATCATTCATTCTTGGAAGAGGGATGTATTAATACGTAGGTGACAAATATAATTTCTGGAAATTATAAGATTTTAATTCATCAAACATAACAGTGGTGACAAAACAGCACATATCTGTGTGTTTGAAGTGTTAAGTATTTGGAGGAAAATTTGTGAAATGTCATGAAGACTTAATTGTTTTCCCAGATTTGTAACATCAGAAAAGACAGATGGCCCTCTGCACCTTTGTTTGTGTGTGTGTGTGTGTGTGTGTGTGTGTGTGTGTGTATGTGCGCGCACGCACGTGTGTGTGCACATCAAGTGACCAAGTGAAAAAGGTCAGGTTTATTGACAATAATATTTTACATCTGAATGCTACTTTTTGCTTAAGTTATAAATACATAAATAACACAATCCTGAATATTGATCCCACCCCTCCCCCCCAAATTCTTTGTCTTTACTTCTTGAATGATGCAGTTCCGACCATTTCTGTGACTTAAGATTCATTCATTATTCATGCATATTTTGATGCATGATGTTTTGATGAATGATTTAGTTCAATGCTTTCCATAATTTTAGATTTAAGTATGATGAGGTAATGCAATAAAGGGTTACTTAATGTCTTTTGTGTAGTGCAGATAGAAGGGGAAACTGCACAATGACAAACTGTGACATTTGGTGGAGGCCTCTGAGTCAATGCAATCAAATTCAAGCAGTCGCAGACATTAAGACAGGCATTCATTTTCTCAATGAGTTCCAGGCCAATGAGAAACAGTGACAGTCCAGCAGTGTGTGGCTTCGTGCTGTAATTGAAACTGAGATGTAATAACAGAGAAGAAATTAGGGGACAGAAGATCAGTTGACATGAATGGATCAGTCAAGCAATACCTGAATGAAAAGCATGCATCAAAGTATAATGGAGATGATCAATATAATATAATGATTTGTAACCATTTGCATGCCATTATTTAAATTTGGATATTTAAATAATTTCCATATTAGCTATCCATTAAACATTAATGACACTTATCGTTAATTGCTATTTTCTTGAAATGTTGCACAAAATGAGCAGAGATTAAACTTTGGAACTTGCAGAAATTGTGCCTGCACATCTTCAACTGCAGTATAACAAGTTAGCCAGATGGGGGCACTCCAACCAAAGGTCAAAGTGTAATTTAGTCCCAAACTCCTTTGCGTTATCCTGCCATCCCTCAATATAATACATCCATAATCCCTCTGCCATTAATTTCTAAAGGTTAAACTTTAAAAAAAGAAGAAGACATTTTTAATTTTTTTTAAATGTAAGCATTGATTAATGTTGGCGTTTTTGTGCAGGAATACACTCATTGCCATTGTTTGGGGTAAAATTAGTTTCTTTTTTGGCTTACACAAATATATAAAGTTTAAAGTTTAATATTTGTAAATATTACCCACCCATCAACAATTTGAAAATAAAACATTGTGCTTCTAAATCTTCTAACTCTCCTAAAATCAGCAAATGACAATTTGCACAACTGCAGCTTGTCAGAAGTAATCTTGACATTACAGAAAACAATTTCAAATCGAAAGATCAAAGGTGAAGGGTCAAAATTATTCTGTCGGGGGTGTCGGGTTCACTGAGGGTGAAAACTGACCAAACCAGTGCCCCCACGTTTAAAAAAACTGATTTAGATGAACATTTGTATCTCCCAAAAACAATTAAGCGTGGCTCCTTTGTGGTTAAAGAAATTCATGTTTAAAAATTAGAGACAGGATCAAATTTAAAGAGGGGGAAGGGAAGGGTGGTGTGTTTGGCGTAGGTGCATGATTTGCAAGCTGTCAGATGACGGCCTTGCGGATGAAGAGCAGTAGGCTCCCATTCTCTGTCCGGTGCTCAGTGCTCCCCACCCCCTCACTCAAACGCCTCTCCATACCCCATGGGAGGAGGTCTGTTGCGCTGCAGCCACACTAAATTAACATCGTCCTAATGAGGTGTCACACTTGACCCCCAGCAGCCTCAGCACCTCACATGGGTGTCAGAGCCACAATGAGCAGCCCTCCATCTCCTGCGCCTGGCTGACACATTTTGATTCATGAAAGAGCCTGGGCCCAGTCAGGTCAAAATTACCCCTATCAAAATGCCACCATCAACACATTCATCAACCCAAACTCTGAATCTGCGCATTTTCTTTCTTTTCAAAAATGAAAAAATCCCTCTCTAAAAATCACCAATACTTCCTTGCTTGTGCTTTGCATGTAACCCTTCCTCTGACTCCCGAAAATAATATACACTTTTTCACACAATCATACCCCTAAACACCATACACACAATT
Source organism: Etheostoma perlongum (assembly GCA_026937815.1). Classification (NCBI taxonomy): domain Eukaryota; kingdom Metazoa; phylum Chordata; class Actinopteri; order Perciformes; family Percidae; genus Etheostoma; species Etheostoma perlongum. The sequence goes on along the minus strand of CM049374.1, from coordinate 4,752,190 downwards.
GCATGTTCTCACTGATGACCTTCTATTGCAGCTATGTGATATGCCTGTCTGTCATTGGTCGGGGGTCCAGCCTTCTGCTTCTAATGGGTCTCTGAACAATGAACTCTGTATCCCCCAGGTGTTGGTAAGCCTGTCCTCTGACCTACTGACCCAAAACCCTCCTAATGTGAACAAGTCCTCACAGCTAATAACAAACCTGAAAATGAAATCTGTTAATTGCCCCACTGAGTCAAAACGGAGTGAGAGGGGCAAAGTGCTTACCCATAGCAGCAGATGAGACACATTATTTTCACATTTAGAAGTGCAGGTGGTTCCATCAGCTCATTGTGCCCCAGTTACAATGTGATGGATTGTAGCCCCACTTGAAAAAAAACAAGAAAAACACATCCTGCTCTTCAAAACAAATACAACTATTTAGGGCAAGGCAAGGCAGCTTTATTTGTATAGCACATTTCAGCAACAGGGAAATTCCAAGTGCTTTACACAAAATCAGTTAAAAAACAGTTAAAAAAAAATAAAAACAGATAAAACACAAGAATAAACAGTTACAGGGCAGTATAAGAAATTAAACGTTAGAGAAAGGCAACATCAAAAAGAAAGGTCTTCAGCCTTGATTTAAAAGAACTGAGAGTAGCAGCGGATCTGCAGTTTTCTGGGTGTTTGTTCCAGATATGTGGAGCATAGAAACTGAACGCTGCTTCCCCCTGTTTAGTTCTGACTCTGGGGACAGAAAGTAGACCTGTCCCAGATGACCTGATAGGTCTGGGTGGTTCATAGTGTAGTAGAAGATCAGAAATGTATTTTGGCCCTAAACCATTGAGTGATTTATAAACTAGCAAAATTACTTTGAAATCAATTCTTTGAGACACAGGAAGCCAGTGTAAAGACTTCAGAACTGGAGTGATGTGATCCACTCTCTTGGTCTTAGTGAGGACCCGAGCAGCAGCGTTTTGAATCAGCTGCAGCTGTCTGATTGATTTTTTAGGGAGACCTTTAAAGACACCATTACAGTAGTCAAGTCTACTGAAGATGAAAACATCGACAAGTTTTTCCAAATCCTGTTGACACATAAGTCCTTCAACCCTTGATATATTCTCAAGGTGGTAAAAGGCTGACTTTGTAATTGTGGCTGTTAAAATTCAGGTCTGAGTCCATGACTACACCAAGATTTCTGGATTTGTCTGTTGATTTTAACATTGTTGTTTGAAGCTGAGCGCAGACTTTTAATCGTTCCTCTTTTGCTCCAAAAACAACCACCTCAGTTTTTCCTTCATTTAATTTCAGAAAGTATTTAGATGAGGATTGACTTCAGAGAGAACCTGCCCGCTGTTCTTCCCCTGGAGATTAGCTCCTTCATTGTGAACACAGCTGAGACTTTCACCATCCTGGGATCATCCCAGGATGAGAGCGTCTCCTGCCTTATCAAACCTTATCAAAATGGAGTTCATGCAAAGTGTTAATGAAAGAAATAAAACTGTAAGATGTTACGACCCAACACCCATCATGTTAATGTAGCAAAGCAAAGGTCTTTTGTGCCTCATTTGTGTCTAGATTTAAGTAGGTAATTGTAATGACATCATAATTAAGCCAATCTAGCATTTATTACACAATTTCATATTATGGTGTTTGTAACACGGAAAGTTTGGATTCGGGGATACATTGCATGCAATAAGAGTTGAGTTTTAAAACTACTTTGGAGTTGAATGGTTAAACCTTAATGAGGTATGTTTTGTTTATGTGTGTTTTATGAAAGCATATGATGGTAGCTGTTGCTAACTAATTTAATAGCAAAAAACATGCATGAAAACACAGTTTCCAACAGTGTGTAACATTTTTAACAACTGAATCTATACATTTGATTAGTTGACTGGAGGCCAAAATACATCCTTTGTTAAATCCTGGATTGACAGTGACTGTGGTGTTACAGTGTATCCGCCCTTTAAGAGGCCTGCAACAAGTTCCTGTTCAATAGGTGCTGCAGAATGCATGACAAGATTTGAAAAATATTTCTTAGGATATTATTACTGCTACATAATCCTTCAAGCCATATAACAATTTTAACAATTTTTTTTTGTATTTTTAATATATGCTGTTTCATCTACATATAATTAATTAGGATGCATCTTCAGTTCATTAACTTCTTCCATGTATAAGCCTATTTTTTCTAGTCTTTTACACTCCTGCCACCAGCTGCCAGCAGTGCTTCAGCAATAATGATTTTCTTACTTAATGATTTAGCCATTATAGTCTCCCTAAACACAAACCTGATCCAGCCGCAGGGGCAACAGGCTTCTCCTGTCTTCTCTCAAAGCTGCTCATTAAGTTCTCAACAGCAGATGAAACATGACTACTCTCTGAATAGTTAAGCCATGTGTTTACTAAATGCTCTGACACTCTGGGCACACCGCTTGACTCAAAGCTTCTGGTTTATGTCGGTTCCTTTTTCGTGGGCAAAGAATGCATCAGATTCAAACAGAAACATTAGAAAAAAAGTGATATAAATAGGAAAACACACAAGATAAAGGCATCTTGATTTATAGAAAAATTAAAGAATAAAATGTTTAAAGTAGGATGCTGACTGACAGTCAAACCTTGAGCTCCACTGACTTTTGTGCCATAATCTTCTAATGTCCTAAAAGCAAACTCATCAAACACACTTCAAGCATTTCATGCAAGCTTTCAGTTTTGTAACGATGATCTTGTTATGTTCAAAGTTGAGAAAATGCAGCATCCTGTTTTGGCATTTTGGCTTTTTGAATTATGGGACATTTAACAATGAAATTTATTCCTAAATGTGATATTCAGCATTCAAAAAATAATACCTATACTAAGAAAGCTGTGGTATGCACAAGCACAAAAGAGGTGTCCTGCCAACATTTAATGCCTATTTGTATAAGAACCTCAGTAGAGCAGGCAAAATATTAAGAGGGAAAACACAATAGAAAAATCAAGTAAAAAACCTGTAAAACATGCAGGTAAGCATGTAGGTTGAAGTTTTTAAAATGTTTACTGTTAATACACAAAAAGGTTGTACACTATACACTATATTTTTTTGCTATGACCATTGTAAATGTAATTTTTATATCATCGTATATTGCTGCTGTTGCTTCTACTGTGTAAAATCAAATGAATTATAGATTGTACTTTTTGAGCCAACAATTTTGTTAAACGCTAAACCTATCACTCTCACATTCATGACTAAAGTGGTTGTAGCTGCTTTTAAACTTTAATTCAATAACTTTAATACCACATACACACAAACAGCTGAATCACCAAATACTCATACAATTCTCTCTCTCAGTGGTAACCTGACTAAGACTAATAATGCCACATACAAGGAATTTGACTCGGTTTTTTTGTTGCTATCAATGTACTCATACAGAAATGGTATAGACTACACACTGAAAGAAACAAGAAACAATGACAACAAAGCTGAATGAAAAGTAAACAAAGTAGATGAAAGAAGATAAATATACATATAAAGCTTACATAAACAATACAATATCTATAAATCAGAGTGTTTCAGTAGATGACAAACAAAAAGCAGTAGTGCAAAGTGTAGAGGTAATATATGTTGGAATAAATATTGAATAATTAATGTAATAGGTTGCTTCATATACATGATGTAGGTGGATATGTATGCATATTGGCTACACATGTCAGGTTATCGTATATTCAGTATATACAGCAGTTTATTTATATTTAACAGTGATATTGAAATGTTACTGAAAAAACTGTGTATCCAAACAATATAATAGAATATATAGTGTCATTTAACTGATGTTACCCTTTCACCAGAGTGACGACCTGTTGGAAGACACCGTTCCTGTGTCTGGTTGTTAAGGCGTACATTGTTCTGTGGCACCTACCCGACTGGACAAGGTTGTGTCCAGGGTACTACTCACTGTACTGTTACCATTGCAAACTCATGGTACACCCAAGCAACCGCAAAACACTCCTTAGCACCCACCCAGAACTTATGAAAGCAATCATCCAAAAACAAGCACCCTAGAAACCATTTACCGTAACAGCCTCTAGTCCTGGCAACAACTTAGTAACATGACAGCTACCACCTAGCAACATCTTAATAACCATGTAGCAATGGCAGGATATCATCTTGAAAATGTATTCAACCACCTTGCAGTGGTCAAACTCAAAGCTGTTGAGTTTTGTCCAATAGTAATAGTTTTCTGAAAATGTAGTGTTCTCTGATTGATCAATTGTTTTGTATGGCTTGCTAACAGTGGTAAAGGTGGCCCAAACACTAAAAAAGTGTGGCTTCATGGCCATGACAGCTATTATTTGTGGTTATGCAAAGGGTTAGAGGAATTACGATTCATCTTTGTTCTTAACTCCCTGTATTCGTGTATATCCCTTATCATGTGGTATGAGCATTAAGGTTTTACTCAAATGTATTGCATCATGTGGTTTGTATATAAATTAAGTAGAAATCAGATGTGTGGAGGATGAGGAAAGTGGGTTAAAAATGTAAAGTTTTTTTAACAAAAGGGAACACTTAAATGACACAGAATGGAGCAACGAGCCTGTCCAATCCTTTGTGTTGAAGGAACGTTTGATTTAGTTAAACAGCTAAAACAAGAACCTTTCACACCCAAACAATGGACTCTTTTTTTAACTTAGCACTCGACAAGTGAGGAGCAAATTGTACGTGTGCTTGTGTGTGTGTGTGTGTGTGTGTGTGTGTGTGTGTGTGTGTGTGTGTGTGTGTGTGTGTGTGTGTGTGTGTGACCCCCCCATGTCTGACAATCACCCTGACGCATACCACCCTTTCTCTCCTCAAATAAAAACAGAGTAAAAGGAAAAGAGAAATCATCCAGTGTTGAAGTACTTTACGAGATCCTCCTCTCAACAGAAAAAGGACTAAGTAGCCATGGGAATCTTAGCACGTTAGGGAGGCTTTTCTCCGTTCCTCTCATCCGCTCTCCCCCGCTGCACCCATGGACCAATGCAATTGTTTATTTTCTCCTATTGAGGCTGCTCCATTCACTGGCTCTCACATTTACTCTGCTCAATTGGAGTGAGACAGCACTTATTCGAGGAGAGGAATGTAGCGTTCCACTGACAGAGCAGCAAGAATGCAGAAGAAATAACTAAAACTTTTTAAAGGAAAAAGGTACAACTGAACATGAGGCAGAACAACAACAAATAGAACAAAGAGGCACTGACAGGATTTCCTCAGTGATGAGTATATCCACACATCACCTTGACACTACAAGGAGTAACACACAATGCTAGAAAGTGGAACAGGGAGGTCAATTATTCACCATGCTTTCTAAACTGAAACTCTCCAGCAGAACAATTAAGCGTTCTCCGGCCTGTTATAAGATGTGGCCTGTCTTCCAACCTCCCAGCCACACCACAATAGCTGCAAGCTGGACCACAGAGTTCATTTATCCTGAGGTCAATTCTGTCTTGAGGAGGTAGTTGTAATGACAGTTTCTTCCCCTGTAACAATGACCGTGGCTGCCAAAGCCTTCTCTGTCCTGTCAATCTCTGTTATCTTTCACCAGGGTGACTCTTCTAGGGCAGAGGCAGTAAGGTTGAATCATACCATCCAGACTGACACCAACGCAGTAGGTAAAGATTAACTGCTGATGCACAATGCAGTGTCGAGCAGTTTCAGGGTGCTTCATCTTGGTTTCCGTAGTGGTGATGGGTTTTAACAATACATCCCCAGCAGCTGATTTCAAAAAACAGCTTTATTGGGACATGACATTATAACTAACATTGTCTGCTGCCTCAGCACAATGCTGAAAACGACATGGACATGACTTGCATATTTTAAATCTTTACTAAAGTGAAATCAATTATTGCATCGTGTAATTTTGTATCAAGTGTTTTGTCCTGTTTAGTAAGGTTCTGTCTTTGTGTGTGTTTTAAGCTCTTTGGTTAGCTTGTGTCGTTTTTGTTGTGCAATAGAAATAAATGTGACTTGACTTGACTTTTCAATGTGATCTACCAAGGGACTGCAAATGAAAATTGTCTTTAAGCTAACTCTGGTACAAAACAGCAAATGATAAAATGTATGTTTATTTTGTGCATGCCTCACAAATAAAACAAAAAATAATGTATAAAGTGATGAACCTACAGTCTTGAGGTCCTGAAACAAGAATGATTCATTGAGGTCATTTTCAAATTCTGCAGCTTGAAAATTAAACAAACACTACTGCATGTGGTACAAATGTAAGGCAATATAAGAGCAGAGACTGCACATTACAGTACTCACTGTAAATATATACATATATGCAGCATGTGTACATATATGCAGTATGTGTTGAGTATATACAAAGCTATTCAAAAGCTGTGGTTTGGACAGAGAATAAATGGATAGATGGAGGAAATATTCATTAATTTCTGCCTGCTCTTTCATGGCTTGAAACGGAAGCATGTTTTCACTAATGAGTACAAAATTATCTGCGAAGCAAACATTTTCTTTTCCAGAAGATCAGTGACATATTAAAAAACAAGTAAATCTTACCTGCCCCCTACTGGTAACAAACATCTGATACACTACGATACAAGACATTCTGTGGTTCTAAGGTTTATTTTCTATATTTAAAAAGCAGATGTGACAACTAATTTAAGAAAATATCTGTGAAGTATACACACACACACACACACACACACACACACACACACACACACGCACACACTGTCTGTCTTGGGAAATATTTTGCAACAGGGAATTTATGAACAGATCAAAAAGCTGCAATGGTAAACTTAAAAGGGCTTTCAAGCTTTTAGGAAGTAGTGCAAAAGATTGTATTGGCTCCCTATAAGACACCTTACATCCCCACTTCGTATTGTATAATACCAGAGTTTCTTATTGCTCATTATGCTTCAAATTGTTATATTACATAAGTGTAAAACTAATTTAAAAAATATTCAGTCTTTTGGCCCACACATGTGAATGGGCGCTGAGAGGAAGTTTCACAGACAGTCAAGGGAGGACAACTCTGAAGAGTAAGAGGAAGAGAGCTGAAACGGGGTATATTTTTTTCTGTGGTTTCACAGTCAATATCTGGTAGCAGCATGTTGACATTGTTAGACTAACCACCCGGCCACATACAACAGATGCACTGCAGAACTCTGTGATCTCTCAGGATGGACACCTACACAGATGATGAAAGTTATGATTACTACAGTGACAACTTTACTTATGATGGTTTATTTAACTGCTCTGGCTCACACCTGCATGGCTCCAACATCTTCCTGCCCATACTGTATTACCTCATATTTTTTACAGGCTTTTTGGGCAACCTCTTTGTTATCTCAGTCGTGGGCAGCAAAGGGAGGAGAAATGGGCGTCTGGTGGACACTTTTGTTGTCAACCTGGCCCTGGCCGACCTCATCTTTGTCCTCACGCTGCCTCTGTGGGCGATCTCTGCAAGCCAGAGTGGCTATTGGGACTTTGGGAGAATTGGGGACCTGCTGTGTAAACTGAGCAGCTACATCATAGCTGTGAACCGCTTCTCTAACATCTTTTTCTTACCTGCATGAGTGTCGATCGTTACCTGGCTGTGGTGAAGCTGATGGACTCGAGGTACCTCAGGAGCAGCAGGTGCATTCGTGCCACTTGTGCTGCCGTGTGGTTGAGCTCGCTGGTGCTTGGCATCCCATCCCTGGTGTACCGCAGAGTGGAGCCATCCGGTGATGGACTCTACTGCGTGGAAGATAACAACTCAAGTTTTTTTCTTGGCCTGAGTCTCACCATGGCGTTCCTCACCTTTGTCTTCCCAGTGTTAATAATTGTGCTCTGCTATGGCACCATCATTGTGCATCTCAACCACCACTGTGCTGCAAATCCTCGAGCTGAAGCCCGTCGCAGACACTCCTTCAAGATGGTCCTCTCCATCATAGTGGCCTTTGTGGTGTCCTGGCTCCCCTTCAACGTCTTCAAAGTCATTATAATCAGCTCACATCTCTTAAACGCTGATTTGAGTTGTGACGCTCAGATGTGGCAAAGAAACGGGCTCCTCGTCTCGTGCTGTCTGGCCTTCCTCAACAGCTGTGTGAATCCAGCCATTTACTTTTTCCTGGACCATCACTTCAGACGACGGGCCGAGCTCCTGTTCAAGAACTGCATAGGGCAACCAAAATTGCTGCGGAGCCACAACTCCTCAGCTTCATTCACCAATGTTGGCACTTCAGAGAGCTATGGAACAACTGGTGGGAGAACCCAGCTGCAGGTTGAGTTGGAGGAGAAGACATAACTCTTTTCTTTTACTTTGAATGTAGAAATGTTACTGTTTGATTATTAGTATATGACAGCTTGTCATGTTCATTTTTATAATGAGAGACTTTGTGCATATTCCCCTCAAAGGATGTTTAAATATACATTTATATCAGATTCAAGGCAAGAAAAGTGTTTTTTTCAATTAGTGACATAATGTGACTTTCATTTGTCATACATTTCCTTCATTCAAACTTTCTACAAATATTGAACATGCTGTTTATACTTCTAGTTTATAGGCTTGTATGAAATATGAAAACCCTTATCAATTTTTGCAGCATTGGTAGAATGCAATTATATAAATTTAGAGGTGTAAATAATTTGTTTTGTATATATACTGAAGGCAATAATTTAGTGTTGTTGTTATTGTAAAATGTTTGTTGTATGAATAATGATTTATGAAATGTAAATACAGTTTATTGTTGTGATAAATAATAAAATAAATGTGTGTATTTGTAAGTTTTTAACTGAGGAAACTATGATGTTTTTTATTGTTAAAAATTAAATAATAAATAAATAAATTATGAAGATAAGATGTTGAATCAAATGAAAGACATCTGCCAAAGGCAATTGTTAATTAAGGATGACAGAGGTTAAGGTCATGATGTAATAATGTTGTAATATAAAAGAGACATAACACCTCAAACGTTTATAACAAGCTTTTTCACAATTAGAATCCAGATACGAAAGACAGTTTAAGTAATATACATCTGAGTTGTTGCACTCACATTAAAAGTGTATTCACAGCATATGAAATCATGCTGAGTAGACACAATGATACAGTTAGTCTCCAATTAGACCTGCAGCCAAGACAGTTGTGTTTTAGAGGATCCAATATTAGAATCTTGAAATAATGTTAGAAAAATATGATTTTAGTTCAATTTCGGGAGATTTTGATTTTTGTACATGTTTGTAGCTTGGCAGCCTCATCAAATTTCCCCTTGCGGGGATAAAAATAATGTATAAAGTATACATTATTATCATTAAATTCAATTATGCCTTTACTGTAGTTTAATTAACAATTAAGTCATTTTCTATTTTTTCAGTTGTGAAGACAATTAGCTGTAAGGTCATATTTGTATTTATTTTAATAATGTCCAGTGGAAAATAAATTAAAAACACAGCATGTAGACTAAAACCCCTAGAGAGGTTGTGAAACATGAGGTAATTTATGTTTTCCCTTTCTCATTTGTGAGTTTTGAAAAAGAAAACAAGAACACAAAAAGAACTGTGATAAAAAAAACTCTTATTTATACAAGAAAACACTAAACTAGCACCCAGAAAGCATTTGACTACAACAGGTAACAACAGCTAAGAGAGTGGAAGAAGGTAGGAAGAAATGTTTTCAGACAATGCTTCAAAACAGTCCACTGGATAGATAAGATTTATATAACAACAAATTTTAGAAAAGCTTCCAGTGCAGCAAGACAAATGAGAAAACAACAGGCAGCTCAGACTGCATGCAAAACATTTGCATGTGAACACACTTTTCCTGGTTTCTTCGTAGAACTTTTTTTTTAACAAACGCAGAGTCACTCAGGCATGAGACACTGATAAATGTAACTTCTGAGAAATCAAAGGTATTGACGTGAGTGTTACGGCGAAGGTCGGGTATATGAAAGTTCAAATGATCATATGTGCCCACTTCTTTTTATATGTGTAGTTTCAAACATGAGAAAACCAGCTTAGGTGCCAGGTTGTGGGTGCAAGGGGGTGAGGAATTTCCCCTCTCATGGTTGAAAAAGTCATTTTAGAGACATATTGACAAGCTTTTCTCACAGCATGGTTTCATCACTGGTACTGATACGTCTGGTATCAAGTATTAGATACACAGTAGTGTAGATGATCAGTTTGTATTGTTGTTACATTGTCTGGCAGTAGTTCCCAACCTTTTCGGTCCGGGGTACTCCCATAGCCCTGTGGGATGAACTCACGTACCCCCGTCATCGATTCCCAATGTATGTTCCAAATGTCAAACACTTATATTAGGGTAATTAAGTGTTTTTTTTGTTTTGTTTTGTTTTTGTTTTCAATTGAACTGTTAATGGGTAAGTTTGGTTTGGTCAGCAATTGTATACTAGCCAGGCTACTACTACCTAGAGTAAATCTGAATGTTTTATCCTTTAACGTTACTTTTAGCTAACTATTATAACCATTTTATCATGACTTTTAGTTAATCATTTGAACTGTTAAGTCAGCTACCTGTTTAAACTTCTGTGCTCGCTTGTTAACTTGTTTTCACACACTCTTACATAACTGCAACATATTAGTGTTCAGGTGTTACAGTTGACTTAATGTTAATTTGTGGAAATATTCTTTTATTCAAATCATAATAATTAGTTTAGCTACGCTCCAATCTTTCCACGTACCCCTTGGAAAAATATAGGAAGAAAAAATATACATATATATCATAAAATAAAGTACAAATTTGTGGTAGACAAGGGTACATTATTGAAAATATGTCAACTGAATGTAAATAGGATTGTAGTGAATGTCTATGAGTAATGACAAGTAATGAACCCAGATGTAAACAGGTTAAACAGGTAAAAAGTATATAAGGTAAAAGCGGTTACATATATAATATTATGTGTCAATGCTTTGAATTTTGATGTTTATTTTTTATTTTAAATGATTGAAGGAAAAGGCTAACCCCTTGCAGTGAAGTGCTGCCTCATATGCTACACACATACACACACACACACACACACACACACATATGTATAACTGATGGATTTATTTCAACATGTAAAGATCAACATTTCTTCACCCTGAAGAAGACTGTTTCTGAAAACAACATTCTTTACAAGATTAAATAAATGCATCACAGTTATGTGTGTGTGGCTTTCCATTCACTGTTTTTTCTTTTTACAAGTTACTGTAGATAACATTTAAATTTTAAAGAAATTTGTGAACCACCAGCCCTGCGGTGACAGTAATGGACAACAGCTGCTTCATCAGTCCCTTATTTAGTATTTCATTGATGTTTATTAAAATAAAGGAACTTTATAAATAGCAAAATAGTTGGAAGACATGTCCGTTCTTAAGAGTTGAAACCCTTATGAACTTTATGATTTATTCTGCCAGTCTGGTACACACAAAATGAAAGGTGTGACCTTGGCACTCAGGCTAGTAAGTGTTTATAAGTGGGTGAGCTTTCAGTCAGTTTCTGTCACTGCTTATGGTGAAACTGCAAACTGCCAATGTTCTCACAGCACTGTTGCCGCTTTTTCTTCTTTGTTGTCAGCCTCTAATTACAAAACTCATATTTTCAAGATCTAAATTAGTCATTCATCTTGATACATGAACTTACCTTCAACTTGTCGAATGAGTAATACGTAACTGTGAGTCAATTAAATCACTGTAAAATACAAATTCAAAAAATATATAAGCCTACTTTACCATCTGGAATGTGCAGTTATATTGATTTTATATTGATACACTGACATCAGACAATTTTTGGTCTAGGATTTTGATGTTAATAGCCTGGCAGTATTTTATGGTAAAATGTTTCTGTTTTTTAAAGACTATGTCTCTTCTGTAAGAACTAGAAAGAAGAAAGAATTTAGCTAACGTTAGATATTGTTGTGTGACTATGATGACTCTTTTCTACTTGTGCTACTGTTACAAATATATGTTTTAGCACCATGCCATTGCCTTGTTCTTGTTTTTTCTTCAGATTAATATTTTCTTCTCAGTACAAATATAGCTTACCCAAAGTGTATAAACAGTAGGCTGTGAAAAAAGGCACACACAACACACACAAGGCACACACAAAATACTGTCACATTAGTGAAATCTAATTTTTCAACTTTGGCTAGTTTTGAGTGCTATTGCAGAAGATTTAAAGAGATAAAGTAGCAGTAGTGGTAAAGTAAGGGTGCATTTAACTATCACAGTTTAACCATAACCACCAAAATGCAGAACGTTCACACAGACGAGATCATGCCAATGCTGCAACTCTCAAATCAGGTGCTCGACTGTGGTTTCTTTGTTCCTAAAACAATGTCAGTTCAAGTAGCTACACTTGATCCGTAGCCACTCAGAGTGAGAAAAGATCATGTCGAATGTTAAAATCGATATAACAAGAAATCTGATTACCGCATACTTGGTACTTTTTGATGATAGGAGCAATTCTAGGATCAGACCTTTAGGGGGACTTAACCCCTAAGGAGAATGTGACATGGATACAGTGCCTTGCCCCCCTCCCCCACCCTGCTAAATCAGTAATTTCACTAGATAACAATGAATATATGTATTTACAATTATACAATATTGAACATATGAAAAATCTACAAAAGTGCCTTTATGGAAATCAGAATTAAATCAAATGAAAGCTGCAAGCATCGTTGGACGGGCCCTCACTCCTCTGCGTGCGTCGGGGTTACTGGCAGACGCTGCTACTTGCGACCGTGCATTTGCGCGGCGCTCAGACACCGCAAATCGTCACCAATGAAGATGGAACTCCCTGCTGAGTTCAATGATAGCTCACACAAGACTCTACCTTAAACGGTTCAAAACCCATAAACGGGGTCGTATTTAAAATATATGGGGTGGCTTAGTTTCACAGGTAAACCACACATTATTAGTTTCATGTAAATTGGATGATATTTTTCATATAAAGCGGATTTTCTGTTGCCAGCTATTAAATATATTAAACATGCAGGCCAAAAGTTTGGACACACCTTCTCATTCAATGTGTTTCCTTTATTTTCATGACTAATTACATTGTAGATTATCACTGAAGGCATCAACACTATGAATGAACACATGTGGAATTATGTCTTATATTCTAGTTTCTTCAAAGTAGCCACCCTTTGCTCTGATTACTGCTTTGCACACGCTTGGCATTCTCTTGATGAGCTTCAAGAGGTAGTCACCTAAAATGGTTTCCCAACAGTCTTGAAGGAGTTCCCAGAATGCTCATCACTTGTTGGCCCTTTAGCCTATACTCTGTGGTCCAACTCTCCCCAAACCATTTGGGTTCAGGTCCGGTGAGTTTGGAGGCGCAGCACGCCATCACACTCCTTCTTGGTCAAATAGCCCTTACACAGCCTGGAGGTGTGTTTGGGGTCATTGTCCTGTTGAAAAATAAATGATGGTCCAACTAAACGCAACTTGTTATGGAATGTCCATCTTTAGTCGCTGTGATCATGGAGGCTTTGGCCTCTAACACAGCGTATGACTTGCTGTTAAACGGGGTAGTGAGTTTGTTGTGCTTGGGTTGTTGTTTAAAGTAGGCTACTCTGTCCCCAGGGGTGAGTGTGCTTGGCTTAGCGTGCATCTGAGTTGGACTTCATCTTTGCTTTTGCAGTCGCGTCCCGCTTTCTGATAGTGTGATCAGCGTTGTCTTCGCAGGTTGTGGTGATTAACGGGATCGTTGTGGGAATCTTGTGCTGGAACAACAGTTCTGCAGGTGACGCTTCTGTGGTGCTGTGCGGTGTGGCGCGGTACTCATGGAGAAACGTGTTGAGTCTGTTTCCATGGGGTGCTCTATGTTTCTGCCACATGGATTGCTTTTCCAAATGTACGCATTAAGCGTTCTGCTGTTGCATTTGCTTGAGGCCAGAGAGGTGTTATTTTCTGATGGTGAAAGCCTAGATGGCCTGCAAATTTGGAAAACTAGTTCACTATTGAAAGGGGGCCCATTGTCTGTTTTCAGGACTCTGGGAATTCCAAACATTGAGAACACTTAGTCAAGGATTGGGATGTGTTGGCTGAGACAGATCTCACAATTTCAACAACAGGGTAGTGGGAATATTCATCTATGACGACTAGTAGATACTCTCCAGTCGGAAGAGTACTCTGTGCTCAAGGGATGAAAGGATGACGTCATTGGTGTGGGATATAGTGAGCTCCTCACTAAAGTCTGTCAGCTGAATGGCGTTTTGAGCTAACGTTAGCAATCAATCAATCAATCAATCAATCAATCAATCAGATAGCTAAAACATTTTTGAAATGATTCCCCCCTGTATGTGTTGTTTTCCAAATGTTTGTTTTTAATTTGCAGTGGATTTCATTATCATTTTTCATTCTTTTAACCCTAGTGATTCTTCTACGTGCAAGTGTCATTTATTCATAACGTGGTTTACAGGATCAAAGGTGTAGCCTACTTAGCGCATTGCTTCCCTCTAGTGGCTCAATTAAAAAATAATATGATTATAATTGTTGTCCATTTCAACACACGGTGTCCTCTTCGATTATAAAAAAAATATATAATTTTTGCCATGTCGGCGAAATATGTAAGTGGTTTTTGACGCCAAAATCACCTCAATAACCTGTCATGAGCCCACACAGCAGCGGACAAGTGACCCATGCGGCGTTCATAGCCCATCTTTAGCTCGTGATTTCTAAAACTATGATGGTAAATATAATTTAATTATAATTTAAAGCCCTATCAAGGGTCACTAAATGGCAATGATAAAAACATGACCGATCGAGGGATTGTTTACATATTGGCTATTGATTATTGACCACTTTCGTCATGGCGTTATTGATTTTGATAACTTAATTTGATTCGCACGCCCATTTCTAAATTGCATAGGGATAACGCGGTTACCATGGTAAATAGTATATGTTGTTAGCTCGGTCGTGTTTTCGACAGCACGTGAAGGCAGCACAGCATTGCTTTACTTTGGCCGAGTAGTAGCTAGCTAGCCTCTTCAACAAAAGTTACGTTTTGTACAAAGCGTTATTTTAATGTTTGTGCTGTAATGTATTCACTCGGTTAGACCACAGAGTTTTCGTAACGTCAGGACGGAGTGTTGGTTTCTTCTGCTTGTTTGTCAGTGTACATATAAATAAACTACCAGCTCAAATCGGGGAGACTGAGTCGGTGGAGCGCAGTTTGTATGGATAAAGATGAGGCACGATGCTAGCTAGCTAACTAACTAACTAGCTACGAAGGTAAGAGCAAAGAACGATGAAGTTAGAACTTTTCTTTTAAAATTCTGTATGCAAATACTCAATATGTTTATTAATGCTACAGAGCTCATTGATCCTTAAAAAAATAAGCAATAAGCAGTGGGAGCGGATAGTTAGCTAGCTAGTTTGGGAAAAGCTCACAACCAAAGCGAGTTTCTAAACTTTGAGAAACTCTTCAAAGCCAGGCCCAGCAGCTTTATGAATCTGAGTTATCGGGTGGATGAAATGGATCCATAAATACCACAAGATATCTTTATTTCTTTACACCCGAGAGTTTACTATAACGTTCTATAACTGGCCCTTAGTTCAACTCTCAAGTTGGTCCAGACTTTTGTCAAACATGTTGTACCATTTTGTGTTGTGTAAATCTACTTGCATGTAACGTACACAGCTAACGTAATACTATTCAAATGTACATTACATGTGTATATTTATTATGTCTTTATTGATAGGTAACATCTATTACATGTACATCACATTTCCCCACTAAATTTAACTTAAACATGGAGGTAAACTTCTGAAACAGAAGAGTTTCTAGTTATCATATCGGACACTGAGTTTATTCCCATCTTTTATTCTTACTTCCTATATTAAGCGTTGCCCTGCTCTTTTTACGAATGTGTCAATTATGTCTAAAAGAGAAACAAAGTTTAAAGATGACAATTTAAAAATATCTGACTGCAGCAGATACATTATAATGATCAATGGCATATTTCAATAGAAACTTTAACCTCTATAAATGTTTTCTTCAGAGCAGTAGTCCCATTAGTTAGTTTGTAATTTCTGTGCACTGATACATTTCTGCTGTCTACACATTTCTGGGCATTGACCAGGGGGCAAGAGGACAGAAGGGGCTTAACCCCTGAAGGGACCTGCCGGTGGGGCAGTCATTACAAACTCAAGCTGTGCAATCATACTTTGATAAAACCCCATATAACTTTATTTTAAATTCGAGTGGAGAGCTTAAAGTTTCCAGAGATACCAAATATGCTAGTTTAAACTTGGGATAAATTAGATGCAAAGAACATATAGAAAATATCAATTTGATGTAATGTAACAGGTACTGTATTAAAAAACATATCTGGTCATGGGTTTTAATATTTCACTCCGTTTCAACATCATATAGCCTCATCAAAGAGTTTGAACAAGAGGAGCTTTAGGTATAAATGTCTGTCTCTGTGTAATGGTGCTGATATGTTTAAGCTTTTTACTCTCAGCCACAGTTTAGGGCTTGGCCACAGTTTAGAATAGACCTTGATTTGCATGGTGGTTCACAAACTTCCAATTCAGTAATCCACATCAGACACACCACTTCTGCACGCTCATTCATTTGAGATACATGTGTTTTTTTTTTCCATGTCTTTATTATAGTCAATTAGAGCCTTTAGGCAACATAAAACCTAAAGCTGGCTGCAGGCAGATAGAGGTGTGGGGTGGAAAGACCCGGCAGCTCCAAGAGTTGCTTTGTTTGCCTTTTTAAAGCTTTTGGATTTGTGGTGCAATAATGTAACTTTATAGCACTTTTTTATGACACCACCTTGATTTAAGCATCATTACAGCAAAATGATCTATTAGCACCTGGTGGAAGTGCCAAGCTGCAAAATATTGAGGGGAAATGTGTGATCCCCTGGCAGCTGATGGCGCTACACACTGGCAGTGGTATTCTAGCGTACACTTATAAAAGGACTCAAGAATATTTTAAGAATTTGTTTTGCCAGCTGCTGTGTTGCCTACACAAAGCTCTTTCTCTGACTCTCGGGGACTTCTGGTTTATATAAACTACCCATGATCTCCACCAACTGGCTACTTTAACACAAGACGAGTGTCTGTGTTGTACCATAGTGTAGTGATAAGTTGTTTAACTAGTCTTCACATGAAGCATGGTCGACTGAACTGCACAGTGTTGTAATAACGTTAGCAAAATTTGTTTTTGATAAAACTGATTTCCTTCCAACTTGTGTCTGGTATGGTATGCTGCCGGTGGTCACAAGATGTTGCTGCTGCTCTTTTATTCTAATAATCATACAGGTGCTGGAAGCTTGTAACTCAGTTGACTGCGGTTTGCTAGATGTATAAGGTACGTGCATCTAGCAAAAAAATAATCTAATCAGTCTAATCAAGCGGGAACTTCAGTGTCGAAAAGTGAAGCCAATGCGGAAGTGCCTTGAAGCTGCTAATTTCCAGCAAGCTATAATGGAGGTGGTGTACCATGGCTGGTATTTTGTTATAGGCTGCTGGTGCCTACATGATGTCAACTTGTCATTGATCTGTGATAAGCTAATATCAGATCATAGTATTGGCCAGCTAAAATAGCCAATTGCAGCACAATGCAAGAAATCAGATATAATAATTCACTAAATAGTCATTGCCAAATGTGAATGTATCTGGGAAATGTACCTGGTTGTGTTCACACTGTGAAACTTAGGCTAATTGTAGTTATTTAACCAAATATCTGCTGCTTTGTCACTGTAACTGCTGCTTTTTTGGTGCCATGTCATTTGAGATCTGAACTTGAGTGTCTGGGAATTGCTGGATCTTTTCTCAGCCTAGGTCTGAGCACCAGCATTCCTGGAAAGCCAAAATGAATATTGAGATTCCAAATGAATGTGAACCATGCAGTTAAGAGAGCAGGTGCTGCCACTGGGTCTCTGTAAATCATTCAGACTATCCACCACCATCTTTCCCTCTTTTTGAGTGAAGGCAAAAATGGCAGGCCACAAAAGGGCCTCTGCATTAGTACCATGGAACTAAGAAGAGAAGTGGTGATTTTTATAAGGCTATTTGCAAATCTAAGCTTTTACATTTTTAAGTTAATAATTGGTAATCCATGTTTACTGTCCCTTTGAACATCCAGGAGATGGCAGTAGAAATGCATTGACCAGATATTTGCTCCAACCCTTACACAATTGTTCTTTATTGTTCACAAGGCGAGGAGTCTGAGCAATAGTCATCAACAGTCAGTCATCAACTCATTTAGTGATCTATTACCAGTGATGAAAGCCTGAATTTTGGCTTTGTATATTTGTGCTTGAAAGTAAGACAATATACAGTAATGTGGATAAACTGACTATGGCTACAACTAATGAATATTTTCATTTTTAGTTTATCTGTTGAATACTTTATCATTCAAATCATTTAAACGTTTGGTCCATAAAATGTCAGAACATGGTAAAAAAGAAAAGAAAATCACAAATATGCAGATTAGAAGGGGATGTTGGCAATTATTTTTCTGACACTCAACTAACTGAATTGTTGACAAATCATTTCAGCTCTAAAATGGACATTATATATAAGTGCTGTTGCTCATGTTTCTCCTGGGCCCTCACTCTTTGGCTGAATCTCATTTCTCTATCTTACCCCTACCCCTTAGACCTAGTGCTGTCCCATTACCTTTTTCGATTGAGGGGTAAGTGGTGTATGGCCCTAGGAACCATAGACAGTGAATTAAAAAATCAAGGGAGAACTAACTTGAAACCGAGGGGTAGTGATATACATTGTGCAACAATGGCTGTGGCAATACTGTGTCTACTTTTTATAGTAGTAGTGCTTTTGTAATGGGACACACGTTTCACTCAGGTGGTCACCGCCCATCTATTACGACGCTGATAAGAGGGTAAAGTGAAGTGTAATTTTTTTTCAGTATCTTTTGTCGTTGTTGACACAGTTTCAAACGGGAACACTGAGTTATATGATACGGACTCAAGTGTTTGGCCCTTTGTATGTGGCCACTCCTCTATGACAGGCAGCGCTTTCTTAGTGGGCGAGTCTCTCATTCCTGTCCAGACTCTACACAGCTCAGGTTTTGTGCATTTCCATTCAAGTCGTGAATTCTGAGGGAAAGTTTTCACTCTTTGGATTTTGACAGTTTCTCATAAAGTAAGTTGATTTTTCATATGTTGTCTAGTTGGCAGTGTTTTGTGTACTTAATTCATCTAGTCAAGTATTAATTTGGATTAATGTGGAATAACTGTCATTGTGTTAATAGTATTGTTAAGTTAACATGTCATATTGAAACATTTATGCTTTTACACAAACTATGTCAGTGTGATGGGATTGTTTTGTTTGTGGTACTTACACTGACACTTGACTTGAATAGGGGAAATTCCTTCAGCTAGGGTTTTGTAGTTCAGTACAGTGTGTTAGCACTTTCATGGGAATTCTCCTTACCTATTTTTTTGTATACCTTAGTTTGATTTCGCTAAACCCATTCCCAAAGAAATGCCCACTTTATACTTGTGTATATAATAGTCTATTAAAAAAAGAAAAGAAAAACGGAAAATTTAACACACAACAGATACTTTTGACTCGGATAAAATATGCTCAACAAAACTTTTGATTAAAAAAATGTTAGATTGCTCTAAATATCAACAGTTCATTCATAATGTATATTTTGACGGCAAGATACTGCACATCTACATTCAGCTACTGTACTGCTACTGAAATCATCACTTTGGGCTCTGGAAACTCTGGGTACTTTTTAGTATTGCAGACTCTTATAGTCTTATAATATAATTATTGATCAGTAATGGAAATTATCCGCAGTGGCATTCCTAGTGGGTTTATTTTAGTACCTTTTGAATTTTGCTGTTATCAAATTGACACTAACTGCTGCTGCTAGTTTTATAGTGTAGCTATACAATAAAGAAATCATGTGCTCGAGTAAGATTAACCAGCCAACCAAGTATTTTGTAGTAATACACAGGATATTTGTTTGCCAGAAGTACCATTGGATATCAAATACTGTAGATTGTCCTAACATTTCTGCAAAACCTGCCATATGTTTACATTTATTTTTCTAACTGAAAACAGCACAGAATTATTTAATTATGTAAGTGTCCTGTAGATAAGCTGTTCTGCCTTAATTTATCAAACACAGCAGCCAATTTTCTGTGATTTGGAGGAGTCAAGACTCCAGTCATAGTCATGTGAGCTGTTTGGAAGATGTGACATGTTCAGGATGATAATGGGATACATTTTATGGTTCTCTAAATGTCATCATGAAGATGGATCAACATATAATAGAAACAACTCTTGTATGTTGCTCATGACTTCTCATCTCATTTAGTTGTTCCTCAAAACAATGACTGCTGGGCAGCTGAAGTGAACCACGTTTGTGTGTTGGTATGTTATCAATGCTACGTTCTTGTATTGACTTGGTTAATTATCTAACCAACAAGTTTCACAGTTTTTAGACACCAGCCCAATATATGCTTCTTGCGCCTCTGAAAACAAATGAGATAATGCGATCATATGACATCAGAGACAAACAAACAGGCAGTCACAGGAAACACCCTAGACTTGGCAACATACATGTGTACTCCTGCTGTGCGAGACAACTATGACTACATCTGACTGTAGGGTCAAGAAGGCAAGTCACCACTGAATCACTCATTCAACAGGTCAAAGATTAACTATTGTGCAATCTTTGCAAAGCTTTCGTTAATGCTGTTTGGATTTTGATTTGTCTTTACATTCTGACTAATATTTTATTGCTTGTCTTTGTAGCCTAGCAATAGTTAGTTAATAAACTGTAATCCTATTTTCTATTCAGGTGTTTTCTTTCCATAAATGGACTCCCGGAAGCTGCAGGTCTAAACACTGTTTTTTGGGCTGTGCAGTCACAGTTTGAAGCTGTTATGCTTTGATGCTTTGGTCTTTTGAGGCTTTACAGAAGACAGTAATACCTTAATGCAATGAAAGAAAAATAGTGTGGACTGTTAAATAGTGTTTGCTAATTCAATTTTATGTTTTTCTTGATGGTATTTGCTTTTTGTTTTATGCGTTATACCAAAAACTTGTCCAAACAGCTGTTCAAGAGTGTGTACATTTTCAAGACCTTGCCACAAATGATCCCTAACTATTTTTGAGATTCAGGTTGATGTAGACTTAAAAAATCTTAAATTCTAATGGATGCTAAAGCTGAAATAATACTTTACAGGAAATGGTGAGTGCCGACATTATCCACTGAAGAATAGCAACAGGAAGTCAATTCACTGACATGGATGGCAACGGAGAGATCAGTGACACTGACAGTGGCATCATCCTTCATTCAGGTAAATCATTTTGTGTATCATCAGAATTTTGAAATATGAATAGCACAGCTGTCTAAGTCACAAAAATGTTTGTTTTAAATGAAGAAATGCACATGCAGTATTTTTCAGGCATTAAAGTTTCTTCAAGTAGCTGGCTATACACTAATGCCATTGCAATATCATATATGTGATCATTTATGGTCAGTACTGTTCACTGCAGCAAGGTTTGGGGTTGGGCTGCAATAAATCTTAATTCTTAGAAATCAGCGATAATAGCCAACATCATGAGACCTGAAAATTTTTTTTTTTTTTTTTAAAATATATATTTAAAAAACTGGACAGCATATTGTCTTTGGTTAGTTGCCCAAATGTGTCTGAGGGACAATGGGAAGCTTTATTGACTTGCATTAAGAAATGTGAAAACAGAAAGTGGATTTAAGTGGGGATTGCTTCATTTCAGAAGTTTGTACAATTGCTTATCCAAATGCTCTTTGACTATTCAGACTTGAAATTCCTAATGACAACATTGTGTGAGACTTACTCCCTTGATTTAAAATTACACATTGATTTAAAAATGCAAATAATCAAGCTCAACCAGTAGACCCCTACTGGAGGCCCAAATCAATGTTGAAACTAAGTACACCTTAGTCCAGCCCATGCTAATCTTGCTGCTTTCAAATTACCTTAACCAGTATACAAATATAAAAAATCCCAATTTACTTTTGATGTTGATCTCTTTCTGCCAACAATTCCCTTCTACCTACTCATTATTTATTTCACCAATGTTAAATTAAGACCAGGTTGGTAACATAAATCTGGCCCTCCTCCTGACACAGTTTGCCTCTTTTATTACAAGATCATTATTAAATCTGTCACGCTGGTGCTTCACTCAATATTTAGCAAAATGACATCCTTTCAGAGACTAACACATTCATAGCAGATTACATGGAGTCAACTACTGCTTTAATTCCCTTGGCAACAGAGATCTCAATCATGTTCTCAATAAAATGCTCTACAATTTTAAACCCCCCACGTCAGCACACACCAAATGTTTTGAGCGGTAATTCCAGCCAGTTTAGTTTTCCGCTTTGTGAAAGAAAACAAGTTGTCATGTGAAAACTCTTGAAGCACTCTTAAGCAGAGATGAGGAGCAGGTTAGAGAGGTCTGGTAAACTCACTTCTTTCTAACTTCTAATTGTTTTCATCAACTTGTCTTCAGACCCAACTGAAGCTACCTTAAGTCCCTCTGGAGCCACAAAAAGCTTTATACAATTTTTTTTACTCCCACATACACAGGTGTACTCCCTAAGATCTGTAAACAGACTTTGATATGTAAATTTAGTGCCATTTCACTATTTCAAGTCTGGATTTTATTCAGGAGGAAATTCAGCCCTTTTGCCGGTTTTACGTTTTGTCTATCAATAAGTTGAGTTACAGAAATGGCAAACTGGCAATATATTTGGTATTCGATTGACCATTTGTGTTTTAGTTTTTTTTTTAAGCAAAAATTACAAAACGTCTCTGCCTCCAGCTTCTCAGTAGTGTATATTTGCTGGAAACTGTATATCTTTTCATTTTTGACTGTTAATAAGACAAAACAAGCAGCCTGAAGACTTCATCTTGGGTTTTGAAAAGGAGACAGAGGCAATTGTGATGGGCATTTTTCAATCTTTTCTGACTTTTTATTGAATAAATGTGCAACTCAGGTAAATATGTTGATCTTTGTATTTTGTTAGTCAATTCCTATTATGGGATTGCCACTGCCAACTTCATTAAAGGGAGTCACACAGTTTACTGGCCTACATTATTCCCTCAGTCCCATATGGTATACCATATAATTAACAGCAAACTTTGGTCTTGTTTTTGCGACGCCCAGCAGTGTCCACTGATTAGTTCTAGCCTTTCTGGCATTCCTTGAACCTTATTTGAGCTATGTGATGTCTACCGTATACAATGAAAAAGTAGTGATCTACAAAGAATAGGGGGATGTCACTCTACGAAGAGGAATTCTTTGCCCTATTGTAGTGCTGTCACACTTCTTTCCTGTCGCAACTTAGATGTTTGTCAGTACCTGCAGGGATTCTGTTAATAATCTCTGAAGGTATGTGGCGCTCAATGCATTTTGCCTGAAGCCACTCCCACAGCCCTGGGACTAATCTTAATGTCATTAGTCACCAAGGTTACAGACAGCACCAGTCAAACATTCGCAAATTGTTTATAGTTGCGAATATCCTGCTTGTCATTCTACATGCCACTAAAGAAAACAACAATAAAAACAAAAAGTCAATCTGATGAATGTAACCATTGTGTTGTTGTCTGTAGTGAGCTTGAGAGTTAATCTGAAGCATTATAATAATGGTAAGGGCACCATAATATGAGCATGCCAGAATACTTATAAGGAAACAGGAAAAAAGGAAAAAATATGATTTAAAATAAAATAAAGTTGGAAAGTGACAAAGCATCAACTTGAAGGACATGGAATATTAAGGATTTAAAACATTTACGACTGACGTTTTTAATTTTTACAAGTTATTTTTTTGCTCAAACATGACTTGAGACATGACCAATGAATGACTTTATGCAGTTTCAGCAACTTAAGCTTAGATATCACTTGCAGGAATTTTTAAATGAATGTATAATGTTCCTTTCTCCTGCAAATTTGGTTGCTCTGTTTTATTGTGGTTAAAAATACGTAGTTCTTGTTAACACAGGTGCACATATGTTGGCTGAGTTTCCAATTAATATTAAAACCTCTTTCATAATACAATGCAATTCAACAGCACCAAAACCAACTGTCTCCAAAATGACCACAAAGTTGAATCAACTTCTCTGTGACAAATGTCAACAAAAAGTGAACATGATACGCTTCATAAAAGGGACCATTTACTGCATGGCTTCTCAATTGGATTGCATAAGATTGAAACAGGTGTACCCATTAAACTGTGTATTTATGCTGTGTATGTAATACATGCATTTGCTCTGTATTTATAGACTAAATGATATTGAAAGTAAACAAGTTGAAGTTCAATTTGCTTTTAGTGATTTCTATCACTAAATAAAAATCCTTTGGAACGAAATGTGCCACTGCTTTAGGTTTGTTCTTACTCATTTCTAACTTTAATTTCCACTTAGCTATTGTCTCATGTGTTGAGTACTGAGTATAGAAATGTGTTACAGTCACATAGTCCCAGATAAATCCTTATGCATCTTTGCTGTTCCATTACGCAGGCTCTGACAGCCCAATGACACATATGAAGGATGTGACCACGCACACACGGGCCATGAAGCTCAAACATCAGGCTCTCCAAGAGCGACTGGAGATCTGCCTCCTGGAGCTGAAGAAACTCTGCATCCGAGAAGCAGTAAGTAAAACTAATCTACAAATCAACTGGCCAACAGTTTTAAAACAAATGAGGCTGCATAAAAGAATTAAATTAAAACATGTCACAGAACAAATGGGTGACATTATGTAAGATCATTAAAACTCTAAAGGCTTTAGCAGACCTAGACAAAGTGAAACTCAAGACAATTGTTACGTGATGAGGACAGCTTGCTTATTGCATGTGATTCAGCGCGCATTTTAATAAAAGGTGGAGTAGTTTAGTGCAATATGTTTGATGACTCATTTTACTGCAGGTTAATAAAGTAACCTGCAAGAGAGGATATGTCTTTTTGAATTTTAGTAGTTCAAAAACACAGGGTGTCCATCAAATTAGATTTTTTTTTATGTGTCTGGATTATCTTAAAAATGGCCTTAATGTCACAGTGGTTATCTTCAGTCACAGTTTACTAACAGGAAACAAAAGGCATTTGAATTGTTCCTCCTGTTATTGTTTTGGCTCCTACCACCGAGGAACATCATCCCTTTACTTTCAGGCACATTGTGTAGTGAAAATAGGCCGTGCAATATGGCTGCAATGAAAATTTCTTTTATGTATTATAGCCTTTGAAGATGTATCCTGGTGGTTTATTTGGCCAAAGCAATTTTTATGTTTCCATGACAGCCTAGATTTGAATCCAGCATGAGACATTTGTGACGTCACCCCCCTTTATTTTCAATATTTCCTGCTTCTCTTTCTCCTACTGCACTGTCAATGGTCATAAACTAAATATTGCCACATTGACACATTTTGAAACTTGACATATATTGCTTTGGGAGTATCTCTGACATGTGTCGGTGCTCCGGGGTAAAATCCCAGGACTGATCATTCCTTCCTGTTGACACTTAGGCCGGGCACTCCTGTTGGGACATGTTCAGGTAACTGACTTAACATGATGCCTCTCCCTTCTCTTAGTGACAAAAGAATAAGTAAGCTCATTGGCCATGCTTGCGTGTATGACTGTCTGCAAAGGTGGCTGGTTTGGAGTGACTCAAAGTAACAGTGTTTTTATGACTGTTCTTTAATTAAATCAGTAACAGTGCTCTGGGTTTGGTTAGGACAGGGATACTCCATACAGTGAGAAAGTGAGACCCAAAGAATGTGTTGTGAAAGGAAATCTCTGGAAATGCAGAATTGTGCAACAGATTCCTTGAACCTATATGCCTGAACATGTAAAGAAAGAAAGAAGAATGAGATACTTGGATATCATTTCAACTGCATAGACATGGTTGAATAAACTCTGAAGAGATGTGTGTGTCCTATTTTGAGCAACTAAACTGAAAGGATTTATTAGCGTTTGAAAAGATGTCTTTATTTTGATTCACTATTTCACAAAGCCAGGATCTGCCCATAGTGAAATAAACTCTTAGTCACGTTCAAACATTGCTTTGTGGACATTTGGATTCGTGATATTTTGTGTGTGGTTTAGGAGTTGACAGGCCGGCTGTCAGATGATTACCCTCTGCTGCCAAGAGAGAAGCCTCCGCAGATTCGCAGACGTATCGGAGCTGCGTTTAAACTGGACGAACAAAGCATGCCTCAAGGAGCAGAGGTATAAACCGCATTTGGAGGCTGCAAGAATGAATCAAGTCATTTCTAAACGATGCGTAAACCTCAAGGACATACGTTGTTTTAATAGTCACACTGTTGTCTCTCTCTTGTTACCCCAAAATGTTACAGGAGTCAGAATTGAGTTTAGTGGATGCTGAGTTGGCGCTTCAGATGAAGATATATGAGGCAGCGCGCAAGCTCTGCGAGGAGAATCATACGAGTAAGGCTGTTAGAAGGAGCCGGTTACAGCAGTGCAAGAGAGAGGAGAAAAAACTGAAACGGCTACAAGAGACAGCCTTTCAGCTACGACTGGAGCACGGACGATCATCACCACTCCCTGCTTTTAATATTGCACAACATGGTGAGAGGCGCCTGGCCAGACCAGACTGTTTGCTGTCAGATCCCTTTCATTATCACCTGTGCAAGGAGTTAATTGAGTGTCACTTCATAACTTAATAATTCTTAATTGAATAGTTGTCTTTTCATAGATTTTTTTTAGAAATGTATTGTTTAATACTTAACATGTGAATCAAAGTGTTTTGTCTTTTTCTGTTTTTCAGATCTGGGTACATCTGATGACAGCTCTCTGTCTGATTCTGTAGTGCAAGATGAAGGTGAGACTTACCTTAAAATCTAGTGTTGATGAGAATTGGGGCAAAACTGTACGTAGTTTAAAAGCTTGACACGTTTGCCACATATCCATAAAACGTGGAAATGTGAGCAGAGTCCAGTAAGCATTTATTTTGAACATTGTGGTGCTCACGGTTTCTCTTGATAAATGAGCTTTCATAAAGAGTCTTTGGAGGAGATAAGTGTTCAAGTATCAACACTTAATAGATCATCATATGTATCAAACAAAATTTCTATTTCTTTCCCTAGAAGTGACAAGTCAGTCATCACATTTTTCATCAGGACTCCCCTGTCCAGGAGAGATGGATTCTCCCCAGCCTGCCCCTGGATCCTCACAGTCCTTCATAGACGCCTCCTACATGTCTCCATCTGTGGCTCCACAGACCCTGCCGCTGACCCCAAGCCAGTCTCCCCATCCAAGTCTTGACTCTATGCTGAGTTTAAACTCAAGCCCCGTATGCGAGCTTCCTCCCATCCAGCACTCCCCATGGTCAGAGTCTAGTCTTGACAAACCTTACCAGAAGAGCAAGAAGTCACGCTCCTCCAGCAAGACAAGGTAACGAAGACCATCTGTCATAACTCCTTTCCTGTTCATCAACTTTTTAGTATTGGTAAAACCAAGGTGTGATTTGTGTTACCTGGATTGTGGTAAACTGTGTGAATGTAGATTTTGTGGCTACTATTTTTTGGAAAAAAACAAGTTTATTGAAGTGAATAATTAATGATCCACTTCTTCCTTTAACAAAACATTGTGCACCCTTGCAATAATCATATTATATGTCAATGCTATGTAGACACTGGTACTGATTGGTCTACTTGGGCTGAATGTATTTCTTTCTTGGTTGTGTTTGTTGAGAGTGACGACTACATGCAGCAGGATGGAGACAAAAGCGCATGTAGCAAAGTCATTTCTAGTGCAGCCCCTCTTGTTCCTGCCTTGTACACTTAAACACTGCCACCTGCTTTTGCTCTGGTGCTACAACAGTCAATTGGAAGAACACAGAACTATAAATCCTTATGACAACCGCATTTAAAAAAAATATATTTTTGATGCACAAAAACACAAACTGAGAAAAAAATATATATAATGTATTTCTTCTGCTGCCATTTTGTGTTCAGCAGTCCAGCCAAAACGGAGTTGTTACCACCGTTGGAGGCTTGCTTTGCTTCCCATCTGAGGCTAAGCCGCACACAGTCGAACAGCACGCCTTCCACACCAGAGATGCGGGTGCACAGACAACTCTCCCTCAGGTAGCCGCACCTCAAATACATCTACAGTACTGTATGTCCGCAGCATACCTATATTTAACCTGTAATTAACTGAATATTACAGTAGTATCATTTATCTTTTTTTTTTAATCAGTGAACGTTAGATGTACAGTACATGTATTAAACGTTGAGTTTGCTGAGTAGCTATACTAATGCACTTGCTATTTGCACAGGATATCCAATCCTGAATCTTCATTTGAAAAGGATCGTGGTCGCACCAAAGGTCCAAGGAGGCGACTGACAGAATATGCAATTACTTTACCAGAGACTCCTCCCCCCACGGTGCACTAT
Organism: Etheostoma perlongum; assembly: GCA_026937815.1. Lineage (NCBI taxonomy): Eukaryota > Metazoa > Chordata > Actinopteri > Perciformes > Percidae > Etheostoma > Etheostoma perlongum. The sequence continues at coordinate 4,723,862 of CM049374.1, read as the reverse complement.
GGGAACCATGTTAACTCTGAGGATAGCAACTCCGAACACTCGTTTACATCTTACAACCGCTCACAGTGTCAGGAATTGCCTTGTGATTTGCCAAAACAATATCAGTCTGCACTTTCGCACTCTGGCCCAGTAGGCAGCTATGGACCTCAAGTCTTCCCACGCACTGGCTTTTACCATAATCCCAGGCACCAGTCCAGCCATAGTTTTCACCAAGCCTATTACAATGAAGGAATGGTCTACCAACCTGAAATGGACTTGGCACGGAGCTATTACACCCAGCAGGCTCCAAGTCCTTCTAACAGATATGAGTACTACTATAAAGATGCCGCTCCTCACCAGATAGCACAGAGGCCTTTACCTCCTGATATTAGACTCTCCCCCTCCCCGGCTCAATGGGACCATCCACACTACCGCTCTAGTGGCCTCCCACAACAAGTGGTGAATGAACAGCTCAAGTCATGGCACTGGCGCAGTCAGCTCAAAACCCCTAGGGCCCGCTCTCTCGACAGACAGGGAGCGGTCAGAGTTAAAAACATGTCCACTCGGGACGTGACCCTGCACCAAAATCAGAAGTACCATGAACAGGTAAGCAGACAAAACAATATTTACTTATTAATATATATTTTTAGATTGTTAGATATCGAACAATGTCAGTCAGTCAGTCAACATTACTAACAGTTTGTCAGCCGAAGTAACTGCAAACAGTGTTAAATAATTGACTTAATTAGTAGTTAAGGGCAGTAAATCACATTTACTAATCACCGACTGCGATATGTGATTGATTTTTTTTTTTCATTACATTTTTACAATATACCCGACTTTTTTAATGAATGGAATAATATTCGGAAATCACAGCTTGTTACATGCCGAAGTTGCTTGAAAAGAAATTAATTTAGGATTAAGTAGCATTTTGGAAATTGGCCTGTTTTACCAGAAACATACTACTTTCATGCTATTTTGGCTTTCTTAATTAACCTGATAAATGTGTGTATGTTGTTGTTTTTAAATGTTTTTTGAATATATAGTCATGCCATAAGACACTAAAACACAGGGACACATTTGATGCAAAAGTAACATTGAAACAGCAACTCTACATCTCTGCTTAGCTCTTAGTAATAGAAAAAAAAAATAAAGTCAACCTCATTTACCTTATTTCAAGATATTGTAGTAGTATAGGTCATGTAGAACAATCAGTTGTCACAGCAGAATATAAGACAAACTCAGGATGAGGAAGAGTGTGTATATAAAACTAAACATCAAAATGTCAGTCTTTATTGTAAGAATGAGAATAAGCTGCAGATTAATTTACATACTACCACATTAAATGTATGTCTTAAATATATTATTACATCTTAATCATGGTCCTAAAAGTATTGTTTCTTTTTTATTTTGCTAACTTTCAGGTCATCCAAAGAAGGGCTCTTCATAGAGCTGCAGATGATGCTCAAGGGCACTGGGTTGTAGGTGATGGTTCTCACTTTGTCAGTCAATTGTAAACCAACCATAAACTGAACATGTGGAGTCAGAGGCTGCAACTGCTTTAATTCCCAATTAACCAAAGTGAAGTGGTCAAAAAAATCAAGTCAAATTAACTGTGTATGCCCATGAAAAAATACTTTTTTCATGATTCCTGCCTGCCCTATATGGACATATAGAAGGAGGATGGAAAAAACGGAACATCTTACAATATAATGCAATCTAGTACAACAATAAATTTACAGCCACCAAATTTACTGTAAAGTTGAATCAAACACCTCCCTGACACAGCCACAGTAAAGTTGGTTGCAGAGCAGTATATCATCTGGAGCACACCTGTAAAGTGTACCTGTTGTTTATGTCCACTCTCTCTATGTTGTTTTGTACTAACAATTACAAAATTAAGCATGTAACTGAATGCTTGGTAATTGTTACTGAGGGCTGTTTTAACCGGTGACTAAATCTGCTGCCAGTTGAAAAATGGTTATTCGGTTTCTCAAAAACAAAATCCGCACAGGTTATTTTGACATGCGATGCAATTATGATATGATATAAGGAAATTAAATTGCAATTGACTACAAAATGGTTGGAGATAACAGGAGTTCTAACAGAAATGTCCAACAAAATTGCACATTCTCTCATTGTGAGAAATGTGAATGTTTTTTAACATTTATCTTTCACATGTAACTAAAATTTAGGTCATTGTTGAAAGCAATCTCAGATGGATTATGATTTATTTCAAAATAGTCACATGTAAAGCCGTACGTAAACTGCTCTAGGTTCTTAATGATACAACATAGTGCTGCATTAGATATGGCTATTTGTAGCTACAAACCCTTCCCAAAAATGCTCATGTGTGTGGGGATGCACTCAAGATGGAGACAAGTTTACTTTTTGCAGTTTGGTAGATGGGGATTAAAGTGCTCCTTTTTAACTTGCTGTATGACGCAAACTCATTGATTGTAAAATAATGTAAATGAGCAACATATCCTTTTTTGACTACATTTTGTGAATAATGTTGCCCTGATTGTGTCACTATGTTAATGAACTTGAGCTGCTTAAGATCCCAGTTTTGTCCTCTATATCATGTACTTTTGGAGGCAAATATGTCTTGTTTTTATATTTGCATTTATTAACTTGAATTACTAATGGACTTAATCAACTAGTTGAAACTAGATAGTACTTTGCTCACATGAGTTATAATTAACAAAAGCAGAATCTTAATGCCTGGCAGCTAGCAATTGATGTGTTCAGTTGAAATTGAAATGTCCTGAGCTTTAACAAAAATCTTTATCAGTGTGTGTGTGTGTGTTGGTGTCCAAGTGTTTGAGACAGCAGATGACAAGGCATGAACTTTTTAGTTTGAACCAGTACAATTTAAACATTTCCAATATGTGATTTACAATCAAGTCTCCTAAACAAACAAGCTTTTGATGGCAGGTTTTTTGAGAATGAGAGCAAATTCAACAAAAAATACTGTTCTCTCTCACAGTGATCTATTTATGTGTTTATTTATTGCAATGTGCACCATTGGACCCCTGGAAAGGCAGACTTGAAGTAAAAGAAGACATGGACCTGAGTTTGCAAAATCAGCAGAAGTAAAGACTGTGTCTAGTTGTATATAGAAAAATAGAACACAATCATGTTACCTTGTGTGCCTCTTTTTTACAGTTTTATTTTGTATTTATCAGTTATAGTAGTATAAGTGGACCTAATAATGCGTTATGTTGCTGTTGATAAATCTGTGAAAAAGTTTTCCCTGTGGAAGAAAATAAAGGGTAATGTTTGCATATTGCAGAGTTTAATTTTTTTTTTTTTTTTTTTTTTACCAGCGCAGACATTTTGACATGTCACAGTAGGAAAAGCATAATAAATAAATAATAATGGTTGAATTCAATTTAGCTGGTTCAGTTTCAGGGTCCGGGTGTTGTGCATGCTGGCTCACTATCACACTTTCAAGGCTTACTAGAATGCTTGAATAGTATAAAGCTGTCATCAATTTTATTAGCACCACCTTTTTCTACTCTAATAAGTCAAAATGTTTGCTGTGAAAAAGGCCTATTGTTGTTTTAATATTGGCATTTCTACCTTGTTTTGTAATGTGTGTCCACCTGTGTGTAATGAAGGTGAATACTTATAAAAGAAAAGACTAACTTGGCAATTAGGTGTTGTGGCAAACCTGTTATGTCTGTCTCTTATTAAGGATTACTTATTGCTTGCAAACAAGAGCCTCCATGCATGTCAAAAGGGAAGACGCACATGAGACTGAAGGAGAAATGATTACATTGCAACTTATACTTGAATAAAAGTCTTTGTTACAAACAGGTGCATGATTATCAACAAGGTCAGAACAGGCTACAGCACTTGTTCTCCTCGCTCTGTACGAGCAAGGTCGCTCTGCTCCCCCACCTTGACATGCATGCAATCTTCACCTGGCAACAGTTGATATGCAAATCGGATATTTTTACAAGGTGTCTACAGATGCACAGAGAGAAGCCTAATAGCTACTTCTTCAGACATTTTTTAAACCTTATTATTAAGTGTTTAAACCACATACACTTTAAAGAAACAGAACAGGGTCAGGTTACTGAGGGTAATAAAGTACAAAGGAGAAAAGAAAACTCAATATCGACAGTTATAATCTTTTGTTAAGGGTTACTTTTACATTATTCCCAAAAGAGGAAAGAAACTTACCCAGATAGCTCCCATAGGACAGCACAAAATAGATAAGGTCTGTATATATTCTTAATCTTAGTCCATCCAGTCCAGAATGAAAACCAAGATGATTTATTCTTTGTGGCAAGTATCCACGGAATGTGCCTGGATCACAATACAACATACTGCTAGTAAACCACATTTAGTCAGCCTAGATATAATAAAATAAATACATAAGTGAATAAACTAGATGGAACAAAGATATTTCCTGTCTTTCTATGTAATATTCCTATCAATACTTCTGAAATGTATAAACACAAAGTCTCAGGGAGAAGGTCAGCTTTTTCATATTGAATGTTTATTTTTACAATTGCTATCCACTCTATTTTTTTGGTGGTTCCTTTTCTAGCCACTTCTTAGTTATTGTTTTTTGCAAGCTAGAAGTAATATTTTGAAAAGATATTTATCCTGAATGTTAAGTTCAGCTAATACTTTACCTAAATATACAGTGCCAAATTTCAGGTCGAGCTGTGTAGTTTTAAAACTTATGTTCAATCTATCTCCCTTTTTTAGACTTTTACAGTTCCATTATGTTATGTTTCCATTATGTTTTAGCTGCTACACCCACATGAGCATATTAATTTATTCTAGTTTTCATTGAGTTGTTTCAGGGAAGCTTTTTAACCATTGTCTGTTATTTTTCAAGTTGAGGAAATGTTTGATGTAGTAAATTTAAAATGGTATATTTCTCTATTTAATCAAATGTGGTTAAGCATACAACATTTTCCTTTGAATGCACCACCTAACACCTTTGACATACAGTATAGTAATATATTAAACATCAGAGCTTCTGTATAAAGGTACAGAATATAAGGACCTTATAGAAAACCATTACCATGTAGGTCTATGTTCTAACAGTGTCTGGGGTAGTATTTAATGTCTAAGCGGCAGGGTCTTTTTTCCAGAAAATGAAAAGTTTGTAGTCATTATGCATCTTTGTAAATCCCCAAGTTAGGCAGGCACTGCATTTAAAAGTAAACATGTACAGGGCATTTCAAATAGATCTGATGTACAATACTGTGCTTCCTGTCTCTGACATATGTTATACATTGACTACATTTTATATGGTCTCAAATACCTTCTAAATAGAAAGAAACGCTAAATTGTTTGTGATACAGTTATCATTTTAAATATTAAGATACTTAAATGATTTGCAGATAATAATCTTCCCAAAGAATCACTATAAATAATGCATTTTATACGACTTATACATAAATTATTTCCGAATTCACGTTTTGTGAAGTAAATGTAAACAAGTAGAGGCTTTTGCTGATCAAAGTATGTACAGACTTTTTGTTTGTTTTCCTATGTCTGAATTGTGCTTTTATTTATTTTTTTTATTATAGGGATTATGTTTCCGGAAGAGCTCTCGACTTCCGCAAAGGATTGTTTTTCGCATATCGATAAATAATTCACCTTCCTGGTTTAAAGGATATCTTGGCAGGTATGTTATGTCAATTTAACTAAATGTTCATAGCAAATGCTAGTTTAGTAGGTTATCTAGATAACATTATACGTTTTTGTCGTCGTAAAGACTTTTATCTTGCTGCTAGCAAGTTGATTCACAAACCAGTGTCGCCTGCTCGCCTAGTTAGCAACTGCTCAGCGCTAGCGTTAGCTAGCGTTAGCTGAAAGGTATCGTTAGCAAGATTAGCAAGATAATTGAGCGATCCGTGACCTGCTAACCTATAAAGGATTCCGTGATTTTAAATTGAATAGTAATTATGCTCCTTGCTATATAGTGTACCCAACTGTAAATACACGATGGATATACGTTATACAGTCATCAGTTATCTTGCGGTTGTTTACATTTTGTGCTCCATGTTCCGTCTGACGCTGCTAATCAACATCCGTCTGGCAGGCTTTGCTCAGCAGTAACTCGGTCAAACGTTTTGTTTGTTTTGCAGCCTCAGTCCTCTATAAACTGTCAGTATGCTGTCTTGAGTATTGTCACTACTATATGTCCACCGATTATCATTTTGGCTGGTGATATAACGTTATATGTAACGTTAAATAAATGAAGCCGCTCCTTTGTTATCTTGTTGTGAATGTCTGATCGATGAAACACACATTTCGCATGAAACCCAAAATAACCACCAGCCATTTTAAATCGGCACTTAGGTAGTTACATGTTCATCACTTTATATGTTAGTTATTGATCAGCAATAACCCTGCAATACAAAATCACCGTACTGATATTCCAGTACAATATAATCCATGTCTATATATTCCAGTGTAACATAACCCTTGACTAGTAGAATGTAGGCCTACGTTATAGCCTTACATTGTTAAAATATAAGGTTATGCAGACTGTATGGACTGTACATTTACCGTATCCATTAATATATACACACATATAACCATCTCTGTATACAGAGCAACTTATCACTGATGCACCAACATGTCATTTCAGGACCAACCTGTTTATTGTGGCTGATAATTAAATAACAATAATACTAATGTTGTAATTGCAAAAAGATTAAGACTTTTTTTTCCTATAGAGAGCCTTGATCGTGCATACAGTAAATAATATTTAATTGTTGCCAACTTGTGTGTGACAATATATCAAACTTGTTTTTGTTTAAAATATGTAGACTAAGTAACAGGGGTGTGAATCTTCACTGGTCTCACGATTTGATTAAATTGATATTATCCTGTCAACAATTCAAATCAATTCCGATGCATCACGATGCATCATTTCATAGACAAATTCAAGCAGCCAGACATATATGAATTCCCCTTTTTATTGTATCTGCTCATTAAAAAAAAGACACTTCCTGAATGTAGCGTCTAAGAATGAGTCTGAATACAGTAGAAGACAGACAAAAGGCAAAAACAAATTAGCATTGACTGCAAAATCAACGAGTAACATCATTAGGCAATAATCGCTTATGGTATGTCGATGCATTGATGCAGAATTGTCAAGGTCGATGCAATTATTCATTTTAACACCCCTACTAAGTAACGTCAGACCTTCTATCCTTATTGACAAGCATTTATGGGCCAGAGAAAAAACATTAACATAACTGACCTAAATAAAAAAACTCTGTGTTTTTACTTACTGATAGCTGATCCCCTTTCAGGTCAAATTCAGTTTTTGGAACAATATTAATAATTACAATTACATCTATTTATTATCTATGCAAAACCTATTCCTTGTATTATACAAAACATACCGGAAGTAACAATCTGATCTGTGTATAGATACTTGTTTGTATTACACCTTTTGCCTGTTAATAATAGTGATTATATTCTTGTTTGATTTATGTAGGTTATTGTCTTTGTTTAGCTCTAAGTCTTTATTTGTATCTTACTGTAAATTTGTTGAGTATATTGAGAGCCACTGAGAACTGGAGTCAAATTTCTTGTGTATGTCAACATACTTAGCCAGTAAAGTTTTTTATTTTGATTCTGGTTGTTAAGGAGAAAACTGAAGTGAACTTCCTGAAGCAGAATACAGAGGCTGTGAGTGGGTCATCAGGCAGCCTCCCTATGTCAGGCCGAAACGGGTCTGCAAGTGATGCAGACTGCCGGATCTCTGAGGACTGCAATGTCCCAGATGCTGAGCTGATGGAGTTGGGGCCACTGCTGGAGGAGGGAGGGGGGCGACCTGCAGCGTCTAAAGGCGTCCATTCAGAGGTAGGACTGTTTCACAAAATTCCCAGAGAGTAGTTGTTATGGCTCATTCGCTTCAATATTCTCTTATGATCTATTTTAAGGGAGCCTCAATGCTTGCTGAGGACGAAGAGGAGGATGACAATGAGGTGGGAGAGGTCTTGACCTTACCACTTCAGGCTCACCATGCCATGGAGAAGATGGAGGAGTTTGTACACAAGGTAAAATGTCTCTTCAGTTTAATAAACACAAAAGAAAGAGAAGAAAGAAAGAGAGAGTTGATTGTGATTGCTAAATGTTGGTTGGTGAACATTAAAATGTTACAAAATAAGGAGAATAAAAGATCTTAATGACATTGCACAATTTGGCACCCAGCATAAATATTGCATTGGTAAAAAAAAAGGAGCTGAAACTCAACTCCCTGTTCATCTCAATGGTGTGTTGGTTTCAATGGCAGTTGCAGATGTGGGCGAACAGCAACAACCAGGGATTAACCTGTGACTGCTTTGTCGTTTGAGTGAGTCATGTGGGTTTTTTTAGGATTCCACATCAGCCACGTTATATGTATAAGACATGCATAAGTCACCATGGGAGACAAAATATTTTATTGGTCAGTAAAACATCTATACATCTAGATATTGAGAAGAACCCTTATCTAAAAGATCTGGTCAACTTAATGTACGTAAGTTAAAGATGGCAATGATACTAACTTCAGTGTTAAAATAAATAGACATTGTATACGTGGCTATTTAGAATGACCAACAGCAAGGTAGTTTAAAATAAATCAAAAAGACAATTCTTAATTTGCATATCTATTTATCATATTTTCAAATTGTAAGGTTGATTTTACTGCTACTAAAAAACTTGGAAAATACAAAAATATTTTTGGAACTTCCACAACTACTCATAACACAATATACATAGTGTCTTTTCTACTTAAATCTCAATAAACATTATCAGCACTTGTAAAGTAATTGTTGCAAAATATTAGACTCTGCGTCATTCTTGCGGGCTTTCAGTGTGAGGGCCACGTAGTAATTGTAAATATATGCATCTGTGTGTAAAAAAAGCTATTTTTATTTTTCAGGTTTGGGAGGGGCGCTGGAGGGTAATCCCTTTCCATGTTCTGCCAGAGTGGCTAAAGGACAACGATTACCTCCTGCATGGACATCGGCCCCCAATGCCCTCCTTCCGGGCCTGTTTTGGAAGTATCTTCAGAATTCACACTGAGACAGGAAACATCTGGACTCACCTCTTAGGTGAGAATAGAACACAAAATTGTTGAAGTTAAGGTTTTAGCTGCATATTCTAATTTTACAACCAGACATGTTAGTGTAATAACGTATATTTTGACTGGGTAGCTCTTCTCTTGTTGTCTGTTAGTAAAACTAGGCTATTTTCTTCCCTCAGGGCTGATCTTATTCATTTGTCTGGGCACCTTAACCATGTTGCGGCCTAACATGTATTTCATGGCCCCGCTGCAAGAGAAAGTGGTGTTTGGGATGTTCTTCCTGGGAGCTGTGCTATGCCTCAGCTTCTCCTGGCTTTTTCATACCGTTTACTGCCACTCTGAGAAAGTGTCTCGCACCTTCTCCAAGTAAGGCATCACAATGTCAAACACTGCTTCTCACATACCTGCCTTGTATGCCTTAAAGGAATCATCAACTGTCAACTGTAACTGTCAAAATATTTTCCTGTTTTAGACTTAATGGTTTTGCAGTAGGCAGGTTTTTAATTTGTTCCTTTCAGTAATCAAAAAGAGTTGTTTTCCATTATGGTGAATATACATGTGTTTAGAAACATAACAAAACATTAGCTTTCTTCAATCCAGCAATAAACCCAGCTGTTATCTCTGTGTCCCCCCCTCTTTTCAGGCTTGACTACTCAGGCATTGCCCTCCTGATCATGGGCTCCTTTGTGCCCTGGCTATACTACTCGTTCTATTGTTCCCCTCAACCTCGACTTATCTACCTCACCATTGTATGTGTCCTCGGCATTGCCGCCATCATAGTGGCCCAGTGGGACCGGTTCTCTACACCTCGTCACAGACCAACAAGAGCAGGTACTAACCATTTGATGATAATGTGCACTTTTTAGATGCAGTGTTTCCTCTGTTAAGTTTGCTTTAGGTTATAATTTTAATGTTAGTAGATTTTGACGTGTTTCAAAATTGCACAAAATAACTGAAGTCCTTGCTCTTCTAAGGCGTGTTCATGGGTCTTGGACTTAGCGGCATCGTCCCCACCATGCACTTCACCATTGAGGAGGGCTTTGTTAAGGCCACCACAGTCGGCCAGATGGGTTGGTTCTACCTGATGGGTGCCATGTATATCACTGGTGCTGGTCTCTATGCAGCCAGGATCCCTGAACGCTATTTTCCTGGAAAGTGTGACATCTGGGTTAGTATTTGATCTGTTCATAGTCTGGCTCAACGCATGTACATTGCTAGGATAAAGCCTGACGCGCCGAATGTTCCTCCTCTCTCGCTATCTCCACAATCAGGGCTTAGCGCCACCCAGGATGATTGTGATTGGTTTAAAGAAATACAAACATGTCAGAGCAGTTTTAACATAAACATCTCCTTCTCTCCTTCTAGTTCCACTCGCATCAGATTTTTCATGTTCTGGTGGTGGCAGCGGCGTTTATCCATTTCTACGGGGTTTCCAACCTGCAAGAGTTCCGCTATGGCCTGGAGGGAGGATGCACAGATGACACTCTACTCTGAGAGGCCTGACTGTGACTTACTCATAATTTTCTTTATAGTCAGACACACACACTCACACACACACACACACACACACACACACACACACACACACACACACAATCACTTAAAATGCTGCTGGAATTCAATATAGTCACTTACTGCTCCTTCTGTACTTCTGATTTGCTAACATCTTGTTTGGGTTTTGGTGGTCTTTATGTTTGGCTCTTTTTTGCTCCAATAAAGTAGCATTGACTAGCCATTGAACTGCGGAGGGAAACTTCAACAGGCACTTCTTCGTCAATAATTATGAAACTTGAAGTCTACATTTTCAAGTAAGGTCACAATGAGATTTTTTAACCAAAATCGTATATTCCTGAAACTGATGGTCACTTCTTAGAAGCTCACCCCAACCCCTCTTCATAGTCTGTTACCATTGCACAGAGAATACAGAGAGTATTATTCGTGATGTAGCAGAGGGCACATACTGTAAACAATTGCTATCCTTCCTCCCAGTTTCCATGCAGATCAGAGGATGAATGTACTGTCCACCAGGAGTGAGCTGTAGAGCAGTCCAGGACCATTTAGGTACTTGAGGGCCCGCTCACACATTAGTGTTAGGAGGATACAATTTTACACATATAGTGTGTATATAGATGTCACCAGATGTTTTTTATCAGTGCTGAGACTGATTGTGCAGCTGTGTGTTAAAACCTGGAGGACTAGTACGAACCCACCAATGCCCGCTCTGCAATAAAACATGAACTGTACTCTAAAGGCCCAATCAATCAATCTAAAATACATTATTATTATTATTATTATTATTATTATTAAAGGAACATAGATCTTAAATTCTACAAATGATTGTTAGATGTGTCTGAATAATACAAGGTGAATGCTCATCAGAATTATTACCAAATCATCAAAAGATCAGGCGGTTGGATACTTAAACTGATTACTCAGTTTCTTTTAACTTTATACTGAAACATTTTAAAGTTCCTTTGCATATTGTTGAATTGTTAATTGACAATATTACCAAACAAAGGATTTTCAAATTAAATAATGGCACAGAAAAGCTGCAATGGGAAAAATAAATCTGGTAAACTGATGTTAGACTAAAATGCTTAAAATGTAGAAGTTAAAAGAACTCCCCAGCCATCATGTTTTAGTCATGCAACATGTCATTGATTAATTTCTAGAGTAATAGTTCCTGAGCAATGCACAATGTACAGATCTGGATCAGTCAAATTGTGTTTTTGTCAGCTAGAGATATTCCTTTTGTGCTATAATTCAGATGCAATGAGAGGTGTAAATATCACACCTTAATGTATACTATTTAATTCAAAACTTTAAATCACCATATGGGGTTTAAAATGTGTTATGTATGATTGATATCAACTTTTAGTATTCCTGTGCCTTAGGCCAATGGAAATAAAACGGCCTATCTTAACAGTCAAGGGAGCTTTGTGGATTTCCAGATGTTGACTTTTCTTGTTTTCCTTGCCATATATACAATCGAAATCATTATTGAACTTACAACTCCATGGATAGGTTGTATCAACTGCTGTTTAAGACTCCTTTTTCTAGATCAACTTATTCGAGCTTTATTACAAAGACTAAAACAATGTGTATTCTTGACTTTGTGTAATGTCCTGTGTAGAAAGTGATAAATCATACATTTCACTGAAATGTAAACATAAATATTTATTAATGGTAATCTTGGAAAAATATTGGAATAAATTTTTTTCCCACATGTCCAAACATGGTGTCCAATTGTTTCAAAGCCAATACATTTGCAAATGTCAATCAGCGGAAAATCCATAGAGAGTTAAAGAAACTCTACCGGATTTCAATCATTTATGTCGGATATCTGTTGCCTTGGACTTTTTTTTGTGTTGGCAATTTAAACTCCAGTTGATTTGTGAGGACTATGTTTAACCTTTTCTCAGATCTCTGCAGGCTAAATCCAGACAGCAAGCTCCGTCCAATCTGAGTTTTCTGTTGCACGACTAAAACAATTTTTAAACGCACAATGTTCCACCAAAACAAGTTCTTTCCAAGCCTATTTTGCAGCGGAACCGCGGCTTTTCTCCGGTGCTCTGGAGCACCGCCCAAGATGATTGTGATTGGTTTAAACCAGAGCAGGGTCTGGCAAAGCGAGACTAATCAGCAGTAAGCAAGTGGGTGAAGATAGTTATGGGCAAATGAAGCATTGGTGAAGCACTGAACAACTTAGAGGATTTGTTTTGAAAGTGGGTTCATTAGTAACAGCGACCTCGCCTGATGAAGTGACAAGGCTGCATCTAAATTATCCCGACAAGCTAGTGGACAGGAGGCTTTTAGACTAGTGACACACAGTATACTAACAATGGGATATCACTTTTTTAAATAAATATTGATGAATTTGTGTATTAGTATTGGGGAAACAGGAAAATATGGCACAAGCTGGGTGTGCTTGTGTAACTATGGCTAGGGGCTATGTGGGATTTTTCTTAAAACACAAAATATGTTTTTTTTGTTATTACTGGGTGCTATGTATTTAAAGTGTTTATACAAAAGTGAATTATGCAACAACATTAGAAAATTAATTTGGCTCATGCAGTGCACTCCACGAACTCCTATAAACTTCTCTCCCATAATCAGTTGATGGACATTTTCTTCACTGTACTCAATCAAGACATCTGATAGACTGAATCCTGTATCTAGTCTTTTATGAGGTGCTCAACAGAGATGTTATCGCGCCTCTTGCGTTGAATGCATAGGCTCTGCATCCGTTTTCACAAAATGTACATGACTAGTTTAAACAACCTCTCCTAACAACTGCTCATGCCAGGGCACAAGACCCAGTGGTGCCAGGAATTACTTCAGCTTATTTTGGACTGTAGTTGCAGCCGTGCGATGGCCTCAGTTGAGTCGTCCTGGCCTGATGCCTCCAGCAGTCAACCTAACCCACTGACCTGGTAGAAACTTTGCAGATGCTGCCATTGGGTGAGTGTATCTGACACTGTAGCATCAGTGTAGGCAAGCATGTTATATAGGGCAACACAGACATACTACATACTACATCTCCAGTCTCCTCAGTGTAGAATTCTACTGTAAAGGGCTTCCCAAAAACCAGTCTGGGCAGCCAGGATTTATTCATTTTATAATATGTTCTACTTAACTACACTACATTATATGCAGATATTATGTATATTTTAATCAGTTACATTTATTTGAAAGCTATAGTTACATTGCAAAATTCTGTTTACAGAAAGAAATGCACCAAAAGGAAAAATAAATCAATACTGACAGGGGTCACTGCATAACACATACTTTTATTTTTCATATTTCTAACATTTTGCTGCTAATATTATGTACTTTTACTAAGGTTAACATTTAAATGAAGGCCTTTTACTTGTGGAGTATTTTATATTGTGTTATAATAACATCTAAACGAAGTAACAAGTAAAACAGAATATTTCTGCCACCATTGCTTAACTCAAATTAAGATTTTATTATCACAGAGTTTGGACATCTTCTGTGGTAAATGCATAATTTATTGTACATCTCCGTTGTCAAATAGCTTAGTCACAATTATTAATTTCTACATTACATTTATTTTCAAACGTCAACAGAGTTTGCAGAATTATTATCAACTACAGAGCCTGTCTGTTTTGTTTGGTTGTTGAGGAACCAAAGCACATCCATGTGTTTCCTGACGAGAGCATTTAGTGACTGGCACAGTTCAAGACCAGCTAGTATGCTAGCTTAGGTTTAGCTAAGTCTGTCTTACTACTTTATTGTCGCATTCAACCTTGTCTTTACGTCAACATTTAGGTATGTCTTATTTGACTTTATTCAAGTCTGGGTCACATTTGATAGATGTGTAATGTTGTAATTTTCCTGGTCTTAAGTCTGTTGCATTCAGTGTTAGCACAGATAGCATAAATGGAAAGGGTGGGGTTTACAGTTTGTCGTTCATCTGGCTAGCCTTTAACGTAAATATCTCAGATTGTAGTTCAGCTTTAAGATTGCTAAAATTCATAATTTATGGGTAATAACAAATGTAAACATTTGTGAGTACAACTATTATCTCCAATATAATACATCCATGATTCTTTTGCTGAGTTTCTTTCTCACGGACTTCCGCACTACAAAGGTTCCGAAGATTTGTAGTTCCGGCCTCTCTCTCTCTCTCTCTCTCTCTCTCTCTCTCTCTCTCTCTCTCTCTCCTCTCTCTCTCTCCCCCTTTCCCTGTGCGCGCCTCATCTCTCTTTTCGTTAATATAGCACTATAAGCCAGTTAGCCCTTACGGGTTCCTTGGTTTAGTTTGCTAGGTACGATCCCACGCCTGTTTAGTGCACACATCAAAGTGAATCTGCTGTTTGTCAGGGTTCAAGATGGACAACAGTCAACAGTCCAAAGCAAGCACGGACCGCTCCGACCTGGTTTCCGAGGACGGCAAGAATAGCAAGTCTGTCGTGTGTCAACGCTGCGGATCCAAGGTGCTGTGCCCTGGGGTGGCTGTGTTTGCAGAGAAAGAGGTATGTCTGATATTAGGCGATGGGCTAACAGTAGTGGCTGATATATTGCTTTAGGGGTATTTAATATGTTTGTTCTCAGGTAATCAACCTAATAGTTTTGTACAGCACAATTTCATCCAAGGTACAATGCAACTATGCACATTTACTCAAGTGTACTTTTACACACTAATTCTTTAACTTTTAACTAATAACTATTTCTATTTTATGCTACTTTACACTCCAATACTGTTCATAGGGAAACATTGTACTTATTCCACTAGATTGATGGCTTACAAATACATTTACAAAAAAGGTTGTTACATTCAAAACATATGATACATTTCTAAAATATGACAGTGTTATAGATTAAACAACCCAATATAATAGCTTCACCTCAACCAACTACAACAGTAAAATATTACTTACATATGAATGCATCAGCAATTAATAATGTTTGATTGTAAAACACTTACAGGGGTAGTGTCTATCCAATTCAATTCAATTTTATTTATAGTATCAATTCATAACAAGCATTATCTCGAGACACTTTACAGATAGAGCAGGTCTAGACCACACTCCAGAATTTACAAGGACCCAACAGTTCTAGTAGTTTCCTACAGAGCATGCTTTAAGTACTTTTACTTTTTATACTTTAAGTACATTTAGCTAATAATGCTTAAGTTATTTTATGTAAGTACTAAAAATGGATGACTTTTACATGCAATGGACAATTCTTACATTGTAGTATTGCTACTTTTACTTGAATAAAGGATCTGAAAACTAAATAAAAAAAATAAGCAGAAAGGTACATTTATGCACATATATACTCACACACCTACATACAATGGGGCAAGAAAGTTTGGGCACCCCAGGTAAAAAATTGTATTAATGTGCATAAAGAAGCCAAGAAAAGATGGAAAAATCTCAGGGAACAGGGAACATTTCACAAGTAGAAGGAAAAATGGATTTAATAAAATTGCAGCAAATTTGGGACGCTAAATTGATGCCGTCTGTGAAAAAGCTCTAGTTAAAGAGAGGACGTTATCTACAAATGGATAATGATCCTAAAAACACCTCAAAATCCATGGTGGATTACATCAAGAGGCATAAACTGAAGGTTTTGCCATGGCCTTCACAATCTCCTGACCTCACCATAATTGAAAATCTATGGATAGACCTTAAAAGAGTAGTGCGTGACAGACAGCCCAGAAATCTCAAAGAACTGGAAGACTTTTGGAAGGAAGAATGGGCGAAGACACCTCAAACAAGAAACAAAAGACTCTTGGCTGGCTACAAGAAGCGTTTACAAGCTGTGATACTTGCCAAAGGGGGCAGTACAAGGTATTAACTCTGCAGGGTGCCCAAACTTTTGCAGATGCCATTTTTTTTTTTTTTTTTTTTTCTGTTATTTTGAAAGTGTAAATGGTGGGAATGAAATCTAACTTTTTGTGACATATTATACTGATCTGTCATTTGATGCCTTTTGGAGATTTGTCCATCTTTTCTTGGCTTCTTTATGCACATTAATACAAATTTTACCTGTGGTACCCAAACTTTTGAGCCCCACTGTACAAGAGCAACTATGCTAAGACAGGTATACCAGTAATTTGCTTTAGGATTATTCAAAACCAAATAAATTATACACTGAGAGCATAATATTCTACTGAGGCCATTCAAAGCTTTGTATACCAGGAGGAGGATCTTGAAAAGAATCAGGTAGCCAGTGGAGGTTTCTGATGATGTATTCAGATTTTCATATATCTTTCTTCCAGCTAAGAATATACAACGAAAGACACGATGAATACATGCCAACCTTTTCATGTATATACTATGTCCATAACTACCGCAATACTGATTTTGAGTTATTTTAGAAGTTTTTTTTTTATCTCATCTGAGGCTGTGTTTTCTCCCACTAGCTGTTCCTACCATCCATGCGGAAAAAGAGCGGCCTCAGCACCACAGAGGGCTTAGTGGACGGGGACACACTGACCGCCCACTGGTTTGTGGATGACATGTACACTTTTGAGAATGTGGGCTTCACTAAGGACGTGGGGAAAATCAAGTATCTCATCTGTGCAGATTGTGAGATTGGACCAATTGGCTGGCACTGTTTGGATGACAAGAAAAGTTTCTATGTTGCTTTGGAAAGGGTGAATCATGCATAGTCTAAATGCATATGTGAGCTCACATGAACTTGAAAAAAATGTGTTGGCAGGCTATGCATCGCTTAATGGATATATATACTACCATAGTTGACCCCAACCTAAACCATCACACACACTTACTTATGTTATGTGTACTTTGTTTATGAAAACAGGACTGTGTCACTCTCATTCTCCTATATTACACTGACAACAGTATGATCATCCTGTTCTAATAAAGATGTTTTTGGGAAGCTGATGTTGAACACCATCCTGCAGCTGTTTCCTGGATAATGTGATGTAAGTTCCCTCGCATCAGGGTCTTTTAACCCATGAAAGAAATCACTTCCAGTTGGATTAATGTGATGAAAATCCATCCTAACGTGAGTTAGTGCTTGTTAAATCTATAAAAAATAGTTAAGTACAATCAGATTAATCAATTGACAGTAAAAACTTTTGATCATTGATGAATCGTTAAATGCAATTGAAAATTCAAAGCACTAATTCAAGCTTTACAAATATGAATATGTCTTGCTTTACTTTGTATTTGTATCAATGTAAATTAACTACTTTTGAGTTTTTTATATAAAACAATTCACTGAAAACATTTTTGATAGATAATTATTAGTTAATTATATTCACTACTGAAACAATTATTGTTTGTATCCCTAAACAAGTTATTTACTGTTGAGAAAAAACATGTCCCCATTTGTGTAACCTAAAAATACAGGGCGTAAATCCCCTGTATTGTTTTCTGTTATTTGCAATGTGCATCATAGCGTGAAATTCTGTTTGCTCCATGTTTAAAAAAAAACAAAAAAAAACAAAACCTTTTTCAGTTATAGACTTGTTACTAAAGCACACGCATGATCGCACAACTCTTCAAGTACCCAACAAGGCAAGTCCAAATCATACTGAAACTTGCTCAAGAGTCAAGATAGTCTTCCAGTGTGTAGGTACATTTACATGTTGTTTGATGGTGGCCTTTGGTTTAGTTTTAGGTTGCAGATATGAATATTATTTTGTTTGTGGTGCTCATAGTTATAAACTTGTATTTAAGAAGAGTCAATATATGGATTATTCTGGCTTTTCTACATACCTCACTGCTATCTGCAAATAATACTCACTGAAGAAATACTCCATATGAAAACAGTTTACAGCATGGGTGAACCAGCCTTATAAACCTCCACACTGTCATTATTTTAAGGTGTAGTTTTCCTTTTTGCCACTAGATGTGGTGATTCATTGTTTGACACATGCATCTTTTATTTTGTGGCGTCTCCTATATGTGTGGTCATTTGTTTGTGTGTGATGTGCTTTCATCAACTAAAGGACACCTGGCAGCTGGACACCACCAAATCAGTGGCAGTGGTGGTAGTCAGCAGACTATATGGTGGAGCTGTTTCCTTTCCTTTGTATGTTTTCAAACAAAAAACATTATGGATGTAGAGTATTATGTTCAGAATACTAAAAAAAAGGGCATTAGAGAATATATGTGGAGTGGACACAGCAATTATACAAATGTGTATCATTTACATTAACAGGTCAGGGCTGTATATGCTTTTTGAGAAAATGTATGCACCTAATTATTACTTAATACTCAAAACCAAACATTTGACTTGTGGTGATCCAAAGTTTGTTGTGAGAGTGATTTTGAGCACCTTTAAATATGTTCAGTTGACTTTGAAAGACACCTGTCATGTGTGAAGGGAATTTCAAACGAAATAGAGAACAGGGACATTCAAATCAAGTCTCGTATACGGGGTGAAACAAATGAAGTAGCAGATGACACAACTGTTGCTCATTAAAAAGTAGTGAATGTGTAAATGCTTGACAAACAATAAGTATTTATTAACAAGGAAGTTATTAGACAAAGTAGACAGATGTCAACAGATGCTAGACAACCTCAATACATAAACAACTCTAGATGATTAACAATGTCCAAAAACAAACAATACAACAGCATGTAAATGTTTTAACGATGAAAAATAACATTAATTTATATTATATACAATCTAAGTATTTAACATATTTGAATACAGACCCAAATTAAATCATTTTCAAGTAAAATAACCTCAGAATGTGCAGCCTAGGTAAAGAAAGTACGTATTCTTTTTCTCTATTATTGGGACTTTTCAACATTTGGCTTTGTTTTTTTTGCACATTGGGGAGAAATGGGGAAAAATGTAAATAGATGATTAAACAATCAAAAGTGTGTCACATTTTCAAACTATAGTATTTCACTATATTATAAAGGCTCTACTTTAAGCTTGAGGCGTTCGGGAGTCAGTAAAGAATAAATGAGTTGATTAAAATGTTTATTATTAAATCATAGACAGCTGAACTATCAACATATGACTATAGTCTCTACCAATCAACGAGCTCCTCTAGACCATTTAAAAACGAAGTGCCGGTTTGTGCGCAATGATCTAGTGGGTGTGTTCGATTAGAAAACCCAATGTACCGTCTGATACGTTTATTATTTGGGCTAAGCCGGGCGGGGTAAGGAAGAGCCGATGCAGCTAATCCCTTTATTTGTAAACTGACTTGACAGAGTACACCCGCGTGCCAAAAGGGTGCACGAATCAAACTGATCCAACAGAGGGGCAATCATCTGATAGGAAACCACGGAACCAATAAAGTATATAATCCTTAACTGTAAAGAACTGTGATCATAAAGTGTTAATTGTGTGAGCGCAAACTCTATTCTAGTTTATTTCGGAACGGTATTAAAGTAGACTGAAATTACTTTAAAGGTGTTTACTCAGACCTTCAGGCATTGCACGAATTTAAAACGATACGAACGAGCTGTATCACTGAAGTAAAAACAATTATATACACAATAAGTATTTAATTTTATTTAATAATGCCTAAACAGTGTATTTACATGCGATATAACCTCAAATTATGTGTAAAAATGATTGTAGGTTGCGGTGTCTACTTTTTGAAGCGGAGGTACAACGTCACTGGCTGTCACATCTCATCTCCAACTAGATAATTCGTCTTTGAGTTCAATGAGCGGAGAGAGTGGACATGAACTGAAAGACAGAAAATTCATATCGAGCATATTCGGCGTGAGGACTATAAAAATATTTCAGCTGCAGTCATAACGAAGATGCAACGATGACTCAACCACAGCTGAATGAGTTCATTCCCCCTCCGGAGTGCCCTGTTTTTGAGCCCAGCTGGGAGGAATTTGCAGACCCTTTTGCGTACATCAACAAAATACGACCCATTGCAGAGAAAACTGGCATATGTAAGGTCCGACCGCCGCCGGTGAGTATTTCTTCATTTTGACAGTTATTCGAGGCTTTTTTGGCGTGGTATGTTGGCCTCAGCTGCTGTTTATAATTTAGCAGGCAAAGTTGTGTTTTTAGACCTCTTTCAACATGGCGGATTGCGGCTCCGACTTGAATTGTCAGCTAGCCAGAGTGTGTTATGTTTGCAACGATAGCGAAGAATTATCAGACTGAGAAATCAGTTTCCTGATTAGATTTTTACCCTCCAGACATGTATTTATTAGGTATATACCACTTAACTAGCCTAAATAACATGTTTCTAAAAATAATAATAATCAAACGCTAAAGTTTTCTTGTATGCAAATAAAAGTGTGTACGTTAGCGCAGTATGAAAGGCGTCCTGGACTGGTCGCACGGACATTAGCTCACCAAGATTTTAACTAATGATTTGCCCAGAACTTTTAAACAGTTAGGTAGTTATATGTATAGCTTAACTTTCCCCAGCAGGTTTCGACGACCGATTTAGCTAGTATGAGGTGACCTAGCTAACGTTAATCAGGCCTGTTTAAAGCTGCAGTTGTCTGACACGTAACGTTGGCTAACGTTACGTAGCTACGTGCTTGGTGACCAACTGTTTATGGAGAGAAGGGACCCTTTATAACACAGAGCTCAACGGATCCTCTGTTTCTCTGTTTGTTATCATAGCTTTAACATGTTTGAAACCTATTTGATTACGGTCATCTCCGATTGTTTTCCAGCGTTAGCTAGTTTGCGAGTTAACTGGCATAATAACGTTATATCATGAAAACAACTCTTGGACTTTATATATATCATTTTCTAATTGGATGATAATTATGCCATAATCCATACTTCTCTAACACCTCGCATGAGTCAAATATTAAGTATTTCAGGACAGAAAGTAACGTTAGTTAAAGATCTTTTCCCCAAAATATATATATATATTGACCTTATTTCTGATACATTGGGATGAAAGAGGGGGGTAATCTTATTCAAGGGTGTGTCAAGCTTCCACGCAAATTAGATAAAAAGCCAATTCTATTGGAATAAATGATAATCATGACCGATGACATAATTTCTGACTGTTATCAATGTGTCAGTTTAAGGTCATGGATGGAATTTTTTTTATGTTATGTGTATACTCTAAGATAACATAAGACTCATGTTTAGTAGAAATAAGCAAGCTGTTAAAGCCCATTTTATGCGGCTAAACAGCACGGGTAGGAGTAAATGGGCTGCAACGTAACCAACAAAAGGGTGGGTCGAAGACTGCTTGGTGTTTGCTCATCCAAAAAGAAACCTGGATTTGAAGCATAGACTGTAAAAAATGATTTGAAGGCATGGCTAAAAGTGGACAGCTCATGTAAACAAAAGCTGTTGACAAGGATTGGATGCTGATAATCTAGGGCTATGTTTACATGGGATAAGCAAAGGAACTGGTTATCTTATTTACTGCATTATTTTGACTGAGCATAATCTTTTTTTATAAAGAGATTTTTTCTAATTAAGAAGTATCCTACTTAAGACACAGAACAATAGGCTATTACACTCTAGCCTGAACAGACAGCTTTAAGTTATCATGGTAAGGAGTATGTATTTATTGGGATCTTTATGGATGGTTTTAAAAATGCAGGGTAATGCTTTTTTTTTTTTTAAACTAAATACCAATATGGTAAGAAGCAGCATATCCAGCAAGTTCAATTACAATACCTGCTTCTTGAGTATATAAAATTGATACCAAACTGAGACATTTTCTTTTTAGTCAAATTCTATGTAAGCACCATTGTCTGCAGCCCTGTGTCACGCACCAGCATTTTCTACTAAACATTCAGAACAGAATTTGGCTCCAGGGTGATGTGTGGGCCAAAGAGCCCAATAAACAACCTTAAATCCTTTAGCAATGGGAATCTGAGAGAGTGGAAATCTGTCAATGTTTGTTTATTTGTATAAAGAGGACATGGGGCACCCTCGATGGCAAAGTTTTTCACCATGTATCTACATGCAATGTCCTGGGTTTTTAAATTTTTATTTTGTATTTTATCTGGCTTGAGATCTTTTCTTTTCTTTTCACTAGTATAAACAAAAAGATTTTTTTTTTTTGTTATTGTTTTTTTTAGATGGGAAGAAGAAATTGCATCACAACCTGTTTTTGATCAGTGATTTCTGGGTGCACAGTATGCGGTCAGTAATTCTTTAGAGTTTATTCTCTAAGGTTTTGCACTGGTCACATTTTGACTGTAGATGTTAGTAGCACACATGCAAATGATTAGCATTTTAAGGCTGTTTGTGGTTAACAAGTCACCACCTGTATTTCTCATTTTGTGCTTGGCGGAAGGCTTGTCATCTTCAGACCAAAACTGCACTCGTACTCTTAACTGGTGTGGTCAGACTTGTGTGTGAAGGATGGCAACAACAAAGAAACAGTGCAGTTCCATATGTGTCAAAGCGAGTGTTTTTCTTTTGTGCCAGGGCAATTGTGCTTCTAATCCAGCTTTGTCTACAGATGATAAGGTTGTGTTAATATGGCCATTGTTGTCCCTACTCCGACCAGCGTTTCCATCCTAGTAAGAAAAAAGGCCTGGCCAGACCCAGTAAATCTGTGTGCCACATTTTACATTTTCTAGTGCTAATCCCACAGTAACATTGCATGCAGCAGGTGGTTAGAAAGAAAATGCTGACTATAAAAAAAAGGAACTATGTGCTTCTGTACCAATTAAGAAATATTAAAGTTTGAATTAGACCCAGAACTGTGGCCTAATTTTACATGATCAGTTTACACATCTTGCATGCCAAGTTGGCATGCCCACTTTTCATTGCAATGCAGTGTCAGTTAGAAATTACTCTAATAAGATTGAATGAAATGCACTTCAATATGTAAAAATCAAATACATACTGTTTATCGTTAAAAAAAAAGGCCTGTTCAGTTCATTTATTTTAGATTGGTATTCATTATGTGGTCTGTTTTTTTTTCCCAGTGTTGAGCCCAAAATCTGACCCCATCAAAGGAAAAAGTAACCATCCAATCAGTGCTGTGGCAGAGCAGGCGTGGCTATACATACTTTCAATTTATGGATTCATGTAGAAGATTTCAGTGAACATCTTAAACAGTGTGTCAGCTTGTCTGAGAACATTTCTTGCATTCTCTTTTGAAAGGCAAATCTGAAACTTATCTGCTAAAATAAGTATTTCTTTTTACAAAGTATAATAATTAATAGTCTTGCTGGAAGTTGTGTGATCCAGCATGAACAGGTTTTTGTTTTAATACAGTGAAAGAAAAGTGCATTAATATCACGCATGTCAGTGTTTAATCTGTCAGTAAGACAGATGGTGTGGTCACGTTGGTGTGGTTAACTCCTTCACATAGCAACAGGCAGCAATGTGATAGTTTTGTGTGTTTCGTGGAATGGCATCCTGGTGATATTGTTGTTTGATGAATAAGACAAACACATTTTGAAGATATTTTTAAATTTTAGTGTAGTTCTACATGTAATAAACCGTTACTAGAAATTACTGACCAATCTGATTTCCTGTGCACAGCAAAAAAAGACTTCCTGTACTTTTGCCTGTAGGGTTTCTGAATAACTGTATTGACAAGTATGTTCAGAATGGGTGTTTAGTAGTACGGTTATTGTACGTGATGTACTCTTTCTGACACACCAAATTTTGTTTCAGGGTACCCATCCAAGATTTGGTGTCATTTACAAATGTTTTTATTTATTTTTTATTTTAAATTTCTCAGGAATGGCAGCCACCATTTGCCTGTGATGTTGACAGACTGAAATTCACACCACGGATACAAAGACTTAATGAGTTGGAGGTACATTCATTTATTTATTATGTTTATATATTTAAGACATAAAATGTGGTAAGTGTAAATGGGGGTATTTGGTAAATAAAAATGTATTTTATTCTGGTATTTGTATCGCTACAATGTTCCCGTTGTTGTCCATTTTCACAAACAATGTAAAACAAACAATTTAAAGCTTTAATATATATGGTAAATTATTATTGTTGAGCTGTTTTGTTATTATGTTGATAAAGAATAAACAATGAAAATGTTCAATAAACGCCATTTTCTTTTCACTATGCTTTCAGGCTCAGACCAGAGTTAAGCTTAACTTCCTGGATCAAATAGCAAAGTTCTGGGAGCTTCAAGGATGCACTTTGAAAATCCCTCACGTGGAAAGAAAGATTTTGGATCTTTACCAGCTGAATAAGGTGCGTGCAAATCCTGGCTGGTTTTAATATCAGGACTCTATAAAGATTTATTTTTGTATGTTTTAAGAAATTCACAATAAAACAAGTTTTCTCACATACAGACTGAAAATTACATTTTTTTTTTTTTCCAAGCTGGTGAATGAAGAGGGAGGTTTCGATGCCGTCTGCAGAGAGCGGCGCTGGACTAAGATATCAGTCAGGCTGGGCTTTGCTCCAGGCAAGGCTATTGGCTCCCATCTGCGGGCCCACTATGAGAGGATCCTCTACCCATATAACCTGTTCCAGACTGGAGACAATCTGCCTGTACGTCCCCTATTGCTTAGGTTTTCTTTTCCCAGCAGACCAACTTGTTTAGAATTATTGTTTGAAATTGAGTGGATGTTGATTGGAATTGCCTTTTTCAAGTTTCACAGTTTTAGTATAAACCACAGGTGGTGACTAGAACTCTTTCTCTACCAGCTTAATACACACAGTTTTAAGTATATTATGATAGTTGACAGCATTATAATTTGGGAACATTTTTACTTTAAATGAATTGAAGGGGTCCTTTGATCTTGTCTTAGTTTTTAGTCCTGAGAATGTTGTAGAAAGAAAAGTATGGCCTTTCATTCAGCACATAACTTAATAATCTCAGGATGTTTTTTTGGTGTTTAAGTGAGTTTTCCTGCATCACATTCCTAAAAGATTAGTAACAAATTGATTTGGTTTAAATTGAACTTGGTAGCACTAGTGTTCTCTGTGTCATACAACTAGAACTGACAAGAATAAAATCACTGGTACAGTATTGAAATATTAGGAACACAGTTTTTTGTTTGTTTTTAAGAAACTATGAGATTTGTCTTTAGTTCCCCACTTTCATAATAGCATTAATTGTGTATTGTCTTTGAAGAAGTATATATGAAGGCACTTTCATCACATTTGCCTATTTCTCTTTGCAGAGAGCCACCTTGACCAATGACACTAAAGATAAGGAGTACACTCCTCACGACCTGCCGCAGCGGCAGTCTGTCCAGCCTCAGGAGACCTGCAGCATTGCTCGCCGAGCGAAACGCATGAGATCCGAAGTGAGTTTTCTCTCTCACTCACATAGTTACTTGTGCTATGTTTAATTCAATATGTGTATGATATGTTAATACTTTGACAGATAACCAGCCGATATATATTGTGATTGTGGCCATTTTGCACTTTAATAGTGAAGCCATATGTTTTTGACATTGTTTTTTCCTGGTGTAAAGGAGTATCCCTCACGTTATTTTGAGGACCCACTAAAATAAACACCTGTTCGCTCTGTCTCACTCTTTTTTTTTTTTTTTTTTTTTTTTTCTCTGACTGTGACGTTGACAGAGGGGCTGTGTTAAAACCGAACCAGGTGAGAATCGTCCCAATCTTAGGAGGAGGATGGGAACCTTTGTTGGCAAACAAGAACCTGGTAAGAACAAAGCATGCAGTGCTGCTTTGACTATAGATAAAAAAGGGAAATGTGTCGGATATGATGAGTGACATCATTGGAGAATTTTAAAGCTTCCATTGAGCCTTCCCATGTGTCTTTCAGTGAGGATGGCAATCACTGAGGTCAAACAGGAACCCATTCAACATCCAACATATTATGAAGAAACCGTATTCAATAACAAACCTCCCTCTAATAAAGTAAGTATATTGTTTTGTATTGAAATCTTGGCTTACATCACTATAATTCTAATATTGTGCCAGTAAAAAAACATGTTTCAATGCTATAGTGTTGTAACTCTGCTGTGAATGACACAACAGAGAAAATTGCACATCGCTGAACAAAGGCAGCACTTAAAATGGTCCCTTCTCCTCAGGTGGACCAGTACATGTGCCTGGTTTGTGGCAATGGGACTGCTGAGGACCGCCTGCTGTTGTGTGACGGCTGTGATGACAGCTATCACATCTTCTGCCTAATCCCTCCCCTCCATGACGTTCCCAAAGGCGACTGGAGATGCCCAAAGTGCCTGGCTCAGGTGAGCTGCACCTCCAGGGAGCTTATAGTGCGTTTCATTTGTACTTGGAAGTCATATTTTCCGAGGTCAAAGTCGGGACCACGCCCACGCATCTGTGGACATGATGTTACGCTGTTTGTATGCACAAAAAATCTGCGTATTGCGTTGTTATAAACTGGCATTCCTAACATTAGCCCTAGCCAGGTTAGCCTGGCTAGGGCTAATGTTAGGAATGCCAGTTTGAAAACAATGAAACCCGACGCATTCAACTCAGGTGTGACGTCATTCCCAGCTTCAACTTCTGAGTTCCGCACTATTAATCCAGGCAGGGAAGCTCATAATATGGAACACGTGTGTAATCATCTGCCTGATATTCACAAATATAATACAACTCCCTAGTGTTTTAACTTCATTTTTCATCTTTTTACAGGAATGTGGCAAACCTCCTGTCGCCTTTGGTTTTGAGCAAGCCAGCAGGAGCTACACCCTCCAGGCATTTGGAGACATGGCCGATTCATTCAAGTCTGATTATTTCAACATGCCAGTTCATGTGAGTTTGCATCACTTGTTAATTGATAACGAAGAGATTTCCCTTCTACCGTATTGGCCTAAATATAAGACGGGTTGTTTTTTTTCCTGGTAATACGTCTGAAAAAAGTGGGGTCGTCTTACCGTATATTCTGCGTTTTAAATGTCAAAATGTATTCACAACAGCAGATGGTGCCAAATAGTGAGCAGCTGGGCAGTGAGGCTGACGTTCTGTGGGATGATTTTCTTAATAAAAACCAAGATTTGGTCTATTTTTTTTTTATTTTTTTTTTCAAAAAAACATTGTCTTGAAAAAGAGGGGGGGGTTGTCTTATCAGGATTTTCTTATATTCAGGCCAATACGGTAATTAGGATATGTTTGGCACAGTGGAAACAAAAGTTGTGATGACATTTTTACTGATGTAATTAAGTGTTTTCATTCAAGCACCAAAACCCTTGTAAAATTACCATATTCACACAATAGTTATTTTAAAAATTGGAAATGGCTCTATAACTTCTGTTTTATAACTATGGGCTGTAACAAAGGAATGCTTCACTTCAGAGATGGTCCTGTTTATCTGACAGGGCCCCCCACAATCATCACACCATGTCATCTCCTTGTGTGTTATAGATGGTTCCCACTGAGCTAGTGGAGAAGGAGTTCTGGCGTCTCGTCAGCACCATAGAGGAGGATGTCACTGTGGAGTATGGAGCAGACATCGCCTCCAAGGAGTTTGGAAGTGGTTTCCCTTTGAGTAACAGCCATTTTGAAGTCTCTCCAGAGGATAAGGTACAATCTGCCTGCTGTTTTGGGGATGTAGTATGACGTCCATTTACGGGCAGAATTAAGTTTTTATTTTAAGTGTATGTATACCTTTTGTCTCTCTAAAACCTGAAAATATAAGTGGTCATGCAGTTGTAAAAGGGGAATTGTGTATAATAGTTTACTTCCCCAACCATTTTGTCATACCACATGTTCTAAAAACATGCCCACCCACAATACATCATAAACTTTGATCATCAAAGCAAAAATAACATTGAAGTACTAAAAATAATGTTGTTTTTCAAAACAACTTTCAGTATTTCCTAAAGCAATTCGCAGGTTTTTGGCTGGTTAGCTGGAAAATTAGTTTTCCCAGTGATAAACACTATAATGCCAGCTGAACAAGGCTATATTTGAGTAGAAAGTAAAGTGGAGTACATTATCTCACCTGCAGCATTACCTGAGCAGCGGCTGGAACCTGAACAACATGCCGGTGCTGGATTCCTCTGTGCTGACTCACATTACAGCCGATATCTGTGGGATGAAGTTGCCCTGGCTGTATGTGGGCATGTGCTTCTCCTCCTTCTGCTGGCATATCGAGGACCACTGGAGCTACTCAATAAACTACCTTCACTGGTAGAGTGCACTCTCTCTAAACTCTGTTGTGTCTTTTTATAGTGATTTATTGTAGAAGTTTGACTTTCTTACACAAGGAACATACTGGTCCTTTCACAAGAAATGCAGTTTTGTAAACCTTCTACAAAACATTGTATAATGTGCATTTTAGCCTTTTTTGAATACATGACATTTATGTATCCTTTTTTTCTGAAAGATTATGTATATCATTTATTTTTTTGTGTGTGTATATGTATGTGTGTGTATGTATGTATGTATGTATGTATGTATATATATATATATCTCTCTCTCTCTCTCTCTCTCTCTCTCTCTCTCTCTCTCTCTCTCCCCCAAAGAAATTAGTGTGGCAACACTTTTTTTCACTAATAGTTTGGATGATGTTTGCAGGGGGGAGCCAAAGACATGGTATGGGGCGCCTGGTTATGCCGCAGAGCACCTGGAGTCAGTCATGAAGAACCTGGCACCGGAGCTGTTTGAGTCCCAGCCAGACCTCCTTCACCAGCTGGTTACCATCATGAATCCCAACACGCTAATGAACAACGGCGTCCCGGTAACCTGTTCTGACTGTTTCACTTACTTATTAATTATCACATTTAAAAGTGTGAAACAAAGCGAGCTCATTGTCCGTTGATGGATTTAAATATCCCACACACATCACAGTTGCACAACAAAGTATGGCAGTTCGTATATAAATCAAATATGATACTCCTCTGGCGTTAACAAAGTTGATACACATTTTAAACATGTTGCAGTGTATTTTTTTGGGAAAATCTTTTACTTGAAGTATATAATAAATCAAATTCAAGATTTTTAATGAAAACTAATATAACTCAAGACATCAGAACTTTGCTGGGTTCATGGTTGTTAGGCTCAGTACCCTCCTTTCTAACTTTTTTTTTGTCTCCTTTTTTCTTTTCTTACTGATAACTAGATTTATCGCACCAACCAATGTGCAGGCGAGTTTGTCATCACTTTCCCCCGAGCATACCACAGTGGATTCAACCAGGGCTTCAACTTTGCTGAAGCTGTCAACTTTTGCACCATGGACTGGGTAAGGAAATCTGTTACTACGCTTGTTTTCACAATACCAGATTCACTTAATACATGTCATGGTGTTACACAGTAGGAGTTATGTTTATGCACCTAGATTTGACTGAGAAACAGAAATATGTAAGTATGCTAATAAAATAATTGTTGGGAAACAAAAATTGTAACAAATTGTATGATGATAACTTTGTTTGTATAGCACCTTTCATGCCGAGGTGTACCCCAAAGTGCTTTACAAAACATGATTAAAACCATTTTAATCCTTTTTCAAATTTAGTAAACTCAAACTATTTATTTTGATAGATGCCTATCGGCCGTGAATGTGTTACCCACTATCGCCAGCTGAGCAGGTACTGTGTCTTCTCACATGACGAGATGGTTTGTAACATGGCCTATAAAGCAGACACAATGGATGTGGAGCTGGCGTCAGCAGTGCAGAAGGAGATGACTGTAATGGTCCAAGAAGAACAACGACTTAGAGAAAAGATTAACAAGATGGTGAGGAGTTCTTGTCTTAAGGATCTATTGTCTCTTCTTTTATTTATTAGTACAGTAGATTTACAAAGTTCAATAACTGCACAATGTAGTTTTAATATTTCAGCACACATTATAGATATTCAGGAGGTAAAGTGAGTGATCTTGAAAGTTATAGCAAAGCTGATACACCCTTAATGATGTGTCGTCAGGGATACACTAGAGAAAACGATGAACTTTTGAAGGAGACTTTTTCTGCCTGCACAGCTGTCATGTTTCCCTGTCTCCTCTGTATGACTGTGAATTGTTTTCCCCAGGGTGTGGTGCAATCTCTACAAGTTGATTATGAGGTGCTCCCAGATGAGGAGCGGCAATGCTGCAAGTGTCGGACCACCTGCTACCTGTCTGGCATCACCTGTGCCTGCAGTCCTGGCAAGAGGGTTTGTCTGTACCACACCCGGGACCTCTGCTCATGTCCTCATAGCAACCTTACACTCCAGTGAGTCTCCATTAACCGCAACAACTGAACATACTCTCTTCTGAATTTAACTTGTGTTTTTTTGTAGTACTATTATGAATCCTCTTCGTTAGGGCTGCACAATTAATTGCAATTTTATCCAAATCACAATATGGACTAATCCAAATCGTGGGGGGGGGGGCTCGCAATACTGTATTTGTTAAAAGCAAAATGTGTGTCAAACCTCAAATTGTATCCTACAGACTAAAGAAAACATCTTAGGTTGGTACAGATTAGGGTTGAGAATCACCAGAAGCCTCACAATACAATATCAAAACAATACTTATGTCATGATGCAATATTATTGTGATTTTAAACATTAATCCTTTTTTACATCTTGAAATTTTAACAATTTCAAATGATGTCCCCTTTCTCAACATCTGTTTTATCAAAAAAGATACATTTCTTTGTTTTATTTGTCATTTGTTCATCTCACTTAAATTTTATTGCTGCAAAACAGGGTTGTCAAGCAGACAAACCGACCAATGCATATATAATAGTAATAAAATATTGATACTTAGCGTCTGGGTATCATACAGTATTGCCACGGAATATATTACTATGCTGTATTGATTTATTTATTTATTTTATAATGCCTAGTACAGATTGTTGTAAAAATCACAATATAATCATTTGAATTGTTTTAATTTTAATATTTGTTAATGAGATTAACAATAAAAATTATCATCCCCTCCAACTTCTTGAATCATATCGTAATATCAGTCAAAGTATGCATCAGCTGAAGCTACCTTTTGGGCATGCCTAAAGGTGCTTGCATCCGGTTTTCAGCTCTTTTATCATTAACCAAAACAATAATACGAGAAACAAACTGGCAGAAGTTGGCAGCTTTGATGACATCTTCTTACATGAAGAGTGAAATAAGTGTTTAACTGTGAAAGACCCAGCACACGGCACTTAGAAAAAATGAGCCCTAGTTTCAATTTGTCTGAATTGAAATATTTCTATAACCAAGTAAATAAACAAAATTCCCTGCTTACTCTCATGAAAATCAGCTTTTAAATGTAAAAAGATAAAAAGCCTGGCTGCCTTCCTATTTCCAGTTTCCCATCTAAAAGTAAATTCAGACAAAAGTGTCATTTACATTTGGCATTAGGTAGGAGAAATATAACTTTTTATTGAACCTTAACAATGTCATCATTGTACATTCACTTCCTTGTTTTGTCTTTCCCTGCAGTTACAAGTTTACACTGGATGAGTTGTATCCCATGATGGCATCAGTGAAGCTGCGTGCAGAGTCTTATAAAGACTGGCTCTGTAGTGTGCAGGACATCCTGGAGAACAAAGGAAACAAGAAAAGAGGTTAGAAGTCCATGAAAAAACATTCTGTACTACAAACATCATAAAAAAGTCCTCATTTTAAGGAGATAGTCATTACTACTCTCACTGTATTATATTACTTTACCTTATATTTTATACTTTGCTTTCTGGTCAGGTTTGGAAGAGCTTCACAGCCTGGTGGAGCTGGCAGAAACAAGGGCGTTTCCACAAATCAGCCTCCTGGATCGGCTACGCAAAGTCGTCTCAGAGGCTGATAAAGTTGCTGTGATGGCACAACAGCTTCTCAATGGGAAGAGGCAGACGAGGTACGTCAAATAGATTATGACACTGTTGGTTTAGATTCAAATTGTGTTACACAACTTTTTGACTTGTCTATGAATCAGAATAAGACCATCAATATCTCATCCATAAAAATCATTCTGACCCATAATGCGTCACACTTTGTAGTTGTTATTAACCCTATTATTATTTCCATTATTATTATTATTACGGTTTGCATTTTTAAAACAAAGGTTGCAAAACGCAGACTTTTATTTTCAAGGTGCTAGTGTTGTAGATGAAAACATTCTTTTTCGCTGTTAAAGACAATTCTGTCGTTTTCTTGAGAGTTTTTGTTTGTATTTCAGGTATCGTTCTGGAGGAGGAAAGTCTCAAAACCAGAACGAGTTGACTGTTGAGGAGCTGAGGTCTTTGTCCGACAGTTCGACAACCTGCCTTGCAACATCCGACAGGCTCCTTTACTGAAGGTTAGCTTGGATTAGACACATTCTTCTTTACATGACTACCTGAATCCTAAAAGTCATTTAGGTTGATATCTCATGAGAAGGGCTCATTTCATGAGTGGCAACTGATCTCAATTCCAGAATTTGTTTAAAAAAATATATAAAAAAAATAGCATGTTTCCTTCAAGTGTAAGGATTCGTAAGTCATCATTAAAGTTGAATTGGTTCCTTTGAGAATTCGACAAACATTAAAGCTCTCCTAACATTTCTGTGTCATCACATGTTCACTTTACAGTTGAACAATTTCTGAATGTTTGGTTTATGTGAGTGAATTTGGCTTTGTTTTTGAATCAAGTCCTGTCTCTGTAGTCAAATATCTACCCTAAATGCCTGTTGAATGTGACAACCCCTCCCACAGGACCTGTTGACCCGGGTGGATGACTTCCAGCAGCGCAGCCAGCGCCTCCTATCTGATGAGTCGCCCAGCCCGCTGGAGCTGCAGGAGCTTCTGGATGTGAGCCTGGGCCTGGACGTGGAGCTGCCTCAGTTGACCCTGCTGAGGGAGAGACTGGAGCAGGCGCGCTGGCTGGAGGCCGTGCAGCAAGCCAGCAGCCGGCCAGAAAGCCTCTGTCTGGACACCATGCGTAGGCTGATAGACCAGGGCGTGGGCTTGGCCCCTCACAGCTCTGTAGAGAGAGCCATGGCTCGTCTGCAGGAGCTGCTGACGGTGTCTGAGCAGTGGGAGGAGCGGGTGCTCAGCCTCATGGAAGCCAGGTGAAGACACGGAGCTGCACTGGGACTTAGGTCCAGGTTCTAGGTCAGATAGATAGAGTTTTTTTTTTCTCCTATCATTTTTTTGTTCTTACCCTTTTTCAAAGTTTTTTTATATAAAATCTTCTGAAACGATGGTGTCAAGGCTGACAAAGTTTCAGCATAAGATATCAATTTACCATGAAAAACATAATAAACTACAGCGACGAGAGATCATCCATTACCTATGAACAAACACGCTACCACACCTACTACCTACTAGTTCTGAACATCTCTTCTATGAAATGAACAAGAAATTTGCCACTAATCAGAATTCAAGAACAAACTGTTTTGGTTTCAGTTGTGAACTTGCTTACTATAACTTTAGCTAAAATACAGTAAAGTCTGTATATTGAAACGGTGATCTCATAATTTAACATCACTACAATTGTAACTTTATTAAAGAAACAAGAAGGGAAAACGTGAAATCAGCTTTAACTTCAGACAGTACCGCGTGAAATGTGTCAAGTCTGCAGAGCTGGATAGTGGTGGAAAAGGGGATCATGGTGTTGTGATGGCTCCACAGACTTCACGCTGTAAAGCACCAGACTCTGCCATTGCAAACACATCATGTGATCATATCTTACTTAATGTTTACATAAATCTTTTGTTATGTAACTAAGATTTAAAATGTAAACACACAAGACCAAAGATAAAGTGACACTCCAACATCAGACATTGTACACTGAACATGTACACTGTATTCACTAAAGCCCATTTCCCTTCACAGGCCGTATCACAGCATAGCTACACTCGACGCTGCTCTACAGGAAGTAGAAAACATCCCTGCCTACCTGCCCAACTGTCTGCAGCTAAAGGATGCCATCACCAAGGCCAAGAAATGGCTCCATGAAGCCGAAGCACTTCAGGTAAAGTATACTTCAACTTAAGCCATGCTGAATGTTCTCAGCACTTAACAATTGGCCTGAGATAGTTGAGTTTTTATTCTAAATCTTGTGTGTGCTCGTTTGCAGCTCGGGGGACGCATTCCTGTGCTGGACAGCCTTGCTGAGCTGCTTCTCAGAGCAGAGAGCATCCCAGTGAGGCTTGACCCGCTTAGTCGATTGGAGGCTCTTGTCAGTGATGTTCAGACCTGGAAGGAGAGCGCAGCAAAGACATTCCTACTGAAAAACTCTCCTTTCTCTCTCCTTGAGGTAAACAGATATTAGGTGTTCTCATTTCAAAGCTGTTTTCCAAATATGACAAGACCAATAAAAATGTGTTTTGCTTTTATGTTTTCAGGTGCTTTGTCCGAGATGTGATGTAGGGGCCGTGCATCAAAAGTCAAGAGCTAAAAAAGCAAAAGAAGCTACACAGATCAGTAAAAAATCTTCAACAAAATTGGAGTCTCTGTTTGATGTAGAGAGAGTTCTCTCTGAGAGCAAGGACTCCGCCTCTGCTGTGAGTAGCTGTAGTTTTTTTATCCTTTTTCCTCAGTAAAAGTGCTAAAATATTGTGCTAATAGCTAAATACTAAATTCTTTTATTAATCCAAATGGCTTTTACACACACACTACTTTATTGAGTACAATTTTATTTTACAGATGGCCACTCTTGCTGAGGTCCGCCAGAGGGAGATGGAGATCTTATTGGCTCTGCGTACTTCAAATGAGTCCAAGCTTGTTCCTGCTGAAAACTGTTGTGCACTTAGTGTTTGTGTTTGCCAAAAGGCCCCTTCGGGTGCCATGATGCAGTGTGAGCTTTGTCGAGATGTTTTCCACTGCGGCTGCATTACAACAACAGCAGACCTCGGGTACGGCCAAGCCTGGCTTTGCCCACTTTGCCATCGGTCGAGGAAACCCCCTCTGGACAAGG
Organism: Etheostoma perlongum; assembly: GCA_026937815.1. NCBI lineage: Eukaryota > Metazoa > Chordata > Actinopteri > Perciformes > Percidae > Etheostoma > Etheostoma perlongum. Next base: position 4,688,660 of record CM049374.1, on the reverse strand, counting down.
TCCTGCCCCTGTTGGCTTCGCTGCAGAGGATTCGGGTTCGGCTGCCAGAAGGGGATGCCCTGCGTTTCCTCATCGAGAGGACGGTGCGATGGCAGCACAGAGTTCAACAGGCCTGCACAGAGGAAGTGCTGGAGAAAGTATCAAAGATGGTCAGTGGAAACACATTTTATAACTCAATGTAAATAGAGTTGAATAAATGAGTCTCTTGATTTTTGACAATAGCGTTGTAGACACACTCATCACTGTCAAGCATGTTTTTTGTTTCAGGGAAGAGTTGGACCTGGAATATCTTCACATCTGACTCAGGAAATAAACGGTTCATATTTTCATACAGCGCACCAGTCTGTTCCACTCGAGGGTAAGTTTGAAAGCTTTAGGCACTTTGCATCTATGCACACTTGCATTTTTTTTTCATCATATTTGTCGCAGGTCTCGGCCCTGAGCTGGAGGAGCTGATGGTGGAGGGATTCCTGCTGCAGGTCACTCTGCCAGAAACCGAGCAGCTGTACAGATACCTGCTGTACAAACTGGCCCCCCTGCTCTCACATAGTGCCCCCTGTGAGAACAACACAGAAGAGGACCAACAGTCTCAGAGAGGGAGAGCCCCCACCACAACAGGGTAATGACAAATGCAGCAAAGTCTGTTTGTAGATCATATCCTCAATCAGACTTGGTATATAATCATTACTTTTTGGTATATTTATTGTAATATTTTGGTCTTGACACAGAATGGAGTTTCCAGTGTTAAAAAGGAGATGGGGAACGGTCAGAGCAAAAGGACCAAGCGACGTAAGGACAGCTCTGATTCGCAGCACAGTGAGAAGGCCAAAAAGTGCCGCAAAAAGAAGTCTAAGAAGAGCAAAGAGAGGAGCGAAGAAACCAAGCGGACTTGTTCTCCCACACACCCGGTGTCTGACCCCGCTGCTTCAGATTCCGAAGAGGACTACTCATTGTGTGCTGCACCATGGTGCAGAGAGCCAGAGGGCGACGAGGTTTGTTTATCATTCTACTAAATATACTACATGAAAAGGTTTTAATGATCAGAGTTTTAACTGATTGGTTTTTGTTTTAACGTGTTTTTTTTCTCATCTTACCGCTTTTCAGGTAAACTGGGTCCAATGTGACGGTAGCTGCAATCAGTGGTTCCACCAGATCTGTGTGGGACTGTCGGCTGAGCGAGCTGAGTTGGAGGACTATATTTGCATAAGTTGCACACAGCCAGACTATGACGGAGGAGAATGAAGACCAAAAAGTGACTTTGAAGGATCTGCAGTTTTTGTTGCGAGCCGCAGCACTCAAGTGCACACCTGAACTCCCTTTTACCTTCTGGCTTGCTCTTAGCGAACATGGTGCTACTTACTGTTTTTCCCAGAGTTACAAAAGACTTCTATCACTGTTTTTGTCACGTGGCTGGTTTTTCAGCCAATCAATTAATCATTTCTGAAACTTTCCAAGACTTGATGCAGATGTACAAAATGGTGAAATGTTTCAACAGCGCAGGGATTTTTCAACCAAAAAAAAGTCAATTTGACAACACATTTTAGAACCGCTTTTTTTTTATACATACATCTGAACAATGTGAAACTTATCTTTCTCTTGTAGAGTAAATATTATTTATCTAAGAAATAACTGAACTGATTGAGGTTCAGTGTTCCACTGAGCTATGTTCGTGCTTAGAAATCCTTTGATAGAATGCCTTCTAAAAGCAAAACCCCTGATGAATTCACTTTATGAATCCTATGATATTACACAGTTCAATTAAAATTTGTGAACAGAACTTGAATCAGAAACCCAAGAGCAACAACTGTATGTCGGAGCTTGTTGATGCTGAATAAAATTTGCCAATATCCCGTATCAAATCATTGACTTTGATATAAAGTCTGGTTCCCTTTCTGTGGAGGAAAAACGAGAGTCTTGGTGTTGGGTGAGACTTAATTATGTTCACAAAATAAGAATTAACTGTCCGACATCAAAGGAATGTACATTTTGTTTTAGGGTGGCTTTTCCCTTTATGGTTTAGATGAAAATGTTGTGTTGGATTTAGATTTAACACAGACTTTGTGATGTATTTGCCACAGGTATATGACCTTTTTTCTGCTCCTTTTGGGTAAATAATATAATTCATATGTTGCAGTTTGCATTATAAAATAAAAATTGTTTGTTCCCATACGCTTGGACTCATCAATCCTCTTAGTGCTAAATGCCATACTAGTGTAAAAAAGAAAAAAATACAGAATTTGGTGGGTTGATTTTTTTTTTTTTTTTTTTTTTTTTTTTTAATTCATGACATTTATTCACAGTATCTGTAAAAGGGGAACTGAAATTGTCTATTTCAGTAACTCAAACGGCAAGGAAATGCAGATGACAAATTAAATTTCTTTATGAATGACAAATGCACATTTAACCTTTTAAATGGAAAACAATACAGACTGTGTATATAGATACTGCATAAATATTAGAAACTGTACATGACTCATTTATGGCAACATACTAACATCTAGTTGAGGTTAAATAGAACAGGTTGAACCGTCTTGAACAATTTTATTAATTGCCATTTCTAAACATCTAAGATTAGTGCTTCACATTAAACTTTATATGCACATCAAACTAGTAAAACTCATGTTTAAAGGTGCCCTGTGGAGTGTCTTTTGTAAAACAAAAGTTATGCTTCCTTATATTCAAGGCATTATCAAAGTTTAAATATATACAAGTTGTCTCTTGAGGTTACTTCCTAATTTGGTGCATATACAGTATCTGCAAAATGCTCAAATGTGCACAAATAGACTCACTTTTTGCTCATACACTCAGTTTAAATTTCGGTAATGTATTGAAACACTGATTTCAAATCCTGAGCCCTCTCACCATCTTGTTTGGGCTATTTTCCAGTGCAGTAGCTGCAAATGTAATTCTCGTCGGTCTGTTCATCACGCCTGCTGTTCCGAGAAGGGTATGGCTGCAGCCTGGAGCGTCCTATGTCATCTGTCCCGTCTCATGCGGTCCCGTCTCATACGGAGGTGTGTCCAACGGCAAATTCAGAGGGTCAAAAATACGAAATTGCGATTAATTTTCCAGACGGGTAAATTCGTGACCACATTTGTTGCAATCCATTGAAAAACGTTAATAACTGTTAAAGTAACAATTTTGCCATACACATATTTTGCTGATTTCTGAATGTTATGGTTGTGTTGTTCCATATTAACGTAGCTACATCTGATGAAACCTGCATTAGCGACGCATTTCTGCCAACTAACGGCAGGATCTCCTGAGGAGGGACAACAATCCACGATCTGCACACAACGAGAATACAAAAATAAACATGTTAGACTCTTTCCAAGACTCTTTTTAATTTTATATTCTATATTGTTTTCACACTTCACTGGGACATTGCTGCAAATACAACTGCTTATCAACATGGCGAGAGCATTGGACTCAGAGTTGCCAACTTTTCCAAAAACCTTGGAGTGAGATTTGGTGGGGACAACCCATATTTTGCCGCGTACAAAGCAATTTCTTTGGCTCTATCCTTTAGGGTTTAAATTGGGATTTGTTATATGTGGGGGGGATGGGGGGCTCTCCCTAGGGGGGTCTGGGGGTATGCCCCCCCAGGAAAAAGTTTTGAAAAATAAACCATTAAATGGCACTTTCTGGAGAGTTTTGTGCAAAAAAATGGAGAAATCAAATCTTACATGATATGTGCAAAACTGTAGGGTTAAGAGCATTTGTATTGTCGTATTAGGGCATTGTCGTATTAGGGCATTCAGAATTTACATTATTTACATTATTACCTTCTTATGATATAAGAACTGACCCAGACAATGTGCCAAACATAATGAGCCACATGAAGAGACAGTAGCATATGTCAGCAACAGCTGAGAAGATTTGGGTCTGTGGTAAACAGGTCCAGGGGTCCCTGGTGTAGGGACCAGGGACCCAAAGTTAAATTAATGTTGAGGGATCAGCTAAGACCACTGAAATTCTAAAGAATGAGAACCACTGATTTGCAGAAATTCTAATACTTTAACCTTTGTGCCAAGGTTCAGTAATGTTTGGCCCTCATCCTCTGTGCCCCACTTACTGGATTTACTTATTTGGGAAAATAAAGACAATTTGTTCATTTTATAAAACATTGAATGAATTATTTACATTTAGAGATGGTTACCAAGGTGACCAAGGTTAGAGGAGTACAATAGTGGCCCAACATTGCAGTATGGTATAGTATAGCTCAGAGGTGTTTCACCAGATTTCTGCTCATGTTTACAACTTTGTGCACATTCTAAATATAACTCCTCCCATCTCTGTTGTCTGAGATTTGGAGTGTTGTAATATAGTCTGCTGTGGATGTTAATGCGCCGTTGATATGGTAGTATCTCACTCAGACCGTCTGACAGACCAGAGGCCCATTCGGGTCTCTGGTCGGGTCTCTGGTCTCTGACAGAGTTTAGAGGAGGCTGTATGCTGCTCTTCATCGGAGGTAGAGCACGGATGCAACGCGTCACTGTCCACAGCAGAGCGAGTCCATTAAAATGAACTGAAGTTGCTTCGCTTACCAGCCGCGCTGCTCACCTCTATTGTACACGTAGTACATACACGTAAACAACGCATCGATTTTTCACACGTTAACAACATGTAAAATACACGTAAACAACACGTAAATTATGCGTAAACGACGCGTAAACAACACGTAGACAACGCGTAGACAACGTGTTGTTTATGTGTTAATTTCACGTGAATTTGAGCCATTTGGTCACTTCTCCATTTTGAATGGGTGAGCGTCCTAAACTCCCATTGGCTGCTGAGCAGTAGGGTTAAACCATTTCTGTAAGCCTGGGGAGGGGGTCGCCTGCCAACATTCAACATGCATGCAAAAGATCCTCTCACTTCTTTTCTTTCTCATTTCTTCTTTTTTGATTTAGCTTTTAAAAAAATATATTAATTTAACTCAATGAATTTACTATTCAATTATAAACTATTTTCATCAAGATAACATTACCGCCTTTTGCTCCACTGCTGCCTTTTTGTTTGAGTGTAGCATTTTTTATTTCTTGCACATATTGTACAGTGGTTCCTGGTTATTTAGCTGTTGTATATTTTTTCTGTACAAGCTTTCTTTATATATTTGCAATTGGCTAGTGTGTATATACTTTGAGAAATAAAAGCTTTTTTTCTACAACTATTTAGCTTACTATTTAACTAACAAACTATTTTGCTGCAAAAAGGATGGATGAGATGGACCTGCATGTCTACATAGGGCCGCTAATCTTAACACACACACACACACACACAGGTCCTTAGTCAAGTCTGGATCTAGTCTTTGGGATGCTGAGATCCACAAGTAGGCCTACTTGATACAAGAATATTATTAACCACATATGCAGCACCTTAAAAAATAATATTTATAATAAATCAAGGGGTAACTTTAGTAAAGAAAACCATAATGACAAGCTTGTATAAAAACAACTAGTGTCTTCACTAAATAAATGTAGTCAGTCATTGATCAGGAAAATTCAGATATTCACACACTTTGTGATCAATAACAGGCTGTTTCTTCATCCTAAGATTTGGCATTCACAATTAAAGTAATCTGCTTTATTTTTGGATTTATGGTGCTTTTCCATTTTAGTTATCTACTTTTTGAATGTCTCGACTCTAAAACATTTTGTTTTAACGAAAAAAGTCCCTGGGACCTGCTACCAGGTATTTTTTAAACATAACAGGTTCAAAAAGCATTACTGATGCGATAAAATGATGTTACAGAACCATGCAGGCTGCTGGTTGAACGGATACCTAACATGTCAGCAGACATAAAAAGGCGGAGTGTGTGTCCGTAAAACGGGACAAAAAAAAAAATCTAGCCAGAACCGACAGATTAACTCTGCACTATTCTCACTTTAACTGTTCAATATTAAGGGCTATATATTAGGGGATTTATGTTGTTTCAATATTGCACACTGTTACTTTAAAAAAAACAAGACAATATATCAAAAGAAAAGTTTTTATTTAGCTCTTCAAGTAGCTCATCAAACCCTGTCCATCCCGGTCTTCTTCCCCTGCACCCTGTGACAGTGTCCCCCGGCTCTGCTGGCCCAGATGCATCCCAGTCGTTGTCATAAGCCATGACTCTCATAAAGATTATACCAAGCCCAGCAGGTCAGAACCATTTCACCCGTCGGACATCGCCCACCAGACCTGCGGGGGGTTTTGCAAAGCGTGAATGCTCTGAAACACAAATGGTACACAGCAGACATATTTTGGTGTGTAATAATGGTTGCTAAAGTTCATGTACTTTATATAGCGTATATTAAATACTGATCGGGGTCCCTAACACATGCAAATGTTAGCTAACGTTACCAGGAAACTTAACTTACCTTTTCGTGTCGGCGAACAACAGTCATGTCGACGTCTGAACTCCGTCGGAATTCCCAAACTCCTGTTTTTTTAGCTGTGATTTTTGTTGCTTCCTTTAGCTTCTTTTGAAACAAAACATTAAACGGGCTGTCTTTTTGTGAATCACGTTGAAAATTACGTCATCACGCGTAGCTATGGTAACCAGCCACGCTGAGGCGTTACTCAATCTGCAATGGAAAACCGACCGAAAATGGGTCGAACCGAGTAAAGGCGAGTCAAACCGTGTCGAGCCGAGTTGTTACCATCAATGGAAAAACGCCATTATTGAAGGCGGGTCATTTTCTACCCGGTGGACAAGGGTTGTGTACACAAAAAGGACCACAACACCATGGTTAAGCTGCCTGCAACAGACTTACACCTGTTCAGTCAAGCCGTTTTTTAAAAATTGTGTGTGAGTTAATCTGATGAAGTATAATGTAGGTATCCTGAGGCTCTGGAGTATTATCTAAAAGGCCGCACAGTACATTTATTTTTGCTGCATTGGTATTTAAACTGAACTACTACTTCTTCATTGAAGTATGTAAAGGAACATCGATGGGTTAGATAGATAGATATTTATTGATCCAAATAAAAATGGGAAATTACGTTAATACATATACATGAAATAATAATAGGAATAAAATAAAAGAACAAATATTTGAATATATACAGGATGGGAAAAAATGTGCAACTGCTTAAATAATATGCTAAAATGTAAATAAAGCAATTGTGCAGGTTTCACTTAGTGCAGTAGTGTGGTGTCCAAAAGTCTGATCTATCACCCAGTGATGACATGTTAAAGAGTTTTATTGCCTGTGGTATGAATGATTTCCTGTAGCGGTCCGTGCAACATCGAAGCTGTCGGAGCCTCTTAGAGAAGCTGCTCCTCTGTTGGACCAGTGTGGGGTGGAGAGGGTGGTCAGGGTTATCCATGATACATAACAGTTTCTTCAGTGACCTCCTCTCCACCACAGCTTCAAACGTGTCCTGTTTGCAGCCGATCACGGAGCCAGCCTTCCTGATCAGTTTGTTCAGTCTGTTTGTGTCGCCGGTTCCGATGCTGATGCCCCAGAAGACGCGGAGGAGAACAGAGCGCTGGCCACAACAGACTGGTAGAAGATCTCCAACATCCTGCTGCACACACTGAAGGATCTCAGCTTCCTCAGGAAATAGTTTGCTCATCCCCTTCTTGTAAACAGCAGTGCTGTTGATCTTCCATGCAGTTCAGCCTGGCGGTAGTCCTTAAGGCCAGATGGAGTCGACTTCTTGGGGACCGGGACAAGGCAAGATGTCTTCCATAGCAGCGGCACCCTCTGCAGGCTCAGGGTTGTGCTTTTGAGCCGTAAAATACTAATTTATATGTTTTTGTTTAGGGTTACACACAAAAACATAGAAAAATAGGGTCCAGGTAAAAAAAGACTAAAGTAGTTACCCTTTAATAAAGTCTTTCTAACTATCTATCTACACTATACTTTTAACAAAAGATTTATTTCTCATAGTTTGTTGAGACTAGCCAATTGCAAATATATAAATTCAATTCAATTTTATTTATAGTATCAAATCATAAGAGTTATCTCAGCACACTATACAGATAGAGCAGGTCTAGACCACACTCTATAATTTACAAGGACCCAACAATTCCAGTAATTACGCCAAGAGCAAGCATTTAGTGCAATAGTGGTGAGGAAAAACTCCATTTAGGGAGAAACCTGGGCCAGACCCAGGCTTTTAGGTGGTGTTTGATGGTGCTGGTTGGGGGTGTGATAAACAGTGGCAGTAGTAGTCACAATAAAGATAATGGCAATGACTAGAAACAGTACAATAAAAGCTTGTACAGAAAAAAACATACAACAGCCAAATAACCAGGAACCACAGTACAATATGTGCAAGAAAGAAGAAGAAAATGCAACAATCAATTGTGCCTCCCTTGGAATGCAACTGAAAAATCATTTGGCACAACGTAAACATCCCCCTACAACAATCTGCTGGGATTGGAGTGTTTAATGGATGATGTTAACGCTGGAAGGTCCCCTAAAAGGCAGTGCAGTGTAGCAAAAGGTGGTAATGTTATCTTGATGAAAATAGTTTATAATTGAATAGTAAATTCATTGAGTTAAATTAATATTTTTTTTTAAAGCTAAATCAAAAAAGAAGAAATGAGAAAGAAAAGAAGTGAGAGGATCTTTTGCATGCATGTTGAATGTTGGCAGGCGACCCCCTCCCCAGGCTTACAGAAATGGTTTAACCCTACTGCTCAGCAGCCAATGGGAGTTTAGGACGCTCACCCATTCAAAATGGAGAAGTGACCAAATGGCTCAAATTCACGTGAAATTAACACGTAAACAACACGTTGTCTACGCGTTGTCTACGTGTTGTTTACGTGTCGTTTACGCGTAATTTACGTGTTGTTTACGCGTCGTTTACGCGTAATTTACGTGTTGTTTACGTGTATTTTACGTGTTGTTAACGTGTGAAAAATCGACGCGTTGTTCACGTGTATTTTCGCGTTGTTTGCGCGTTGTTTACGTGTTGTTTACGTGTGAAAAATCACGTGTATTTGGACTGTTTGGCTTTCCATAGACCAGTCAAATGCGTGTGTCTCACGGCCAATGCGTGAGAGTTGGCAGCCCTGCATTGGACTGTAGGCTATAGCTCTGCTGGCGCTGCCTCGGCTGTCAGCTCTCTGAGACCCGGGGCAGAATGCTGTCGGGTCTCTGAGACCCGGGGCAGAAGTGCTGTCGGGTCTCTGGGACCCGGGGTAGAATGCTGTCGGGTCTCTGGGACCCGGGGTAGAATGCTGTCGTGAGACCCGGGGCAGAATGCTGTCGGGTCGGCTCTCGGGAGACCCGGGAGGGGGGTAGAATGCTGTCGGGTCTCTGGGACCCGGGGTAGAATGCTGTCGGGAGACCCGGGGCAGAATGCTGTCGGGTCTCTGAGACCCGGGGCAGAATGCTGTCGGGTCTCTGAGACCCGGGGCAGAATGCTGTCGGGTCTCTGAGACCCGGGGCAGAATGCTGTCGGGTCTCTGAGACCCGGGGCAGAATGCTGTCGGGTCTCTGACACCCAGGGCAGAATGCGGTTGTATTTTACTACTACCGCGGCCTCGGCTGTCGGGTCTCTGGGACCCGGGACAGAATACGGTTGTATTTTTCTACTCTGGGATCCGTCCTGCATTCGACGGCGTATCTCTGCTGCCACGGACTGCGGTCAAGCCAGCCGACACTCAGCTTAATTTGTAGTTCGCTCTTTTACCGGAAAGTATGGTAAATGCATTCTAACGGCCCAGCTCGACTAGCGAACAATACACATGCGACTACTTCCGGTTTTCAAAATAAGGTGTTAATATAAAGTACATTTAAAACAAGATTAATGGATTATATTCACCACAAGTAAAAAAATATGTAGCCCTTGTCTGTCCCTTATACAATTCCAATAAATTGTGAAAGAAATGTGTTGTTCTTTCTTAATAACATGAATAATTAATATTTTTAGACAACTATTTATTTCAGGGGCGACACCCATATTTAAAATCAAGCAATTAAATGTTAGAAATTTTGAGATTTTATGAAGTTAAACGTCCCTAATTTCTAGGCCAAAACGACAACAAATATGAAATTTGAGGAGCTCTAAAATGAATTTGCTCCATAGTTCCAGGCATGGACTGATATAGTTGAGTACAGGGCATCATGTACTACAATCATACTGAAACTCAAACATTTTTACTGTATAATTTTTGAGATATTTGGATGCAAAGTCCCATACTTCTGCTGTTGGACGATAAAAAAAATATGAAATTTGAGGAGCTCTAAAATGAATTTGCTCCATAGTTCCAGGCAGGGACTGATATAGTTGAGTACAGGGCATCACATACTACACTCATACTGAAAATCATACATTTTTACTGTATAATTTTGGAGATATTTGGATGCAAAGTCCCATACTTCTGCTGTTGGACGATAAAGAAAATATGAAATTTTAGGAGCTCTAAAATGAATTTGCTCCATAGTTACAGGCAGGGACTGATATAGTTGAGTACAGGGCATCATTTACTACAATCATACTGAAAATTATACATTTTTACTGTATCATTTTGGAGATATTTGGATGCAAAGTCCCATACTTCTTCTTTAAACAGTGAAAATAGCTACATGAACCTGGAGGTGCTATTAAAATACTTTGCTACGTAAATCAAGACACATTTACCGTATTTACAACATTTTTGTAATTGGTAGCCCCATTGAATCCTCCTGTCCATGTCCTGTCACAATCATATAATATCTGCAGAGCAGTTCCTGAAGGCTCATTCCGCAGAAGTTATAGGAGAGCGATTGAAGTAGGACAATGGAGCCATCACAAATAAGCATAACTGGCCTTTTCTTAACGTTCTTTCCATGGAGTTTTGTTGCATGTGTAACAAATGACCCCAGGAAATATGACACACAGATGCTGTGGTATGGTCACTTGTCAAGTATGTGGCGATAGGAACAGGGGAGGATCCTTTTGATGGATGTCTTACAACCATCTCATAGACATAAAAGGGTGCAGTTTCTCCTTTTTCTTTATGCACGATGCTCCCTGTTGCATCTATATACACAATATCTGCCAAAGCATCGGATGAACATCTGCCAGATGATGCAAACAGCATCTGATGAAGACCTTTCAGATGCTGCAACCACAGCATCTGATGAACACCTGCCAGATGCTGCAACCACAGCACCAGATGCACAGGCAGCCACACCTCCCGAGGAATTTCTGCAGGTAAATATTGTGATGGTCAATAATGACATGGCTGATATGAAACAAATAATACTCTATGTTAAAATAATATTGATTGAAATAAGTACAAAAGACCTCTTACATTTTTAGTTTTTCCATTAATAAACAGTAAGAGTTGGTAATGCTTAAAACTCTGGTTCCCAATTGTGCTGGTGAAACATAGCCCTGGCCGTTTTCAAAATGACCCATCAATACTCAGAGCTGATGAACTTTATAAGGTGTGTTCAGCCAATAAATAGTTAAACAACTACAAACCTCTGCTTTAAACATAAGACCCTTTTTCAAAGCAGATGTTTTGACTTGAAAAAACAGTAAAAATGCACATTTGTAAATTCTAAGATTAATGATGGATACATTCCACTATTTTATGCCAGTAAACAATGTCAGTGAGTACATACATGCCATGCATACAGTGAGTGCATAGTGCAAAGCGTATGCATTAATTGTATTTTTCAGAAAAATAATGCCCTATGACAGCTATGGTCACAGTGCATACAGTTCGATTTTGTATTAGGCAAATTAATGACAACTTTAAGACTTGTTCTGATTAAATTTCATTGTGTTTTGCAGTTCAGTTCCTCAACGACGTCATTATCATCATCAGGTCAAGATGAATATGAGGAAAAATTCTTTACACATGAATTGCCCAAACAACCCTGTTTTTTTTTCATTCAAGAAAAGGAATGGAAAAAATTACGAAAGACCCAACTTAAACGCCGTTTTAAAACATTGAACTGGACAGTGGTTATATCAAAAGGGTTACGGAGTGTGCATCCTTATTGCAGTGTTGCATTTAAGGATCACAATGTCCAGACAATTGGGTCCAAAAGAGATGCCCCACTATTTGTGTGCTCTGGCTATTGCCTTTTTGATGACTGCCCTGTAAAAGTTCAGGTAATCGTTCCAGATGAGTCACTTAAGGCAATAGTGTCCTTCAGTGGAGACAAGGTGTGGCACCACTGCGAGCAACTAAAATGACGGCTTGTACGTGCAGATGAAAGGGATGCCATAGCTAAATCCCTCACCACAACACTGCCTCGAAGTCTCCACCTCGAAAAACTCGACAAGCTGGAGGACAATGTTGTGGCATCTGGATGTCGGGACGAGGTACCAACAACTGGTGTCATGAAAACACTGGCATATAACAGCAGGCAAAAAAACAGAAGACACAAAAATGAAATGATTAGTCTTCAGTTGATGCAAGAGGAAGAGCAGGGATCTGAGTATGCAGTTATTCAGAAAATAATACTGCACCCCAAAGGCATAATGCTTTGGTCGGACAAAACTGTTAACATCTTCCATGAACGATGCAAGGCAGATATTGTGTATATAGATGCAACAGGGAGCATCGTGCATAAAGAAAAAGGAGAAACTGCACCCTTTTATGTCTATGAGATGGTTGTAAGACATCCATCAAAAGGATCCTCCCCTGTTCCTATCGCCACATACTTGACAAGTGACCATACCACAGCATCTGTGTGTCATATTTCCTGGGGTCATTTGTTACACATGCAACAAAACTCCATGGAAAGAACGTTAAGAAAAGGCCAGTTATGCTTATTTGTGATGGCTCCATTGTCCTACTTCAATCGCTCTCCTATAACTTCTGCGGAATGAGCCTTCAGGAACTGCTCTGCAGATATTATATGATTGTGACAGGACATGGACAGGAGGATTCAATTAGGCTACCAATTACAAAAATGTTGTAAATACGGTAAATGTGTCTTGATTTACGTAGCAAAGTATTTTAATAGCACCTCCAGGTTCATGTAGCTATTTCACTGTTTAAAATTGTGAATGTCAAAAGTTGTATATTAAAAATGTTTTCACTGTGTGTGTTGTCAGATATGCTCTGTACTCTGTCGGCCAACAGCAGAAGTATGGGAATTTGCATCCAAATATCTCCAAAATTATACAGTAAAAATGTATGATTTTCAGTATGATTGTAGTACATAATGCCCTGTACTCAACTATATCAGTCCCTGCCTGGAACTATGGAGCAAATTCATTTTAGAGCTCCTCCAATTTCATATTTTTTGTCGTCCAACAGCAGAAGTATGGGACTTTGCATCCATAAATCTCCAAAATTATACAGTAGAAATGTTTGATTTTCAGAATGAATGTAGTACATGATGCCCTGTACTCAACTATGTCAGTCCCTGCCTGGAACTATGGAGCAAATCCATTTTAGAGCTCCTACAGTTTTATATTTTTATCGTCTAACGGCAGAAGTATGGGACTTTGCATCCAAATATCTCCAAAATTATACAGTAAAAATGTATGATTTTCAGTATGAGTGTAGTATGTGATGCCCTGTACTCAACTATATCAGTCCCTGCCTGGAACTATGGAGCAAATCCATTTTAGAGCTCCTCCAATTTCATATTTTTTGTCGTCCAACAGCAGAAGTATGGGACTTTGCATCCATAAATCTCCAAAATTATACAGTAAAAATGTTTGATTTTCAGAATGAGTGTAGTACATGATGCCCTGTACTCAACTATGTCAGTCCCTGCCTGGAACTATGGAGCAAATCCATTTTAGAGCTCCTACAGTTTTATATTTTTCATCGTCTAACGGCAGAAGTATGGGACTTTGCATCCAAATATCTCCAAAATTATACAGTAAAAATGTATGATTTTCAGTATGAGTGTAGTATGTGATGCCCTGTACTCAACTATATCAGTCCCTGCCTGGAACTATGGAGCAAATTCATTTTAGAGCTCCTCAAATGTCATATTTTTTTTATCGTCCAACAGCAGAAGTATGGGACTTTGCATCCAAATATCTCCAAAATTATACAGTAAAAATGTATGATTTTCAGTATGATTGTAGTACATGATGTACTCAACTATATCAGTCCCTGCCTGGAACTATGGAGCAATTTCATTTTAGAGCTCCTCCAATTTCATATTTTTTGTCGTTTTAGCCTAGAAATTAGGGACTTTTAACTTCATAAAATCTCAAAATTTCTGACATTTAATTGCTTGATTTTAAATATGGGTGTCGCCCCTGAAATAAATAGTTGTCTAAAAATATTAATTATTAATTTTATTAACAAAGAATTACTCCAACAACACATTTATTTCACAATTTATTGGAATTGTATTTGTTTTGTATTAGGGACAGACAAGGGTTACATATTTTTTACTTGTGGTGAATATAATCCATTAATCTTGTTTTATATATACTTTGTATAAACACCTTATTTTGAAAACCGGAAGTAGCCGCATGTGTATTGTTCGCTAGTCGAGCTGGGCCGTTAGAATAGATTTACCATATTTGCCGGTAAAAGAGCGCACTACAAATTAAGTGTCGGCTGATTTGACCACGGAGATCCGAGTGTCGGCTGGCTTGACCGCAGTTGCCACGGCCTTGCGCCAGAATGCGATTGTACTTTTCTTCCACTTCCGCGGCAGCGGTTCTATTGTATTTTGTGTTGTATTGTATGAAAGGGGAAAAAAAATTAAACACAAAACCAAATGCTTGACCTCTGTCGGGCCTATAAGATTTATTTTATTCCTTATAGCTGCAACTTGGATCCCAGTTGCAGCTATAGAAGGATTTTTTTTTTGTTCGCCTAATCAGCATTTATTTTAGAGACGTACATAAATTTATAAATATTAACCGAGACCGCATGATACGGGACGGATGACATGGGACGCTCCAAGCCGCAGCCATATACTCTTGGCTGTTCCTGACAGACAATACTCAGGGAATAACAAGTGATATCAAAGCAGGGGGCGTAGCTTGCCGTTCACCGACCCTCCATTTTCCTTCCTGTTGTTGTTAGCTTGCTAGCTAAACAGGCTAGCATCATCATCTTGAAAACAAAGTCACGTCAAGATTTAAAACGCACAGCCAGGCTATTGTAGCTAGTTCAACGCTACTTGTCTCCCGTCATCATGGACGAGGAATATTACAGTGGCGGTGGAGACTGGGAAGGCACGGGGGAGGGTCCCATGGTGAGTTGACGACTTGTTGCTGTGCAGAGGCCCGTTAGTTTAGCTAGCTAACTAGCTAAGCAGCATTATCTTAGCTGCAGCTATCCACACAAGCTGCTGGTTTGTTGTGACAACGCTGCATTAACGGTCAGCGGTCAGGATGTGTCACACAGCTGCACTGATAAGATGTTCCGCATGGATTGAATTTACAGCTGCTCAGCGGCCCCGTTAGCCAGCTACAGGCTAACTAACGTTACAGCGTGTGGACATGGATGTTAACTGTTACTCAGCTCACTTGAATATACCATTTATATTATCTCTGTCACCGCATTTTATTTTGTAATTACATTCCGTACCATTAAATGGCAGTAGGTTGTTTAGATAAAGCTTTGAATGTCTGTCTTCCAGCAGAAGCCTAATCAGTTTTTCAATAACACACACGCTGTTTATTAACCCATTTGTGCTCAAAGACGTTCGTGTCTAGAACTCTAGTTTAAAATTTGCGAAAACTCTCGCGAGATTCGATACACGACGAGCTCTTCAAACCTTTACTATCTCGCGAGACATATAATAGGTTATAGACAGTTAAAGAAATCTAGACACACCCCCCCCAAACTAGTACGACAAGCCAAAATGCCACATTTGTTCTGATTGGTTTAAAGTCTTATGATAGTATGATAAAAAGAACTAATTACTCAGCCAAACAGTTGATCCACCAAAGGAAATTTATTATTATTATGCAGTCACACATGCATTTAACGAGGAAAGACCGGAAGAAGGACCCCATATGGAAAGTCTCTTTTACCTTGCTATTGAACTCTGATTTAATTTATTGTTCATCAAATCTGATGATGCTCAATAAGTCACATATATCCGGTAGTGTCATGAAAATGTTGTTCATTGTTTATTCTCATCTGTGGGACAAATCAATCCTCCTCTGTCCTTTCAATGTTGTTGTCACTCAATAAATGTTACCGTATGCAAAAGTCAAAAGATATAAAGAGAATAGAGATTTTATAAAGACATGAGAGATATTGCAAACGCATAAACACATGTTTTAATGGTCCTTTGTGAAGGATTATGTGGAAGGGGAAAATGATGGGAAAATCCAGGAAGATTGTCTTCAGAAATTCTCCAGCAGGGATTACATCATGGAGCCTGCCATCTTCAACACCCTGAAAACGTAAGCATCTGTTTTCTCATACAAACACAACATTATCACCATCATCCCAATTACCAACACTTCTAAATAAGAACAAGACAACAAAATAACTGCACAGGAAGACTGTTTTGACCCACTGAGAATGTAATCATAGAAACCATATATTTTTTCAGGTATTTCCAATCAGGTGGCTCCCCAGAACACGTCATCCAGCTTCTCTCTGAAAACTACTCTGCTGTGGCTCAGACTGTTAATTTGCTGGCAGAGTGGCTCATCCAGATGGGTAGGTAGCAGACTACAAGGTCCTGTGATGTTTTCTGGACTAGCAGGCTGTGCCAAAAACAACAACCTTCCCCTTCCTCGTCCTCCTCCGACTGTGACCTTGTGCCTCATTGATGACTGTTCATTAATCTGTAATTTCTTTAATTTGACTACAGGTGTAGAGCCTGCTCAGGTCCAAGAGCGAGTAGAAAATCACCTCAAGAGTCTCCTGATTAAACACTTTGACCCCCAAAAAGCTGATTCCATTTTCACTGTTGAGGGAGAGGTAATTTTACAAATGATCACAAGTCCCTGACATCTTGTGCAAAAAGATTTAGTTGTCATAGTTACATGTCTCTTGTGTTTTCAGACTCCTGCTTGGCTCGAACAGATGATAGCACACACTACGTGGAGAGATCTTTTCTATAAACTGGCAGAGGCTCACCCAGACTGCCTGATGCTCAACTTCACTGTGAAGGTACAGTGGTAGTAGTAGTAGTAGTAGTAGTAGTAGTAGTAGTAGTAGTAGTAGTAAAGCAATTCCTGGTCCAGAGGTATAGAACATGTAATAATGCTTTAGAGTGGAGGCAGTAAATTGTATTAAAGTCACCAACATGTGCTGTAAAAGTAAGAATAAAGGGAAAGAAAAGTTTGTTTTTCTAGAAAAATATAGATGTTGGTAATCATTTTTGACCTTTTTACAGCCTAAACAATAATTGATAAATTTATAAATCCAAATAATTGAAATTTCAATACAATGAAAGATTAATACGAACTGGCAATGCCTCTTAAGTTTTGTGAAGTTAAGCAGTTTTTTGCTTTGTTTTTAGAATTTATTTTATTTAAACAGGGACATTGCACGAATTAAAATTATAATAACAAGGAGAGATGCACTGTACCGGGTACTAATGCCTCAGAAAATGAACATATATTTTGTGTGTGTGTAGCTCATTTCAGACGCAGGTTATCAGGGTGAGATCACGAGTGTGTCCACAGCATGTCAGCAGCTGGAAGTTTTCTCCCGGGTGTTGAGGACATCTTTGGCCACGCTGCTGGATGGTGGAGAAGAAAACCTGGAGAAGAACCTGCCAGAATTTGCTGTGAGCCTGTTAGCTTCTATGTTTCATTAACCATGGTGCTATGAAATGAAGTGCCATCTCCATTTACCAATTATTTTTAGAGTCCTGCTTCTGTTATTTTACAGTGAGTGTTTTTTGTAAATCGTATGTTTTTAATCTGGTTTTATGTTATCAAATATTCACATATAAATCTATCCTTTTACATTGTACCTTGCAAGTTCTTTAAATACAGGATTGACATGTTAAAACCCTGATTGTAGTGCTAAAACAGTTCATCCTTAAATCAAATATTTTGATAAAGAATTGTTTTAATTTATTTATTAAGCAAAACTGACAAACATTCACTGACTCCCACTCTTCATATCTGAGGATTTGCTATTTTTCTATTATTGTAGATTGAATATCTATGAATTTTGGACTGTTGGTCCATCAGACAAAACCAGTAAGAAGTCATCTAGAAACTGTGACGTTCTTCACTCTTCTTAATACATTTTATTGTTTAAAGGGTTATTTTTTCCATAGATTATTTACCTCCTTGCTTTATGAACTGAGAGTTTAGTCTAGAATAGAAGTAACAAGCTGTGTTATATTAACAACACATTGTGTAAAAGTCAGTCTGTACATGTGGTGTTCTTCTGTTCCTCTGTTTGCTGCATGCTGAGGTGTTCCCTTCTGTCTCGTGTAGAAGATGGTCTGTCATGGCGAGCACACCTACCTCTTTGCCCAGGCGATGATGTCTATCTTGTCTCAGGAGGAACAGGGCGGTTCAGCTGTTCGTAGGATCGGCCAGGAGGTGCAGAAGTCAGCGCACGAGAGGTGACTGTCTTTTTTTCATCAGAATCTCACCATAGCATGCCCTGTACGACCAAGAATCCAGTTAAAATCTGCACTACATTAATTCTGTGGTTGTGGTTTTTATCACAGAGGTCACGATGCCAGTCAGATAACCCTCGCGCTCGGCACAGCAGCCGCCTACCCTCGAGCCTGCCAGGCGCTAGGTGCCATGTTGTCTAAAGGAGCCCTGAATCCTGCAGATATCACAGTTCTCTTCAAGATGTTCAGCAGCATGGACCCGCCTCCTGTGGAGCTGGTAAAGACAAAGCATCTTTGACCCTGTTTCTATCAACTACATGCTTGTTAAGATGCTGAAATATTAATCTTTCTTGTCTTTAGATCAGAGTGCCTGCCTTTCTGGATCTGTTCATGCAGTCACTGTTTAAGCCCGGATCAAAGATTAACCAAGACCATAAACACAAATACATCCACATCTTGGCCTACGCTGCCAGTGTGGTTGAAACATGGAAAAAGGTACAGAAAACAGTGATGAATTTGCTGATGTATTTGTGTGTTAGTAACTGAAAAACTGGTTTAGAGTAGTTGGTTGTTAGTTTAACTAAATTCAATTAATTGCAGTTTTCAGTTATCGTTTGATTTCTATTAACTGGCTAAGCTAGTTAGTTGTAAATCACTTATTGCCTTACAGAATCCCATGCTCTTGTTTCCTTTATACCTGCTGGTTTCACCTTCGCAGCTGCTTCATAACTCTCCTTTAAAACAGTACACTTTTCTTTCTGGTTTAATTTAGAACAAGAGAGTCAACATCAACAAAGATGAGCTGAAATCAACCTCCAAGGCCATAGAGACTGTACACAACCTGTGCTGCAATGAGAACAAAGGAGCCACAGAGCTAGTGGCTGAACTTGGCACTTTGTACCAGTGCATTCGGTGAGAAGACAACCAAGATCTCATTTCTGAAAAGCCTGCAACTTCTTTATTTTTTTTGTGATTTTTGAGTTTAACAGACACACCAACAACAGAAGTGTGTGTGTGTGTGTATATGTGTGTGTATGTATGTGTATGTGTATGTGTATGTATATATATATATATATATATATATATATATATATATATATATATATATATATATATATATATATAGTCATGTAAGAATAGAGGTTTGATAGCCCACCGTGTGTGTGTGTTTCCCTTTCAGGTTTCCAGTAGTTGCTATGGGGGTGTTGAAATGGGTGGACTGGACAGTGTCTGAGCCACGGTACTTCCAGCTGCAGACAGACCACACACCGGTGCATCTAGCTTTACTGGACGAGGTATGACCTCACTAGCAGATGAAACTTAATATTTTCATTCATTAAGACAGTAGTTTTTTTAAATTTTAAACATGAATGCGTACTCTACACAGATCTGTACGTGTCACCAGCTGCTGCACCCGCAGGTCCTCCAGCTGCTCATCAAGCTTTTTGAGACAGAGCACTCTCAGCTGGACGTCATGGAGCAGGTCTGTTTGTGATACTCTGCTTCTTCTTATTTCAGTATGTTGTAACTGTGTAACCTCTTAGCTGACTGTTTGCTTTAACCCCCCCTCCCCCAAGCTGGAGTTGAAGAAGACTCTCCTGGACCGAATGGTTCATCTGCTGAGCCGTGGCTACGTCCTGCCTGTTGTTGGTTACATTCGCAAGTGTCTGGAGAAACTCAACACAGACATCTCCCTCATTCGATATTTTGTCACTGAGGTAAAATCTGCTTCTGATCTCATTTAGTGGTAAATAGAGAAAACCTAGGAATGTGAGGAAGTGACCTCTAGTATTCTCCTCTTTCACAGAAGTTACAAGGGGGTATGCAGGTCCCCACAGTACTATGTTTGATACATTTAAGGCCCTAAAATGTTTTGATTTCAGGAGATCCATTACCCACCCCTACCATGAATAATATATTGCGTGTATGAATTTGAGATGAATTAACTTAAAAACATTGTAACGTTAGCGAGCATAGCAGCTAACAACTCAGATATTTTCTTCCGTAGACCAAAAACTGTTGAAAAAAGTGAATATTGGACTTATATTAATCAGGTGGCCACAAACGACTCCAAATGAATGATAATAATGTGAATAAACCAGAACATTCTGAAATATCAACTTAAAAGGAAAAGATGCAATGTAGATACGCTGCTTCCAAGTGGCCAAAAAAGTGAGTGCAGATTTAATGTGATCATAATTGAAAACGCCTGTTTTACTGTGGTTAATAAATATTGTAAGTAGTAAGTAAAGTTTATTTATAAGCGCTTTTCTCAGATAAAAATCACAAAGTGCTGTACAAAAGAGTAAGTAAAAAACAAGTAGTATAAAATGTATATAAATATATAAAATTAAAATGACACTAACAAAAACCCGTCAACCAAAAGCCTTCTTAAACAGACATGTTTTCAGATCATTTTTAAAAGAGACGACAGTGTCTGCAAGACGCAAGGACAGGGGCAGGGCGTTCCACAGTCTGGGAGCAACAGACTGAAATGACATGTCCCCACGGGTCTTATAACGGGTCTTAGGGACTGCAAGTAGGTTCTGGCCAGAAGACCGAAGAGTGCGGTCAGGGGAATATGGCTTCAAAATGTCCAGGATGTAATGTGGGGCCTGACCGTTTAAGGCTCTGTAAGTCAGCACTAAAATCTTAAAATCAATCCTGAATTTTACAGGGAGCCAGTGGAGGTCCAACAAGACAGGGGTAATATGAGACCTTCGAGGGGCACCTGTTAGAAGTCTGGCAGCAGAATTTTGAACAATTTGCAATTTGTTTAGAACAGACTTATTAAAACAGGTAAAAACAGCGTTGCAGTAGTCGAATCTTGTTGATATGAAAGCATGAATTATCATTTCCAGGTCCTTCTTTGACAACATTTTGCGAATTTTAGAGATATTCCTAAGGTAAAAAAAAGCAATTTCGAACAAGCTGTTTTCAGTGTGTCTCCAGGGACATGGCCTGGTCAAACATAACCCCCAGGTTTCTGAGGCTGAATTTGACTGAAGGGCCCAGGGAGCCAAGCTGCTGTTTGATAAGCGGGATCTTGTGGTTTGGGGCAAAAATCAGCGTTTCAGTCTTGTTTGAATTTATCTGTAAGCAGTTTGTGGCTAGCCAGTCTTTGATGGAGGACACACACTCGAGAAACAGAGGCAGACGGTGAAATTCAGCATCATTAAAAGAACAATACAGCTGTGGTACGATACATCTTTGAAACAGCGGATAATTTGACCAAGTGGCAAAATGTACAGTAAGAACAAAATAGGGCCCAGAACTGAACCCTTTTTTTGGAGATAAATGGAAGTTTAGATATGGGCCTGTAGTTTTTGGGTTCAGAAGGGTCAAGATTGGGCTTTTTAAGGACCGGATTTACCACTGCGTGTTTGAAGTAGTTTGGAACTGTGCCAGATTTAAGTGACAGGTTAATTATTTTTCCCACACAGGGGCCGATGATATCAAATATTTTCATAAAATAGATTTGTTGGGACGATGTCAGCAGGGCTTGAAGACGGTTTCATATTTCTTGTTATGGTCTTCACATCCTGTAAGCTGACAGGAGTGAAGGACGACCAAGACGACACTGAGGAGAACTCAGTGAAAGAACCACGAATGAGTGGAGGATAAACACTGGCCCTAATGTCATGTACTTTGTTCAAGAAAAACATCAAAAAGTTGTTACAGTCCTCATGTGTGTACACAGGCACAAGAGGAGCTGGGGGTGCAGTAAGCTTTTCAATGGTGTCAAACAAGACTTTTGGATTTTTCTTATTTCCTGACACAAGGTTAGAAAAATATGCTGAGCGGGCCTGCTTTATAAGTTCATTTAGATCTAGCATCATGTCTTTTAAATGGAGTCTGTGTACCTCCTAATTTAGTGGCTTTCCACAGACGCTATTTTATATTGATTACATAAACAAACCTTTAACGCCATCAGAAGACATTTGTTACTTGTGTTTTGAATCAAACCTTAGAACAACCCAATTAAACTTGAACATTTGTCTTTAGGTGCTGGATGTGATCGCGCCTCCCTACACATCTGACTTTGTTCAGCTTTTCCTGCCCATCCTCGAGAACGACAGCATCGCCGGAACAATCCGCACAGAGGGAGAAAATGACCCTGTTGCAGAGTTCATTGGTAAGTGACGTGCTGATAGATAGAGCAGGGCCAGGTTTCGACTCTGACCTGTGGACCTTTGCGGCATGTAATTCCCCCTCTCTCCCCCCTTTCATGTCTTTAGCTGTCCTGTCAAATAAAGGCCTAAAAATGCCCCAAAAAACAATCTTCAAAAAAAAAACACACATATAAAAATCACTCACAGAAATATAAAGAGTTAACAATTTGTTAAGTGATTACATAGGTCTAGTATGGACTGACCATAAAATGTGCAGTATCATGAAGTCAGGGCTTCCACGTTCAACAAACAAGAGCTTTGCAAGTACACAAAAAATAAGTGGTTTTCACGCATGAAGATAAAGTAAAACTAGAATGCAAAATAACATTTACAGTTTAAGTGTAGTGTGTTTAGTGTATTTAAATTTGTAAACCTCTTGAAGCACAAGACTGTAATTCATGTTCCCCTGTTTTTCAGCTCATTGCAAGTCAAACTTCATCATGATAAACTGATGGCGAGAGGAAACTGAAAATGTTCTTGGAAAACCTGACAGAAGATCTGTATTCTCCAGGACAGCCAAACGCTCTGCTTGATGTTGGAGCACATAGCTTGGATACGGACGGTTCAGTTTGACCAAGTGAACAATTCGTTTCTATTGAAGCAACAAAAAGACAAATGTCATTGAGCTGTACAGCAATAGAACAGTAAAAACAGACTGGTTCGAAGGAGAAGCCTCTGAAGATGCAGCTCAACATTTTCTTTTTCCCCTGTATATTTGATTTTCTATATTTTATGTTGATTCAAGCGGTTTTAAAATAAACACTTAAGTATAAATGTTCTTGCATTTTTGAGTCAAATCAATTATCAAAATCACGTCAGTTTGTAAAAAGATTTGTTTAAATGCTCAGAAGTAAAACTATTTCCCCATTATGGATTAAGACTTCATACATTATGAGAACAGCAGCACAAACAACCTAATCTTCAACAAAACTAAAGAGATAATAGTTGACTTTAGGAAATCTAGAAACAGAAGCCACAACAGTCCTGTGAGACATGGAGATGAGGTGGAACAGGTCTTAAGATACCTAGGTGTGTATCTAGCGGAGGATCTGACCTGGGGAGTGAACACAAAGGACAGAGGGGGAAAAGGCTCAGCAGAGACGAACCCTAAGAGGCACCGGGCTCCCGCAGGAACTCTTCACAAATTTTATTCTCCGACCAATCTCACGCTCCATGGTCCCCTCACTCGCGAACAAGACCCCAAGGTATTTAAACTCCTTCACTTGGGGTAAGGACTCACTCCCTACCTGAAGAAAGCACTCCATCGGCTTCCTGCTGAGAACCATGGCCTCAGATTTAGAGGAGTGATTGATGTCATCTTAATTTAATTGTATAGTGATATGCAATGACAAACTATTGATAAAGAGCTAAAACCCCACAGAATGTACAGATCAGCAACAGACCTGTTTTCTGCATAGCACAGAGCTATTTAGTTGAGTTTTGACAGGATCACAAACCTTTGACACGTTTGAGGCCTACAGACGAAGCAATCGATACTTAAAAGGACAGATTTCGTGTGGAGCATTACTTGAAGGGGCTGTGTTTATTGGCACAGTTTAACAACAACAAAATAGCATTTTTTCCAGAATTTTTTATGTGTACATTGCCAAGAGTAAAAAAACAAACAAATATAAAATTACATACATCTATTGACTGCCAGTGCATGTAAGGCACACTAAAATTCGATTTTAGTTTCTGTTTTTCTATCAGGGTGTAGTGTAATGTTGTCAATACATTAACAACCACACACTTAAAAACATTCAGTGCTGAAACATTTTAGGACATATAAGCACTGTCTTCTTTGGCTGAGGCGGTATGAATGAAAAAATCTAAAACTATAAAAGCGGTCAATGTCCTCTTGATGATGTAAACTGTTGCATCTTTTCAGTGTTAATAATGGCTATTCAGCATGCAATGCTTGAATTTTGCAGAAATAATTTGTACTGATGTGTTTCACTCCTCCCACTCAATGTTTATGGTTCAGACCGTTGAACACCCTTTTCACTGTGGTAAAACTCACATACTCATTGATTCAAGCAGGTCTGAGATCCAGTTGGAAGACCTTGGCACTGAGAGTTCTACTTCCTGATTAAAATTGTAAAAAAAAAAAACATCTCTAATATCTCCAATATTTTACAAATAAAAAGGTTTTCCTTTGCCCATAGACAGGAAGACATAAGTGGGTGTACAGTGACAACCTCTGACACTGTGGGTGCTGGTCTCCTCTACAGGTAGGCTTTGGGGACAACTGGGTCTCCGTACATGCAATCCTCCTCCAACGCCAGGTTGTATTTGCTTCCACTTCCTCCCTTGTAAGCACTGGTCACGATCCTGAGCCAGCCCTTCTCACCCTGTGGGGGGGGGGATTTATTGATGAATCATAATCCTTTTTCAAACCAAACGTTTCCTAGTTCCAGCTTCTCAGTTATGACAATTTGTTGGTTTTCTTTGACTGATGTGATAGTAAGTTAAATAACTTTGGCTTAAGGACTGTTGGTTAAACAAGCAGTTTGTAGATGTCGCTTTCCACTTAGGAAAATTGGGATTGGCATTTTTCATAATTTTCTGACATTTTATAAACACCAATCAGAGTTCAGCGATAATTAAATTCTATGACAGAGGGCTGTTTGTTTATGTTAAGGGTGTTGTCACTCTCAGTCATATCTAATTAAACCACACAGTCCTGTTGAAGCAGATTATTTGAGTTTTTGATCATTAATCAATCTCTCTCTCTCTCTCTCTCTCTATCTCAAAGTAATACCTAGGATACTCTTTCTTGAATTTTTAGGAGACTTTTTGGTGACATTTTTGTAAAACAGAATGAAAATGACTCATACGACTCGTGTCAGAAAGCAGACCGTAGATCTGACAACCGTTCCTACTTTGACTGTGTGATGTTCGATGTTCGTGAAAGACTTACCCATGGTTCTCCCCACGAGTTGCGTACAATCCAGTATTCAACACCGTCCTCCACTCCCCATCCTGCCACAGACACAATGTGGTTGATGAAAGCTTCCTCCTGATATTCAGAGTAGAGACCTCCGGTGTAGGCATCTAGCTTGTCTGTGGCCATAATCCCACAGCTGAAGAAAAAAAACACCACAGATTACTTTCTTCCATTGGGTACAAGTGAAACAATGACAAATATCAGATAGTGTACAGCTGCTCTGGAATAATGACATGGATCTACAAAACTCCAATGTTCCCCAGCAGTTAAACAATTAAGTAAGAGAACAAGTTGTCTACTGCAAACCTGATAGGCCCTTTAGCGTAGATCTCTGCCATCATCTTCTCCCTCCCGCTGACCGCTCCAAAATCGTCCACTTTCCACAAGGTGTAGTTCTTCACAATATTGCACACTCCAAAGGTGGTGCAGGTACCACATTCATTGAAGGGTTTGCACTCTTTAGAGAGGGACATACCGTAAACAAGGATACAGCTCAGACTCAGATAGGGTAAGTGTTGTAAACATTACTTTGTGCACTAAGGACACTTACTCTGGTCTTTAGCCTGGTAGTTGTTGCACGTCTCATCTGGGATCCCGTGTTTGTTAGCATACTCCCAAACGCCAGAGTGATCTCCTCCATGGCAAGTGCCGGCATCGCCACAGTCAATCACATTCTGGACAGATAGATAGGCAGATGGCCATGCTCCCTTCCTCTTAATGTTGATACGATCTGGTGTGAGAGCAAACAGAGATTCATAATACAAATGAAAACAAAAAAATGCCCCAACCAGTTCCTGGTAATCACTTCTGTTAAAAGGGGAAGTGAAACTTCCATTCTCTATTAAAAAGGTGTCTGAACAGTCATGTGAGGACCTGCTGTTCTACACTGCCACCAAACCACAATGATTCAGCATGTTTTTAAGTCCCCGATAGGAGAGAGGAAATAATGATTCATACCTGCCATGGCGCTGGTGCTGCCATGGGCCCAGCAGGAGCCACAGTACTGTGGTATGTGCTGGTTACGGGTCGTGCTCACGAAGTTGGTGCCATTAATGTTCCTCCAGTCCCATGATTTGGGCATATCAGAAATGTTTAAATACTCATGAGGACGAGGAGCAGTCCTGTGGATGGACAGGTGATTAGATACATTAGTTCTACAGGCTGCAAGAATGCCTTTGTTCTGGACTCATCAAAAATATTGGCATTTATGCTTTAAAAAATGACGTTAACAGTTCAATTATCAAAATAGGCGCAGCTACATTTTCTGTCAACCCGCTAATCAATAAATGTATTAATCATTTTAGCTGCTTTAGATGAAATATTATCAGATCTTTGAAACTAGGTTGTACTTTACTGTATTATACATTTAAAAAATATAGGTTATATACTCTATGTACCGCACTAAAGGCTTTAAACAACATTTACATAATGTTAGGAGGTAAACTGCACACAAAAAAACTAAATCTAAATGTGAAATATTGTGATGTTTCTCTTTTTTAAATTTCTATTGAGTCTTTCAGGGTTGATAGCTGCTGTTAACGTCCTCAACCTGTGATACACTAAACCTTGACATTTCTAGATAGTGATGAGGACAACACCTAAATATTTCTTTTTGGTTTCGTGTTTTACTGCAAGTCTGTGCTAGTTTCTTTACTCAGAAAACGAGAATGGCATTGAAAACTGAAAAAAAAACTACTTAATACTCCCTGACTGTTTTGTGTTTGTTTTCCCTACACCCAAGTTAGCTATATTGTAACGTTATGACATAATGTTATATAAAGGTATTACCATCACATTTGAGTGTAAATGTAACTTGCCTTGGAGACATACACAGACAAGGCTGTGTCCGACGTTATTTACTCATTCACCAATACTCACTAGCTAGTGATTTCGGACACAGCCTAACATTATCTCAGCAAGAAGCCAACTAACTGCTGTGTGTAGCTAGCGTTAGCTAACGTTAGATAACAACGCTTTTCCCCGCAACTAGTTTACGACTCTTTGTCATTCTTAAAATCACAAAGATGTGTTGAACTTACTTCAGTCCAAAGTCGTTTTTCCTCGGTGTGCGGACATAGCACGGCTGCTTCTGGTTGAAAAACACACCGGCACTCACACCGGACAGCAGGACTGACAACAGGACGACTGAAACTGTTCCTGCCATCTTTAACACACCGAGCGTGCTGAGGAGGCTGGCGGCGTTAGCACAGACAGCCGAAACACTGACGTGTGTCTGTGGGTAAACAGCATGGACAGTTAAAGAAGAACAGTATAAACAGGTTCTACAGTCATATGACCAGTACATCACAACACGTTTTCAAGACATCCGCCGCATCACAACCCACATGTTTTACAAGGGAGTCACAAGACTTTTTTTTTTTTTTTTTTAACTATCAAATTACAAGACAAAAATAAATAATAATGAATGGTCAATCAAGAAAAGGTACATAGATATTCATAGTAAAGTTGAATAAAATAAAGTTGGGTTTAAACTCAAATGTTGGGAATCAATAAAATCCATTGTTCTTGTACCCACAACAGTTAATAAATGCCAAGTTTATTTTTCTGAAGTTTATTGGCACAAAGGCAAAACTCTTATTCTGACGTCGTTTACCACCAAAGCATTTCATCACATTAAAAAAGGTGACAATAGACCTACAATCTAATGTAATACAAAGTATAGTGTTAAACCCATTGAGATTGCAGTGTCAGCAGCTTGAGTTGTTACCATTCAGTATCATTAAATAAACGGCTGTCCTTATCATTGTGTTTACACCTCTTCTTTAGTGATTATAGCCCTTATAAAGATTTTTTATCCTTGACTGTAAAATCTTAAACTGTCTTTAAACCCCATTATGGTCATCATGTAGGTGCCTGTAATAAAGCTCTTAGAATTACCGTATTATTTAAGGTTGATGCTTACTGGATGTTTTGGGATCTAAACAACTTGAACTAATGGCAGTGATTGATGTTTACTGGTTGTGTAAGACTTCAGCGGAACTGTGTGAAGAAAGAATGACTGAAGTTGATTTTAGGCAGGATACAACTTCTGAGTTGGTGAGTGCAAGTTAATTATTGACTGAGGAAACGGACTGATATCTGAACTCAAGGTCCACTAATTTACTTTTTCTATGAACTTTTAATCACATCTCTCAGCAGATGGAGTTCTTCAAAAAAGCTAGTATGTGGACCTTGACTTAAGATATTTACTTGTTTTACATCACATACACACCAGAGGTCAGGTGGCACTGTCTTTATTGAAGGGTGGAAAAACATACTTGCATTGGAATTGGTGTAAATTTTAACTAACAGTTGACATCTTGTATGCATATTTTGTGCTGATAAAGCATGTCAATGACTCATCTGACACCATTGTGAAACTGTTAAAAACTGCAGTTAGCACTCACTCCTCAGTTTTGTCCAGAGGTTACACAATCCAACTATACACAAAGTACAGTAGTTACCAAAAGAGAATACTAGCTTTTACTGATGCAGTATTTTTCACAAAGTCAATATGCTATAATCCTTAAATAGCATTAAAGTATTAATGAACAACCACCTGTTGATGAGGTGGATATTTAAAAACATTTTTTTTTAAGAGGTAAAACTGTAAAAGATTTTTTTTTAAATCGCTGCTGAAGGTTTTATCTTCAGTCATGAAGATAAACCTGTTTTTTTCAGCTTTCATAATAATCAATCTTCATCAAGAGCGATTGAAAAGTGGAGAAGCTATGGAGATGATCAGTGCATAAGGCTGGATACCGAAATAGCCCCGTACCAAGTAGTATTGAAACTTCTCAACTCAAAAGATACCCAATACTTTTTGTACCCAGATCTAGAAAAA
Organism: Etheostoma perlongum; assembly: GCA_026937815.1. Lineage (NCBI taxonomy): Eukaryota > Metazoa > Chordata > Actinopteri > Perciformes > Percidae > Etheostoma > Etheostoma perlongum. The sequence continues at coordinate 4,659,278 of CM049374.1, read as the reverse complement.
AAAAAAAAAGACTATTTTTATAGTGTTGCTCGCAGCCAATCACTGCAAGCATTCTTTGATTTAATGTGACGTGTGATTGGCCCACTACCACAGTAGCTGTGGAGTGGTGGCAACAACTAAATGCTTCGAGTCACATGATGGGTTTTAAATGAAGTAGGGAAGAAAAAAAAAAGGTATCAAATTAAGTACTCCATTGGTATTGGTATCACTTCAGGGTATTGGTACTAGTATCGTAAACCTCTATACGATACCCAGCACCATCTGTGCAGTCATGAGCATAAGGAGGGCCTGCGTTTTTCATATATAACACACCTGATTTACTGATGACTAATCATTTTATTCAGTGACATTTAATCAAACACAGGAAGTTGAATCACAGTTTAAAATGTTTTAACTAACTGGATGAGCACTTTCTTCAGCGGTTTGGATGTGTGGTGGCAGCGGAGCAGTCAGGGTTCGCGAGTAAACCGCTGTGTGTTCTACACCAGTCTTCGTCTCTTGCAGTCTCGCTCCATGTGGTCTTCAGACATGTTGGTGGCAGCACCCAGAGGAGACACTTGGTTCAGCATGGAGTCTTCTGATGCCTGACCAAACAGGGCCATTAGCAAAGCAACGCCAAATCCTGTGGCCCGCTCCCCCTGCAGACAAAATATGAGACAAAAAAAAAGGGTCAGATTCCAGCATCATTACAGTAAACTTACCCTGCAGTTATCCTTTTTTTCTCTTTACCGTAAAGTTATTTTTCATTCAGAGTTAATGTGACTGAAACATGAGACCTAACAATTCTCCAAAAATGTTACTACAGTGAAGATCTTAAATCATTTCTGGACAAAGAACAAATATATACTACAGGCTTCAATGCATTATAAGTGATTTTTTTTTAGCTGAACCACATGACAGGGACAGAGCAACAGATTTTAAATAATCTATTATATGAAAACAACCCCGGCACACCTGCATTAAAATCATAAAAAGGAGTTTGAATTAGAAGAATACATAATGAGCAGGTGTAATAGAGTACCAGACACGACCAGCTGCTGTTGCTTCCTTAAACAGCAGTGACGGGTTTCATAATGGACTAGGAAAGGTAGCAGCAGAAATAAAGCTTCTCTGCAGAGGAAGTTGGTGTTTCTATAAATTGTTTTGACTCAACCAGTTTCTGTACAACATGGACACCATAACAAACATCAAGACTGATAATCAGGTTACTTGACTTTTAGGTAAAACTTTAATACTTTTTTCCCCCACTGCGTCTCGCACCTCTTACATTGAAAGTGCATTAGAAAGGGATCTTTTAATGTCCAATATAAACAGGAGAAATGTTTAAAGCAAGAAAAAAAAAAAAACTTCAGTGTTTAGGTTGGCACCTGACTATTCTTTTAAGATAGAACTGAAAAAAATGTGGACCTGAGGACATGTTAGGCTTCATAGTGGAGTTGTTGCCAAATGCATAACACATTCTGCTGACGCCTCCTTCAGGTTACTGAGTCTCTTGTAATAGTTAATACAGTACAATAATATTTTCCACAGCTAATATTGCCTATGGACATGCAATAATTCATATGCTATAATAAAAATAATGATATAAATGACTTTGTAGTACCATTGTATTTACATTACTTTGTGGTGAAAAAGATTAGGCCTGTCATTGGTTGGAGGTTTTACATCACAAGTTGGGTTTTGGTGATCTTGTAGAGACACGTGTCTTTGTCAACTAAAGCCGAGATTAAAAACTGCACAGAATATCTACAGCTCAAATGAGACATGGTCTGAACAAGTATAATTCCTTATTCCATAGTTGCACTGCAACATGTAATTTGGAATGACACACTCCTGCTCTACCTCTCTGCACAATTCAGCCTAAGGAATGTCTTGTCAAGCCAGGTGCAGGCAACAGAAAACATGTATAGACCCAATAAAACTTCACTGAGTTATGATCATCACCTGATTTGCTCAAAGATAAAAAAAAAACATCAAAGCATTAACTGATTGCACAATATGAGTCAGCACCCCAAAGCCCCAATTACACACCACATGGACAGGAGAGGCAATATCAATATGGACCCAGACACCAGGCCAATCAAAGCCCAAGTGGGAACCAATGAAGAGGCCGGCACAGGAGCTCTGGGCGTTCTCCCGGTCCTGTCAAAACAAGAAAAGAATGAGCAACATCAACGACTCCCCAAAATAAATTACAACTTCAGTTATCAAACCAATATTTACACTTCAAAATACTTGGTCATATATCTACACTACTTTATCTTTAGTTACTGTAGTTTTGTACAGTAGCTACTGGTTAAGTGCTGGCTCACAGGCAATAATAAAATATAGTGCCCATACTAGCCATTTGTATGCAGATTTACTGTAAATCAAAATCTAAACTCAAGCAATTCACACAACCTCATCTACCACCTGTATGTAGCCAAGAGAGCTACTTGATCCTACTATATGTAGCTACACTGAAGTATGTTTCTCCAAAACACTTCACAGGTTCCAACTTGGCTCTGATGGGAAACGTAGAAAAACGTATTGGTTGCTCTTGGCTTTAAAATTTTACTAAAAGTGAAAAGAAAAACTTTATGATTTGGAATGCAGAACAAGTATCAGTAATGCCTTTTTTTGTATATTTCTGTGTGTATTTGCAAGGACACCATTACATTTTTCGTCCTTTGTCACATCATTTTGTTAAGGCGTTTGTGGGTGATGAACTTGTACTTTGTCACTTACTGCCACAGAGTTTTTCATGTCAGCCATGGCAGAGGTGAACTCGCTGAAGTGCAGCTCGGGGCAGTAGACCAGAGGGTGAGCGAGATCTCCGCTGCTGCGGCCGGCGCGCACACATGCAACCTCCCATTCCTCACTGTTGGTCATAACAGCTGCATGGAACTTCCCTGTGGAGATCCCCTGGACCGTAGAAACAGAAAAGGTTTAAGATACAAAGACGCTACCGGTTAGAAGGCTAAATACACCGATGCTTTTAAATAAAATGATAAAATCCTGGATTTGGGTCTAAATAAATATAATTATATCGATATGGATTAAAAAAGGCTCTAGTTGATACTTGATGTTGCAAGTTTAACAACACTCTGTATGCAGCTGTCACCCACCTGTGCCCCAGTCAGCGTGGCCATGTCCAGAATAATATCAGCTGACAGGTCTTTGCTGGCGTACACCACTCCATCAGCCAGCACCAGCCTGCCCTCTGCATCAGTGTTATTGATCTCCACTGTCCTTGAAGATAAAAACACACAAATGACAGATGTATTTTTTAAATATCAAAATATACATTCATTCCTGTTAATTTAGCTTGTAAAATAATATCAGTCCCTTCTTGTGTGCAATCATACTGTAACGCCACAGACAAATCCAGTCAAGTAATTTGATACATTATTATTAAAAAGAGTCTCACTTTCCAGAGTAGAGTGTATGGATATCATCAGGTCGTGTGGCTGTGGGTCCAACTGCATTCTCTGCAAGGCAGAACACTGCATGGAGGTTGTCCTTAAAGCCCTGTAGCAAACAGAGGAGAGCGTTTGATTAAAACAACTGCTGAAGAGAAACAAAAGGAGACTAGAACAGCTGTGACAGCTGCTGACAGATAATCCAAAATCTTACCTGTTTAATAGTAGCTCTGAAAGCTCCCAAAATGGCAGCAGCTCCACCACAGTCTCTCTTCATGCCTGGCATTGTAGTCTAGGAAAAAAAACACGTTTGATGAAATGTGATTTCATCACTGATGTCACTAATGATGTACCTCTAGTGAGAACTGATCAGGACAATGACCCAGCAGTCCATATATTCAGTTAGAAAACTTTTAGCTGGTTTGTCAAATGTGTCCCTGCTAAATAAGTGACCTCTACCTTTCTAATTGCATAGGAAACTACATCAACTGGTACATGCAACAGAACTAACATGTTATTGGACTACTGAGAAAAACCTTTTTACAGTTTAACAAGTCAGGGGTGTCACACCGTGAATGTTCGAGGGGGCAGTAATTGGGCCGCACGCACGCACGCACGCACGCACACACAGTGTTAGCCATGTTGTGGTTTTGCTGGTGAACATGGATAATGTTGTGCATTTTAAGCTGTAAAATAAATTCAGTCCACAGAAACACAATGAACGTCAAATTAAAAGGGTACAACAACTAATTTGGGAGCACACAATGCTTTGCACTGTTGTCTGTTTGTTGCAGCAGACTACATTACAGATAAATAGAGTTTACAGTATAATAAAAATAATACAACATGAAAATAATACAAGGTGATTTAGTGACTAAATGCAATCTGTAAGTATGATTGTGCTTTACAACTAGATAAACAGCTCTTTTAAATTTAGATTTCTTCTGAATTCCATATCTAAGTTAAAGCCTATTCACAAGCAATTTTCATATATTGGCAGACAAAATCAGATTGGTAATTTTTAGTTGTAGAGCTGTTCCCAGGACATAAGCATTATCAAAAACTTTTCTTGATGCACAATAATTTCTATCACTTCTCTATCAGAAAAACAGGCATACTTTTCCCTTGATGCTGAGTCCACCAGTGTCATACACGATGCCCTTTCCCACCCATGCAATGGTTTGGGTTGCACCCTCTGGTGTGTGGCTCAGGACTGCTAATGCAGGAGGATGCTCTGCCGCCTTGCCAACTCCATAAATGCCTGACAGGGTAGAAAAAAAAACAGATAAATAATTGTAGGTACCAATGATCAATCTGAGGATTTGTCATCTCTTGAATGATGACAGATAGACATGTTTATCGCTCTATGAAAAAGGGCTGTGGTTTACCCAAATTAAGTTATTTTTTCAAAGAAGAGTTCAATATTAAGGATGAACTTATATTGTCTATAACAAAGATGTCATTTTGATCAACAAAGCTAAATTGGTTTTAAGTTACTGTAAAAAAAAAAAAAAAAAAAAAAAAAAAGGTACTTACTGATGCTAAGTTATGCAGGTGGAGAATTGTCATAATGTAAGCTAATCACAGACATAAAGAGACATCTACAGACAGAGTACCTCCAAATCCTCTTTGTTTCAGCTCCTCTCCGCGAATGATAACTGGAGTTATTCCAAGTTCAGTTCCCACAGCCTTGATCTCCTGAAACGGAAATTACTGTCTGTGACGGAGGGCTGCAGCTAAATAATTAGAACCATGTTCCTGTAGTAGACTCAACAACATGTACAATAGAGACAGTTTCACTTACACCTAAGAAGTGATCTGTATTCATCTCATTGCATGGTGTGTCCACAATCCGAGCTGCCATCCGCACCCCATGAGCAGCGTTGGAGAGACACTGAACAGAAGAAAAGCCTTCAGCTATGGCAGAGAGTAGTTAACATGAACCACAGCAGTACAAAAACATGCCATTTCTAAGTAATACCTTAAAAGGCCCTGACAAATTGTGATTAAGAAGAAAAAAATAAAAAAGGTACATTTGTGGTATATTAGCTCAGTTGGTAGAGCAGATATGGTTTATTTATTTATTGGTTTATTATGCGGTTTATTGTTTGACCCAGAAGGTCCAGGGTTTGAGTACGACCTTTGACGGTTTCCTGCATGTGTCCCCATCTTTCATGTCTGAGATGTCCTTTCATTTAAAGGCGGAAATGCCAATGAAAATAATCTTTAACAAAAAAAAGGGACATTAAGAGCAAAGAAATATCAATGCAGTACCTCAAGTTCTGCGGTATCCAGACAACTGCTCTCTTGCCCGACAATAACAAACTCCACAGTGACGTGTTTCTTCTCAGCCCTGCGTGAAGATGTGGAGCGGCGAGAGAAGATGGGGAAGGCCCTAGCGATGGCACAGGAGGACGCAAACACATCTGAACGCTCACACACCATCTGGAGGTGAAGAAAGGTGCTTGTATAAGCCACATGGTCACAGAGATTTAAGTGCCATAGGACTTTCAGGGGGAGTCATAGAAGGATGGTATCCCGGTTGAAACAGCAGATCTGGTCTGTAGCTTATAGTGCTCCCTGACCTTCACCCCACATCCATGAACTATTATGTTACAGGAAAGAACAAATACAATTTTTAAGAAGCTGACCACAATGCAGCGGTTGTTCCCTCCAGGCAGACAGGAACGGACCAGGCGGGACACAAAGTGGGCAGAAGACTGGCTGTTGTGCCTGCTGACCCGTGAAGGAATGGCAGCTACTGCAGCATGGTTGAGGTACAGAGGGCAGCTGTCCGTAGGGTTTGGGTTCAAAGCACCAAGAGCCGCCTGCCAGATCTGAGAAAACATGAGACATTTGCATATTTGAAGGTTACTTGTTGAGAAGTAGCCTACTCCACTGGTATCCAGGACTATTTCTCCAGATATTACTATTTAGGGCAAGAAAGTTGACAACTGTTTGCTATAAAATCATGTTAGACTACTGTCATCAGTGTGTCTAAGCATGTGTATGATATTTCAGAGTTCTGAAGCTATATCGCTCTCACTCTTGATGAATGCTTCATTTTCCCAAGTCTGCCAATATGGGAGTGGAAAATGTGACAAGGAGTTAAAAAAAGAGAAGCTTCCAAGTGTCACCCACACATCCAGACAGCGTCACAATTATCAGCTTAAGTATGGTAAAGAACTTTTACCATTCAGAAAGAAACAAGCAGAACATTAAGGCTGGGTAATCAATGTCAGAGGCTCTGGGAATGATGGGAAACCTTTCCTTGACCTCACCTTTGCACAACCATCTCTGAGGACTTTGCTCGACAGTCTACAACACACTGCTGCTTACAGATTAAATACCATTACAGCAGAGTATTTTTTATAGTTAAGTACTAGCTAATTAAGATCTAACATCTTGCACTAACTAGCCAACTACTATTATTAGCTACGGTTAGGCAATCAACACTATAGAAAATACAGTTAACGTCATATTTGACAATATTGACGTTTCCACTCACTAACGTATCCTTTTTTTTATAGCTAACGTAAAACATAACTTGTTTATTAACTTCACTAAGTTAGCTTTACCGTTAGCTAACTGGTTAGTTTGCATTATATTCCTTGAACTAACGTTAGCTAGCTAGCTAACGCTAATCAAGAGTCGTCAACGTTATATTAATTTTGTAAAGACTTACTTGGATTAGCATAGCACTAACATTAACGTTAGCTGTCACCAAACTATTATTTGTATTCACAATATTACCTCTTTGTTAACGACCGGCTGCAGTTTTCCTTTAATTTGGCTCCAGGCGACTTTGTGCAGGTTGGTCTGGTGCCCGATGATCAGGACAGGGCGACTCTGTGGCTCGGAGTCACCGGCAAAAGCCTTAAACTCCAGCACCACGTTCGCCATCTTTGTGACTAGCCGGGGAGATACCGTTTGCTAGCTGACGGTAACGTCAGTGGACGAACTGCTGTCATTCACTGGTGCAGCCCACGATGTAGCTATTATATTGGTGCAGCCCGGACCGGCTACGACAGCCGGGAGGTATGGCAAAGGCATGGCGAATCTCGCCCTACTCTCCCTCTGATTGGCTAGTACTCGGTGCCTTTGTTTTAGGCAACAGTAGAACAGTAGCGGAATTGGTTAGGGTTCGGGTAAGAATGTCAAGGTAAGCCAATCAGAGGCAGAGTAAGACAAAGTAGGGCGGGACATGCCTTCACCATCCTAGGAAAAACTACTCGCAGCAGGGAGGGTGAGTGCCAGGGACCAAACTGTTCTGACGACAGGTTGCATTACTGCCATCTTCTGGAGTTAACTCCAACCTACAGTGTCCAGTATGTTAGCATTCCTCAACAGCCCTGTTTTCATGGACCAAGCATCTTTTTCTTTGTCCACTAACACTGGTGTTGTGAGATGTATCAACACCAGTCCTTCTTTATTATCTACGCACTCATAAGACATGCACGTTTGTTAAAGTCACTACTTAATGCATTTTTCAAGCATTTTGAAGGTGATTCACTAATTTGCAAATGTCATTTGGCAGTGTAGTGCTACATTATATTAACAGTATGTACAAACTATCAAATAACTCGAATGAAGAAAAATACTACAAAACCCTTATCATAGTAGTGATTTATTTGTTTTGTCTTATATGAATAACATCCACAACTAGATCACACAGAGTATTCAAGTTGGGAGTTAAACCCTGAAATCTTGGTAACAATGTACAGAGGACACAGTTTGTTCACATGAAAAGCTCTAACAGAGCATTTATTCAAAACATTTCACTGCAACTTGTGTTTAGAAATGTCAAACCATTTCCTCCCAGTAATTTCACCCAAATGAAACAAGGAAAGACAAGCTCAAACCAAACTGTTTTCTAATGTTTATTGTAACTTAATAAATTGTAAAATGCACCTTCAAATTGAATATATTTGCATAAACCTAAGGACACCATACTGTTAAATGTAAACTGTCATGTCAGAGTGCAAATAGTTTAAAGCCATTTTGACACAGCCGGTATTATTAAAATGAAATCAATTAGCAAAAGGGGAAAACAAGGGAAAACATCAAAGTCTGTAAACAGCTTTCAAATTATAAAAAGATAAACATATAATGCAAACCTTCATTTATAAAAGAAAATGGGGTAGTTTAACTGAGATCACAGTTACTAAGTTAGGTGCTGGCAACTGAGCAGCTCCATTGAAGCAGTTGTGGTTAAGGGCCTTGCTCAAAGGCACCTCAGTGGTGGTAATGAGGAAGGCTCACTTTCCTCACCCAGATTTATTCTGCTAGTCCAGGGGATTGAGATGAATAAATCTGGATGGGGAAAGCTTGCTTCTCTAACCTTTAGGCCACCACTGCCCACGTGTTATCTTTAAAGAGATAGAGGCAGTCTTTGTGCCATTGTGCGTATTTATTTAACAAGTGAAAAACAATGAAGAAAAAAAAAATGTAATTCTGTGGACAGTTTTTCTTCTATTGATCGTAATTATGTGAAATATTTACGGGACACAATGATTTTAGTTTCTTTCTTGTATTTAACAGAGATTGTTAGTGCTGTTGTATGTGAGCAGTTTCCTACATTACATTTCAAAGCGCACATACAACATTGTAGTAACAACTAACGTCAAATGTGATACTGAAACAATAACTTGATGCGTTGATCAACTGAAAATGAATTGACCATTTCATAATTAACATTTTACTGAAACGTTGAACAAAAATGGCCAGACATTTTCTGGTTCCAGCTTATTAAACTTGAGGGATTTTCTGCTTTTTTTAGTCTGATAGTGTAAATTAAATATCTTTGGGTTTGAGACTGATGAAAAACAAGCAATTTAAAAATGTCACCTTCAGCTCTTGGAACTTACAATGTGCACTTATTAATTTATTTTAAAAAAAATCAAATCAGAAATTCAATAAATCTGAAATTACAGACATAGTTAATTACAAATTTGCAAAAGACTTTTAGGCTTAAAGCTTAAAGACTGAGATTGTTTCCCTGTGCTTTAAAACTGTTCATATCAACACTTATTTTCTATTTCTTTGACCTTTCATTTGTTTGTTTTATTCTCTGGCTTATTTAACTGAAATATGTAACTTCTGTCATACATTTGCTACACTACATCAAGCTCAAAATGTGCTTTTTATTGCACCCACAGTACAGTACACAGTGACCTGAGGTCTTCTGAATAATTTGGGATTTTCAAGATAATACAAGTATAAAGTTAACTTCATATTAAGAACTATTTATACACTAGACTCGGTAAACTATATTACTACTACTATACACATGCTTGTGACCTTGCTCAACTGAAATGAAATTCATGTAAATCATGATAATGATAATATTAGAATAAAAAGGTTATTTATATCAGTGTACAGTCTGCTACACTCTGGACATTATATAAAAATAGAGTCTTAATTGCATAAAAGGTTTAAAGCACCTGTTAGATATTTTAAAACAAGTATATTAAGAAGCACTGTCTAATATGCAAAACAAACACACATTCATCTGACTTTTCTTGCACTTGTATCAGCTGAAGACAAACATGGAGATTTCAGCTTTGGTGGTTAAAGAGAAATTAAGCCAATACTGACAGTTCATGGGGTTCAAGTGTAGAGGGTTGTGTAGCATGCTCATGTTAAAACTTCTTCTCATTTCTAATAGTTAGTACTTCATTAAAATAACTATATGTGTGCTAAACTCCACTCACATGACAGAGAAGATCATCTCAAAGGTCTGCTAATATTAGTAATGTGTAAAAATAGACTTTTAGAGAAGCAATCAATGCTACTGGTGCATGAGCATAGTGTGCATGCAGCTGCATATGACACAAGTATAAATGTCATGACCATACATGTTTCTGGAAATTTGTGTGTGCGATTGGTTCTGCGTGGAGACTTTGGACTAGACCGGGATAGATGGATTACTTGATACATAATTAATTCTGAATATTTGAAAGGGTGTCAAAGCTCATTTTCCACATTAGCAATACTATCTTCTCCTCAGCAGCAAGATTGCACACACACACGCACGCATGCACGCACGCACGCACGCACACAAGTGCCCACATAGTCCCGTCTCCTCTCACTCACAGTGATGTATATCTCGCCACTCGTCTTATTTTCTCCGGTTGAATATAATAACTTGCAGGTTTTGTTATGGTGTTGGCTAATTAAAGATGCGACTGGTTTTAGTTGACATAGAAAACAGCAAGAGTGCTGTTTGGAAATACTTTGCTTTTGAGGCAAAGGATGCAAGTACGCCCATATGTAAGCCATGCTACAGAGCAGTGCTAACAAAAAGGTGTTAACACTACAAATAGCATCAACAAAAAAAGTAGCAAAAGCACATGACGGTTTAATACAAATCTAAGATTTTATGCCTTGAATGTTGTGTCAATTTTTCCCTGTGGTAAATGGTACTGAATATCAAGTATTGATCAGAAGTCTAAAATTCCTGTATCGTGGCAACACTGGGATGAAATTTCCCTCCATTAAACACCTGTGCGGCACCTTGACTTAGGCGTGGCACAAGTTATTGCTGGACCCACAGGTGGCAGCAATGCCGCAATTCTTTAGGATGGGGTTGAAATGAGAGGCTGTACCGGCCTCTCTCGGTGGGAAAGGCTTCATGGTGGAGAGGATCAGGGCCAGACAGTCTGCCACATTCTTGTTTGGGGCACAGGCCAGAGCCGGCGTGTGGCCTACAGAGGGCCAACAGGCAAGAATTATCCTACAGTGTCCTCCAGTTTTTTTAAAATTAGGAAACACAGAATTCTTTGGTATTGTATCACAGAAATATAATTATTTCTGCTTACCTTCCTCATCTACAGCCATGACTGCTGCTCCTCTGCTCAATAACACCTGCACTACAGTCGCCAGGCCTTTTCTTGCTGCAATGTGAAGGGGCCTGCATGAGACAGAAGGAAACCTCTTTAAAGCAACCATATTAAATGCTTTTACATGCAATGTTACTGGGGCCAATGGCAGGAGAGTCAATACTGTACACATGAACAATTTCTTCACGTTGATATCAGGGTGCCTTGTTAAGATACAAAAACTACTATTGATATTCAATCATAGTACAACATTATTTACCAGTTACATACATTACAATGCATTCCCTTTTTTTAATAATATATTTGAAAAATTAAAATAGCAGAAAAACAGAGGCGTTTTAGATGACCAGCCTGCAGCTGACAATGACCTTAAAAACCCTCAAAAGTTCCTTTCACCGGTTTATGATGTAGTATTAGGTTTTGTCAAGATATTATGACTTTTTTCTTGCAATGTTTTCAAAATTTCTGTTGCATGCGTTCTGTCATTTTTTCAGGTTACAGTTCGAATAAAAAACACAGATATGTCCTGCACTATTAACATTTGTAATTTCTTAACACACACAGTAGGTCTCACTGAAATATGATATTTATATCCACACTGCATCATGTGCTTAATCCTAAACTTCAGATTCCAGACAGGTTGATTTCCTTATTAATAAATTCCAAGCCAATTACTTCCTGTATTTCTCAGTTTGATGAGTTTGTATTCTTAATTAGCAGTCAGCGCTTTAGGACGACTCACATTTGGAGAGCGGTGTTTGTTGCATTTATAAGGGAGGAGTCGCTGATCTCTCCAAGGATCAACAGGGCACACATCTCATGACCCTGCAGAATAAAACACATTGTACAATATTGCTAAATCACATTATCACTTTGAAAAAACTGCCTGAAAATGTAAAAATCTCATAAGTTGTGGCTGGAAATGTAATCAAATCTTTCACTTAATTTGCATAATTTAGTACATTTCAAACCAAACTATGTTATAGCACCACATCGTTATGAGTCATTGCAGGGTTTAAATAAGGTGGTATGAAAAAAAAGGTTAATTTTGAAAACACATTTGATTACATTCTTAACCTGATTTACTAAATCTTAGCAGGTTATCTTATCTGACAGTTGTTACATAACTCTGGCTACACACATGCAAAATGTTTCATTGTGCCACTGCATGCATACAGAACATGCATTTGTATGTGTTTGTGTATGTGACCTTAATGCAGGCTAAGTGAAGGGCAGTGTTATTATTGACATCCACCAGGGTCAGGTCTGGCTTCGCTTTGTGCAGCAAGAACTCTGAAATGCAAAAAATAAAGACAACTTTCACAACGAACCCAGACCTTTATATTTTCTAAATTAGCAACTTCCAATCAGTGCAACAGGGAAACAGATGTATTAAAAGGTAACCATCAGTGAGGACTGTGAGGGACAAAACACTGTTCCCACGTGCTAAAAGGAGATGTGTTTCTTAATGTATGATTGAATGCTTGAAAATACATTAGAAAGGAAAGATGGATGAAAGAGGGACTTTGAATATCTCTTGCAGAAAAACATGTAGTTTTGTCCTCTTCTTGAGCTGAAAATGGTCATGAAGCGTTTTAAGGTTTCTTAGATGAGGGTAATTTAAATCACATACCAACAGCCATATTCTGTCCACAGGCAGCAGCAACCATCACAGCAGAGCATCCACAATGATCCACAGCATTGACTTCAGCTCCCTGGGCCAGGACCAGCTGGAGCCCAGCAACATTTCCTGAATAAGCAGCCGCATGCAGCGGGGTCCTGCACTCACACATACACATACAGATCAATTTGCATCTTTCTGCAAGCTATGAAAGGTATGAAAGAAACAATACTGCAAGTTTAACAAAATTCTACATCAGAGTTATCAATACATTTGAGGTTTGAATAAAAAATGTATTTACTGACTAATATTTGCATAAAAACAGACAATTTTGTGGACCAAATGAAAGGCAATAGTAATGTTAAGCTGTAATAACAGTGATTTAATTGCATAAATACAACCACTGCTTGTAGATGCATGCCTGAATTGAAAATAAATCTGAAACTTCTACATTTGCAATATCTGTAAACTGATACATACCAGAAGTGCTGCATGAAATAGAATAGATATGATGAGTTGCTATGATAAGTAGAGCTCAGAGCAGAACCCACCTTCCTTTGGCATCGGTAACGTTTACAATTTGTGGGCCAACAGTCTTCACTAGAAGTCCAGCAGCAACATCATGTCCATTAACTCTGCGTAGGGAGAACAGAGTTGTTACACTTTAAATAAGCCATTTTGTTTTATTAAAATGTAATAAACATATGCATGATGAGCATTTACTTTTACTGCAGTACTCACAGAGCACAGTGCAATGCGGTGAAGAGATTTCCCTCCTGGTTGCTAAAAAGTTTGTTTTCAAGTAAAATGTGTAAACATCCTTCACGCCCTACAGACACAAATGGACAAATGATTATTTAAATCTTTGTAAAAAAAAATGGTAATACAGTATCTCACCCACACAAAGTGTTTTAACTGAGAGAATTGATTCAAAGGCTAAAATAATAGTGTGCATAAAAACTACTGATAAGAGAAAAATGTTCATTCATACATGTTTTTGCCATGTTTATCTGTATTCTGTCCATGTAAGAGCAAAAAACGGGTCTGACCCCACAGTTTCTGTCCAAGCTGGACCTGAGCCTGAACCAGCAGTTTTGTGAAAACCAGAATTTCCACCACTTTCTTTTTTTTACCCATGCATGTAAGTTGAATACACAGCCCATACATAATTGATGACATTACACAGACTATAAGCATTCATGAAGAAATAAAATAAAACACAGGGCAGGAATTGGGTTGGGTTTGCCCACATTTCCCTGACGTCTCACCGTGGTGGGCAGCCCAGTGGGTGGGTGTGTAGCCTCTGTAGTCCAATATGGAATCCAGAGGGTCAGCTTTCATAGCAGCCCTTAGCAAAGTTCGAAGTAGTTCCGTGTGGCCGCGGGACGCTACAAGGTGCAGCGGGGTCCTTCCCTGAGAGTCTCTACACAGAGCAGAGGCTCCATGTTCCAACAGAGCAGATACACAGTCCTCACTGCCCAACATGGCCTGCAGCAGGATGACAAAAGTTATGATGCGAGAGATAAAACAACACATCTGGAACGCCACGGACTCTATAAAGAGACATATCCCTAATTTACATTATTTAAGTGCCATTAATAAAGTGAGGGGAAATGTACTGTACACACAGCACAGCAAGTACACTTACAGCTCTATGTAATGCAGTAAAGCCCTTTTTGTCTGCAGCATCAACCTTTGCTCCTTTCTCCAACAGGATGTGGACACAGTCGGTGTGCCGTCCCAAAGCTGCCAGCATGAGAGCCGTCCTGCATACGACAAAAAGAAAACAATAGGAGAAGAATTGTCTGCTGTGAGGATAATTCTCTGATTGTGTCAGAATAGTAAAAATTGGTTGAATATTCGGTGGTAAAGTAACCTGCTTTAAAGGTCTGCAGCTTTCAGAAGAAATATGTTGTGTGGCAAGTACATTGCATCAAACAATCACATCACTAGAATTGGGCATCAAGAACCGACTCCTTGGAATCGTTACAAAAACTATGATTCCAGTAGATTCATTTCTTTATTGGAATCGTTTAAAGCATTTGGTTTTAAATCTAATCATTGCTTCCCAAGTTAACATGCGCAAGTTTTGGTTTCCAAAGCGGCCAGTTGCTTGTTGTGTTGCAGCCTTGGAGCACAGTAAGCAGCACTCTAGTGTGGTTTTATTTTACATTGAAAAAGCCCTGAAAAACTGCAAACCACCATTGAATCAAAATAAAACATTCCTCTTATTTGTGAAAATAGGCATGTGGCGGGATTGGAATCAGAATCGTTACAAACCAACCGATTCCCGACCCTATACATCACCATGATGTATCATTAATAAACACACCATTATCAGGCTTTGTGCTTGAATGTTAGTTTGAAGTAATTTATAAGTTCACTCCAACTCCTACACTTCTATTTCTGAAATCAGCAGCACCTGCAGTAAAGTCATTATTTTGTAATATCTATGAAAGACAATATCAATATAAACATTTTACTAATCAATATTCACACAGTTTTAACAATCTTTTATATTCCGTCATGTAACAACAAGACAAATTATTTTAAACAGTAATGTATGTAAAAGCTGTATATGTCAGGTCTTTACCTAGTCTACCGTTAATAACAAATCAGAGTATAAAAACATTACGTGACTCACTGTCCCTGTGTATCTGGACTGTCGATGATCTCGCTACTTTGTTCCCCATTGACCAATAAAAGCAGACAGTCCATTTGGCCCTGAGCAGCTGCACAGGGGAAAAACAGTAGAAGGGAAATTTCAAGATGAAGTTTCACAGATTAATTACATAGATTATAAAGTTCTATATATTTTAAAATGAAAACTAAAAAATGTGTTACCCATGAAATAATATGGTATATTTACATAATGGCAATCAAAAGCTATCAATATTCAATTTATACTGTAGATTTGTAGACATCTTATCTTATTAGGCTTTCCTTAACCCACACACCTGCAGCATGGAGAGTTGTCCACTTGCGTTTGTGCTCCTTCAGTGTGTAAGAGGCTTGATGCTTTAGCAGCACCTCCACACATGGGGCAAAACCTCTCTGAGCAGCCAGGTGGAGGGCAGTTCTGCCTTCAATGTCCCGCACATCCAGACTCACCAACGTCTCACAAAGCAACCGCAGTGCCTCACGGTGACCATAATACGCCTGTAACAGCAGAATGCATAATAGCAGTAGAGTCAAAGGCTTGTAAATTTATGGTCTTCAAGTTATAAAGTCACATCTTTTCCAGTGTATTCACTGTAATCATGTGCCACTCACAGCTAAGTGCAAAGGACTGACTGGAATATTACTTTCAACCTCTTCTAGACAGTTGAACGAAATCTCCAGGAGCTGCAAGATTGAGAGAGAAAAATAGAAAAAAGATAACTTCAACTGGGTCTAGTCTGGTTCTGATTTACAAGAAAAATGTAATCATAAGACACCACTAACCAGTTCCAGATGCTGTTTGTTCCCGTAAGCTGCTGCGTAGTGGACAGCACTGTAACCCTTACTATTCTTCAGAGTTGGGTTCGCCCCACTGTCAAGCAAGAAGTCTAAACACCTGAACACACAGAGCACAACATTATAATCTTGTCTGGGTTTTATTCTTCTTACAGCAAGTAATCAAAGAGACCCATTATAAACATTCACTTCTCAATAATCAAACCCTTTTCTGTAAAGTGTCCAAAGTCTTACAAATGTTTACATCACCATGACATAATAAAAGTCAAATTTACACCTATTCTCCTACCAATTTGGTCTCACCTATTTCATACAGATATTTCAACAACACCTCTAGATGTTATCTACTGACTGATTATTGTGGATTCTGCACAGAAGAGCAGATCTATTGTATAAAGATACAAGTTTATCTATTTTATGACTAAGAATGTATTTAATATGACTGACATGTGAGACTTACAGAGAAGCTTCTTGTTCCTTTCCCTCACTGTGGTCAGGCTCAGAGTTTGTTTCCTCTCTGTTGAAAGAAAGATGGACACTTTTCAAACTGGCTCGAATGAAACTGGGATTTTTAATCAAAAAACTGTCCCCAGGATGTTGTCCTTGCAGCTCTAAGTAAAATGAGCAAAACATTGAAATGGCAGTAAATGCTATCTCACCCACAAAAGGTGTGTGAAGCAGCAGCATAGTGCAGAGGGCTGCAGCCCGTCAGATCCAGCTCATTGACATCAGCGCCAGCTCTCACCAGGGAGATGGTGCATTGGCTGTTACCGTTAGCTGCAGCATAGTGCAAAGGAGATCTGCGAGGTGCAACAGAAGACAGCTGTGATATCAGGTAACACCAGAGTTTAACCTTAGCTCCATCTATTCAGGGCTGCTTACCGTCCCAAATTATCTTTTACATCCAGTTCAGCAGCAGCACTATTTAACAGCAAGTTCAGACAGTCAACATTTCTGTCACAAAAAGAAAAAAAGTTGTCAGTTGTGTGATGTAGACCACACTTGAAGCAGAACTATTAGAAAATAAAATGTATAGTACTTCCAAAATGTAAGAAAGAACTGATTGTGTCATTTATTGCTGCATTTTCATACAGTATTAAATTGCATCCATCGTTTATATTAATATACTGAAATCATCCATAAGTTTGAGCTGATCAAAATCCGCCAAACGTTTCTAAATTATTGTCAACATTTATACATGGAAAATCATTTCTCAAACTGTCTAGATGATATGTATTACATTGCAAAAATATTCCAATATCTTAAACTATGATCAATTGAGACACTGATCACAGTTAAAGATATTGTAGAACACAGATTTCTCACAATAAGTCAAACTATTCAACTGTATGTAAATGCAGTGTATGTAAAGATAAAGACAAAGTAATACATATAACACTGTGTGTGTGTGTGAGTGTGTGTTAGCTCACCCTCCAGAAGCAGCAGCATGCAGGCAAGTCCTTCCGTGGTCGTCTAAGAAGTTTATATCATCCCCAGTAGACGGCACTTGAGACGGCATGATGTAAAAATGGCCTGAACGATACAGAACCAACAATAACACTTGTGTGAAGTTTGAAACATTTTGAGTTGTGTCAGTAATTCAAATGTTAAAAGGGATAGGATAAATTGACTTAAACCGATTCTCACCATTGGACAGTAACTTTCGACAACAGTCTGGAAATCCGTACAGCACCGCCAAATGAAGCGGAAGCATCCCATGAATCCCCTGTCTTTAGAGATCATAACAAAGATAAATTACTTTAGTTTGTGCATAGTGGATAACAATGTATTGTATGAAATTGGAGTTTGTTGGTTTGGATGTTGAAGTATTGACAGTGACAGTGCAGCTTGAAGTGTTTTCTGTCGATATACTTCCTAGTCTGGAAGCAGAATATTACAGGATCATGTGTAATAATTGAGTCTGTGTGTATGTGTAATATTGCGTAATGCTTTTCTCTTGCAGTGTACCTGCAACAAGAAAATAACATAAAACAATCTCAGGTTTGGACAATGTACCTGGTCTTATCAGCACCGTTTGTCAGCAGAGTGCTGACCAGCAACTCCTGACCATATCTGGCAGCAACATGAAGAGGAGTGTTTCCAAACATATCAGCACAGTCAATCTCCCCACCTGTGTAGGGAGGGAGAAGGAAACATGATGTGAATATGATGTGTTTCAACTGAGTGAGGACATGTGCTGATATTTGAAGTCATTTTAAGAATATATCGTGAGGGTACATTTTCGTTTTTAAGAGACGATGCTGGGGATAGTGTAAATATGCTACCATTTTGGATCAGAATCTGGGAGCCCGTGAACCGCCCGTGCATAGAAGCCATATGCAGAGGGCTCTTTCCTTCCTTATTCTGTTAAACAGAGGAAAAGGAAACGTGTTTATGTAAAAGAATGACATAATTCATCTTCACATTGTACATTTAATGCTCTGCACAATGACTACAATCCAGTTATACATCATTATTTCTTCTTCTTTTTGTTCTTTTCAAATCCACAATTGCTCTAAAAACAGGCTCTTTACCTGCACGTTGACATCAGCACCGTTGTTGATTAGCAGCTCAAGACACAGCACCCCGCTGGAGGAGGCGGCAGACAGATGCAGCGGCGTGCTGCCGTTGTGGTTGGGCTGATTGATGTTGGCACCACAGTTCACCAGCTCAGTGGCCACAGCGTCCTGCCCCCTGTGACAGGCCATGTGGAGCGCTGTGTTCCCAAAAATGTTAGGTTCATCAGTCTGAGGAGGAAAACAATTGATGTGTGTCAATTGAAACATGGCTGGTGATTTGTAAGCATGAGAGTCTCTTGGCAGCCAAAGAAACACTGACGATTATTATCAGTGTCAAGTGTAAAGTGACTTTGCTGAGGATGCCTGGTGGAATCTTTTAAAAAAAATGAAAAAAGAAGTCTGGTTTGAAAGATTTGGCTTGTTTAAAAGGTGATTTTAAAACTAATTTTCGCTTTAGTTGTGAATGTAGTAATGGCTTTCGTGACCAGATGGTGTCATCAGCAAAAAGCAGATTACTGATGATGAGGCAGCAACATGATTAGAGACACAGAGCAGGATCAACATGAAACCAAGACTGGAACACTGCAGGATACCATGTTATTGGTGCCTAATCTTTTATCAAACCATTTATAACTACAGCATGCTGTGTTTTGGGAGTCTAATGTTTCCTGACATCTTAATTTGGACTTTTAAGAATTAAGATGTCAGGAAACTAATCAGGTAAATTAAGAGTCATAGAACATACAGTACATAAAATACATGACAGCTGTACTCATTTTTACGATTTGAGTTTACTTATAGTGATGGGAGTGAGCTACGTTACCTCCACCACCAGTTTCAATAGATATTTGACCACGTCTAACTGTCCACTGGCAGCTGCAGCATGGAGCGGAGTATAACCACATTTGTCCTTGCACATCACATCAGCACCGTGAGACACCAGCAGCTTCACAACCTCCACATGGCCTGAAAGAAGAGCTTAACATTTTCTACAAGTCTCTCAGGTTGACAGTTAACTCTTGTTCCTCAGTGAAATAACCTGTTGCTTGTTGAAGAGTCTATTTTCCAAAAATAGAAAGAGATAAACAAGAGAAAGCTTTCATTCTGGGTAAAAAGTGACAATATATTTGTGTCTCTTAGGAGAATGACACCACTTACCAATGTATGCAGCCCAGTGGATTGCCTGTCTTTCCTTTTTATCTTTGGCACTCACCATGGCACCTTTGCTTAAGAGCAAATTCACCATCTGCAGAAACATAATACAGTGAGGAAAATAAGTATTTGAACACCCTGCTATTTTGCAAGTTCTCCCATCATGGAGGGGTCTGAAATAGTCATCGTAGGTGCATGTCCACTGTGAGAGACATAATCTAAAAAAAAATAATCCAGAAATCACAATGTATGATTTTTTAACTATTTATTTGTATGATACAGCTGCAAATAAGTCTTTGAACACCTGAGAAAATCAATGTTAATATTTGGTACAGTAGCCTTTGTTTGCAATTCCAGAGGTCAAATATTTCCTGTAGTTTTTCCCCAGGTTTGCACACACTGCAGAAGGGACTTTGGTCCACTCCTACACACAGATCTTCTCTAGATCAGTCAGGTTTCTGGGCTGTCGCTGAGAAACATGGAGTTTGAGCTCCCTCCAAAGATTCTCTATTGGGTTTAGGTCTGGAGACTGGCTAGGCCACGCCAGAACCTTGATATGCTTCTTACAGAGCCACTCCTTGGTTATCCTGGCTGTGTGCTTCGGGTCATTGTCATGTTGGAAGACCCAACCTCGACCCATCTTCAATGCTCTAACTGAGGGAAGGAGGTTGTTCCCCAAAATCTCGCAATACATGGCCCTGGTCATCCTCTCCTTAATACAGTGCAGTCGCCATGTCCCATGTGCAGAAAAACCCCCCCAAAGCATGATGCTACCACCCCCATGCTCATCATTCTTCTTCCTCCAAACTAACACGGTTAGTGGAATTATGACCAACAAGATCTATTTTGGTCTCATCTGACCACATGACTTTCTCCTATGACTCCTCTGGATCATCCAAATGATCATTGGCAAACTTAAAACGGGTCTTGACATGTGCTGGTTTAAGCAGGGGAACCTTCCATGCAATGCATGATTTCAAACCATGACGTCTGAGTGTATTACCAACAGTAACCTTGGAAACGGTGGTCCCAGCTCTTTTTGGGTCATTGACTAGCTCCTCCCGTGTAGCTCTGGGCTGATTTCTCACCTTTCTTAGGATCATTGAGACCCCACGAGGTGAGATCTTGCATGGAGCCCCAGTCCGAGGGAGATTGACAGTCATGTTTAGCTTCTTCCATTTTCTAATGATTGCTCAAACAGTGGACCTTTTTTTCACCAAGCTGCTTGGCAATTTCCCGTAGCCCTTTCCAGCCTTGTGGAGGTGTACAATTTTGTCTCTAGTGTCTTTGGACAGCTCTTTGGTCTTGGCCATGTTAGTAGTTGGATTCTTACTGATTGTATGGGGTGGACAGGTGTCTTTATGCAGCTATTGACCTCAAACAGGTGCATCTAATTTAGGATAATAAATGGAGTGGAGCTGGACATTTTGAAGGCAGACTAACAGGTCTTTGAGGGTCAGAATTCTGGCTGATAGACAGATGTTCAAATACTTATTTGCAGCTGTATTATACAAATAAATAGTTAAACAAAAACATACATTGTGATTTCTGGATTTTCTTTTTAAATTATGTCTCTCACAGTGGACATGCACCTACAATGATAATTTCAGACCCCTCCAAGATTTCTAAGTAGAAGAACTTGCAAAATAGAAGGTGTTCAAATACATATTGTCATTGGGTCAACCAGTGTGTCCATAACTATAGCCCAGGGGATTGTGTCATTTTGTCTTGACAACAGTCTAGGAAACATACTTTGATTACTCTGATAGGGCTCTGGTTATAAGAGCAAATATCAGGTGAAACTAGGTTACTATATCAATCTATATCAAATACTGCAACAACTGACAGAAACCAAAACAAATGTCCCCCCAGTCATTCATTTTTCTAAAGCAAATGTACTCTCCAGCATTGTTATGTGTTGAAGTTATAATTGTCAAATCTATTACATTAAACATAGAAAAAGATCAGGATGACGACTTTCGTTAATACCATCAACTTTACAGTTTACCTCTTCATGGCCGCTGTGCGCTGCATGATGCAGTGGTGTCCTTCCTGACCTGTCGGCAACATCCAGGCCGCACACATGTGGTATCAGAGCTTGAGCGCAGCCTATGGCCCACTTTGCAGCTGCCATGTGTAAAGGTGTATGCAAGTACTTGTCCTGTGTGTTGACCTCTGCTCTGTGCTTTAGTAGCAACTCCACAGCTTTCTGGGGAAAACACACATAATTCAAACAATTACACAATTACAATATGGTGTTCAAGTCTTTAAAAGTTCTTCTCCCTCTGTATTTCCAAAAATAGGAACATACTTCATTTCGCGAGGCGGCTGCTCGATGTAAAGGAGTCAGCAAACCCTGGTCCTTAGCGTTGACATTTGCACCTGTAATAGAACGCAAAATTTTTGAGTGTTGTGGGTAAATTTCAGCTCCTCTGTAACTCAGTGACTTACTAGAAAGGCTCATTTGTATGTAGTTGATGATCAGCCCTTTTTTCAATATGATGTATTTCAAAGTGAGATAAATGTTTTTTCTACCTGAAGTAATAAGTAATTCCATAGTGTTGACATCACCCAAATAAGCAGCAGCATGAAGGGGTGTGCTTTGTACTTGGTCCTGAGAAAAAAGAAAAACATTTTCCTTCTTTTTAATCAGATAATCCATGTATTATATTTGTTATATTCTGACTACAAATGTTTGCACAGTTAACTCTTGCCCTCCCTGTCCATGTAAAATGTTTAATCAAACCAGAAATTTCACTTCAGATGCTTCCAGAAAACTTAACAAACTGACAGTAACCAAACACTTGGACAAGTTTGACTTTACAAGTAAAGAAAAGCTGTGGGGCAAACCAAGAAAGCAACAGCGAGTACAGCAGCTATGTATCTACATAGCTGAACCATTTGTAGAAGCTTCATCTTAACCCATGACCCAAATTATGATTGCAGATTTGACACCACAACAAAAAACAACATGAGTGCAGAGTTAACGTGGGATAACATTACCAGTGAATTGACATCTTCATTATGGTTCAACAAAAATGTCACTTCTTCTGCGTTCCGGCTGAATATAGCCTGGACCAATGGAGACTATAAGAGAGATGTGACACAACAAAAGAAAATGTTAGAGAAGAGAACATTCCTGCACACTGTCAATCAGTACCAGTCTGCACTTAGCCTATTATAAGGCACTTGCACCATCAAAAATGGAGATTCCACTATTTATAATAAAATGGACAGCAACCATATGAGTGCATAAACAAACACTGAATAGCATAATGTGCATGAGCCTTCACAGCCACAAAAATAAATGTTAAAAAATAGATGAAGTTAATTATGTTTCCTAGACTTTTTGTTGTTGCAGAAAACAACAAAAACCATGAAAGCAGTGATTTCACTTAATTTCAACTAACCGCTTTCATCAGAAAACTTGCTGAAACCCACTAGTACGAAAAATACATTCAAGAGTGCTGAGATGTCAGTAAAACTGTTACACGTCTGAGTAAAGAGTGAGTAACAATCTCTTCTCATTTCCAGAAGACATATCAATGTTTGAATTGTCTTGAGATAATATTTAAATTGAAATGATGCGGTCTTTTTCAGTAACGATAAAGACATAACGTAAAACTCAAAGCATTAAACTGAAGACCAATAACGCTAACACTTTCCTTGGGTGAATCATGCAAAATTCCTAGCACTTTTAGCGAATATTTAGACAATTGAGGAATGAATCTCCAAGATTTGTCTTACACAGATAATGTTAAGCAAACGAAGTACGTTACACAAAAGAGAAATATAGATCCATTTAAAGATTGAAATGTTTGTGTACCAGGGTTTGGAATTCATGTACCAGGAAGTCCATTTACTCGTATGACTCGTCTAGGTCCATTACACAATTGAAACATCAAACTAAACAAAATCCAATTTTGCAAGGAAAAGAAATTGTAACATCAACTAGCCTTGTAGCAAACTTTTGCTCGACATGTCGCTAACATGAATAGCCAGCTGTTTGCAGGGTTTATGAGAAGTAAAGTTAATCTTAGTTATCTAATGTTAAGTTTTATTTACTACCTGGTCCTTGATATTTCTTAACTCCATGTCCCAATCACTCAGGAAGCTCCTTTATTGAGACTGAGTGTAAAGTTGACTACATGTCACTCTGTAGCAGCTAGTTAGCCTAGCTTTAGCTTAGTTAGCTGATATGTGATGTGTTACTCCCAGGTTACACCACAGTTGCAAGAATATCGCGAGTGAAGGTACAGAAACGCGATTTGGAGGCATATGCCATGTATTCCATAGTAATTTAATTACATTTTTCTTTTACTCAAATACTAATTCGTTATGGACTGAAATCTTAAGGATTTCACTTTAAGTAACTTACACAGTTGAGATACTTAACTGGTATTTTCATTGTGTACACCTATATACTTCTACTCTACAATTCAGAAGGAAATATTGTACTTTTGAATCTAATACATTTCTAATACTTCGAGCGTTTTAATATAATATTAACAACAACAACAACAACAACAATAATAATAATAATAATAAACTTTATTTTGGCCTAAAAACACAAAGTACTTTGACAGAATCACAAACAAATTAATACACATACACGTCATTATACTGAAAGGGATACTTATAACGTTACTTTACAAGTTAATTTTTCACATTCAAAACATACAATGATCATGTAAAAATATAATGCGTTTCAATACATTAACTACCCAACGCTTTAAATAGTTTAAATGAGCTACCTGAAATACAGCAATAAAACTGCTAGCTACTTACGCATTAATGCATCAATAATATAATAAAGTTGTTTGAGATGGTTAGGTTAGAGAAAGACCGTCAGCATCATAGACATAAGTTTATATGTCTATGATCAGCACCGCCTGACAAGCTAAAACCAGGGCAAATGGTTATCACTAAACAGCTCACCCATTGACCAATCAGAACAGGTGTGTTGGTGCACATGCGCATTGAGTCTTAAACTTACAGTTACAGCTACGACTTTGGCAGTATTTAGCTTGATAACGTGTTACTTAGCTAGCTACCTTTAAATTTACACATATTGTGTGCGTTGAAAAGCAGCTTTAATCGTCACAACCTGTAATTTAACACTCTTATAAAGTATACCCAGGTAAGGACGTTTTTATACTTTGATAAGTGTCACGGTAGCAGACCCAACAGGACAGCTAGCCAACTCACCATAGAAACTTGTTAGCTTTGTCACACTGTAGCTAAATCGACTGTGTTGGCGCGCCAGGGTTAATGTTATCGGGTTTGTTGGAAGGGTTTAAAGGTGATGAAGTATGCTCTGGTTCACATACATCGTTAGTTAGTTAGCGGCCAGGCTTGGTTTAATTTTTTAGCTAGGTTTGGTTCAACTGCAGCCACATCACCATGTAGCTAACGTTAAGTTATCAAGACGAGAGGTCAAACGTTGAACTTCAGGTTAGCTCTTTACTACTAACGTTACTTACTCTGTGTATTATTATCAGTGTATGTTGTAGTTGTATTATAAAGGACAACATGCTGTTCTTAATACATGTTGCTGGAGTTTTTACCAATTAGGATTGCATTTCCCACACTCTACTAGAGTAGGATATTTGACAGTCATACTCTAGCGTTAGCTAAATTAACGGAATTTGGTCCACTGCCCATTTGTCAGGCAAGTTTAAGGTGTTAGTTGCTGAAATGTAACAGTAAATGGGATACACGGGAAACAAATATCTTTTGTATTACATATCTATCTTCTATATGTCCTTCCAACAAATATCCGAGGTGTGTGCATGTTCTATTATTTAAATTTCCTGGTTAGACAGAGCCAGGGATAACTCTTTTAACCTTTTTAACAGCTGCATGCTTATTGTGTTAAACATACAGTGACTTGCATAAGTTTTCACACCCATGCTAAATTTATCTGAATGCCTTTAATTAAAAGAAATTAGGATAGTCAACTTTAGCATGGCTATGTAAACCTATGCAAGTCACTGTAGCAGAGTTGGAAATGGTTTTATGTTTTTGTTGAGTTGCTGAGTTCTCATTTAAAAAATAGTAAGAAGGTTTTTGTATTAATTCAGGAAGAAGTTGTAGTTTGTCATGTAGGATTCTTGTTTAACATTTTGAATCAGTTTTCTTTGGCATTTTTGTGTTGAGATTTATGTTTTCTTTTGCATGGGCTATACAAGCCTGCACGGGCCATCATTTGAGGGGTGTAACATTAGAGATAATTTGCCAGTTTGGGAGTTGTCATAGATTTAGTGATTGTAAAAACTGTTCTGTGCAGATTAAGCCTCTATCGTGTTTGTTGAGGCCAAGGCTTTTTGGAGAAGTTGGATGATCCAGTAATGTGGTTTCTAACTAGGCACAACCTTGTACAACCTTGGCCAATCTAACTTTACAACATTTGGTAAAGTCAAAATGAATCATGTAGTTGATGACATCAATTTTAATTCCTGAACTTTATGCTGGTGCTGTCATTGAATAATGTTTAGCGTATTATATGGATTCAGTTTTATCAAATTCTTAGCTGCTGCTGGGAAACATTGTCAGTCTAACTCTTTTATCACCACATAGAAATGGTTGCCCATGTGTTCATTTACTAACTGACAGCTGACTGCGGCCACATGAGATTCTTAAAAGATGCAGTGTCCCGCGGCCAAGTGATATATAACTTTCTTTTGTATCTTTTTTTTTTTGTGGAATGATCGTTACATTTTACAACACGTTTTTTGAGTGTAGGTAAAGATTTCATATTTTGCAAGCCACGTCTAACTGCGAGGCTTGTCAACATAAGTGTTTTTAGCCTCAATGGAAAATGTTTCTGTTTAAACCTGAAAAAAAAAAGGAGCATGGATGGTTACAAGAGATGTGGACAATTGGTCATTTTTCGGTGTAGTGATATAAATCAATGTATTGTTGGAAAAAACAGCAAGTTTCCTTATTTTGATAGTCTTAGTAAAAATAACTTCTTTCCTTGTGGAAAGGTTGATTCATTTTGACATATGCGATATTAGGGGTATATGTGGTTTTTATACAAGAAACTGCTCATATTTTGCTGGTTACTGACATGATGATAATTGTTGCTACTAAACAAAGGACCACCATGGACCTTACGGCCTGTTACTTAGAGCATGTGTTAAGTTGTAAACCTGAGGAAGTGGCACTCTAATGGAAACTTTGACTGTTGGGAAAGCTGCTCCGTCTGCTGCCTCAGCTCGTCTTATACCTCACATGGTCCCATAGTCATGTGCTTTTTAGAGGAGCTACACTCTCTATCTCACCGAACATGGTGTTATAAAATGCAGTTATCTGGATGGACTGAGGTTTTGTACTTTATTTTTCATGGGGTTAAGTTTATTTAAGAAGTGAGAGGAAGGATTCATGTGATTCATGGAAGTGAAATGCCAGTGGTCAACATAAGGTTTCCTGTTAATGCTTCTCTTTAATGTAGTGAGTGACCTCTCACATGCTGTTAATGTTGCTTAGTCATTTTTATGACTTGTGAATTCTGTTGCTATTAATGGTGGGGTGGGGGGGGGTGGGGAACAACAAAGTGTTGCACAGTCATGTCTTATGTTCAAGTTTTTTGTTCCTCATGTGAAAAGACCTGACGTTTCTTTAACAATCCAACAAAGGAACACAAAACCAGTCTTTTAATACTGTTAGTTTAGAGAACAAAGCGTCACTTATGTGATAATTACTGTTTTACCCTCATGACTTTAATGCACCTTCAGATTATGTAACTGTTGTTGTCTTATTCCAGGGAGGCTGATATTCATCCCTCAAGTTCCCAGGGATCCTTCAGCCTGCCCTGATGAAGGCCGAGCAAGACGGAGACCTCCTCGAAGGTAACTGCTTAAGATAACAGAAACATGACCGTCACATTAGAGACACACCTGCCATGTTCTCCAACGTTAAACACTCTGGGCATTTGGCTGCAACACACTTTCTGTGTCAGTATGCATGTTGACGGAGCACCTTAAAACAACATTTTGTCTTGGATGCATGTAACCACAGCACCGTGGTTTAACTTCTGAAACCTCATACTCAACATATTTACATAAGGGAAGATTTATTTTCTTCATTCCTTGGAATTCTTTAAGAATCAAAAATGCTCTTAATTTTCCTTGCTTCTTTTGTGAACTTTAGCACTGCTTTTGTGATGCTGTGTGATTTGTTGAAGTGTAAAGGGCAGGCCCCTCTCTTTGCAGGTCATTTATAGAAAGGGGATGTCGTTGTGACATCTAATGACAAAAAAAGTGATGATTAAGGCATTGTCGTATAAAAGCAGAGTCACTGTTAGGGAACACTGGACTTTGGGATCAGCAGTGAATTGGAGATGAAGGGAGGACAGAATGAAAAGTCCAAACTCAGTGAGTAGTACACATTGTTTACTAATTGGTAAATATTAATTAGTCCTTTGTTTGTAATCCTTTTTCTTTAATTGTGTTCTTATAACAGATGTTGATGGAGTCATTGGTTTTAAGATTTGAATGATGTGGCCCAAATCCCAGGTTATTAATGACTAAGTAAATACATAAACATTTAACCAAATCTCTTATGTAGCAGATTTGAATGCGAGGTAGAATTGCTTTTTGCTTATCAGCAGTGAGGTTCTCAGAATGGTTGCTTCTGGTCATTAAACTATGTGTATGTAGTAAAGCTCCTTCACAGACATGTCTCCGATACTCTGAATAAAGATTTAATAGGGGTGTTCTTTTGCTCAAGTTATTTATGATTTTATTATATTGTCTGGTTTGGTTTATTTTTATTGGCAGAGCTGTTGCTGTTCTGCATGTATCTACTGTATCTCTGTTCAAACTTAAAATCTCACTGGTCTCTCTTTAATAGGCCGCCTAATTTATATAAAAAAAAAAAACAGTTTAATGAGATCCCACTTTCTTTCTTTTTATAACATAAATTAAAAATGTGAGTTTAGCATCTTTTTTATCTCTTTTTTTGCTTAAAGGAAAAATATTTGTTGAAAAGCAACAAAGGTTGCAGTTCCCAAAATATTAGTCATGTAGCACAGCAGATCTCTAGAAATTATTCTTCATTTCTATGATATAAATAGTTTCATGGGGAATATTGTGCTTTTGATTTGCATCTGCATGCGTCTGCATAATATACAATAAGGTCACTCAAATCATGTTGCAGGGCCAACAGCACATTGTTGCAGTAATTGTGTCACATCCATGAAATTTACAGCATTTGAATGGGTCCATGAAAAGTTATCATAACTGATCAGAATGATGTTCATAACTGCAAGTAGGAGCTCCAGGTAAGAAAAAAAAAAAAGATGATGTTCCATAATGGCAGCTGCCTTGAGATACTGAAAGTGTGAAATTGATGGTAAGAGGTATTAGTGTTCCAGCAGTGGATAACCTTTTCTCTGTTTACGTTACTCTTCTCTCATCACTAATTTTTAGTTTTTCTCCTCTTTGGTTTTGTTAGAAGACTCCCCTCAGGAGAATGGAGTCCAGACTAATCAGTACAGCTCCATCTCTCCTCCGGCCTCACCAGTGGCCCAGGATGAACCCTTCTCCACATATTTTGAAGACAAGGTGGCCATTCCCGAGAATGTCAGCCAGGTACTGTCTCAAAGCCGCTGTTTTAAATTTTGGTTCTTTTGTAATCATGTACGGAATGTAGTAGCTAGGTTTATCAATTTGATAGATCAATTATAATCCTTTACCCTTGTTGGATAGTTAGATTTGGGAATCAAAACACATTTCATTTTGTAATTGAAACAATACTATATTAATCAAATTACAACATAGGTAATGATGAAATTCGGCTGTCCCTCTATTCAGGTGTTCAGTTTCCGTAAACTCTGGGCCTTCACCGGACCGGGGTTTCTGATGAGCATTGCTTACTTGGATCCAGGGAACATCGAGTCCGACCTGCAGTCTGGAGCTAAAGCTGGCTTTAAGGTAATATATACAAACCATGTTAATCTAGACATCCAAACCAAACATGGCCGTTCTGCAAGTTTACTTTGGTGGGTAATGGGTGTGTGTAGGACAAAATGTGAACCATAATACAGTGTCATCTATTTTAGGTTTTTATTCTCTTCCTCCATATTTGAGGAAGTGGTTCTACAGGTTTTTGTTGTTCTCTTCACACCGATACATATCTTTTCCCCTTTTCCCTAAAAGTGTCATTATTTTAATAAAAAATGGCCATACTTCCGGTTATATTACAGTGTTAGTGTCTTAGAGAAGTGACACATAATGAACTTGATCAAAATATTTCTCTAAGGAAAGGCATCTAGTGTGGTGTTATTGTTATTTCCATCATAAGTATATCCACTGTATTATTATAAAGAAATGGCAATTTTCATTGTTAACATGAGCAAGAATTTACACAGTTAGCTATTATTTAAATCTGGCAGTCTGCACAAGTAAAACTCCCGTATAGTATATAGTAGGATAGTATTACAAAAGTAGGAAATACTGATTGTATCCTTTTTTTTTTTAGCTCCTATGGGTGCTCCTTGGAGCCACTATCATTGGGCTGCTGTTGCAGAGGTTAGCTGCACGCCTCGGGGTCGTCACTGGGATGCACCTGGCAGAAGTCTGCAACCGCCAATATCCCACAGTGAGCATTCCCTACTCTCATTACACATTACTTCCCTTTTCTTGTTGTACATTGACTTTTAATGCTTGGTACCGTATTTTTTTTTTTTTTTTTAGGTTCCTCGGGTCATCCTGTGGCTGATGGTGGAGCTGGCAATTATTGGCTCAGACATGCAGGAGGTCATTGGCTGTGCCATAGCTTTCAATCTTCTCTCTGTGGGCAGGTACCTCCTTCACTGGTTGTCCATGAAAAGTGACTGCAAACATTTTTAGAGATTTACAAAGTATATTTCTGATGATGGTGAGGACGGAGTTACTGTAGTTCTTCTCTTTCTCATCCAGGATTCCACTGTGGGCAGGAGTCCTCATCACCATCACAGACACATTTGTGTTCCTCTTTCTAGACAAATATGGTATGGATACATCACTTACTTATCAATCAATGTGTAAAGAAGCTGTGCATCTCAGCGTTGATACAGTTTGTATCTCCTTATAGGCCTGAGGAAACTTGAAGCTTTCTTTGGCTTCCTCATCACAGTAATGGCTCTGAGCTTTGGTTACGAGGTAATAGGACCTTGCAATTTCCAATATAATTCAAGTGTTTAACAGTTGACAGAGTTTTTGCCAAGACGTTTATGACACCATGACATGTTTGACTCTGTTTTGCCTTTCTGTAGTATGTGCTGGTAAGTCCAGACCAAGGGGAGCTGCTGAAGGGGATGTTTGTGCCGTACTGTGCCGGCTGTGGGCCTGTGCAGTTGGAGCAGGCGGTGGGAATTGTAGGCGCCGTCATCATGCCCCACAACATCTACCTACACTCAGCGCTGGTCAAGGTTAAAAAAATATAAGAACTTTTCACTGACTCTAAGAGAACCTAAAAAACTTTTTGACAAACACAGAAACCAGTAAAGACTTTTTTTTTCTTCAAGATTCTAGAGAATTTCTAAATACATGTTTGTCAAATTGACTCTTGTCAATCATTTTTGATAAACTGATTAGCCGTCCCATCCATATTTTTTTATTCAATTTGCAAAAGTCACAGCATATTTGTCAGTGTCTGACACAAAGTATACATTTTGACACACATTATGAATTATACCCCTACGCTCTGCAGTATAAATGCAGTTTTAAAACATTCTTAAAGCAGACTTTGGGTGTTTGATGAAATTTGAGAGTTTTTCTGTTTACCTCCTTATGTACCAGTCTCGGGACATTGATCGCAAAAATAAGAAAGAAGTAAAGGAAGCAAACAAGTACTACTTCATTGAGTCTTCTGTTGCTCTCTTCGTCTCCTTCCTCATCAACGTCTTTGTTGTAGCAGTCTTTGCTCAAGCGTTCTACGGGAAAACCAATATTGAAATGGTAAGTGTACACTACAGTAGTAAGAATCCATTCCTCTTTACTGCTGAAGCCTGTGTCTTTCATGTGGAAACACAGTGGAATAATTGTTCTCTGATAAGTACTGTTGACACGCAGTGTCCAGAGCTTTAAGTTGTGGTTTATTATGTGCGTGTGTTCCTGGTTGCAGAATAAGGAGTGCAATGAAACCGGCATCCCTCACTCAGATCTCTTCCCTCTCAACAACGGCACACTGGAGGTGGATATCTACAAAGGGGTATGTTTAGTCATCACCACAACAACAACAATAAATCACAGTTTTATTGATGTCGGGGGACGTATAAGATCACTTCCAGTTATTACTTCCACTTCCTGTTGGTATATTTATTTTAGTACTTGGTACTAATTCTATACTACTCATACAATTAGTTATGTAGTATAGAAAAGAGACAAAGCATATGTACCTGTTAACCTTTTCATTTGAGACATTTGAGCTGTGTCCAAGCTACATACTAATTGTATGCAGTATACAGTATGTTATATACTAAACTGTATTGTGCTGTTTTTTGCAGTTAGTATACATTAAATAAACATACGTAACCATTTTATACTAACAGGAAATTATGATGATCAAAGATTTTTTTTCAAATCTAAATAAATTCAAGTGCATATCATGTATGGCACAATAATGTAGGATATTCTGGTAAAATCAAGAGCCAGATGCTTGACTTTTTTTCAAGTTTTGCTCTACACCATCATCATCACTACATAAAGAATATGTCGATGAAATGAGACTTATGTTCTACTATTCTCTACTCTGCTACTCTCATGCTGCCTTCCTCTCTGTAAAAGACAAATGACAGACAAGGAAAAAATAATTAATATTCCTTACCGACTTTTACTCCTTGAACAACGTTCCCCCTCCCATTTCAACCACTGATGATAGATAATTTATTTCTCTGTGGGTATGTCTGTTTGTTCAGGGAGTGGTCCTGGGCTGTGTATTTGGGCCTGCAGCCCTCTACATCTGGGCAATAGGGATCCTGGCAGCTGGACAGAGTTCCACCATGACAGGCACTTATTCTGGGCAGTTTGTCATGGAGGTAAGAGTTCCTATTTGTTAAATACCTGGAAATGGATAAATACTAAAACACAGAAAAGTGTGAGTGCTCATATTTTTACTTTTGTGTTTGCAAAGGGTTTCCTGAACCTACGATGGTCACGTTTTGCTCGGGTGTTGCTGACCCGCTCCATCGCCATCATACCTACACTGCTGGTAGCCGTTTTTCAGGATGTTCAGCATTTGACAGGGATGAACGACTTCCTCAACGTGCTTCAAAGCATGCAGGTCAGGAAGAATCATTTAAGAAAGCCCTCACAATTAATTCTGTCAAAAAAATCTATAACATTAACCTTCTCTTACTCTGTCCTATTGTGTTTTACACAAAACTGTAAAAATATTGTCTATAACTTTCCATTCAACAGCTACCATTTGCTTTGATCCCAATTCTGACCTTCACCAGTCTGACATCCATAATGAATGACTTTGCAAACGGAATGTGAGTGAAATATATACATTTCTTTATCATTCATTCCTGACTTTGTTTTTTCAGGATGTGTTTTAGGATCAAAGTCAATTGTAGTTGAAACTAAGAAAATGTGAGACGTGATCTCTTTTGGTTTGACAGACAGTGAATTTCTTTGTGTTAAGTTATTCATCGACAAATCAAATGCAACTTGTTTGCTCAATGTGACCCGCTATACAGTTATCCTGGATGAATTTAGCCTTGACTTAATTGCACAAAAGCAGAGGCGCCTAAGTTACCATACAGATTTATTCTGTCCAGCTAGCCTGCTCCTGACCAGGCTAACAGCCAGGATTTATTAATCCTGGATCCTTTTCTGTTCACTCAACAGTGTTTTTTACTTTATTAGCCTGCATTAAAATACAACGGATGCATGTTGCTGTTCGTAAAGCACTGTTATTATTTAAAGTTGGCCATTATCTTTTTTTTATAATTATTCACGTGACAGTCATTGTTACTGTTATATTTCTGTATTGAAAACTGCTTGTTAGAAGTTTGGTGAATATATTACGAAGATAATAATAATGTTTTATTGCAGACACAGATCCATATAACACATCATACAGTATAATTAGAAAAGGCTGATTTAAATGTGTGAAGGACAATATGTAAAGTGCTATCCACATGTTAGTGGTTCTAGGTCAAGCCTCGCTATATCCTATAACCTGGATTTATAAATTCTACTTTTGTGCAATACCCCCCTGATTGACTCTGTTCCAGACCAGTTTATTTTGAACTACAATGTTTAGTTTGAGAAAGAACATTGTTTCTCAATGGTCTAAATAAACTGCCTGTTTCTTTAGGGTGTGGAAGATTTCCGGAGGCATTGTCATCCTGTTGGTTTGTGCAATCAACATGTACTTTGTGGTGGTTTACGTGACGGCGCTGAACAGTGTGCTGCTCTATGTTTTCGCTGCTCTGCTCTCTGTAGTCTATCTGTGCTTTGTATGCTACCTGGTGAGTATTACTGCAACACTACATTCATGTACTTTAGTACATTTTTTAGCCTTTTTTTAAATGCAGATAATGATTCTCTGACAAAGTATAGTAGTATAAATGTTTTACTAAGTTTAAATTAGTTTGTCAATTTTCTAATGCATTTAATAGAATTTGTTTGCATGACGATGGAGTAAACTTAAAAATGGACTGTGTTTAGTGTATTTAGGTCTTCTCACTTACTGTTGTTTTAGTTAAAAAAAAAAAAAAAAAAAAAAAAACTTTCATGCATAAGTGTGACCTCTCTCCTGTGTTGTTGTCTGCAGGCATGGCACTGTTTGGTTGCCTTGGGGGTTTCCTGTCTGGACTTTGGCAGCAGGGTAAGCAATCGACCTGCTGTGCTCATAGAGGAGCAGTAAGAGTACGACTCCTAGAGCCGAACAGGACAGTAACCACCAGCATTCTTCTTTCCTCTTGGAGACACTGAGCCCTGTACACAACCAAGACTTTTCTAGATTGTGTAGGATCTTGAAAGCACATTTTCTGCTACTGTCACCTGTTTATTTTGTGTTGGGCTGGGTATCAGAATTTGGTGCTATTTAGGTAACTAATTGACCACATTGATAGTAAACCAGCACAGAATTTGTTTTTGAAAATTTTTTGATGATTACAAAGACTTCTAAGGAAATGTATATACATCATTTGGCAAATCAATTAGTGTTACAATCCTCAAAGGCAAAAACTATATTCAACTCTGCTTGTAGCAGCATACTGTGACATGAGTAGTTTATACAACATGTAGCTCTATTGATTAATAACTCAATGATCTGTATCTTTAAACCAGATTTTCCATTTTTATAAAATGTATTCTACACTTTAAAAAAAGAAATATCAGCTCAGCTTGTATTTTCACCACATCTTTGGGAACGACATTCCCGACAGTTTTCACACACTCTGGTCATCATGAGGAGAATGTCAGAGGATATCAATTAAAAGTTAGATTTTACAAGTCATAAAATCGAGTCGTGCCACGAGTTGGGTTTGACTTGACATTTCCCTGCCTGTGGGAATAGCAAAGCATGACAGAGGAAACGCATAATATAGCTACACAAAAATCCAGTTTTATTCAGCATCAAATAACCTTGAAAAGGCCCATTTGAATTGCCACAATTCAAATAATATCCAAACTATTAGTAATTATATATATATATATATATATATATATAATATTTATATACATAAATACAACATAATATACGCATTTATGAAAGATCCAACGTTTGCAGTACAACAATAATGGCTGCTGTGTTTCTTCCCAATGTGCTGTGGAGGTTAGAATGAAGCCTTTTCTTTCACATTTTACCATTGTTTCCATTAAGTAAGAACTGACCTAACTATCACCTAAAGTAGTGGTCTTTTTCATTACTGGTTATTTCCCTTGTTCCCTAAGACATGTACTTATGCTAGCTGTACCATGTTCTCTGTCAGCCCTCTTACCCCCCAGTGTCCTAATGGAAGGAGCCGAGGCTCATTAATTATTGCCACTCAGTCTACCTCAACATACTCCTCTCATTTAGGTGTACCGTCTCTGTAGCAGTTTGATTCACTGGCTTTTTGCATCTAACATTTAATAGTAATTCATATTTTTAAGAGAATATAATTAGATAATCACATAATTCATAGGACAGTTATGTCAAACCTACCAGAATCACCAAACTATAAGTTTTGGTATCATGCATAAATTATGCATGTACTTCATTTGTCACATCCCAGTCTCTTTGTTCTGCACAAGTACAGAATAGACATCTGGTTAATACAACCAAGTCTGGGAATGAGGGATTTCTATGTCATTTTTGATATGAGGCAAAGTCTGTTAGAGTTTACTTGGTCATTGCTACCTGACGAGAACTATTGTGTTAATGTGATCAAGACCAAACTGGTCCATGAAATTAAGACTTTATTCAAACTAGTAACACTTTATATGACTGCAGCCTTGTCCTCTTTTAGTGCCTAAATAATTAGGATGCCAGTGACTCTGATTAATCAAGACATTAAAGTGAGCTTATCAGTGAATCAAAATTGAGTGTGAAGGAAGATAAGTTTGTAGCACTGTGTAGTTGATACAGATGTTGTTGTTTCATCCCTTTTTGACTGTGAGTTTAGGTGTTGGACAAAGAAAAAAATCCATAGAAGTATTGATTTTTTTTTCTTGCTTTTCTTTAGTGAAACCATGATAAACCTTAACTCTATATTTTATTTAGTATTGTTTGTCTGTGGAGAAAAGCTTCATAGAAATGTGTTGTCATATGTCATGTTGCGATACATAGTGTTATAATTTGAAAACTTTGTGACTTATTTAATCTGCTGTGCAGAGAAGGAAATGAATTCAAGTAATGTGGTGGCTTCGAAATACTGTTGTCGTCATAATTGTTATTTTCATGACAAAGCTGTGTTTAAAGGAGAACTGAAAACAAAAGTTAAAACAAATAAAGAGGAAGTCGAGATTACTTATGTAGCCCAAAATCACAAGTTTGTCTCAGAGGGATTTACATTCTGTAATCTATCTTTAAACCCTCGAAAGCAGTGATTCTGTGAATTAGATTTCAAAAATGCTACATCTTCGGTTTAAAAACAGGTGAAATCGGATTCATTTGAATATGGTGTTAATGAAGCTACAGTGTGCCCAGTGCTCTGCACTGATTTATTTAAGACTTCAGACATTTTTTTGTTCTCCCTTCTCAATATTGTTAGTTTATTTTAAGTCTGTCTGTTTCTTTCTACTAAGAATAAACTTTTACTATTAACTCTAGATTCACTGGAAGCTTAAAACATAGCTTGTTTCCCTAAAACAATAGACATATTAAATAAAACAATGCAAAGAGAATTAAAACTTGTTTTTAAAATGAATTATTCCTATTTAAATGTAAGATAAGTGTCATAATTTCCATTATCAGGTGCCGTAGATTACAGCACAGTCTGCCTTCACACAGCTTTGTGTCAGTCTAACATGGCTAAACACAAGTTTAGCAGCAGCAGTTTGATGTGGAAATTAATATATGAACAGAACAGCAGCTTTCCTTTTGGTCTAATCCAAGTACTGTGTAGCATACAGTTTATGTGATCACATTTACGATCTCAGGTTCTTTCAGTTATCGATTCTTAATGTTTGCCCTGTGGTGAATGAAGTACAGTTTCAGCACTCCGGTTCCGAGTTTTCAAAAGCGTTCATAAAGTTTCTCAAGGTTTTCAGGCTTCTGTGACTTCATAAAGTGTCACATGAATATCTCACAGGCAAAAAAACAAACAAAAAAAACATGGCAAAGGCACATGTAAACTGTTATATAGAAACCTTCAATGCAGTAAAGTGTAAAGTGTCTGTCCTTGCTACTGGATAAAGCACCCCATGTGTTCAAAATAAATGGGAAATAATGGATATATGGACATTTGTTGGCGTCTTCTGTCTGAATATCTAAAGGATTCATGCATTAAGTGTTTCAACTGTTTTTAAATAAACTCTGAATTATATTATTACATTATATTAGAAGGAAATAAAAAAGGACCGTTTTCTAAAAAATGACTAGAGAATTATTTTTTTTGTGATAATTAATTTTTATATGTTTAAGGAACAAACAATTACAAACGGTACACTGAGACGGAGAGCGCGTCCCATGAAAATAACAATGTTAAAATATGGTAATGTTTTGTGACAATGTAACTTGCCTTACGGTACATCCTGCTGTAATGTAAAATATGAAAGATGTTTTGGACACACATTCCTCTTTCCTGGATTAAAGGATCATAGGCCAAATTGTTCTTTGTTTTTACTTTTATATAGCCAGCGTTGATACAACATTATGGTAGGCAATATAAATTCTTTTTTGCATTTGCAAATTCACAGTGTGAGCTGATTGAACCATATTCACACATGATCAAAACCAGCACTGATTGTGATCTTTTCCTCTTATTAGTATTGCATATTTCATTTTTGCATATATTTTCTAAATTGCAGTATGGCAAACCGCTTACACTTGTCATTCTTTGTATCTGCATTCTCTAGGTTCATATGGCCTGAGAAAAGCTAGCATGTAGATGTATGTATACATGTATAATGAGCTCCAGTGATGCTTTTACGGGCCATAATAAGCACAATGTGTTTCGCTAGCATATAGTTGTTTTTTTCTTCTTCGGGTAAGTAGAGTAGGGTCAGAGTATTTTCTTAATTTTTATAATTCATAGTTTACACTTTTGCTATGAAAATTTGAGAATCGGGTGCAATCAATATAAATTGTGGCAAAATCATATGAATGATTTTCTTTTATAATTCAGGTTGTCCTCATTAATGATAAAATAATGCTAAGCTGATTCATGTGATGAGTTAACAGTCTGTGTACAACAATCTCCTCACTGATAAAATCTCTTCTCTCTTTCAGATGCAACTGTCACAGCACACAGATGGTTACCTAATGAGTGACATGGATACTGATAGTCTGTTTGAGAGATAGGAGGACTCATTGTGAGCGGATGTTGAACTGATGACCCAACAGAAGTGTGGGACAACTGAAGCTCGGCCAATATGTGTTTGTCGTCATCTCTCTGTGCCTAACAGGTTTTTAAAGTTTCCTTACAGTACACAGTGTGGTACACCAGCCAGTGTCTAATCCAATGATGGATGTTTTCCTTCGCAAAGGTCTTAGCAACCTTAGCTAAATAATGTTTATGCAAATAATGGTTAAATATGTTTAAAGGATTTAGGTTCCTGTGACAGTAAACTACTTCAGGTTTTTGACAAAACAAGCAACTTAAGGTCCAATGTATCATGTTTGCCAACCAGACACTACTGTGATGAGATTATTGCTTTCCATTTAGAAATCACACAATAATTAACTCACTATTCCACATCATTGAGATGCCAGTCTTGAGTTCAGAGACATGGTGGGTTGTTTTTAACCGGTGCTGCACTTAAGATGCTATGGGCCTCCAACATGGCCACCAGGCTGCAAAATTCATCTAGTTTATTTTCCACCTTCCATCTTCCACTTCTTTTGGTTCGGTTTAGGTGACATGACATAAAACAAAATTAGATTTTGCCATTATCACACATCCCCACAAAGTGAGAACAAGATAAATGTCAGATGTAAATGCTGTATGATTTATTCATAAAATAGAAAAGTCTAACACCAATGTTGCAGCATGATATTAACTATTTTTTTATGCATTTTGGTGGGGACTGAACAGCTTCCCTTCATTTTTATTTTATATTCCAATAAAATCTCTAGGGATTTAAAGCATTCACATATGTAAATATTAGACTATATTTTTAAAATAATAAATTAATTATGACAATACCACTTGAGAAGTATACAATATATTTTTGTGTGATTAGTCACAATTCTTCTGGTGTTTTATACAATATAAAAGAGAATGACCGTTTATGTCATTTTATGGTCAGTTATAGATCTATTTTAGATTCTAGGAATTTCTGTTCTAGGAGATAAGGTCTGTACAGTACATATTGTTTGGTATTTCCAAGTCCAGTCATGAACAATTGCTTATTGTAAATTATTAAATTACAGCCACCATGTGTAGGAATTTCAATTTCTATCTCGGTGGTCCTTGGTAATATCGTATCTAAAAAAAGACACTGGCAGCAGGCACTCACATATATACATTCCATTTAATTTATTTATGAATTTTAGTTCATACATTTGCAGTAGAAGTTTCATATAATTGATCAGTGAATGCAGCACTTGGAGTTTGAGTGATAATTTTTTAATTTTTTAGTTAGTTTTTAGATTTGTTAATGTGTAGTTAATATATTTTTTATAGATGCTACTTTGGCTATTATAGAGTTTTAGTTGATGTTTAGTTTGGTTTAAAATGTTTTAATTTTGTTACATTAGCAGCTAGCCTTTATTGAGCCAAATTTGCACCGGGTGTAATGTGTGCAAAAAAAGAATCGATGTAGGAAAGAAAATTATGGCATATCATTTCTGAAATAAATATGGAAGAAAAAGTTAGAAACTGGTACTCTGGTGCAAATAAAACGGTAAATATATAACAAGTAATGTGTTGTATCACAAGTAACCGCACAGGACGTGTTCCTTGTATGTCAGTGCTCCTCGTATCCTGGCACAAGATAGTTTTGGTTACTGGACTCCAGTTTACCGGGAGATTCATGGGAGTTTGTAATTGTACAAAACAGTAACTAGTTTGACTGTTTCAAATGTGGGAGACCAGTTTTAGCTTACCAACAGAGTGCTTATACGTATGACAAATGCCTTTTTTTATTTATTTTTTTACAGAAAATAAAACTAGTAAAAAGAGTACAGAGAAGACTCTAGAGAAGGAGACAGAAAATTATATGAAACAATAATGCCAAACCACAAGAGAATCTGTCATGAAAACACACTTTAGAGGTATCATTATGCACTGCTGGTGCTTTCCAAATACCAAAAAGTACTACTTACCAAATACTAAACTGCACTTGTATATTAGAATTGCTATACAGACAACCACAGTGCCCTATGTATTCACCACTGTGCCTCATTTTTAGGATCTCTAGCACACTATTCAGTCAATAGGATTATACGCCAATACAAGAATCTCACAATGTTGTAGGTGGAACAACTGTAGGTTTGGGTATAGAGAGGTTTACATTACATTTTTTGAAAGTCTAATATTTTCAAATTTGTTGACTTTCAGCCAATGTGTTCTGCATTTGCCATTATACTTTCTGAAAGGAAAGACTAATATTTTTCTTAGGAAATGTATAATGTATATTTTTCCCTCACTAATAGGTTGCATAAAATGATTAACTTATGTGACTAATTCCAAGTTTGAAATGACATGTCATGCCAAATAAAAACCAAATATTTGTGTAAAAGACCTTTTTAGTAATTTCACTCCTGAAAAAAACACTTTAAAATAAATAAGTGAACTAGCACTTGATTACAAAAATAATGGGCCATGGTGTAATTTAAAGCATAAAAGTTGATATTGTAAGCTGTATAGAATAGTTTTACATTATGGAGGACCATTGACACAGCAGAAGGTTAATACCTAGTGGTTAGCAAATGACGTTAGGAGGACTCAACATATCTTCAAGACGGAGAAGTGCATTTGGTCAAAGAATGTCAGTCACATGTGACATGTACGTGACCTGACTGTGTTATAATCTAGCTTCTAGTGAAATTTATTGAAAACATGGCTCTGCCCTCAGTTAAAACATATTTTGTATTGTATTATAACTGTGTCATGTGGTACATGTAGAATAGTCTAAGTGTCTAAGTATGTTTGGATTGTCAGAGACCATTTTCTGGTTTCTGGTAAATGTGATATTTCTGATTTGATTCAATTGTATAGTATGATACAGTATTAGTATTAGCTAAGACTGTACTGAAAGTGTTTATTCCTGATTTTTTTTTCTTCTTCATTTTGTGACAAGATCTATCGTTTGACAATCTGCCATCTCAGTTATATGTGAATATTGTTCTGTCTTGAATAAAAAAAAAAGGAAAATTACAATGTGTGGCGCAACTGACATAGATAGGCAACTTCCACTTAAAAACTATTTTTCTACTGCTCTATGTGGTGAACCAGAGCAAATAAATAAGCAACAACATTAATGAACAAAAACATATCAATATTTTAAATGGAAACAATAAAAAAATGAAAAACATGAATTTGACAGCAAATCATTTCTTCACTGCTTTCTACATGCTGAACTAGAGTAAAAACTAAAGCAAAACCTTTATATCATCATTACCTTATTGAATATAATGTTGAATAACAGATGAAATAGGCAATATATTTTGAAATCAAAAACTTAAATGCTTATATGCCTACATGCTGAACCAGAAGCAAACACAAAATGTGTGTCGTAATGTATGTCGTAAATCCCTTTACTGTCAAACATAATCTTGTGGAATTACAAGTTAAATCTGACTAAATAGACATTTGCTAAATACTGTATCTGTCAAACTTGCATATGGGCCATATGTTCAGTTATATTTCATGGTCAAGAACAGAGCATATTTCCTTCCAAACTGTTGGCTCCACCATCACATGCCTCTTTGTTACTGGTTGAGGCTCTGGGACCAGCCTGATAACATCTTCTGGCCAGTACCAAATAACAATGTTTCTCACCAGAGCACAATCCTCAGGGTCCACATCTAGTATAATGCCAGTGTAAGGATCCTCATCATACCATACCACACACTGACTTCCCCTTCCCACATGCAGGTCAATGATT
Source organism: Etheostoma perlongum (assembly GCA_026937815.1). Taxonomy (NCBI): domain Eukaryota; kingdom Metazoa; phylum Chordata; class Actinopteri; order Perciformes; family Percidae; genus Etheostoma; species Etheostoma perlongum. The sequence continues at coordinate 4,616,594 of CM049374.1, read as the reverse complement.
GGTTGAGATGTGCTGGTAAATGTGCTTAAACTTGGTGATCCCAATGCAGTCTCCATGTTCTGTTCTTCCAGTATGTTGACTTTTTTGAGGCCCTTGTTATGTTTGTCCTGATTAGCTTTGTAGAAAATCCAAAATCTTTGTTTGCCATGGTGACCAGGTGGTATTATTGGAAGATCTTGCCAGCCAAATGTTTGGAGATCAGATGCCAAGCTTTACGATTGTCAACAGTCTGATACTTTTTTCTTATTTCTGAAATATGGTTTCCATAAGGAAAAGGAGTGTCTTTGTTTTCATTTTAGGTGTGTCTAGGGTCCCCAGGTTCTTCCTAAATCGATTACTTCTTTTTTTGTATTTTTCAACTTTTCTGAAGGTTACCTCAAGCTTTTCTTTAATGTGATTAAGATCTCTGTACACCTTTGCTCTTGCCTTCACAACTTTTTTTTCTCCCTCTTTTCCTCTGTGGAGTTCTCTCTGGTGTAGGCTCACACAGCTGAGGTGTTTCAGGAATGTCTTCTGCATTAACACTCATGTTGTCTGGTGATTGTGGTGGTGTTATATGTGCAATAAAACTATTCACTGCTGAGACCATTTTCAATTTCATACATCTGTTTTGTTGAGAAATTCACCACTGTCTTCTCAATTTTTGTTGTTCTCTTTTTGGCATTTCTGTCACAGATTTAACAACACCTTGTTGCTTCTTCTTCAGGTATCTTTCTCTGTCCTTCTTGAGGGACTCTGTATATTAAGATGGATCTGATTTTATTCTTTCTCTGATCTTGACCTCTGTGCTGTGGTATTGCTTGCCAGAAAGAGCCAATATCATGTCAAACTTACTTATCTATTGTTCTCTTGTTTACCAATAATATTGAAATAATACATAACAAAATACTTCCTTACTACCTTAACTTAATTAATTATATGTTTTTTACATTCAAGTTTTAGTATTATAGCCCAAATAATTTGCTGTTTAGCACAAACAATGTCGTTTCCTCCACAACCTGTCTTTACCACCGTGGTGGAAATGACATCCTCCTTTCCCTCTAAAATCTCATTCTATGTTAGCTTGCTAATATTTGTTTTAGAGTTAGCATTAAATCTACACAAATTACACATTATTAAATTAAATGGATCCCGTTATTTTTACGTCCATGTGAAATATGAGTAGTGGTAACCCTTTCATCCAGCCATGTGTTACACTGTGGAGTTTCCTATTTTTGTGATTATATATTTTTTTAGACATTTAGAAATTATAAACAATTACACTGCACGTGTCCCAGGGCCAAAAAAAACCCAAATATATAGAGGGAGGGAGACAAAACAACACATGCAGAAATAGTCGCATACACAGACAGACACAAGACAAGGGACCATGCACCTGTGCAAGTTAAACCAGCCAAGTGTCCAGAGTCTTTCCTGGAGCTCCATATACACCACATCCAATAAGGAAAGGGTCCATGCACGGATAGATAGGTCATGAGGTGGTTTCCAATGGGTTGCAATCATCCTCTTCGCAGCTGTAAGTCCAGCAAATACCACTGTGGAGCTTCTGTTTCTATGGTTACTAAGTAGGCCTCTTCCCGGCCACGCGAGGGCGCCGTCTGGAGCGCGGCTCCATCCTGTCCAGCAGCTCCGTGCCTACGTCACCAAATTCCACCGAATGCAATGGAACAACGAAACAGCGTGTAAAAGCGTGAAGGTGGTCTCAGAAAACACTGCCAGAAATTTGTAAGTTGAATGAAAATGTAACAAGACGAGTGTGTTTTGTGTCTGAATTGTTCATTGGTTCATGGTTGTCGGACATTGTTGTAGCTAGCAGTGGCTGAGAGGTTACCAGGGGCTAACTTCTTAAAGAGTCACTTGAATGTTTCTTTTGCCGGTTGATGTGTCAGCTTTTGTTGTGGTGAAATCTGGGTTTAGATGCAAGATGAGGGAAGCGGCCGTTCTGCTCACACCATGTGTGGTTCTGTGTCTCCTTCTGAGCTTCAGCCAGGCAGCCAGACAAGGACAGGACATCAGATGTGGAGGTATGTAACTTCGGCTACTGTATGTCTGCATGTTAAGTCGCTCGCCCACGCTTTGTTCAGGACAGACAAGTCCTAATGCGTGGTTACTCACCTTCTGCTCACTGCAGCTTGCAGGGCTCTGGTAGATGAGATGGAGTGGGCCATCTCCCAAATAGATCCAAGGAAAATGATCCAGACGGGATCCTTCAGGATCAACCCGGACGGCAGCCAGTCCATCAGAGAGGTGAGGCCGCAGCACAGCCACGTAGTAATGTGTCAAGCCCACTTTATAGGCTGCACCAATTTACTACTGTAGTGCTGCACATGTTTGTTTGATTTAAGCAGTTTGGCTTATCAACTGTTTCTCACTGGGATGAAATGTTACTTACCTAACTAAATAGACTTAGACATCTATTGGACAACTATTTTGATACATTATCAATCGTTTAAGTGATCATCTCTGGGTCTAGCTTCTCAAATTTATTTGTCGTATATGATGATGATGATGATGATGATGAACTGAATATGTTTGGATTTGGGACTATTGGTCGGTCATCACAAGACACTTGATGGGATCCCCTTGTACTCTGGGATATTGTCATAAGTGTTAGGTGAGAGTATAGAAACAAAAGCCGTCAAAAACTCATATTGTTACCTGACTTTAATGGACTGCAAAATAAAATGTTGTTACTTAATTTATTATTACTGCATTTGTAGAGAAACCTCACATCTTTTTAGTTTTTCATGACTTTTGATACCAACAGGTTCCTCTGGCTCGCTCAGAGGGAAACCTCCTCGAGCTGATGGAGAATGTGTGTGAGAGGATGGGGGACTATGGCGAGCGCACAGATTCTTCGACAAACAGGAAGTCCTATATTAGGATAAAATCTCGGGAGCGCTGAGGCCATGGACCTCTCAGAGGCCACCCTGGATTCAAGAGTTACAGGCAGTTTAAAATTTGCAGTGAGTACAAAATTCCATAAAATGCATCATAATATGTTTTAATGGTCTTTCATTTCTGTTTTCTGTTATGCTTTTATTGTTGATGATGATAATATATAAGAATATTTTTCTTGCAACCCACACCCCAAAATCCTGTGGCTTATGCTGTGAATCGTGTAGCTCGTAACAGTTTTAAAAAAACTTTTTCTCCAGTGTGAAACAATTGTTGAGCAGCATGAAGATGAAGTCATTGAATTCTTTGCTCAGGAGACAGATAATGTCAAAGACAAACTCTGTAGCAAGAGGACAGGTATGTTTTTGACTTAACATGTCTGATTTTTATTTATTTTTTATTCTTAGTTTTACACATTTCTGTTATGTTGTTTCACTGCAGCGCCAGCGGCTGTATTTTATTTGTTTTCCTGTCCTGTGTGCTCTGCAGACCTATGTGACCATGCTCTGAAAGTGCCACACGACGAACTTTGATATCATCCCGCCATGGCTGCCATCTCTCCTCAGCTGAAATGGAGACGTTGGGTGATGTTTTCAGTTGTCTCTTATCACCGGTTTACGCCATGGCAGTGGTGGAAAATGTGTACACATTTCTATGTGAGATAATAGAAAATCAACCTGAAAATAAGTGTTATTTCTGTGTTGTGTGACAATTTAAGGACCGGTTTGCCATTTTTTTAGCTGTATTTCTTTGGACCATCTTGTCACCTCTTTATAAACTGTAAGTTATTATACTTTTCAATAATCTGTATTTCATATGGAGGCTCTTGCTTTCAGATGCTCTTCATCAGATAAAACTGAAACTGTGAAACTGCAAAAATGAAGTTATACTTCCCAGTACGTATTGGATTTTTTACAGGATTATAACGTATATAATTTAAGTATTGTAATTTAAGTACACAGAGATCAGGTTGAAATTGGGTCAAGTGGTCTCTCAGTCAATATTAATTTACATTGATAAAGTCCTTACTAAAGCCAGGAAAAAGTGCATTAGTGTTTTTTATTCACCCATACTGCTCGCTCATCAATAAACGTGTAATTTGAAGCCAAATTATATTTTTAGTTTTAGCTTTAGTTTTTAATGCTTACCAGTTTTTATGGAAATGTCCAAGATCACAGCATTACAGGAATAACTTGTTTTGGTTGAATATTCCATTAGAAAAAAAGCTGAAAAGTTCTAGACACATAATGTAAGGTGATAAATTAAGACGATCTGAGTGGCTAGCTAGCCAAATGACAAAATGCGCCTTTATTGCTGAAGAAATGTTTCCCATGTAATGCCACACTCTTCAAAGATCACCATTAGCCCCTTAAGAATTGTAACTGTTGACATGAAATGTATTACAGTTAAGAAAACCTAAGATGTTGCTGTTTTAGGTAAGTGGGTTGATGTTGGAAATGTCCTCATGAACTGATCAAACAGGTTTCACCAAAGAAACTGGCAATTGAAAATCAGATGAAAGTTGCAGCAAACTCAAAAAAAAAAATTTGGGAAGCAAGTAAAATTTGATGAAAATTAACTTTTGAAAATCTTCAAACACTTCTTTGTTTGTAATTAGGACTAAGTTTCTTTGTAGCTTATATATACATTTTAAAACACACCCAAGGATGGAATGTATGGGTTTATTTTAACAGTAATTATTTCAGAAAAGTACTACTTTCCCTCTATGCTGCCTTTCTAATCCAGAGCAGAACAATATATTTTTACCGAACAAATAAAAAAGTATAAAATAGTTTCAGGAGCAGGCAAAGGACATCCCTTCTTTCCATTAATCACTACAGAAATCCGCTGTAATCGCCTTGAATTATGATATTTAAAGTGTTTTGTTATTACTTTGAAGTATCAAGACTAAAGTTGTGTTCTTCAGCCAGTAAAACTGAACTCCAGTGTAAGCCCACCAGAGTGTGCTGTAGTCCACACATTGATTGTGGAATTAAAGCATCATACTCCGTTAGAAAGTCTTCATGCTGTACTGTCAATGTAGATTAAAAGTATTTTTGGTATAAGTGTATTTTTTCTTTTTCTTTTAAATTAACTTTCTGTCTCATTTGAACATTCTGATATTTTCTTTTTTATATATATACATGTAAGTTCTCTGCATCTGTTTTGTCTTTAATCATTGGAAGTATATTTGACATGAGTTTACTTTCTAATTTCTAAACTATCAAATTCTTTAAAATATTCCTCTTACTCCATACATTAATTTAATTGGCTCTTGTTGCCTGTACTGATAGCATCCAAATTATTATAAAAAGCAAAAATTCTGGTAATAGTCTGATAATAATGATTTAAGATCAGCCTTAATGTTTTCACATACTGTAGGCAGTTTGTTGGATGTTTATATAACTTTTTCAATGTATTGTTGGACAAATTTCTTTGATAGTTATTTTTATCACTGCTGTAATGTGTAAATACTGACATTATATTTCAGTGACATTGTATTTTTAGATGATTTCACACGACAAATCAATAAATAAATTGATTAAGATGAGTGGACACATATAGCCAATACTTTTCTACATAATAGTTGTATTTAAAATAATGGACTGCTGACAAACAAGAAAATACTGAAATGTAGGATTTTTCTCAACATTTATATCATCACTAGAGAATGTTTTTGAGACTCCTTCTGGTTGACAAGGTACATTTAGTAGCTGTTCTGGAGCTTTCCGCTGTATCATGCAATCTTCTTCAGCAGATGGAGTTCGTACATTTCTCTTAAGGCCTTATTCTTGTTTTATCTACTTATAATAAAGAACAATGGCTTGATTTTAGCCAGAAATATCATCAAACCATGAATCAATCCAAATAATCAAATATTTTATTACATCAACTTTCATAATTTCACAGGCACATACAGTATCAATCTTAAACTATCTCTAGAAAAATCAGATACATAGATTTCAAGAAAAAGTATGTAAGATCTGCTTTACAAGAATAAATCTGTCAAACAGATGGTTTGGCTATATTATATGTCAAATTGCTACATTTCTATAACAACAGTAAATGAATCATCACTTACCCATTAAAAATAACAGCTCTAGGATTAGACTAAAACTAAAAGATACATTAAAAATCTGCTACAAAATGTTATTGAGGAAATTACTTTCATTCCTTATTAAGCACAATTCAAATGTAGATAGTAGGCCTACAGAGTTGTCAGATGTTTAACTCAACATCATACTAGCGCTCCTTGTATATCCAATTATTTTAAAGACATACTTTCAATCATCTTTTCATCGGAGACCTCTGAGGGCACAGAAACCACCTCCTCTTCTTCTTGCTCTATTTCTGTCATTTCCACTGCCTGCATTGTTATATTTGCCATCTCAACCAGGCAGTCCTCCCTCTGACTAGACTTATTTGTTACACTCTCGTTGGCATCATTATCTCCCTCTTCCTTAGCTGCAGTCTCATCTTTTACTTTAGCAGAGAAGCATCGCTCCCCCTCAGCCTTGCTCTCCATCCCGGAATCAGGTGGCGATTCCTCAACCTCGTCCTCATCTGTTACAATAATGGTGTCCCCAGAGCCTTGGCTGCAGGTGCTGCTGCATGACAGTGTGTCTTCTTCAGCAAGTAAAGGCTCTTCATGGCACGGATCCGCCTGGATTTGTCCCAGCTCTACATCCTCAACACTTCTTTCTGTTGAAACTTCCTGTTGCCCTGCTCCGTCAAAGTCTTTCCTCTTAGAATGTATGCCGACTATCACATCCAAGTCCTCCACTACACTCTCTGGATCCCACAGCTCACTCACTTCCTCCTCTTCATTCTCAGAGTCAGGCGCTGTATGTTTCCTAATGCGATTAACTGCATCCCACAGGTTCTTGGGATACTGGCGCTCTTCTTTGAGGGTTAAGTCAGGGTCAACACTTCCACTTCCCTCTTGTAGAGGAGGAGTTGAAGAGCTGGAAGGCAGCTCTGTGGGGGAATCAGTGCTAAAGGAATATGAGAACTGAAGGGGTTCTTCACAAGAGTCCAGATGAAGAAGAGGAGGGACAGTTTTTGGGATGCCAGCAGCCGAAGCAGCATCAGGATTTAGAGCTGGGGGACAGACTGAGTCAATTTCCAAAAGAGGTGAGAGCACATCTTGTGATTGAGACACCCCGCAGTCTGAATCTGAAGTTGAGGGAGGAGAAGAGTTAGAGGTTTCAGTCTGTGGTTCAATGTCCTGCAAAATGTTGATCTCTATTTGATTTTTAGAGTCTGTAGCATTTTCTGTGGATAGTGTCTGTTCTATAAAACCTGTAGGCTCCTCATCAGCTTGTTTTTGTGATTTCTCCTCTGTCATGTGACTCTCTTTTAAAAAAGCAACCTCTTCTTGGCCATCATCAAATTGTTGCTGCAAAATGTTGACCCCTTTTTGAATTTGACTGTCAGTCATGTATTGTTGGGATATATTCTGTTCCAAAAGACCTGTAGGATCATCATCAACTTCTTTTGGTAGCTGCTCTTCAGTCATATGACTCTCTTTAACACTAGTAACATCCTCTGCTAGGACACATCCATGTTGTTGCTGCAGAATATCAACCTCTATTGCATTTTCTTTGGATATTTTAAGAATTGGTTCCATAGTATGGCCTGTAGGATCCTGATCGGCTTCTTCTGTTTGTTGCTCATTGGTGACAGTGCTTTCATTCACACAAGCATCATCATCTGGTTGGCCACTTTCAAATTGTTGCTGTAATAACAGCTCCTCTGTCATATCTTTGGCAAGGTCCTCAAAGGGGTCACTGATCTCGTTGTTTGTTAGCTGTGATGCTTCATCCTCTTTTACCTGGTCCTCAACACTGAATACAGCTTCTGCAGTTTGATCTATTAAATCAAGAGGAGACGGGCTTGGGGAATGGTCTGTATGGGGAATGGAGCTTGGGGAAAAGTCATTAGATCCAGGAGGAAGAGGTGATGGGGTGTAAGGAAGAGATGAGGCTTCAGGTTGAAGAGCAAGGTTTTCCGCGGAATTGAGGGCATTCAACTCAGGATCAGGACCTTCCTCTATGTTTGATTTTAAAATATGCATGAAAGGGACAAGATCAGTGGATGAGAGCATGAGAGAACGAGTAGGGTTCTGCGTTTCACAGTCTGGGGAGGGTGAAAACGAAGAAGAATACGAGAGGTTCCTGGGTGGACTGAGACACTTAGAGAAGGTATAATTTTCAATGGGCTGATTTTCTTCCTGTTCAGTTCTACCCTCTTCACTAGCGGGTTTAAGCAGAGGATCCTCAGCCATTTCAATTTCAGGTGAAGGTTTGATGTCAGTTTTGAGTTGGGAGTCATTCTCTTCAGACAGATTAGACACCTGAACCTGTAGTCCTGCAAAATCCTCTGCACCTTCATTTGCCGCCTGATTTTTGGCACCATCATTCTCTTGTAAACATACAGCCTCCTCAGTTTGGCCAACCTCGAACTGGTTCTGTGACTGTTCCTCTTCTTTTGTGGTTTCTGGGATTTGTTCAGCTGCATCATCAACATTGTTATCTTTAATAGGAGATGGTTGAACCTCCTGGTCCTCCACACACGAGTCAAGAATCAACTTTGCATCTTCACGTTGCTGCTTAGTAATGCAGTCATTTAGAGGGATTCCTAGGATCCTTTCATCGCGCTCCTCCAACGTTTCCCTTTCAGAAACTGAAGATGAGGACATGCAGAAGGAAGATATTTTACTTTCTTCTTCAGGTGCCTTTTTCTCTATGAGACCTGAGTGTAGTTTGGTTTCAGGCCTTTCATTAAATTGGAAGAGGTTGCTTTCTGAGTTTTGGTCAGTTGTCACATCCTGATTCAGCTGACTGTTTGATTGGAGACATTCAGGAGAGACGGTTGATTGAATATCAAGTGGACTGAGTTCAGTGTGTAAATAGTGAACATGCTCTTTCTTGGGTGATGGAATCAACTCCATTTTAACAACAACACAGGTTGTGTCGATAACCAGTAGAACCTTACTGTTTTCAGATTCTTTGTCTGTCTCGATGTCCAGTCTCCTTACTTCAACATCAATTGGATTATCTTTACTTGAGTCTTCTTGCTTGTGCACACCATCTGATTCTCTTTTCTCACTGTTTGCTTTCAAACATTTGGATGAACTCTTAGTTTCAGCCCTGCCTGTGATACTAGGCTCCCTCCACAAAGGGTATTTGAGTGACACAGGTTGCACTGACTCAGCAACCTGTCTCCCATATGTAGAATAAGCATAATTTGTATTTAATTTTTCTGGGACAACACCATCTGTCTCTGCTTTGTTCAATATTTTATCCTCAATCATCTCACTTTCTACACAAGTTAGTGTCTCCTGTTTGGCTTTGACATTTCTTGCATCAGAAATATTTGACTGCTCTGTGGGTGATGGCTCTCTGCAGTCTACCTCATCTGCAAGTTTGTGTGTATGATTACTGCCACTACTGTCCCTTAGACCTTTAGAAACGTCTCCTAATTCGGTGTTTGTTTGCAAGGTACAAAGTGGCAAAGATGGGGTTTCTGTGGTGCCTGCTATTCGAGACACCAGGCAGAATATGGTCATCCCACCTGTCTTTTTGTTTAACCTGAACTTCCTTCCTTCAATGACATTTGAGGATGGTTCCTCATTTGTCTTTTTATTCTCAACTGCTTGTAACACCTGTGGCTGTTGAAGAGACAACATACCCTCATACTGTAGGTGTGTTTCCTGGATACTAAAAGGACTGCTTGCATATAAAGCATCTGATTCCTGTCGTCTGTGCTCTGGGAAGCTGCTTTGATTCCCATCTGATTTTGTAAACTCCTCCTTCTCTCCTTTTCTGTGATCCTGCAGATCTACAGAGACATTGTGCTTTCTGGGTGTGAACTGAGACCAGTAGACTTGCCTCTTACCTTCTTGCTCCCAACTGGTGTCACAATGATGCAATACAGGTGAACCTTTTTGTGAGCTGCCATAGGGAGGAGGAGCAATATAGCCCGGAGGTTGGCTGAACATCCTCCGTTGGTAGCCGGTCTTTTCTTTGACGTCCAACATGTGGCTTGTGTCTGTGGCAGGAGTTTGTGATGAATAATAGGTTGGTGCTTGCTGTCTGCTCCCTCTGTCCCACAGTCCTGATTCTCTGATGTTTGCAGATTGTCTGACTTGTTGCAGTGCTACCACTCTAGGATCTGTACCAATCCTGCTGTCCCTCTCTGGAGTCCTGCTGCTCTCCAACAGCCCCTTAGAAGCTCCCCTCAACTCTGCCTCTATACGTCTCTTCCATGGAAGTGAATGGCTGTATCGAGCTGCCCAAGCCTCCAGCTCTCGATAGCTGCTGTCGCTCCTCTTAGCAGAAACGTCCCTGTTGTAGCGAACAGGACCACAGGGCTCCCATCTCCTCTGCCATCCCTCCCTCAGAAATCCTCGCTCATATTCCCTCACTGTTCGCTGAGCTGCTATCCACTCTGTGTTTCTGCCTTCATGCGGCTGATAGTCTCCAAGGTCCTGGTGCTGCTGTGCTTGACGGTCTAGAATAAAAGGGAATTGAGAAGAAGTAGGGACAGTCAGCTCTTGGTCCATCCAGTTAGTGTACTCCTGTGGTGCCCCTCCTGTTCTTGATCCTGGTACAGTCCAGTAACTGGACTCCCTGCCCTGATCCTGCTGCTCACCATAGTACAGTGGATAATGGGGTACCTGATGTCTGTCATGGTAGCTGTGGGTGAAATGGTGGAAATGTGCAAATAATTTCAGCAATAATAACGTGTTGCTAAAAATCTTGCAGTTTCTCATGATTATAACAGCAGTGTGGAACAGCAATCTATAGAACCTAGGACAACTGTGCAGTAACTGTTTAAGTTTGTCAAGTAGAGAACAAATCAAGTTTAAATTGGTCAAACAAGCATAAAAAAACTCTATCATCCAATGATCATACACTGATTGAAAAAGTAATCACAGCATTGAACTCACTTATGTGTACAATTTCGCCGAGGAACAGTACCAAATTTGGAGTATAGAGGGGACTGCCCCTGATTCTCGGGCCAGAACTCCATCTGTTGCTCTGATATACAGATCTGAAACGTGGAAAAAAGGAACATATATTGAACTGTTTCAGTATGTTCTTGGAGTGAATTAAATCGAAATATTTAAAAACAGACATGTTATATGTTGAATATAACATGATATACTAAATAAAAAAACTAAAATAAAAGTATAAATGTCTTACCTTCAATTTAGATATTGTTACATAAATGGAGAGCTAAGGCACACACATACAACACATACCTTTTAATCGCTGTTTTCAGATTATTGTCCTTGCTGCTCATGAGGTGATATGAGATCTAATGAAGTCCAAACAGGACAACTTGTTTTGAAAGGACAGTGGTTTTCAGTCCCCCTCCCACTGCGCACACACACACACACACACACACACACACACACACACACCCACCCACACACACACACACACACACAGTCCCTTGTCACTATAGCCCATCCTCCTCTCATCCAGTGAACCTGCCAAGTTATAAATACCACTGAGGAATTTTTTAATCAGATTTTTAGAAATGTACATCTTTAGCTGCATTATTCTTCATTAAAGGCATACAAAACTAATGTGAAGTAGTCAGATTTGCTTTTACATCTATAAAACTAACATAGATTTAGTTCAGAAAGAGATCGTCATCTATAACATTTCCTAATTGTCTCAAATGGCACTATGGTCAACATCACCACTTCTTCAATGCACAATTTCCATAAAATTTTTACAAAGAATCATGAATGACAAACAATTTGCATCACACGCGTGTGGGAGGTGCTCGGCGTGATGGCAGAGCAGACTCTGCATGGAGATAGGGATCTGTTTTGTTGGCTGAATTGTAGCGGAGGGAGAGACAGGCAGCGGTCGTGTTGTCTCCCTTTCTTTGAAACTCTCCAGCGTAACAAACAGGCTTTCCTTCTCTGAACAGAAAGTCTGTACATCAGCAGAGAGCAGGAGAGAGGGGATGAAGTATGTACAGACAGCAGGCTGCAGGGAGGGCAATCTGTTGATGTTGACAGAATAGTTAGCGATGGGATGAATTTGTTTTCGTTTTATTTATTTCATTAAAAATAAATTCAAAAACAATACTAAAGAAGACTGCCCATCTCCCATCAAACACACATATAGTATATTTGTTAGTATCACTGTTTTTACAAATATCAATTGGTTGATTGATTGATAATGAAGATGTTTAATGGGAGGACCAAGTCACTCATAGTAAGCAGCTAATTGAGAAACTTGGTTTTCAGGGCCTTTAAACTCTTTTCAAGACATGCACTGATAACATTGTCAAGCCAGTGTCTGAAACTACATTGTGCCTGATAATGACAACATGGAGTCAACATGAATACATAGACAAGTGATAAAAGGCAGAACCTGAAATCTCAAGTCAGGTGATTATGAGCAGACCTGCACTGCAGCCTGAAGCTGATCTGATCCCCATCTCAGTAAAAACAAGTCGAGACATGAGAAGCTGAGGACTGACACAAACATAAGTTGAGTATAAAAGTTATTAAACATAAAATCACAATTAGAACTTGGACTTATTTTGCCATGATAACTGTACAAAAGAGCCCCATGACCCGCGACGATGGGAACCAACCTCAAAAACTGAACCCTTCTTTACAGTTACTGGTCCCAAACTTTAATGTGCTCACAACAAGTGCTTTGATGCACATGAGAAACAAAAAACTATGTACCATTTGTAATCAGAACTAATGTTAGCCATGAAAGAAAATGATTTTAGATAGACAAATCTCTCTAAACTAAACTAAAATCTTTTTGTTTTTTAAATAATTCAAAATCACACTTTAGACACTTTTTTGAAGACAATTGTGAAATCATTAGAATACTTGAGGATAAATTACAAACTTTATTTTTTCCACATATAATTAATACATCTATTGTGAAAGATTAGTAGTACAGATTTCTCAAGTAACTGAAGATGTCAATATAATATAAATAATAGCGATAAATTAAAATAGCACTTTATGTTGGAGCTATTAGTTATATTTAATAGTATAGTTAATAGTAATAAATATTTACTCATTTATTTTGTTGGTTTTGTTTTCATACAGTTGAATGTGTTTGAATAGACATCAGTATCTTTATTGCAGTTACTTTGAGTACCTCTTAGTGCTTATGTTTTGAAGGGACTAGGCAGTCTAAACCACCAGCAGAAGTTTACATATTTGGGAAAGCAGGGATAATACCAGGTAGACACCAGGGGGTGCTCAGGTTTTTTTGTTTTACCAGGGCAAGAGAGATGCCATGTTTGTTTGCCTGCCAAAATTATGAAATGTACCTCACAAACACTCCATGCTTGCCTGGACACTGAACATTTTTACTCCTTGTGTAAAATGTATTCCTTCGGTGCCTCACTGGCTTTTTCATTTTGAGATTTTTTGCAAGTTTTTGTCCAAACCAATGGTCACCTAAGTAGACAAGAAGTAGTAATTCAACAACATCCCAGTATTTGGGGCATCTCAAACGTCCATATAAACTCAACTCTGACATGACTTCTGACATTAAACCTAGCTCAAATTTTTTTTAATCTTTAGGCTTAAGGAATTGATTGACTAAAACATTTGTCAATACAGGGGAAACCCAATGAGAGAAAGCTCTCTTCAGTGTTGACAAGGGTACAAATAATTTTACAAATTGTTAGTTGCATTATAAAACACAAAATTGCAGCTTAAAGTTTAAAATGATCTGAAACTCAAATTACAGTCACTTGATAGAAGGCTGACATCAATAGTGGATTATCCAAAATGACAGCTGCGCATTTTGTAAAACACAGCTGTCAGTTTTCTTTTTCAAACATTCATAACAGTCATAACTGGTGTTAGTGCAGTAGGCCTAGCAGATTGTCACGGCTCTTTCCTTAAAGACGCTCTGTAGATGTTTATGTTTTGATTTCCATCATAGTGAACAAGCTCCACATTAAATCTGCTTGGCAGATATTCCTCATAGAAAACTGGAGTCTCATGCTCTTTTCTCATTTTGGATGAGAGATATACCACGGCTCCGTTCTTGCACAGATGGGCTAGTGTCTCCACTAGCAGTGGGTAAGTCTCTGGGAGGTAAATGATATCTGCACAGAGCACCAGATCCCAGTCAGAAGAGAAGTTCATGTGGTCCTCACCCCAGGACAGAGGGAGAACGGTGGGAAGGCTGGTAGGCCAACCACTGGATGGCATGTTAGCAGAAGTGTTAACCTGAAGTTGGTGGAGAGCCAAAGGAAGGTCTGTGAGGGTCACGACTGCACCTGTCAAGATACGAAAATTTTATTTCAATATGTTGTCAATGAAACTCAACTTCAGACACTTTAAACAATGCAATTAAATCTTATTTCCAGAAGGATTGAAGGTGCATCTATTCTATATGGTGCATGATGCACCATATATAACAATTGTTCTTAAGAAGGCAACTGTAACAATATAAACAATGTTTGACAAGCAGCGCCTCTTGTGAAAACAACAGAGTTGCATATCTGTAGACTGGGAGTGTGGTTGAGTTAACTGACAGAGCTAAATGACAGTAGCCGAGATCGAAAAGTGACTGTCTGGTGGTACAGCGGTATAACCCCATCCGCCGCTTTAATGCATCCATGCGCTAGCTAGTAGCATATCATCAGTCACTTTTCGATTTCTGAGTCACTCCCAAATAAAGGGAGCAAAATAAAATAACCTTCCATGTACATACACAACCAGTCAGGAAAGATTCATATAAATGCAGCCCAAACAATAACGTGAATGTATTACGCAATACAGAAAAAATTAAGGAACAACATACCAAGGCGTGCTGCCAAGATACCAACCACACCAGTCCCTGCTCCCAGCTCTATGATGCGCTTTCCTCTCAACTCAATCGACTGCTCCTCAAAGTAACGACACAAGTGTAGCGCCTGCGTACACACACAAATACACACCTCTATATCGGCAATCAAGCTCACGCTGATATATTTTCACAAATCAACATAGACCAAGTTGGCTCTTACAGCTTCCCAGACCGGGGCAGCCACGCCGAGATTGGCACCGAACAACTGTCTTATCTTTATCTCTTGCCCGAGTAAAGTGTATATGGCGTCTTGAGAAAATGTTTCCGCAAATAGACAGTCATCAACTGGGAACGGATAGTCTTCATCTCCCACAAAAGTCATGTTGGGTAAATACAATCGATGCACTAATCAACTAGCTACGTTAACGAGCATGAGCACCAGACACAGGCAGACTGTTGGTCGCCTTTCGGGTTAAGTAACATTAGCTAGTTAGCTAGCTAGTTAACTGTAGCTTATTATGTGGTTAATGTAAAAAAGCAAGGTCTTCGCCAAATTAGCAGACATTTACACCGTGTTTTACTAGGCGGTTCGTTTATGCTATCTGTGACACTGTCAAGCTAACAGATAACGTTAGCTAACAAGTGTCAACAGCTGAATTAGCTAGCTAGTTAGATGGTGTTGTATTTCGGCTTTTTAATTATAGCCTGCACTTCCCGCAGCGAGGGGTTGTGAATTAGGCTGGTCATACATTTTATTAGAATGTATTATGTTTCTATTAATTGAACATTGTTGTCAATGTAAGGTATACCATTATACGAGGCTTTTTTATTTGAAATGACACGTAGTTTCCGAGTTAGAAGACCTATCAAAGACAAGTAAATGGTTTTGCTAAAGGAGCACCACACAAGTTAACAGAAGTGCAGTGTTAAATATGTTACCTTAAATATTTGTAAAGGAGTGATATGATGCTCTGATGACTAAAACTTTATACATCCCATGTTGCTGATGTTATTTGAGGGAGAAAACTACTACTGTTATGACTTCATGTAACTTTAGGGCTGTGCAAGTAATCGTAATAGTTAACCGTGATTACGATTTTCACAAAAAACAAAAAATTTTTTTCACATTTTGCAAGTAGCTAAACTCTTATTTTGTCTTTTATTCTGAATGAAATGTCAAAAGGTAAAGTATTCATCACAGTTCAATGCGTTTGACTGTTTAAGTTCAATAATTGCAACATCTTTCCAAAAGTCAATGAGTAATTATGTTAAATAATCACTATTTTAACACTGACCAAAATAATCGTGATTGTAATTTTTGTTTTCTTCCATAATCGAGCAGCCCAACTTCAGGTGCCTCCTTACTTTCAAATCAATGACAGTAAGAGCAAGAGTAACACCCATTTTTTTCATCACAAAACAAATGTATTCTCTTTATTTTCATAGCCAGCATTAGCAACTCAACTCTGTCTGCTCTCAAAACAACACCTTGATCTCATGTCAACTCACTTATGAGTAAACCTACAAATAACGATAATTTTCATGGTCAATCTGCTAATTTTTTTAACTTCATTTATCGTTCGGTGTATAAAACATTGAAAACTGTAAAAATGAGAATCACAGTAGTCCAATGGAATGTCCTGGAATTGCTTTTTTTGTCCAAACCAAGTCAAAACTGAATATTTAAATCACGATGCTATAGACAAGCAGCAAATCCTCCCATTTGACAATCAGAAACTAAAATACTTGCCAATTTTGCTTGAAAAGTGATTTGAATGACTTATCAATTATAATTATATAGCAAAATAGTATAGTCAATTACTCAATCTTTTTGGCTGTATCTATACATCAATGGTGCAATTCAAACACAAAAAACACCATCATGTTCCAGGTTTATTTAAAAAAAAAAAAAAAAAAAGTTTCCATCTCGTCAAGTTTTGTTTGGAAATCAAAACTTAGGTAGAGTACCACTAAGACATAACCATTTTTCACACACAACTTCACATCAAGACAATGATTTAACATGTGTAGAGTCCAGTACAGATATGTTAAATAATATCATCATCAATCATTCTCGCTAATCAGTCTTCATAGAACACAAGGACATGTAAAGAAATTCCAACAGAGCCAAGCCAACTAAAATGAAATTATAAGGCTGTCTTCATATGTCTGCTTTTGTTGGGCTACATTGCAGTTTTTTCAGTGGAGTGGACAATAACTGTTGGATTTAGATTTAGATACACTTTCCTCAATATACAATAATTCTGCCTGACACAGAACAATTCTGAATCTCTTGATTATTTAAAGTTATTAAAAATAAATAATTATTTTCATCATACAGATGACAGTAGTATTACATCCATAACACAACCACCCTCCCCCTTAGGCCTCAATATGTGCAAACTGCAAGTGTTTAAAAAAGGTAGCACTTTAAGCAAGGACCATTAACAATTAAGTGTTTTAAAATAAGCACTTCATGACAAGTGCAGCAGGTGTGACGCAGGTATGATTTTAGAATTAGAGAATGCTCATGGCTGTCAACATCTTCCTCAAACCAAAAATGGCAAAACTTAAGTAACGATCCCGGTATGATTTTTAAATTGTGGAGTAAAAGGATAAAAAACAGGTGGTACTTAAACCAAAGGAATATTTTTGGTACTGTATTACTATTCTATTCATATCTGGTACTGTCCTAATACAAAACATTTTCCTTTAATCTTCCAATGTAAAATACTGAACCTGGGCATAAATGTAATGTCTTTTACACACATTCGCTCTTGTCGCATCTTCCTTACAGAAACATTTTCGCAATGATTCTGGAAAGAAATGATGCATTGTCACACAACAGATGTCACAATTCATACTTTGAGTTCAAGCAGAAAACACTGCTTTAGCATTTAAACATTGGTAGTCCATTTTTATACAACACAAACTGTGTTTCTTTTGTTAAGACACACGTCAACATAGTCAGGTTCGACAAACCTGTCACAGAGTCCTGGTGATTTGGGTGCGAGTCACTTGATAAAATAGCCAAGGCTCAGACAGATTGTTGATTGTTTCTTTCATTAAACTCAACCACATACATATATATCCACACAGCCCAAAGTGCACCTATAAAAGGGATCTTCTTGACGTTTGTTGGTGGGAATGAAAGGCAGTCAGCTTTGTTTTCGGTAGAACCGAGACCAACAAGTCCAAGTCCACACAGATGCACCACAAACACCCACACAGAAAACAAAAGCCAGAGGAATGCATAATTAAAACTTTGTTCCAAAAAGAATAATAATTAGAACGATGACTATGATGAAGAGGATCAAAATGACCAGCATCTTTCTGTTCTTCTTCTGATACTGTTCCGCCTGTAAAGAAAATCAATTAGTGTTTTATCATCATGCAACAAATTGTGTTTATTACAGATTTAATTACTGTAATACTGTAAATAGTTAATATCATAATTGTGTCATTAGCATGCTGAAAGTAACTTTTTTATTTTCTCCTGTGATTGTTTACATTCATTATTGGCTTCCAAACAAAATTATTATACATATAAAAAAAATAGCCCAGGAAATAAATCTCAAATTAAGCCTAAGCTAACATTGCTAATGTTAGCCTAGCCATCGTAGCGGTCTGACTAATCGATAACAGAAATGTTGAGCCAACTGAGTATATTATTTGTTGGAATGTTGAATAGTACCTTTTGTAACTGTTTCATTCCTTCTTCTGTTTTCACACAAGACTGCTCGACATTGAAGTCAATCCTGTCAAGAACGGTGCCCTAGAGGGAGAAGAGGGAATTTAATTATCAGAGGAAAATAATTTTAGTTGTAAATTCTTTTTTTTTTTAAACAAAGGTAATGTTGTATGTTAGCAGTGTTGTTAACAGTTAACTGTTGTTAACAGTTTGGTGTAGCCCTGCCACTGACTTCTCATTCAAGCAGTTGATACAAATCCAAGTTGTCAATATGTAAGGATGCTTTACATTTTGGAAGTCATTAGTGCAACTGACTGATAACCTGAGGGTTGTACGTGGAGGACAGTAACCTTTTTCCCCATTGACTGGACTCATGCCATTGTTACTAATAGGTTCTATTAAGTCATTTGATGTGTAAGTGGGTCAGGACTGTCTCAAATACCTGTTCCACCACCATTCCAGCCAAGTCCCGGAAAATCTCATTCAGATCTGAGATGGACTGCACTATTTGTCGGATTTCCCTCTCTCGTTCTTCCACCATAACTGTGTTCTGTTCAACCAGCATCAACTGGTCATCTGTGAACCCCTAAAACAAAAGAAAGAGTAAAAAGTCAGTGATTTTTTTTTTTAGTAACACAATTATCACTCCAAATGCACATGTAGCCACTGCCTTAGCAGACACTATTCAAGCCAAATTGTGGACCAATTTTCCTTTGTCAAAATTGAGAAAAAAAAAAAAACAGATTCACTATGACACTCAGATTTTGGAATACACCCCTATGGCAAAGGCAAAAAGACATCGAACTGCACGCCAACGTTTCCCCCCCCCCCAATTTCCCTTCACAGACAGCCAAGATCATCTTTTTTTACGGTTTTATTTCACCAGACATATACGTAACTTCCTTCTTCTAGTAGGGATTAATAAAAGAGACAAAAACTGATATGTACAAATGCTAAATTTATATTTGCATAACAGCGATACCTGCATCAATACATGAGTGTGCACCCAGACTTACAGTGGATGTTTTTCTTAGTTGTTTCTTACTCATGCATACATTTTAAAGTGTCTCTGCTATTATTATACTGTACAGGATGCCTGAGCCAAAGAAAATGGTGGTGGAACTAAAAAGTACCTTGTCATATACAGCTAAATCTTCATCCTCTTCCATTAGGGGTCCAGAGTCAAAAAAGTGCTTTGATCTCTCTCCTCACGATTCTTCATACCTGAAATATAAGCCAATGATGTGATGCTTAGATGGCATGAAAAACAAACAACTTGAAAATAAAAAGAGAATTAACATGATATAAAACCTTGGTAATAGTTACAAATATGTGAGAAGCCACAGTGAGAAATTAGAACACTGGAAACCAATCCCACTTTTACTGCAGTCCTTACGTTTTAGATAGCCGGACTGTGTGTGCCTGAAATTGGTGGACAGATCCTGCAGGCTCTGTGCTATGGACGAGACCACGTTTCGCAGTAGCTTCTCCTCCTGCTCGGTACAGTGGCCACAACGAGACTGCAGGCCTGTCACAGCTCGCTGGCATCGGTGAAACATCTGCAATAAACACAAAATTAGTGAGCAAGGAGAAACAAACTCCATGTTTCATTTCAAACTCTTCAACATGAAATATTGTCAAATGTGTTCATATCCACTCCCTCAAACAATCAGAGGACACACGGTCAATACTATGTCATGTTCTTTTGACTTTGTCCTCAACTAAGAATATCTCCAAATAAAAATGTAAGGTTTTTAACTAAAAACTGAGCATTAACTCTATACTAGACTAATAAATTACTGTACCTGTGTAATCTCCTGAGTAGTGATTTCTATGGCATGCTCTTCCTCACTACTGTCATCAAGTGTGGGTCGATTCATATGCTTGTCATGAAGTAAGGCCAGATCTTTCATTTTCTGCCGAACCCGTGTGATTTCGTACTGGATCTGTAGGGAAATACTAGAAAGGTTAAAAGCCATGTAACTTGACTTTGTACACAAATTATTGGGGGTCATACAGAAAATGTCAATATTTTAAGATTACAGGATTCCAAATGCATGCATGTGTGAGCTTTCAGTCTTACAACTAGGGACACTGTATTTTTATGGGTCAGCCTTTTACAGATACGTTTCTATATTCCTGTTCCAAGTTTGTTTCACCTCATTAACCCACTCTACCCATTTGGGGGGCAGTTTCTTGGTGACTCCAATGGCCGCTTCAGGATCCAGACTAATTCCTGACACCAGGGCCATTCGATCATCAGCCAACTTAAAAACAAAAACAGATTATTCTATAAAAAACATTGTCAACATGATGGTGTATCATTTCATGTCTCTTAAGTAATTCTACCACTAGGTAAAAATAACAGTACCTCATCAAGCTCCTAATGTGATTGGCAGTTAGCAGATTGTCCCAACCAATAGGGAACAAAGAAAAGGAGAGAGACAGAAGCAACAGAAAGTGAGTCCTGGAAAAATCAGTAAATACCAAAAATCGCCAAACAATTAATTCATTTGAAATGATAATTACAGTACAGCAGAAGCACATAAGATCTAGCTGTTGAAATTAAATTTAATCTTTTGTCCTGTGTTTTTTGTTTGTATGTGCAACCTGAGTTGGCTGAGCTTAACAAAAAGAACCAACAACTTAGTTTTAATTTAAAATGAGCGCAAAGTTAATATGTAATAGGGAATTAAAAAGACACTGTGCCTTGCTTTGGATAATTATGTCTTATGTGTGATGTGTTGTTTGAACTGACAAAGGCCCTGCTGCCTTCTGGCAAAGTCAGTCATTTTAAAACAGCTTCAGTAAACTGAGTGTGCGTCTTCCCAAGGCAAACGCAATGCACGCAGTGCCTCTGAGTGTACAGGCTAATAAATCCAAATCTATGTGCAGTTAACTGGTTAAAATGTTCAGAACTGAGTGTGAATGGTTGCACACACCCTGCACCTGCTTGCTGTTCTTTGTATCCTGCACCTGGCCTCCTGTACTAGAGACATTAGGTCAACTCCATCACAAACACAGAGCTGTACACTATTCATGCTCAAACTTTGAAAAAAAAAAAGTGCCCAGGAATGTAAGGAAACTTTGTGGACTACCTTGTACTTTAAAAAACTGCAATGGAATTGACAGTTCACAGGTAGATAATGACAGGATTTTTATTTATATATATAGAGGAGTCATTCATTGAAAAATTACGACATTTTTGTACTGATCCCATACACTGGATCTGTATCAGCCCTGACACTGTGCCTTATCATGTGACTTGGGTATTTGGCCGAATGTGCCTGATCAACATTAAATACAGTTTCTTTATTAATGTCATGGCAGAATTCCCCTTCTTGCTTTATTTATTTATTTTAAATAATTGCTTTACTAGAGATACAGTCAACTCAAGGATTGAGTATTTCGATCTGCAGTAGTTTTCAGGATACAGTAATATCCCTTGCCTAAGTTTATGACAAGTTTATAAGTACAGGAGAACACCAGCATTCTACTGGAACAGGCACAATTTAATCTCGACTAGATTAAATTACTGTGTACTTGCCACAGCACACTTTTTACAAGAGAGGACCACTATGTGGAAATGCTTTTCACAAACTTTAACAAAAACATATTTTACAAACGTACCTTTTTAATCGTAGACATGAGGGAATACTTACTAATATTTAGCTTATTTTATTTCCATTGTATACTGTAGACAATCTATTACGAGCTGAAAAATAAAATATGCCTGCACACCTCTCTTCATCCTCCTCCATCATCCCACTGAGTCACATAAATCAATCAGTCTTGAGGTGAATGCGTAGAAATCTTCCAGAGTAATGATTAGCAGCTATTACCACATTATTGTACCTAGCTAACACAGCTCAGTGACTGGCTGGCTATATGCAAACACACACGGTAAAATGTCAAAACGATGCAGACCACTCACCGCAGCATTGCTACGTGTACTCAGACGGGGGTCGTATGTACTCACTTGCTCAGCCAATATCTGCCGGTTTTGGATTGCATTGTTCCGCATTAACAAGAAGGCATCGGTCAGACGCCTAGTGGCCATGACTGCCTTGTTTGAAATCTAAATTAATACTAGACAAAATGCGGATCAGGCGATGATTATTATATTATGTCCACTGCCGCTGACCCACTGCTAACACACCGCTAGCTTTAGCTTTAGCTTTGCCTGCGATGAACGATGCGGTAAACTCGCGATACAGTGTCTATAGTGGACAGCAAACGACCTTAATTGTATTTATCATTCAGGCATTTCTAATGCTTAAATTAAAAATGAGAAACATGACCGACTGTTACTTCTCAAAATTCTGGATTACGTTAGATTAGTAACGTTATTCCGCTTTAGGCAGTTACGGAAGTAGAAAACGTAAACACCTGCGCAAAGCAACGGCTTCTTCTTCTACTACTCATTTTCTGCGGCTGCCAATTGTAACTGGAGTCCGTTTTCGCCGCCTACCGCCGCGGCGAGGCGATAGCAGTATATCTTCTTACACATTCACCCACACTTCGGACTTTACAGTGAAGTAGTATGAAACGTCTTGCATCCACAAAGTTATACTTCCAAAATTACAAATATTTGGAAATGTATGGATTCCTGATTTTTTAATAAAGAATAAGAAACTAGGCTATGTAATTTTGGAATGTCTTTATTTTTTTTATTTTTTTTTTAGCAAAGAACCATATAAAAATAGAGTAGCCTATAGTTATTGTGCCAAGCAGAATATTTCTTATAGGCCTACCATCACTAAAACATGTCTTTTCATTATCATTTTCTTGCCATAACAGGTAGCCCTACAGTGTGTACGTATAGGCCTGCATATATTGTATTGCTCTTTTAGTTAGGCACAGGTATTTGGAGCAATGAGCATGCTATCCTACAGTGTCACTCTGAAAACCTTCGAGCTGCCAAACAGGCCTCCTATTTCGGTTTGTGGGATTTTATCTTCAGTGCTTTCATTTACACTCACTGCTTCAGCACATTTTATCTATGCTTCATGAACCTCAGCCTCCCTTAAATTAAATTAGCTCACAGTTTGATTGTATGTCCCTCTGTTCATGTTGTGTCGGCAACATTTCAGTTTATTTTTAATTGTAATGTGTCTGTGAACTTTTCTGCATAGACCTGGGACAACATTATGCCTGTGAGTTTTTCCAGAGCCAATTTATGAGTTCACATTTTATATTTAATTAATCTACATCTGCTCATTCATTCACTTTGTTAACGCTGGGAACTATAGTGTAGAGCCTAATCCTCACTCTGAGTATGAGGCTTAAAGCCGCAGTATTTAGAAAATGTGTTGACTTGTTGGCAGGGTAGCGACAATAAATCAAACTGGTGCGCGTGCCTGTGCGTGGCTACTGCGTTTGTGTACGCGTACACGCGCAAGGCGGTGCCACTCACTGTAATTATGTCGCTGAGAGCTCCTCCTCCAACCATTTCTTAATCCTTTATATCCTCTAATACCGCGTCAAACATTTAGGCTACCCACTAAAGCCCCAGCTGCCGTCAACCAACATAGTCTATCAAAGTTTCTGTTGTGAAGCTCCGAGTTTGGGACAGCTTTTTATTTACCTCCGCTGACGTCTGAGGAGAGAGAAAGGTAAGGAGCCTTAAGAGTTCAGTTTCGGTCACCTCCCTCTGTGGATGAACACCTATGCAGCACTAGAGAGCAGTAGGGCCTAAATGAAAAAGTCGTGCCTGTCACTCAGTCAGGTACCCTGGCTTTATAATCCTGCCTGATAGACGCCCCTTTTTAAAATGGGTTTTAATTGAATTTGGGATTTGCTTCGCTTGTTGTATAGTATGTTGCTGGTTAAAGCTTGTGCGGTATTACAAAGCGTTTATTGTGGGATGGGAAACTTGTGCAGAGAATATAGGCTGATACATGTACCAGCACATATATATCAATATCAATATCTCTACAGGCATGGTGTTTAATTCATGATGACACTCAATTATCCATCGGAGCAGAGGCTGAAACTCTGCAACATACAGCCTCTTATGCAGTGGGTGATCTAGAAAGTTTTACACAGGGTGGCAAAGAGGTCTTGGCAGGGTAGAATGGGAAGACGGTAGGTGGGAATCCCCATATTAGTGACAAATAGAATGATCTAATTTATTATTTTTTTCTCTATCATAACATTTGTTTTACCTTTTGTAATTATAATCACTGATAAAAAAAACCATTTGTAAATATTTACATATGTAACCATACAACAGAAAATAGCCAATAACTGAAAACTGGTAACTGGTAGATTAAACTCTTGTCATCTGTTTAGCTCGCCATATTAGATACACCGACGTGATCGGTGCAGCTCGGCTACAAGGGTATATTTAATGAGTAGCCTATCATTACTCGATGCCAGAGGAACTCACTGAGCAAATCGAGAACTCTGTAATTCTAGGGTAGCCTACATTAATCGGAGGCTGAGTGACAGCAAGCTTGTAACCTGTAAAGTGTAAAAACTTAAAAACGTAATAACGTAACGTAAACGTAAATAAACGTAATAGCACAGATGTTTCTTTTAATTGCACAAATCAGCACAAACGTAGCGCAAACAATTGAGACCATTTTGGGGACATTTGGACATTAATGGAGAGCTGAGTGACGAATGGCAAGAAAATGTAAAGTTTAGAGATTTCTCAAGGTTATTGCATGAGGGAGACCTGTGGTGCGTTTTGCAGGGAGGTTGGTAACGTTAGTTAACATTATACGTTCACTTTAGCTCGGCTACTGTAGCCTTCATACTGTATGAGTCACATCAATCATTACACGATTACTACTGAAAGAACTGCTATTAACTGTACATTCACTATATAAAAATCAATATCACTAGGAAAAAGTGTGCAAGGCTGTTGTCGGATTGGAAGTCATTCAAGAGGCTATTTGGCAGTTGTCTTCGACGATAATATCCAGTGTGCGGTGGTTTATGGGATAAGTAGTTCCTTTGCATGGAAATGAAAATATGCACACAATCTTGTCCTTTTTACTATTTTTGGATTTTCTGTTAGTTTTTTCACTTGAAATGGTATGTTGTATGCTTATGAGTCATGTCGTAGCTGGTTAGCCTAAGGCATGGTGTAAAATTTTTTCCAGATGTCAATGGAAGAAATGAATGGGAAATTTACTTCCGGAACCTAAGATCTCTCGGAAGAGGGGTTGGACTGTTGAGGTCTGTTGTCATCGGTGATTCCTTGGATTCCTCAGCTAGAAGGGAAGCCCCAGACTGTCTGGATCCAGAAACTGTGGTTGATCAGTGGGTTCTAAAGAGTGGAGTGTTTGACACACTACTGGTATTCACATTTAAAGAATGAAGGAAAAACAGTTATGTTAATGCACACAGTGGATGACCTTATATCTATTATTTGGAAGACCATACCTCCATGGTTCTGCAGTTTTTTTTAGTATAGTTTACTTTGAACATGTTGAAAAATAAAACTAGGGTGCCTGGGTGGCTCACCTGGTAGAGCGAGCTCTCATTTAAAGAGGCTTAGCTGTAACGCAGCAACCACGGTTTCTGACCGGAGGGATTTTTGCAGTTTTTAGAACATAACGCTCCTAGAACCCTTTATTTCGTGTTCTGAATGGACCAATTTGGGGATTATTAAATTGTTCTTGCCACAGTTCCTGTAACTCTTTCAGCTCCTACTTCAGGGCAGGGTCTTTTCCCATTTCCGCATAGTGGTAGCTAGATGGCTGTGTTATAATAACAAAAGGTCAGTTCTTATGGCCACTTGGCCAGTGTGAATGTTCCTATAACTATGTTCCTGTAACTACTTGGTTGGAAAGAGGTT
Organism: Etheostoma perlongum; assembly: GCA_026937815.1. Lineage (NCBI taxonomy): Eukaryota > Metazoa > Chordata > Actinopteri > Perciformes > Percidae > Etheostoma > Etheostoma perlongum. The sequence continues at coordinate 4,590,391 of CM049374.1, read as the reverse complement.
ATGGACATGCCTAACCTTGAGACACATACATACTGTACATACATACATACAGTTAACGCTTCATTCTGTTGTTGTTCCCCTTACTGTCATTCTGTCTTCTCTATGCTCAGTCAGCTGATCAGCATGGCCTCCTCTGACGATACAGAGGGGTCCCTGACTCCTGTGGATTTTATCCAGCTGCAGCATTACATGGAATGTAAGTTTTACATATTCATGTAACTTCTTTATTTTTTATTTTTATTATTTTTTTCTTTTACAATTATTATTAGTACCGGCATGTCAGTATTGCACCAGCCAATGAGATGGTTTTCTCCTGATTTCTTCTTCTTATTTATTATTTACCTTTATTTAACCAGGAATAGACTCAGTACGGTATCCTGGCCAAGACAGGCAGCAGTAAAACCACACATACATACAAATACACAAAAACACTAAAAACACAACGGAATCAGCAAAGCCCTCAAAGGCAACCACAGTCCTAAACACATCAGGAAAAACAACTACAACCAGATGTGACCAAGTTGACCAAGATTGACCAAGTCACTCAATCAATCATCCTCTTAAAAGCAACCAGTGAGACCAGCTCATTGAGTTTCATGAATTTCTGTAACTTGTTCCAGGTAGAGGGAGCAGCAAACTTAAACACATTTTTCTGCAGCTCAGTTCTAACCTTTAGAACAGACAGAAGGAAAAGATCCTGGCAACAAAGATTGTAAGTCCCAATACTATTTACACTGATATAGGTCAGAAGGTAGGATGGAAGTAGACCTAAAATAGCCTTGTACTCTACATGAAGGTATGCTAGTGTTGAAGACTTCGTGTTGATAGAGAAGGCCATCCAACACGTTCATACAGTTCACAACGGTGAGTGAGGGATTTAAAACCAGTGATGAACCTCAGAGATCCATGGTATACAGTGTGCAGTGCATGTAAACTCTGAGATGACGCATGCATGTATAAAAATCACCACAATCTTGCTAGTCATGCACCATAACTTCTTTGTGTCCTGTCTCGCATTAAAAAAGTTTGATTACTTTAATATTCAGACATTATGATGGTATATAGTAATTGCCATGGTAGACATTTTTTGATTTTAGGAATAATCAATTGACACAGCTTGTGGAGTGGTGAACAAAACAAAAAAACACAATATCTCTTTTGGGAAATCAGTACATCAAGAAAGTCAAAATATACATTAGTATGTACAACTGCCTTTATATCCACTTATGACTGAATATATGTATATATAGAATAATTATTTGCAAAGGTGGAATGCAACTTAATATGTGAACTCATGCTGTACTTTTCAATTTTATGTTACTTTACACTTCTAGTCCTCTACATTTCTGCGGGAAATATTGTACTTTTTACTGCCAGTTTATCTGACAGCCAAAAGTTACTTTGGAGATTAATATTTTAAATACAACATATGTAATCAGCTCATTAAATGTAACACATTGTTACAGATTAAACCTCCCATATTAACATAATATAATTGAAATAAGTTCCAGATAGACCAACTAAAACACTAGAACACTACTTCACGTTAATGCATCAGTAACAATTGTCAAATCATTTACTGTAATGTATACCATGATTGTTATTGCATCTCTTTTACTTTTGATATTTTAAATATATTTTGCTACATCTGTAATTTTTGAATGCAAGACCTTTACCTGTAATAGTATTTTTTGCAGTGGTGGAATGTAACTAAGTACATTGACTCAAGCACTGTACTTACTACAAACTTGAGGTACTTGAGTCTTTTTTTATTTCATACCACTTTCTACTTGTACTTTACTACAATTATTATTATTATTAAGTTTTAGTTTCTAGTTACTTAAAAAATTAAAATTTTTGCATATAAAACATATTACAGTAAGAGCTTAGAAAATATGTTTTGGTACAAATGAAACTCAACAGTATATACAAGTACAGTGTGCTATTGGCTTACTGTTATTTTTACAGCGTGATGTTAGTACTTTAACTTAAGAGAAAAGATCTGAATACTGCACCTTAGAGGGAAAAACAAAGTCAAGAAGAGAGTGTAACTTTGAAGACAAGCTCACACACTTAAATCAATCAGAGTACTTATTCTTATTCTTACATGACCAACACAAGAGAATAAATGGGAGGAAAATGCTGGAACATGTAACTCTTGTGTGCTAAATATATAGAAACCAAGAGACTGGATTTAAAAGCACATCCTGATTGATTTGGGTGTGCAGATGTTTCTTATACCCTTATGGATCACTGACTTACTTTAATGTGTTCCAGCTACTCTCAAACTTGAGAATCTATCCTTTGGGATATCAGTTTTCACAGAAAGTGAAAGCAGCAGTAATCAATAAGCGTCGGACATCTAATAAATGACTGAGGAAGTTACTCAACACAAAATTGCTCCACATACAGTAGATCCTCTGAGGATCATTCAGCATCAACACAAAAAACACAAACAACAACTCCAGGCTGTAAGTGCATGCTTTTCCGTTGGAGTTTGAGCTAATACAGAACTGGATAGACCTGTTGACTGGAGTGGTACGGGCTAAAAACATTCAGCTGTACACTCAGAGGCTTTGAAAGAAAATGAAATGAGTGTGTACTTTAGGCTTTTAGAGTTGTGGGGGGGGGGGATAATGGATGAAAGGATAATTACACTCGCTCCTCTCTGGACCTTTGAAAGAACATCTGTTTTACCTCTGACAGCATGTCCCAGATTTAATGTAGGATACACACAGTACGTCTATGTCCACAATTAGTGATGATCTCACATTTGTTTCCAGTTTTAGCATTTAAGATGTAATTGTGTAGTTATTGTGCTCTCAATTTTAACAACTTTTAATTCTTTTAATCAACTTTAGATTTTCTTGTACGGAACAGACAGATAGCACAGCTTTGTATAGGAAAAATGTTAATGGCATTAAATATAGTTATTTTCTTCTGTCCTTTTTGATTTGTTAATTCACTCACTTTTTGAAATTTCCGATGTTCTCTTTGCAGACAGCAGTTTGAGGGTGAAAGATGTGATCAAGGAGTTTCAACCTGGGGGTCGGCTGGCCCAGTACAGCAACGGAGAGGTAAGTCATATTACTTTATTTTACAGGGTGGTAATTTCCCATTTTTCTGTAATACATTTTGTAGGAAGTTTCCAAAAAAAAAACTATTTAATTTGGTATTAACTAGAGAAAACATGAATTTCTTCAAAAGAAAATCTTCAATTAAAATTGATTATATATTTATGTAATATTGGAAATTGTATTCTACATGTATGTCAATTTGTCTGCTTGACTGTATATAAATTGACATGTTTGTGCTGCTGTTTGCGCTAGCCGTTATATGAAATGTATTAATTCGAAGTGAATCAATTCAACATTTTTGTTTCTTTCCCAGTATTTATTAAATAATCTTCTCTCAGAAATTGTTAGAGAATTGTCTTGAAATTGTGGTAAAATGAAGCATTACAATAAATATAAATGTGAACACATTATTGTTTTGACCTTGAGTCTCAACAATGAGTAACATTTCTCTCCACAGTGCGTCGATGCAGTGGGTTTCTGTCTCTTTCTCAAGACCTACCTAGAAGTGGATGACTTCCCTGCAGATTTTTGCGAACGCCTTTTTAGGTATTTTCAACATGTGGAGCATGGGTCCACAAAGAGCCATCTGCCCAAAGGAGGTAAATCATTTTGAAAGCCTGATCTTTTTATACATGAAAGCATGGAGCCGGTGCTAAGAGGAAAAGCTTTACAGTCATGCTCAACTCTGAGTGTGGTTGTGAATGCACCATAGAACATGGTGCAAATAATCAAAGAAAGAAAGAATGCTACAAATAGTATTTCCTTTTGGACACTTTGTCCAACGCCTACTTGTTTTATTATCTTGTAGTGCTGCATCATTGCAATAAAGCCGTGGAGTAGCTTTGGATATTAGTGCACCTGTTCCAGTAACCAGCCTTTAAAAGTGCCCTACCACACGTATTTCATTACTTTGTGGTAATGTCTGAAGTTCTACCATGGACTTTATTTGTGGAAAAAATGCCTTGGTTACCTTGTTTCAAGCCATTCTAGCGTGGTATAGAAAGCCTGCAGGAAGACTCAACTTGGTTTGTGCTAGTTCTCATTAATAATCAACAAGCTAAGCTGCTTGACTCTGATTGGTTAACAGCTAGCTAATGAGAGCCTAGCTATCAGCGTCCTTTACCCAGCGCAACTGGGCGAGATCAGGCTCAGGCAACATGACATCAGACTGACCAGCTTTTGTAATTGGCCTGATTTCTCTGCTTATTTCTTTTCAGTGGCTAGAGCTGACAGGGAGGTAGCAGTTCATTTTCACATTCACAACATAACACAAACACTATGGACCTAACATATTTTAAAAAATGGAAGTAAAAACGGTTTTATGTGGCAGGGCACCTTTAATAACATATTTGCTTTTAAAGTTTTAATCCTGCAGCTCTACATTTTCATCTGGAACTGAAAAAACTGTTGTTTTAGTCCTCAGGAATGTAATAAAGGTCTCCAGTTTGGTCCAACGATTCAATATTTCTTTATCTTCAGGTGCGGTCTTTCTTCGTGATGTGTCCTGTTACTTCTCAGTGCTGGAGGAAGGACAGCCACGGGAGAAGCTTGAATGTTGGTTTCTTTCTTTTGAACTCGTGACATGCTTTTTATTTTGCAAATGCATTTAATGTACATTTTTACCACTGATAAATAATTAAGATTAATGATTTGGAAGGTGAAAGGTGAAAACAATAGTTGGATTATTGACTGACTTTGTTTTGTTTCTAGTTACTTTCAAACTTTATGATAAAGACTGCAACAAACTCCTGGACAGCTCAGTAAGTTACTCAGAATCACTGACAAGTTGTTCTAACTGCTCTGTGTTTATGATGTCTAAATTAACTAAATATTTGGGATGTTTTTTTATTCACTTACAAGAGTTGACATGTATACATTTCTTGTTTGCAGTTAGTTCTGTAAAATGTAATGTTGGTCTTGGACCCCTTAACACATAGGACCCCCCCTGAACAGTCAAATTATTGGGGGTTCTTAATAAGTAAGCACTTTATTTTCTCTATATATTTAAGTTGAAGGAGCAGCACAGAAAATGCCTCTGACAGTGAACATCCTTATGTGTATCTTGCTGGTACGGCGGCTGGCAACATGGATAAAATATGAGCCCACAAATTAGTCCAAAACAGTAAATAAAGGCTTATTAATATGTTAAACCTTTACAGTGCTGCTTCTCTGCTGCATATTGTAAAAACCTCATTTAAGTCTTAACAGTCCAATAATCCTAAACCAGTCCATTTTCAAAATCTATATCCTCATTTATATGAAGGACAAAAAAATGTAAACACTTCTTAAGCCAACCTTATATCATCACTAAACAAACAAGTAATAAGTAAATAATAAGACCCAGCTACAATTTGACTACATTTAACTTAGAGGAATTTTAATTTTGTGAAGTTGTATACTTACTTAGATTGACTGGCTGGTTTTGGAGGTACAGCACAAAGGTGTCAGCCATAGACAGTATTTTACACATTGACTAAGATGAATATGGTTACTGTGAATATTAACCCTGTTGTCTCTCCATCAGGAGGTGGATCGTATAATCACCCAGATGATGCGAGCTGCTGATTACCTGGGCTGGGACGTGACTGAACTCAGACCAGTATGAGTCTCATTTTGATGTCTTTTCATTTTAAAGCTTTTCATTTTAATTCTGTTATTGAATTGTTTCTGAACTTTCAGAAAAGGTCTACATGAGAGGTGGGATTTGTGACAAGACGGAGGATTTGTTTTACATAAAAATAACAGCTTAATTACAGCAGCTGACAGATGTACAGTAAAAGGAAGTTTACTAAACAGGAGTTATTCCATAAATAACAAGCAGCTGTTTTTGTATTTGGACAGGTGCTCAAAGACATGATGACAGCAATCGATGTGGATGACAGTGGGACTGTCACTCTGGAGGAATGGGTGAAAGGAGGCATGAACAACGTGCCTTTACTTGTTCTGCTTGGACTGAAGGTGAAAGGACAAAAACATTCAATGCCACGTACAACACTTACATTTCCCCACAGCATCCCCTGTTTTGGTAATGTTGCCAGGAATAAATGGTAACTTTTTTTGGTCAATTTTAGTATAGAATTGCATTACCAGACCTTACTTCAGAGCACTGCGGAGGAGGGTCTGGCTAGTCCACACAGCATTCTGGGATGGAAGAAAAACATACTCTGGTTTATTGGCATTTCTTTAATCACAATTGCCATGGGCCGGACGGAGCCCTGGTGCCGCTGCAAAATAGCCTCGGGAAGGAACTTGTTTTGGTGGAAATGTGTATGTTCAAAAGTTGTTTTATGCATGCAACAGAAAACTGATTGGACGGATAGTCTAACTAGCTGTCTGGATTTACCTTGCCGAGATCTGAGGAGCAGTCAACCATAGTCCTCATAAATCCACTGGAATTTAAAATTACAACACAAAGAAAGCGTAAGGAAGGAAGGAAGGCAGAATTTTTGATGGCACCGGACTAATCCTGGACGTTGTGGATATAGACTAATTTTAGTTTGATCAACTATGGGTTCTGGTTTTATTTATTTTAGTTTTTTTTGTCTTCCCCTCACCCACAGATGACAGAGAGGGATGGGCAGCATATTTGGAGGATGAAGCACTTTAACAGGCCAACCTACTGCAGTGTGTGTCAGAGCATGCTGCTCGGCCTCGGGAAGCAGGGACTCTGCTGCACCTGTAAGCACTCACAGCCACCATCAGGGGCAGCCACGCACCTCACACACAGTACAAAAGAAGTGGAGGAGTCACACCCTTTCTAGTTCACTTGTTTAGTCTAGTTTGTTATTTGTCTATTATTTTATATATATTGCTATAGAATCCTATAGGTTTTACTGGAGGAAGCTTTATATTGTCACCTCTGTAATATTTGTTGTTCTTCCTCAGGTTGCAAGTACACCGTCCACAGTCAGTGTGCCAACAAGAATCCCGAACCCTGTGCTCGTACTTTTGTTAACTCTAAACCGAAGATTGGTGTAAGGACACACACAACAACCCCACTTACTTTGGATTTATAAATATAGTCTATATTTTTGTTATTGTCTACATATCGTATGAAAACCAATCAAAAACCAAAACCAACAATACATTAGATTGTCTCTCAATAAGTTTTCCCACTTCATTTAAAAAAAAAAAAAATGTAATTCCCTAAAACAGTTAGGCAATCCGTTTGCTAATGTCACACCAAAAAAGAAGATGTAAAGTGCATTTATTGCGGACTATTTTCTGCTGCAGATTGATATACATTTGGTGCTCTAGTTAATATTTGCGACAACAGAACAGTGTATGTGGGATTGACTCAAAATAAACTACAGTGTGCATGTAAATGTAAATTGTAATGAAGGAACATATCATCCAGTGCAACGGTGCGTTTTTGGACAACAATGAAGCCTTCTATGGAAATAAAATCACGTTGTGGATATACAGTCAATACTTTAATTCATGTTAATTCATATTGGTTTTGGTCATTTCATTAGATTTGCTGACAATGACATAATATCTTGTCTTTGGTAATTTAAAAAAAAAAACTAAATCTGTAAAAAAAAAAAAAAAAAAAAGTAAATGGACCTTGAGGCTCTTGTTGTTGATGTTGTCAAACTACTATCAAGGTCAATAATGAACTGAAGGCTCAAATTTGTCAAGTGAATATATCCCTGTCAGTTCTCTTTTTACTGACCAAAACGGCAGCAACAGTAAACACTTTACCGACATGGAACACCAAAGTGCATTAGTCGGCAATAAGTGCAGCCCATCCATGTTATTTAAGTGCAGATTACAGCTGGCACAGTCTGCTCTGCACATCTGCTAAATGTCCTGATTTTGCTCAGACTTGGACAATGATGTGTTCACTGTCTTTTTCCGGTGTAGTGTCGCAACCACAACTCACGATCCGTGATGGATCACAACAGTGAACTGGCCAAGTTTCGTCAGCTGCTGCCGGAGGTTTGATGTGCATGTGTGCTCTATATTAAATCTGTTGATGCACGTCTACCTGTCAATGGTTATCCAAAAATTCATAAATCAAACATTGTCTTCAACTTTAACTTCCACAGCTGCTCTAAGAAGGGTGTGATCTGTTCGGATTATTTTAAATTCATTTATAACATCATTTTCCTTGAAGCCATTCAGAGCTTGGGTTGGGTTTGGCACCACTGTAGTGAACGTTGATCCTGGAACAGGAGTGTGATATCATCTAAAGACTTGCCTAGACATTATAGGTAGAAGAATAGGTGCATATTTTTCTGGGTAATTAGAAATGGAAAAAGAAGTAACTGTCATGGCCATTGATCAAACTGTTCATCTTAATAAAAACAAGGTAAGTAATAGTAGTGAATTACACCTTTTCCTCAACCTCTCCTTTTCTACGACTCTGTGTCTCAGGTAGCAGCTCACGACTGGATCAGAGCTGACTGCAACTCCTCCAAGTGTCAGGTTTGCCACAAGAAGATCAAAACTGTAGCGGGAAAACGTTGTGTGTGGTGCCAGGAGATGGTGAGGAGTGTGTGCGTGTTTGACCATAATGAATAAATTAGGGGGATATCTTTTTGTGTATGTTCACTGAGTCTTGTCTCTTTTTAAGCGTCATGATGAGTGTCTTTTCTCTGGCTTGTCCTCCTGTGATTGTGGGCAACTTAAAGATCATATTCTGCCTCCGTGGGCCATATACGCTGTCTCAAAGGTAATATGAACAGTGTGTGTATATATATTTGGCTTTAGCAGATTTAGATTTTTTGGATTATTATATTATGGTCAGTTAATTGTCTGTCTGTTGTTTAACTGCCCCGTGTTTCCTGCAGGAGGAGGACACTAGCTTGTTAAATGTCACCCCTGATGGCCACATCCTGCAGGTCTGCTGTTGTAACATATTCCTACACACTCTCATTACTTTTCCAACTGTACACTTTGTACTGTATTTTTTCTGTGAAGTCTTTTTCAAGTTGTCTTCTCAAACTACAATCTTCATATCATTGCTTTTGGAAGAGGTAATTTGAGTGATTTGTCATGTTATTTTCACAAGATTTTAATGTTAAAAAAGACTGTGCCAGTGTCTTTGTAATCTGATTGGTTCTGTTCTGGGTTTTGGATGAAGTCCTGGACAAATACGCCTGTCATAGTTATGTCCGCTTCAGCTGAGACAAGCCCACTGATCCAGTATATAAAGTACCTAATACTCACCTCTTGTCACAAGCTTAAAATCATGTTGGTTTCCAAAGGTAACATTGGTAAAAACTACCAAAACGTACTCCTGCAGCATATTCCACTTCTCAAAATATATGTAAATACACTGCTTCACTGTCTCAGTTGAATATTCCTAAACTCTAAAAATATCTATGGCAATTACTATATACCATCATAATGTTGGAATATTAAAGAAATCAAACTTTTTAATGTGAGACAGGACACAAAGAAGTTATGGTGTATGGTGGTCATGTATAAACCAAGGCTATTTTCCTTGAAAACCCCCAAATCTTCATGATTCGACAGCAGCAAAAGTTTAAATGACACTGCCTCAAAACTTATTATATACAATCTGTACAGTACCCTGACTCACAGCATGTCCATATATCCTTAAATACCAGGTACTGTATGTGTTTTTCAGATGAGATACAGTAGCCTACATATAATCCATCGGATCTTAATCTCTCATGTATTCTTCAGATTGTCACGATTCCAGACACCCACCCTCTGCTGGTGTTTGTGAACCCAAAAAGTGGAGGGAAGCAGGGTCAACGGTGAGCAGCTTACTTTATTTCACTCTTAGTGTAAAATAAATCTACACTGTATTCATGTTTATGTCACGTAAAATATCATATCACCTGGTTGTGTGTGTGCGTCTCAATGTTTTTCACAGAGTGCTCAGGAAGTTTCAGTACCTGCTGAACCCACGTCAAGTGTACAACCTTTCCAACGGAGGTCCTACACCAGGGTACAGTAAATTATCACAACTATACCTGCACACAGTAGGCAATTTTAACAACCCCCCACGTTCTAACTATATAGTTTACTGAATATTATAGATCCGAAACGAAAGTGACAAGGGCGGGACTCAGAGAAAAAAGTCGCGATTACAAATAACACCCACAGACAGCATAGTAAGGCTACTAATATTTCACCTACTGACTGTACACATTTTACTTTCTCCACATTAATGTTGTCTTTGTTTTCTCAGACTACACTTCTTCCGCAACCTGCGTGAGTACAGGATCTTGGTGTGTGGAGGAGACGGCACCGTTGGGTGGCTACTGGATGCTATAGGTACTGTGGCTCCTTTTGTGGGTTTCCGAGAGGTAATTAAGATAACCATCCCTACGCCTAAATAATGTACCTGTGATTTCAGACAAAGAAAACCTGCCGGTGCATCCTCCAGTAGCTGTACTGCCTCTGGGCACAGGGAATGACCTGGCTCGCTGTCTTCGCTGGGGAGGAGGTAAAACCATCAGCATGTTAACTCTACACCATCACTGAGGTATTTGCACCTTTGGAGCCATAGGTTAATTTGCTTCTTCTGTAATCCTATGAAAGGCTACGATGGGTCAGACTTGAGAGAGATCCTGAAGGAGATTGAAGCTAGCCAGTTGGTTCTCATGGACCGCTGGAGCATCCAGGTGATACCAGACGACCCCCAAGAGGCAGGAGACCCTGTGCCCTTCCAGATCATTAACAACTACTTCTCTATTGGAGTGGTGAGTCACTGTCTCAGCTGGAAAGAATGATAACATCACACATTATTATAGATGGATTTATTTAACCAAAAAAACGTACACAGAAAACGTGAATACATTATTGAAAATATGACTTTGACAGGATGCCTCTATCGCTCATCGCTTCCACTCCATGAGAGAGAAACACCCCCAGAGATTCAACAGCAGGTGAGGATTCATGCTAACCGTGTGAACAAAGAGTGTTTTCTGATGAAAAGTGTAACAGAGCTCTTTTTTAAATCCATAAAGGTGAAGTTGTTGCTTTCTGTTGTTTTTAAGAATGAAGAACAAACTTTGGTATTTTGAGTTTGCCACTACTGAGACCATTTCTGCATCTTGCAAGAAGTTGAAGGAGTGTCTAATGATTGAGGTTAGAATATCTGATATAGTCATGTAGCATTTGTACAATAATTCACATAATTGCTTTTGTTCAGTTGTGTCAACATCTTGTTGTTGTTTTTTGCCTTCACCAGTGCTGTGGGAGGACCCTGGACCTGAGCAGCATGTCGCTGGAGGGCATAGCTGTCCTCAACATACCCAGCATGCACGGAGGCTCCAACCTTTGGGGCGAGTCCAAGAAGCTTGATAGTGTGCCAGAAGTGGAGAACAGTGAGGTTATCACTGACCCTGACCTTTTAAAAACAATCTCTCAAGGTCTGTACCTTCATAAATCACCACCTTTGTTTGTGTCCGAATATTGTCAGTAAGCCCTCCCTGCCTCATTGCGTGTGAATGCTGTCATGCTGGTTGATTTTTAAAGCTGATTTAATCATTTAAACATTTTAAATTTCATCTGTGTGTGTTTTGTCACTCCGCAGATATGAGTGATGAGCGTTTGGAAGTGGTGGGGCTGGAAGGAGCCATAGAGATGGGACAGATCTACAGTGGACTGAAGAGAGCTGGGCACAGACTGGCACAGACTTCCCAAATTACCATCAGGTTGTTTACTTTTACCTACAAGTGGATCATGACAATAATAGTAATAAGACAACAACAACAACTACTACTACTACTACATGGATGTACTGTATGTGATTGTTGTTTTGGATTGCATTTTATTATCATGTGGTCCTGGTATTTTATTTCTCTCTATGCAGTCTGATGTAAACAGACACACATTTGACACAATGTTCAAGTACAGTATAAATAGTACAGTATATTTAAATGTCACTTTCTCTCCTCCCTGTGTGCAGGACAATCAAAGCCTTGCCCATGCAAATTGATGGGGAGCCCTGGATGCAGCCTCCATGTACTGTAAGTGTTATTATTTCTATGGTCAAGACCCATTTTAGATTTGTTAAAGCCAGTGGTTACAGCATCGTAGTGTACAACATAGTTCAATTCATCCATAGATTTATTTGGTTACTGGGGCAGAGACACATTGCCACTACAGCACAAACACAGTTAGTATTCACCCTGATTATGTTTATCTGTGTGAGCTGCTTGAAGCCAATTTTAATCTGTGAGGGATCAGGACTGTCACTCTGTGAAATCAGCAAGTGTTTGAGGCTTCTCTTTTTTGTACATTATATCACATTAATTTTATCCAAAGTGACATACAGCACCAATACATTGTGTGCAATTTGCTCATGTGAACAGGGGAAGCTTAAGGATCAATCCACTCAGACTCATGGATAGTGTAGTGGGTAGAGTGGGCGCCCATATATAGAGGTTTACTCCCCGACGCAGCATGCCCGCGTTCGACTCCGACCCGCAGCCCTTTGCTGCATGTCATTCCCATTCTCTCTCCCCTTTCAGATGTCTTGTCATTAAAGGCCTAAAATGCCCAAAAACAATCTTAAAAAAAAGGATCCATCCACTAACCTTGTGATTCATAGCAAACTACCAACCAAATCTCCGTCACCCAGTTATTCACAATTCATAGTGTCTTGATATTACAAATAATGTCATTGCCATACAATTCGACAGCACCACAAAACACACAAGAACTGAACATTATAAGCTTTATAGTCTGGCTTAACAGATGTACATTGCTGGTATAAGACCTGGCATCAACGTGATGTCCCTCCCCCTTCTGGTATCTCTGCTATCTACTTTGCAAGAGCATCGTTGTGACAGGACGGTTGTGATTAGTTTAAAGAAGTACAAACAAGAACATGTCGGGACATTTTTTTTCACCCATCCAAAAATATATAAACCAAACTATAAGCCAGACTATATTCCAGCGCTGGTATAGCCCTGTGAGGATGGGTTTAGCGATGCCAGACTATAACCTTCATGAAGATGGGAGAATTTATTGCAGGACTGGATTAGGTTTATATAGGTGTACCTAGTAAACTGGGAACTGAGAATTCAGGTAGAATTCAGTGCTCAGGGCTTTTTTTTAATGACATTTTATACATTTCCCTGAGCTGATCAGATATTAGGCATTACTTTAAAGGAATTTGAATACAAATAATAAAATTGTCATTCGCCAAAATCCTTTTATTTATTTGTTATAGATCCACATAACTCACAAGAACCAAGCTAACATGCTGATGGCTGCACCAACAAAACCAACCGGCTTCTTTCACCTCAAGTAGATTAGCACTTCCACTACATCCTCCAGTCTGCCGAGGGTCACAACAGAACATCTATATTATCTTGAATGATGCAGGATGACTATACTAAAAGGGAGCATCCATCGCTGAGTGTGTAACTGTGTGTTTCTATTATTAAGTATTATTGTGTATGTCTTTTGCACTTTAATCCCTGATATAATTCTAAATAATTACAGACAGTTTGCACTCAGGCAGAGACCACACTGATAGGCCAAATCAAAAGTGCAAATTTCACTACTCAGTCTGATCGCTGCTATTGTGTGCCAACTTCAGTGCAATGCATCGTTTTGTTTTTCTGTAAATAAAAGAGCAGAGAATGTTGTCAGTAGACTGATACAGAATATATTTGCTTAGTGTACGTTGTGAGAGCTTTTTTTGTGCTTAATCAAATTACAATAGTGTCTTGTAGAGTTTCATCTGTACTTCCTAATGCAGCTGGTGATAAACTTGCTTTGTTCTGCCTTCAGAAGCTCACAGCAGCTCACCCTTGATCAACAACACTATCCTACCTGTCTGTTCTTATGTCTTTCACTATCAGTTTTCATCCAACTAAAAGAAAACTATATAATGTAATAATTTCATTAATTAATTAATTAATTTCAGTTTTTTTGACTGTTTCTTAGATAGGTGGAGAAATTATTTGAGAAACACTTGACTGACTATAAATGTGGCTACATAAAGATTTGATCCACAGTTATAACTGAGACCTGAAAGTGCTGGGCGGAGGGGGTTTGACAGAGCTATCCCAAATTTTCCAAGTTCAGTGTAAAAGAACTCATTCCATTGAATTTAATGCATTAAGGTGCACTGGACAAGTTAGTTCGTTTAGTAAGTTTTCTGGATGTTGTTGTTCTGTAACTCTGCTCATTGGCAGAGTTTGACATTCGAGCCAGTGGGGTGCAAAAAAACAACAACAAAAAACCTCATTGTAGCAGCTGAGACCTGGCCTACCAATTGGGGAACAAGCACATATGGAAAAAACAAACAGACATAAATAAACATATATGTTTATTTTTAAAGCAGATTTTAAATTACATTGTAACAATTTAACAATTTGTCCTTAATAAATCCAATCGCGACACGGCTGTCTTGGAACAAACAGCAAAAAACTCTGCGTATGACTACAAAATTCTCTCATTGGCGATGCTTCTAAAAAGCAGTCAAACAATAGAGAGACACCTTTAGAAATCTAATGAAGCCAAATAACTTCCACCTAATAATCTATTTTGTGACTGGAGAAATGTTGGGGGAAAAGGCTGATAAGATTGTGTTTTAGTGATGTGCATATGTGTCTTCAACCTTCTGGAGTCAGTCTTGTGTTGAATTTTCGGTGTAAACATATACACTACCGGTCAAAAGTTTGGGGTCACTTATACATTTCCATACCACTCCATTATAGACAGAATACCTGCTAATTTGGGTGGGGGGGCTGATCTTTAATGCAATATCTACATTGCCCATTATCAGCAACCATTCATCCAATGTTCCAAAGGCGCATTCTGTGTACTAATCTATCATTTAAAAATAAAAAACTAGAAAAACATTGGAGAACCATTTTACTATTATGTAAGCACATAATGTAATCTGAAAACTGCCCTGGTTAAAAAAACAATGCAACTGATCTCAGCTGGCATTCTGTCTACAATGGAGTGCAATGGGAATTTCTATGTGACCCCAAACTTTTGACCGGTAGTGTACATGTCACATGCTTTCATTATTATTATATTATTATTAATTTTATTATTATTATTATTGTATTGTCTTAATGTCAAATTGTGTGGTTGTCCTTTGCATGTGTTTCAACAATACTGCATATTCAGTTTCAGTGAGGCTCATACAGCATTGAATTGTTCTTAGAAAGAATTACAATCTGTTGCCCTACAACTACAAATCACTTTGTTATATATTTTCTGACCTATTTATATTTGTGGAGATATTACTGTTATTTGCAGCTTAATAATACACTCTCAAAGGTTTGGTTACACTGGAATAATGGAGACTTTTACCATAAGGTGCTAGTGTTTATTATGAGTATACAGAAAATACTGAATTGTGAATTTATTTGAAGCAGTGTATGCAAATCTAAGCTTAAAATAATTTGTTTAAATCTCCCTAATATCAAAACATGACCACATACAGTTTGGAGTATTACTTACATTTTTCTTTTTAAACAATCTAATTGAAAACAGGAAATCTTGCATTTAGTCGACACTTTTCAGGAGGAAATATGAGTGATTGCAGAAATAAAATTTCATATTGTGTCATGTCTCAAAGTATCAAAATTGTCAGTTTATTTGTCTCCATTGGTACAACAGAAACAGAAACACAGAATAAAACACAAGCTTTAACACATCATCACAAAGTAATAATGATTATATGCAAGGTATAACAACAAACAACACAATCTAGTTGCTGTTTTGTGCTTTCAATTATATGCTGTAGATGTTAACATTTACAATAATTTGATTTGATTAATGAGTCCACATTTTTTGATCATGGGATATGAGGGAAAGCTCCCCACGAGTTACTAAATGCAGCTTTTAGGCCTACATGGACGAGAAGTTCTTTGACATTTGTCCACAATCCCATGTCAATTGGACAAACTCCATTAGTGATGATGATAGGATTTAAGAACAGCTAATGGACCTTGAGATAAGACTGTTTTCTCAAATGTAAGCTTACCATGGAGATCCAAAGTGTTAAATATCAAACAAATAAAACATTATGCATGAATAATCATATAAACTAAAAGAAGAATAAAAACATATAGGGCTATATGACATAACACATTTTAATGCAGGTAACTTGTAGGGTAGCCTATACAATTCCAGCAGTTTTTATTTCAGAATGTCCTTTTACATAGAAACTGCTTGGGTCTCCATACATTTGGTCTCCATTCATTTTAAAAAGTATAAAATCATCAATTAAGTGTTTAGCTTTTTTGTCTTTTTTTTTTTTTTTTTACATTTTTCATCTAGTAATAGCCCCACGTGAGCACCGCTGTCGGTTTATATTTAGAACGCGCACTCCCCCGGCTCTTGCGTCAATGGAATCCCGTGGGTGCGTCATACGGAAGAACGTAAGTGTCGAGCACGACCCTGATTGGCTCACGACCCGGAAAGTTCCACCACCCTGTTTACCATGTTTGGGCATTGACCCGCCTTTTTTGTCGACGCAGCCAAAATAAAACAAGAGTGTATGGAGCCTCCTGCCTTGGTCTGACCCAGTATGTGTGTGTGAGAGTGTGTTTGAATGTGTGTGTGTGTGTGTGTGTGTGTGTGTGCTGACAGCAGCTGACAAAGGTTTATCAGTTTCACTCGTTTGGAATAAATGAAAAGCTTTAAAATCCGGAAATTTACATGAACCAGGTAAGTGAAAGTTTTTATATGTATTGAGGCTATTTAATCAGGTGGCCACCTTCATGCTGATGTTAAATGCCTATCTGTTTAATTATAATTAGCTACTATCATAATAATATAAGCTTATAGGACAAGGCTGACTGGGCTACCATTATACTCAAATAATGTTTGAATATGCCATGGTGCCTCAGCCTCCCTCTTTGGGTAGCAATCACAGCTATACACTCAGTTGCAAGTTTGTTAGGTAGGCTACACTAGTTAAAACTAATGCAGTCTAATACAACATCCCTGCAACAAATCCTTCCTTCATAGTTTTAATGTTCAGTTTTGTTAAAACCATTTTAGAGATGTGTTGATTCAACTAGACTACCTTTTGGGTGGCAACATATTACAAACAACACCATACCAGCAGAACAAACTACAGCCTCCACAATGACCATGAAGTTGAATCAACACCACTTTGAACAGTTTCAACCAAAACTAATTTTAGCTAACTGTAGCTGATAAAGTTGAGCATCTGAGTGCAATGTTATGGAAAGAGCCATTCTTGTTACATGATAAACATTAAAATATAGTATATTTTGTCATTAGTGAATACTGCTATAGGTCAGGGCGTATGTCAGTATCTTCATGAATTAACATGATTTTACATGTAAGTTTTATGTGTGGGTTTATTACTGTTGCTGTATGAGAAGACGTAAGGAGTAGGGTATATTTATAGGGCATCAAATACATGTTTGACACTTGAGCAGCATGGTCTCCCCAAGTCAAGCTTAAGTTTACAAATATAATTTAACAATCAGGTTTAAGTTTGAACAATTCTTGAAGAGGGACCATGATGTGCTTCACTTTTGTATTGAAAACTTTACTTTGAGGAAGTATGCACTTGTTGGTACACGCCCATTCACTCAACCACACAAACAAGCGTGCACAAACGCACGCGCGCACGCACAGGACTACCTTTTCCATTTTAGCTGGCATGCTGGCATTCAGCCCACACTGAAATACAATCTGCAACACTCCCTAGTACAGTCCCTGTAAAAGAGGGTTGCCCTGCCGCTGAAGGAGGTTTTCAAAGCAATAATAGCCAGTAACACTATATCTGAGTTCCCAAGTGGACCACCCTGTGCATTTTTTAAAGTGGGCGTTTAAGGTGTAAATGTAGGCTACTCTTTGGATGGTTACAGAGTGGGGACTAAAAAATGCTGACCTAGATGATTTATGCATTATCTAATTTACTGGGATGTCTGAACGTCATTGCATGTATAACATGTTCAGACAGACACCTCCTTATCAGCCCTAGTTATCCCACTGATTTAACTATACTTACTATACTATTTGGAAACAATAGCATAGAAAGTCACACTCTTTAGTCAACTAAAAAGTTCAACTTTGGAATTTGAATGAAGGACAATCAACACTTTTTTATACATAGAAACATTTTTTGAACTATAGAAAAAACTTTCTTTGATTCAATGACATACATGTAAACAATATTTTATGGACAAACATTGGAGTTTTCATCAGTAGTAATCTTTGCTGTGCTCTGTCCTAGCGATGCCCTGTGTACAAACCCAGTATGCATCCCTGCCGCATGACACCTACTTCAGCTCTGAGTTCTTGAATCCTGACCTGGGGATGGACATCAGTAGCCAAAAGGACCAGCTGTTTACATCTGCATTGCCCAGCATCAACACCTTAGTGGGAAATGGCTATGTGGGAGAGTTTGATGCTTATTCCTGCAAGATATCCACTGCTCCTCCTGCTTCTACAGTTTCATTTAGCCACGCCACGGTAGCTGAAAGCTCCTGCGCTCAGATGCAGAGCCAAGCCTTCAAACGGGATGATCTTCAGGTGCATGGCTGTTACCCAGGTTCCTTTGCGCTGAGCTGCCTTGATGAAACGTCATGTGGCTCTGACTATTATGGCAGCCCAATTTATGCTGCTGTTTCTCCTCCATTATCTGGCTTTCAGGCCCAGCCTGCACCTGTCTGGGATTCCCCTTTCAGCCCCTACCCCTCAGCCCCCCCCTCCTCTGTGGCTGATAAGGCCTCTATGGCCCAGCAGCTCTCCTTTTTCACCTTTAACCCCGCACCAAAACAGAACTCTCCCGTAGGGCAGCATCAGGATGCTCAGCCGGGCCACAACAACCCTTTCTTCATGCCTCCTCCGCACCATGTCTCTCCACTTCATTGTCCTCCCATTTCCCTGGAGCACGTTCCCCTAGAAAGCCCCAGGATAGTGGAGGGGGCCATGACGTCTCCAAAATCCCAGAACCCAGGATCCAGTGAGGGCCGCTGTGCAGTTTGTGGTGACAATGCATCCTGTCAGCACTATGGAGTACGCACCTGTGAGGGTTGTAAAGGATTCTTCAAGGTAAATCGCTGGACAGGATTTTGCAAGTTTATTCTACTGAGGAGGGCCGTCTGATAATTTGGCTAGGACGAAATATCGGCTGATTATAGCTTTTTGCATATATCAGTGTATATGTGAGCGATAAGCAACAATAAGACGCATTACAGAAGCGCCAAAGATATGTTTAAGGTAGTTAAGGAACAGTGACACCATACAAAATCTGTCAACAAGAGAGCATTGACAAATTTATTTTTTCAACTCTAACATGTAGCACTAAGTACATATTTTGGTCACAAGACATATATAAGGCATCATTATTAAAAGTGTTTCCTTATGTTATCATGCGTTTGTGTAAAAAAGTAATTGTTGGATTTTTTGAACTCTCAAATATTGCTAATATCGGTATAAGCCTCAAAAATCGAGTATTGGTCTGACTATATTACTGAGTTACATAAGATAGTATGCTGATTTCTTTTTGCATTTGTCATTTAAATTGTTATATGTGCAGCATTACAAACCCATATTAAGATAATTTTGTTTGACAGCGAACTGTACAGAAAAATGCAAAGTATGTGTGCCTTGCCAATAAAGACTGTCCTGTGGACAAGAGGAGGAGAAACCGCTGCCAGTTCTGCCGTTTCCAGAAATGTCTTGCAATGGGAATGGTCAGAGAAGGTAATGCAACGTCAGACTCACTTTCTGTGACTAATGCATGATGACCAGAAACCCTTGTTTGTAATGACATACATATGAAACCAGAGCCTTATAGTGTCATCTGCAGAAAAAGAGAAATTGAACCAGATACAGCGGTTGTTTTTTAAATTGCAAAATGCAGTGACAACCATGTAAGAGTCACAAACATGTGCTTCAAGTGTTTCTCTTTTTTGTCCCTCTCTTAGTTGTTCGCACAGACAGCCTTAAAGGTCGCCGGGGTCGTCTTCCCTCCAAACCTAAGACTGGGGCCGAGTCTTCACCCACAACCCCCAATGTCAACACCATAGCCTCTCTTGTCAGGGCTCATTTTGACTCAAACCCAACCATTGGAAAGCTTGACTACTCCAAGGTAAGTCCAAGAATTGCAGCATGTTCAGAGCTCTTTTGTACAAATCAGATCGCTTACAATTACCTCAACACAGGATGTAGAATTAAAACGTAGACAGTGAACCCTTCCCTTCTCTTCCTTCTCAGTACGAAGAGACAGTGGACAACCTGAAAGAAAAGGAGGATGCCGGTGATATTCAGCAGTTTTATGATTTGCTGACCGGTGCTTTGGATGTAATAACGAACTGGGCTGAAACCATCCCAGGATTCACAGAATTCTGCACAGAGGACCAGGAGCTGCTTCTTGAATCAGCCTTTGTTGAGCTCTTCATTCTGCGACTCGCATACAGGTCAACTTCTTTTACAGTAAAAAAAAAAAAAAAGCCACGTTAACTAATATTTTACTAGACTAATGTGCACCTTTCAATATGCTGACTCTACTATTGTTTTGAAACTGTGCAGGTCAAATCCTGAGAAGAGCAAGCTGATCTTCTGTAATGGTTTGGTCCTCCACCGACTACAGTGCATTCACAGTTTTGGTGACTGGATTGACTCCATCATGGATTTCTCCCAGAGCCTTCACCGCATGAACTTAGATGTCTCCCTGTTTGCCTGCCTTTCAGCGTTAGTTATTATCACCGGTGAGAGCTACTGTTTGCCATTCATTATAGTGAATCTCACTGCACTTGAATTTCATGTTTATATTCAGGACTGTATTTCTCATGAGAACTTCTTCTGCATCTAGATCGCCATGGCCTGAAAGAGCCCAAACGAGTTGAGGCCTTTCAGACTCATCTCATCACTTGTTTAAGGGAACACATGAGTGGAAATGGATCGGAACCGAGTCGGACCCAGTCCAACTATCTTTCTCGTCTTCTAGGCAAACTCCCCGAACTGAGGACTCTTTGCACACAGGGCCTGCAGCGCATCTTCTACCTGAAACTGGAGGACCTGGTTCCCCCTCCACCAATAGTAGAGAAAATCTTTATGGATACTCTGCCATTCTGAAGAAAACACAGACATACATGTGTTGTTTATGTACAAAAAAAATGATAGACACAAAGAATCTAATGTGAGGTTTTAATTCTACTGGTGAACTTCCTTCCATCATACTGACTTGTGTGCTGACAAATGTCTGACATTGTTCAAGAGATCATTCTCACATTAAACATTAAGTTTAAAAATGGAATATGGTACCTGTGTGAGTACCGCATAAAGATATATTTCAGTTTAATGAAACTGTCACAGACAGCTGAAATACAGTTCAGGACACAGTTTATATACTGTATATGTTTGTGTGCATTTGTAAAATTACTTTATTGCTGTGCTTGATGTGTTAATGTTGTTCTGCTATGCAGCTAGTAAGACATGGATATTTGGCTAGATGCAATCCCTGGTTACATTCTCATCTTTCTTATGAACAAAAGAAACACACTAATCTCTTAAAAAGCATGCTTTGCTTTCTAATCCAACTAAGAAGCTGGGATAGTCCAACTTTATAAAAGGGACATTTTACTGTTTTCTTTGTATCACAAAAGATAGTTTTAGTCCCAATCATGCTCCTGTGGAAGGTCTTGGACCAAAGCTTACTCTTATTTTGATACTGCCACTTACAAACCTTATTGCCTTATGCTAACTTATGCTATAACTCCATCCTGCCATTTTGCAACACCTTGTAAAGGCTGATGCTGACAGGGTTCCTGTTGAACCACATGTTCTTGTAACAACATACTTTGTAGTTTTAAGAACAAAAATGGACTTTCTGAATGGCAATACAAAGTGCCTTTTATAAAGCCTCACTCCTTGAACCATAATAAGTAACACTAAGTGAGTTTTCATTCCAAATATCACATAGCCCTATTTATTACAGATGTGAAATAATCTTTTACACCATAAAAATTATTTTTGTATTTGATATGAAGTGCCTGAGGCATGCGATTGTCAATACACTTTGACAAAAACATACAGTGCTTGAAACACACTTCACACGGCTAAACAGAAAGGACATTAGGTGATGAGCCGTCCAGTTTAAGATCGAATTGAGTTAAAGCACATTTCAGAGTCTCTTTCTATCCGCAATTACAACAATTGCAACAAAACAGTATATTTTTATTTGTTTTTACCCAACACTGCTTGAAAATATACATGCACAAGCAGACATTTCATGTTTGACTTCCACTGGTTACTTGTCTTTGGCTGCAAATCTGTTACACTACATGTGTTCGTAAAGCTCTTCTACTGTTTTCCACATTATTCAGAGTTGTGCAGTTGGGTTTATTTTGTATTTTAATCTCAAAATGAGCTAAATAAATATGTTAAGGAATCACAGTGAATTGTGATTAAAAGATGAGCAGCTATGAGTACTTCAAACAATGTACAAACCAATATGAAGAACACTTCTTTCTCCTACTGTTGATTGCGATGTGTGTGGACTTTGAAAATGCTGCCAAGGCTTTCGTAAATGGTGCAGAAGTGATAAAAGACAGAGAATATTTGATATTAAATCTTTTTTTGACAACTCATGACTGGCTGCCTTTATTTAAATGTTAGGGAATGGAGTGATATATTTCCTGTATGCCTTGTGCCCTTCACCATTTTATAGTTTCTATGCTCTCTGAATATATCTTTAGTTACTTCTGGTTTCTATTGGGCAAGATGATTTAAGTGCCAATTTCTCTATATGTTTGTTTCAATTCATTATGGTTTAAAACTCACAGGTTGTATATAGAAAATGGTTATAGGATAAGGCAGGCAATATTCTAGATTTTGTTGTCAACAAATTAGTCTCGCTTTGCCAGACCCTCTTCCAAAGTGCGCTGGAGGAGAGTCTGGCTACTCCACATAGCATTCGAGTATAGGAGGAAAACGTCCTCTGGTGTATTGGCATTTCTTTAAACCAATCACAATCTTGGGCGGTGCTAAGCACCAGAGAAAAGCTGCGTTGCCGCTGCAAAAGGGTTCGGAAGGAACTTGTTTTTGTTGTACACATGTACATTTAAAAGTTGTTTTAGTTAAAACTCAGATTGGACAGATAGTCTAGCTAGCTGTCTGAATTTACCCCGCAGAGATCTGAGAAAAGGTTAACCATAGTCCTCCTAAATCAAACAGAGATTAAAATGCCAACACAAAGGAAGCCCAAGGCAACGGATATCCAGCCTATATGAGTGAAATCCGGCAGCAACAGAGCAATCCCAGAAATGGAACTTCAAGGATATAGACTATAACAAATTGACCAAAAAAGACCAAAAACAACAATGTGTTATGTGTCCGTCTTTCAATACTTTCCAATTTCCCTACTCTGTCTCTGGGTCTCAGCCCCAAGCCCATTGGTTCTGGCTGAAGAAGATGTAAATCTCTTTTTTTAAAAACAGATCACTAATATATACTGTCAATTTTTTCAAAAGCTAAATAATTTCTTCAAACAGCGGGGCACTGTAGCTTTTAACAAATGTTACTCCAACAATTAAATTATTTTCAGCTGTGGAGTTGCGCTAGTAAGAAGGCCTATTTGCAGCAGCAGAACTGTGTTTGTGGGACTGCAGTGTCCAGATTCATCGTATAGAATGGACATGTCACTCATGTGGCTCATTGATTTTTTACAAACAGTCATTCCTGCCATAAATTTGATCCTCACGACTTTCTCAACCCCCTGCTTTTCTTTTAGCGCCAACAGGAGGTTGACACTCTGACTGAAATGTCTTACATCTATTGGGTGTATTGGCATGCAATTTGGTACAGCATTCATGCTTGACACCTTCAGGATGAATAGAAATAACTTTGGTAATCCCCTGATTTTTCATAGAACTAAAGATGAACTAAAGATTTTCCCATCAGCATCAGCTAATTAACAAATGTTTGCATGGTAACGCGCTGAACTAAGATGGTGAACATGGTAAACATGAGCATGTTAGCATTAGCATTTTCATAATGCTAACATGTTGACACTGTGCAGCCTCAAAGACTGTGGGGTGCCAGAGAATTGATTGTGATATATGATCTTGCTAGATGGGAGAAATTCCTACACATTGGACCTTTAAAGCAACACTAGAGAACCTTTCCCTCTTCGGTCATCCTACAGGTTGGAAGCGGAATTGTCTACATTGTCCAGTTCATTCGAAATGCAGATCCGCTACCCGATCTGGCAAACTTGCATAATGTAGGAATTTCTCCCATCTAGCGTTGAGATCATATATCCCAATCAACTCTCTCGCACCACGCAGTTCAAAGTACGTATTAGAGCTATGATAGCCTTCATGCTTCAAAAAGCCAAGATGTCATGCACATCTTCATCCTTTACCTCCAGCAATATGTTTAATTTTTATTGATTGCGAAATTTTATCTAAAGATTTGGTGAATACTACAAACTGTCTTCTTGATGTTAACCATGTTTCTTTCTTCAAACTTGCCGGGGGCCGGGAAGCGACCTTACCCATCAGCAGCACTTGTAAGTTGATCATGTGACTGCAAAAAACGCAAAAGGTGGAGCAGTATATCCTGTATGTCCCTTACCAGCTAACATATTTCCCCAGTTCATGCAAATGCAAATGTGAAATTTCAACCCAATAGGAATACTTGGAATTGATGGTGGTGGTAAATATTCATGAAAAGGACAAGTTTTTGAACGGGCAACACAGATTTTGATAAAAAAAAAAAACTAAAAACGTTTCACACTGGACCTTTAAGAAGAGTTTAGAAAATGTTTTCCATCAGATGGTGCAGTGCAGGAAACAAAGCTTAGGCGTTATTTAAGCACTCACTGTACTGCAGCTTGTTACAAATTAATGTTGTGATGAAAAGTGACCAAAAGTAGTCCTTCATCTCCTTTTCACTAAGTATGTTGTTTTGTCACACTGTGTTAATGTTAGCAACATCCTTGACCAAAGGGAAGAGGACACCGTGCCACTCTCAGCCGGAGCAGACGGCAGCAGCACTGCATTCAGCCTCTCAACACCCGATCCCACTGTACACCACGTTCCGGTTATCTGGGTTTTGGTGTTGGCAGACAGAGTGGAAAAAAAGGGACAAGAGGATAAAAAAGGAGAAGGCAATATGAAAGCTAGCTTGCATTGAGGTGTTCATTATGTTACAAAATGGCAAGCATGCTGCCCAAGTCAGATGTAACGGGAACAGCAGACAAGTACACTTTCATAAGAAGGATTTAGATGAATATGGCAGCTTTTTTTAAATCAGAACTGTGTAAATCCCTTTTGATTTTTCATACTTTATGGTCGCTAATCCATGACAATTCAAACACGTTAGCTCTTCACAAACTCAAAATACATCCTCTTGTCTATATTTGGCATGTTTGAAATCCCAGTGTGCCCTCACACCATCTTTTTCCAAAAGTGGAAAGGTACTATCTGAAGCTGCCATTGGACCCTTAACTTTTGACCTGTGCCCTGACATGCAACACTCTGCATTCAGGAACAAACTATAGCCTCACCTTGTACACATGAGACCTTACATTTTGACCAGTAATATGTGGCTCACTTGTTATGGTAATTTGTTGCAAAAACATGCTGAACCCAACTTGCTTCTGCACTACCTCCTACTGTACAGGAATGGTTTGATATGTAATTAGTGAATATTTGCTGTATTTTCTTTTGGGCATAATTTTTTTGACAATTTTAGTTTTCTAACCAGAGTGTAACTAAGGACTGTACTGCTGTGGTATGTGGATGCAATGTTGGGGTCAGCGGGAGAGCATAATGTTCAAAGTAAGCCTCAATACATGGAAAGTATTGACTTATATCATACATTTTCCCAGTTTTCTTAGTGGGGCTGTAGCTCAATCAAGCCCTGCCGCCGCCTATGCATGTCGGGTGAGCTATATTGCACTGCACCGTGTTTTCTCCTCTTTAAGTCACTTTATAACATTTTCTTGCACTTTGAGCCAATGTGGATGGCATGTTATCATGTTTTTTCTACCTATAGGGGCATCCAAGAGGGTTGTTTTGCTGCGTATTTTCCAAACATAAGGGCACTAGAAGGTGGCAATCCATTTAGTAGAAATATTTCACAGAAAAGGTGACAACTTTGACTTTCTGTTGGTGCTAGAGGAAAAGTCAGGGGATCATTAACTTCATCCTCTGAGGATGATGAATATGTATACAAAATGTAATGGCAATACATACAATAGTAGTTCAAATCTTTTGGTATAAACGAAAGTGGTGGACTGTTCTTCAGTAAAAAAACAGATTCAGCAACTGCAAAGTTTATTTCATTCATAAATTGTTTTCAAAAAACACATGGTGTGTGTTTGTTTGTGTGTGTGTGTGTGTGTGTGTGTACATGAGCAGCTAATTGCTGGAGAGGATATTGTTCCAGCGGGAGGAAAGCTAATAGGTTTGTTTGTGAGGATGCTGCACCTGTCGTTTGTTGATTGATTGAGCTGTAAATAGATTTGTGATGCTGTTTAACGCTCGTTGGGGGCTTCTGTGTTTCCCTTTCTGTTTTGTTATCCACGGTTCTTCCTCTTCTGTGTGCTTCTATGCACAGATGCACATAACATTCTGCAGATTTGTATCCCATTTATTTTCCTGAACATTTTAGCATAATACTGAATCCCTCACCATGCTTCAGAAAAAGACAACACTGAAGGTGTCTAAGAAAAGTTGGTATCATTGTTCCAGTGATGACCACAGAATGTTCCTCCAAACACACATTCATTTGTACACATACTTTATATTCATCCAACAGTACTTTAATGTATGTGGGTGTACTGTTGAATGTGGAAAACCCTCTGTGAGTGTATTTATAGCAGGCTATTGTTGAGCCCCTAGAAACCTCTGTAATTGGATCTTGTCTCTCCAAGGGAGTCCGGTGATAAATGAGTTGGCAGATGTCATTGCTCATGCCATCACTGTCTTAAACTCTTAGTCTCCTCAGGATTAAATTCATAAGTGAATGGTGAGCTGGCTGAATTAATATTCTGAAGTGTATGAAAGGAATGGATGGTGGAAACCTAGTGTAAACACAGTGGACATTTAATGGCAACAAATGTCTTTGTTGTGTTCTTGGGTATTAACTGGTATTTTAGTCCTGCACTTCAAAGACGGATAACATGCTTCAAAGCTAGTAACTCTAAAATCATAATTATTCTGTTATTATGCTAGAAGATTACTTAAGATTACACTGTTTTCCCTTTTATTTATTAATGTATAAAAAAAGAAAAAAATGTGTTTGGATCAAAACAGGTAAAAGAAAAAGACTGAATGCAAACAACTCACAGACTGTTTTATTTTACAAACAATAAACTTTATAATGCTACACCTTTAAAACCTTAACTACTGTATACAGATATGAATATGCTACTGGAGAAGTACAGTTAGCAATACAAGTTAGCAAAACGCGCGTGTGTGTGTGTGTGTGTGTGTGTGTGTGTGTGTGCATATGTCAGCCGCAGAATATGAGAATGTTACAATTACGGTATAAAACAAGATTGACAGGACGGATAGTGTTGCACTGGCTGCGTGCCTGAGAAGTTATTCATAGCAAAGTCCCCACCACCCCATATTCACGCACGTACACAAACGCGCACACACACACACACACACACACACACACACACACACACACACACACACACACACACACACACACACACACACACACACACACACACACACACCTTGAACAGTTTTGGACACTTCTCCTTGAGAGCTGTGGGAAGGATAAAGCATCACACATGAGGAAACATGAGGACCTGTTAAAATAGGAATTAATATATAGGCTTTTACACAGTGTAAAGAAGGAGTATGAGGGTTATTTACTTTTGTACAATACATTTGTGGCAGCCTATTACAGTACCGGAGTGCAAGTTTTAACATGTCAACTTTTTTGTTTGCATGCATAACTGTATGATCACATATACTCTTTGGTATGTCATGTTGTGGGGGTGTGACAAAGCGGCAAACTGATGGACAGCAATGTACTTGTAGTGGACTTTATGGTACAACGCAATGAAGTACAGTAAAAAAAAATTTTTACCCTTTATTTATGGCAGTTAGGTTACCCCAACAGAAAGTCTGCTTTAGAGATATACAAACTACAAACAACTGATATTACTGCTTTGTTAATGCTGTTTAATTAGAGAGCAAAAAGGGGAGAACCGTGAACACTTTATATCACAGCCTGCATAATTTGTTCTTACTGTGTAATTACAAGAATGAAAAATAATTAGTTTAGATTGGCTATGTTTAATCCATCTACATTTATCTAAAATACCTAGTTGTTATTTTGTTTGTTTTGTTGTCCATAGTTCTTTTACAGTACATTTAAGTACCCGTAAGCAGGATCCGACCTTTAGGGGGGCTTAGCCCCTAATGAGAATGTGACAAGCATACAGTGCCTTGCAAAAGTGTTAAGCCTCTGTGCTAAATCAGTAATTTCTGATAATCTCTGAGCTAGCTACTGAACGTCAGCTAACATTTTTTTGACACTACTAACACTATGATGGAACTAAACCTGACACTTTATGTCACAGTAATAACAACCAATTTGACACAATGTGTAAAAAACATTTAGCAATTTTACTTGCTTACGTTTCAATTTGGGTTCTCTGCTCTTGCTCTCACTCTGACGATAGACAGTGAAATAAATTGACACAGCAACGCCATACACTTCGATGGAGATCAGTGGAGTCAATTAGAAGCACTTTTCTGGTGAAGTAATTCATTAGTATTTGAGTACAACAAAATGGCACTGCAAAAAAGCAAGCTGGATTATAAAGTGTTACCTTTACAGTTACAATTAATGCAGCTCTGAAGACACAACTCAGTATCAGAGAGATGAAGGCTGCCCATCACTCTCACAGAGTTTTCTTAACCAGCTTGAGGCAAAGGGAGCTAGCACCCCTCTGATCACAAGGTAGCTCTGAGCTCAGCTTTCAGGGGTTGACATTGAGGGAAAAAACTGCTGCTCCTTCTGATTGGCTGGATGGCCTTGAAGGCAGTCTGCCATCTACAGGACCCTGCTGACTTAATGCTGGTCTATTTTTAAATCAATATCAGCTACAGTTAACACATGACTGAACACCTAAAGTGGCACACATGCTCAAAAATTGAATGGGAAACAGGACTCAACATGACTAAACATTTTCATGGAGAGCTCTTGTCCCAGTAGCTCTGGATTGAATTATCTCAACAACTACTTCATGGATTGACATGAAATTTGGTACTCACGTTAGTTATCACATCCCCAGGATGAATTGTAATAACTTTGGTGATCCCTTAACTTTTCCAGTGCCATCGTCAGGTCAAAATTTTAATTTGTTCTGCAAAAGTAATGACTGTACCAACCATTGTGATGATCCTCAGCTGCGTATCTAAACCATTTCAAATGGAGGGGCCAGGCTGGGCCACATGCAAATTTAGGAATACTAATTATATTAAGCACAAGTGTTCAGTGGCGGTCCTAGACGAATTTTACTAGGGGGGCCGAGGAGGGGCCAGTGTTTAACCAGGGGGCACATTTAAAAATGGCAACAAATGATATTTAAAGATTATAAACTTTATTTTACTTTAAAATCATAAAATCATTTATTTTGTACAAGAGTGAGTGCAGGTGCAAGAGAGGTAGGGCTATAAAAAATGAAAAATGTCTTCATGCACTGCTTTGCAAATAGTAAGAACCTTCTTTGTCACAAACCTGATGGTGTACTTGTTACTTGATCCACATGGATCCACTTGCTGTCCCTCTGGCTGTTCACTCTGCGACGAGTGAAGCTGTGAGTTGCGCATGTGTCACTTTGCGACAAGTAGTTTGCATATAGGATGCTAACGTGAGACTTCTGTAGCTAATGCCAATACAGTAAAAATTGACCTACTTTACAGTATAAATGGACAAAATTAACGAAATTGGTTCACTGCTGGCTACAAGTTAGCATCAAACACAACAAAGGCTGTCCGTTGAATGGTGTTTTGAGCTAACGTTAGCAATCAAACTAATAGATATCTACAACGTTTTAGAAATGACTGCTAGCTTAGCTACAAGCTAGCAAACAAACGCAACTAAGGTTGTCAGTTGAATGCCGTTTTGAGCTAACGTTAGCATACAATCAATCATAGATAGATAGCTTAAACATCTTTGAAATGATTCATATCTTCTGTTATTGTTTGGAATGATAACGTTTATTATTTCATGGATTTTACAAATTCCAGTATGACAATTACGCGTAAACCGTTTGAATCTGAGCATGCGCAACTAACATTTGCACTCGGCCAGAGCTGGTGTAACACCAAATTCTGTGACCATCGTATTTTGTGACTGTAGGGGGCGCTGTTACCACTGTGCAGGTTGATCTTCCTCAAACAGACGAGTTTGTTACGACTCTGTTACGCTATCAGCGTAAACTGCAGGCTGTTTATAATGAAGGTTCAGCGCCGAGAGTTTAGAAATGTTGTTGGGTATACATATATGAGATATAGGCTGTATTGCATTTTGAATGACTAGTGTCTAATCTAAATAAAGAAACTAAGATATATGTTTCTGTGTGTGTGTTGTGTATGCGTGTTTATTCTGTTGGCCCCTAATAAACATCACAGAGCAGACTTAATCATGAGGATGCGGGTGATATAAATAATAATAAAACTACGTCAGCAGCATGTGGCTGTTACCTAATCTACAAGTGCTGTGGGAGGAAATTATCAATAACCAAGTAATAGTTTGATTGTGAACTCATTGTGAATTGTCCCAATAAATAAATTCATATATATTTGAACATTTCAAAATTCACCTGTCACTAAAGCCAAACCACTTCAGGTGACTTGTTTTATCTTCATATGTATAGACAAGAAATAATAATCACTCTGGTCAACATCTGCTCTTAGGCACAAAGGGTTCTATTTATAATTTTATTTATATGGATATTTCTTTTCTCATAATGGTAAAGACATGACCCACCCTAATCCGCCTCTGACTGCCTTATCCTAGGTCATGCATAAACCTAACCAATCCATCTAAAAAGGCAACGAGTAGGCTAATAGCCAATCAGTGGCAGAGGAGGGAGGGTCATGCTTTCGCAATCCTTGGAAACACAAATTTGCGGCCAGCATATACTTTAACTGTCAATGAGCATAACCCGAGAAAAGGTTGTAGGCCTACCTAAAAGAAAGAAAGAAAAAAAGATTGTGCCTTTTAGTTTGAAGGAAACAGGAAGTATTGTTTTGGCAGGTTTGTTTGAATTTGACGCAGCCGAACTTATGTTTTGGTCATGGGTGTATAACGTTTTGGTTCGGGATACTCTAGGCTACTGAAAGTGTAAGTAAATTTAATATTTTCATATATGATTTACAGAGGAAACTATACTCACATGATTTAAGTTTTACAGCTGAAAAAAACGAGAGCAAAACGAATTTCAGTTTGAGTTCCGCATTTCTTCAGTGAAACTGAGCAAACAAGATAAAGTGTGACTTTTCACTGTACAGAGACAATTACACAATAAGGATTCATGTAAGGTCGGATAGAGCCTATAGAGTTAAACGTTTTGAAGCTGATTCTGTAAGCCTGCTGTTGTTCAAACATAATAAACAAAATAAGTGAAGGAATGTAACACACCCATGAGTGTTGGAAAAAAGGAAGGAAACAAAAGATACACTTCCATAAGGGTCACTGTAAAGCATTACTAAGGAGAAGACTGTCAGGCAGCTCTCGAGACAGCTGACACTATAAATTGAACTGAATTGAATTGACTGAACTTACGCTATAGCTTCATTCAAAAGCTTTGGATTGCCACAGTGGAACAATGTGAGGGTAAAACTATTGACAGTCAAACATTTTAAAATTTACAAAATGGCACAGAAAAGCAAAAATAGCACAAACATAGAGCCTGGCTCTTTCCTCTTTAGTCTATGCTAAACTATTGCAGACTCTGATTAACAGTAGGCTACTGATTGATGGTGAGGTTCCTTTTTATACTACAGTGGTTTTACTTCCCTGTTTGCAAGAGCTTCTTTCTTATGTTAATATTTTCCAACACACCAAGTGTTGTTACATGAGTAAAGAATACTTTCCATTGGCCTACCTAAGAAACAGACTTGTCATACAGTCACTGTGATTGGTAATACCTCATCTGTGGAACACAAATCTGTTGTTGTGGTGCTCTGTAAGTGGGCTACATTTACATACTGAGACTGTCTGATTCCTTGACAATATCAAGAAGCCTGTTGGAGATGGAGGAGGCTGAACACAGCTGTAAGAAATGACGAGGAGTCCTGAATTCCTGGAGCAGAGACAGATGCGCTTATAAGAGGTACAAAGGTTAGTACTGATATACAAGGCAGGTAGGATTTTAAAATCACATTGCTATTTAGTAACCCCTCACACCTTGTATCCATTCAGTGTACGAGGGGTCACTAAATTGTTTAATCCTTACAAGCGAAATAAGGAAAATATTTTCTTAGCATTGTCCTTTTTACCATGTAGAATGCTCAGATTAGCATTTAGCTCAAAGCTCCACTGCACCAGAGTACTAGCTCAGCTGTAGAATCTTAGTCTTGTTCCTGTCACCCATTGGTATTAAAATGTGTGTATATTACATAAATGTATTTTCTTCTATTTACTAGCTGCAGATCCCTGAGCTAGTAAGATGGAGGAAGCATACAGTCAACTGTACCAGCAGTTTCTTTGCCTGAAGTCACTTTGCCTGAGACAGGCAGCTTTGCTTCATCACCTCACTACGGCTTTGAAGCAGCAGAAAGGTCCATAAATGAAACCTGTTGTAATTCCAGTGCTCATAAGCATATATCAGTCATGATTCACTTAACACATTTTTAACTCTCTGTCTGCAGGGGCCATTGTTCCTAATGGAGAGTTGAGTGAAATGATGTCCATCCCGATCCAGTGTACCAAAGAAATCCCTGTATGTCTCCATGAAAGGACTCAACCACTAACAGTCACAGCATGCAACCCTAAAGCACAGTGTGGCATTGATCCCCTTTTGTGGGGAAACATGGGGACTTTTTCTGATCTCCTCACTGAAGATATGTCTAAGCTCTGTGTGGATGTACCTCGTCAGGGAAAGGAAGACAGGAAGTTGGAGAAAAAGGTTGCACCGCTTTCAAGTGTTGACTTCACAAAATGCCAAGGAGCCTGTTCCGATGTCTCCAATACTCTGGAAAGAGCAGCTCATCGTAGTGGAGACTGGACAAAGCACACAGGGAGTGTATGTGTCTTTTCTGGTTGCCAGGGGTTCTTGAATCAGTCCTTAGATTTGACCATGTTCATCTTCATAAAACTCCATGTCTTTTCCTCTCTGTTTGTGTTAGACACCTGCGACTGGCAGCGCCTCCCTGGTTGGAGACTTCCTGAGTCAGTCTGGTGG
Source organism: Etheostoma perlongum (assembly GCA_026937815.1). Classification (NCBI taxonomy): domain Eukaryota; kingdom Metazoa; phylum Chordata; class Actinopteri; order Perciformes; family Percidae; genus Etheostoma; species Etheostoma perlongum. The sequence goes on along the minus strand of CM049374.1, from coordinate 4,556,977 downwards.
GTTGCTGATGTCAGACGTGGCACTGCAGTCTCAGGTTTGTGAGTTCTGCCAGGCAGTTTTCCCCGGAGACACAACCACCAGAGGAGAGTTCCTACGACATCTTTACACTCACGTCACCTAGACTTAACTGGTGTGGAGCAGGTGTAACCCTGTTTGAAATTTAACTGCTTTTCATATGATGAACCGTTTGCCTATATTGACCACTATGGAGATGCTGTTGTGTGATCATTTTCTGTCTCTGAGATGTAAAATGAAAGGTAGAAAACTTCCTATGCTTTAATTGTACTAGTTCAGTGTTCAGTGTACTAGTTCATGCCTGTTCAGGGCGGGCCGATTGCTTGGCATGTGGTATTGCTGCTCTCAGCTTTCTACATATAATACACTTGCTAGGACATAGTTGCACCCAAGGTGCGATGACTCACAGTCAAAAACAACAGCAAAATACACTCTGGTTTATGGGAAAACACATCAAAAGCAGACTTTACTATAGGCAAGCTAGGCAACTGCCTAGAAACCCGAGGTAAAGGAGCCCAAAACAGCTATAGATTTATTATGATGTATGAAAAATATAGAGTTATGTTACTATTCTAACTAATTTTACCCCATAATAACTGGTCCCCAAAGCAATTAAAAATATGCCACTCAACTGTATACTATGGTGTACTACTATAAGGGCTATCAATCAATTAAAATGTTTAATTGCAATAAATCGCATGATTGTCCATAGTTAACTCATTAATCACAATTTTTTTAATTTGTTCTGTACATTAAAAGGGATATATTTTAAGTTTTGAATGCTCTTATCAAAATGGGGCTAGACAAATATGCTTGCTTTATGCAAATGTTAATTATTGGAACAATTCAAAACAATGACAAATAATGTAAAGAATAGTTTCCAGAATAACTTTAAAGGTACTGTATGCTCAAAAAATATGGCAAACTCAGGCCATCAAGCAGATGACAACATGACATATTATCTGGCACGGCCTGCCTTTGGTGAGGGGGTGAAGGGTTTGCTCTTAGAAACATTAGAGATGTTAAAAGAAATTTGCGTTAAGTAGTTTATTATCGCATTCATTTGGACAGCCCTAACAACTACATTTACCCAACAGAGAAATGTTACTGGTTACATTGCAGATTCAGATTTTATTAACAAAATATAACAATTAAAACAAGATGCATTATTATTCATGAAACTATCCAGAATTATTTTAGTATTAAAAGCTCCATCTTAAACAAACCTATATTTAAGTACATTGTGCTGACTGCCTCTATCACTCTTCACTTTAAATTAACATTTGAATGGACTTGTACTGTGCGGTACTAATAATTTGCTTCAGAAAAAATAATTTCGAGTAGGCCTACTTCTTCTACCACTGCGAATAACAACTCCGATAAAGGGTGAAAAGTAAGGAAGTCTCTATTGCCTTGAGGAGTCGTTTTTTGTTTTTTTGGTGTTAGAGAGCGCTCCTCTCCAGAAAAATCATTCCACCAAGTCAAGTTGTCTTGTCCACTCGGTGAAAATGTCAGCAACAGGGTTCAGGCCATTCTTATTTAATATTATATACATATTTTAATTTAAGTTGGGCTTTTATTGTGAAGGGTAGAAACAGAATAAGTGAAGACAGCATTATGTGCTGCTGTTGTCACTATGGCAGTTAATAAAAGTGTGTGGGCCATCTTGGTTCATGATGGTACAGATTACAGAGCCTCCTAGTTTTTGTTGTATTTTCAACAATCTGTCAGTTTCATAAAGCAATACAGCGGCCTCCTAGCCTGGATATCCAGACCCAAATCTGAAAGATTAAGGGTCTGGCATTGAGTGATGAAGGAGCGGCACCAAGCGTGCATTTGAAAATGTCACTCCATGCATTTGGATAATACTACGACCAATCACAACAACACACAGGGTGACGTATCCGGAGCCCCATACGCTTAGCTACCAGCGGAGCTAACTGGTAGATTAAACTGTCGTCATCTGTATAGCTTGCCTATATCAGATACACTGATGTGATTGGTGCAGCTCAGCTACAAGGGTATAGTTAATGAGCAGCATTACTGAATGCCAGAGTAATTTGCTGAGCAAATTCAAATTGTACTCTTGCGAGATGTACTCTTGTTGGATGGAATGACCGCCGCCGGACAAAAGCATGCTGCGTGCTGCATGCTGCGTGTGATGTTTTTCGCGCATGACATATTAGCGAGCCAGACAGACAGATGGATGAACGAACGTCTAGGTTTTGCACAGAACTTTCTGTATTTGTTTGTATAGAAACTATTTCTTCTGTAGAAAGTAATGTTAACCTAACACAGTCCAGACTGGACAAGGACTGGACAGACCTTGTGCTAACTGTTTAAGCTACTTACACTCACAGAGAGAAAGCCTTTGATAGCATGAATTATTGCCAGTATAGTTTCAACCACTAGCCTACGTATTTCCTAAAATCTTAATATTCATCCATCGTTTCAAGCACCCATACTTAGTGTACACTGACTGTGATGCTCCACAGATGCTTTAATGGAGCCCATGATTCCACCAAAAAATGCAAACTTGTGAAAATACCTTTCTACTAATTAAAATGCCTAGACAACAGAAACAGTGCTCTATAATATAAGATTAGTAGAGATTACATGTGTTTGATGAACACAGATCCCGATCGCTTGCTTGTAACTTAAAATACAGAAGTATATACAAGGGAATAAATCATTGAAATAAATAGCGTAAATTGTGATGTTGTGAGGCGTATTATTCTACCTCTCAACTTGAAGCCCTAATGTAATTGTCATTCCTGGACAAAAACAAATAACCAAAAGTGTTTATTTGGGGCAGCAAAGTCATTTTGCTTTGTCATGTGTTATTAAGATGGCAAAAAAATGTGATGATATATATATAAAAAAATGTGTTATAAGATTGTATATGGCGTGTTTGAAAAAGATAATTAAACAGATCATTTTAAAACTTAAAAACTTTCCACATGTTGTTACCATCACTTTATAGCAAAGATGGCGTAGCAACTACTGCCGTACATCATCCCTGTCTCACCTTGCTCTTGTTAACTATTATGAAATAAATGAAATGGGTTCAGTATTCACTGCCCAATGAGTATTGCAACTTTGTAGTCTCTCTAACTTTCTTTGCCTTGCATGGTTTTAGATCCAATTTACAAACCAATTTGTAAATTTACAAACCAATTTGTAAATTGGTTACAAGGAACATGTTCTTTAGAGAAAGAAATAGCTGTTTCTGAATGAATGTATAAAATATTCAGATCATGGATGTATGGCTCTTGGAGGATCTCTGCATTTTACTGTAACCAAAGTTACTTATTAGGTCTGCTTTAATTATGATAAGCTTGGATAAGCAAAACAAAAACAATATACATTTTTATTAATTAAATCTAAGTCAGTTTATTATTGAAAACCTTTCCTTACAAGCTTTTTGGTATTTGCACAGTCAAACAGACTTTGCAGACATTAAAAAAAAAACAAATAAACATTGCCTACATGTGCATGTAATGGAGAAATGCAATGCTAATCTAGATGATCCTGAAAAAAAATCAATCAATCAATCAATGCAGATAAAAAAATAATTTCATTTATAGTCTTCCTGCCGGTTTTTAAATGTTTGCTGTCAAGCATTAAACTGATGAGTTGTCTGCTGCTCAACTCTGTGTTACCAAGGAATGCATAAGAATAAACAAAGATTTAACTCCCTAATTACTACTTCTGACAGCTGATGATGATGATGATGGCTCTCTTTATCTGCTGCCACATTTGCGTGATGTCATTCTTATAGTTGCTAATTAGCAATAAACACAAAATTTAGCTAAGGCTGATGGGAATCTAATTAGGTTTGCAGATATTTGGCCATAACCCAAAGCATTGGATAATCAGACATTTTGACCTGATCGTGGCACTAGATTAAAAGTCAGGAAAAAAATCAAAAATTATCCTCTGGAAACCATGAATGTAGCTAATTACATGGCAGTCCATCCTGCAGTTGTTCGAGATATTTGAATAAAAAAACAGAAATGTCAACCTCATGCTACAGGAAAAGTCAGTGGATCACCAGAGACAGAATCGTCCTATGAGGATCATGAATGTTTATACAATTTCATGGCAACCTATTAAATAATTGTTGAAATTTTTCAGTCTGGAAATATAAATATAATCAAAGTGGTGTATCGACCGATCACTAGCAAAGATTCATTTTAATGATCAGTGCAACACATTGTATGTATCTCTGTCTGAAAATTGAGGGAAGGTGTGTATGTGTTTGTGGATGAGCGCTGATAATATTACTGGTACAGGTGAGTCATGCAGAGCGTCAATGCAACAAACAAGACGACAGGACTGCCAAGAGAAAAAATTTCTTTGTGGAAAAAAATGCAACACACTATGGCTTTAGGCAATAAAATAACATTTATTGAGATGTAACAAAATAAATAATCTGTTTTGCAACATAATAAACTGAGGTTACTAATGCTCAAGAGACAGGCAGGTGTAACTGATGCACAGCAAGCTACCTCACTGACATACTCTGGTTAAGTATACAAAAATGCATTTTTAACATGAGCCTTGTCGTTACGTGAAGTCTGAAAACATTTTAACAATTTTAAACAGGGTCATATAGACTGATTTGTATAGACTGCTGTATCAAGAGTCAAGCACCATGAGACTTATTTCTGTAAACCTCTGCATGTGTTTTTTTCTTTTTCTAAAGCATAGAAAGTACAGTAGTAGTAAGAGTAGTCACCCTAATTTACTATAAGTCTTCAAAGACAGAAGAGGGAAACTAACACAAGGTTCACCTAATTAAGACTACAGAAATCATCCCAAAAACACGCTGCCATATCTTTTCGCTACACCTAAATAGAATCGCATTGAAAAATCTACACTTATCTCCACATTTTCTAAAAGTTCTGTGATAAATGTTTTTTAAACGTATATAGTTTTGAATGCAGTCTCGAGATGAGAGGGAAGAGCAGCTGATGACGGCAAGCATCCTCCCTGTGGAAGAGCCCTGGCGCAAGACCCTATAGTTGACGCTGAAAACCTGATGTGTAGAAAGTGGCAACTGAGAAGTTAACTGTGGACTGGAAATCAAAAAGCATTGGTGTTCTTAACATCATGTTAAGACAAGGGGTTCTCAGTACATTTTGCACATAATTTAAGCCTGATGTATCTTCTTTTTTTTTTTTTACAAAACACCACATCAGCTGCTTGTGCAAAATATACAGAAAGATGTGAGGGAGGGGATGATGAAGACCTGTGGCTCTATATCTCATAAACTTAAGGATACCTGTTCAGATCTTATGTGGGATTAGATGATGCAGCAAAGGACAAAAGGTCTCTGAGCCTCACGCCGTTTTGTCTGTACGCTCTGGGAAATCTAAATTAATGTGCCACACCTGCTCCTTTTTGTTTTGTTTTTACTAATCCATCTATATGGACTTTATTTATTTTCATCTTTGAATCCCGAAGAATACACCGACTTCAAAACGTCCATTTTTTTCAGATGGTGAGGAGCTGCTGAGAATGTTATCATTTTTAGATTGTAACTTTCTGAAAATGTAGATAAAAGTCTTACTATTGAAACCAAATTTCCTTTACATAAGGACAGTATGATACTGGAGTAAGTTGACAGAGACAATTGCCAAAGTTGCAGTGCCCCCTGCTGTGTCAAGCCCATTTCCTCTAAAACAGGTGGCACTCTCATCACATGGCACTACACTATAGACTTAATTTAACAAAGTCAGGTTTGTCTTGATAAAAAAGTGTCTCTTCTACACATTTACCGAATTTGAATTCAAAACATTTTTGATCCACAATGTCAGTGGTCAGATGTCACTGCAGGTTTACGATGTCAGTCGCTGGTAAATTCAGATAATTACTGTATTGATTTTGAAGTCGATAAGTCTTCTCCTCATCAGATCAGTCAGTGTCAGTATTGCAGACTTTAAGTGAAGTTTAGTGGCAGGTCTGAGGACAAGTTGCCTGACAAAAGCTGAGCGTTTTCATTTCCCTCGATGATTAGAGTCTTCTTTGGTGATGCAAGGGCTGCTGCTCCTGCACACTGTTATCGAGCTCCGCCTTTCAACTTTACTGTCGTGGTCTGTGGAAAGAGGTAAAGTTTAAAATAAGACCTGATATGAAAATTCACTTAGGAGTCACTCAAAGAACAAATATTAGAGAAAAAAACGTAAAGTATATAAAGAGCACTGACAGCAATTCCAGACTGAAGCAAAGTGGTATTTAGGCCATGAATGTATTTACTTAGTCTGTAACATTTACTGTAAATCTACTCTATGCTGTGTTAATCTACTGGGGGAAAAAAAGGAAATAAAATACGTCTAGCTTTCTGTTTTTGGCTAACACTGGCATAACACTTTTGCAAGATGAACAGCATATAGTTTTACAATGACTGAACAGACAGTTATTATATTACTGAGGCAAAGGATAAATATAAGTTAGGAGTCACAGTAATCAAGATGCAACCAGTGTTTTGAGACCTTTCAATAATAGTTTGGGGAATTCAGCAAGAAACTCTCCCACTTGCAGTCATCATGGTTTGTATGACAAACCCAAGCTGCTGAATAACAAAGTCTCCAGTATTACAAGTTTAATTAGTTTTGGGCTGGTGATACTGTAGTGATGCAGTCAACAAATCAAGTGAACAAGACACATAAATAAAGCAAACAAAAGTTGCTGTTCATTGTGTATTCATATTAAAACAATTAACTATGATGTGCATTCATCAGCTTGCAAGAGAAGGTGAGAATGTAAATAGTACAAAAAGTGTTTACCAAGTCAGTAAAGATTCATTTATGGATCTGCTTAATAAGAAACGCTCTGTGTCCATGTGATTTAACTGCTAGCAGTAATATAATAAGTATGAATGATTTAATTTGTAATAACACAAATTGAATAACACATTCGATATAACATCAGTTGAAAAATACATGGGTTTGATTTGAATTCATGATGTAAATGACGATACGACGGAAGATGAGTTATGGAAGAAAACAGTGACGTTGAGAGGAAGTGCAAGGAAGTTCTGATTAATGAGAGAAACAGACAAAGGAAACTTGGATGAGTGAGAAGACAAAAAAACAAGACAGAGTGAGAGAGATCGACGTCAGAGATGAAACATATGTCATTTTTTGTTATTTCCGCAGTCCTTTTGGTAGAAGTAGAAGATGTATAAAAAAAGACTGTGCCATTTCCCTGCCCACAGGTTTTATTTTTATACACTGTCGCTTGGTGAGTCAATGCAACGCCCCTCCAATTACCTCCCACTACTTCGCCCCCACGCCCCATCCATCCCGCCCTTCAGCCCACGCACCTAACACACTCTGACGTCAGTCGCTGCTGAGAGAGGGGGTCCGATTCTACCGCCCACAGAGTACTTCCTATCCCCTTCCCTCCCTCCCCGCCCCCTCATGTCTTTGCTGGCTTACTTCTCCTTGCTTCATCTCTTTGATAGGCTATCACAGCCCAGAACGACTAACTTGCCCAGATCACTTGCTTTTTTTCTTTCCTGTGAGAAGCTGTGATGCATCAGAGAAAAAGCTTCAGTAACAGGTTATTAAAGAAGTGCTACAACAGTGTAACACCCCCCTCCTCCTCTCTCTACCCTCCTTCTCTCAAGCTTTATATTTATATATATATCGCTCTACACCTCCTTCTGTTTCCCCTTCTAACTTCCATCCCATCTGATTTACAGTCTGGTGAAGTTCAGCTGTGCATGGTGGGAGGCGTCACCTCAGAGAGATTGTGACTCACTACAGTTCAAGCTGTAGAGCTATGAAATATTCATTGTTAGGAAAGGTTAGTAAAGCTGTGGCTGTCATTTCCAATTGAACCCCAACATCAACTTGCTCTCTCTTTTACTCCCCTCTCAAATTTCAACTTCAAGAAATAGATTGATATTTTGAGAATAAGCTTGATTGCTTTGCAGTTTATTGCTTTCCTGCTGAAAATTAAAGACTGTACTTTTAATTGGCAACACAAGCAGTTGGTTAGCTTTGCTTGGCATAAAGATTAGAAATGGGGAAACAGCTGGCCTAGCTCTGCCCAAGGGTAACAACATCTATGTTGGTTATTTATTCTCTACAGAAATGAGAGTAAAAAACTGCTTCCATCTTAGAAATAACTCAGCACATAAACCCCCTTAAAATGGCAAATTGCAATGTATTACAATTTGTTTTTTGCACACATTAAAGAAACAAGGTATTGCATGTTAATTTGTAAATCCAGTGTTTGTACTAAACTAAGCTAAGCGGCTGTAGCCTGATATTTACCGCTCAAATATCAAAGTAGTATCAATCTTCTCAACAAACTCTCTGACAGAAAGTGAAGAAGCGCATTTCCAAAATGTCAAACTATTCCTTTACCTGAACAGAGTTGGACAACATTGCATAATAGACTTTTATTATGTGTTCATTAAGCACATATTTTTAAGTCATTATTGGAAAAGTCACCTGTAGAGTGATTTTGTTCTGACCCTAGGCTGATCTTGCCAGCCCGATCATGTGACACCATCCGAGCCAATCGCAGCCCTTCATCCATTAGTGTTTGCTGTATGAGATGGCGACTCCAGTTGGCAGGGTTGGACGTGTCGGTGTGGGGACGGGGGGATGGAGACTGGTTGCACTGTGATCCGATGTCTAACAGGACAGACAAATTTGAGTGTAAATGTTGTTGCTAAATTCTTATAGAAACAGATCATATGTCTGGAGTAGAAATCATCTGAAGACCAGTTCACAGGTCAGACACAAATAAAATAAAAAACCTTTACCATGCGATACACTGTCGAGGCTTTCTGCAGATAAGCTGTCATCATCTGCCCTCTGCGTCAAACCCTCTGAGCCTTCCACTCCGAGAAATGATGGCATACTCTCAGGCATGATGACCTTAAACGTATTACTGTTAATTTAGTGCTAATGGCCCACTTTAAACTACTGATAAGTGACCTGAACTTTGGCTACGTTTACACACAAGGTTGCGTATTAGAATTACGCATTCATCTATAATAAGTCACACTGAATATTGTTTACTGGCAGCAGCGCTCCTCTAAAAACTCACCTCATGTCTCGCTCTCTTCTGGCACAGTACACTATTCTCGTCAGTATTTGTCCTGCAGGAGGAAAACAGTCGAGCCAATTGAACATTAAAATTAATTAAGTCAAGTAATTTGACAAAAATAAATCTTGACTTAAGGTCCAAGTTGAAGGTTTAGAAGAAAAGTTAAAAATGATTCAAGACCTTCTTTTGTCAAATCAAGCCTAGTGTTTTTTAAGGCTATAAGATACAGCAAGAGACAAAAAGTCACACTGAATACAACCTAATAATTCAACTTATGAAATGACCTGGAGCATAAGTTTAACTGCACTTTTCCAATAAACTATGTATTTATCTGAATTATGTGTATGCAAATATATTTTTGGATGTATGTTGTAAATATTTGAATGCCATGTGGTAATGAACACAAGGGGAATGTTTGTCATAGAATTCATGTATTTGGTCTTTATCTTTTGACAAAAGAAATATATACAAATTAAATAATATCTAGAATTAAGACACTGTTAAAAAGGCCATTTCACACACTAAATCTAATATATTATAATATATTCATTAGTGCTTTGTTTTAATGTTCTTCCATTAAGTCATTATGAGGAAAAACTGATTAAAAAAAACCCTGCTGGTATTTACTTTCAAAGCTTTAAGATTATATTATGGTTTTGTGCAAGTTAACAAACATAGAGAGGATTCATGTATTCCTGTATGGCTCCAAAGTAAGCTCATTATACTAAAACTGCAGAGGTTAAAGTTTAATTCCAACTGTGGTCTGAACCAGGTTCATTGAAAAATGGATGTTCTGGTGGGAAAACACATCATAAGTGTTTTTGTCCAGCTAGTGATTGTATTTATTTCACATGTGATGCTACTCTACCTTGAATGTATTTTAGGAATTGTCATGTTGCTGTGCATGGAGCTGGACTTAAATCTAAATTATTTTCCTGATTTTCTACCAGATGTTTGTCAAGATAGAGAAGCAATCAAGCCACTGCAGGTGTCAGGTGTGTTGTTGACTGGTTGCTGGTGAACAGATTGCTCTTCTTTATAGGCAGCGCCCCATACCTTGCATGCTTTAGTGTGGAGGTGTAGGCACATTTTCTCGCCACCTGCCGAGCCAAAGAAAAAAGCTCCACCCGTCTCAGCAAAAGGGCATTGTCGCGCATACAGAACTGGGCTGCAGCTTCATTGATGATCAACTGAGGAGGAAAAGCACTAAGTGAAGAAGGGACAACCACTGAAAATATCATGCAGACAATAACATAATCACTTTTTACATCTTACAGCTGCCCTCTGGATTACAATGTGAACTTTAGCAACAGACTATTGTATGAAACATGATGTGATACATTCAAAAACTTCCTCATTGCTCTTGTCTTTGGTGCTTTTACCTCATGATGTGTGAGCTGCTTCCCCTCTCTCCTCTTGGAGTCAAAGCGTCCATAGATAAGACTGTACTTTCGGATCTCTTCTTCTTTGCTTACATCTTGGGACCCCATTTTGAAGATGTGTCCTACAGTCTTTGCCATCTTCTTGTTCATCCTAAGCAGAGTTTTCCACTCTGCAGGATCGGACCTGGGCAGGGTCCTGAGGAGCCTCTCCACACTCTCCACCACAGCCCTTGCCGTCTCCCCATCCAGCTGTCCTCCAGGCCAGGCTGACAGGGCCGACGAGGCAAGAGAAACAGAGGGGCTAGGAGATGTGGAGGGACCTGGAGGACATTGTGACAGCAGAGGTGGGCTCGGGGGCTCCTCGTCTATTCCAGATGCCCCATCAGGCTCTTGGCTGAGCCAGTGTGGGTCCATGGGGGACAGTTTTTCTCTGTAGTGTGTGTCTGGTGGCTGTGGGGAGGCCTGGGAGCAAGGGCTTCTTGGACTCCCACTGTGCATTGGAGTAAGACATGCCCGATCTTCCCTTTCACACGGTGACTCCGGCTGCCCGTTGCTCAAAGACTTCCTGGGCCCGCCTGCTGATCCACCAGTGCCAGTCCCCTCCACTTTGAACAGTGGGATGCCCCCGAGAGGAACGTTAGAGACAGGCTGGCTGAAAAGGGCAGGGTTCGCTGCCCAGTCTCGGAGAGCTTTCTGGAGCCTACGCACATGCAGTGGCTTGGTGGCCATGCCAACTAGAGCCATGATCTCCAGAAACTCCTCCTCGGCTGCCTCACAGAGCTGCTGCACATCGTCACCACCCTGCTGGATGAAGGTTTCATAATAGGCCAGCAGGTTGGCCCTCTGCAGCACCCGATAGAGCTGCAGCTCCCCAAGTGTGCGTGGCAGAGACATGGCACACAGCTGTGGAAAGTTTAGGAGAAAGGAAAGACATGAACCTGTAGGTGGAGAAATCCTGTATAAGTTATTTATTATGTTATTAATTATTATTAAATTAGGCCTATATAGGCTATTGTTAATGTCATTTGGACTCTATTTAGTACTTGTTCCACACTCTTCTATCTTCATGAAGCATTAATGCAAAAAAGATAAATATAGGAACGTTGCATGCTTCGGAAATGAATAGGTTCCTCCATATGAAAACTATTTTGACCTTGTAGCGCTTATGACTGATGGTGAAGTACACATAAACCTCTCTTACCTCCTTTTAGTCAGGTAGACTGATGTGCAGAAACGGGAAAACGGTAAGGTGTGTCTCCAAACCACCGATGTCACAGGTCGGTAGGCTACTCCCGGAGTGAAACTGATAAAGAAATACAAACACATTTCGGTTGATCAATTATACAAAATCACGTTATATGTCGATCAGACTAAAGTAGAAACACTTGGATTATTGGCTCCTGCTAAAATAAAACCACCGACTGGAGGCAATTAAGTAGGCTAGTCTATCCCTGAGCCAGATGTTCGCAGAAAACTCCTTGCTCAGATACACATCGCAGTTGTTATCCTATTCGTTGCTTACCCTGTTACCTATATTGCCGAAAGCTTTCCCTGCTCAGATTGGCGTAGTAAATCCCCCTTTGAGTTCGTATTCGTACCTCGTCTGAAATCTCTGGCAGAAATCTTCCTCCGGCGCAGCGTATTGGTTGCTGGCTGCCCTGTCTGTGTGGGCTGGAGAATGACGGGGGCGGACTGCAGCACGCCATCTGACCGAAAAAGAGTCTTCCTCTCCCGGTAGAGAGGCGGCTTTCAAATTGGAGACGTGGGTGGTGGTGGTGGGAGCTTGAAATTAACCCTCTGCGTCTTCAAGATTTGTTTTTTATGCAGAAGCCAAGTGGGGGTTCCCTAAATTTCGCAATGTGGAAGACCCCTAAACAACCAGTGGTCTAGAAAACAATAGCCTAAACAGATGTGACATATGTGGATTTTTACTGGGCAGTTCTTAGGAGGTGGGTGGTTGTTAATTATTAAGAAAGTACAGTTGAAACGCATTTGCTCCCTCCACTCCTTTTTGTTTTAATGCTACGGCCTAATTCTCCCAAATAGCCTATAACAATAATATCGATGAATCTCACGTGTTGTTTAATATCTCTAAGTTTCTGCCCATAGCAATTGGGTGTACCATCTGCAAACATTACGTTGTAATGTTCGTGTTTTATGTAAGCATAGCCATTGTATTGCCCTATAAGCCTACTAGGGTGTACCTTGTTTTTTTTGTTTTTTTTATCCAATTTCTTGCATTTCTACATAAATGTAGGAATTATGATGATGCAAAATTAAGATGATGCATACAATAATTAAGTTGCTCGTAATTATAGATCACTCCAGAAAATAATAGTGGGCATGACGCCCTGTCGAAATTACGCCCTATGGGCCTACTGCACTGCAAATACCGGAATCACATCATACTGCACCTTTAATTCATATACTTGCTACATGATATTCCCATGGGTTTACAGCAGGGCTCATTATCATCATGACATTTGCCTAAAGTGCCACAACACACACAGAGTGGCCGAATGTGGAGTAGGATATTAATTGGACACATATTCTTCCCTTGCAGTTTTAGGGTTGCCAGGTTTCCAGTTAGTTTCAATAACAATAAAATCCACCTGGGACCATCCTGGTGAACATAGTATCCTAAAAAAAAAAGACATATATATTCATAGAATACTTTATTATTTATGAGGAGGTATTTACAGTTTACATTGTACATGTTGTGTTGGTCTGCTTGCAAAATCCTTTTCTTATGGGACAACAATTTGATTGATTGATTCATGTCAAGATTTATTTTTGTCAGTACAAGGTCAGGCTGAGTGGAAAGTCAACTAAATGAACTGGAGAAATTGTCGTAGTCTTTGCTTTCCAAAAGGTTGCATTAGGTTCAGTAAGTATGTGGACCCCCTCCATGTTGCTGCTCTGAGGTTTCTCCCAGTTGCCAAAAAATCCTATAATTGACAGTGGGCAATGGAGTTGAACTAAAACTGGTTTAATGTTTGATCTATATGTTTGTTTGTGAAAACCTCACTGACTTCTACACAAAATGGTCAATATAGAGAAGATTTGCTTTTTTCCAATCGTTGGACTATAGGAAGGGTTTACCTTTTACAAAGCTCCTGGAAAAAATAAGATTGGGAAAGGGATTTCTTTGCCATTTTTAATGGTCCTCACCTTGCACACTGCAACATTATCATGTGAAAACAAGTAAAGGCCTTCCTCAACCAGTTGTCACAAACTTGGAAGCACACTAATGTCTTAAATGTTATTTAAATATATTTTGTAGAATATTTTTTTTTCCTTAAGTTAAACTAATGGACCTTGTCACCAAACAGTATTGATAGGCTTGCCAAAATGCTTTTGGGAATGTTGCTGTAAATAACCCAGTATATGTTTTAGCTCTATAGAAGAAATAGCCTTGTTGTGTCTTATTTCCTGTTCTAAATAAAAGGGGCTTTTATTTTGAAAGTCACCCGTTGGCACGTTAACTAGTTTCCTGCTGTATGTAACGGAAAAAAGATACAAAAGTAACGGCCACAAAGTTAAATATGTAAAATGTTTAGCGCCCCTTCGAAGAGGCACAAGGTTAGTATTTATCATAATACAGTAAAATGTATAGGTTAGTGGTGTTTTAAAGAAGTTTTGAACAACTGTAGCTGTTTTTAGCTGTTTGTTTTAATAAGCTAATGCCGGACTTGTGAGCTAGTACTAAACTATGCTAATGCTTCGAATCTATATGATAAGGTAGCTAACGCATTATTGTTTGTGTTTGTTTCTTTTTTGTAACCAGCTCTTACGTTGGTTTGGGGTTTCTCAATAAACTTAAAATCATCAGTAAAGCGTCAGACCATCTTTCGGAGGGTATGCTACAGTAAGAGCTTGACCCGCACCTGCTGCATCACGCTGCCCACGGAACTCATGAGAAGACGGCAAGGCACGGCATACAGAGCAGTGAGTTGCAACATCTAGTGTGATGGTCAACAGTGAGTTGTACTCAACATGGAAAGCATAAAGGAACAGATACATAAGCTACAGATAGAAATTGAAGAAAGTAAAGGCTTACTTGATCAAGAGGAATATGAAGGCATGTCAAGGCAGGAACTAAAGGAGTTAACCGAATGTAAGGAAAACAACTAGCCGAACTTAAGCACAAAATGGACGTTGCTGATGGGTTAACATTACCACGTCGTTCAGAACGTATTGGTGTGCCCACAGAGAAAATACTCGCATACCAAAAGGAGGAGCTGAGTAAAAAGGAAAAAAAGGCTGCTTAGCTTGTACGAACAATGGAAAATTCAAATCAGAACATCCAAAGAAAATTTGAAGAAAAACATAACAGAAAAGGAACTGGCTACAATGGCAGACACCATTGAAAAGGGAATGAATGATCTCATGAGACTTTATGATGAAATAAGAGAACGAGCCACACCATCCACTGAGATAAGACGCAAAATTGACGCATGTGAGGCTGTAACTAAAGACATTATAAAGCTTATCTACGAACGCTTATCAGAAGTAGCTGACGACTTTGATGCAGAGTGTGAAAGGCAACGGCTCCGTCAGCTACTAGCCCACGACTATGCCTACTCCATATATGGTACAGCATCTCAGTCAGGTGCCAGTCGCCATTCAGAATCAACGCTTTTATCAGCAAAAGGGCTGATGCAGCCGCAGAGCTCGCTGCTAAGGAGGCTCAATACAAACTAATGCAGGAAGAAAGAATTCAAAAGGAGAAAATAAGAGAAATGGAAGAGCAACATAAAAAGGAGTTAGAAATGCAGAAGTCTGAATTAGAGCGTCTACGGGCTGAAAGGGATGTTGAAGCTGCTCGTGCCAGACTTGAGATATATGACAGAGAAATTAGACAGGATACTGATAGTCAGCCCATACAGCAGAACAACAGGCAGATCACTCTGAGCACCCCAGTATACAACCAAAGCCCTCACCTTGACACACCAGCGCCCCCTACTGACATGTCTTATCTGGCCCAAGCAATCCATGACAGCATAGCCATAAACAGACTCCCAGTGCCAATGCCCACAGTGTTTAGTGGAGACCCAATTTTCTACATTGAATGGAAGGCTTCATTCTTGTCACTTGTGGACCGAAAGGGTATTTCTTCAGCTGATAAACTTTACTACCTAAAGAAATATGTCAGTGGCCCTGCTTACAATTGCCTTGAAGGCACCTTTTATCGAACTGATGAAGAGGCATACACAGATGCGTGGAATAAGCTCAATCATCGCTACGGTCAGCCATTTCTCGTCCAAAGAGCCTTTAGGGACAAACTATCAAAATGGCCAAAAATACAGTCAAAGGATGCAGAAGGATTAAGAGCGTTCTCAGACTTCCTAAACGCCTGCCTGCAAGCCATGCCTCATGTGAAGGGTCTAGAAATATTAAGTGACTGTGAAGAAAACCAAAAGCTAACACAGAAAGTTCCTGATTGGGTAGCATCCCGTTGGAATCGTCGAGTCACAATAGCCCTCATGGAAAATAAAGAGTTTCCCACCTTTGAGGATTTCACAAAGTTTATGTCAGTAGAAGCAGAGATAGCATGCAACCCAGTCACTTCCCTACATGCTCTTCACACATCTAACCCGCCCCATGACAAGCAAAGTGCAAGGGAAACGAAGGGAAGCAAAGTCAATGTCTTCAGCACTCAAACCGTCCTTAACAGTGATAAATCTACACCAAGCAATGAGAGATCAAGGCCCCCCTGTATGTGGTGCAAAGATAACAAACATCAACTCCCCAAGTGCCCAGACTTCATGGAAACGTCCCTTGAGGACCGACGGAAACACGTTAAGGACAACAAGCTGTGTTATGGATGTGTGAAACCAGGTCACAGCGCCAAAGAATGTCGTCACCGCCACACTTGTGACGTGTGCCAGGGAAGGCATCCGACCTGTCTCCATGATGAAAACTACAGAAGACATGTAGGTAGAGAAAGGCCTTTATCAATTGTAAATACAGCTTCAAATACAGCAGATGAAACCACAGCAGCCATGGCACTCAACGTCACAAGAGAGGGTCAGTCATGCGTCACTTCCATGATCGTCCCTGTATGGGTATCCTCTGCTACAAATCCATCCCAGGAGCAGCTTGTCTATGCATTATTAGACACTCAAAGTGACAGCACATTCATTGAAAAAGAGGTAAGCAAGGAATTACAAGCAGACGCCTACCCTGTGAGACTGAAACTTACCACCATGCTTGGAGAGAACATGATAATGAAGAGTGAAAGGGTTTCTGGACTCCGTGTGAGAGGCTACAATTCCTGCTTTCACATCGACCTTCCTCTTTCATATACTAAAGACTGCATTCCAGTGAATCGTGATCATATACCCACTCATGAAACAACAAAACAATGGCCGCACTTGTCAACAATCTCGGATAAGATTCCACCTCTTCTTTGCTGTGATGTAGGACTCTTAATTGGCTACAACTGTCCCAGGGCACTAACACCAAGACAGGTGCTAGCAGGAAAAGACGAGGAACCCTATGCCATCCTAACAGACTTGGGATGGAGCATTGTGGGCGGCTCAATACCGCACCTGGATGAAACAGGATCCAGCTTGTGTCACAGAGTTGCTTTAAAGGAACTTCCTCCAGTAACGCCAATGGATGTGTTAAGCGCCCTAGAGTCAGACTTTAAGGACACTAAAACAGACAACAAGACTGTCTCACAAGAGGATCTTGTTTTCTTGGACAAACTCAAAGGGAGCATAAGGAAAAATGACCAAGGACATTATGAAATGCCCTTACCCTTTAAGAAACGGCCATACTTACCTGATAACAAGAAACTCGCTGAAATCCGGCTCAGTCATTTAAGGCGGAAATTCCACAAGGATGAGAAATATAAGAAGGACTACACAGCATATATGAATGAGATCATTGAAAGAGGTGATGTCAAGAAGTACTAAAAACGCAACTAACGGTGAACGGTGGTACATTCCCCATCATGGCATCTACCACCCTAAAAAGCCTGGAAAACTGCGCATAGTTTTCGACTGCTCAGCAAAAACAAGCCTAAATGAACACCTTCTCCCAGGACCAGACATGATGAACAACTTAACGGGCGTCCTTATACGGTTCAGACAGCATCCCATAGCTCTCATGTGTGACATAGAGAAAATGTTTCACCAATTCCATGTCCAAAAGGATGACCGCAACTACCTGCGCTTCTTGTGGTGGAAGGGAGGAAACACAGACACACCACCTCAAGAGTTCAGAATGAAGGTACATCTCTTTGGTGCAGTGTCATCCCCTGGCTGTGCGAACTATGGACTGAAATACCTAGCCAAGGAAAACAGTCTCTCACATCCAATAGGCTCTCAGTTCATGGCAAGAGACTTTTACGTTGATGATGGAGTCACAAGTACAAACACTGTGGAAAGGGCCATTCAGGTGGCACATGAGGCAAGAGAGATATGCGCCAAAGGTGGCCTCCGTCTTCACAAATTTGTGTCAAACAACTATGCTGTCCTACAGAGCCTACCCTCATCAGAGTGTGCCATAGACACCAAGACAAAGGATCTGACCTTCACTGACATACCACTAGAGCGAGCATTAGGGATTCACTGGAACATTGAGGCAGATAGCTTCAGATTTAACAACACCTTGAAAGACCAACCAGCTACACGTAGAGGCATATTGTCTACTGTGGCATCCATATATGATCCCCTTGGCTTCCTTGCACCTTATGTTCTCACTGGGAAGAAGATCTTACAGGAAATGTGTCACCAAGGTGTTGGGTGGGATGATCCCCTGCCGGAGATGCTGAAGCCACGGTGGGAGAGCTGGCGACACGACTTTGCCAACCTAGAGAAGATAAGCATACGTCGATGTTACATACCTGCAAACTTTGGAGAGGTCGTAGAAACAGAACTTCACCATTTTTCGGATGCGAGCACCAGCGGATACGGTCAGTGCTCTTATCTGAGATTCAGGAACCAAAGAGGAGACATTCACTGCTCCCTAGCCATAGGAAAGGCCCGTGTTTCTCCCACAAAGTTAACTACGATACCAAGGCTTGAATTAACCGCAGCAGTGGTCTCAGTTGGCATCAGCAACATGCTCAGGGAGGAGCTTGGGTGTGTTGATGGGAAAGAGTACTTCTGGACTGACTCAAAGGTAGTTTTAGGCTACATAAATAACGATGCAAGGCGCTTTCACACCTTTGTTGCCAACCGGGTCCAGAAGATCCGCCATAGCACAAACCCCCAGCAATGGTTTTATGTCCCTACAGATGAAAACCCAGCAGATGGTGCATCCCGTGGAAGAACTGTAAATGAATTGCTTACATCTAACTGGTTCACTGGTCCCATGTTCCTCTGGGAAAAGGAAATATGTACACCAAAAGATGTAGTATCAGACCTATCCTTAGGAGATCCAGAAATCAAAAAGGTTCAAACACTACAAACAAAGACCACAGAAACAATGAGTCTTGCCGACCGTCTGTCCAAGTTTTCATCGTGGTCCCGAGCCATCAAGGCCGTGGCCCGCCTTTTGCGACGGGCTAAGAAAATCACATCAAGTGCTCTGTCTACAGTGAGTGAACAGGAAAGTGCTGAGCGTGTCATAATCCAAGATCTGCAAAGTCAAGCATATGAGAAAGAAATTAAGTTGTTAAACAAAGGAAGTCAACTACCATGTAGCAACAAATTGCACCACCTTGATGTTTTTCTTGACACAGATGGTATCCTCAAGGTGGGAGGAAGACTCCGCCACTCGTCTCTCCCTAACCCATTCAAGCATCCGATTGTCATCCCCAAAGAGCACCATGTGACAAAGTTAATAATAGCTCACAATCACGAAAAGACAAAGCATCAGGGGAAAGGCTTCACTACAAATGAAATCAGATCCAGTGGCTTTTGGATTCCTGGAATGAGCAGAGCAGTTGCTTCATACATCCGCCAGTGTGTGGTATGTCGTAGACTCAGGGGACTTCCAGATGGCCAAAGAATGAATGATCTTCCTGTGGAACGTGTAGAGCCCTCTCCACCATTCACATATTGTGGTATGGATTGCTTTGGTCCTTTTGTCACTACGGAAGGACGGAAACAGCATAAACGTTATGGCCTGCTCTTCACCTGCTTTTGCTCACGGGCCATCCACATCGAGATGTTAGAGGATTTGTCCACCGACGCTTTCATCAACGGCCTGCGATGCTTCATTGCTGTTCGAGGTGCAGTCCGTCAGATCCAGTGCGATCAAGGCACTAACTTTGTTGGTGCGATGAATGAATTCAAGGCAGCGCTACAAGAGCTTGATACACAGAGACTAAGTATGTTTCTGTCTCAAAAGCAGTGTGACTTTGTCATGAACGCGCCCCACTCCAGTCATGCAGGTGGCGTATGGGAGCGCCAAATAAAGACAGTCAGGAGTGTTCTAAACTCCACTCTATCACTTTCCCATGGCAGACTCAATGACGCTTCATTAAGGACTCTACTCTATGAAGCCATGTCCATAGTCAACAGTCGACCCCTCACTGTGGATAACCTAAACAGTCCTGACAGCCTAGAACCACTCACCCCCAATCATTTGATCCACATGAAATCCAGCACAGCACTGCCCCCACCTGGCACCTTCCCCAGAGAGGACTTGTATGGAGTGAAAAGATGGCGCCGTGTGCAGTATCTGGCAGAGCAGTTTTGGAGTCGCTGGAAACGGGAGTATCTTCACAACATCACCGTCAGGCAGCGTTGGCACTCGCCGATGAGGAATCTACTAGTAGGTGATATAGTGATGGACACAGATGAACTGTTGCCCAGAGGCGAATGGAGACTCGCTAGGGTTTTAGAGACTGTCAAAGGTATGGATGGGCTTGTAAGGAGAGTGAAAATCTCATTTGGAGATAAGAAATTAAATAAGAAAGGTGAGCGTCTTGGAAAACTTTCCGTGGTGGAGCGTCCAGTGCAGAAGTTAGTTCTTTTGTTAGAAGCTTCTTAAGCCCATGACTGTTAAGGAACACTGTCAGTCATAAACTAAAATTATTCGTAGTTCATGTCATTTAATGTAAAACACTCATAATTTTGGTGGGAGTGTAAATAACCCAGTATATGTTTTAGCTCTATAGAAGAAATAGCCTTGTTGTGTCTTATTTCCTGTTCTAAATAAAAGGGGCTTTTATTTTGAAAGTCACCCGTTGGCACGTTAACTAGTTTCCTGCTGTATGTAACGGAAAAAAGATACAAAAGTAACGGCCACAAAGTTAAATATGTAAAATGTTTAGCGCCCCTTCGAAGAGGCACAAGGTTAGTATTTATCATAATACAGTAAAATGTATAGGTTAGTGGTGTTTTAAAGAAGTTTTGAACAACTGTAGCTGTTTTTAGCTGTTTGTTTTAATAAGCTAATGCCGGACTTGTGAGCTAGTACTAAACTATGCTAATGCTTCGAATCTATATGATAAGGTAGCTAACGCATTATTGTTTGTGTTTGTTTCTTTTTGTAACCAGCTCTTACGTTGGTTTGGGGTTTCTCAATAAACTTAAAATCATCAGTAAAGCGTCAGACCATCTTTCGGAGGGTATGCTACAGTTGCGTATGGGTATTAGCCTACTGAAGCATCCTGAGGGGAATTAAAAATTTTAAAAGGGTAAATGGCTGTGGTAAACGGTATGAATTATTTAACAGGATGGATAGAGTGAACCAAGATAATACTATACTACTTTTTATCAAGGAAAATCTATTTCTATCTAAGGTTTATTGTTAATTATCAGCTATACCAACAAATAATGGGTGGCAGCAGTAGTGGTCTTCTGAGTTGTTTGCTAACAGTCAGAAAACAATGCAGAAGAAGATAAAGGGGGCGGAGGAAGAAGAAACGGGAAGAAAGTAGGAAAAGGAGCAGGAGAAGAAGAAGTGGCTTAAAAAAAACAACACGGACACTTGGCTGTCTGTTATCAAACAAGGTTACACAATTATATGAGAGGTATATATGACATCTAGTTTATTTTAATGCAAAAAAGATTTGCATTCTTACTGGACTCGTCCGGTGTCCAAAACATGCCTTAGCTTTCTCGTCAAAGCCCACAGGAAAGGAAACCGTATTAGCTAGTCCAGCTCGCTGCTGTTATTAGCTAACAGTTATTATCGTTAGCTGCTCGGTGGGCTGTTTGTTAGCTAGCTAAAGACGTTAATAACTGTTTGCTGTTGTGCTGTTGTTTAATCTTCATTGGAGACCTTATTTAACGCTAGTCGAAATGTTGTCAGGTTAGCCAGCCAGAAGCAAGCTAATTTTAGCCCCTGTTGGTCTGTCTGTCCTCTTGTTGGCTGGCTGCTTCTTCATGCTAACACTGGCTGTCTGCTAACGTTAGCCGCCTTTAAAATATTTATTTGGTCATGATGTTATCGAAGTTAAATTAATATCAAAAGAGTCTGTCAGACAAGATTGACGGGTTTATAATAGCCTAGCTGTTTTTTTTTTATCGGTGCCAAACGTTTGTTCGTGCAGCTAGCTAGTTTCTAGAAACACCGTGTTCCTCTTTGACTTAATTATCAAACAACATCATTAGTATAAAGTTAGTTAACTGAATGTAAACTGTGTTGCACTATTATACGTGTAAAACAAGTTTGAGTTTCTTGATATAGCTATGTTCACTTAACAAGTAGCTACATTAACGTTACATGTAACGTTGAGATACTTGGCTACATGACTCATTCGTTTTTAGTTTATTTGTTCAGGAAAAGCTTCTCCAAAACCGTGTTGTTATAAAGTCATGGTGACATCTGTGGTCGTGGCAAAACATTTAACTCCACATTATCTCCTCTTCATACTGGTAGCAGCAGGTGTAAGGTAAAAAACTAATCACTGACTTATTTTCATGAGCGTTTTATCTGTCAGTTTGCTTTTTTAAATGTTAAGCCTGTAGCATGTGAGAAGATAGTGAAAACGCATGTCACAGTTGACCAGAGCACAACGTGTCGTCTCTGTCTTGTTTTGTTCGACCAACAGTTAAAGCCCAAAGATATTTAGTAGTTACACTATGAGATAAAACAGAACCCCCCCGCTAATCATTACATTTGAGAAGTTGGAACCAGGGAATGTTTGGCATTTTTTTCAAATGTTTTTTGTTTGAAAAGTAACTTAAATGATTAATTACATGTATTATTTTTGGCAATTCATTTTCTTTTGACCAACCATTCATTAGTTGATTAATTGTTTCAGCTCTGCTGCTCTATATGGTGTGCAGTATCGATAACCTCTTTTATTGTGGTATGTGTAATTTCATATTGCCAGATTAATTTGCACTGTAATACAAAATATCTCTCTCTCTCTCTCTCTCTCTCTCTCTCTCTCTCTCTCTCTCTCTCTATATATATATATATATATATATATATATATATATACACACACACACAAAATAATTTTTAAATCATTTAGGAAACGGTTAAGATTTCAGTGTCTGTTGTGAAATATCCAAAAAAAATTGACTTTATCAAATTGATGCAAAGCCCGGACTTCCACAATGGTCTTATACACCCAGAGATGTTAAAAGTGTAGCTACCGTGGTTTAAACAATACGGCAAAGTGATTGATTAATGGTTGAAACATGTATATCATCATAGTGGCCACCCCTTTGTTTTAATTTTGGGAGGGTTTAAAATCTTTAATATAAATGACTACTAATAGAAGCATATTTCTCACTTAATTCTGCTTATCCACAATGTGGGTGTAAAATGAACTCAGCACTGTGTTGTTGCTTTTCAGATAACAACCTGATGCATGATGTGAGGTGTGTAAAAACCTTTTGACACCTGGAAGTGGCTGTTGATATGGTGGACCTGAGACTGACCCTCAGGAGCCCCCAGTCTCACTTTTATAATGAGAGCCTGGGGAAAATGTTGCCACAGATTATGGATCTAGGATATCATCTTCCATGAGATTACAATTTCACAGCAATTCAATCAAACAGCTGTAAACAACATGGAGAGAGAAGCAGCTCAGAAGGAAATGGATTGGGTTACTGACACCGATGAGGACATCCCTGATGGTGATTCCACCTTATTGACACAGTCTAGTCAGTGGGAGGCCAGACCCACTGACAATGAATGTGAGCAGGACAAAACAGCCAAATCTCAGGACACCCCAAATCTAGCCATTCCACAAGCCTCTGGTGTTGGCGAAGCAGAGTATTGTGGATCTACAGAGGCCAAAGAGGATACTGAGGAGGCTTCAGATGGGTTTGAGCATGATGACATTGCAGATCATGAGAACTCGCATGTTATAAATCAAGAAGAGGATGAAGCTGCAAAGGAGCAGCACATGAACGGGGAGTCTGGTTGGAGGAACGTGGGACCTGGGCGGAGATGCAGATTCAGGAGCAGTGGGTCAGTTTCAGAGCAGAGCAGTCAAAGTGCTTTTTCCTCCATTCAAAAAGGCAATGTTATGTCAAGTGGTGGTCGGCACAAGCAGACCCGTAGACGTAACCACCACCACCATCAGCAGAACCGAGGCCGCAGGCGGACAGGCAACCAGCTTGTCCTAGCTTTCAAGGAGATGCTGTCAGAGTCTCTGAGCTTCTGGTGCATCTCCTGCGTCCACATGATGATTGAGATTATTGTCACATTAACTCACAATTGTGGAGTTGGTGTGGAGGCTGGAGGGGTAAAACTTTACAACTTTGGTCAGCAGCTCTTTGTGAAGATCACAGATACCGCAGGAATGAAGGCGGATGCTAGTCGGATTCTGAAATGGACAAAATGTGCAGGAACAGACCTGGTGGATAAAATTGTTCGGTTAGTAAAGTGGGTGAAGACAACTGCCTTAACGTTTTTGAGACTTTTCTTTGCTTTGGTTATTCTCGCTTCCCAGTGGGCAAAGGGTGCGTTGGTTCGCCTTGGAGGAGAGAAGGGAAAGCGATATTGGACAACTTTTCAGGAGTCAGGGTTTTGGAAGAGGGTGGTTTCCCTGCTGGAGACAATCCGAAGCAAGTTCAGGAGGCATGACCACGTACCACCGTCCAGCCCTGACTCTCCCGGCAGGGCAGGGAGAAGCCAGCCAGGCCAGGAGCTGGAGAGACTGCTGGCCTTGGCTGAGGTACCAGAGGACGAGCTTGACCCCTTTACAGTGCTGGGTGTGGAGATGCATGCCACTGAGGCTGAACTGAAGAAGGCCTACAGACAGCTGGCTGTCCAGGTGTGTGTGAAGTGCCTGTGTCTGAGTGAAAAATAAAGCTATTGCATTAATGACTAACAAATTGGATTGGAGGCAGAGTTTTTCCTCCTTTACTCATATATAACCCCTTTCCTCTGTCCCTTTTTTAGGTCCATCCTGACAAAAATAAACACCCCCGAGCTGGAGAGGCGTTCAAAGTACTGAGGGCTGCCTGGGATATTGTCAGTAACCCAGAGACACGACGAGAGTATGAGTTGTGAGTACACAGAAAAAAGTTCTCACAGGACATATAATTCACAAGCAAAATAAAACTAAAAACTTGAAGTATGTTAAACATTAATTTTGTGGCCTTTAAAAAAAAAAAAAAAAAAAAAATCTTTTCTTCCCGTTACATTAATATTCTAATCATTTGGTTTTTTGTGCAGTTGTAAAGTTCTGTCATCAATTTGGTAGAATTGATAATTTATCTCACTGTCCTTTTCAAGTTTATTACAATGTCTATATATTAAAGATAGTGCTTGACTGCAGCTATCCAAGGTCTGTGGTTTTAAGATGAACAGTGTTTTCCTCTGAAATAATAAAATTGTACAGTGATTTAGAGTGAGGTTGACTCCTTAGCCCTGTTATGTTTACGTATCACCAACCTGTCTGTTGCTTTCCCGTGCAGAAAGCGTATGGCAGCAACCGAGCTCTCAAAGTCCATGAACGAGTTTCTCACTAAACTGCAGGATGACCTGAAGGAAGCCATGAACACCATGATGTGTACCAAGTGTGAAGGCAAACACAAGTACGTCGCTACTCATCCAATATCAACGGAATCCGTGTCAAACATTTCCTCAGACTGGAGTTAAACGTTATGTATTACACACAACGGAATCACGTCTGACGTAGTAGTACAGTTGGTGTTTCCTTTGTGACCTTTGTGTCTGTGCAGGCGGTTCGAGATGGATCGTGAACCTGCTGAGGCCCGCTTCTGTGCTGAGTGTAACCGTTGCCATAGTGCTGAGGAGGGGGACCTGTGGGCCGAGTCCAGCATGTTGGGTCTACGGATCACATACTTTGCATGTATGGATGGCAAAGTGTATGATATTACAGGTGAATGTCAGGTTTTTCTGAAGATGACCTGCTACCCTCATCAGTAGCTGAACAGTAATACATTGTATAGTTTGCATGAGCTCATATATTACCAGTATCCAGTCCACTCAGCGCTTGGCTTCGCAGGTCATAGAACCGCTTTAGTGCAAAATGTAACAGTATTTATTTGGATATGTAAGCTGTTGTCATGCTGTCATGTTTCAGAGTGGGCAGGTTGTCAAAGAATAGGCATTTCTCCTGACACGCACCGTGTGCCCTATCACATCTCTTTTGGTTCAAAGAACAACAGCAACTCCACACGACACAGGTACGTCCCTTCAAGGGTTTGTTGTGGCTTCATGGTGCTAAATCATGTACTAGTTCCTCCTCCTTTTATTGAGGCCTCAATTTAGCCTCATCACTGATTTTAGAAGATAGTTTCATAAGTTACAAATCTGGATTTCCAGATGTTCCAGATATTTACATATCTGGAACATCTGCTGTTTGAAAATATGAACCAGTGGGAGACTTAGGAGTCCTCCTTTTAGAAATGTGGTGCTACGAAAATGTAAAGTGTTGCCGTATATGATTTCTCAACTGCTAAAACAAGAATAGGACACAGTTAACAGTTTAACCAGACAACTCCTATACAACTTGAAAAATTAGTTAAAACATGGAACTATAACAACTTATTTTTTTCCATAATCTTTCATTTGTTTTTCGGTCTCTGCTGACAAAACACTTTACACTGTGATTGATCCTAATGTGTGTGTGGTGCATCGTTGTGACACTGACGTTAATGAAAAATAAACCTATACGCTTTGGATTTTCAATATACTTTATGTAGATTTTCATCCCAACCCTAATGCTCTTTACAATTGGACATCATTTATTATGCTTATGCTGTTGCTACATGACCATCTGTAGAAGCCAAAAAAACCATCACTTAAGGCTCAAAAGATCTCTGAACTTTCACTTTCAGGACACCCTCAGAGCACGCCACGAGTCCGACCAACCCTGCAGATTTGCAGGATTTCTTCAATCGCATCTTCAAGGGAGGACCTCCTAATGACATGACTGCCAATGGGGGATTCTTCCCCTCAGGTCCCCCTCCTCCGCAACCCCCTGGTGCTGGAGCGCCCCCATTCTCCCCTCCCCCCGAGCCAGACAGGTTTCTACATGCCCGGGGGTCAGCGGCCAGAATCCAGTGAGACATGGGCTGAAAGTGGCAAACCTCCCAGAAGGAGGAAGAAGGTCCGCAAACCCTTCCAGAGGTGAAGTCCGTTGAACTCTCAGTGTATCAACATAGCAACACAGGGACACAATAAATAATGGCCATGTTTGTCTCTCGGCTCCCTGTCGGCCCGCCAAGATCTGAACTCAAGGTAATTCATGTGGTTAAGGTCAGCTGAGCCAGAGGTGTGAGAGAGACTGGATCATTAATAGGAGCCTGTTGACTAAACAAGTATTGGAGGAGGGTTGAAGAGGTGATGGTGCTTTACCTCTCATTTCACCTTATTATTTTGTTGGTCTTCAAGACGACTAGCCTTGGCATTGAAATCCTTATTGGGATGCTGTAATGAAATGTTTTCCTTTCATAATTTCCTGCCAAATCCTGCAAAGCATGATTTATTCACCTGAGTTTTAACACTTTTGTTTTTAATGTTTTCTATAAGGCAAGTTGGGACAGAGTGACACTTGAAGAGAGACGATCACTATAATTAACACAAAGAAGATAATGATCTGGGCGACTTCACTGTGTCAGTGTTTACTCATGTTAGATCTGCACCTCGTCCGCCATATTTAAAGAATGATTTGAAACCATTTAAAGCCAACACATCTAAACGGAATCAAAAAAAGAGAAGAAATTGTCAACATGTATGCAGTAGTGCACTAAAGGTTCTATTTAAGTGGTTAGAGAAACTAAACAAATCCTTTTAAAGTTATTACTGTTATAAAAATGTAAAATCTGGACCAGAATAATTGAGAACAATAAGAGTGTTTTTGTTCTGAGAACAGTTTCAAACTTGTTAAATTTGCCTGCTGTTAGTTTCAGCTCCAGATTGACGTTAATATTGAGGTTTAAATCTAACAGCAGGAATGAGTTCAGTTAGGTTTCTGTAATAAGCAGCTGAACTGCTTTGATAAATTCTCCAAACTTTAAAAGTGACACGTTGACATTTTTAAATATGGATATTTTTCTTTGCCAGGGAGGAATTGCTGTTTTGCTGTCCACATACAACTGATCTACACTGCCCCCCCGTCGATTCACACTGTAACCACACCAAATTAAAACACTTATTTACAAAGCTTAACAGTCATTTAATATCATAAAGTGTGATAATTTACATATACTGAAGCAAGCCTGACCGGCACAAAACTTGAATTCTGTTAAATCAACATTGTTACTTTAATTTGTTCATTGCCGACTGAAAACATCATGTTTGCTGAAAAGTGAACGTTCCAGTCGTCTGCATTTAAACACTGTGTGGATCAGGGTCTCACTGGATGTCTTCTACATCACGGATCTGTCATGACTCACCAATTAAAGAAATGAATCATCTGACTCTTAACGATTTGCAGATATAAACTGGTGTATTCTTCTGGTTAATACATCTGGCCGTGATTCAGCTTTCAAAATGTCAGTCACAGAAACTCTAAAGCTAAGCAACAGATTCCCCTGTGTAACTAAACAACATGGAGTCTGAAAAAATGATAATTGGATGTATTCAGGTTTTTGTTTCTTGACATAGTTCTTGCATAGAAATAATTTAATGTTCATAAGTTAAGAAAACAGCTGGTATTGTTTACAGTGTGAGTGTAGTGAAATGGCAATGTGGCAGTGAAATGGCATTTGATAAAGGCTATTTTTTTATATTGGCAGTTGATGAAAAGTACCATGTTCAATGTTTTTTGTGTTAATTTGCACACCAACTGTAACAACATCAGAGGGAACTTGAACAGTCATCAGTGATTTAGTCTAACCAGACTCCTGCAGCTGTGTAGGAGGTGTAGCTCCCTCAGCTAACGGCTCATTTGCAATTAAGATTATTTTTTGGTAGAAACTGAATGTTAAAGGAGTGAGAAAAATTGTAAAGAAAACAAAATTAAGTCCACGTCCGTCACTTTGGAAAACCCAAGTATCAGATTTATCTTCTGGCATTGTAATTCATAATGCAGGTTTGTCTGGTAGCTTTAAAAGATAAACCTTTGGTGCAAATGTTTGAGCTCATTGCAGCCAGTTATTAAGTTTGCCATGTTTATGTTTCATGTTGCTTTTCTCATGTATGCATTTGACCAGTTTTCCAGACATGGCTTGAGTTGTCAACTAAAAAGGCCCTTTTAAATGAAACAAAGTCAAAATGTAAAAATAGTTCTGGATTTATTTTCCTTCTGGTGAAAAAACAGCATTTAATAGTATAAAGGAAGGTTCAGACATAACTGAGGCCTTAAAATGTTTTTATTTTTCAATTGGGCAGGATTCAGATAGTTACTGTGTGGTAATCAGAAAATTAAAATTGACTTTGATCAAATATTTCCATTCACAAATTAGTTGTTTTTTTATTTCAACCTGCAATTTATCATCTTAAATACTTATTTAGGCCTTTATTACCCAAGTTCTAACCACATTTAAAACTTTTTTTTTCTTAAGATCATCATATCTGACTCAGCCCTGTCTGGAAAACTGGATTAACAGCTATATCCAGGTTGAGCAGAGTGCTTTTGTTTCCACACATCCACCCTTGACTTGAGAATGTTCTGTGCTGTATGTTAAGGTAGCAGGTTAAAGTCCAAGAGGTCGATGAAATAACCAACACAGATTTCTCTTTTTCTTCTCCAACTTTTAACAAAATATGCAGAAGTATTGCAAAACAAATAGACAATCAGTTTTTTTTTCTTTTAGGGAATTGTGAGGCGAGTTCCCTGGCTGGCAAACAAGTTTAAAAATATCACTGTTGGGTTTCTTTCCCCGGGTTTTCAAAATAAAGAGGATTTCTTATATGCACATTGCTTTTCTGTTTTATGCTCATTAGGACCATACGCACATGATTTCTCAGCTATTTAACAATGAATATCAAAGTTCTACCATTTTAAAACATACACAGTGACAATGAAAGTAAGGGTACATGTGTCATTACAAACATCTTAATCTGTTTCAGTCCTTCAGAGGAGCATAGGTCCCATCCTTCAATATTTCATATGGCTGTACACTGAAAAGGTCTCTTGTGTGTCCCTGTTTTACCTTAAATGGCTTTTCCATTCTCTGACCTTGCTAACTAACTGTGTTATGGCCATGAAGAGAAGACAAGACTCGTCCATTCCTCTGCTCCTTAAAAGGAGTTATTTCAAAGAGGTGCAGATTCCTTTACACGGCTTGGTTAGAGTCTCATTTAACTTATAACCCTTTATACGTTAGGTAGGGTGGAAATATTTAACTTTTAATTGTTTGTTACTACTCAGTCAGAAGCAGTCTTGTAATGCCACCTGACCTTTTCTCTGGCAGTGCTCAGTCCTCAGCTGTCTAGCAGTGAGCACCGTTCCTTCATGCAACATGTAGACAAATTGTTATACAGCTTAGCTATGTTCAATAAGTGCTTATCAGCTCTGAGCTCAACGAAATTCCCAAATAATGCTTACTTGCTTAAATACTTTGGTTTTGCCACGAGGAGGAAATATTTAATCTTCACAGCTCTACAGCTTGTCACTCATACAAGTTAACAGTACAACTAAGTGAGAAACATTCTTGTGATTGTTGAAACTTTGTCCCACACATCTGGTGCAATGCACGTAGATCAGTGGTTCCTAAACTATTTCTGTCACCACCCTTTGACCTTCACTCCCTGACACATCAATAGTTTGAATTTTCATCAACTGGTAACAATACTGGCAACATAAACTATTTTCTTGTGATGTTTGTTTGTTTTTTATAACAAAAGGACACAAGTCTCTCTCAATATATTGACAAATTCAAGAGCAAGACAGGCTTCTTTATATTATCTTAACAAATCTTTCTAACCTAAATCTTGACAGCTTTTGTGAAGATCAAAACAAACCAAAGACCAGTTTTTGAAAACATTATTTTGCTCAGAACGGATGTTCAACTCATAATATATACTTGCAAATATATGATTAAAAATAAGACATTTATATTTAAAATAGTTCATCCTGTACCCCCATCCTTCTCTCTCTGCTAATATAGATAACATGAATATGAGCATATGCAACAACAATTGCTTCAGCTTATGCTAATTACATCCACTGCTCTGTTAACTACAGCTTGCCTTTCAGAGGAGCGATGATGCTGCGAAGCTGAGAACAGTCTCGATAAGCCACCAGGCCGCCATGGTTAGCCCAGCGGTCGGCTCCTCTACCTCCAGGGTACGGCTGGTGATAGGTCAGTTCTGTGTGCTGATCCTGTGCTCCAGGGCTGGACTGTAGACACTTAGTCAGGTCAACCACTCCCCCTCCGAGGGCTCGGAGCAAGGCATGAGGAGCACAGGAGTCCCACTTAAAGGTGCTGCCCTCTGAGAGGACGTAAACATCCGCTAGGCCCTGAATGACACACAGGATCTTGTAGCCGGCTCCGGAGGCGTACATCAGCTTGTCAGGGCCGCACAGCGAGGTCAGGGCTTCCTTTACCACCTGCTTCTCACTGGAGCTCAGCACCACAGATAGTCCCCCTCCAGGTGCATCTTTGGGCCGGGGCACTGAGCAGGCATTGATGCTGCCACAGGACACCCCCCAGAAATGCTTTCCCCTCCAGCTGTGAACACATAATTTGTGGCAGGTTAATACTAATAATACTTCACTAAATGCTAGTCGACATGTGTCTGTCTGCCAATCTATGCAAAGCAGAGCTGCCTGCTGCATCCGAGAGTGAACCAAAGCAATACAGTTACGGACTGGACAGCTAAACAATAAGCTGAAAGTCACTATAACGCTGCATAACGCCAAAGGGAGCTTTAGATTTAGGTGATAATTATCTGCAAGTTCATCACTACAAGTAACTCCTTTCACATTGTCATTTGATACGTTATTATAGAAATATTGATTGTAAGGGTAAAAGGTAAAAGCTAAAGGGTAAAAGCTAGCCATGCAATCAATATACACTCACTGGCCACTTTATTAGGTACACCTGTCCAACTGCTCGTTAACACTTAATTTCTAAGCAGCCAATCACATGGCGGCAACTCAGTGCATTTAGGCATGTAGACATGGTCAAGACAATCTCCTGCAGTTCAAACCGAGCATCAGTATGGGGAAGAAAGGTGATTTGAGTGACTTTGAATGTGGCATGATTGTTGGTGCCAGAAGGGCTGGTCTGAGTATTTCAGAAACTGCTAATCTACTGGGATTTTCACGCACAACCATCTCTAGGGTTTACAGAGAATGGTCCGAAAAAGAAAAAACATCCAGTGAGCGGCAGTTCAGTGGGCGGAAATGCCTTGTTGATGCCAGAGGTCAGAGGAGAATGCCCAGACTGGTTCGAGCTGATAGAAGGGCAACAGTGACTCAAATTACCACCCGTTACAACCAAGGTGGGCAGAAGAGCATCTCTGAACGCACAGTACGTCGAACTTTGAGGCAGATGGGCTACAGCAGCAGAAGACCACACCGGGTGCCACTCCTTTCAGCTAAGAACAGGAAACTGAGGCTACAATTTGCACAAGCTCATCGAAATTGGACAATAGAAGATTGGAAAAACGTTGCCTGGTCTGATGAGTCTCGATTTCTGCTGCGACATTCGGATGGTAGGGTCAGAATTTGGCGTCTACAACATGAAAGCATGGATCCATCCTGCCTTGTATCAACGGTTCAGGCTGGTGGTGGTGGTGTCATGGTGTGGGGAATATTTTCTTGGCACTCTTTGGGCCCCTTGGTACCAATTGACCATCGTTGCAATGCCACAGCCTACCTGAGTATTGTTGCTGACCATGTCCATCCCTTTATGACCACAATGTACCCAACTTCTGATGGCTACTTTCAGCAGGATAATGCGCCATGTCATAAAGCTGGAATCATCTCAGACTGGTTTCTTGAACATGACAATGAGTTTGCTGTACTCAAATGGCCTCCACAGTCACCAGATCTCAATCCAATAGAGCATCTTTGGGATGTGGTGGAACGGGAGATTCGCATCATGGATGTGCAGCCGACAAATCTGCGGCAACTGTGTGATGCCATCATGTCAATATGGACCAAACTCCCTGTGGAATGCTTCCAGCACCTTGTTGAATCTATGCCACGAAGAATTGAGGCAGTTCTGAAGGCAAAAGGGGGTCCAACCCGTTACTAGCATGGGGTACCTAATAAAGTGGCCGGTGAGTGTATATAATACTTTGTTAAATAGTTCTTCAAAAGGTTCAGGAGTTTTATTAGGTAGTAAGTCACCTCATCATCTAAACACACTCCACAGTTTTCCGATTGATTGGACATGTAGTTGGAGTGTCTGGTCAGACTCAAACTGGAAAAAACTGCACTCACAATGTGTGTTGTGGCCTTGTGAGGCAAAGCACAAGAGATCTAGAGATGAAAACAGAATAGGTACTTACAGTACTGATGCACAAAAGACTTGTGTGACTTGTGAGTGTGTATTTTGATGTAAATGGGGAGGACAAAACATTGTAGAAGAGGACACATTGCAGATTTTGTTTTCCATCTTACCCTCCACCCTCTGGATCTTTGTAGTTGAATGGCTGGTTGATGACACCCATGACGGGCTCGCCTGTGCTCCGGAGATAAACCCCGATTAGGACCAAAGCACAGTGCAGACCTGAAGGAGACAAATGGCCCTCCTCCATCACCTCTTCTCGGCCCTCTATGTACTGGCTGGTGGCATCTTCAATGAAAAACAAGAGACAAAGTTCTCAGTGAGGTTCTACTTTCTGCCGTGTTTTCTGGATAAATGTACTGCATCACACAGGAAGCAGCAAGCCTTTCACCTATGGGGTCGATCCAAATGCCGAGTTCAGAGAGGCTGAGGGGCACCGTCAGACCATCTGTGTTGGCGTCGATGGTTGCTGGGTCTTGGTGGATGGCTCGAGCCAGCAGAGACGCCGCGGTGTGATCACCGTCCAGCACCGTGGCCAGCAGCGCCGCAGTCTCCTTCTCTGTGCTGCACACTGTGACAGTCACACTCTCTCCTGACGACACATAGTCAGCGAGGCTTCATTTGATTACTTTACAACAAATTACTTTAAATATTTACACAGTGCAATAGGCAGTGAGCTTAAATATTTGGACAGTGACACAATGTGTCGGCCTTATGTTCTGATTATTTTAGATGAAATAGGTTTCAGTCACTGTGAGGTACAGATCATTAAGTCAATTGTATTCTTAGTCCTTCTAGTATTTAGTCCACCAATAACAAGGTTGAGTGACTTATTATACAGCACTTTATCGTGTATCATATTTTGAACTGATAAATGCTTAAACTTCCTGCAGCCCACAAAAATCACCAGCTTATTTGAGTAATTATCAGGTTCTCTGTTTCAGTTTTTCAGTCTCTTCAGTGCTCGGCTGCATCCCAACACTTTGCTGTACATGCCTAAAAGTCAGCATGAAGCACATGGTTTGGAGGTTCAACATTTCCTATCACAAGCCAAAAAAAAAAGCTCAATATCTTAGGGGACGTAGTTAATCGTTAGTTTCAGCCCTAATATCAACTAATTGAAGAATGCGGTAACACCAAAGACAAAAGTCCAACTGACATGCAGAGAACGTGGGACTTGGGGCAGGAGCCCACTTTGCTCAGTTGATAATCCAGTATTGTTGCCACACAGCTTCAACACTGAGATGTATAACTTCCATTTTACATTTCTTAGAGTGTTTTTGAAAGAAATATTAAAGTTGCTTAAGAGCCTTTGCAGAAACCCGTTGCAGCGCTAGATTGATAATATTCCATTGCATGACCCTCACTGACCCAAAACACATGCTAGACCATCTAACCATCTGGGGATTTTTCTTGAATAGAATCCTAAACTGTCCACAAACAGTGATTTAGATGAACTGCTTTAACCTTAAAGTCAGTCATATCCAAAATTGACAACATAACATAAACATGTAGTGTGTTAAGTGCAATATCAAGTCATTACCATGCCCATTTTCAAACTTGTTGGACTCCTCTCCGTGAATGTTGCTAGCCATCTCGGGGAACTAAGAAATTAACAGACATGGTTACAATTCAACTCCAGCTGATTCTGACAGTCCATACTTTAGTCCAGACTTCCCTTACCTGTGCACCAACATCATGCCGGATCATCTCCTGGATTACCACGTCCGCAAGTGTCTTGAAATCCTGAACAAACTTCTTGTTCTTGTCATCTCCTGTCTTCTCTTGTACCAGGAGCTGAAAGAGGGGAGCCTCCTGCCTGCAGACCCGAGCCACATTGGCTGCTTTCTCAGCCACCCGGAGCAGCAGTCTCAGCAGATCGGCCATGCCTGAACAGAAGGAAAAGAGAAAGAAAAGAGACATAAACTGTGGGTTTGAGAGAGCGAAAGAGAGAAAACGAGAGGAAACGGGTCACACTTGCACATACCGAGCTAATTATAGCCTCAAAATGAAAACAGGGCATTTATGAAAAAAGTGTGTGAGGGAGGAAAAGGGCTTCAGGTCTTTGCATGTGATTTAAACCAGCTCTGCTGAACACATATGCAGATCACTTCCTCTCCAAAAACACTTCGGTAATCCCAACTTCCAAATAAATATTTAGAAAGTATGGAGAACTTAATACAATGTATATCTTCTTAAAGTAAAAATACTGGGAGAAAAAAAAAGTACAAAAAAGCATAATACGGTGTGTAGATAGTATAGACTATAGGGGGCCACCTAAATACTGTTAAGGGCTATTAGTAATGTCAGAGAAATAATACAGTAGCATTATGTTCTCTGGGGATGGATAAAAGGCCTCACATTTTTTATGTCGATTAAGTTGTTTTGACTTGTAACTGCACCCAACATTACTCCAGTCAGCGAACTATATTACTGCTCTTGACATCCCAGTGAAAATGTTTGCTAGGGTTTAGCTTAGCATTTATGAGGTAACATAATGTAGCAGATGCATTTAAAACGCCAGAGAGAAAAAACACTGAAATGATTAAAACCTTACCAAAGCCTAGGTTTCACACAGCTTAATTTTCCTCTCGTCTGTAGCTCTCGGTAGCTGTGTTTTTCTTGTGTGCCCTACAGTCAACCAAACGCAGATAATTTAGGTGGCAGGAATGTGAGAGGTTTAGTAAAACAGGGGCACTAACGCGATTAGTTATCACTGGGGTCTGTCTGCTCTGGTTTCTTTAACTAGCTATGTCAGTGCGAGATTCCTCTCAAATGAAGGGCAAACGGTCTTCTCATTAAGAACAACAATCAAAAGGTGAAGACAGAAGCGCAACCAGAGACTGCACGGAGAACATTTTAAGGGCGTGGAAACTGTCTGTGGCGTCGTACACCATTGATGTATTAAGAGAGCGTGGAAACAGGAAATGTAGCCGCGGTGCGTTCAAATCCAATTGTAAAATTCTGCAGCTTTAGGGCATGGCACCTGGCCGCTGTTTGAGACCAAGAAAGAAATTCGACAGGGTTGCAGCAGCTCTCCGGTGCAGAAATAGTAGCAGAAATGCTGTCCATTTTGATCCAGAATAGTTGCATTGAAGAGTTAGTTGTGAGTGACAGACAAATTGCTATGAAACTATGAAGATGGAGGTGCGAATGTGATTGATTTTGATATGATGAATGGTGTCTTGAAGTTAAAATGGTTAAAATCTTTAATAAATAAAAGCCTGTCCTTTTGGTTTATTGTCCCCAATTTAATATTTTTCAAAAATGGGTCTACTTATGTGATTGTGAATGCAATTCATTATCAGTCAAACTTTCTGCTTTCCATCAACAGGTCCTTCTCTATTGGAAGTTAATATATAGACATAATTTTAAACCTCATAATACCCCAGTTTGGAATAATAGATACATATACATATTGATAAACAGAAAATCTGTGTACATGGAGGAATGGAAATCCAAGGGAATCTGGGCAATTGCTCATTTTATAGATGGTAATGGAATCTTGTTACAGCACGAGGAGTTTTGTGATAAATATCAACTTCAATGCAATGTCAGGTGTTATGATAGATGGTTGAAAGCTATACCAGGGTCTCTAAAATCAATGGTGAGAGAAGACATTAAGTACTCCAAAGTTTCTCCTGGTCTGAGGCAGCTCTATATTATTTTTCCCTCTTGCCTCTTCTCTATACATACTACATGAGCAGTTGCCTTAGTCTTCCAGAGAAGCTGATGTTCTCAGAAACTAGAAGGATGGTGACTTATTGTAGGGAAACAAATGTCATAAATTTCCAAATAATATTCACTACAAATGAAATCAATTAACCAAATCTATCAGTAATATTACAGACATTGTCTCTAACCTAGATTTGCAGTTTGTATCTCTGCAGATATTTTGCAGAGACACACACTGACACACACACACACACACACACACACACACACACACACATACATGTCTGTCCCACTATCTTTATGGGGACCAGTCATTGACATAATGCATTCCCTAGCCCCTTACCCTAACCTTAACCATCAAACCTAAATGCCTAACCCTAACCCTAACCCTAACCATAACCTAATTCTAACCCTGATCCTAAAACCAAGTCTTATTCCTCAAACAGCCCTTTAACGTTATGGGGACCAGCATTTTGTCCCCACAAAGCTGTCGGGACCCCATAAGTATACTGTATTTCCAGTTTTTGGTGCCCACAAATGTAGTAAAACCTGGTCCACACACACACACACAGACACACACACACACACACACACACACACACACACACACACAGCACAATGATTTGGACAAGGCTCTGACCACTGATATCCATTAGCCATGCATTACATAATGCGTAGCAGATCAATCAAGTAAATCAATACAGTTTAGTGTCCACAGTAAACTGGGTGAGGCAGTCGACACAAGCCATCAGCAGTATAGGATCCTTACAACACAGAGGAGTTTCTTCAAATGGAGGTAAGAAAGACTAAATGTTTCAATATTTTTATACATTTAAAATATTCCTAGATGATGATTACAATGTTAAATTAAGTGGATTGTGTTGCATGTATTTTATAAAAAATATACATAGGTCCGGTGGGGGTAAAACAAGATTGTGTATTGGAATTGATTTACATTTTTTGTTGCAGGCCTCAAAGAAGAATATGTCAGACCTGGAGGAGGCCATGGTCACTATTATCAAAGTTTTCCACAAATACTCGGGTCACAAGTGCAAGCTAAAGAAAGCAGAGCTTAAAGCGCTTATCAACAATGAAATGAGTCAATTCATAGCGGTAAGTTATAGTTGTAAAAATGTAAAAATTGGCATGTTTATGACAGCATATGTAAGTAGCATAATGCTAGTAAAAACACTTTAAAGATAATAGTCTCTTAACAAGCATGTGTAAATTTCACATTTACATTGAGCATTTGTAAACAAGTACTGTGCTTAAAGAGATATGTTGCTGATTAAAATCTAGGTCTGTGTCATCTTTGTGTGGGCTGTGTGTTTAGATTTTAGATAAACAGTGTTTGAATTCCCTCATTGGCGCCATGGGCGATTCTAGGGGGGCTCAAGCCCCCTAAATTTCCTCATGGCATAAATTTCTCATTGAATCTCAGCCCCCTAATAATTATATAATTTAAAAAAATCAATTTTAGATGTTAAGTGAGAGTTTATGAACTTGTCTGTTAGTAAGAGATGGAAAACAATTACCATTAACAAAACGTTAACACGTTTGCAAGGCACTGTATCCTTGTCACATTCTCATTAGGGGCTGAGCTGGTTGGCATCAGTGCTGCACAAACACACTGCCCACACAGAGCTGGATAAAAAATAATAATTTTAAGGTACTTGTACTTTAGTTAAGTGTTCTCATTTTCTGCTACTTTTTACATCTACTTCACTACATTTGGGAGGCTAATACTTTAGCTTTCACTCCACTAGATTTATTTGATAGCTTTAGTTACTTTGCAGATTCAGATTAATAATAGAAAATATAAAGTAACTAATACATTGTGATGTGTTATTATACTGTATGTTAACCCTCAGATACTTACCGAGCGTAAAGCTAACATATAATGTACATGTTACAATTTCTGCTATGCTGACCAGCTTAGCCTAAAATATGCCAAATAAACAGAGGATTAACAAACATTACTGTATCACCAGCTTCATGACAAAAGTTCAATTCCATCCAACAATTGTGGTTTCTGCTGTGTAATGAGCATGACCTCACTAGTGTAGCTACTGTATATACTAAAATATATATATATATATATATATATATATAAATATATAAATTAAATTGCCTTTCATTCAATGTTCCTGCTGAACAGAAAATTCAAGAGAATGAAACTCTGGAGAAGCTTGTTGCAGACCTTGACCAGAACGGAGACCTGGAGATTGACTTCAAAGAGTTCATCACCTTCATCGCCATGGTTACCTCAGCATGCGATGAACTCCTCATCCCAAACTATCATAATGATTAGTTAGCATGTATAGCTACGTAATACTTATTAAACATCTGAGGATCACAGAAACAGAGTGTCTAGCTTGTTTGAAATGGGGCTGAGTGATTTGTGTACATAAACAAGTTGTCTGAGAAGATTTAGACCAAATTGAATGGCAGACACTGTTTATCGAAAATCTAAACACATAGCTCACAAAAAACTTGACACAAACTTAGCCAGCTTAGCTATTTTCCATAACACAAGTAAAATTATCTTCCCTGATGTTTTTTTATCCAGCATCTCTTTAACAGCCGAGATCCGCTGCTCGTGTGAGTAACGTTACATCCCAGTACAAAACACACAGCCATCGTAGCTTTCTTATTATGTATTTTCACAGTCTTATACTTCAACAGTTTTTTGACAAACGGAGACTTTATTGATTTGCAAAATTATCTTGAATATCATATGTAGAATCCATGGCTCAATTCAGACAGGATAAAAAAAAATGTGTTGTCTCTCCCCATTCACTACCGTACGTAACTGTTTCTGAACTATGGTGATCCACCGGAAAGGGAGGGACTGGCCTCTCTAAATCGTATAACTGCAGAGCGGCAGCTTCAGACCTGCATTTTTTTAATTAACAGTTCACCATCTCAGATTATGTTGCATAAAATCCAGGATCTTTTTCCAGGCATCTTCCTGGGCAGCAGCATGGGGTGCGGGGTGACCTCCCCACAGGGTGACCACTGCAGGAGAAACAAAATGGGGCAGCATCATGATTATTATTACTTTTCATAATAGTTACTTGTTCTAAAATGACCAATCTCACATTAAAAATGTAATTACAACAAGTATAAAATATGATTTGGCTTAATGAAAAATGCAATTTTAATGCAGCGCTCACATTTTTGTGGTTTGACGCTCCACAGGGAAGCTCTTGAATTTGGTGTGTAAGGCGGTTCAATCAGGTGACCGGCACCAGGGTACGACAAACAGGTAAACAACTGGGATTTACCTGCAGCCATCAAGGTCTCCTTAATCTGAAGATCAATAACACAGCACTATAACAACAACAAATAACTTTACAGTGAGCCTATAAACAAGTGCATACAAGAGCATTAAAGCAGATCTCACAGTGAATAAATTTAGAAATCAGTTTCATAGGCTGAGGCCTTTGCAGCATCCGGGTTCCAATCTGACCTGAGGCCATTTGCTGCGTGTCATCCCCCATCTCTCTCCCACCTTTCCTGTCTATTCACCATCACTCTGAATAAAGGGGAAAAGCCCCAATATAATAATCTTTAAAAGAAAAAAGAAAAAAGTATATATATATATATGCCTTTTTGAAGGAGTGTGAGGACTGCTCAGATGTTTGACTTAACAAATACCCCATATAACAAAAGACTATCCAGTATGATTTCACTGACTATTTATCAATAACTACTTTCAAATGCTTTGCAACATCAATGATTTGTAATACTGGAAAAAAAAAATGAGACAATTTACCAGGTTTGCGCTCTCTATACTTGAAGCACTCAGGTCATCTTCACCCACTATGTACATTAATGGACAGGTGAGGTTCTCTATCTGCAAAAACACAAGATGTCATTCTGGAGAAGATTCTGGTTTCTCTTATTGATACAAAATATCAAAATGGATATAGATTTGACATGTTATACTGTTAGCATGAGTGTGTACAAAGTACATGTGTGTTGTGGGTTCAGGGGGGACTTTCAAATCTTCACCTTCACTTTGCTCTCAGGCGAAAGGTTTGCAGGCAAGGAGACGTCTTTGAAACTGACGTGGCCTTGATCATTATATGTCCAATACTTCTGGTCACTACAAAATGACAAGTTAACAGAGAAAATCACAACTTGTGTTATTTTTGGGGACATTGTTGAAATCAACCTCAGTGGTAAACATTTTCTGCTTCTCAAATTCCTAAAGTCTGGGTTAAATACCAGAAAAGCTATTTTCTGGCACTTAAATTAACAATGCCCTAAGACTAAAACTAGTATTACAGACATAAGAATCACACTTGATACTAGACAAATCAGATCAGATAGATTTATGCATTAATCCTACAGAGATTTCTTGAGAATAATATATTACAATTTGTGTGTTAAATTACCATTTACCTTTCAAAGCGTTCAGTTCTGCCATCTGGATCTGAGAACTTGACGGTACTTCCTACTGGGCCATTGACACAAATCAAACAGGCTGGCTGGAGACAAGAACATTAATTGATGAAAGTCAATGTGAACTTGCCAAACTTAAATAAAAGTCATAATTACCTTTTTATTGCATGGAGCTATGTATTGATCAAACTGTATATTAAGAAATGGACATACTTTGACAACAGCCTTGGTGGCAATTCGAAGAGTCAGGTAGACTCCAAAGGAAAGACCTATGATCCCAATTCTGTAGGGACACACTTGACGATGATCTTGGAGTAGGTGGAATGCTGACTGTCGAAACAAACACATTGGGTATTTTAGGTTATTGCAAAATAATCAAAGTACATGTGAGCTTTTTTTTAAGTATGATGCATGCATGATGCAGAAAGAAGAAATGCATCTCATCTGACTTCGAAATATGAATCCCCAACATTGATATGCATTGGTGAGCCAGGCAAATCTTTGTGCCCTATGTAGGCAAGGGACAAGCTAGCATAGCCCCTGGATGCTAAAAGGGCGGAGCGGTACTCTACCAGTCCTCCACCCATTCCCCACAGGTCCAACATGGCTGGAAATGGGCCCAGTCCTGCAGGAAATCAGAACAATAGGTGCTGTTCAGAGGACACATTCTGTCTACAGCTGACCAAAGCAATTTGTGAGTGAATGCTTTAAATCTTGTGCTCACCGGGCGGTAAAAACAAAGTCCCCACAACTCCATCCTGACGAATCTCTGTTCTCCGTACGCCTGGTGCCATGTACCAGCGCTCAGTAATAACTGCAGCCAGCTCATTGCTTTGCCTCTTACTCGGTGAAACATGGCCCTCCATTAAGGACAAGAGCATTATGTATGGAGTCTCTACGTTTTTTTTCCTCAGCCTGTAAGAAAGAATCCATTTCGGTCAGGAAATTCTCATCAACCATTTACCACTTATTGCCAAATTACAAGTATAGTATATAAGTATTTGAATTTGGCAGTGTGGCTCTTCTCCTTTAATACTTAAGAACAAGTTTCTGTGACCATGACACAAACTTAAATAAGACATAATTAGATGGACATGAGCTGATATTTAGTTGATATCCCCATTTTATTAGAATGAACCTAAATTCTAAGATGGGTGTGATTGCAGGAGGCGGTTGCATTTGTGGGAAGCACTCAGTAGTTGTAGTAGCCAGGTCACTGTTGAAAGGCTGTAATAATAGAATGAATGAGAACCACATCTGTTTTTTATGAACCAACTAATTGTTTGAGTTAAGTTGCGACCATATATTATTGGAAGGTGTGTGAAAAATATGACTTAAAAAAAGACCACTGTGCCCTGCTTGAACAACTGCGAGGCTCCATTATTAATAGGGTTCATAGAGTTGTTGGGATTTGTGTATAAGACAACACACAGTTGGGTTTGATGCCACAAACTATTTTTTCTTAAACTCTCAGTAAACTTGTTCTCATCACCTGCCTCAAACCTTCTCTTGCACCAGGAGCCGGCTGCAGTCCCCAGAAGAGTCCCATCGGCTCACAGCCCAAATATGAACCCCCGACTGAATGATCCTTGGACACTATTAAGGAGACAGAAAGACAGAGAAGGGAGAAGATTACCAACTGTGTGCATTAAAGCCGAAGTGGTTACAATAATTTCAAAATGAACACATTAACACATTGCGTTTGTGGTTATTCTAAAAGAATTACATATAATCCAACATGCAAAATACTGCACTGCGTCTCACAGTTGATAGTGCCATCTGCATTTGTGTGATAATGGGCAAATGCCTCCCATAGATCACCATCATCACTGTGCATTTGTGCACACACTGTGACGGGACACTCTGGGGGCAGGAAAGATCCTTTAATGCTGATTTGTTCATCTATGAGGGCACGAACAGGAGCAGCTGTTAGTAGGGGGGCTTGTCTAAAGCTGCTCTTCCACCGAACTCCACCTACGGGTAGAAAAAGAAAATACTCTAAGAGGTATTGCAGATAATAGTGTATTTCAAATGTACAAATAAATTACATAACTTTAGCCAATGAGAAGACACGTGGGCCAGATGTTTTCACTGACTTGAGTGCAGTAAGTAGGCTAGTTTACGTGTAAAAAAGCAACAAAAAAACCTTCCTAGTTTAGAAACCTAAACGTATACGTGTTCTATCTAATTCTACATATCTCAACAGGTTTTTGAGCTGCTCACTTATAAAACTCACGACGAGAAATTATGCAGAAAAATAACCTCCTTGGTCGAGATTGCAGGCATTATTTTCTAGACAAGCACTTCAGTCTAAATATTAATCTTAATAACTTTTGCATGATTTCTAGATGATGTTTAATGATTGTTTTACACTAAACACGTAACAACAGCGGCTTTAGGGAAATGTAAATTAGATGTTCACATAGATCACAATCTGACCTTCATGTA
Source organism: Etheostoma perlongum (assembly GCA_026937815.1). Classification (NCBI taxonomy): domain Eukaryota; kingdom Metazoa; phylum Chordata; class Actinopteri; order Perciformes; family Percidae; genus Etheostoma; species Etheostoma perlongum. The sequence goes on along the minus strand of CM049374.1, from coordinate 4,513,227 downwards.
AATTAAAGCTGCAATAGAGAATTTATATGATAAAAATAAATTCCACTGCTCAACTCAAACACAAGCTCTCCAGTAATCCAAAACACAATAAAGAACATTCTTACCCATACGCTGCAAACAAGCAAGGGTCCTGCGAACAATGCATGGTTTCATCTTCATTTTTATGAGCTGTACTGTTATCATACTTAGCTATAACCATATGGTGTTTCGTCTAACCCTATACAAAATAATTGAGTAACTTTACAGTTAAAAAACAATGCATGAAAATGACGTGGAAATAAGATTCTTTTTCCCAGTCAACAAATGTGCAGAGCTAAATACTAAACGTGGATGTGGTGTCCAAAGTTCGTTGTAGGCGCAATAAAACATGCACGAGTCTATATCATTTCACACACTCATATCTTTGTGCACAAATTCAACAACCGAGAGTGTACAGGCAGCTGCAGGCGTAAAACTAATACATAGGGAGATGGAAAGAAGGCGCGTGCGTGTGACAATTAGTTTTAATCATAAGTCTGACGCATAGACCGCTAATATATATATATATATATATATATATATATATATATATATATATATATATATATATATATATATATATATATATATATATATATATAAAATTGCACACGTTGTCATTCAACCCGGACACTGGAAACATCTTTTTAGCATAAAATTCCTGTTTCGATACAACTGCGTTGTTACAATTGTCATCTTGCAAACTGGGCTTGCCGAAATTAATTGAGAGTATTTGGGGCATGATCTGATATTGGAATTGCCTCTCTCCTATTGGTTTGTGGTTATATTTCATTTCTTTATTTCTTTTTTTTATTACAAACTGTATTAATTTGAAAGTATTGTTACATCCTCCGGAAGATAAAATGGAAAGGATTTCAAAACAAACGTTGCACTGACATTAAAAGAAAATAAAAAAAAACATCGATTGCATTGTGGACAAAATAAACGTAGCTATCATATAGGCAATTGTGAGATTTTATGTCTCGGTTGTTTGCGGGAAACTAATTTCACAGGAAACTCAGTACACATTTGGTCAGTGATACATCTAAGGCATTTTTATTTGAAAAGAAAGTGTTAGCTGTTAAGTTTTTATTTCCGGGTACTCCACCGTGACTTCCGTGTTGTTAATAAGGTACAAGGTAGCTGAGATTACCAGGCCCGTTTAATTAACAGTAGAGTTTTAAAAACAGTAAGCAACCGAAGTCATTATTGCTAATACGACACCCTGAAACATTTCTTATTCAGTACTCAGGTCTGTATCAGATGTCTATATGTTATGTTGAAACTTCGCCCGCTGCTCATAAAGAAAATAACCATGCTAACATGGTGTAACTTATTGGTCCTCTCTTGTTTTGTTGCACCGTTAGACCAGAAAGATACTTAAGTTTTGGTGTTGTTTCCACCCACAGTTATATTTCTGTCTTAACTTGGCTTTTACGTTTGTTTAAGGGGTTTGAGTCGTTAAGTCTCCCGCGAAACGGTGCTAACAGGCTGTAATTTGTTAACGTAAGCGTTGAGTTTGTGTTGGTGAAAAAGCTAGCTGTGCTTGGTTAGCCCTCTCTTGATGACGAGTTTCGTGAACATTAAACGGGGCTTATATCTATATACAGTCTATTGAAAGGACCATTCACTCCCCTATAATGTCATCATGCATGTTATTGGAACTGCTCAATATTTAACTTGTTTTGTAGCCCTCAGTGGTAGCTATGACTGCTAATTCACTGAGATCCGAGCTAAACCATACAAAGTAGATGTTAACTTACACAGGCTGATGTTTGCATTAATGTTATTGGGTTAATTAATTACAGCTTTTCTGTTATCTATCTTCATATTGATTCATTTTGTTTACTTAGCTGTATTTGAGGTTTAAATTTGAGATGCATATATATATTGTGTTTATTCCACATCCTTATTAGTTTTTTTCCACATTCAGTTTATTCAATATTCTTATTAGTTTCATAACTAACTCTTAAAGTTATTGTCCTATTTCTTTGTAATAAAGCTGTTGGACTAAGATATAAAACTCAAGATGTGAACTATGTTAAAGCATTTTATTAAATGTCTCTCTTTCTGTTTCAGATTTTGAGAGCACACGCAGGTCACACTGGATGGCCCAGCTGGTAATAGTTGGGGCCAGTTGTTAACAACCTTTGTGCCTGTACGTGTAACGTCAGTCCACAATGGCCAGTCATTTTCGTAGCTACATCTGGGATCCGGTCCTCATAGTGAGTCAGATTGTGTTGATGCAGTGCATCTACTACAGCTTCTTGGGCCTGTGGTTAGCTGGAGTGGACAGTCTGGTGCAATCTAGTCGGTCACTGGACCAGATCTTCAGCTATGAAGTAAGTTATGAGATATCTGCCAGCTGTGTGACGTATGTTTGTGGCACATTTGTAGACTGTTAAAAAATTTTAATCTTTGCTCTGCTATGGCAGGTTCTTGGTTTTGCAACAATGCAGGGCAGGCTTATACTGATGGCATTCATCTTGAACTCTCTAACCTGGTAAGTAATTTCTATAATTTTTTTCTCTAAACATCCAAAGAGATGAGAGCTTTGATATCTCCTACTCAAATGCTGTTGTTCAAACATCTCTCAGCTGCACAACTGGAGGATTTTCACCAGTAGGACCATACACATTTGTTTTTACATAAAATATAACCTCTAAAGAGTTGGTGCGTGTATAACTTTGCAGTTCCATCTTTGTATCCACACAAATCTTAGCTGAAACATAAATGAGCATGGCTGATAACATCATTTTTCTGTTTCACTGTTCCTACAGCGCCCTCGGTCTGTGGCTCTTCATCCGTCGGGGGAAACAGTGTCTGGACTTCACAGTCACTGTGCACTTCTTCCATATGATCGGCTGCTGGATATATAATGCTCATCTTCCAGCTGCCCTGTCCTGGTGGCTCGTCAATGTAGCCTGTATGGCGTTGATGGCTGTAATCGGAGAGTACCTGTGCATGCGAACTGAGCTAAGGGCTATTCCAGTTAATAGCGGACCCAAATCTAACCTGTGAATTGTTGTTGACACCATGCTGAAATTCTGTGGACAGTTAACCCCTGAAGAACTTGGTCAGAAAAGGCCTTTTACTTCTTGAAAAAGAAATGGAGAATGTACCTCCAGCAGCGTAGATGTTGGATTGTCATCCATCTCAGCTTCAAGTGATACACCAGATGAATTGATCTATTTATTCATAGCTGTCTGCCAAATGTTGGACAGTATTAACTCTGTAGCATATGAGATACATGTTTTATTGCTTATAAAAGCAGACATCAGTTTACACATTTCTCTGAACCTAATGACTATAAAACAGAAATGAAAAATTGAAACTTCAGAACAGATACATGTCTTAAAATGTAGCAGAAGAGCAACAACAGTGACATTTTCCTATCTTTGTGTTGGTATTATTACAAGCCTGCTGGGACGGCAAATGAACATGACCATCATGTTACAGGATTTTTTGGTTTTAAAATTAAAATGTTCCACTTGCACCTCACTGCAATTTAAAGTTGTCAGTGTACAAAATTACCTCCATCACAGCTTTTATCACGTTTTTTTACAGGCCGTTTTCAAGTTTAATGATGGTTAATAAGTTCAGTGTTCAAACAGGAATACTATAGTTTTCTGAGACAGTAATCGATCATTGTATAAATCAAAATGTAGGAAAAAGTTTTCTGCTTTATAATTATTACATTATTCATTAGTCTGGCTTATTTTTAGCTTTCTGGATTAAGTTTGCACATTCACTCTCCCAAGGCCTTCCTTGTCAAACTTGTACTACATTTTGCACAGCTAATGCTGTTTGTTTCTGTCTCTTAATGACATGATGTATTATGCAGACATGGTGGCCACTTTGGGGATAGTCTGTCAGTTACCAGCTGTGTTCTGACAGCATACTTTGTCCCTGATTCTGAAAACATTTACTGATTGTGGACCAATATCAGCTTTCTCATTCATCGATGGCTTTTTAAAAACCTGTCTAGGTGAACTGCCTGTTACTTGAGTATTACAGGTCTTTTAACACATACTTGTATATCTTTTTATTCTGTGTGGTGACAGTCAGGTTGAACCTCTGATGCTTTGAAAGTGTGGACTATGCAGTGTCTTGTTTTTTTTAATCATGGGCATTCATCATTCTGCAGTGGTTGATATATAAAAGTTGTACAATAGTTGGGAAATATGGGAAATGCACCTATTTGCTTTCTTGCTGAGCGTTAGATGAGAAGATCACTACCACTCTTGTATCTGTTAAATATGAAGCTACAGCCAGCAAGTGGTTTGCTTAGCTAGGACAGGAAACTTGAAAAAGCTAGAGTGTTGTCCAAAGGCTAAGAAACTAAACTCAGCACTAGGGCTGCGCGATATGAGGAAAATATCTAATTGTGATTATTTTGACTGATATTGCGATATGATTTACGATATTGCAGGGTGCAGGGAATGATCATATATAATTTTTCTCATTTTTATTGAAAAAATAAATTAAAAGATTCAAGTGTGATTGTTTTTTTGCGAGGATCTGAACCAAACAAAACAAATTTGATAAAATTAGGATTAATTGTGCGGCTCTACCCAGCTCCTCATAAGCTCAATAATTAACATGTTTTATCTTGTTTGATTAAAACTAAAGTGTAAAAATGAAAAGGTTTTTATTTTTTTTTATTTTTTTTATTTTTTTTTATAACAGGATTTAACATGTGAATGAGCTGTAGAGTTGCTGGTAGGCCTATTTTATTACCGTTCAGAGCCAGAATAGTGGTTTCCACCCCATTTACAGTCTTTATGGTAAGCTAACCGGCTGTAGCTTCATATTTATTTACAAACACGAGGGTGGTATTAATCCTCTCATCTAATTGTTGATAAGAAAGCAAATGAGCGTATATCCCAAGTTATGTTCAAACCCATGAGTACTCTTTCTAAACCAGTGTCACCTACTATTTAATTATTTCCTTCTATCTATCTGTATCTGCTCTAGGAGTTTTTACATGCAATGAGACCTTTGTATTCTTTAACGTAAACCTTAGCTTTTTATAATGTATTTAAATACAAAGAACTTCAGCGACTGACCTAATGATGTAATTCAATTCTCAGACTTGTTTCTAGTCCAGAAACATCACAGGCACGGTATCATACTTTGTCCTCTAAATTATGGTACAATACCAGTACTTGTGTGCATATGATGTTTAATAAAACACTACCAGTTCACATGGAAACTTGTAAATATCAGTCAGGAAACTGTAGGTGAAGAAATAATTGGCCATTATGCTTCTCAAGTCAAAGATAGGACTTTTAATGAGGGGCAAACCACAAGCGTGTTTTCAGATCTCTGAAAGTTTTCCACGCCGGGCCCTGATCCCTCATTTTCTCCAACTACTGCCTCTTCTGTTAGGTGTCCAGGTGGAAAGAAGCAGATGGGAAAGCACTAACGAGTTGAAAAACACTGGTTGCGGTCCTCATTACCAACACTTTGCTTCAGGGAGAGCTAAAAACAGAAACTCTGTAGTAAGTGAGTTGTACAGCAGAGGACTTACTGCAACGATTAAAGGCTCCACTATTTATCACTTTGTGTTTCTGTGTCTTTGCTATCCAGTATTTTGCTGAAGGTAATGCACTCACACATTATGTTTTAAACATGGAGCTTTATTATTACAAACACATTACTTTGCCATATATTGCTTTATACAGTCTTGTAAATAGTGTGCTTTTCAATCCGTAAACTATAAACAAAGCATAGATACTGATCTTGTTTTTGCATTCAGAAGTTCTTTCCATGTTTCAACTCTCATTAGGGTTCATAATGATTATGATAACAATCCTTTTCATGCTTTCTTCAACAGCATACAAAGGGATAAGAGTCCTCTCTTTAAAAAAAAAAGAGATCGTACATATTGCTCATGCTTTGGGGACATCACAACTGTTTTTGTATTCTCAACACCAGACACACAATGGGTGACATAATGCGGTCACTCGTTAGACATGAAGAAAAGAAACCACTAGAACAAACATGCTAGTGGAAGTAGAGCTGGGTGGGTAATGAATCTGTATAAAAAGGATGCTGATACACTAAGGAGCTATAACCTAACTTCATGCACAGATCAATACCAGTGTCCAAGGTAACATCAATTCCATTATTATTATTCTGAAGTACAGTCAATAAAATGTTCATGCATTTGGGATTAAAGATGATGGAAAATATTCAGGAAATCATCCATATTTTGATACTGCCTGCCTATGAGGACCATCAGCATTAAAGGAAATATGCAAATCGTGACACCATTTTAAATAAACAAACAAGCAAAACAAATTGATGCTTTCGCTCATTCCTTTTCAGTTTGCTCTGAATCTAGGTGACCACTGCTGTAACATTAAACACATATTTCCTTCTCGGGAAAGAAACTTTACCTAAATACTAATTTCATATTGAATAAAAGACCATTACAATTAGTGATATCTCTCATGGCTTATTTTTATATTGTTACCCATTAACGTTTTTCTGTCACTGCTTTTGAAGCTTGAAGGTTCACAAACTTAGATTAATTAAAAGCAAAGAAAGAGATAAATGGAGCAGTACAGTTTGGAATCTATTTTGTTTGATATAATTATGCAATGCATTAATCAGTAGATCATCAATTGAAATACAAATGATAGAAAAGTGATTGTATGGATATTTTATCTAAAAAAAGTTATTGTTTAGCTATAGCTTATTTGACTTCATTAGAGATTAATTATAGGTGTTTAAAGGGTAAATAAATACTGTGTATGAATAGGAATTGCTTATTTGGTGAATTTTTATTACACTCCATGGCTGCATTATTCTTCTTCTTTGAAAATCTCTGTAATAAAATTCAGCCCTGCATAGTATATCTACATACTGTATGACAACCTGCATTTATGCAGTACTTAAAGTACTAAAAAGTAAAGTTTTAGTAATATTGTGTTAATTGCAAGTGAGCATTTTCCCACAAAGTGGAGTGGGAAATAATGAAACACTGAACAATCACACTTTAGATTTTCGTTTTACACAAACATAAACAGGTTAGTTGATCAGGCATAAGACTGAACCAAAGCGTGGGGCGAGGTTCTGAGAGAGTGAACGTGTGATGCCGTGTCAGGATGTCTGTTTTTGGTGTCTTTATAGCAGCTGTGCAACATCAGCCACAGTGGGCTGAAGTGGAAAAGTGGTCAAAAGTGTCACAAACAAGTGGCTTGATTGTCACTTGCGCAAACATTTACTACACTTGGAAACAGATTAAAAGGGCATTTCACCTTTAGTACATCTGAACGTCGTTTATAAGTCGCTAGCTTTAGTGTAATTAAGTCTGTCAGATTAATGTCTGGTTCAGTCTTTAGGTTTGGTCCTTTCACCGAGCAATAAGTTAACAACATATTCAAATAGTTTTGCAATGACTGAGAGCAAAGAATTTCTAAGATATTGCTGTTTTTTTAGGTGAAGTGCTCCTTTAAATGTTTTCTTGCACCGTGGCAGCTAACATCACAATTGTTTGACTGCATTTATACAAACATTTTTGGTGTCTAACATACACTTAAACTCTTAATTTAAGGAATAGTTCCACTAATTCAGAAATTCGCTTGTCAGTATTTGCTTTCTTGCCGAGTAGTGGATGTGTCTGTACACTAAATATAAAGCTCCAGCCAGGAGCCAGTTAGCTTGGCTTAGCTAAAAGACAAGGAAACTGGTGGGAAACAGCTATCGTATCTTTAACATAACATGTTATTTGTTTAATCCATACAAAAGTTGTGGTTTCACCGCAATTGGTGTGTCAAACTATTTCATGGCCATAGGAGCTATGTGCGAAGCTAAGCTAACTGGCTGCTGGCAGTATCTTCATATTTAGTACAGACATGAGAGTGGTATAGATCTCATCCTCCAATTCCCAAAATGTTGAACCATTCCTTTAACTATCATGACAAAACCATACAATCCATGTTACAGGGCATGGACACAAAACACATTAACAACTTGCTGTCTTAGAATATAATGAAAATAACTCCACAAATACTGCTTTAAAATTACCTCAGAGTTGAATCCACAAAACTAAACATGATAATGATCATGAATGAACAGGTGTTATGTATCTCATAACCCTTATTTGATAGCTTCTTGACTCCTCGGTCCTTGGCTGAGCCAGGAGTTGTTCTGTCCCTCCTCGGTGAACGCCGTGTTAAAGCTCTCACTTCTGCCCCGAGGAGCGAGCATCGAGGAGGGTTCACCGAGGAGCCATGAGTGAGGATACACGAGAGCAGCCTTACTCGAAGCCGTGCAGCTGAAAGAGATGCTAACTCCGCCTATTCAGCTGACGCTTCAGAGGTAAGGAAGTCTCATCCCTCTAAAAGCACATTTCCTTGGTTCCTCTCTCCTTCCATGATTTCCTTGCGTCTCTCCCATACCTCCTCAGTGGGGGGGACTAAGATGTGAGGAAGGGACGCAAGTGGAGGAGTCGAGGAGGCAATGTAAGGGTTATGAGATGCACCTACTGTGTCCACTCCTTGTATATTAGTAACCCAGAGCCACAGGTGTGTACCTGCAGATTGTTCTGATCTGCACACATTCTGTAATCCCTTGAATTCTTAGAGTGTATGCTTAGTCTGCCTGGACTGATATATTGGCTGATTGTAATTTTTTAAACTACAAGTTGAAGTACTTAACTTAAACATTATTCATCACAGCAAATATTGATTGGCTTGTCACAGAACTCTGTGGCTCGGTGTCAAAATAATCCTTATTAAAAAACTTCCCTCTTAAATCCTTGGCTTTGAGTTTGAACTCAAGAGAAATGAACTCAAGGGAATTTGAGGCCCTCCTCCTTACCCCTCCCATCTCCTCACCCTCACCTCACCCCATCTATACAGGGTACCAGTTGGGCCAAGTCATGATCAGCACTATCAGTGGCAGGGTGAGGGCAGCAAGAGGAAAACTTATGCTGGGCGAGGAGCTGGGACTGCACAGGTCGAACAGACTTCCCTGGAAGCGCATCTTCATGGAGTCCTGCCTTAGAGTTTCCCAGATGGAGCTGACTTCCTCCTGGCAGTCGGACAGCGCTGTGAGGGCACATGTGTGGAAAGCTTCCCAGTGGCTGTGGCAAACAAAGGATCATCAGATCATCACTGCGTCTGCCATTTCACTCAAGAATTCATCCCGTGCATGCTACAGCATGCAGACATGAACTGCTGTTGTGGATTAATTATCTCGCCAGTAATCTATCACTCAGATGGCTACAATGGCTTCAAGTAAGACAAACTGAGCTTTAATTACCATGGAAACGGCACCAGCAAGTGAAACAATATCACAGATGATATTGCAAGAGGGCAATTTTTAACAGAATGTGTAAATCTTTGTCTTCAATAATGTGGTGGGGAGTGTGTGTGCAGTAACAATGACAAAAACATCCCTGGAATTTCATTACTACTGCAGCAAAATCATAAATTATTTAGTACAATGGCTCAGTGTCTCAGCACCATTCATTTCTCTATTCTCCCTCTGAGATTATGGCAGCTGCCTTTTCTCTTTAGTATTTTGTCAAAAGATGCACACTTTATATTGTACCTGTCCTAATTAATTCAATCAATCATGAAGTACTTCATAAAATTAAACTAAAATACAGTTTTCTGTACAGTGCTGTAGATTTCTTACTAAAGGTCTTTATTCAAACCCATCACAACTGGTTTGTCAGTTCTCGCATTCTCTGGTTAAAGGGTTTAAAACAACATACTGACTCCATTGGGGATGTCCCATATGCACAAATGGACACTGCATGTTGTTCACACAATGGCTTACTGATTAAGTTATTATCACCTGCATACAGCCTCCACTCCCCTCTCGCTGGTCACGTTCTCCTGATAATTGTCCATGCTCTCTCCAAGCTCCAGGACACAATCAGAAAAGTCCTTATAAATGTTCTCACAATTCACGTCTGCATCTGAGTCTCCTGGCAACATCAAGGACAGAAATACTGCAAAAAAGACACAGGTGATGGCTTATTTGACCAGACATTATAGGCAGAAGCAAAACTTATATTCATTTATTTATGATTTGGTATTTTTCTTGTGTGTGAAATAGTCTCTGTATGGTTAATCCTTCTCTAGCATCTCCCCACTTCAGATACTGCTTATGCAACTTTTTCACAATAAAAAACAATATCTTACTCAATTTGTGTTTGATTTTGTTATTTTATAACTACATAGCAACATTTTTCAACATTCATTTTAATACTTCACTTAAGACAGTAAGTGGGCGGTAGGCTGGGAAACAGATGTTACCAGATAATAGTCCTGACCACAGCATCCCATATAATCCTTCCACATGGGGTGCAATGCTCTGTTCAGAGCTATTTGCAATTTAAATGCTAAAACATGTTAAATGCAAAATTCTGCAAAAGGACAATGCAAAATAAGACCAGATAAAGCACCAAATTTTTGAAAAAGTGACATTTGAGAAAAATAAGGACTTTTGTGCGTTTTTAGTTTTGGATATTGTAGGCTAGGCTATGTCCAAAAGCTTGCACACTATCACCTACAAAAGGTATGGACAGCCAAGCTGTCTATCGTCGATGGGTAGGCTGTAGGCTACTACAAGCTGTTGGCCACAGTGCAGGTCGCATAACCACCATGCAACACTGATGGAGATAAATAAAGATTAAAATCGATAAAAAAAGATAAGATTTAAGGCAGTTTTCTGTGTCAACCCATCCAAAGTGGCTCGAAGCCTAAATAAAACCCAGGGAGCAGCTTGAGATATCTTACCCAGGGCAAAAGCAAGAATCCCTCCGCTCTTCGTCGACATGAAAAATCCCATATCATCCCATTTCAAGCCAAGCAGGGGGCGCGGGATGCTGTCGAGGCACTCATAAATCGGAATTAAAAAAGCGAAGTTGAGTCACACGGAGCTGATTAGCTGCCCTTTATTAATGTGACTCGGTGTGATTAAGCGACGATAAACACTTGGTGGGTGTGTGTGTACCGTCTTTCCCTGCCCCGGCCGACTGCTGACGTTACCTGCCCCCCAGCGCGCGCTGAGCTCATCTTCCCTCCTCAGCACCGGACATCTCTCACCTCCCCACCACCGCGCAACCCTCTTGCAAACATTCACGCAACACGGGAGGACTCTCTGGATGCCCTGCTTGTTCTTATCAGACACTTTCTCGATTTTAATATCTGATGTAATCTTAATGTATAGGAGCTCCACTATTACAATACAGACGCTATGCTATTCCATGTGTTTTAAGTTGAAATCTGATGCAGCCCTGACTACACAACGCAAAGATCGGGTGTATCATTATACATTTTTGTGAGTGTAGACGTCCATCTCGTTATCATATAAGCATAAGGAATGCAGGAAATGTTGCATGAGAAATATAGATTGAATAAATGATCAAATAAAATATATTTAAATATTTGTTCTTATATTTTATTCTGAATTTTTTTCCTATTATTATTTCATACTGTATGTATGTTTATTTTTTCCTAGTATCTCATTTATATTTCTATTCTGTGTTGTGTGACTAATGTACGTGTGCTGCTGTAACACCGTAATTTCCCATTTTTTGAAATCTGTGCAAAGACCAACAGAGGACATAGCTGAAAAGTGAAAGATAAATAGGAGAGTAAAATAAATTAAGTTTGAACTGGAGTTAAAGAAACATATTTTTTAAACTCCCTTTTTTATTTTACTAACCTTATTATTTATGTGGGCTATTCAGTCATATTTTCAACTAATCTGGTAACTAATTAGGCTGCTGTACTTTATTCTTTTAACAATTGGCAAATTGAAACCCAAGTACATATTCATAATTTACATTATGCCTAATTGTATGGTTACTTATGTAACACTACCTCTTTTAATTAGGTTGTTTGTAAGTGATTTCATGTGTCATAAAAATGTAGGATTAACAAACGTGCAAACCGTATGGCTTAAAACATACAGTACATACATCATTAGAGCTGCTAATTACCATTAGTAATACAACCATTAGTCCGTTAATCAAATTGTTTATTTTAACATAGTTTAAAATCATTTTATTTTAAATCATTAAAAACATTTGGTTATTTAAATAATCGTTAGTTGCTGTCATTTCCTTTAAAGACCACCCACATTTAGCTGAAACTGTACTGTGAAATCCAAAATTATGATTTTACGAAACAAACTGTACAGTATAATATTCAGGAAATCAAGTTTCCCAGAGAGCAACTAACAGGACTAACTACACTTTTTTCACCTTTTTATTGTTTTTGAAAATATTTTTTTTTTTCAAAAGTAATGGCATGCAATCTCACAGATTGCACCACTGGCACTTTGTAAAGAGTCTGGAATGCTCCACCAATGAACACATATATTACAAAAGTAAGGTGAGAAAACAAATGGGCAGCCTGCAAAAACCTCCAGAGAACACTGTTTTAATGGTTGTTGTAATTGCAGCTGCCATTGCTCCATTGAAAAACAAAATGTGTACTTTTATAAACTACATGTAAGTGGATGCTAAAAGCAGAGGGGTATCAGTGGGAAACCCTTTAATCAATTGCATATACTCTTCTTCTTGAGTCTTTGCAGGCACCACAAATACAGTACAGATAAGGCACACTGGTGTTTACATTGGAGAGGAGGGGATTCATCTTTTTAATAAGATGAAATAGGAATGTCCCTTTAAAATGAACTGTAGTTCAGTCCTGTTAGTGTCTAAATGGTCTTGCTCTGATCAGACCAGTAGAGTTCAGGATGCTCTTTGGTTGAGGTTCCAGCAGAGCAGGAGGATGAGAGGCTGAGATCCATACAAACATCTCAAACACATTGCTCAGGCTGGGTAATCTGGTTACTGTGGCGAGGAAATGAGCTTTGAAAGCCCGATGGACAGTATGATGATGGATGGAAAAGAACAGTTTTATTGATCTGCTCCAGCTGCCCTATTGGTTCGTTTCCGTGGAGATGCTTTAGGGGAAGCCTTGTCTGTAAGACAGAATGTAAAGATCAGATCTGTGTTGCTTCATTTTCATGTAGAGCAACAGTAATATGAGCAAAATAATCACTTCTCTGTTCAGTCTGTTATTACTTGACAGTTGGGGATAAAAATGAACATACTCATGACATTAAGAGTCTCCTGAGGAATCCAGCTGATGTCCACATCATTCATCCCACCAGTGCCCTTCTCTATTTTTACTGGGATTCTCTTTTTCTGCAAAAAAAAACAAGTTGAAATATAACAGTCTAATTTTAAATTTCTTTTATCCATATGCCTGCTCTAATGTCAATGTATCCTTGTTTAAGGAGATTTCACAGGGAGGAGGATGGATGAGGCCACTTGCTAGTTTGCACTCTTTTCCATTAGAGTTGACTTTATGCACAAAAACATTTGATAACATTTGCATAGGCCAAACAGAGGAAATTACTCACCCCATCTCCCAAGTATATGTAAATCCAACATACTTATCTTCACATTAACAATAAATCACATACCGTCCTCGTTTCCAGGACCTGGTACATCCCAAAGAGCATCAGGGCCACCAGTCCAACCAGGAAGATGTACATGAACATTCTGCAGTAAAAAACAAAGTGATCTCTTTAATCGGTAAACAGAAATCACTAAAAGTGTTAAAGTTATTTTGTATACAATACTCTATGAGTGATGCATGGCTAATGGATGGCTGAAGACGCAATTTAAACCTTGCATGAAATGCTATTTACTTTACTTGCATTCCCATTAAAATCACAATTTAAAAAACAAATGCTTTTTTGCAATGCTATTTAAATAATTGAAGCAACCAAGCTAGTTTGAAAACATTTCTATAACCTCTCCTGAATGTACTGCAGTTTACACTAAATGTATGCAAATTAAATTGGAGCGCAAACAAGCCATCAAAATGAGCTACATTTAAGCATATAAATTCCCTCATCCATAACTGCACATTTTTAACAAAAAGACCAGTCTGGCGAAATTGTCCAAATTATACCCAAAACTGACATTCTTGCAACCTTTTCTGATTAGTTTTGAGATTTTAGGATGCAAAACACTTTATTTTGCTTGAATAATTTGCTAATGACACATTCTGCATCTTGCATCAGCAGCCCAATTCTGACAACTAGTCTCTTAGTGCCAATTTCACACCTCCTTTTGCAGGTTCTTACATGTGCTGCAATAGTCTGGGATGGCTGGTATTGTGAAGCCTGCTCTATGTAGCCTACAGAAACATTTCAAATAAGTAATAGGGGGCAAAATAATTACATTTACACATTATTTACAGCTAACTGAGATGCAGAAATCGGTTTAAAACAGCCACCTACTGCCTTTTCTTATTCAGTCATTTTGGTCTTCCTTCTTGTTTTGTGTTTATTGTGTCTTATTTCAGTGAATTAATATGAAAGAGCAACTTTATCTACATTTTCATTAACAAGTACGCATGATACATGTATGATATTATAGGACATAGTAAAAGAAAGCCTTACGTTTCCCCGTCCAGTCCCTCTTCAAGCTCAATGATGGTGACAGTCTGGTTGTAAATGGCAGTCTGGAAAACGTTGCCCTTAGGAAAAATTTAAAACACTAATAAGAGAATACTCTATGTAAACAAGTACTTTGAAACAAGAACTTTCTTAAAAGGTTTTTATAGCTGCTCTTTAAAAATGTGAATATCAATAGCTTGGAAACAACAGTCAAAGCTCAAAATCAAAAATAACAGTAAGGAGCCACCAGCCATCCCCATTATACAAAAACAGAAAATGTAGCTGTTACATGAATATAAAGACAGACTGCTTTGTTGACAATGGCCTCTTCAGGTATTCATTTTCATGAATCATCAGAAGTTGAGATGGGCTTAGAAAAACCTTCCTGCAGAGCATCTTGTCATTTTCAAAAATCATCATACTTAATCTTTTCTCTAGCACCACCACCCAACCTTTTTAAAATAAATAAATAAATAAATAATGAAAAAACTTTTTACCTCAGTGTCAAGATAGTTGAGGAGGATAACAAGACCAAAAGGGCGACCTGCCATGGGCTGAGCTGGGATAAAGGAGTACTCAAAGGAGGCCTGAGACTGAGGCTGCACTACAGTGCTCAGAGGCAACGCTGTGAACTAATCAAAAGATACAATGTACATCATTAAAAAAAGATTCCTTTTTAGCAACACAAACATACAAGGACACAGTAGCTAGAGTGCATACATACATAGACATATTTCTTGGGCATTTTTTTTTTTAAGATTATTTTTTTGCGGCTTTTCCCTTTCCTAGATAGTAATAGTGGACAGACAGGAAAGGGGAGAGATGGGGGATGACATGCAGCAAAGAGCCACAGGTCAGATTCTAACCTGGACCACTGCAGGACTCAGCCTACACAGGGCCAACACTCATACTGGGTGAGCTAGAGACCGCCCCTTTTTGGGGCATTTTTAGGCCCTTATTGACAGGACAGTTGATGGAATGAATGGGGGGAGAGAGGGGGAATGACATGCAGCAAAGGGCCACAGGGCAGAGTCGAACCTGGGCCCACTGCGTCGAGAAGTAAACCTCTATATATGGGCGCCCATTCTACCAATCTTGCGCCCGAGACATGCATGTGCATGTTTTGTTTATGCTTGTCTTCTACTTGCTAGTAGATGCTAGAAATCCCTGTGGTGGCATTAGAATCGAATTATAAAGAGCATTATGTGCAATTGTAATTGTTGTTGCTTTTTACCATGAGTATTTTATAAACATTAATATTGATTGAGAATTGTATTTTACCATACTCTTATACAACCACACCCCAACAACTTAGGAATTGAGTACTTTTTGATCATCTCAAAGTGAAAACAAAAACAAGCGATCACATTCTTAAGATAATTTTGTTTCAAACTCCACACTGAGTCAAAATGTGCAGCAAATGTTTGCCAGTATTTTAAAATAAAAAAATAAAATAAAAATCAGTTTTTAGTTAAAGATTAAACTTACATTCTGAATGTAGAACTGGAAGTCTTGGGGGTAACGGAAGGAGGCCTCCAACGACTGAACGGTGAAATCCTGACTTCCCTTGTTGGTGAAACCCACCAGGAACCTCACAATTTCATTAGCAGGAAACTCTAAATGTATTACGAATACAAATAAATCATGAATATAATAAAAGAATCATGAATATAAATAAAGTATGAGTTATAAAATGGACTAAAAAAGTTGCAGGATTGCCTGCTATGTTGTCCCATAAAATAAAAACAGTCTGGGATGATGCATTCACTTAGTGTAAACACTGTAAAAGCAAACCGACTGAAAAATAACAGGAAGGAGCTGAACCAACCTTCTCCTGTCATGAAGAGGATGGTTGTGTCGGCATCAGGATGAGATGTTAACAGTTTATCAGCTGCTTCATCTGAGTCTTCTTCGTCTCCTTCCTGAGGAGGACCAACGCATGACATTGTTACTTAATCATCTGCATGTACATCTATGGAAATTGCTATACTGCATATGACTTAAACATACCGATGGTTGTATTTGATCTTCTTCAACGAGCACCTCTTCATCATCTTCCTCCTCATCTACTGCAGCATCTGGGTCCTCAGCAATGTCCTCAGCAGAGTGGGAGTCTGCAGAGACCTGGCCTGCATGCACGAAAATACACAAACATAGATTTCTCCATTAGAGGAAATAATGTGAATAATGATTATTGTCCAGAATTCGATTATTGTCCCATCTTACAACATGTTAATACATTAATACTGATGAAGTGCATTTTCCTTGTGTTACAAACTGTTTTGGTTGGTGGATTTTTCTCAGCTAGCAATCTTTTAGTAAGCAAAATGGACAATAAACGCCTGTATTGATATTTTTTCTTTTACAGAACTTTTATGTTTGTATATCTTGTACAAATGCCAACAGTCATAAAGCATCACTGCCATGCATTACTGTATGGAAATATCAAGGTATTTGATTAACAATGTTTGTGTTGAACAGTTTTTTGTGGACAATGATCAGTGTAGCTGTGGAAAAAGTGTGAAAACAATACGATTTGATCTTCTGAAAAAATGTAAATGTATTATCTTTTGTTTGTGGTAGAACTAAAATGGGGCGACCTCTAGCTCACCCAGTAAGAGCGTGCGCCCCATGTAGGCTGATTCATCTGCAGCGTCCAGGGTTCTGTCTGACCTGCGGCCCTTTGCTGTGTGTCCTCCCCCTCCCACCTTTCCTGTCTATATCAATATAGGGAAAAATACCCCCCCAAAAAACAACTACAATATTACACTATCAAGCAATAAACCAATCAATGAATACACAGTTTTCAAGCTGGATTGACCAGCAGCGTTCACAATAATTCAAATATAAACTGAATGAAAGAAGTCCAATTTTTACACATTGTGTAAAACCTTTACACATTATTCCCAGGTAGACTATTTCCAGGTCTGCAGACAAACTTTGTTGCAAGTGTAAAATGAACAGCAGCAGAACAATCCAAGTCCCCACTTTAATGCAAGTCAGCGGGGAAAAGCTTAAGAGACACCAACAAACACAAGTTACCATCTTATCTATGGTGACGTGTCCCAGCACGAGCCGTGAACTACTGCATCCACGACGATTTTTACACATAGTCTAAAATCCCCTCTAAAGCTCACAAAGTGAAATTTAACTTCCCATTTAATGACCGACATTATTTTCCTACGCTTTGACGGCAGTGGCTGGTTACAGAAGACGATTATTTTCAGAGTCAAAGAGACGAGCTACCACTTTTTGCTAGGAATAAACGTATGGATAAAACGTCTTTACATTGACGTTTAGAAAGCGGTGGCTTAAAGCTGCTGAATAGCTACGTGACTATGCCACGTCAATGTGTGAGGCTGTCTCATAACTTGTTGCCGAAGTGAGGCGACGAGATAAACCGTCTGCTTTAAAGAAAAAAATGTCTTACCGATGGATATTAATCCACAGGGGAAGGCCAGGAGTAATAGCACCAGCAATTTTGATCCGAAATTGAACATTTTGGCAGAGTTGGAGGCTGAAGTTAGTAACACATCAGCGTTCAGGAGAGGAGAGGACTGCAGCAGAGCAGTGGGCGGGATAAGAGGACGATAGAACCGCCTGTCCGTCTGGAGGAGGTTTGGTTTGGGAGGGACGACTGTTTTTGTTAAAGCTCCAGCGAGTTGTGTTTTACTAGTATCTGAAAATGTACTACAGCGCTGTGGACAATGTTCCGACAACGAGAGACAAGAACACGTGTGACAACTTCGGCTACTGTTTTGCCTTCAAACAATATTGTGCATTTTATTTTGTCATTTTACATCCTCTGGTGCATGATTGTTGTTATTATTGTTTACATACCCAACAGTATAAAGTAGTTAATTAACTCTTGAATTCCCGCCACAAAAATATAATGCAACATGTTATTGCATCAGATAATGAGATATCGTTTACTCACTCAGGGTTTACTCTTCTGCAGTAGGCTGTAGGGCCTAGGCCTAGCACTTACATTTTGCTGATATAGCCTACTTTCATACTTTTACTTTGAAAAATGTTGAATACAGGACTTATTACTATAACATTCATGTACAAATAAGTGCAGTTTAAAAAAAGACCTTGCATCAGGCAATGCACAATATGAGGCTATTAAGATTTATTATCAGATCACTAGGATGGGCATCGTTTTGATTTTAACAATTTTGATTCAATTCTGACTTCGGTAGGCTATATCGATTGCACTCCTTGGAGGTATAGTGTTGAAACGGGCCACATGCTTATTTTACAGATAAGAGTAAAATTGAATTTTGATTCAATGGTAATTTATAGTTTTACCGGCCTTTTTCAGCCACACGCTGCGCTCCATATCTATGCATGGCTGCAACATTCACAAGTGCCTATATAGCGGAAACCGAATCTTGCGCATGGTCAATTTAGAACCGATGATCAGATTCAAAACCATATTTTCCAAACAATTCTAAGTTGGAACCGGTTCTTGATGCCCAATCCTAATTAAGTAGGCTATTCATGGAACTAGAGATAGGCTATGATAAACCATACGGTAATATCACTGTGAAGATGAAACCTTACTGTTCTTGCACTCCTTACATAAAAAGGTTTTCCACATTGTTTTCTCATCATTGTTTCTGAAGTCTGCTGCAGAAACAATGAATCGGTCTCTGAATTGCCTGAGTTTTTGTGAACTTGGTATCAGGGCTTGGAGCCTGGCCATGAGAAAGAAAATTAAAACAGTGTAGGATGTGGATCAAATTACCTCAAGATGTCACTATAGCTCATTTGGAGCATACTGTAGATTGAAATCTAAAGAGGAAACATGCCTGGTTCTATAAAAACAAAAATTAAATTAAAAAGAAATGCAAACTGAATCCTCTTTTTGATCTTCTCTCTGTTTAGAAGCAACTATTTTATTTCTCTAACTATTCTTTTGATCTCACACAATGCCCCTAAACCATCTTTTGAGCAGAGAATCATCATGGAGTCACAATACACAACACATTGTCAACAGGATGAGCTGCCTCTATTAAACCCATGTCAAACTAATTACACTCTTGTGTGTCCTATATGCACGGATTCCATTGATAAAGTTGTACAAACTCACACACAGCACATTCATCTCTTATAACTGTGTATTATGATGTAAAGGTGGACATGGCTTGACCTATAGTAGCCCACACATCCTCACTCACCCAGTGTTGGGTATGATGTATAAAAACAGATCTAAGAACCAGTGTTGTCACTTCACTGAATTGACAGTCATATGAAATGTGAAAAAGGGTGCAGTGTGCATGCAAGAACCTTAAATAATTAGAAACCCACAGAGAAATATTAAAATTGTGGGATTTCCCAAGAACAATAGTAAAGGCTATACTGTCCTGTGTTTTTTCATTAACTATTCAAACTACAGAATTTAAATTCATCTTTAAGAATAAGCAGTCTTGATTTTAACCAATGAAGGGTAGATAGTTGTCAAAAATGGCAGTGAACTGCAAACCATCCCAGGGTTTATGTATGCAGAAGAGGTAAATCAGTAGTTGCTTTTGTGTATGTGGCTGGCCTTCTTTTACCAAGTATGTGTCTCAAGTCACTTTGTATTGATCATCAAATAAAGGTAAATCCAAAGTCTGGAAAACAAATTTGGTTTATCCTCAAATGTTGAGATGACTCAGTCAGAAGAAGAGATCTGATGGCTGTAGAGAAGCCAAACACATGGCTGCACCAACAGATGATCAGAAACATGGGGAATAGTAGAGTCAGGCATACAGAGAGCAGCATGACCAGGTTGAACTGGTCCAGGTATCAAAAATATGATCAAAAAAAGGACGAGACGTACAACCAGGATACTAGTTTGCATGTTAACACAGTCATGTAGGGATATTCTCTGGGGACATCTGCCTCCTGTAAGATCCCCATTGTTTCACAGGAGCTAATATACAGCGTGTTCTGCCAGCCGCAGCCCAGGTTTAACAAGTTCAGCTACAGAGAGAGGTGTGCTTCCATTTAATGAGGTCCTCATGGTAAAAGTTAAATAATCCAACATGATCTTGCTCCTGTAGGTGAAGGCGTTACACTAATAATGGAATCTTTCTTCACACTTACTGGTTAGTGTCAGTCATTGTCACAAGTATATTTTTGTCCTAGCAGCTCACTGCTGACTTTACAGGTGTATAAATGCATACATAATTGATTTTAGCTGGGTTAAAGTGTTATTTATATTTGACATATGGATATCGTCTTTCCTTGAATGTTGAGGATTGAAGGAGAATTTACCCATTAACCTTTGTTTTTCTTCAAAATAATGTAGAAACATTACAAAATGAAAGGAATAATAAGGGTAACATATTTGAAATTTGGTTGTTATAACTATACTATTCCTTAATATTGTCAAAAAGAAGTTCACATTCTCACTATGTGTTGCCTTGATGTTTTTCTCAGTATAAAAAGTGTTTGTGGTTTTCTGCAAAAGCACACATCCTGTAACGAATCCTTCAAAAAAAAAAAAATCAGTCTACTTCTTTCAGTAGTATCACAGCGTGTGAGGATTAACAAGCAACAGGTGCTGTAGCCTTGTTCATCAGATTTACAGCATTGTTAGAGACAGACAGTGACATACATTTGTTTGGTTAAAGCTTCATGGCCACCGATAAGAGTTGCAATGGGACACAACAAGTTGGTAAGTCTTGATTGAAATGATAAATGTCATCTAAATGTGAGACATTAACATGATCATTCTTAATGTAAGGGTTGATGTGAGATTGAAAGGGCATTTAAAACATATGCACGTCATATTGCAGTTGAAAACATTGAGCTGGTGGTTCCTACGGCAACTAGTTAGGTAATATGGTATAGAGAGGTCTCATTCCATATTCTTTTTGAAGAGGTGCGTCTATTGCCAGGAGATTAGTATATTTTCCTTTAACAATGTGATCTAATTATTCCTTTCAGAAACTCTCTGATGAAACTGCAACTAAATGAAGGCAGCCAGTGAAACAGTCAGAGTCATGATTAAGTATCGCTCAGAGAGTTAATTAGGTTGGTGCTGCTTTGCCCAACGGCGACAACATGCAACATCATGCACAGAATGTGTTTTACATTGTGTATCACCCCACAACAACGGGAACAACATTCATATAATATTATGTACATTATAATATGATATGCTGTATATTGAAATTATGTGTATTAAATAAATTATATGTATAAACCTTATTTAATAAACAATTAGGAGATATACTATATATATATATATATATATATATATATATATATATATATATATATATATATATATACATACATACATACACACACACACACACACACACACTATATCACTTATATAGTCTCCTTAAAAGAATATTTAGTGTAAATAAAAATATTACCCTCAAAAAACAACATTGGCAGTGCCTTTGTTTGAGTGTCTTTGCTGAAAAGTCTATAAAGATTTTCATTAACTCCTCTTTTTTCTCACCTGGACTAACAAGTGAATTTCCCCATTACGAGATCAATAAAGGGAAGTCTATCTTCTCTTATCTTATTGTGTTTGGACAGTATGACAAAATGGTTCAGAGAGACTAGTAATAAAATCAGCGAGTGGAACAAAAATAGGATTTTGAAAAGCATTTTTCCCATCTACTGTTTGGTTAAGACAAAAAATATAGGTTCAGCTTAATGTAAGAGCAGTCTCTACAGTACATACCAACAAGGTGTTGGAGAGTGCTTTTGTTTTTTGGTTTGGTTTTGGAAACCTACTGCACTGTGCAATTTGTTATGTGCAAGCATCACAGTAAAAACCGCATCTTCTGTTAGACAGATAGCTGCATTCAATCCAAGCCTATGCTCTCTCTCAGGCTTCTTAATTTTACAGGATTGTCTAGATGTTTTGTTTAATTTTTTTATGCTGTATCAACGTCCTTTGTGCATTATTATTATTATTATGCATTTTCAACCTCCTTTGTGTATAAAATGTGCTCTATAAATAGACTTCCTTTTAAATTCAGTGTCACTTCATTCTGCAGGTGGGGTTTTTGTGTGTGAAGTTTGTTGTCTTCATTTCTGCAAAGGTTTTCTCTAGGTGCTGCTTTCAGTTTCCTCACACAACTGAATACAAATGGTTATATGGAAACATAAAGCCTCCAGACAAGGAGAATGGGCACCTTATGTTATAAAGTTAATTAAATTATTTAAATATTCATAGATTCTGGATATTTGCGTGCGGTAGGAGTCAATATCATTTTTATATTTTAACTAAGTAACTGAAGCTTTTGGTGGAAAAAACAAATCCAACACAATTTATTACTGAAAGAATATCTTTTTAAAAAACAAGTTGGGGTATTCAATTATTTTAAATGATCCAAAATAAACATAGTTCTTTTTCTCTGTGTCTCCAGGTTGGAACTTTTTATGTGTGCATTTTCATCTAAATGTGCTATTAATTGTTATCAGCACAATGCTGGTCCTCTCCCTATCTTGGAATATTTTTTGCTGCATATCAAAATGTCGCTCAGGTAATTATGTTATTTGCTTGTGAAAAATCCAGTGAATTACAAATTAATTTTCTGTTTGTGATGGTGAGTGTACAATTATTTACACTGCAACAGGAACATGGATATGTATACCATGGACAAGACAAAGGTATGTAGCCTTTATTTTTTTAATGTTTGAAGGCAAAGGCAAACTAATGTCCTCTAATGACCTTGTGATTGCCAACTGAGAATTCAAAAATTATATTTCCTCTTTGTTTGTCCCATAAAAGGCGGAGCCCAAGGCAGATGGAAGACAATCCTATTTATGGAAATATAAGCTACATGCAGACAAGTAAGTGTACTGTACACCTGTGTCTCTTTCAATGCCTTTGTCTGTGTCTGTTTACAGTGTGATGTTGTTTTCCACAGGCATGACTTTGTTCACAGGAGCTGATCCTCAACAGTCTTCATTGGTGAGGGATCAAAATACAGTCAATTATAACTTACAGGTATAGTCCTTAAACTTCTTTTCAAAGGTTGAGGTTTTACCTGTTGAACATTTGGTGCAGAATGCCTTTGTAAGGACAGGACAGGGTTGTTTTGGATCATGCTGGATAACTTTACTAAAAGTGTCACTACATCTATAAACCTGTCCGGTACATATAATGTTGTGTGACGACATTACATTATTGTTTTTTGTTTCTCCCTTCAGTCCAAAACTCAGGACTGCTATGCCAACCTGACCTTGAAGACTCCCAGGCCGCATTCTGGCCGCAGCTCTCCACAGATACAATACTCAGATGTAGTTCATTTAGAGGAGCAGCCGGAGTCAGAGAAGGAAGACGAAGGTGACGCAGATGCTGTCTCCACCCTGTCTGATCTGTATGCTTCTGTGCAAAACCAGCGCACCAAAACCATTGACACTGCAGACAGTGGAGAGGGCTACGCCAACCATCTCTGAGATGCCATAAATGGTCTTTGTGCAGCTTGACCTGCCACCACAGGATGGCGCTGTTTGTTGTTTGACATTATATCAACAATGACAACCCTTTCTGTTTTTCCAGGTGGTTCATATCATACCGCTCATGCATACAAACTCAATTGTTTTACTAGAGAAAGTTCAGAAGGCAACAATTTTTTTGCAGGTGTTTTTGTAAGATTGTTATTTTTAAACTGTTGGTTCTATACTAAATCACACTGAGATTAATTAGTTGTGTGATCTTTACTGAAATGATACCCATGGATGATTAAACTTAAATTTTTGAAGACATTAAAATACTGTGCTTTAAAATATAATTTGTTTTTTACATGTTTTTGCCAGCAAAAATAGTTTCAAGTGCCAGGTTTTCCATCAAAAATCAGTTGTGATGAGCCTTGTATGAGCACAGAGAAACTTTCTTCCTTAATTAGATATCGGTGTAAAAGTCATTCTGCACGGTGAATCTCAAAAATACAACAATAAGAAAAACATAATTTTGAGTGTAGGGGGGACTTTTAAATAAGTGACTCGCATACCAATCGATGCTTCAACATAAGATCAAAATATATTATACCTCTGCCAAGGAGGTTATGTTTTTGGCATGGCTTGTCCGTCTGATGGCTTGTCTGTCAGCAGGATTAAGAAAAAACTACTACTACTACTGGCTCAATTTCATAAAACTTGGTGGAACGGTGTAGCTTTAGCAAAGGAAGAATTTTGGAGCGGATCCGAATCACGGGGCGGATACATAAATTATTTTTTCACTTTTGTTAACATTGCGAGCATTTGTGCTGCATTCACATGGTGTCAGAATAATTGGACAATTTTTTTCCCAATTGGGAAAATTATCACTGCATTAACAGTTTGAAAAAGGGCATGCCGTGGCGGAGGTCTGCGCTCTCAGAGTGTCCTTCTAGTTATATGTGTTAGGTTCTGAAGAGATAGGTTGTTTTGGTCTGTACTTTGTATTTTATATCACCTAACCCTTTTATGATAGCAGATAAGGAAGCAATAATCAGTGTGGAAGATTTTATTTAACTTTTATAATGATTAATGGCTAGTTGCAGCACGGTTGTAACATCATCCTCCAACAGAACGCAGGAAGTCAGATGGGAAGGGCACATTAAAATGTCAAACCACAGATGAACATTCCAATTAGCCTCAGCTATACTTTGTGTTAAGTGCTGAGGAATAAAATGTTAGCATGCTAACACGCTGAACTGAGACATTGAACATACATTACTAGCTAAACATCAGCCTTTTAGCATAAGCAATCTTGGCATGCTGATGTTAGCATTTAGGTCAAACCACTGCTGTTCCAAGATCAACCGATTTAGCTTGCTTGATTTAGTTTTATGTGTAGCACATTTTAAAATGTTTAAAATACAGTTGTTGAACAGTATAAATATTAGAGTGATGCAGATAAAGTGGTAAGTAAATTGACACCATCAATCTACATCTGAACTGAAATGTTTGTGGGCAACCACCAAGGTGGTGTGTTTTCTTATTTAATACCCCAGGTGTTTTCATCATCTTTGTTATTCAGTGACACGCAATTTCCAGTGGAGGAATTTTCCATGAGGAGAATGATCAAATCAACACCAAAGTATGTATCAGCACTGTGTGAGTTATAAACGTTATATATAATGCAATTTACACAAACACCGAATAGAACTTTGGTGATTTGCTGATTAGATAAAGCACTTTGTTGATGCTATCAGTTATCCGTGTTGATGGAGAAAGTTCTTCAACCTTTGAAACTATAGGCATGCACTTTAATATAGGCAATCACAACCCCAGCTGGACAAAACATTACCTGTTATTTGGTATTTATTATTTTTTATTTTTTAGGAAAAAAACTTATTGACTCAAACACACCATTTATTTTAGCTGAAGCTGCCGAATACAGACAAACAAAGTAGTAAACAAAATACAAGTGCTTACAGTGTAAATCAAGCAACTTTCTAATTGGGGAATCAAATACAAAAAGGTTTACTCTGTCTTTATCTCCAGAAAAGTAAGCAGGAGCTTTGGCATTAAGCAGTAATTTATAGGTTAGTAAGATAATGTTATTTCAGATGCTTGATGTTTTACACTCTTTGGCTAGCATGTGCAGGACATGCTTTATTATTTGGGCTGGGTAGTGATAGCTTTTGAATCAATTAGGTTATATTTTACATGAATATATTTAAATATACCTTTTTGGCAATGTATGTGTATGAGGTATGACTTTAGCAACTAATTATTAAAAAATGTTTGGTGAAAAAAACTTTGAAAACATCACAGATGTTCTCGGGGACCTGCAGTACAAAAATATTGTGGCGTTTGTTAATAACAAAAATTGAATTATGATTTATTATAAGAGTATTTTAAAAATCTGCCTATGAATTAATTAAATATTTATATGATTTTAACATATAATCATTAAAAATAAAAGTAATGACTGATATATATATTTTAACAAAAGGATAATACATTTTCTTTTTTGAAACTTTCCCCTTTTAAACAACCTTCGTGGACTACTGAGAATATATCTCAGAGTTTTTGGACAGGTTTAATATGCAATTACATTACTCATCTATCATGTTAATAATATGATCATATTTTACACTTTTACTTACCCTTTTGCCATTTTGCATACAAAACTATAGCTTTTGGTGAATGTTTAATGTTTAAAAACCATATATACTGTATGTCATCTCTCCAACAGGAATAATTATCAATCACACATAACACATGCAAACAGGTGAGATGACAATTTAAACATGGAATGACTCATGACTGGCTCAGTGTGTCGACTTTGGTGTTCATAGAGCTCATTTGTATCTTTTCATCATAGCTTATGGGGGTCTTAATCACTTCTACACTGTCAAAGTCAGAGGGCATGTCAAAGAAAAGCTCATCATCAAAGCAGTCCTGGTAAGATGGGGATGCCATGAAAGGCAGCTTCATGACCAAACCAGTGAGCAGCCCACCAATTGCAGATGCTGTGATGGTGGAGAAGACAGCTGCCACCTGGAAGAGAGCTTGTTCCTGCGCAGTACGACCTAAGCCTGGCTTCAGCCCAGGAATCAGCCTCTGCAGTTCCAGGAGCTTTGGATCTCCCTCAGGTGGAGCCCGATGGGAAAATATCTGGTACATGCTGGGCCCGTAGGTTTCTTCAGTGGCTAGGAGAATGGCACAGATCCCTGCAGCAGATGATATGAGGCCAGTAAGCCCGTGGAGGTTGTGAATACCACATTGGTCTTGGATCCTCATGCGTCGGGCCAAAAATGGGGTCAGGTACTTGTATCCAAAGAAACAAGCAATGCAGCCCATGATGCCCAGGGCGTATGCAGCTACAGGGGAAATCATCATGTCCACAGAAGCCCCAACTGTCACACCACCTGCCAAAGTCACGTTCTGAATATCAGCCATTGTGAGCTTGCCTCTCTTATTGAACAACACAGAGAGTGCAAATGCGGTGATAGTGGATGAGCTGAGACCTATAAAAGTGTGAAGTATTGCTCTGTGTTGATCGTCACCCTTAAAGGTCAGAGCAGAGTTAAATGAAGGCCAAAACACCCAGAGGAACAAGGTTCCCATTACAGAGAGAATGTCAGAATGATAGCTAGTAATTTCTTTAGAATGTCCCTCATTTAGGCTTGGGCGATAGAGCACAAACGTCACCCCTAGACCAAAATAGCAGGCAAACAAGTGAATAAGAATCGTGCCACCTGCATCATTGATTCTAATGTATTTCAATACAGCCCACTCTGTCAAAGAAAAGATAGAGATCTCCAACAGTGCCATGACCAGGAGCTGAACGGGACTGGTCTTCCCAAGCACAGCTCCGAAAGAGATCAGCACCACAGCACAGGCAAACTCTGCATTCAGAAGGTTGATCACTCCCAGGTGAATTTTACCATCATAGTAAAACTGGAAGAAGCCTTGCATCAGGATTGCCCACTGGATCGCGAATGTAGCCGTAAGAAAGTTGAAGACCATTCCACTGAAACCGTAAAATCGGAAGAAGGCCAGCAGGCAGCCAAAGCCTATGAAGATCATCACCTGCACGTCGGCAAAGAAGGGATAGTCTCCATACATGGAGTTTTCCATCGGGTTGGTCTTATTGTTTTGCAGCTTAGCATTGGCATTGTCATCATAAGTGACAAAAACAGCATAAAGAACTATCATGACAACCTCCAACACTAGCACGAGTGCCGGCAGGCGCACCTTTAAACTTGTAGACACATTCATGATGATGCACTGCTTACATTTGCTCACCCAGCTGCAGCACCATTCCTTTTATACTTCTACTTTATCGGATAAGAGCAGTTTATGGCAGGTTAAGGAGCATAGCTCCACTAAACACATGGCTTACTCTGCAGCACCTTGAGTGCAGACTGTACTTTAATCCTTCAGATTACCTTCTCTCTTCCCCTCATGTCAAACATCACAGTCTTGTTAAGACCTCTACCTCTTCCTCTCCCAAGGTAGATTTCCAGATTATGATTTAGTGCTAATAAAATATGAATAAGGCAGGGTGCTGTTAAACAAAGACTTCTTGAGTTAATTTGACACATTAACAAAATGGAGGCTGCATTCTGACAATAAATGCTGTGCCAGCGGTAGTTGCATTTCAGTTTAATTCACAATTACCTTGAGTTGTCTAATGTTAATCTAATTTGCAATGTCTACATTATTATTACTGTGTGTTGCATTGCTCAAATGATAATAATACACCATGATAGTGCGTTATCAACGTCAGTGTTGCTTTGGTGCGGGAGAGTTTGCCTTATTACAATTAATGATGGCTGAACTCCCTTTAGCTGCTTCAGTTACTTCCAGGTATTGTCCATGCTGACTCACTGACACACTGACACACGCATGGCATACTGAGACATATTAATAGAACAGAGCCATCGTATTTCTAACACCTGTGCTTATTCTATTATCAAAATGTCTGCTGGATGCACAAAACGTCTATTTAGAGTAACCTAGTTGGAGAATGACATCTCGGTTAAAAAAAATGCAAATGTCTGCATAGAGTAATACAGAGTTGACATTGTAAGGCGATAGCTAAACATTTGTAACTTGCATGTTTACACTCCGAAGGAGTGAGGGCAGCAGAGAGAGGAAACCAACAGAGAGAAGAAGAATATAGAAAACGACAACAAGGAAGAGATGGACGGACTCCCATGATGCACTGCACTGCCAACGTATGCAAACAGGAACATGACAACCGGTGCTTAACATTAGCAGCCTGTCGTAAACGGTACACTTCTGTTGGCCTGACACAGTCTGTGACAATATAATATTTGCTGTGCCTCCGCCACAGAAGTAAAGCGTTCGTAGAGTTATCGGCGGAGCCAGCAGACCCTCTGAAAACAGCGTCGTCGTTGTTCATCAATCACAGACAGGTAACAGATCAGATACCTCGGTCCTTAGCTAACGTTAGCATTGTCGTTAGTTACCATGTCAAATCACTCAAATTTTAACATTTTGGTGTGATGTTCATGTGGTAATAAATTATTATCTGAAGTAAGACATCGCAACGTCATAACATTTTAGACGTGTGTCGTTAAATATACACGGAACACGATGAATGACACCTGTATTGTTGGTTTGACACGACTGCACCTTAACGCTAGCTAATAGTTTCAAGCTTTGGTTTCAACATGTCGTGATTAAATGTCCTTAAGAGACGGAAGTCATCATGACTTGATGGACACTTCCGCCTAATAATTGTATAATTATTGTTGGTAGGGTTAATTATGACTATTTGTATTTGGGTTAATGGTGGCCCAAAAGGTTAGAGAGGCTGAAATGGTACTGGACAGCTTCCAGGTGTGAACTTGTAACTAGCTAACTATCTAGCTAGCTATGTAAATGGAATCCGTGTGTTACTCAAAGTGAGGGCAGTGCTCTCAATAAAAGTCCCACTATGCCTCTCTGCGAAAACATCACACCTGCCACGCAGTTCAAATCCTTTTATACACAAGTAGTACTGTATATTGTACTGCCTGTGTCTGAGGTTTTTGGAGAATAACATCAGTATCTTTAAACTACTGCTGTAATAATTAGATGGTAAATAAATCAGGCGACCATTATATTATTGTAAATATAATACTTTTTTTTTACTGTTTTTATGTCATGCACTTTGATTTGCCCTGTTGTTGAAATGTGCTATACAACTAAAGCTGCCTTGCCTCGCCTTTGTCACTTAACTTGGCTGCAGCCTGTTCATCTCAAACAAGGCTGTTGTCTCAGGTCCACATTTGTTCTAGATAATGTCATTCAAACAGTTTCTCTTACTGCTATCAGCTTTGAACCAGGTATGAATCTTCATAAACACTGGGTAAATTCACAAAGTAAAACAAACCAAATGTGTCAATCCTATTTTGGGGTGGATTTTCTCTTGAAGAGACGGCAATAGGTAGGGATGCACCGTCCAACTTTTTTAGTCCCGATACCGATGCCTGTGCTTTGTCTATCTGTTGATACAGGGTACCGATACGGCCCAAATTATGATGGTGGACTGGTAGCTGGAGAGGTGCCAGTTCACCACCTGGCACTGCCAAGGTTTTCTTGAGCACCAAACCCCCAACTGCTTGGGTCGCCTTTCCATGTCCAGCCCCGTCACTCTGACAACTCTCTATTTAGGCAAGGCAAGGCAGCTTTATTTGTATAGCACATTTCAGCAACAGGGCAATTCAAAGTGCTTTACACAAAATCAGTTAAACAGATAAAACACAACTATCCTCAAAAAAAAAAAGAAATTCATAAAATAGATAAAACACAAGTGTAAACTTGAGACTATATTCACACTAATTAGTCAATGTTAGTGCTACCTTTAGTGATCACCCTCAGTGTCACTACCCTTCACGACTATTTTAAGAGACGTTACCTTTTGTCTCCTTGGACTCTTCTTCACACTAATTAAGCCAATCTAGTGCTGCCTTTCGTGTCTATTTACGACACTACACATTCACACATTTTCTTTAAAGTGTTACCCTTTGAGTCTTTCTTTCTCTGTATAACACAACCTTTATACTAATTCCTTGTCCTCAAACAAATTCATAAAACACAAGTGTCATAAGCATTAAAAACCGATAAAACACATGAATAGACAGTTAAAAATAAAAACATTAAAACACATAAAACATAATAAAAGTTACAGTGCAGCATAAGAAATTAAACATTAAAGAAATGAACAGTCATTTAAAGATGTATCGGTACTGCGCATGTGTGTGTAATTCAGGCCTGTGTAATAACACAGTATAACAGAATATAATTTCCCCTTGTGGGAATAATAAAGGATATATTCATTATAATCATTAAATAAACTTAACATTTACTTTGCAGACATTGCAAACAGCCGACAAACTAGTTGGCGTGGCAAGTGTGAAATGTCTCCACACAGCCGACTCTTTGGCTCGCTCCATGTTTGCTTAACTCAACTCTTCCAGCATGCGACACACGTGCTGCTGACAAATAACGTAGGATGTGCTGTGACCCCTAGCAATAGGAATGTGTGATTTAAGATTTTATTTAATTATAGGCTATTCTGTGATTAAAGCTTGGTAACAAAGAGTTGGGCTCACTGAGTGTTTAATGTGTAATTCCCAGGTGTATCTGTGTCTTTCGAACAGATTTTAACAAATGTCTTCAGTTTTGACAACTACATTTGGACTACAGTTCTACCATTCTCTTTCAGTGTGGGTTAACATGGCGAGTCCAAGGACCAGGAGAGTTCTGAAGGAAGTGAGAACCCAAGACGAGAATAATGTAAGTCTTCACAGCAACTTATTCTTTTTGCTAACTTTCAGTTCTTAGTCTAAATAGTGTCACCTCACTGGAACCTTATAATTCATACAGCAGGTAGCAGGTGTTTGGCAGACTTGCAAAATGGCACCTTCCCACAATCCCTCACAAAATTCCCCTGCTTTCCTCTTTCACGTAAATGGTGGGAGTTATTTTAGGTGGGAATTTCACTGCCAGTGGAGTAGACATAGTAGAAGAAAAAAAACTCAATGTGGGTAATGCTACAAATAATCTTCAATGTACAAAAGTCTGTAAATCCATCTCTGTAGTTTTTACTGAACAAGTGTGTAACTTTATGAATTGTCCCATGTGCCTTGTTGTTTTTTCAGCTATGTTTTGAGTGTGGGGCTTTTAACCCTCAATGGGTTAGCGTGACCTACGGGATCTGGATTTGTCTTGAATGCTCTGGCAAGCACAGGGGCCTGGGAGTACATCTCAGGTAAGAATAGTGGAATATACTAACATGCTGATGATTTTCGAGATCCTGGCCTGCCTGATAATGTTATCTATCTCTTCTGCCCTGTCTGCAGTTTTGTGCGCTCTGTCACCATGGACAAGTGGAAAGATATTGAGCTTGAAAAGATGAAAGCGGGTGGAAATGGAAAATTCCGCATGTTTCTTGAACTCCAAGATGATTATGATCCCACGTGGAATTTACAGGATAAATACAACAGCAAAGCTGCTGCACTCTTTAGAGACCAGGTAAGGTGTGCCGATTTAATGGTTTGATTAATTTCCTACACATTTCACATCTAGGTCTATATTCTCCATGATCTCATATATGGAGTTAAATCATTTGAGTAGTTTGTCAATAGTAATCCATTTGTTCATTCAAAGGTTTAAACCAATAAACTAAATTAACAACTGACTTTGAAATGGACCAAATAGGGAACTTGATTTTAAATCGCTAATTGTAAATATCTTATCTGGCATAAACAGATAAGATTTTTATCTTATAAAGATAAAGATATTCTCAGAAGGGTGAGATTAAATTCTTGTGATTCATCAGATTAATTCACACTGTTTATGACAGGTTGTAACTTTAGCAGAGGGTAAGGAGTGGTCCATTGAGACATCCCCCGCCAGGAACTGGACATCTCCTCAACCAAAGACCAGTCTTTCATCCTCTCATCGGTAAAAGTGATGGACATTTCTAACACACTCACACCAATGCAATGGCAGATTACATGACAAGCATTAAAGCAGTGTATCTGTGTTTCTGTCATACAGATCTGGAGGACCTGGACAAAGCTCAGCAAAATCTGGGGACAAAGCTTTTGAAGACTGGTTAAGTGATGATGTGAACTCATATCAGAGGTGAGAGCCTCACACTCTTTAAATTTCTTTTATTATGCACTTGTCTGTTTTAAATGAATGTTTATGCTTCTTCAGTGGAGGGGGCTACAGTGGGAATCAAGAGAATCGGTATGTTGGCTTTGGCAACACGGTGACCCCAGAGAAGAAGGAAGATGACTTCATCAACAATGCCATGTCTTCTATATATTCAGTAGGTCACGATAAACATCTTTTGTCTGAGTTGTACTTTTTGTTTTTTCCTTCCCCTGGCAATTTTCACGTTTTTTTTACAGGGTTGGAGCAGTTTCACTGTTGGAGCTAGCAAGTTTGCTACTATTGCTAAAGATAATGTAAGTGTATGGACTCAATGAATGCTGTATCATATGTGCTGTGTTGAATATGTGTCTGAATTTCTGCATAACAATTTTTAAATCCAAATTGCATCCCTCATAAAAAAAATAAATTCATTCATTAGTATGTTTGTCTTTTTTCCTTTTATACAGACATCTAAACTGGCAAACCAAGCAACCTTGAAGGTAAGATGATATAGTCATGGGTAACCTGTTAGTAGTACTACTAATAAAGGTTTTTGTTTGTTGGGAATATGGATTACATTTGAAGCTTTCCTCTGTCCCTTTCTGTCTGTTTCATTGGGTGGTACCCTCTTACCTAAAGGAAATAATATTCACAAAATGTGTGTGCCATTTTGCTTGGTAAATCTCTTACCTTATAATGTAAATCCTTTAAGCTGCAATAACTGTGTTACTACTTTAATATCTCTTTGCCTTCTTTGGATGTAGTTAAAGGGCTATAAAGCACCCCCAGAACCGGTAAAGCAGATAATAGGTGCATGGCGCTTTTCCTGCATCATGTTTTATTTATTTTTTTAAATTTCTTTTAGAGATACACATCACCCATTGTCTTTTTTTTTTTTTTCTGTCAGTTTTTTTTCTCTCCACGGTTTATCAAACATTTTTCAAAATGGTGAATGCCATATTCTTGTGCTTCTGCTTGAATATACTGTGTTTTTCTTGGTGTCTATACTTTAAATATATGGATAATTTGTGAAAGGCAGTTAACTGTATTGTTGGATGGGGATTGTCTTTTAATTCCCCTTTATATAGAAATGTTCCAGGAACTGTTCACTTCCATCCATTGATAATGGGTTATCCATGCATGCATGACAGTTGTTGACTGCTGTAGTGTGTAATGGTATGTAAAAACAATTAAGTCTGTCATTAATTTAAAGCATTACATAGCAACATTTGGTAGATGTTTTGGTTTACAGGTGTGGTCAACTTTTTAGTTTTATTAATAAGGCAACAAGAATAAATTCTAAGGAAACATCATTAATCCTTTTGTGCAGCATGTTACTCTGCAGAACTTATGAGGCAGAGTAAAATAAGCAAAGATCCTGTATTTTTAGTATCTGACATTACAACTTCTAGTCTTTCACTAACCTACACATACTTTAACCATTACACCCTCTAGTGCTTGTTCAGTGTCATTGTGAATGGGCATGATCAGAACTTTGTGCTACTGCAGAACAAGCAGCTCAGTGTCTTGCTCTACTGTGAATGTTAAACTGTGTTTCATTCAAGTGAATTCTCCCCTCTGACTTCCAACTAGGCCACAGAGTTAGGACAGACATTAAATGAGAATGTTATCAAACCCACTCAAGAAAAGGTAACATTGATGTTTGAAGTTGTTGCTTTGGTGGTGGGATACAGTGCTTAAGAGAAAAAAACAGCTTCAGATGTAAATGTGCTATTTTCTACACTGCTTGTCTGTGCCAGTTTATCTGCTTCATGCCAGCTTACATTAAACGACAAAAGCTGCGGTTTCAAGGATGCGAAAAAAAACCAAACCTTTTTAATTTCTCCCAGTTAGTGACTCAGTAACGGGATTTGCAGAAGCATACATTTTGTGAACTGTTTATTTTGGGAACGGAACTGAGTCAGTGTGAACTTTCAGCACGGTCACTCGACAAGGCTTAAAAGTGTATTTAAACATGTTTAGGAGCCAAAGTCTTTGTTCAGATATGCCTTATTCAAAGGCATTTAGTTTTTAGCTTTAAATGTAATTTGTCTTATAAACATGTTATTTTAAATGCCAATTCACTTTGAATGCCAGTTACATGAGCATTCTTTACACTTGCATTGGCATCAAATGCAATTGTAATATTAGTGCTATATTTTAAAAAAATGCAAAAATGCTACAATGCAGCTTTAAAGCTGGGCCACACCCTTATATAACAACATAAATGGGTAATACAAAGATCTTCACCAAATTCATTTTCCATTCATCTGGCGATGTAACTGAATTAAAAATGCTTAACTTGGCTTCAATTTAAAAAAAAAAAAATGTAGGTCAAGCTTCACTAATCAATTGCAAAAGATAAAATGCCTGAGTCTTGGTCCTTACGGCAGACACACACTGCCTTGTTGAGTTCTTTAAACATAAAGTGACACAACCTGGAGCTCTTCAATTGTCTATTAATTGCTCAATGGCTTTGCAGATTCAGTGTGTCTGAGCTTTGTTTTTGGCAACATGTATGAGCTGAATATGTCACCGTCCCTGAGGTTATGGTGAGTTGTTTCCACATAACTGCTCTAACTCTTTTACTGTCAAGTGAGCAGCTCCTGAATGTGTCTGTTACTGAGATCAAATGATTCATGTGTAGCGATAAGAAAACGCTAATGTTCATCAATCAAGATACAGAAAGATAAAAAAAATGTATCTACTTTCAACCTGCTGTATTGGATTACTTCCTAGGTTTGATTAATGGAAAGTGGAAAGGCAAATGACTCAAAAAACTAGTATTAAACTAAATGGTTTTGTCTTCTAATGTACAGTTGGCATTGGTGATGTAAGGTACCGATAGTATTTCTTTTCTAACAATCTTGGATTTGTTGCTGCTTACCTAGGAGTTATTTTCTCCTGAAAACAATAACCTTTCGTTAGACTCAAGCAAAATGTTATTGTTTTCTCATGTTGATTATCAACAAAACACAAATCACTTTTCTCACAATCAAAAAACACTGCTGCTTAATACATGCAAGTTAAACAGGCATGTGGATGAAGATTGTTGTTAGTTTTTAATAATAATAATAATAATTTGGCTCATTCAGGTAAAAGATGGCAAATTGCTAGATGAAATGGCAGTCGGGATCACTGGGCTGGCAAACAAGGTAGGATGGGCAGACCTCTGCCACACTGTAAACTCATGCAAAACCAGTCTCCTGAGCTAGTAACTGCAGCTCTGATCCAACACTGCAGTACCTACGTGTCTTAGAGAGGTTAAGCCCTGGCCCTAAACATCACAAGCCTCAAAGGAGACTGGTTTTGCAGTGATAATGAATGTTTGACCAATTCTAATTTATTGTCATCTCTTGTTTTTCTTGCTGCCATATAAATCTGGTGGTGAGTACTTGGTGGTCAACCTTTCTGAAGAAGTGTTAGAAAACAAGCCTCTCTTTGCAGTTTTATTACAACTGCATCTAACTGTTGCTATAACTAGAAATGCAGCTTTCTATTTTCAGTTGTGTAACAAATATAGATTGTTTATGGTGTTTAGATTCCTTCAGTTATCCCTTCTACCACCGTTTTTATGTTATAATTTGATTAGTACTATGTAGTTGACGTAAAAACTGCATAAAAGTGTTCTCTGTTCTTTAGGTTCAGGGAGCTGGTTCAAAATTGACTAATCTCTTCTCGGGAAAAATGGAGGATGGGTAATAATAACTTCATACAGTTTTAAATCTCCCACATACAAAATATTTTGCACTGTGTAATTTAATGCAACGCAACATGAACTATTAAAGCATGTTTTGACTGTGTTCAGGTCTGCTGGAGAGAGCTACCAGAACATGGATGCCTCTGAGGGATATCAGGGCAGTTCAAGCCAGCCTGTCGCAAAGGACTTCTGGGAAACCTTTGGCAGCAACAACTCCTTAAAGGCCAAGAAATCTCCCAGCAGTGACAGCTGGACCATCGCAGACAATTCTGCAAAGAAGAGCTCTGACAGTTGGGACAATTGGGGCTCTGAAGCAGCGTCCAACAACATACACAGCACAGAGGAGAGCTGGGAAGCCTGGGACAACAACTGGGAGAACGCAGATAGTAAGACAAAGAAAAGTCCCACAAAACCTGCTGAGGAAACATGGGATAATGCAGACTGGTAGGGACTTGGCAACTATACATCTCCTCACATGTTTCCCACTCTGGCCTTCATTTCTCTCTCTCTGTCTCTCTGTCTCTCTGTCTCTCTCTCTTTCTCTGTCTCTGTCTCTGTTCTTCTCACTGGCACTTTTAGGGAAAGACCTGTCTCGTGTAGTTCCTGTCAATCATTCAAAATATATTTATTATAAAACCAGCAAACAATAAATGAAGCCAAGCGTTAAATTGAGCTCATTATCAAAGGAATATTCCTAAAATGTACAACTATACTGACTTGCAGCCATGTGTTTTATTATTACCTTCATCACAACAAATTAAGAAAAAATCTGTGTAGATGTGGTCATAACTTTCTGCCTGTGCTCCCCAAATAGTATACCCTTAATAGTGAATAAGTCAGTGTTTATACTGTATGGGTTAAATGATATTGGTTCTCAGTTCAGCACATAAAGGAAAAATGCATGACAGAGAAAAGCTGACATTGTAAATATAAAGCCATGTAAAT
Source organism: Etheostoma perlongum (assembly GCA_026937815.1). Classification (NCBI taxonomy): domain Eukaryota; kingdom Metazoa; phylum Chordata; class Actinopteri; order Perciformes; family Percidae; genus Etheostoma; species Etheostoma perlongum. The sequence continues at coordinate 4,475,537 of CM049374.1, read as the reverse complement.
ACAGAACAATTGACTAAACACTAATGAAATGATTCATAATAAATTTTTTTTTTTTTTTTTTTTTGAAATGTGCAAATGGGTTGGATATATATTATCCTATTATGAAAGAAAATGGGACAGGATGCTTAAAAGTTGAATTTGGTTGTCTCCTAAACAAATAGTATATCAATAATTGCCCCTTTTTAATTATTAAAGCGTTAAGTTGTCATCGGGTAAATACATGTATTGTATCACATTAGTGCATGCTGACTTAAAAGTTAGCTTTTCTCAATAATTGATGTAATTAATTTAACATTAATGAGCTGTTAAAATTTATTTTGCTTTGTTGATGCAATGTTTGACTTTACTCTGATTTCAAGACCTGACTGCAACTCCCAACATTCATTGCAAAGTTATTATATTCTTTGAAGCAGCCCCGACATCATTTTAGTATTTGCTTTGTTATGCAACTCCTCAAGTAATGTTACTTTATACTGCGACATGAAGCAAGTTATCACGTTGTTGTTTTTTTACTTTACAGCTTAAATTAATCTGCAAAAATATGCCAGAAATCAATTGCAAAATCTAACTTTGAGTTATTAAATTACAATAAAATGTCACAATACATGCCAATAGCTTTCAACTACTGGTGGAGAGAAGGGGTATTTATTGTAATATGCTATCTATTTTTTTCTTTTTCTGACATTGAAGGTGGCTGATACTCTTTGAATTGAGTTCACACAGTCAGGCCAGACTGTATTCACTCATCTTATAAATCCAGCTGATGCTCAGAAACTGAATAATGTCTCATTATGAAAGCCACTTGTTGGACATCAGCAATTGTTTAGTCCATCATTTTGCAATTTTATTTTCAAGATGCAAAATTTGGTATTTTTAAATTTGTTGTCTACCCTATTGGCTATATATAGTCTATTGTAGATCATTGAAGACAAAAGTCTCTCATTGCAGGATAATGCTGTATATTACATGCAGCATTATTCTGCAAGTGTGGAGGTTGTGTTTCAGTAACTGGACATGGAGGCGGACTGTAGACTACGTTGTTAACTGCATGGTGTTGCCTGTGAGCCTGTAACTTCTGACCTCCACAGAACTGACAAGTCATTGTAAAATTCATCCTGTGTGAAGCAACTGTGTGATCCTTTCTCCACATCTGTGTCATTGCAGCACCTTGGGCATTATGTACTGAAGATTTGGTGTCACAGATATCTTCATACTTGTGTCAACATCTAAATTGTGAAGTAATGTTAATGAGGCTCATTATACGCTGGATGCTTAGACGGTCATAGCTCTCAAACACTTGTTAAAAATTAATTGAATCAACCCAGTGCATCCTTTAGTCAGATGAAATGGCAGCTGAACTCCCATTGTTTATTGTAGATGCAAATGTATCATGAAATGCTCATTGTTTTAACAAGTGGGAATGTAAATGGTGTGAAATTAGGTATTTTACAAGCCTCTGGTAATCCTAAAATTCAAACAAACTGTCTGGGTTTCGAATTAGCCAAATTTTGCTGTCCCTAACTTCCCTATGTGGCCTTTAATTCCCTACAACATAAGGTGCTGCAACGCATACTGTAATGACTGTAAAGTTGTGTTTGTCGTTACATGTATTAACCCACAGAAGCCCAGTCTTCAGGTGATGATGCAAACCACTCAAACTAAACCCAAGTTAAATACACTTCAACCAGTTTCAACTCCAGATCTTGGTTTGATTTGTCTACATTTGCTTAACATTTTTTAAGTTAATGACTAACATCAGAAGACTTATAAACATCCTTGGTTTGCACCTGATTCTTTGAAGCTTGGTGTCTGATCATTGGCCTGTAGTTTATGACAAACTGCTTATAGAACAGTCTACCAGTGCAATAAAGCTGCTGGATTTTTGTTTATTATTTTTGCTGTAAATCTATAGACAGTACTCATTTGGCCTTCATGATTGGTAAAAATAATATTTTATTATCACAGGTTTTAACGTGTGAAGGCCTGGGAACTTTATTCCATGGCCATTTCCTACCTCTAAAAAGTATTTAGTTTACGGTTTTCAGTAGTGAACCTGCTTATTTTTTGAACATATCAGCATTGTTTTGATGTAGACCTTATTACTGCATGCTTTGCTGTTTCTCATTTTGTCTTTGACAAGGGGGGAAGTGTGTTAAAGCAAAGCAACAAAGATGGGTCTGCAGCATTGGTGTATTCTCAGTGACAATGCAATGATGTAAAAAAGAAAAGAATCACTCCTGGAACATTTGTGAACCTCTGCAGTCGTGTGTTCATGTATGGTTGTGTGTTTCTGTTGATACTGGTCTCTGATGCAGTGAGGTGTACATGTCAGCAAATCACCATCCAATATATATATTGTAACCCTCAACCTTCCCTCTATTATTCAAGCTTCATGTCATTTATTTTTTATTTTATGATGGCTTGACATAAAACATATACATTGCCAGGAAGTGAATAGAAGACTTTGTGCTGTAATATATTACCTTTTAAAAAGGCAAATATTTGAACAGCCACTTCTGTAAAAGAGCTTGTAGTGCTGATATACCATAACCTTTTTTTATGGTGAATGTTAGGGTATACTGGTACAATTGATTCACCTGATCAAATGCAGAATGTGTAATTGACTAAAATGCATCCAATAGGTCTTGATATAAGGTTATGTTTTTTTTTATAAACCCAATGTAATTCCAAACTTTAACTTTCCAGAGCAGCAGTTTGGCTCAGTGTCTGTGCCTGTCGAAAATTTGAGATTGGGTATGTCTGTGTTTGTTTATGAAGCTGTTATCAGAAATACTATTTTTGATGTTATGCATGAGATGTGACGTGGAGCTCCATACATTCAGCTATTTCAAATGTAATTTCCTCGGTGAATTTAAGTGCAGTTGTCTGCTTGCCCCCTTCAAGTTTCACCAGCAGTCATCCCATGAGGTGAGCCAGTGTTACCTACTTGGTTGAGGCTTTGGATATTTTCCTTGTACACATGGTTTTTGTGTTTAATAAAAATGTATTGTGCTGTGAATGCCATTTGCTGCCTGTATGGTGTATAAATTAGTCTTTTGTTGATCCTATTTGGGAAAGAAATTTGATAAACAGCATTGTTGTATTGGTTAATGTCTTCAGCAATATTAAAATATATGGGAAAGGGGTAAAAGAAGTTGTTAAATGATGGGCTAGTGTGGCAAATTTTAATTTCTTTACACAAGCTTATGAAATATTTAGAGATGTCATATGTTGGTGGTCAATATTTCCTTCTCCAATATAATGAGAACATTGTTGATATTGTTGCTATAAGGAAGTATCAACTGATAATTGCATTTCTTCTGTGCCTGGGAATAAACACTGCAAAAATAATCATGTCAACATGTAAAACTCAAATCATATTCAACAAAGAATCTTAAGCAAGTGGGTGCATGGTGCTACAATATGCGTCATGTTTAACGTGGGGGCTCTCCAACCGTACAATGTTTTTGTTTTTTATCTTCAAAATTTATATGAATTGCATTGCTTCCTGATAGAACTTTAAGAGAGATAAAGAGACATATTTGCTGAAAACCTTAGCCTTTGTGATTGCTACAAAATTGTAGTGACCATGGGGGGAAAAACTAATCATTCTAAAAATTAAGTTGAATTTTAAAAGAATAGCCATTTTTTTCCTTTCACAGTTAAAAAAAAAAAAAGATAAGCTGTGAAGTGCACCCGACAGTATTTATGGATGTGTATGTGGCAGTTTTTGTTGGTAATCTGCATCTGTGAAATCCTTTTTCATAATGTTCAAATGTTTTCTTTATTAGAATTAAATATTGAGCAAAATTAAGCATTCAAAGATCTGAAAAACATATGGACCTCATCTTATTTGATATTTTCAGCTTTAAGTTGTAAAAAAAATTGTATGAGAATTTTTTTTTAAATAGGCTACATGAACACCAACATCCAGTGTAGGGTTCCATTTTATTTCCTGATAGGATGTCTCATTGAGACTTAATAACTCTGTCAAACAATACCGCACCTACATAGGCCTAACGTTACATAAAGAAACAATTTGAGTGTGCAAAAAATTAGATGAAGAGCCTGCCTTATTAACAGACGGTGACATTTACATTGTGTCCCGCCTACAAGGCGTGGAATTGTGTCTCCATTCCAAAAGTATTTCACTGGAGAGAGAGAGAGGTAGAGAGATTTATTGAGAGAACATCATCAATGGCCCAGTTACAGGGTGAGTAACACTGAGCATCGACATACATTAGCAGCGAAGAAGGCTACAGTAAAATCATACAGCAGTTTCAAAGTAAAGCCAGAAAGCATCAGGACCATCATCTGAACAACCGCCCGGAGACAGGCTCCATCATGACTGCAATGGAGGAGCAGGCAGAGACTGGCTGCATGACTGAAATAACATTGGCCGCCTTTTGAGGAATAACCCTGGTACTGACTGTAATCCGAGTGAGTTTGATGTTAACTGTTACTTTCACACAGAGAGAATAGCGAGAGCTGGTAACGTTACCGCTGTTGAATATACCCAACTTGTGATTGATTTCGCTTAATATCACAAGGTGGCAAATTGCAGCCGCTGCTGCATCAGTGTGTGAGCTCCCTGTGGTTACTGTAGCTTCAGCCCAGCCTGATCGATCACCTGTTAGTTAGGCCTGACACCTTTTTATAAGTTTATGATACAAGAAGCGTGTATTGACGGAAATAACAGACTTCAAACGTCTGTGAGACAATAGCTAACAGATGATGCCAGCCAACGGTCTTAACATGCAAGCGGGTGACTATTATCGCGTTTTAATGCCGAAAGACTGTAGCAGTCACTTTTGTCATTTAATTACCTTTTTATGAGAAGGGGATAAAGGACAATTGTAAAAGCTGTTTTTTCTTTACTAACGGAGCAGACATCTCCTAATAGGCATCGCATGACCAGAGGAGGCGCCAACACAAGCTAACGTTAACTAGCTATCATAAAAGTTATGCGCTTCACAGGCTACGTTATTTTTTATGAGAAGCAGCTCAGACAGAAGCCCCAAACCACATTATTAGAATAGTAAAATGGCGTCAGAAACATCCGGGTCGCAGTGAAAAGTAGCTGTTGGGGGACAGAAAGAAGAAGTCTTTTGGATCGAAGCTCAGACCAAAGGGTGGGAGTTCTTTGCAGGCATGAGATCCTTCGTTGTTGTTGCTATGCTACCACTGCAGCGCGTGCGGCGAAATGTGTTGCTAAGTGGTCTCTGTTAAAACCTCCCAGTCAGTAGGCCTACTGCAGCCCAGTACACAGCCATGTAACGCAACCAGTAAAGGAATCATCAGTAACGTTATTAAGGATAGAAAATAGTTCCCATCACTACAGAAATGCACGACTCTTTTTGTTTTTCTTGTGTTGCATAAAAGGACTACAACTTAATTTGGTTTTGCAACCTGTGCTGTACAATGACAATGCACTTTATAGTTGCCATCAGCATGCATCTCTGTTCTGTCTTTCGCTGACCATCCAAAAAAGTCCTAGCAGGAAATGCATAGGTGTAATTGATAAGTATAAACGTTCAAGGGCTCTTTGCATGCTTGCTTACTTTATTTATATAGCCGCTAGTCCAATAGTCACGATTTCCCTAAATGGGCTTTACAATCTGTACAGGATATGACAACCTCTGTCTTTTGATCCTCATTGGTGGTGGTGAACCACACAACTGAAAGAGGATAGAGTACACAAACACACAGAGGCAAAGCTCAAGCACACCATTCACACAGAGGAATAAAGAGACAAGGACAACATGCACACAAGGGAGAGAGACAAGAGGAGAAGCTGAATCTATTGGAAGACAAAGATCATCAAAACATCAGGAATGGGGCACCGATAGCCAGGAGAGAGAGAGAGAGAGTCTCGAAGTTTATAAGAACAGGGATTGAGCATATGATTATTGCACTGCATATTCTGGAGAAGTAACTGGGGATGAGGAAGCTAAGTTTGTTTTTTATTTCATTTATTTGTCTGATGAAAAAATCAAGGATTATGGTAATTGTTATCGATCAAGCAAGATAAACAGGCTGCTTTAGCATACCTATAACTTAATACACCATCCTGCCATAAGAGATATAAAACTAAAAAACAGTATGATTTATGCCATTTGTGCTCCACTCTCCTGCATGTCTGCTTAAGGGCACATGTTTTATCATTGAACAATTGTGTAGACCTTCTTTGAAAGAAATGCAACTGAATCCACAACACTAGAAAGGACTGCGTTTAACTGACTGGTACCATTTTATACAGTTCCTGTCGTGGCAGTGAAAGGAGCAAGAACCACAGGCAATCGCTCACCAAATGCAGTCAAAATTAAAAACATATATAGTCCTACATGCTGCACAATCGTTTGGACACACAGGAAAATAACTATGCTGCATAGAAAACATAGCTTTTGCACTGCTTAACATTTTGCAAGTCTTTAGCCCGATGCCAATGCTGAAAAATGTAGATTAGCACTAGAACCTTTGGAAAACATTCTTGCCATGTTTTTTAGTACAAGAAATGTTTTTTTACTGAAAGGCTGAGAGATTGCACGTTAGGCTAGGCCTAGGTATGAGATTGGATGGGCAGTCTGCTTGGAGAATTTAATTGGTAGTCTTCACTCTGTGTCATTTGCAGAATCCTAGTTTGCTGTTCATGTTAATCACATATACATCACCCTATCTCAGTCTGTTAATCTCTCTAATTTATGAACAATGATGTGTAGAACAGACAGTTGAACATATTTATAGAATCAGACAAACTCAGAAAGACTGGGCTAGAGATAATGTGATACTGGTAAACCTCTTGGGAAGCCGGTGGATGATTCAAGTTGGTCCAGCTTAGTTCAGCCGTAGCAGTTTGGTGATTACGATTTTATTTTTGAAGTGAGCCGCTGTAAGTCGTACAACCTGTAGGCCTGCCCGATTCGGGGAAAAATATGAATCACAATTTTTTGCTTGGAATTGATTCCACGATTCTCTGTCATGATTTCTTTTTGACCATGACAAAACAAAACAAATTGGCAGTACCAAACACAGATTTTGTTTTTTACACCTATAGCACATTGCTCATCACCACAAGTCTGTAAACATAGAGGCTTCAATGAAGAGACGGGAGAGCATTGCAGTGCTTTAAAATCTATTTTATACAGTCAATGTTGGCTCATAAAATTAAATATGAATCAAAGTTATTACATTTTTTTTAATTTATTTGATTTTTTTTACAATCAAAGTTATTTAAAAATTAAATCGTGAACAAAGCAAATCGAGATCACGAGATTATAACGATTAATCGTGCAGACCTAACAACGTGTTTTGTATTCTGAAAACAACTTGAATCCAAAGAGCCACTGGGAACAGCAGTGTCTCTTTTCATCTTTACCACTGACTTTCAATCACCAGCAGAGTCTGTCTGACAGCTTTTCATGCTCCCAAAAGAAGAGAAATCTCTTTTGGTTGCCAAACACTGGTCGCTGCTGTGTTCCTCTTCTTCTTGTTTTTCAGAGCAAATAATGAAACACGTTTAATAAGTGTCAGTGCACCAGTAAAATGAAGTGCTAAAGGTGAAGTAATGTAGCTAATATAAAAAGTAGGACATGTTTCGGGGTGAAGAATGATGTGCATTAAAAAGTTGTAAAAATGTAATGTAAAAAATTTGAGAGCAGATAGCCTCTATAGTCATATTCCATTTTTTTCCAAGTTGTAGTAGTTATCTCTGAACAACTTTTGGGGCATGCTGTACGTATAATGTGATTTTTGAATTCATGTATTCATTGCTCAAAATCAAAATGTGATGGGATTTTAAGGTTTATGGTTATATTAATATACACTATGAGAATTTAGAAAAACCTGATTACAATATCTCAGCTGATACAACATAATACCTTAATTTGGACTGTGAGCAAGCTATTTCCAAATTACATCTTTCTTCAGTGTTGCAATTTCGGCCAACAAATATGTATCTGTGATAAGCTGAAATTGAGTGATAATATAGAGGTCAGACACGATAGGTCCCACCATGAAATAGTTATGTTATATGTTATGTCAGTTTGTCTTCTTCAAAGCTGTGCAATGATTGGAACAAAACCAATTTGGTTGGACACTTGAGCGAAAATGTTAGAAAGGTTAAACACAATTGGAGTGTAAATAATAATAACATGTCAAGGTCAATGAAGCACAGAAAACTCAACGCCTAGTGTGTGTGGGTGGTCTTGTAAAACAGTCATGCTTATTGATCTGTTCACTGACGGATTCAGATGAGAGAAAATGCAAAGATGGAGCAAACTGAGCTTTTGGGATTTAAGGAAAACAAGGTTTTGCACTGACACCACAGCTGTGTAGGTTTCTGTGTTCCCAGGGGAGCTGACTCGGTGGTTTATACAGCAGAACTGTGACAAGGATTGAGCCCCTCAACACTTCTCCATTAGGTGATGTATACCATCAGTTCATGTTATTCTGAAGGTTATCATTAGGCTGAAAACCAAAGTTAGTTTTAATCGGCCAGAGTCCAAACATTTTGACATTCTGTAGGAGTGCAGAATAAGTAAAGCACTTAAAACAATGAAATTAGTCTTACATTCTGAATAGGTGAGTTGTCAAACATGATTCAGTAGTTATCATTTTAATTTAGTATTCAAGTGATATAAAATGTGTTTTAACAACTGGTGTCAAATACTGTCCAACAGGTCAAGTTGTATTTCCTTAATTTCCTTCTTCTTCTGTAGGGTGCTGCAATAAGACAGCCATGCCGCCCCCAGCCGACATTGTGAAGGTTGCTATTGAATGGCCTGGTGCTAATGCTCAGCTTATAGAGATGGACCAGGTCTGTATTTGCGTAAAATGTGACATTAAACACATCTCCGGTTTGCCTCTAATAACTCAACTTCTGTTAGCTGTTAGTGGCTTAACCTTTAGAAAGTAATGTAATCTTTAAAGGAGGAAATCATGCTTTAATTTGTTATGAATGTGAAAGGCATGAGTATTGCTAAGATCTCTTTTAGTTAGTGCTATTAACATAAGCTGCCATTGTTGTAATGCTGTCTTTTTGTATGTTTGCAATGTTTTTTTTTCTTCTTTTTGCAGAAAAGACCTTTGTCCTCAATTATACGGGAAGTATGTGATGGGTAAGCATTACTCCCACACATTGAATTTTATTTCCCCTGATCTTTTGTTTAATTACCAATTGATTGAATAGTGGCAAAATGTGGTAACGTCTATGATGTGAGACTAAAACAAATGCAGTTGCAGTTGTGTAGACACCAGTTGTATCTCAGCATTCCAGTGGTTTGCACACAGAGAAAAGATCTGAACGTTGAAACCTTACATAACCATTGTTACCCATTATTTCTTTCTTTTATCTCACGTCTGTTTGTGCTTCCCTGTTGTCTTTGTGTTTTGTTGTGAACTTTAGTGATAAATATTACATATTTTATCTCACCCATCCACCTTTTGGCTCTATCTACCCACTGCCTCCCTTTTTCCTTTTACATTTTAAACTGAGGATTCTTTGCACTTCACTGTTACCACCCACTGAATAATTCTCCACCACTCTCTCAGTTTTGACACTTGTGTTAATAGAGCTGCTGGAGGGAGAAATGTCAACTTTCAACAACATTTTGTTCATGCTTACAAAAGTATACTGCACAAGTTTACTTTATCTCACACTGCTTCTTTAGTTAGGTTTAGGTTTCTAACACTTTACTAATGAATTTGACTTCTTAACAGTGTCTCTTCTCTCTGTCCTCATCCTCAGCTGGTCTTTATCAGGATCAGAGCAGTTTGCTCTGCGTTATGCTGATGGCCCTCAACTTTATATTACTGAGCAGGTGAGCTTCACTGTGTTCTTTCTAAGCTTGTGTTGACGGCATGTAAAGTGGTGTTGAACATGTAGAAAAATTCTTCCTTTATTATCTTATAGAGCCGTGGTGAAATCAAGAATGGGACCATCCTTCGATTAGCCATTTCCCCTGTGAGTCACTTTTGTTCATTGCTGTTCAGTTGTGGCTTTATTAGGATATTTTGAAATTGTAATTTCCCTTAAAATGAGATACAGTTAGCTAGTAGATGGTGTGAATTTTGGCTCCTTGCTCAATCTTCTAATTCTTATTATGTAGTGAGTTGACAAGGTCTTAAAACATTTGTGTCTTGCAAGTTTCCTCTTAAGACACGCTTGTCTGTTCTCAATAACCAGACTTGACAGTACATGATGGTCGGAGAGCACTGTTTTGAAAAGAATGAAAGGGATTGATGTGATTTTGCCATGGTGGATACCAGCCTCCAACATTCTTTATTTACACATAATGTATGATAATATATTCTTCCTAATCCCGCCCTTTCTCCCAAATGCCGGTTTACCTTACGCCTCCACTACCACAACATTCAAAACAAAGTGCCACCCAAAGCACTGTGCACTTGGCTGTTCTTTAAGGAATCATTCAGATTAATTACAACTTGGGTCTTTTTCATGGCCGACCTCCTAGCTGACTTTGACCTATCATATTCAAAGTTGTTTATATTGGGTTTCCACAGGGTCTTGAAAAATCTAAAAAAATAAAAAAAGTCAAATATTTCAAAATCAGCCTTAAAAAGTATTACATTTGCAAGTTTTTTGTTCTAGATCTTAACTCATTTTAATGTAATGTAATGCTACCTCTAATGCTCATTGAAATGCTTCCACAGCCCTTCAGAATGTTTTTCCTTGTCCAAATATAATTCGCTGTATTACAACTACAAATAAGACCAACATGCAACTTATATTGCAGCCAATCATCTTTCGTGTTATTGGCAAAAGTCTCTTTCGCATTGTACCACAGACATTAAACGGATTGCATTCTTTAGCTACAGGGAAGTGAAAGTTTAGCTCTCCTTGGCTCCAGCAAATGATAGCCATCAGCCAGTTCTGCCAAGTATCTGGCTGCTCCAGCCCTGGCACCAGCACTACCTCCACACTGCCTAGACGAGACCCGCATAGCAGCTCCGCAACTCCCGTACGTGACCTCCATGTCGCTTTTGGATCAGCGCTAACACTAAGAGGGGAGGTGCTCTGGGTCCTCCACGTGTTGACTAGACACCAGTCTTATAATGCGAATGAGGAAATCTGAAAGATGATGTTATTGGACTCTGACATCTGATGATTTTTTTTTTTGTGGATGTTGTGATAAGTGTCTTATAACTACATTTAGAATGATCTTAAAATGTCTTAAATCTGTCTTTGTAATATTGGCAGAAACCCTTTTATAATATTTTCATGCTCTGTGCCAATAAAGCCTTTAATGTTTTATTTACTTTCTAGCCTTTGTAGTCATCTAAACACAAAACAATATTTCAGACAAAGGCAGCTACAATTGATATCATCCATCTTCTGTTATTGTTTGTAATGAGAAAAGTTTAATATGTTATCGATTTCACAAATTTCAGTATTACACGTTATGCCGTAAACCGTTTAAATCTGATCATGCGCGACTCACATCTTCACTCGACTCACATCGGGTAGGTTCATAGAGTGTAATTTCATCAAATAAATTTAACACAGGTAAAAGTTTCCTTGAAATGCAAAAATTCTGAAAACAAGTTTACTTCTGGCACCCCATGTTGATTGGCAAAACATAAAACAGTATATAATATTTAAATAGCTAGACATTGTAGTTATTTAGCACTGAAAGTATATGGAGACAATGCATCAGTGTTCAAATACATGAAACCAAAAGAATGTACATAATACAACAACAACAAGTATTTAGGTCTGTAATGGTGGATGAAGTAAACTTATTGTAAAAGTGATGTTCCTTCGTGTGTCTGACAGGCTCGTGCTGCTCGGCAGCTTTTGGAAAGAATACAGTCCCATGGTATCGATGCTCGCCTGGAGGCTCTGAAAGAGCTCGCCAAGCTGTCTGCAGACCCAACCTTTGCTGCGGAGTTCATCAATATGGAGGGCATTGGGACGCTTGCACGTCTTGTTGAGAGTGGCACCCAGTGAGCACAAATTCTCACATTTTTACTTCTTTATACTGTATATACACATTATATACTGTATATGTTTGATTAATTCTTGGTACTCCGACCTGGTCAGATGATATGACAACTGTTCTTTGATTCCTTCAGCTTTGGTGAAATGCTGGCCTTCACTCTCACTGCTTTCCTGGAGCTAATGGATCATGGCATTGTTTCCTGGGACCTTATCTCCCTCTCCTTTATCAAACAGGTACCTTCCTCCAGCAAATGAGCAATTCATCCGACATTAGTTTCAAAGAGCCCACTGGACAAATCTACACTATTTAAAATGTCATGGTCTTTTTTATTCTTTTTTATTCATAGCTTTTATTTAATGACTTTACCAACCTTTGTGCCTACATGCATGAAATGAGTGGGTGCTGTTGCCTAGCAACTCCTCATTATTTCGAGCTCCTTACAGTATGTTTTCTTCTGAAAACTTTGTGGCCTTGACAGTCACTCGTGGAAAACTTTAACTCATAATAATAATGCATTTTATTTATTTAGCGCTTTTTTTAACACTCAAAAATAATTAACGTTTTTCAAAGGAGATACAGCTACTATTGATTTTTACAGATTACAAGCTCTTGGTGAATTGACTCAGAAACACACTGTTGGTGCTGTTCAAGATTCATTGTCATCTACATGTTGCTTGGTTTTCTCCTCTGTTTTCACTCAGATTGCAGGCTATGTGAACCAGCCAATGGTGGACGTGTCCATCCTGCAGCGTTCTTTAGCCATCCTCGAGAGTATGGTCCTCAACAGTCACAGCCTCTACCATCGAGTGGCACAGGAGATCACCGTGGGACAGCTCATCGGGCACCTGCAAGTGTGAGCACACACACACGCACAGGGGCGTCCCGCACTCTGATATTTGGGGGGCAGATGAGTGAATGTAGCAGTGTGGGGAAACTTAGGAAATTTTATATAAATAAAAAATATTTAGCTTGTGGCACTATTTAAAGGGTGTGTTCAGTATGTTTAGATGACCTCAAACACCACAGCTGGTGTTATTCTATATTTTTCTTATTGAACATGAAAAAAACAAAACCCAACAATGCGTTAGCCTGTCTCTCAATACTAAATCAATCCTGTTTGAGGTTCTCAGCCCCGAGCCCATTGGTTCTTATTGAAAATGTACAGAAATGTAAACAGATCACATATACACTTTATGTACATCATTTCCTAAAACAGCTGGGCACTGTACGTTTTAAGCAAACGTGACTCAATCAGAAGCAAATAGTGCACATGTTAGGGACTATTTTCAGCAGCAGATTAATACTAATTTGGTATATTTACAGCAGCAGGATGGTGAATGTGGAATTGCTAAAAATAACCCATCTTAATTGTGTCACACTGCAACACTGTGACCCTTAGATGTGTTTTGTAATAGTTTGTGTACAGCAAAAGAACTCTATAGCTCAAAGGAAAAATCTGTATTATGCAAAACTAGGATCCATTCATTGTTGCTTTTAGTCTTTTTATGGTAATAAAGATATTGCCAAAGACTTATTACTGATACTCTTTTACTGCTCATTTAACAAAATGAAGAATAACATACCATTATTCAAAGCTGTTTGTGTGAAAGAGGGGCTTCTAAAAATCCTGCACCCATACCAATTGTTAGTACTAATAGCGATAAAAGTAAGATGAATTGTTAAGTATATAGTAGCATAGTATAAGCATAGTTGTTAGCATATAGTTTAAACTCTGTATGGACTTTTGTGGAGCATGATGCTTCTAACTGGTTGTTACATGCTTGATATTCCTTCAGGTCAAACCAAGAGATCCAAACCTACGCCATCGCTCTCATCAACGCTCTTTTCCTGAAGGCACCAGAGGACAGACGGCAGGTCAGTGCACAGAACTCAAAGCACAATGTGCTTTTTTAGAGAAAAGGACTTAATATGCATAATAGATAGACATACACTCACCTATAGGATTATAAGGAACACCATACTAATACTGTGTTTGACTGCCTTTCGCCTTCAGAACTGCCTTAATTCTACGTGGCATTGATTCAACAAGGTGCTGAAAGCATTCTTTAGAAATGTTGGCCCATATTGATAGGATAGCATCTTGCAGTTGATGCAGATTTGTGGGATGGAAATCCAGGGCACGAAGCTCCCGTTCCACCACATCCCAAAGAACAGAAATCGAGACCAGGCAACATTTTTTCCAGTCTTCAACTGTCCAATTTTGGTGAGCTCTTGCAAATTGTAGCCTCTTTTTTCTATTTGTAGTGGAGATGAGTGGTACCCGGTGGGGTCTTCTGCTGTTGTAGACCATCCGCCTCAAGGTTGTGCGTGTTGTGGCTTCACAAATGCTTTGCTGCATACCTCGGTTGTAACGAGTGGTTATTTCAGTCAAAGTTGCTCTTCTATCAGCTTGAATCAGTCGGCCCATTCTCCTCTGACCTCTAGCATCATCAAGGCATTTTCGCCCACAGGACTGCCGCATACTGGATTTTTTTCCCTTTTCACACCATTCTTTGTAAACCCTAGAAATGGTTGTGCGTAAAAATCCCAGTTACTGAGCAGATTGTGAAATACTCAGACCGGCCCGTCTGGCACCAACAACCACGCTCAAAATTGCTTAAATCACCCATTCTGACATTCAGTTTGGAGTTCAGGAGATTGTCTTGACCAGGACCACACCCCTAAATGCATTGAAGTAACTGCAATGTGATTGGTTGATTAGATAATTGCATTAATGACAAATTCAACAGGTGTTCCTAATAATCCTTTAGGTAAGTGTTGCTAGAATACTGACCATGTTCCATCCTCACATTACGTTCTAAAAAAAAGCACCCATACATAATAGACTGACATTTATTCAAATTAGTGACATGTTTTTGGTGTTTGGGAGCTGCAGGTATTGCCCCACCCTGACTGCTAATGTTTGCAGCAGTCGGTTACTCAAACTAATCTGATTAGTTAGTCTGTCTGCCAGCTGTCATGATTCTGTCTGACAGTCACTGCTGTAATACACACTCACTCAAAATAGTACTTGCTTTCTTTTGCAGTTTGCAAATTTGTTATGCTGCAGTTATTTCAGAATAGCTCAGTGAGGTAGACCAACTGAAAGAGGACAAAGAGCTGGGATAGGATTCAAGCAGAATGCAGTAATTAAGGATTGATTTGTAAATTTAGTGAAAAGTGCTTATTTCTATTAAACTTAAGGATTGGACTCTTTGCCAGCCAGTGGTACACATAGTTGGCAATGAGCTTATGATGGAGTAGAGTGGGAAAAATCCACTGAGATGATGATGAGATGTAACCTGGCATTAGCAGCATGGGCAAGAATTAACAAATGTGGCATAAAACATTATTCATAGAACATCCAAATATACTAAAATGTGACTATTAAAGTAGAATTCTGGTCGATTTCAACAAGTAGCTCTGTTGTTTATAAATTTGGAGTGCCGTCAGTAGCAATAAATGAAAACAATTGTGCTTCCTACACCTTGTTATCCTCCTGCTAGAGTTGGCACCCAACAGGCTTTAACAGGGCAAGTTTTAAACATGTTTTTAACCTCTAAACAGGTTCAAAATGTCATTACAAGTGGCTACCCATGTGCAGTGATTCCTTCCGAGGGAACACAGCAAATCTGACTGCAGTTGGTGTGACAGAAAGGCATAAAAGTTGTGTTAATCCATACCTCTGTTTATTTCCTGTTTTCCAGTGAAATCCACACTAGTCGATTGTTGAACTCATACAATCCCTTATTCCAAAATGTTTTGTTTCTTTTCTACAAAAAAAAAGGTTTGCCGTTGTTATGTCCTTAGTAATGACTATGTAGATACAGGCTGTAACCTGACGCCACAGTGTAGCCAGGAGAGCTGCAGTTCAAGAGTTCAAGAGCTATTGCGCATGTGCATAGGTAACTAAGCAACAGTGGGCTCTTGAAGTTTTGACCTGCTGCAGCCTGTATATTGGATTGTATGAGTTCGACAATCGACTAGTGTGGATTTCCCTGGAAAACAGGAAATAAACGAGAATAAACAATAAAATAATAAAAATAAAAAATAAATAGAGCTATGGATTAACACAACTTTAATGTATTTCTGTCACAGCTACTGCAGTTAGATTCACTGTGTTTACTCCCGAAGGAATCACTGCACAGGGGTAGGGACATGTAATGAACATGTTGAGAGACTAAAAACACATTTAAAACTTGCCCGGTTTAAGCCTGTTGGGTGCTCACTCTAGCAGAAGGATAACTTGGTGTAGGCAGCACCGATTGTTTTCATTTTTTTCTCTACGGACAGCCCTCCAAATTTACAAACAACAAAGCTACGTGTTGGAATCAACCGGAATTCTGCTTAAGTTCTGCTTGATTTAATAGAGTCAGACAGAAACATCCCAAACGGATGCGTTCTAATTCTGAACTATCTTTGTAGTGCAACCAGATGTACAAAGGCTAAAGGAGCGAGTGCTTCTTTGGATGTCTGTCCAGTATGTCGCTCAACACTGTCATAGAGTCTCATTTGTCTGTGCTCTGCTCACCCTGCGGTGATAACTTCTGTCCCAGCTCACACAGTGCACTAGTATACTGCAGTGTTTCATCCTGTTTCATACATTGTCACTTGTCCCCCGTGTGTTGTTTATAATTACGGTTCTCCATGTTGTTATTTGATTTTTATGTGTTACTTATGTAAACGCTTTTAAGCCTTGTTCTTTTAAAAAAAAAAGTTCTTTTAATAAACTGAAAAAATAATATGCCAGGAATAAAATTGGAGAAAAATACAGAGAATAAAAATGAAACAGTAGAAACTTGCTAATTACATCTTACAGCGCAATAAAACAAAGTAAAACACAAACAAATATTGTAGCTTGTAGCAGTCTGATAAGTGCCATGCAGTGTAATTTAAAAACCATACCTGTACAACTAACTCAAAAGATTTATTTTCATTTTCTTTCCTCTTTTTCAAAATAAACAAATGTGTGTTGAATGAGGGACAAATGACACACACTATGCCCGGACAGTTGTCCTTGAACATGCATTTATCTCCAGTTGCTGTTATAAATATAAATACAGCAGAGGGACATACAGTACATACTGTATGTTGCTGACACTGCTGAACTGATTACTAACATTAATAAATTTAATCAGAATGGAGTTAGGTTACATGATAAAAATTTCCGCTAAGCTACAGTGCCTTGCGAAAGTATTCGGCCCCCTTGAACTTTTCAACCTTTTGACACATTTCAGGCTTCAAACCTAAAGATATAAAAATTTTATTTTTGTGAAGAATCACCAACAAGTGGGACACAATTGTGAAGTGGAACGAAATCTATTGGATTTTTGAAACTTTTTAACTAATAAAAAATTAAAAGTGGGGCGTGCAAAATTATTCAGCTCCCTTGCGTTAATACTTTGTAGAGCCACCTTTTGCTGCGATTACAGCTGCAAGTCGCTTGGGGTATGTCTCTATCAGTGTTGCACATCGAGAGACTGACATTCTTGCCCATTCTTCCTTGCAAAACAGCTGGAGCTCAGTGAGGTTGGATGGAGAGCGTTTGTGAACAGCAGTTTTCAGCTCTTTCCACAGATTCTCAATTGGATTCAGGTCTGGACTTTGACTTGGCCATTCTAACACCTGGATACGTTTATTTGTGAACCATTCCTTTGTAGATTTTGCTGTATGTTTGGGATCATTGTCTTGTTGGAAGATAAATCTCCGTCCCAGTTTCAGGTCTTTTGCAGACTCCAACAAGTTTTCATCCAGAATGGTCCTGTATTTGGCTGCATCCATCTTCCCCTCAATTTTAACCATCTTCCCTGTCCCTGCTGAAGAAAAGCAGGCCCAAACCATGATGCTGCCACCACCATGTTTGACAGTGGGGATGGTGTGTTGAGGGTGATGAGCTGTGTTGCTTTTACGCCAAACATATCGTTTTGCATTGTGGCCAAAAAGTTTGATTTTGGTTTCATCTGACCAGAGCACCTTCTTCCACATGTTTGGTGTGTCTCCCAGGTGGCTTGTGGCAAACTTTAGACGAGACTTTTTATGGATATCTTTGAGAAATGGCTTTCTTCTTGCCACTCTTCCATAAAGGCCAGATTTGTGCAGTGTACGACTGATTGTTGTCCTATGGACAGACTCTCCCACCTCAGCTGTAGTTCTCTGCAGTTCATCCAGAGTGATCATGGGCCTCTTGGCTGCATCTCTGATCAGTCTTCTCCTTGTCTGAGCTGAAAGTTTAGAGGGACGGCCAGGTCTTGGTAGATTTGCAGTGGTCTGATACTCCTTCCATTTCAAAATGATCGCTTGCACAGTGCTCCTTGGGATGTTTATAGCTTGGGAAATCTTTTTGTATCCAAATCCGGCTTTAAACTTCTCCACAACAGTATTACGGACCTGCCTGGTGTGTTCCTTGGTCTTCATGATGCTCTCTGCGCTTTCAACAGAACCCTGAGACTATCACAGAGCAGGTGTATTTATACAGAGACTTGATTACACAAAGGTGGATTCTATTTATCACCATCAGTCATTTAGGACAACATTGGATCATTCAGAGATCCTCGCTGAACTTCTGGAGTGAGTTTGCTGCACTGAAAGTAAAGGGGCCCAATAATTTTGCACGCACCACTTTTCAGTTTTTTATTTGCTAAAAATGTTTAAAATATCCAATAGATTTCGTTCCACTTCACAATTGTGTCCCACTTGTTGGTGATTCTTCACAAAAAATAAAATTTTTATATCTTTATGTTTGAAGCCTGAAATGTGTCAAAGGTTGAAAAGTTCAAGGGGGCCAAATACTTTCGCAAGGCACTGTAGCTAGCAGGACATCACTGTGATTTTAATGAATAAATGGTGGTTTAAAGTTTACCTCCATGGATTGATCACATTTTACAGCTCTTAGATTTCTGACATCCTTTCACAACCATTTGCATAAACCCATAAATGTTTGGGCGTGATACTGCATGTAGGCCATGTGAAGTTTTTTTTTTTTTTTAAACAGTTATGTTGTGACTACTTGATGTTCTTATTTGACATGTTGTTTTATGTTATTATTTCTTGCATGCTGTGTCTGCGATGTATCCCTGTATCTCATTGTCCGTGTGTGTGTGCTCTTTGTTCCCATCATTGTTACACCCACGCCCCTCCTCCCTCCCTTCAACCTGTAGGAGGAGTATACTAACCCGCTGGAGCAGCACCTTACTGTGAGTAGACACATTCCACAGCATCGCATTTTGTCCTCTCCACGTCATTCTTCCTCCTATCTTTTTTCGTGTCATGGAATGCTACTGCAAATTAAGATAGAACCATAGCTTGCTGCAGCAGCAGACAGACTGTGTTGACAGATTGAAGATGTCATGTTATACAGAACGTGTGAAGGTCAAAAGGTTCAAACCAGTGGTGGAAATGTAGCTTCAGAGTATTGCTGCATTTCAGTAGTAGACTTGTAACTGCTGGGCACAGCTTTGCTGTATATTAAAGCATCTTCCCTCATCTGCCCTGTGGTGTTTGGAATAATGTATCTCTTTACTCTCAGGAAATGGCAAGCACTTTGGCTCAGAAACACCTGCGTTCCATCATCCTCAACGTGAGTATTAATTGGGAAATGAAAGTATAAAAGTACTGTATTTCTGGCTATTACAGCTGCATCAGAGTGCAAAGTATTTAGGTGTGAACGTAGGATTTGAGCAGTTCTCAGAGATAGTGTTTGAAACTAGTTACTATTAAAACATTGGGAACTTTCTGGGCCTTTTTGTAGAATCTTGCACCCGGCTCAGCGCAGCACAACGCAAAGCCCGACTTAAGTGTCTTTGCTTGTTTAAGCAAACGTAGTTGTCAATTTCCCGTCCAGCACGCACGTTGTCTAAATAGCAAATGCACATGCACCCATCTTTGCGCCCATGGGTGTGCAGGTCTTACAGGGAGGTTTGTTCAGGCGCATTCTTGGCGTATTGCTATCTTGTGGTAGCAGAAAGTGATAATGCAGCACTTCATTGTTATTTTAACAGTGTATTAGTAAAATGCGCCTAGGCTCATGCACAACGCGCGCACACTACACTTGTTACACACACAGGGACGCAGCAGCCCACAAAAATGCAAAAGATAAAAATATTACTATTTGAAATAGTATTATGATATGATCTGCTCACGAGCTTTCACTTCACGCACAAACAGATCAGTTTCTGCTCCTGAAAAGCTCTTCTTCCTGCTTAGCAAATCCATCATCATAACATTAATGCGCCAAGGTACACACGCGCCTTGCTTTTAAAGGGAATGGGCGATGACACTCTGATTGGTGTATTACATGTTATGCCCGAAACACACCTATGATTAGTTTGGACACTAAGTACAACCCTTTTGGATCATGCAACTGGCACACAGACCCTTTTTTCTGCTGTCAAACTAGCAAGAGTGGATTTGTACATGCCCTAAATGCACCTCTGCCATGCTGTGCGCTTAGATCCTTAAAATAGGGCATAAAAATTCTGTTCAGCCTTTGTCCACCATCTT
The DNA here is from genome assembly GCA_026937815.1 of Etheostoma perlongum. Classification (NCBI taxonomy): domain Eukaryota; kingdom Metazoa; phylum Chordata; class Actinopteri; order Perciformes; family Percidae; genus Etheostoma; species Etheostoma perlongum. Next base: position 4,455,078 of record CM049374.1, on the reverse strand, counting down.
CGAGACTATTCTATGCTGGGGTTTTGTGGTCATTGTGGGGCTGGAAGTTTTCTCCCAGGGAACACTAGTTCAGAAAAGGTAAAAATTCACGCACTTGGAAAGCTGTGACACAGTACCAACAAATGTGATATGGCAAGTCCGTGAAGTGGAAGAAAATCTTTTGGAACCGACTCTTGTGGAAGTGAGTGACTGAACTGGCTGCAAATGTTAGAGAGGAAGACGCTGCACTCCTTCTCCCTGGAAACATCCTGAGGCAGCCAATCTGTGCACTGTTAATGAAACCTGTTGTGTGTTCATGTGCTTCATGATGCCACATTATTTTCTTTGTCATAATGCATTATGCATTGAGCGTAATCAGTCCATGAAGATGATTTAGCATTATCAGCGTTCTGTCTTGAGTCTTAAGGTTTTTTTCCAAACGTTACGGACAACCTTTAGTTTCTCCCTTTAGTGGAGGAGAACAATGTATTAGGCTTTTAGATTTATTTTGTGCAGTGTGACTTGATGTGACTGTGTGTTTGTGCACAAATTGAAGCAGAAGTCTTTGCTGTTAATTTAGTGCTCTTTTTTTCCAGCATGTTATCAGAGGAAATCGACCAATCAAAGCAGAAATGGCACATCAGCTGTATGTGCTGCAGGTGTTGACCTTCAACCTTTTGGAAGAACGAATGATGACCAAAATGGATCCCAACGACCTGGTAAATATTTAGATAATGAATTTTCTGTTCGGCCGATTATTGGATCATGTATTTCCATAATGCCATATACTGTGTTACAACATTCTCCAACATAAGTAAAATATAAAAATGCCTTTGAGGTGTAAACTAATTTCAGAAATCATCTAAGGTATGTTAAAATGAACAAAATTAAGTAATAATTGAACGGTGATCTGCGTCCTTTAGATCTACTTTAAGAGTAACAAGTGAAAAAAAGGAAATAAAAAATGTACATTTCGGGGGGCGCCTGGTTAGCTCACCTGGTAGAAAGGCTCAGTCCTTGCCGCAGCGGCTGCGGGTTTGGTTGCAATTTACGGCCCTTTGCTGCCTGTCATCCTCTTCTCTCTCCAAATTTCCTGACTTAATCGGTCCTATCAATAAAGGCAATAAAAGCCAAAAAATAAAAATATATTTTTCCTGCTTGTATTCATCAGTGCTTGTTTACAGTGTTGAAGCACAAAGTGCACTGTGTAAAAGTTCCACATACCGGAACACAATTTCTGATCTATTTTAATAAAATAGTCAAAATTCATTATTTTGCTGCTATAGTGTCACTTTTTATGCTGATATGCTGATAACATGTTGTCATGTTGTTGTTCAGGCTCAGAGAGACATCATTTTTGAGCTGCGAAAGATAGCTTTTGATGGAGAAAATGACCCCACCGGTACAGAAAAGAGAAAGGCCATGTACTCCAAGGACTATAAAATGCTGGGGTTTACTGTGAGTCTTAACTACAGATCTGTTTCCCCTATACTATTTGTAAAACGAGCTTTATGAATAGATTTGAATAAAAAACAGTTAATTAAACTGCTTTATTATATCCTGTCTCAAATGCAGAACCATGTGAATCCGGCCATGGACTTCACCCAGACTCCTCCAGGAATGCTGGCTTTGGACAACATGCTGTACCTTGCCAAGGTTCACCAGGACACATACATCAGGGTTAGTTTTTGTCTCAGACATAACTTTGCTCATCTTACACAGGTGGAAAAGTCAGCCACACCTAACATGTCTTCTCACTTGTGACAGATTGTCCTAGAGAACAGCAGCCGTGAGGACAAGCACGAATGTCCCTTTGGACGCTGTGCCATCGAACTCACTCGAATGTTGTGCGAGATCCTCCAGGTTGGAGAATTGCGTAAGTAGATCATATTTATTATTAGTATTTGACACGAGGTGAAGCTGTTCCACAATCTTAAAATGTCTCATTACTTCAGCCCAGGACAGTGTAAATGAGAGAGGAAAATGCCTCTCCTACTAATTTACTATTTTTTTCTTCTTTTGTGTAGCTAATGAGGGCTGCAACGACTACCATCCTATGTTCTTCACTCATGACCGGGCATGGGAGGAGTTCTTCTGTGTCTGCATCCAACTACTTAATAAAACCTGGAAGGAGATGAGGGCCACAGCTGAGGACTTTAATAAGGTCATAGATTAAAGCACTCTCACAGTCTTTAACACATTCATATTTATGCATATATAAATAATGTATATACCCAACTTTCTTTGTGTCCTTGCCTCCTTTCCCATTCCTCACCGATTAAATATATATATGTTATTTATACTTTGTAGAACTGAAATTTTCATAGAATAAAATCCTCTCTACTTGTAAATACAGATACAAAACTACGGTGGATGTTGTATTCAGCCCACTGAAGCAGACCGCTGAAAGGTTTTTGGTTTAAATATTACCTGACAATTATATTCTTAATGCTGTCTGTTTTGATTCAAGTACTTAGTCCTGACATTTATTTAAAAGGACAAGGAATCTATTGTTAAAAAGACCTGGAACCATCTAGGACATAAAATTTGAAATTATGAGTTTCTGATTGGGAAAATAATGTTTCTATGAATTACAACTTGAAAATGTTCACAGTTCACTAAAAACCAAGTCAGGGAGATCTGAAAACGTTAGATCTGCCAAGTCATGAGTTTTCCTAACATGCCCATCACAGAAATATGTTTTTATTCCACCTTTCCCAACTCATTCTGTGCATTTGTGTGCATGCTTAAACCCTGAGCAGGTGATGCAGGTAGTCCGTGAGCAGATCACCAGGGCTCTGGCGATGAAGCCGTCATCTTTAGACCAGCTGAAGAATAAACTGCGAGGCCTCAACTATTCAGAGATTCTGCGTCTTCGCCAGTCAGAGAGAATGAGCCAAGACGATTTCCAGTCCTCCCATCATGTCAGTCTGTAGAAAATAGTATAGTATTGTACACATTTGTGTGCGTGTGTCTTTGTCCCTGTGGCTCATGCTATGTTTGTCCTCAAGTGAGCTGCGGGAGAGAATTCAGCCCGAGATTTTGGAGCTCATCAAGCAACAGCGACTCAACCGGCTATGTGAGGGGAGCTGTTTCCGCAAGCTGGGGAACCGCCGAAGGCAAGGTACATACAGTATCAATATAATCACTTTTCTTTTTTTCTGCTGAAGGAGTACGACTGCTGTTGATGATCAGCTATGCATTGTGTTCCCTGCCTCTTTTGTGTAGAGAAGTTTTGGTTCTGCAGACTCTCACTGAATCACAAAGTGCTGCACTATGGAGACCTCGATGAGTCACCTCAGGGTGAAGTGCCTTTTGAGCTACTTAGTGACAAAAGTACGATACCTTTATTCAACCTTTATTCTTTGTTCAAGTGACTCCATCTCCCAGATAATAAAGTTTTTATTACACACATGATGACACATTCACTAGCTGACCCCACTGTGTCTGTCAGTAGATTGACCTTAATAAAGTTCTCTAATTATTAAGTTTGTTTCTTTTAAATTCCTCCCAGTCCCCGTGTCTGACATCAAGTCTGTGGTGACCGGGAAAGATTGCCCTCATATGAAAGAAAAAAGTGCTTTGAAACAAAACAAGGTAATATTATTTGAGGTTGTGGTTTTTAATTGTCATTCTAGTCACATGGCTGTTCTTTCATTCATTTTTCTGCTGTCACTGAGTACAGTTGTTTGTACCTTTTGCTTCTCTCAGGAGGTGCTGGAGTTAGCCTTCTCTGTCCTCTATGATCCCGATGAGACACTCAATTTTGTTGCACCCAACAAGTATGAGGTAAGCTCAGTAACAGTGACTTAAATCTGCACTTTTCAATATTAATTTGGACAATGGGTCAAATATGGGTAATGTCACTTTTTGTGATACTACTGTACTGAGTACCATTTTGACATCTTTCAGCTTATTGTTTTGGTTTACTCAAACCATCTTTCATAAACTGTGCTTTCAGCAGAGCAGGCAGCTATTTTCAGCTCCCAAACAAAACACAGTATGCCACATGTTGAATACAAAACAGCAGACAAACACAGTTAGCAACTAACTAACTAACTACCTCAGGAGTTGGAGGAGACCAAAACAAAGCTTAAAGTAAAATATATATTGGAGTAAAATAAATACATTTATTATTATTCCTTAGGTGGCCAGAAACATGACTCCAAATAAATGCTAATGTTGTAATGTAATAGGCAACTGCTAACATGTTTGCCATAACCACTTAAAAGGTGAAAATATGTCAGTGTGCCAAAGAAGTTATTAATGCATTGACATTTGCATAAAAGACGTTCAAATCTAACTAGCTACTGTGACTGACACACTATTTTGTGTGTGTGTGTGTGTGTGTGTGTGTGTGTGTGTGTGTGTGTGTGTGTGTGTGTGTGTGTGTGTGTGTGTGTGTCTGTGTGTGTGTCTGTGTGTGTGTGTGGGTGTGTGTGTGTGTGGTGTGTGTGTGTGTGTGTGTGTGTGTGTGTGTGTGCGATTCTTCGGAGCAGTACTGTATCTGGACTGATGGGATGTGTGCGCTGCTGGGCAGAGAGATGGGCAGTGACCTGACGCGCAGTGACTTAGACACTCTCATCAGCATGGAGATGAAGCTCCGCCTCCTTGACCTTGAAAACATCACCATCCCAGAAGCCCCGCCCCCCGTGCCAAAGGAGCCTAGCTCATATAACTTTACCTACAACTACAGCTGAGATGTGTGTGTGTGTGTGTTTGTCAAGGATGAGTATACTCAATCTTTTGATACATTTAAGGTAATAAGGTTACTTTGAATACTTTTTTTTTTATATTTCAAAACCCTGGAGACTTTTCTCCATCCGTGTTTGTGATGCTGTATGGATAGTCAAATAGCATACATGTGTGAGGTCAGAGTCCACTACAGAGCAGTACTGGAGATGGTATAATAGGAATTTTGTGACTGAATCTCATTTACTCCAAGCAATCTCATTTACTCCAAGCAACGCCTCCCAATTATTGGCTATTTAAAGGTATAAACGCCTGTAAAGTGAAGGAATACTGTGCCTGATGGGGAATATGGATGAACGAATATATTTTAGCAAAATTGTGGCTTAACTGAGCAATCAAACTGTGAGTGCAGTCTTCATGGCAACAGAAGATGAAGTAGCTACTATTTCAGTTTTAATACTGCGTTCACTTTGTTCAGTCTGTCTCTCTACATGACAAACATCACGTAGGGTAGAGTGTGTGGGCGGAGAATTTACACACTCACACACTCCTGAAATGAGATTCAGCCAGGAGGAGGGATACACACACAGGGGATCAAACAAGTTTCTGGTGAAAGGACGTTTATTTGAATAGAGTCTGGTGGGTTTAGCGATAGGGAGTTCGGTGATGCTTCATGTTAAACAAAAAAAATTGGCTTTTGTTGGGATCCTTTCCATAATGTCAGACAATTAAAACAATTATCAAAACATGGCAGGTGTAAAACAAGCACTTTTTGTGGACATAAATTGAAGGTGAGCAATTGCCCAATAACCTACATTGTAGCTTTTTTTGCTGATGCTGACTGGAGTCGTCTTGCTTAATACTAGACCAATTTCAAAGATTGTTGTTCCCATCAGTCAGTTAGACACAAAAACATAGGATAAGAGGCTCTAGGTTAAAGTTGCCTTTTAAGTGTTTGTCAACATTCAGATTAATTGCCTGTTCATCTGTTAATTAATTATTACTCTAATCATTTTAGCTGCACCAAAATGGTGCTGTCAGCTAATATGGTTTTATGGCTTTACTCAACATTCGTGCTTCTTTAGATTGTTCGGCTCACTTTTTTCTCAGACAAACACACCTTTAACAGACCTGTTAAACAGTGTGGAAAGCTATATCCTATTGAATTGAAACTGTTCAAGTATGTGATGTGAAGATATTTTGGGTATCATGATTTACATGAATGAGTTCCAACACATTATACTATAAACTGTGTTAATTAATGTTTTTCCTACTATGACTTCTCCTATGAAGCATTCGTAACTGATGTACTGGTGTATAAACAGTTAATCAACGTTTGATAACAGTATACAGTTTAAATAATATATAATCATATAGCTTCAATTGTTAACAAATAGTCATACTGTATATTGGCATCAGTGTTTCTCAAATGTTTTACACCACTTACCACTTCAGAAAATATTAGGCTCTCTAAGTACCACCGTTATGGCGGTTATGGTTCATGCAAGAGGCAAGTTTATTCCTCAAAACAATATTTATTGTCGACAGCCACAGCCTAACGTACTTCCCGCTCCAACTGAAGCCAAATTTGAGGTAACTTGGGTCATGTGGAGTCTGTGGAGACTCCTCCGCCGCTGCTTAACTAGCGACTAGCTCTTATGCTCATCCACATTTCCTCCTCATCCACACTTCTCTTCGTCATAGTTAAAGTTTAGAGCCACAATGCAGTGTTTTTAAACCCTACATTTTACCTCAGTGTCTTACCGCTTACGATCTTATTATCACAGCTCATTACTAATTATGGATGTACAGTATGCACGCTGTGTTCATGAATGTAACTATGTAGCAATCTGATATCAAAACAAAATATTACACTTATTTGTAGTATTTCTTGGTATTACGTTTTTTAATTAATTATTATTATTATTATTATATTTTTTAAATACATCAGAGATTCCATCCACGTACCACTAGAGGGAACTTGCGTACCCTCAGTGGTACTCGTACCACAGTTTGAGAACCAGAGGCTTACAGTATAACAATTTTACAGTGTTATAAATCATTTAACTGTTTACATGATGATTACATGATTGAAACTATGTATAGATGTATTTAAAAGTACTGAAAATATAATTATGATTACAACTATGTTATATTGTGTCATCAAACACTGATTACATGTTAACCCACCAGTTAGGAATGCCTCATAGGAGGGGTAACAGTTTTTAACCGACAATAAAAAAAAAAAAAACATTATTGTCCTCCAGGATGGAAATTTGTCTTTGGCTCATCTAACATCATATCTGCTACAAGTACATAATAGTGTCCTATAAACCATTTTTAATTGTTTTTATACTGCTTATAAATACTAAAATAGATTTGGGTTGAAATACTGTTACTGTATTTAGAAAGATTATAGTGACAAGTTACAGTGGTGTTTCTTTTTGGTAAAACAAACTTACCTTACATTCCAAGAGTTTTGATGCCCGTTGTAATGGAATTATTAAATTTGTTTTGAGGCTTGGTTTCAGACTTTTTTGTCACACTGCACAGGCAAACAGGATAAAAGAGCATGTCTGTTGGCCTGTTTAGAAGCATGACCCTCAAATGTATGGAAGCAGGTCAAAAACGGCTGAGTGACATGTAATATAAGAGCAGACAGTATTCTGTGCTTTGTATACAGTGATATAAATTATACTAGGATTGCTTGATGTTTTCTTATTTCCGTAGTGTCATTGGTTTGTGTATTTTATTCATGTCATTTTCATGTCCTGTCATCTTCTAAACTAGTACTAATCACTGTCACTTGTTAATGCAGAATAGAATTATATTTTTGTAAATGATTGTAAAATCTTATCAGCTGTAAAGAGAATGGTGTCGAGCTAACAGCATTTTCACTTTATGTCACTTTGTACAGTATTTTAAACACAACTCATTACTGTGGAAGGACATTTCTTACTGAAAACTGGTTTTTGGTTTTCACATTTTTCAAACACCTCATTTTCATTAGCATCGACACCCACTCCAGCACCTAATGATGTCAGTGTTAATGTATCTTATAATGCTAATGGAAAAAAAAAAAATTGCCATTACTGTTGATGCTGTTTGTGAAAGGAATTATATTTGAAGTTTTTTATTTTTATTTTTTCAAATAATGTTTTTGCTGTTTGATTTTTAACTGATGTTTAACTTTGTCGAGGTTAAGACCTCTAGTAGTGCTGTGGAGCTGTTTCTATGAGTGGGTCCCTGTTTTGTCTGTCTCGTGCACGCAAACGCGAACATACATGCAGTAGGCTACCGGCAATACACCAGTAAAGACAGGATAGAAAAAGACTGCAAGCTATAAAATGTGGATGTAAACAATACTGTATTTAAAGTACTTATAAAATCAACTTTGTAAATGTTTTACGACACGTTTGTTTCCAACTTAAAGAAATAGACGTCAGTAATACTGAATGTAAACATAACCTTTGTTTACAAAAAATTCCACCTTCAACTGCTTAAAAAATGTTATTTTATATAAGAGAAAGTCATTGAACTGCAGCTAAAATAAATCAACAACTACAAAATACCAGAATGTGTAAAGGATTGTTGCATTGGATGTACTAATACTATGACTTGAGGTTTTTTTACATGACTTGCTAAACTATTTATTTACACTTGCTAGTGCTAGGAAAGACTGACATGTTAGATAAGAAATAACAAATCTAAATATGGTATACAAATAGATCATTGTATGTACTGTATATACAGCATTGTGTTGCCTTACTGAAGAAAATGTATTATGTTTTGTGTGAATAAATACAGAGTCCAACTACTGTTAATGTGTTTTATTGACCAATGTGTTTTCCTTTTTTGAATAAAAATCCAGCCTGGATTTATTCAACCACATCAATTAAGATTTATATATATATATATATATATATATATATATAAATTGAAAAGTGTGAGTTTTAGAAATTAGGATTTGTGTTTTTATTCAAAGAATGAAAAAAAGTTCAGCCTTTATACAATCTAAGAGTTCAGCTGAAGTTGAGAGGCTTAATCAGTCTGTGTTAGACAAATCAAGTGGCTATTTTTTTTTAGGTTATTCTCTGTGCTACCACTTGATGAAACATTGAATTACCTGTTGCTGATCTCTGGAAGTCATTTATACACAAAACTATGACTGCAGATATCGTTCCCGACATGTCTCTCTAGGAAGGGATTTCTTCACGTTTATTATGGAGAACAGGAAAGATTAAAGTGACTAGTAACTCATCGTAGAAATGGGCATGTGAGTATTGTTTTAAGACAGACTCAACAATGTGACTCTATCCTTTCACCTAGCTAAAGCCTCTGCTCAGTTCCAGGTCTTATCCAGCAGGGGACACACTGTGTTTTGTGTTTACTGAGTAGGTATCAGATGCCCTGAGCTGTTATCATACTTATTCCTACTGTGGATAAACGGCAACTGCATACGGAAAAGCAGGGAGCTGCAGAGCTATCCAAAATATGTGACTTTTTATGTAATGAGTTTGGTCGTCTGTCATGCTGTTTACACTATGTTTATGGCAAGACAACAGAAATAGACCATACAATTGTGTAAATTGAAAAGATTTTATTGTATATTAGCTCAAAATAGAATTTAACACAATAACTTTTCTGTTCACACGTATGCTAAAAGAGGAGTGGGAATTGGGATGAGTTTACTGTATATGTACTGCAAGATGAACAACCTGGTTAAAGGTACTATAAGCTAAGCAAAAGGGTTACAGCAATGCAGGAATTTCATTACGTATCAGTCTCAAGACAGAGTTTTATCTGCTTGGAGAAATAATGGTTTGTTCTGTGGAACATGTATACAAAAACATGACAAATACTCTGGAGGTCTGAGCCGCTCTCCTCTGTAGATATATGTCCCTTGATTAAATCAGGTTGTCTTTAGTTTTACTCCTGTGGTCATCGGCGGCTCAGACTCATTTTTTTCTCCTGTGTGCTGCAGGAGTATGATTGTCCACTTTTATTTCCTTGGTTAGGGTTCAGTTATTCTTTTCAATAATATGGTCAATATATCCTTTATATGGTATATAAAATAAATACAAATCTCTTTCGACACCACTGCTCTGATCAATGACTCCTCTCTTCCAGCTGTAATTGTGTATATTTGACATTTTGTGTGTGTGTGTGTGTGATTTGAATGTGCACAAACATAATTATCTCAGCAGTCATTGTGTAATAGCTCATAGTTCATTACTCTGCTTTGGCTAATGTGTTGCTCCCTTCTGTGTGATTGATGATCAGAGCCTCAGGACTTTCCTGGAAGATGGAATTGTGGTGCTTTTTGTCCCCCTAGCCAGGTTCATTGTCCCAGGCCTGGCCTGCTAGCAGCAGCAGAATAAGTGCGAGGAGCAGTAGTGTGACTGCTGTGTAGGCCAGCTCTGGGTTTAGCTGCAGGCTAGGATGTGGTTCTGGGACATCCTTTGTGCTAAATGACACACACTGAGGCTTTCTGCTCTCTCTCGATCTCTTGCTGGCGTGCTTGGTGCCCTCACTGATCCCCAAATGTAGACACACTCGGTAAAATGTCTCCGCCTGCAGGTGGGTCAGGTTGAAGCTCTGAGTACCAGCCAGGATGCGTGTGGTGTATGTGGGCGTGTGGGCGTTTGAGTGTATGGCTTTCCATGATAGACGAGTTGAATGGAGGTTGCGCCCGCTCTGCCATGACAGGATAGCATGGTGTTGTCCTACATCCCTCACCTCTAACCTAGCTTCCGCTTTGAATAACTGATATCCATTTATATTAGCGGCCATCCCCCACTTTCTTTTCTTTTCTCTGCCATTCACACCCACAGTAACACTGCGTGTATCTGCTCCTAGTGCATTTTCAGCTACACAGGTATACAATCCTGCATCTCTGAGGGTGACCTTGTTTATTTCCAAAGTTCCCTCAGGCAGTAGCCGGTAGTCTTTGGAGGGGTTACAGGGAGTATTATCTTGAGGCTGGCTTGTAGAGATAATGGAGGCGGATGTGTGGTTGAATCCCTCAGAGGCTGTCAGGCTGTGGCAGGAAGTAGGAGCTGGTAAGTCTTTGGATACTTGGCTCAATTCAGGACCAAGTCTCCGCCCAGAGGGAGTCACCCAGTACAGTTCAGGCTGTGGCTCCGCAAGAGCTCGGCAGTGCAAGACCAGTTTTCCTCCTTCTTTTACCCCAACGTAGGAAGGGAGAGAGCTGGTTGGGATCATGGGGAGGCATGAGGTTGACATCTCCCTGGAGGATACCTCTCTTACCCTGCGAGCTCTCAGCTCTGGGGGTTCAGAGCACAGCGTGGCCTGGAGTTGGATGAAACGCACCATCCGAGGTGTTTGCTTTTCTTTTTGAGTGTCTTCAATGTGAGATTGAGAGGCCTCCTCAGCGGCCCAGTGAAATAGGCAGTCACATCGCAGTGGGTTGGAGTGTAAGCTGACCTCCTGTAGACTCGGCAGGCTGAGCACAATGTGCTGGTGCAGTGCACTCAGAGAGTTGGAGTTGAGCATGAGACTCTCCAGCCTGGTCAGCTTGAGGAAAGCCTGTGGATGAATGTAGGACAGTCGCGGGTTGTTTGTGATCTCAAGTTTTGTGAGCTCTGGAAGGTTCTCCATGGCGGCTCTCTCAATGGACACCAGCTCCTCCATGTTGTTCAGGCCGAGCTCCTTCAGGTGGACCATGTCTCGGAAGTCTCCTGTCTCAATGAGTTTGATGCGGTTCTTGTTGAGGTCAAGGAACTTAAGTCCTGGCACTCTTATAAGGGCCTGAGTGGGGACCATTGTTAGCTGGTTATCATAGAAGGAGAGGCTCTCTAGGCCCTCCAACCCTTCCAGTGCTTCTGCAGCTAAGCCTCTCAGACCCATACCACCAAGCACAAGACTCCGGAGGGATTTCAGGGCCAGGAAGCCACGCTCAGGCAGGGCCTCCACAGGGTTTCCGCCAAGCATGAGAATTTCCAATCTGGGCAAAGCCCTGAACCACCGAGGGTCAACAGTAGTGAGTCTGTTGTTGTTGATATGCAGACGCAGTAGTGAGTCCAGACCATTAAAGGCTCCAGGTGCTATTGAGTGTAAGTTGTTGTGGCTGAGGAAGAGTTCCTGCAAAGCTGGCAGTGAGCAGAAGGAGGCCTCAGGGAGGTGACTGAGATGGTTTTCCTCTAGATGTAGAGACAGTAGAGAGGGCAGGGAGGCGCTCTGAGTTATTGTCCTGACACTGCTGAAGCGATTCTGGGAAAAGTCAAGGTCGGTGAGGGTGGCAAGTCCGTGGAGCACCGAAGTGTTGAGCTCAGACAGATGGTTACTCTGCAGGCGCAGGGTGTGTGTGTTTGGGGGTATAGGTGAGGGGAGCTTGGTCAAGAGCAGGTCGTTGCAGTCCACAGTGGGAGCGTCATGGTAGACAGAATCAGGGGAGAACCACGGTTTGATCTGACACACACACCGCACCGGGCAGGAGACGTGCCATGGTAGTGCATGAGGTAGAGAGCCGACAAAGCCGGGCACACATACACCAACCAACACGTAGAAGAGACATTTCCACTGTAGAAACTCCAAAGTCGGCCTCATAATCCTCGCAGGTCACAGGAGCCGATTCAGACAAGGTGACAAAGAGTTTGTTATGAGGATGTTAGATGAATCATTTGGACCAGTAATGTGTGTTAAGTTGGGACATTAACAGTTTCAAGGTGTGTGTGCAAACTGTAAAAAGGTAGGCCAGATGGTTCAGTGTCATCATTCATTAAAATCTAAACTGATTAAAGAGTAATTATGTTGTCAATAGCATTCTACAGCGGATTCAGACACAACTGAAAAGGTTCCCTTTATAGTCAAGAACTCTGTTATACCAAGAACGTTTTTTTAACTTTGATTTCCGTGGTAGAACATGGACTGCACAATGGCTGTAGATTGATGACAGCCTTTGTTGTCACATCGATCTCACATCCTGGCCACAGGTGGTGGTCTCACGACTTCCAGTGCTGTGGCTCACTGTTTGTCAAAAAACACAAGATGAGAAAAAGAAGGATAATCAGTGAGAAAAAGGGAGAAACTAAAATAATCTAAAATCAGCTGCTTGATACAGTCTAATGTGTTCCTTAAATACAAACACATTTTCAAGCACTACTCCCTAATCAGTTCCCACTCTAAAACCAATTTGTTTGAATTTAATATCAAATAAATCTCTAAGAGAGCAGGATCACATGCTGAAGACAGGAAGATGAAGACAGGAGTACAGAGAAAAAGGCTGGGAAAAAAGGAGTGCTTTGTTGTAATCTCCAGTGTTTCTTTCAGCCTAAAAGGGAATAGATGCAGAGTTGATGAAATCATGTTGCACTTAAATATTTCATGTCAGTGCTTCACATTAAACGTTCAACGTTAGAACATAGCGTCCCACAAATGTTATTTATTACGTAACAGCTAAAAAGACCCCAGGGATCTTTTATATTATCAGCCTTCTCTAGTTAAGGCTACTATGGAAAAGACCGATGGAACAAACACACACATAGAGGGAAACACACACTCTCTCTCACACACACCACACACACAAACACAACACACACACACACACACACACACACACACACACACACACACTAATGTTGCATGCTGGAGATTTTTTTCTTTAATTTGAGTTGTTTTTGGCCACTTGGGATTAGCGAGGCAAGATGTAAACACAACATTGACATATTATCACCTTGCAAAGTTGTAATGGTGTTCGCAAACAGTTACTTATTTACACATCCAGCAGACACATAGCAACATTATCATTCATTTGGAGTTGTTCTTCTGTCCAATATTCACTGTCCTTTTAGCTCTGTTCTCCAACATCTCCTAAGAAAATGATCTGCACTTTACCTCCTAAATAGCTTTTTGCTGATTTTGTCTGTCTGCTGTGTGGTGCTGGGCAGGTAGTGTTTAGAGGGTTTTTAGGGGTCTTCGCTGAAAACAGAAATCATGCTGATAAGAGCGGCAAACGGGAATCAAAATTAATTAAGTGATGGGTCGTGAAGACGATGAGCTGGAATGCACTGAAAGGCTCTGTAGAGCTGAGTGCTACTGCCAATTATCGGTTCGGAACTATAAGTCATACCTTGTATATTACACATTGTGTAATTGATTTGATTAATTGTTTATATCATAGTTTTAATTACAGCTGGCTTAAGTTTTAACCATAGAAATAAAATGGTTTCAACAGCTTATCACGCCTTAACACCCCTTTCTGTGGGATTCTTATGTGATTGTCATCATTCAATCTATTATGATGTAATGTCATGCTTGTGCAATAGGTTGAATTACATTAGTTTTGTTTCATTAACAACAATCTGATCATTACTGTTAATATGACTATTTAAGTTCTGTGACGTTTAACTGTTCTTTGTATTCCAAATAAAGTTTTATGTGATACTGGTATCATGCATGACAAACACACACTCACACATTCCAAGAAGGCTTATTGCATAGTTGCCATGGAAACAAATCTCTCAGCCTCACTCAGTGTTATGAGATTTACTTTGGAATTTGTTCTGGTCTGTGCATCAGTTGATAAGAACACAGATGAAACAAAGCTTACTGGTCCGAGGAAACCTGACTACATTTTCTTCTCTAATCAATCTCCTGCAGGTTTTCTACAAATCAGTCAATTTTCTGTGATGACGTTTTGTATGATTATAAATAAAGTTTTCATTAGGTGAACTTTGAATCTTTCCTTACACTTGCAAAGCATTTCCATCCTGGCAGCTGGTGTGACATGACTAGGAAGTAAAGCACAACTCGCAGGCTGTAACATCTGCTAGCGGAGGAGGAGAAAGTGTGGCGAGATACTTGCCAAGTTTGTGTACTAAGTGCAGCATGGTATCCAAGCTCTGACCTGTAACGGTAAAAACACAGAAGCAGTCTTCTATCAGCCATTCACTTTCATCTCCACTCATTCATTTTTTCATGCAATCTGCTCAATAATCAATTCATCATTTCATGTTTTCTCAAAAGCTTACAGTATTTTGGGCGGTTTCAGGAAACCAGAACTGTGTGTAGATGTGTGTACACAAAGTATTATTTGAACTATTCAGAAAAGGAATGTGAATAGATCTGTTTGACTCAGCAGCTACTTTTATAATTCTGTCTCTTTCCCTTTCCACAATCTTTTCCCTCTGGATTAAAAGGATAAATATTTTGGCTCTTAGTGACCATAATTACTTCCCTGACTCAGATTTTTTGAAATTTTAGTATGGATGCCCAGTAGCTAGTATATTATCCACAGCAATACCCCAGCCATAGGATTGGTAAACCTCTGCACTGACCTGAAGTCTGAAGTTACTAACAGCTGAGAAAAAACACTTTTTTGAATGAATAGCAATGAAATTATAAACCAATCTTTTAAGTCTGGCTTGTTATTTAGAGTAATGTTATAGCCTTAGTTTTTAAGTTTTAATACTTGGTTTTCACATTATTTTTTTTTTTTAATCTGTGATGTTTATTTTTATTCATTGTTTTTTATATTTCTTTTGCTGTTTTGTTGTAATTTTGAGTCTTGCAAATTGTTGTTTAATGTTCTATTTTGCTATGTTAAGTACTTTGGGCCGTATGTTTGGATGACAGATGCTATATAAATAAAGTTGAGTTGAGCAGCGGCTAGTGCAGCCTTGAGCTGCTAGCCTCAGGCAAAACTGAGTAATGGCCAACAGAGCTCTAATAAGCTCAATTTCTTACTCCACAGCTCAGATTGTTTAATTTTGCACACTTGTAGTCTTCAGACCCAACTGACGCTGACTCAAGTAACATCATTTGAGGCAATTATAGACTGCACGGTGCTCCCTCTGGAGCCACAAAAGGATTTATACAACTTTTTTCACTTATGCTGTAGCACTCTACCAAACCTGTGAACAGACTTTGATATATTTAAAATTGGTGGAGTTGTCCTTTAATTACACAACCAAATCCAAGAATATCTAATGTCAGTGGTAAAACAGGTTTAAAATGAGTGAAAGAGGATGGATTATTTATATTATGTTTTTGTTGCTTTATTCTAATGAAATAGTGGATTATTTCATATATAACAAAATGAGAAAGATATCTCGTGGCTCGATATCGACTCAATTGTGACAAGAGGTCACAAGCCAAAAAAGTTATGAATTAATGTCTTGCATGTTGTCTATATTGGCTGCACCATTAGTTAAATGCCACTACATTGATTACAAAACTTGACCCACAGTGCTGTCCTAAAACATATATTCAAGATGTGTATTTGTGCGTTATTGTGGACTTTTGTCTCCTGACCTATCTTTCAAATGATGCTGTTTACTGGATTGTTTAACGTAAAAGAGAATTCTGGCCAATTTTTATGTTAATCTTGATCACTATAAATATGCGAGTACTTCGAAAATTGAAAAAAAACCCGACCTGAATCGGTGCAGGCAACACTGAGCAGCTACGTGTACAACTTTCCACTGAGCTAAAACGGCAGTTAACGGGGCAAGTTTTAGAGTGCCTTTGTGCCTCTTATCAGACACACACTGCAATTAATGTGTCTGTACAACATGAACAGGGCCCTTACCTGACATCAAGATGCGTTTTCAACTCAGACATTGTTTAATTCACCTATCCTGTCTTGATCTTGCTGATAGGTATCTTGCTTGCCTGGTTAGCTGCTATCTGTTAGCTGTTAAGTGTGTTCAACCAGGCTTTTGTGAAAATCACAAAGCAGCAGTCCCGTGTGTATTTGTAGCTCATCCATTTTCTGTGTGATCGATCTGGTGTTGGTGAGTAGGAGGCTTGGTAAAAAATAGAGGTAATTCGTCATATCTACTACAGTGCTCAATTACCTATTATGAGGGGGAAATAAACTACAATTTGTCGCAAAGGCATGGAGGACACCCACACCACTGGGCGCTCGTGGGATTGTTGTCGGCTGCGGGAGGTGAGGAAGGTAGGGACGAAGGCTGCCTGCCTGGCTAAGGGAACTAGCACACAGATCGACGCTGCCAAGCCTCCTACTTACCAACACCAGGTCGATCACACACAAAATAGATGAGCTACAAATACACACGGAATTTCTGCTTTATGATTTTTCACAAAAACCTGGCTGAACACACTTATCAATAGCAGCTGACAGCTAGCAGCTAACTGCTAGCTCTAGTAGCTAACCAGGCTAGCAAGCTACCCACCGGCAAAATCAAGACAGGGTAGGTGAATTAAAACAATTTTTTTCTACATTTGAAAACACATCTGAATGTTACGTAAAAGCCTTGTTAATGTTGTACAGACGTATGAATTGCATTGTGTGTCTGTTAAGAGGCACAAAAGCACTCTAAAACTTGCCCCGTTAACTGTCGTTTTAGCTCAGTGGAAGGTTGTACACACATCCGAAGCTACTCAGTGTTGCCTGCACCGATTCAGGTCAGGGTTTTACTCGCATATTCATAATCACGATTATCATTTCAATCAAGATCAGTCAAGATTAACATAAAAATTGGCCAGAATTCTCCTTTAACTAACTAAACTCAAATTCCTGGGTCATTGGACATCCTACTCAGGACCAGCTTTTCTTGTTTTTTCGTCTTCTTTTTAACCAATTTTGAACATTTTCCCAACATATTCTCCCTCCCACACTCACCCACACACCTGATACCTGCATTTTGCTAAACCTCCCTATTTACTGTATTAGTATGTACCCTAGATGGCAAGCAATAAAACAAAACATTATGAAATACATCACAAATCATGTTCATTTGGTTACCTTTGCAGGACTTTGTCGGCACCTCACTTGAAGATGGATGGTCTCTATCCTTTAATGGGCATCAGGATGTCAATGGCCTGAAAGTTTTCAGAAACCCTATGGGACGTGAAAAAAACAGACATGTTTTTTCAGACCAGTCACATAAATGCTTCTGCAGAAGTTAATGTCAAACATGCCTCTCCTTTGGCTGACTTTTACTTTTCTTTGGAAGAAAGAGAGAGAGGAGGAGAAAAGCTTCTAAGCCTACATTCTCTAACTGATAAAGGGAAAAAAATAGGTATGGAGTAAAAAATACATGTTTGGATGAAACAGTCCATTTGTTTGTGCTGTGCAGCTACAACACTGAGAGACACTGCAACAGGGCGGAATAGAGAGAGAGGGAGAATTAAGACAGCAGGAGAGAGGGATGTGTGGCACAGATAGAGGTGCTGGATGCAGATCCTAATAACAAAAATAATGTAAAAAAAAACAGAGACGCATTGCCCTGCAGCTGAATCTGTTCCAACATGCACACAGAAACAGAAATACACAAACTTATAATGTTTGACAAAGGAGACCCTAGAGCTTCTCCATTTCCAACACACACACACACACACACACGCACACACACACACAAACACACACACATATGCACACACCTGCTACCAACACCTTTGAATCAATACTGCTTTCACTCAAAGTAAATCTGCATGCATCCACAGCAGCATGTTTGCGTGAGTGCTGCAATGACCTGTTTGCTTAAAATATTCTATTAACATGTTTCTTACCGCAACTGAAGCACCGACCACATAATAGCATTTCTTCATTTGCTCAGTCTTCCTTTGCAAATGCTTCAAGTGCCAGAATGTTTTTTTCTTCTTCTTCTTCTCCCTATGAGTCACACGTTTATGGATCTCTTAAGATTCCTGAAATATCACTTCCCTAGCGCTTCTCTCTCTGTCACTGGAAATTGGCACAGAATAAATCCCCCCTCCTCTCTCTCTCTCTCTGTCTCTCTCTCTCTCTCTCACTCTCCCTCTCTCTCCCTCCAGCACAGTTTATGTCCCTCTCGTCTCTCCTATCTGCCTCCTCTTTCTTTTCCCTGTCTCACTCACTCGCTCTTCCTCTTCCTGTTTTATAAGCCGAAGGAAAACCATTTGCGTTAGTTACAGTGTGTGGTTTTTCTGGATGAGAAGTTTTCTTTGGCTCCTGTTGGCATTTTAGTCTCTGCCATGGCCTTCAGATTAAAGACCTGCTTACATACCAGGTCAAAGATGACAAAGGTTAGACAGTAGCCAGAGAGACACAGTTTACATTATGTAAGTCGTTTCTGTGTTACAGTATCTTATATTTATAGCTGTGTCAATTTGAAGCTGTGTCTCATCTCTTCATTAAACAGAATTGTTCTTGTTGATTTTGTATTTTGTTACAAAATACAGTTAGGTTTCAATGTGGAATTGTTACAAACCTACAGTGCACATTGCATAGCATTTAAGATTTCAATAATCAAATATTACAGTCAGAAAACATCAGGACTCAATTAGGTTTCATTGAGCCTTATTCCAATCTTACCTCTCCTCAAAGTCTGTATCATTAAAGCAATACAATATAGAAAATGGCCAAGAATAAAAACTCATAAAGTAATTAAGCCCTTTAAACAGACTAGCAGTCAACAACAGACACAAAAGAAAACAATGTAAAAAAAACAGAAGCGTGTTACTGTGGGTACTGCTGGGGTAAATTGACTTTGGAGTTTTAGTTTGTTTTGTTTGTTTTGTTTGATGCTTTAGTGTTTATTTTCTGTTTTAAAGGCAAACCACTCTCCTAACAGCATCTGTATAATGTCATTGACTGGTGGTAATTTATGTATGAAAGAAAAGGAATGTGTGCAGATGTTGAGAGGATCTCATATATTTTCACCATGGCTCTGTAAGGTATGCCATTAATATGGCTATATTTAGAACATGACAAAGGCAATACAGTTTGACTGTCCTGAAATGGAGATATAACTCTACTCTGTGGATTGCTCCAGGCTACAGCAATACAGCAGTGGCATTATACTGTCCTGTAAACAGCATGCATGCAGCATGGTAAGTAATCCCCTGTGGTAATTAACCTGGCAGTAGAAGACACTTTACACTTAATACAAATTATGTACATTGTAGGTGAAGACTGAAGGGGGAGGATTATGCAAATAGCACTATAAATCACATTGGTCCCTAAATCAGTTTGAAGTGCCTGCCTGACAGGTCTCGAAACAGAATTGGGGGATGGGTCTGTTTGACTTCATGCAATTATTTGGTAAAGCTACTATGATCAATATGTTTATATTAACAAATGATCAAGTCACTACATGAAATGTGAAAAGTGTCACTTGTGGTGACAAACCCACGGAGAATTATCAATAACTCTGAAGTTCCCCCACAATCTTTCAGCTCATTGTTTTGGTTCAGACTAACCGTTGTCATCAGTTCAGTGAGTAGAGTCCAGCCAAAAAGTAAAAAAAATAAATAAATAAACACTGTACGTTACCTGCTAATCATTAAACTGCAGACGTACAAAGTTAGTGACTATCTGGTGAACATTGGCACTTAAGGGCCACATATTGGAAATATTGGACATCCATCACCAGGTGGACAAAAACACGACTCCAAATGAATGATAATGTTATTCTGTACAATAAATAGCCAAATGTTTGCTAACATGCTAGCAACTTTATACAGAAATTACATTTCTATGTGACGTTTACCTGCTTGATTCTGACGCCCCAAGTGGCCAAACAAAATCACCATAATGCAAGTTTAATGGTGCTTACTTCTCTCTATTGCTATAGCTACATCCGTTGTCTTGGTTACTGTATTTTATCTGTTGCAGGAAGGATGCTTGTGGAAAGAATTTTAGAATTAAAATAATCACATTACTTAAGTGACTCTACAATCAAAGCTATGTTGTATAAAATAGGCCCTTCAGTACCCCTTCTTATCTGTATTATACAAGCACGCCTGACCACTCTCAAAGTTGTACACATATTTCCACTAATGCATGGAAAATATTTTACCTGTAGTGACAGAACTGTAAGATCATGGTGCACGTGTCTTCCTGTATTGCCATCATACTGCTTCTAAAAAGATATGTTTGGTCACTAGTGGATTCTGATATATGCATATGTCAAATTATATCTTTGGATCATCAGATATGGATACCACTCTGCTTTGTGGGAGAATGAGATTTTGCCAGTTAGAACCATTTAAAAGGGAAAAGGAAGTTTGGGGTCCCCTGCTGGAGCTGCTGCCCCCGCTACCCGATACCGGATAAGCGGATGAAGATGGATGGATGGAAGACAACAATTTATCACAGGCAACTGTAAAAGTAATCTAAGCTTTCAATGGCAATAACATTAATAATGATATATAAAGTGTTGTGGATTAAAGTGCAATAAAACCAAAAATGTGCATAAAGGTTAAATTATTTTATTACCACCACCCTTTTTCCCAACTATATGTTATTCATGACATTATTTAACATTTAATCAGTTTGAAGGGACATAACATCCAGAGTCTTTACTGGGTCTAACAATAAAGGCAGCTGCCAGAAATTTGCATGTGGACATGCATTTTTATTTTAGCAACTAAATGAGGTGCTTGTGGTTGTACAGAAACACAGCCTCTGGTCAGTGAAGAAGCTAAGTATGCAAAGTATTTTTCTTTGAGAGAACGTGAAGAAGAGTTGAGACAAGTAATTCCTCTTCCTCTGTGATGTGATGTAATATTTGCATTGCAAGTACTTTTACATACCTTTCCATCCAGCAAATGGTGGAATTTAAAGTGTGGGCATTGCATACTTATAACTGTGATGTCCTGGTCCTGAGATGGTTTTCAAGTGATTTTGTTTCATGGTGTACAATTCACCAACCTTTTTGGTCATTGACCTTTTGCTGATGGGGGAAGAAAACACACTTACACACATGTATAAAGCTCCATACTTATTGTCATTGTTTTTCTTTTCATTGTACTGTAGGCTAGAGATAGAGAGGATATTTGTGTATTCGAGTGTGGGTGCGTGGTAAGAGAGAATCAGGCAGAGTGGTTGTGAAAGAGCAAAAAAAGAGCACAGAGAGTGGCTACTGCAGGATGTACTGAGACGAAAGAACAAAAATTAAGAGAATGGGCAGAAAAGAACAGAGAACTTAAACTATTTAGTAAAAGCAATTTTGCAGTCTGTGAGCTTATATTATTTTGTATTCATGTGTATTTACATGTATATGACTCTGTAACTTGGCTCTCTAATGACCTTCTTCATTTGCTTGATTCATTCAGAAGCCAAACCCACAAAAGCACACACACCCACATGCCCTGTCGGACTGAAAGGCAGCAAGGATAAGTGGTAGCTCGCTGAATGGGAGGGAGAGGAGGTCGCCATAGCAACACTGGGGGGGTGTCGCTTTTATTGGAGAAAGAAAATCAGCTCGGCCTTATCCTCCTATCTGACTCTGCACTCTCTCAATTCTGCTTTCTCTGTGTCACCTTCCTCTTTTCCTTTGTATGTTCATTTAGTTTTCCACGAGCTGACATCCACTGCCTGGGACATCTACATAAGATGTGAAAATTCATTCATTCACGTCTGTTGTTGGATTATTTTATTGTAAGCACTTCAATTTTGCAACGTGGCCGAAGATTCAGTATCATATGATGTGCTGTAGTTAAAATGTATGTTTGTGTAAAAAAATTGTGGAATGAACAAAATGTTTTGTTTTTAAGTGTAAATCTATATAGAGAAATAACTCTCATATTTTCTGAATAAAAAGAAGATTATTTGTACCTCATCCTTGATGCAATGGGGATATAGAGACTGACAATGTTCTGAAACCAGGTGATAAATATTTGAGTCTGTTTTAAGCTGTCAGTTAATCAAGGTCCAAATCGCATTCACTGATATTATTAGTCAACTAATGGATCTAAACCGAAGCAGCCATAGCTATCAAGTAGTTTAGGACTGTAACCCATATACAGTATAAGAAGAAACTTGCCCGCATGCACACACACAAACACATAACACAGTTTGGTGCAAAAAACTGCCACGCAATTGACGATATCATATAATGTCAGATGACAGGTTGAATGTGAAAATATTGAGAATGTGCTAATGCAGGACTCAGCGTTCCTTCCCTGTCACAGCATGCTGTATGAATTCTGCTCACATGTCGACCAGTTGGACAACCCTCCCACATCACAGCCCTGCATGTTTGTGAGAGTGTGTGTGCATAGAAACATGTCAGAGAGAAAATGATTGAGAATTTGCTGCCATGGTGACAAGCTCAGCTGTATTTAATATATATGGGTTGTTAAGAAGCCTGTCCATTGCAGGAGTAGGCGGGTGAGGGTGGAGGGGGAGAGAGGAACAGAGATAGATAGAGGCAACTGAACAACCACTACCACTCACAGTATTTACATTTTGATCATGTTCTCAAGTGCAGAGTGAAACCATACAGTTTAATACTTTTTGAGACTAAAACAGAAAAGTAAATACCGGAGGCTTGTTATGCATCAAATATTGACTCCTACATGTCAAGAAGTTCACAGGCTGAAGAAAAATTACACTGTAGAAAGCAACTGCTAATTGTAAAAGTTAATCAAACCTGTGCCCCTGCTGGTAATGACCTTATCATAGAAATGAATGTATTATAATTACACAGAAGAGCAGACGGGTGTATTTCAGTAACTCTCCAAAGACAACGTGATTGATAATGATTAATCATCATTACCACATGTCATATTTCCAATTAGCTAGCACAGTATGTGTTTTTGTGTGTGTGTGTGTGTGTGTGTGTGCGTGGGTGCATGCGTGCGCATGTGTGCGCATGTGTGCGCATGTGTGCGTGTGTTTATGTAGGTTCTCTGTATTGCGTGGGAGATGTCAACAGGTCTGTGTTCATCAGCAGGTTCTCTGTGCATGATTGCCATAGTAAAAGAGTTTGGGTTGTGCTTGAGTAAGTAAAATATTGAAAATGGGCTAATGCATAGCACAGTGTTCTTTCCTTCCGTCCCAGCATGCTGCATGTATTCTGTTTACTTGTAGACCAGCTGGACAACCCTCCCACATTACAGCACTGTATGCGAGTTTGTGAGAGTGTGTGCTCATAGAAACATGTCAGAGAGAAAATTATTGGGAATTTGTTGCCATGGTGACAAGCTCAGCATTATCTAACAGAAATGGGTTGTGAAGAAGCCTGCTCATTGCAGGAGAGTAGGCAGTTGAAGGTATATGTCTTTGTGTGCATGCATGCATATGTGTGCGTGTGTGTATGTATGTGTGTATGTGTGGGAGACAGCAACAGGTCTGTGTTAATCAGCGGGTTCTCTGTGCATGGTTGCCATAGGGAAAGAGTTTGGTTTGTGGTTTAATGTAGCAGTAAAAGCAACCACAATTGGTACAGAAGTTAAGTCCTGTATTGCTCGCAGTGTATGAATGTTTAGAGCATTTCAAAGAGCAGATAACATCACAAGGAACTAAATTGATCCAAACAATAAATAATCATTCATTCTTGTCCATCTTAAACAAAGTAGACAATGGACTCTACTTACACAGCTCATTGATTCTCTCTGGTGGGGAAATTTGGTAGTGTATCTAACACTGTTCATGTTCTCACAAAACAATTAAGCAAATACAGTATTTTTACTATATCATTGGCCAAACCTTCATTCAATAACTTTCTCCCTCCAACTGCATTCAAGTCACTTCTGCTGACATAAAAAGTAAAAGTCTGAGGGGGCATTTCAAAGTGCCCATGCAATTTTAATGGCATTATCTTTGTCCTTTCGAAAAATAAATGGGTTTCTTGGTATTTTTCCCCCTGTGTTTATCAAGTAGTTTATTACTCAGCCGTTGTTAGCAGCGGTAATACTTTGCTACTTTGACACTAAATTATATTCTAAATGAAAAAAAATTGAAAGCAACTACTTGTTTTGCTGCTCAGAGGTCATTATTTTTTATTGGAAAAGACATTTCATGGCATTGTGTGGATACCTTAAGTATACCAATGCACATAGCAGATACTGGTTCAGTGTTAATGATATGTCTTGTGGGTTTGGGCGTGATGTACTAGATGGTCCACTACTGAATATCTTGACAACAAATAAATGGATTGCCAGGGATCTAAGTACCAATATCCAAGGTCATGATTAATCCTAATAATTTTGTTAATCCCTTGACATTTTGTTGCTACCAGCTGTTTTTTTATCCAGTAAAACTGTACAACATTTCCATCCATTCCTTTGTGTTTAGTGCTTATTAGCAAATATTAATACAATGCATGGTAAATATACATGGACTATAGTTTCTTCTAAACTTTGTTTATGAAGCACTTTTATACTGTTTTTATCTCATTTTAAAATACCTTTTAAAATGTGACTGTTTACATCTAAATGACTTAGTGCTATATATTACAAATACACTTATAATTCATCATACATGGGTTTTAAATCAACAATGTGCAAATTTATTTAATGAACAAAATTAAAATAGACTTTCATATTTTATTTTATTATTATGTATCTTTATTAATGGTGTATAAAAGACAGCTCTGAGTGTACAACGTTACCAGTCAGTGTCTGTTAATGAAGATTTAGAGAGATAGCACAGCCAGTGTTTATGACTAATTTCAAAAACCACATCATATTACAATCACCAAACTGCTGAGCCACATTCAAGGACAGGAAAGGACAAAAAGCCTCTTTCCATTGCAATGTGACACACAACACAGTTCACTTTAGGTGACAGACTAGCGATAACTGATATTAAACCTTGTCTGAAGGTGATAAGGCATGTAGCAGAAAACTTATGGACAACTGAGTAAACATCAGTATCAAGCAACTCATTATAAACGGAAAATGGTGCAACCCAGATTTTACTTTAAACTACTTGGTGGAAGTATGAAGAAAAAAACAACAATAACCTTGACAATTTCAAATTTAATCGGATAATATCATTATCAAAAGGCACTTGAAGGTTATCAGTGCTTTGCGTAAATCCAATGCGGCACTGGTCTTGACTAAACAAATGAATGAGTTTGACTTTTCAGTTTTGCTGAATAAACAAACTACATCAAACAAATATTATAGATAAGACAGATATGGGTAGCAACCCAGAGTATAAAAGAGTCCGCCGGTCCTCAGGTTGTTGTACAGAAGCAACATGGGCAAGCTACTTATCTGCGTTGGTAAGCTGAGCTCCTTGCTCATAGAAACTTTTCAAACTTTGTTATTACACATTTTAACTTAATTTTATCTTGTGCATAATGCAAATTGATCCTCATTTACTACTGAACTTGCCTTCTCCTCACCCACTTCAATTCTGTCTCCTATCTCTGCAGGACTAGCTCTCCTGCTGCATGTGCAGCTAGGTAATTATATCCTTTATCCATTCAGTGTTGGTGTGATATGTGTAAATGTTGGTAACATAATGTAAGAGAAATTGTTACATATGTTGCAGGATCATCCTACATCCTCTCCTGTTATTTCACTAACTGGGGACAGTACCGTCCCGGAGCAGGCAAGTATTTCCCCACCAACGTTGATCCATGTCTCTGTGACCACCTCATCTATGCCTTTGCTGGAATGGACGGCAACATGATCAAGACCTACGAGTGGGACGATGAGAAACTCTATGGACAGTTCCAGGCCCTGAAGAATCAGTTAGTACACACAAATGCTCATAGTGACAATAGCTCATATTGTGACTCCAGCACACAGGAAAAAAACAAATGATTACATTACATACATACATTAGTATGCATGCACACAGAATAAATTTGAGAGGATAAAGTGGATGTTGTTGCTGCTTGCAGGAACAGCAACCTGAAGACTCTGCTGGCCATCGGAGGATGGAACTTTGGTACTCAGAAGTAAGTCGTAATAAAATGAGGAACAATGCTCTCACCAAGGAACTTGTAGCACAGGTAGAACTCTGACCTTCTTCCTGTATCTATAGGTTCACAGCTATGGTCTCCTCTCCTGCCAATCGTCAGACCTTCATCAACAGCGTGATCAAGTTCCTGCGTCAGTATGAGTTTGATGGTCTGGATATCGACTGGGAGTACCCTGGCTCTCGTGGCTCTCCACCTCAGGACAAGCAGCGCTATACCGTTCTAGTCCAGGTCTGTCATATTGTTGTTAAATTTATGGCTACAGATTAATTTGTGTTGTTAGTAGTATACAGCATATACAGCAGCAATTATTGCAGTTATACACTGTATAGGGGCTTTTGTAAGGCTTTTAGGGCTTTGGCCAAGAAGTCTGTCCAGGAGATTTCATAGAACTTTATATTAGGGTTATATGTTGGAAATGTACAATTATAATATAAAACACTTTCTCAGTTTCTCAGTGCAATCACACTTTCTTTGCCCATCTGTAGGAGTTGATGAGCGCCTTTGAGGCCGAGGGCAAGAAGACCAACCGTCCCCGTCTAATGCTGACTGCTGCTGTCTCTGCTGGAAAGGGAACTATCGACTCTGGATACCAGATTGCTGAGATTGGAGCGTAAGTACATGAGCAAACACATGCAAACATTGCTAGCATTTGTTGTATAGAAGTCATAACTAAACATTAATCCCTATATCTTGTTTGCCAGTGTGCTGGACTACTTCCACGTCATGACCTATGACTTCCATGGTTCTTGGGAGCAAACTGTTGGAGAGAACAGCCCCCTGTACAAGGGCCCCGCTGACCAGGGATCTATGATCTACTTCAATGTGGTCAGTGAGGGCTCCAGCCGTAAATGTATAATAATTCAATTACGGAACAAATACTCACACTGGCCTGTAATCTCTCATGTGTAGGACTATGCTATGAACTACTGGAAGAGCAATGGTGCCCCAGCTGAGAAGCTGCTGGTTGGTTTCCCCACCTATGGTCACACCTTCCGCCTGGCTTCCTCTAACACTGCTGTGGGAGCTCCTGCCAGTGGACCTGGAGCTGCTGGACCTTTCACCCGTCAGAGTGGCTTCTGGGCCTACTATGAGGTTTGTGCTTTTTTCTGAATCTGTGTGTGGATGTATAAGACAGTACAACATACTGTTTATACATGTATTGTGTAGCTCCCAACCTTAAACATCTCTCTCCTATCAGATCTGCACTTTCCTGAAGCAAGGAGCTACTCAGGCTTGGGACAGTCCACAGGAGGTGCCATATGCCTACAACCAGGGAACCTGGGTTGGATATGACAATGTTAAGAGCTTCCAGGCTAAGGTACAAAGTTGTTTTTCTTTATAGAAATTCCTGTTCCAGACCTTTATGTTTCAAGGTTATTTAACACTTGGTTTCACCTCTCATTTGCTCTACAGATTCAGTGGTTGAAGCAGAGCGGTTTCGGTGGAGCCATGGTGTGGAGTTTGGATCTGGATGACTTCAGTGGCACTTTCTGCGGCCAGGGAAAATACCCCCTGATCAACACCATTAAGAGCGGACTGGGAACTGGAGCTTGTACGCATAAAGCACATATTCTCTGGTAATAAACATAATGAGGCTGTTTACATTTTTTTTTCAATTCTTACATTTCTCTCCCCAGCCTGCACTTCCCGTGTTGACCCCCTGGCTCCAGTGACGCCAACCCAGCATGCTGCGCCCCAGCCCCCCCAGCCTGGCGGTGGTGGCAGCAGCGGAGGCAGCAGCAGCACAGGATCTGGCTTCTGCGCTGGCAAGTCTAACGGTCTCTACCCTGACCCAACCAACAAGAACCACTTCTATGAGTGCAACCAGGGACATACCTACGAACAGCACTGTGCTGCCGGCCTGGTGTTCGATAACAGCTGCAAGTGCTGCAACTGGGCTTAAACAATCCATGGCTGAACATCATACTGGTTGTTCTTAAGTTAGGAGCTGGTCTATTTTCATGTAACATGAGACCATTTAAGGCCATTTCAAGATCAGCTCTTTAACACCTGTCACTGATCTAACCTGAATAAATATCTCATTTAAAACAGATCTGGGATGGTTTTGTGTGTCTTAAGTATGTTGTCAGTCATAAAACCTTAAACCACTGAAGCAAAAATAAGTTACAGTATTCAATGCAGAATAACTTAATTCATCAAATATTAGCAACAAAATATATTTATTCATATTCACTCCTGTAGCACACAGATCATTACAGTTAGAAAGTCATTATGTGATGATAAACATGACTGTAATTGTCACTGCAAAAAAACAGTTGAACATAAAAGCAGTAAAATTATAGTAGCAGAAAGACAAAGGCAACAACAGAGGTTATAATCAGTACTGGCATTATGACACACACACACACACACACACACACACACACACACACACACACACACACACACATGGCAAGGCAAGGCAGCTTTATTTGTTGAGCACATTCTCTTTTGAAAGGGAGAGCTAGCATCAAAATCACTATTTTTAAAACACTAAGTGGCTCAAACAACATGAAACTTTGCTATCTTTGCTATATTGAAGTATGTAGGGCTCTACACATGAATTTGAGCATTTAAAACATTGTTTGTGTACACAGAGTATACTAAAAAGAAAGGTTTTTACAACTCACTGTAGCTGTTGTTTTTTCCGGTCACCGTCCATCTAGCTAGTCAAAAATAGTTGCTCTCCAAATGTACCATGACAGGGAGGATAGTGAAGAAAGCTTAGTTCTATATAAATGCACAGATAATTTGTTGTTTTGTTGTTGTAAAACAATATTGACTTTGTAGTTGAAAAAGGCGCCTCATATAAGAATGACATTTCCTCCTGGAGTCTGTTCATTCGCATTCGGAGAATGACACTTTTTGACTGACAAGATGGCGGATGGCATATAGAGTAACGTTGTATGTTGTGTCGAGTGTTCTCAGTATTTTAAAAATAGTGATTTTGATGCTATCATAGTAGTGCCCCTAGCTCTCCCATTCAAAAGGCCATTTGACCAAAAACGAGAATACTGTAAATCTTAAGATTGATGCTTCTGTCCTAATTATGCTTTTGAACAAAAATTTGACTCATGTACATTCACAAAAACACCCTAGGTTGCATTTTGGCGAGAGTTACACTTTAAAGAAAGGCAGCATAAAAAAAGTCTTCAGCCTTGATGTAAAAGCACTGAGAGTTGTGTCGGACCTGCAGTTTTCTGGGAGTTTGTCCCAAATTTCTGGTGCAAAAAAACTTAACGCTACTTCCCCCTGTCTGACTCTGGGGACAGAAATAGTGTAGCAGAAGCTCAGAAATATATTTTGGCCTAATGGGATTTATAAACCAGAAAAAGTATAGTTGTTCTGAAACAAGTATACCCATTACTCAGAAGCTTGGAGTATAGCTGCTGCTTCTTCGCGTAGGAAGTGGCCAGTTGAGGTTGGTCGGGCATCTGTTCACGATGCCTCCATTGAAAATGCTAAACTAAGTTGGTGAAAATGGTAAACATTATATCCGCCTCACATCAGCATGTTAGCATTTTCACGCTGCTGGACATACAACCTCACATAACTATATATACTATATATTCATAAAGATGTAGAGACTTTTGAGAGAGACTGCCTTTTGTTTAAAAATGAAACTATATATTTGTCACCTGTTTTATAAATGGGGTTGGGACTGAGTGCCACACAGAGGATAGGGGAGTCTGAAAGAAGATAAAGAAAATAAAAATATAATACTTTAGCTAGGTGTACCTAATAAATTGGCAACTGAATGTTTATACCACTGCCTTGGTGTTGTGGGGCAGCAGTCTTTCCCTGTTCCTAGTGTGTTTTCCCCCTTTTTCCTTGTGTAACTGTCTCCCAGTTGGTGTATGCAGGTTAAGAGGCGAGGCTGTTCAATCAGCTTTGCCAATCATCCAGCGCAGCTTCTGTCAATCTACTATTCTCCTCACCAGTACAAAAACCTAGGTTGATCTTTGCCACATCGTTCCGTCCACCAGTGTGGTAACTCGGCGCTTAGTGTTTGTTCCTAGGCTTGCTGGTGCTTCTATTAATTACTTGTTTGCTTCTCTGCCCAGACCCTCCCTCTAGACCTGCTGCAGTCCCTGTTGATTTCCGCTCTGCTACCTGCTCCTCTCCACCCCAACCTTGTGTAATTTGGGGGGCAATGTAAAAAAAAAAAAGAGCAATGCAACCTATTATACAGACTTGACACATGCAATATTGATCTGGATAATGAGATTAGAGTAAAGAGTTCAGGGTAGAACTTCATAATGATTGAGTTGTAATCACCAACTGGTGGTTGTAATACTACCCTGTCACTGAAGCCCATGTGAGATTAGCTTTAACACATTTAGCAATATCTGATCTATATAAATATGTAATTTAAAGCAGCTGGACATTAGACAAATATGGACAAATAAGTTATTTATTGTACAATAGCAGAGGTGAGGAACAAAAGATGTAGTTAATTGACACAAAACTATACTTGACTTAGAAAGACAAAAATGATCACTGGTAGAGTCACTACTGACTCATAAGTATACTGGATGAAAAGACAGTGAGATAAATATAAAACCATAGACCATTGACAAAATAAAACCAATTATCTGATTCTCAAGCCCAATTAAGCAACATGAAAAAATTGCTATTATTCTAAGTAGCTTCCAAACACTTTACACTCGTTTTTGGTCATTGGTCTGTGTGGTCGAGTCCTAAAAGGCTCTGCTCCGATTACCGTAAACATATGACCTCACACAAGATTGCTGCAGATCGCTGCCTGCCCTAGCAGGAAATGGTAGATGGTTGTCACAAATCACTTAATATAACTTTAACTTTCAGTATAAAGTTTCACAGATTACACTGCTGCACCAAAGTGAAGAAAACGTAATCACACAAAAACACAAATCACAGCCATGAGCTGGTGATGACATTTACATTTACTTCTGGTTTGGTTTTATGCCTCATCCTGAGGCGGCAGTGTTCTTGTGAGTAGCGTTCTCCTCGATGAATGTCCAGGTAGGGATGCCATTGTTCAGCTGGAGAGCACAATGACTTCAGACGCTGTGGAAAGTAAGCGATTAACATCATTTCCTTTTCACGTCTTTGAATTCATGGAATAAAATCTCAAGCTGTGCAATATGCAATGCTTTGAAAAATGTACACAACATTACTAATTCAAATTACCATATTTTTCCAGCTAACATAACACACACATACACACCTTCCAGAGGCTTCCCTCTGCTCTCATCAGTGAATACACAGCAATGACAGGGACCCAGAGGAGGATAAATACAGCTATGCACCAGCCCAAAACCAAACCCCACACTGGGAACTGGACTCCTCCATAAGAGGGTGGCGTAAATGTCATCAGTGACCAGATCAGGATCACCTAAGGCAGCAGGTTTCATTAATCAAACATGATCAGAACTAACTGTATGGATTTAGACAAGGGGCAGTTTTATTTATTCACTTTTTTAATTTGCTCAGAAGCAGTTACACACAAACATTAAATCTGTATTTAATTAAATTGTAATTCATACAAGTTCAGTGGCTGCTGGCACAAATAACATTGGGAAATTTTCCCAATAATTTATGTAGCTTTTGAAGCCATAATAATAATAATTCCTGATTCTTAATTTGATGGCACTCACCAACATATGCATTTAGGCAGATGCTGCCAGAGTGTTTTACATCAGGGTCATTGTGTGACATTTGACTTACCACTATGATGCAGGGGCTGATAAAGAACCAACATGCTCTCCACCACAGCCAGAAAGTAAAACTCTTTTTCCCAATCATCATCTCAATGTCTTTAATAAAACGGTTGCCTCCTGTAATACATGAAAACAATACAGATATGTACACAGATGAAGTTTAAGGGCTCTCTGTTACTTTAAATGCACATCTACAATTATCATATTTACCGTATATGTAGCAGACACCAATGATCTCCAAGAGAACCAAAAATAGCAGCACCCAGCTGCCGGCAAACTGGTCGATTAGAGTCACCCAGTATATTCCTGCCTATCTCAGACACACACACACACACATGCATGCGCGCACACACACACACACACACACACACACACACACACACACACACTCCTTAGTAGGTTAACAAGGCCTTTGTCCAGTAATCCAAAGTACACTAAGGTAACCTTACCCTTGTAATACAAGGCAAACCCAGCAGGTAGAGGATGCAAGATGTTGTTATAGTCAATAAAGCTCGTTTGGATTTGAAGGTTTTAGGAAAGGCATCGAGCAGACAGGTGGTAATCACCTCTAATGACAAGAGGAGAGATTTCAGGATACAGCAATCACAACAGCAACTTCTTTAATGTTTTGCACATATGAAAGGCAACAAAATATTTCACCTATTCCTGCAAACTGAGAGTCCAGACCAACAGTCAAAAGCATGAAGAAGAACAAAATGGACCAAAGAGGGGAAATAGGAAGCTTAGACAGAGCATCTGGATATGCAATGAATGCCAGGCCAAATCCTGCACAAAGACAAACAAACAAAACATCAGAGGCCATCAGGTCTTCCAAATGTTTTAGTACTGTATTTGATACTCAGATGGTGTGTCTGCCTGACCTTCCTTCACCACTTCTCCAACAGGCATTTTGTAGATGTGAGCCATGTGACCCAAGATTGAAAATATGGCAAAGCCCGCAAGCACACTGGTACCTCGGAAAAAGATGAAAATAGCAAAGTAGATGAGACAAATATCCATCCATCCATCCATCCATCCATCTTCCTCCGCTTATCCGATATCAGGTCACGGGGGCAGCAGCTCCAGTAGAGACAAATATATAAATTATAAAAACTTTATTTAAATGATTATGTTACTGTAGCTTTGATCCTACCTGCATTAGTAAGTGTTACAACAAATGAGTCCTTGAACACATTGTTGTGAAAGTTGTTGTAGGAAGCAAGAGTCATGACTCCACCCCAACCAATCGAGAGAGAGTAAAAGGTCTGAGTTGCTGCATCTTTCCAGACCTAAAAAACACACAGTGATGCTTTGAATCAAAATACTTAGATTACTGTACTGTGTTGTAGTTAATCGTGTGCATTTTGGTCCCTACTTTTGCTTCAGTCAGTTTAGTCAAATTGGATTGGGAACCAATGTAGAACTCTATACCGTCTCTGGCTCCCTCTAGTGTCACACCTCTGATCAGCAGGATCAGAATCACCACATAAGGAAATGTAGCTGTAAAATACACAACCTGTAAAGACAAAAAACAAGAGTTATAATTGTAGAAAAAAAATATAATTAGATTTGATACATTCTTGCTACTGGGAGTTCCAAGCATACATTGTAAAACCTCAGGGCTTACAAATGTAAATGTGTTTGCCATGCTTTTTTGTTTATGCATCTAGCATTCACTCACAATTCTGGTTTTATCTCAAATCTGCATACAAATGTAAATTTTCACAGAATAGTTTGATATTTTGGGCAATACAGTTATTCACTTTCCTGCCAAAAAGTTAATGTTAATTTGTGGGCATGATTGTCAGTTGCACTAGTTATATTTGAGGCCTGTAATACATTCACCACTTACTTGTGTGTGTGTGTGTGTGTGTGTGTGTGTGTGTGTGTGTCTGTGTGTGTGTGTGTGCTCATGTCTGTATTATATGTTAAAGCTATAATACGTAGTTTCTGCTGCCCCCATGATAAATTCTAATAAGTAATGACAGCAAAACTGTCGGCGCGTCCACACATTACAAGCCTTCTGTGATCACACAGCACCCCCACCCCTCCTCCACGTAGTTGCTGGTAGTCAAGAAGGATTAAAAAAACATTCTTCTGAAGGTCATTATCTTCACTCAAGTTTCTGCGTGAGAAAGTCGCCATTTTCTAAACATAGCCATACTGAGAAATACAGAAAGAGTTGTGTGGAGCTGATAGTCTTATTTAGCTTTGTAGCAACTCATTTGGCAATGGCTTGAATGCAACAGACGTTGATTAATATAAAAAAGTTACGCACTAGAGTTTTAAATATGTAGCTACAGCCAGCCGTTGATTAGTTAGTTTAGCACAACAATTGGCAAAAGGAGGAAACAGCTACCCAGCTATCAGCAACTCTAAAGATTACTAATTCACATGGGTTAGTTTCCTCTAACTGCACCAGAAGGTCAACATTTCAGTTTGTCCATTGCTTTACTGTAAATGACAAAGCTAATGTTGTTCCCATCAGGCTCAGCTGTACTTTGTGTTCAGTGTTAATTAGCATGCTAACACGCTAAACTTGAATAGTAAACTTGGCAAACATCACACCTGCTAAACATCTGCATGTTAGCATTGTGAACATGTTAGCATGCTGATCTCAGCATTTAGCTCAAGGTGCTTTGAGCTAAATACAGCCTCACAAAGATTCTAGCATGACTGTAGACTCTTGTCTTGAACACATGTGGCAGTGGTATTTTATTTTCTAATTTTCAACAAGAAAGCTATAGATACAGATAGTGGTCAATAGACTCCCTGTGATGTACCAAGGCAGCTGAGCATGGATCAAGATTTTTCGTCATCTAACTTAGTGAGAGACATGCTTGCGTTGTATTGCAGGAAACCCTTCATATAAAAATGACTGTTTGATTTTTGCAGTGGGCTTCATATATGCATTGGTCCTGACTTTGGGCTGTTGAGGTTGTTGTCTTACTTTGCCTGATGACTTGATGCCTCTGATGAGCGCTGCAGCAACAATCATGGAGCTCAGCAGCAGACAGAGGGCCAAGTGCCAAACTACGGGTCCTGTTTCATCCAGGCCACTGGATCTCTGCAGAGCCACACGACTGAGGAAGAGAGAAATCTGACTGTACAGCCACAGCAGTATGACAAGTGTGTGTATGTG
Source organism: Etheostoma perlongum (assembly GCA_026937815.1). Classification (NCBI taxonomy): domain Eukaryota; kingdom Metazoa; phylum Chordata; class Actinopteri; order Perciformes; family Percidae; genus Etheostoma; species Etheostoma perlongum. The sequence continues at coordinate 4,419,928 of CM049374.1, read as the reverse complement.
CTTGTTTGTACGAGTGTGTGATTCTTACTCCCAGTACTGCTCACTTGGGCTCTGCATCGGAACTGTGATCATGTCGGATAAAGGGCAAGTGCTGTTTCCTTGAGTGCAGTTAGTCACTAAAGAATCACTTACATTGCAGTACACTAGAAAAGTAAAACAGGTAATTTAAAAGCAATAATTTCCCAGAATAGATATTTCATTATTTAGCTTTGTCTTGAAGCTGAAAATGCAGCATAATACTGATACAAAATGCACTAAATTTTTAGCATACATTTCACATACATAATTTAATTTATTTCAGATTATGTCATTTTGTCATTGTTCTTGCACCCCAACTCCAGGTGAATGACACAATAGCTTTCACCAAACAGCAGATTTGACCCACAACTGAAAAAAGCACCTATTGGCGTGTTGCTGCAGTTACTGTCAGCCTGACTGAGGCCGCTGGACCATGGCAAAGGAGACTGGAAAGAGGCAAACATGTAGTACAGGCTGTAGGCGATGATGACGTTGTAGTAAACTGATACTATAAAAGTGACCACAACCATGGCAACACCAACACCTGGAGAGCAAGAGAGAGAAGTTACAAGCAGGGCCAATGAGAATTGAATGATTCTGATGTGTAACTATTAGTAAGCAGGGTACGCAGTTTCTTACGGGCTCGGACCAATCTGGGGCCCGCATCATTGGATGACATTAATGGACTGCCGGGGCCCCCTATCACATTTTCATTACTCGCAACAATCCCAGCAGTCCCACGTCCAGCCACTGACCAAGCGGGAGTGAGAACGGGTCAAATTTATTTCCTTGTTTCTAATATGAAGACGAGACGTGTGTGAATCTCACATTTATCAACAAAACGGACAGTGAAAGACGATGCAAAACATTTGAGACCGTCCTACCAACCTGTACATTTTAACATCAATGTATGCTGTAACGTTTTTTCATAATAAAGTCACTGAATGTTGCTGCTATTTCACTTTCGGGCTGAAAACGAACAGAAGTTTCTTAAATCATGTGTTAATTTTGTAGCCATTCATTATTGTATTGGTACTGTATTTTTGTAATAATTTGTAATTAATTCCTGTTCATGCACTTGTACATTGTTGTTGGTTATGATACAGGACACTGATGAAATGTGAGGGGGGGATTACTGGAAAACAGGTATCAGACTGGTCTGGAATATCAGAATAGCTGTAGTTTATTTGTTTGTTTGTGGTCTTGTGTGTCTTTTTTTAGTTTTATACATTTGAGTGTCTTTATGTGTGTGACATGTAAGTTATGGTTCTAATAGATAATGATAATGGTTCTGTAATATAATATATTTTATGTAATGTTTTTGCCTGTTATGTTTAATTTATTGGGCAATAAAGACAGATTTTTGTTAACAAAGAAGGTTTTTCTGAACAACAATGACATTCAAAACAGTGATAACTGAAACAGATGTAGCCTACAACACACCATTCAGTGTGTATACACATGTGTATTGCAAACAGACCTAAGTACTGATAAGAACATCTTCCTCTGCACCACCAAAGTGAACATAAATAAGAACTATAAAATATATAAATGCATATGACACTGTTGTCAAAACCCACACAATCAACATAGACACACTTCTTCTTGGCATCTTGGAAGTTTGTGATCAATACTGTATGGTGATGTAACCAAGTGGTGACCCATAGGGGTATGTTTTCACCCCTAGCACTAACCACTTGGTTTCAAAGGGCAAGGGGTGAGGGGTAGGGGTAAGATGGAGAAATGGGATTCAGCCTTAGAGTGCCTGCTTTATGATTTTCACAAAAGCAGCTAACAGCTAGCTCTAGCAGCTAACCAGGCAAGCAAGCTAAGAAAGTACTCGCATATTTATAGCAATCAAGATTAACATAAAAATTGGCCGGAATTGTCCTTTAAGTGGTAGTCTTACCCTGCAGGATAGGCACTGCTCTCCATATGTTGATTGGTCCTTGGCTGCAAAACTGCCCGAAGGCACTTTCCAGGAAGAAAAGAGGAATTCCAGCCAACACCAGCATCACAAAGTAGGGGATAAGAAAGGCACCTGCTCAAAGTGAGGGATTAAATACAATATTACCAGTGGTGCTATCAAACAGGATTTCTAACACTAACACACATTAGACACCAAACACGTACCCCCTCCATTATTGTAGGCCAAATAGGGAAATCTCCAGATATTTCCCAGTCCAACAGCATAGCCGATCATAGAGAGGATGTATTCCTTCTTGCTTGCCCAGTTCCCGCGTTCAGTATTCTCATCACCATCATCCACATGTGGGTCCTGCTCATTGAAAAGTAGTAAAAGTTACTGCAGTGTGTAAAAATTTTAATGTAGGATGTTTTCACTTGTGTGTGCTTACACACTGAAATCAAAGGTATTACACAATTATCAAAACCTTACACTCAAGGAGCAAAACATTAGCCCAGATGTGTTCACTATAAGCGCAATGTCAGCCTCACACTTCTTGCAAAACAATACAAACAGTGATTTGCAAAACACTAAACACACTTGCATACATTAAACACAGGTGTATCATGATGTCACTTCCTTGCAATTCCAAATTTACCAAACGTATAAGCCAATCTGTGAAACACGGCCATCAGGTGCTTCACAGATGTTTTATTGAATTGTGGTAGTTTCAACACACTAACCATCACTGCAGTCAAAAATGACATCATCACTCCCAGCCAATTTCACATCTATGGCAAATTAAATGAAGCTATTATATTTAAATGAGATCTTTTTTACCTTCTTCTGCAGCATGTATCATAAATACATAAAAACAGATATTTTTTCTAAAATGATTACAATTAAAAATTAAAAACATGGTATTTATATTCCTTAAGCAAGCAATACGGCTGGTTTTATGTTCCTCATTAGATTACATTAGATTTTATTATCAGAAATACAGGCAAGCCCCCCATTTCTTCAGTCTTATCCCACATAACCATTGTATTGTAAACTATCAAGTGTAAGTCTGGTCAAACAGATTTGTAATCCTACCTGGTCGACAACAGCAGAATTTGTGAAAATTAAATCCTTGAAACTGTTCCAGCTGTATTCCCGCATGTCCTTGCTTGTTAATGGTCTGTTTAAGTAACTCAAATTACTCAGGTAGATCTGTTTTAAAGTCCCTTCCCCTCCAACGGACAAGGGAGTGATGCCTTGTGATGCCCGTGAACCAATCGCCTGCCCAGACCCTCCCCTAACAACACTGCTGGCTGTTTGTGCAATTAATCTTTTTTAAACTGGAATCATGAGCTGTGGATTTGAACTGTGTCTGCCACTATGTGTGTGTGTGTGTGTGTGTGTGTGTGTGTGTGTGTGACTGAGGTGAGTGATCATATACCAGTAACCATGTCATAACAACTACTCCCTAAACCCACTGCTGTTACTAATGATGGACAGATCTCATTTTGGTCTATGACATCTGCACATAATCACTTTGCTGTTAACATACGTAGATCTGTGTCAACCATAATCACAACCTGATGATGTGACCACAAGTATGTTAGGTGACATGACTGGTGACACAGAGAGGTTAATGTCCTGCTCCACCCATTTCTTAACAGAATATTACCTCTTACCAGTTCTATGGGTCAAGAGGAGGTCAACAAATTAGAGGTCTACGATCTACACGCCGATTCAATATGTGCCGGACTAGGGCTTATTTATTTATATTTTTTAAATAGACCAGACTTGGGTTGGTCTCTTGCTAATTTAACTTTTCTCATTTCATTGAGACAATTTGTGGGCATGATTGTCAGTTGCACTAGTTATATTTGAGGACTATAATAAATACACCTCTTACGTGTGTGTGTGTGTGTGTGTGTGTGTGTGTGTGTGTGTGTGTGTGTGTGTGTGTGTGTGTGTGCTAAAACACTGCACACACCAAGGGCCAGGGCTTGGCTAAGGCTGAAATTTTTGGCCTGTGCAAGGCTTCACAAAAAATATGGTTAATGGATTTTTTTTCTTCAAACTTTTGTCAGCGTCTTTGATGGTACAACACATACTGTATCCCCTTAATGACATCCAAATTAATTCTGTACTTAATTTGTTTAAATAAGCACATTAAAGTATTCAACACACACATTTTCAAGCTGTGATTATGTAAATTATTTTCCATGATTAAATTATTGAATCACACCCTGAAAGCCAAAATCTTCAAAAACCAGAGTCATCATTCTCATTGTTCCTGTGTGTTATGTGCTCTGGTTTAAGGTCTTTTGGTTTATGGGCTATTTTTGGTCAATGATGTGCGGCCACAATCTAACTACTCTAAACCCATAATATACCTTAGCTGTAATGACGGTATCTGCTGGTGCAGGCACAGATTACAACATTTAGTGATGGAGAAAAACTTATAAATATAGACGTATTTTCCTCTGACTAACCAGCCACTGGCCAGCTGACACACAGTGTTTAGCCCTGATGCAACAAGACAGCTGGATAAGTCACTTATTGTCATTCACTGACTTGACAATAAAGAGACAGATAACATGACATGATTTTGGTGAACAAACAGTCTTAAGAAAGGAAGGTGTTATATACTGGTTTTATTTAGTAGACAAAACCTACCATCAGTTAGTTTTTGGGCTCTTTCCGGTTTCCTCTTTCAAATGTACTGGCTTCTTCTTGCACCTCTGGTACAGAAAGTACAGAAAGCCCCATTTGGCTGGAGAGGGTTCACCCTCTAAATCCTCTTTAGTCCAAAAAGTCTGGTGTCCTGAATGACTTTGCTAGACACCACCTAGAGGGTGCAGATGAAGGTCTGTAGTCTTTTGAAAATACTCATACTGTACGTGATTCAATGTACAATATGTACATGTGTCTCATAAAAATGCTCATATTGTTCACATTACCCTTTAAAAAAAGGGTGTGCATTTAATAGCCAGAGAGTGTCTAGATAACCTTAATTGATAGTTGCATCAGTTTAGTATGAAAAAGCTGCCTTTGCCCTAAGCAAACTGTAACACATTTCTCCTGTGATTCTTCTTTTTAGTCCATAAAATCACTGAATTAAACCACAAACATACAAAGAGTTAAATATAGTGATGTATTAGACACATTGTAGAGTGTTTTTTTTTAATCCAAACTTTTATTTATTCATCAAAAGGCTTGTAAACATAAACCCTTTGTCAGTATGATGACCAATCCATGTAATGCATACAGTAACTCAAGAATCATAATTCATAGACCCAAAGCCCTTTGTGTGATTCACTAGCCTACAGTACAGTGTAGATATGTTTTCACATGGAACATAGATATTTTTCTATGTCTCTGAGGAAAGTGGATTTCACTGTAATACAAGAACATCTTCTACAGACACAAACAGTCAAAGCATAACAATTTGATCACTATTATAATTTTTATCACTAAGAAACATTACTGCACCTTAATATTGGGAAATGGTCGTCAGAGAAGTGAAGAAGATATTTTCATGTTTCTACAACAGCTAGGTTCGAAATAAAACAACATCCATAATTAGGGCTGTAATGATACACCAAACTTTGGTTCACGATTTTTTGACCCACGATTTTTCTTTTCTTTTTGGGCGTGCGGGGGGAGTCGTAATACAACTCTTTTTTACTGCCACATGGCATCGTTTTGTCATTGATTAACGCTACATCCCAGTTGCAACACAGTAATAGCCTACTACAGATACCTTATTTATTGATATTGATTGATTTCAATGTTGATCGATCCAACACCAAAGATTCTACTGTACCTTAAAATAATGTTTCCAAAATCGTTTCAGTGGTTCATTAACTCGTTGGAAGGAGACATGAGAATAATGGTAACAATTCCCCTCACAATCTGTAGGGGGAACGAAGAGGAAAAGTGCTGCCTACTGTAAAGCTGCTGGTTGACAAGAAGCTAATGCTAATGTAATTCTTGGTGGGTAACGTAAGATTACGACACTGTTTTGACCACGGTTAACAACTCTGGGCTAACCCACAAATTCTTAAGTAATGTTAACTGTATAATCTAATGGTGATTTAACTAGCTAGCACACCACTGTCTTCTGCCTCAGTCTCCCGGTGCTGCGAGGCTTCAGTCGGGATGAGAGCTGACAACAGCCCCGGGGACACATCCACAGTCAGCCCCCAGCCAGATAGCAACCTTCCCGGTCAGCACTTAACTCCGGTGATAAGGACGCTAACGGCAATTTACTGAACTGTCTGGAAACAGACGGCCGAGTCAAACAGCGGCCACCCGTAACGTTACACCTCCGTTAGCGTTACAGGTGCCCCCTCTACGCCTTTAGCCGTCTGTGCAGTTAGCTAAATTTACCAAACCAAAAGGACTAGTAAATTAAAGACGTGGTAGCACTGGATCTGGACGAGAAGGATAACTCTGGGACTTGAAAGGGGTGTGTCGCAATTCTGCCTCCCACCGCGACACAGGATCGTAGAGCTGAGTGTCGCAATTTCAGTTTTATTTTCAATATCGTTACAGCCCTATCCATAACACATAATATTTTTTATCATCAACTTATCAACAAAACAACGGAAGGCATGCTTTGTAGGAAGATAGATAAAGATAGATAAAAATACTGATTTAAAGATCATTGATCCCCACAGCATATAAGGAGGGTCAGGGTAAGATTATTTTCAATACACAAAAAAATCATATGGGGCTCCTCTATCTTAATACCTTTATTTAATCAAATAAAACCAGGATATATCAGTAAGGACTGCTGCCACCTGTTGTCAAAATTAAATCATATTGTCGCCCCTGCTGTGCTGTAGTTTTGGCACGTCACACAAATTTTGTCACATGTTGTAAATTGCTGTGTTTGTGAGCAGAGTGCCACACATTGTCTCATACGCACAGTTAGATCTCAATGCTGGTAGCCAGGCGCAAGCAGAGGGTTGATTCTGTTGGGATGTCCTGGCGACTGATCTCATTCCCATCCAGTCGCAGCGTCTGGAGCTTAGAGAAGTTGGTCACATCTATGACGCTGCAGAAACTACCCAGAGTGAACTCTACAGGGAAAGATGGCGAGGTGGTGAAGAATTTATTTGTTTTCCCAAACTACTCCAAACAGCCATCTCAGCACCTACCATACTGTATATATATAATATTATATTTACTTACTTATGAAATATATTTATTGATTAACTTTATATTACTTATTTTATAGTTATAGGAAATTAAATCTGTAGTGCGTATTTTCTGTCGCCCACATGAGGAATTCTAAGTAATGACAACAAAGCTTTACACTGCTGCTGCAAGAGGTCCAAATTAATTTGCCAAAATAATAAATACAAAATAAGCAAAAATGTAATTTAACGTGTGGAAAAACATTGTTAGTGAATATTTTTTAAAGATTATGTGCATCATTACGACTATGTGTGTAGTTTCATCAGATTAAAAAGACCCAGAGACATCAGCAAGTTTGTTTCCACATTTTACAATGTTGCTAAATCCTTTTTTAACCAAGCCTCATGCACAAACAGGTGAGAAGAGCACATCCCAAATCTGTGTTTATGTAGAACATGATTGCTCATAGATAATTTAGACAAAAAATGATAACTAAAATATGCACTTTACCTTTGATCTGGTTGGCTTGCATATAGAGATGCTGAAGTGTGGTGCTCACTGGGGGGATTCTCTCCAGTTTATTGTAGCTCAGGTCTAGCTCCACCAGCCCGGTCACATTAAAGGTGTTGGAAGGGATACCCTTGTCTGTCAGCTGATTGTGAGCCATCCTGACATACTGCAGCTGAGTGAACCCGTTCAAGAAGCCCTCTGGTAGAGAATCAATGGAGTTGGACTCCAGGTAAAGTTGGTGCAGATGTTCAGGGAGTACCTCTGGGACCTGGGACCAGTTAATGAAAATATTACTGGAGGCCTGCAGATGATTAACAGGACATTTGCAAACACACTGATATACACAATTACCTTAGTCAACTTGTTGCTGCTGATGTCCAGCAGTGTGAGGGATTTGAGTGCCTTCAGGGATGTGCCCATGTCTGTGACAGCATTGTCATGGAGATACAAAATAGTGAGGTTATCCATTCCCTCTAGGTCTGCAGCTGTTACCTAGGCAACAGTAGAAATAATTGTAAAGTCTAATATCTGTGATGTACAGCCAAAAGAGGGGCTGTGCATGAATATCAAACTATGCAATACATTACCTTTTTAATCTGGTTGTGGTTGATTCTCAGGTCACGCAGTGTGCGAGGGAGATTTGATGGAAAGTCGGTCAAATTGTTGTGTTGTAGATATAAACGCTCTAGTCCTTGCAACTGCATAAATGCCTAAAAAATAACATGGAGAACAAACAACTCACTAACCTCCACACAATAGTTACCTCAACAGCATAAAAAGTCCTGAAATCACATTAAGTTATATTCATTGTGCATGAATGAACAGTCAGTATTATTTCAAATTAATGTTTAATATTTATTCTATTATTACAACATATATATAAATATACAGCATAGTATATATATATATATATATATATATATATATATATATATATATATATATATATATATATATAGAGAGAGAGAGAGAGAGAGAACTAGAGACAAATTTAACAAACTTGTATTGTAGCACTGAAGTCATGGGCAGTGTGTTGTTAGCAGTGGTGTTGAAGTGTGGATTTTAACAGGCTGCAGCTGAGCAGCTAATTAAATATAAATAAATTGCACTTTTCTTTGGTGAATGTTTTTTTGGTCCCTCTTTCAATAACCTACTGTAAGACTTTTTCCTAAATATACTATGTTAGCCACCTACCAGCTATCTGACAACCATTTAGACCATTATCACAACTTCATGCTCTGAGCTCACGTGTGGCTGGATCCGACTGAGACCATATGTAGGTTTACCTTCTTGCCAATGGCGTCAGATGTCAGCTGGTTGTGGTGCATCATCAGCCACACCAGATTGGTTGCATTTACTAGAGCTGAGTCGGACACAGCTGTAATGGCATTGTTTTGGAGGTACAAGTATTTCACACGGGAAGGGATGGTTGGCATGGATGTCAGGCCCCGCCCATCACAGTACATGGCGACTGGGAAGGTGGGAGGGCAATCACACTCATCTGGACACCCTCCTGTTGTGTCTGCCTGCAGGGAGCCAAATCTTTGGCTCTGGGGGCCGTACAGCCAGGCAAAGGGGTCTCGTCCATGGGAGCAAGAGAGTGGAAGCAGGGCAGACAAGAGGAAGACAGTCACCACACGCATGGTCACAGTCATACAAATCTTCACTGTAATCAACACACACAAACACAAAGGGACAAGTCAATAACATTCAAAATAGAAATGGATTCATTCACAATTAAAAAAAAACATTTTGAAACAGATACAGCTCAAGAGTAAACTGATGGTAAAAAAGTGGTGTTGTGTTGATTCTCTGTATCCACTAAGGGAAAGTTCCTCCCTCTTATATAATATAAAGGCACGGGGTTTGAAAAAACTTTTTTAGAAAATGCTGCCAAATTAAACAGTCAATGGTACAGTGCAGCTTAATGACTTTGTTTTAGAAGTGTTACTGCCTGAAGAGAGGTACATTCTTAGGGGTCTTAACCCACAGGGAATCCAGAGAGGAAGGATTAGAAAAAACAAAACAAAAAACCTTGCCATGAATAGCAGCTTTGTTAAAAGTTTGCACTGCTGTCCCAAAATTGCAGTAAAAAATTAAATTATTACCCTCTGAATTGCAAAAAAAAAAAAAAAAAAAAAAGAAATAGGACTATAATCACATATTTAACACCACAGAGACAGACACATGGTCACACATGCATGTACATACAAATACACATACACACACACCTACCTGATCAGAGAGGCTCACCCTCCTTGTCCCCTCTCTCTTTCAGAGTGTGCTCAGGACTGAAGGGGACTCTGAAAAACACTTAAAAAACATATTCCTCAGCTCCCTGCTCTCCTTTCAGTTCTGCCATCCCCCTCTCCACCCTCTCTCTGTTCCTTTACTGTTGGTTCCTTTCAGTCCCTCATCCACCCACTCGCACCCCATTTTGTGTGTTTAGGCATGGCCCACCCCACACCCCACTCTGGAGCCTCGTTTTCCACATGTGAGTGATGTGAGATGCAGCAGTGGCTGTTAGGGATTGTTCCCATCTGTGTGCAGCACATTAAGTCCCATTCAGTTGAACCCCACTGTTTCTTGTGCGTGTGTGTGTGTGTGCATGTGTGTGTGTATGTGCAATTTGGTTTATATGACACAAGTGTGATACATAGTTGCTGTTCATTACTTTTTGTTGGTAAATAATAGTGAATCTTTATCCAAGGCAACTTTTTTCCTGTTTAATGTTGTTAAATGGTCATGTCATCGTTAAAGGAGATTACAGCATTTGACTATATATCTTGCAGTACTACACTATACTAAACTACAATACTAGCGAAAGTGACAATACTACAAAGACAGATTCTTCCTTTCAAACATGATTGAGAGAGACTGATAATGGATAACAAAATAGTACATCCAAACCCTCTTCAGCCTACTTAGCAAAAATCCCTGTGCCAGAGAGTTTGTAGAAGTGGTGGATATAACTCTCTCCAATTCTCCTCAACAACCTTTCATCTTGTAAAGGGTTAAATGAAAACATGTGTGACAGTCTTTCTGGTCTTAATGCGGGCCTCTTCCTGACTGTATCCCTTTTTTCCTCTTTCCATCTCCTTCTGTTTCTTGTTATCATGGGTCACCTTTTTATAATGTGACAAGGGAAGAGTAGTGTGATTGTTTACAGTAATAGATAGTGTAGATAGATACATGCTTACACAGTAGGATGTTGTGTCTGGGCCTTATCTGAACCACTAAATATGAAACAAGAGCTGGGAAACAGTTAGGGACTGTTGATAAATGAACGAGGTGGTGAGGTCAACTGAACCTTATGTTTTCTTTGAACCCTCCTCTAAACTGCAAAACCCTTCCTGCGCCATGTAAGAACATCATAACAGTGTTAGTTTGGTACAACTTGTAAAATTGTCTACACCAAATTAAACCTTCACATTAAGTTCTAATGTGTGCTGCCAATGTGAAAGACACTCCCCTGCTCACCATATATAGTCAGAGTGCCCTTCAGCCAAAAGAATAATGGCCTCTACTTTTCTAAACCCCTCTTCTTAATCCTTTTTGGACAATCCCTGAATTTACCACCCAATTTGGAAACAAGGGGAAACAGCATGTCATGCTCTTTCTAAAAGTTGAAAATAGTCCAGCACCAGCACCTTTAAAGTAGCCTGGTTCTACCAGACTCTCGTACATTTGATTTGTACAGAGTCTGGCCACTCTCCATTGTTAAAGCGCCCATATTGTGCTCATTTTCAGGATCATAATTGTATTTTGAGATTGTACAGGAATAGGTTTACATGGTTTCATTTTTTTTTAAACATTTTTGTTGTACTGAACATTGCTGCAGATCCTGTTTTCACCCTGTGTGTTTAGGTCTCTGTTTTAACTACAGAGTGAGACATTTCACTTCTATACTATCTTTGTTGGGAGACGCATATGCGTAGCTAGGTAAGATCCCATCAGCTAGATAACTTTCTCCAACTTTGGTCAGTACTTGTGGAATATTTGTAGAACAGGGACATGTAAGTAGTTCTTTTGTACATTTTGGTGAACAAGTGTGTGTTGTAGCAGTGTTTTGCCATTGAGAACGAGCTAGTATGCTAGCGCTAGCATGCTATGGTTAGCCACCTCGTCTCGGCTAGTGACGTAAAAACAGCTCACCCGGAGACTGGAGGCAGGACACATTCAGAAACCCGCATCTCACTCAAAACAGCATGGATAGTTTTTTCCAAGTTTGTATGCACGTTTGTTTGTATGCGGAAGCACCAGAAACACAAAATAACAACCCAAATCCCAGAAAAAGTGTTTTTTTCATAATATGGGCACGTCCCTGAAGGCGGGTGCTCTCTTGAAGATTAAAACTATTGGGTCTGCCCAGAGCCACTCTGGATCTACCATAACTAATCGCTAACGCTTCGTCGTGACGTGTGTTATGCGCATGTGCAAGAGGGGAGACCGACAAGGCTTATATGTAGCATTAGCATTGCTAGCGTTAGCCTCATAGCATTAGCCTTAGCCAATTCCTTTACCACTAACGTTTGCGAGCTGGAAAAAAAGTTTTCCCAAACCCCATGTGGAGGAGGGCCACAACATCATGGAATTTTACTTTTGGGGCAGCGTTGCCACAACAACAGCCTTGCTAAAACGAAGCAAATGGCTTCGCTTGCATCTTTCTCTGCCGCCATTACGGAACTACAACACTAGTGCATAGCCTCGACGTCATTGTTCTCAGCCTCTCCCTCTGTTCACTGATTGGACTGGTTAAAGTTTGGCTGGAGAAAACCCAAGAACATACTGCAATCCCAGACATAGTACTGAAGGTAAATGATTATTGAGCCTAAGTACGTAGGATGGCAGAGCCAGGCTACCTTTAAAGCCCACTAAGTAATAAAAACCTATAGTTAAAAAAAACACATTGTGTTACAGGGGTTTATGTGTTGTGTTTTCCCAGTTTTTATGCTAAACCAAAATAAGCTTAGCTAACTGTCTCCTGGCTGTTTGTATTTCACAGACATAGTGGCATCATTTTTTAAATCTCACTCCTGGCAATGAAGCAAGTAAGTATATTTCCCAAAATGTCAAAATATTCCAGACGTATTGCTGTTATATTGCTTTTGACCAAGGGCAGCATCATCTCTATGAGTGATCAAAGAGGAGTCTTGTCAACATTTGTCATAACTAAAGTAAGAAACACTATAGGGAAGAGTGCTATGTAAACTGTCTTAGTGCTTTACACATGTTATTGAAGGTGGTTGTTTAAGCTATTGTGTCTGACGTCTGACAATTTAAAAATAAAAAAGATCAAAAAACAGAATAAAGAAAAGAACAGATGGCCACATGGCATTAAAGCTGAGCTGGAGAACTGCAGTACGGAATTTACAAAGAATAGACTGTGATTGTTGAAGCATAGAATAAGAAGGATTTCCAAACTAGCGAGAAAAACAGATACATCAAGCTACGTATCCTTTAAGCTGTACTTCAGTTTGTCTTTTATGTTTGTCTTCAGGCATCTGTGGACAGAAGATGCAGTGGGACAGACTGGTGGGTGCTTTGCCCAGCTTTGTGAACACACTATTTGTTATTTTAAATGTGATTTTATATGGGTAATAATGGACTTACTACCAAACACAATTTTTCTCCAAACAACTCAAAGGAGTTGCACCTGTGAACTGAACCAGGATGAACTCCAACCCTTTACTCGTCACTGATTGCCGACAACCTTATAGCTCTTGCAACATAACACCAAAGGCCTGTTTGTATAGCGGGTTTAATAGATAAAGTCTAATCTGTGTGTTTGACAGAAAGATACATATACAAACAATATTTTTTTTTGAAAGAGCTTGAAACAACAAGTGCAGCAGTTATCTTTTAGAGTGTGATAAATTGATTGTCTGCTGACCAACACTCCCCCCCCATCTCCTGTCTGGGTCATGAGCAGTGCTGCACAGTCCTTTCCACTCAGACTGTGAGCTTCACACAGGAATGCCACTGGAATTTTGATTCTGGAGGTTGCTTCTCTTGTCACTCACCTGCAGAAAAATGGCTAGTAAAATACTTTAAACTATACCAAATTAGTCTTTTAAATAATATGTTTATTTCCAGAATGAAAGCAGGTCAGTAAGAGGAAATTTGCTTTGTTTGAAGGCCATTGTTTTGCATTGAATGGACTAAAAAGTCTTGTTATGTACGTATGGCAGTCAGATGGTCTTGCATCTGGCTGCCATACAGATTCATGAGTTTAATAGATGTGTAGTAATAAACAAAATGCAGTGTTTCTCTTTCTAAGTGAGATGTCATGTTGGAAATATTTATATTTATAATATTTATTTGTATAAAACTTAAACAAAATCATATAGTCTCTCTCTCAAACAGAAAAGCGTGTTGTTTGTCACAGGATATTATTGTACTAATTTACCATCTCAACAAGCTTAACCATAATAATTACATGCCCAACTCTTACACTAACCTTAACCCAAAACCTGAATCTGAACCCTACAATTTAACGGTCAACCTTGTGGGAACCAGATGCAGCCTCAAAATGTCATTTATACACACACACGCTCACACACACACACACACACACACACACACACACACACACACACACACACACACACACACACACACCTACCATGTAACTACCAATTCACCAGCATAAATAATAAAGAAAATACATTACAATAATACATATATAATAATAATAATAGTAATAATGCAATAGTAATAATAATATATTAATTAAGGGTTAAGATGAATTACGGCTAACAAATGGATTCTAGAAATGTTAGAGATTTGGTAAGATTTAGCAGTCCCTGGACAATACTTAAGGTAACTTCCTAACTCTAAGCATCGCACCCCAAGGCACAAAGGCATAATAAGCCATGTGATAGAAAGCAGATGTCCACACACACACAAACACACACAGACGGATGTCCATTGTTACACCGCGGCAAGCTTCTAGTCTTCTTCTCTCATACAGATGAAAGCAGCAGATTGTTTAATTTGCTTTTATTTTTGATGTCCTCTTTATACAGTATTTTTATGGCATGCACCAAACGCCAAGGCAATTCATTGTATGTGTAAACCTACTTGGCATTAAACCTTACTCTGATTCTGATTCTGTTGATTACAGAGAACATAGTGCCCTCTAGTGTCAAAGACAGGAGCTGTGGTAGCAGAAATGAGGTAGCAGGTGTTGAGTGAAATTATGAGCAGAGGAAAGCAAGATGCAGAAGAAGAAACTAATTCAGGCTCAACCGGTACTGTGGAACACTGATTGTTTCAATTTCTAAAAGTAACATGTTATTCAGTATAATCATCTGTATTTCTGTAATATTGGAGAATACAAATTAAGCAACAATTAATGAAGTAATTGCACATGGGAGAAGTTAGCCTTCAGGTCTGCCAGGCACCTTTCTGCCAGAAAGCCTGATGTAGTACAAACAGCAACAAAGTACATGCAGAGAGGAGGTCATGGTGGATGAATAGATCAAAGAAGAGTTCATATTATTTAGAGACATAGTTGAATTATTATTTTATGTTTTTAATATTATAATTATTTTCAACTAAACTTCCTGGTTAGGTTTTTGGAAATGATTATGATTTGGTTCAAATAAACCCTTTCATGACGTTACCGGATTTAATTATTGATAATATTTCTCATGACCAGCTCAATATGTCTTCAGACATATAGCCAAACAAAGACTTGCACTTGCACACTATGTAGAGCATGGTTAAAACATGCAACATTGTCATTATAGAGTATTTCTGGATTTGTGGAGTTCCCTTACAATATCTGACAAGCTGTTTGAAGATTTGCTGTTCCTGCCAGCTCTCAAACAGGAAACCGCCCGAGGGCAATATCTGTTTTGGAAAATGTAATTACTGTAAAAAGATGATGACTCATTAACAAGCTACTGATTTATTAATATTTTGCAACACTTATTTTCAAAAGTTACACCAGCATTGACGTCAATGCTGACATCAATGTTGGTGCAATGTGTAGCACCAGATAGTGTTACTGTACAGGCTGTCACATTGGATGACAAACTTCTTGTTCATGCTGTTCAAACTCAAGTTCCTACTGTACTTTTAGCTTAACATGGAGCTCTTAAAAGATGCTAAGAATTGCTTGATGTCTTTATTTAGCCTTACATACTGAATTGAATGTACATGAAATATGTGTATATATCATAGACTGTATATTAATATTAACAGTCTATGGTAGATATAGATTTGTATTTTGTGGTTTTGAATGAATGATTCTGGTCCCATTTAAAAACTTTATTGTTGTGTTACAGCACCCCCCTAAGTTTCAATTTAGAATTTAGCTCCCCCTTCTTCCTCAGCTTTCATTGGTCATTTGTACAATGATAAATCTATGTATCCACAATTTCTCTACCCACTTATCCTGTGCAGATTTGGGAGGTTGAAGCCCAGCACACAATGGGTGAGAAGGAATTGTATTACTACAGCGTCAATAATTCAAATTTAATGTGACAGGAAAATAAAAACACGTTTTTATAATCAAAGGGACATTTTTAATATTCATGAAGCATGATCATGAATTCCTAGCACTGAAGTGTGGGAGGGAGGTGAATATGGGTGATGTTTCAGTTGAAATGTGTTATTCTGCAGCACAGGGATCCGAGCCAGCACAGGATGGAAGGAGGCCTTTGCCATTTCCTTCTCCTGTTCATGAGAAAACCAGATGGATACAGAGCAGAGCACAAAGTGTGTAGGATGACAAAGAGCTGCCAACAGGCTGCTGGTGACACTGTTGCTCATGTTTCTAGAAACCTTTCAACTCCACCAACACTCAACAAGTTAGAAATTACACTGAACCAAATACTGTTTGATAGGAAATCGAAATAGCAAGGAACAGCAGTAATAAGGGAAGGTAATACAATGTAACAAATTGAAAATGATATTTACTTTGTTTTCAGAAACTATGCCACTCTTAGTTTGTGGCAATTTGGAAATGTTAGCATACTAACAGACTAAGATGGTGAACATGGTAAACAGTGAGCATGTTAGCATGCTGACAGCATTTAGCTTAAATTGCCCCTGTACCTTTGGTGTTTTGTCTCTCAGTTGTTAAGTTGGAACTGAACTACACACACATGCTTCTTTTGTATTGTTCTCTACACATTCATAAACTGTATGTAAAAATAACACTGAAACTGCACATAAAAGGTGAAAGTGGCATTTATGGTGAAATGTATGGTTATTTTAATGGTTAATGGTAGAAAGAAAATGCTCTATCACCTCTTTTTGATCCCCCAAAAAATCGTTACAGGCACTTATTATGTCATGAATTTGGCTCCATTGTAAGTGTCATTCCAAGTGTTTTTCCAAGAGGGCGCTCTTTCCATGTTATGATTGGGAAATACTGTCCTGACTTTTCCCTCTTCTCTACTGTGCCTCTTTTCTCACACTGCTCACACACACACATACGCACACACACAAAGATACACGCTTGCACACACAGAATGGTCTCCTCGGCTCCCCAGGTACTTTGTGGCTTGAATGCCTTCAGGCAAAACACATACTGTGGACCCAATCACTCACTCACACACACACACACACACACACACACACACACACACACACACACACACACACACACACACACACACACACACACACACACACACACCTTCTGAATCCAAACCCAGTTGTCATAATTTGATTTCTTGTCTCTTCAATTCCTTCTTCAGAAGTTCTTTTCAAACTTTGTTTATTTTATCTCCACAGTACAAGCCAACAAATCAAATGTTGTGGGTTCAACCATTTCCAAGGTCTGACAGAAGGATTAAGGAAGAAATGAGTTAGGAAGGATTATGGAGGAGGTCTGGGATTTGGGCAATGTTTAAAGAAGAGGAATGTATCAGACAGTGGGTAAGCATATGCAGTAGCTTGAAAACACACAGACACACACAGACACACACACACACACCTACACACACACAGACAGTTCCATGCAGTTTCAGACGGTTTTATTGGGAATTTGAGACAGAGACTCTGTTCTGTAGCTCCTGATCAAAAAGGTATGTGTGAATCTGTTGCGGTTTCTCGTCTGCTTATATTCTGCAAGGCAGGTAAAACTGGAAATGTTCAAATCTACATTGTGTCTGTTTAATTATAGTTGGTTTGATGAGGCATGATTGCATAATCTCCTGGAAACGTGTTGTGCATGTACTGTAAGACTGTGGTGTAGGTAAGAAAGGTAAAATGCAACATTGCAAGCATGCTGATGAAGTCAAACTTCCTGATGACGCAAACCTTTCTCACTAACTGCTGTGTCATTCAGTAACTGAGAGTCTGAATTTGTGTGTGTGTGTGTGTGTGTGTGTGTGTCACTGTAACCATTTCCACATTTTTTGTGTGCAAAAGCACCCATCTCAATTTATGCAGTACTTACTAATTGTATTAATGGAAATTGCACTGTATTTTTTAACACAATGTCACAAGCTGTTGAAAAAAGTGACCTTTCTCCTTGTCTCACACTGAAACTATATTTCAGTGTAAGTGTTGCTGGTATTTGGTCATAAACCAAAGAATTTTTACAAAAATATTTCACCAAAACATGTTTCTGAAAACATTTTAAGGGAGAAGTAGTCCATGCAGTTGCTGAATCTGTCTTCATTTCAGATTGACAAAGGTCAGTTTAAAAGATTTTTGTCAGATTTTGAGAGGCGTTCATCACACTCATCCCGCTCAGAATTTCCGGGTTAGCACTCCACCAATCAGATTGGTCATTTAGTCCGACTGCCCGCCATCCGATTCAACATGTCAAATCGTCCGAAATTAAAGCTGCTCTGACTGACGACGACACAGAACACACCAAACAGACTTGAGTCACCGACCTTGCTAGACTGTTCGACGGCCGATAAACGGGTTGGTGTGACAGCACCTTAAGGACTCTGAACTAAGAACATAGGAGGCTGGGGTTGCCAGCATCAGCAGCAGTGAGTGAAGCAGCATCAGTGTATGGGGGAACAGTGAGGAGGGAGTCATATTTAAAAGGAAAGCCTTAATGTGAGATTGGCTGTGGTTGGTGTGTGTCTGATAGGAATGAAAATTCAATCAGCGGGCATATGACTTCCGTGTTCTTGATGAACTCTGAACGCTAAGATTAATATAGTAAATCAGACACTGATTTTACCTCTTCATATAAATAAAGTTGTTCCAATGCCTTTGCCAAAACACCAGTGTGATATCACTTAAGTCATTAGTTTAGACTTGACAAAGCTCTTACAGAGCTACAGAAGACATTCACACATTTATAAAAGTGTTCATCATGACGATTACATTGACTATGACATGTAATATCTGTTATGTAACTCCTTTTTGTGTTTTGTTTCATTTGCAGGAATACATATCTCACCGGCTGTCTTCATGGCTCTCCTGTGCTGTGCCGTTTTGGTGTCTCTGTGTGTTTTTAAATTTGCCTCAGTTACCGTTGTAGCTGACATGGACTATGGAGGTGTTCCTCTGTGGATTAATCGCCTGCTGGGTGAGCCCAGTGTGATGAGCCTGCAGGGACGGATGGACCCAGCCTGGTTTCGAGCCAACAACCCCAAGGCCTGCCCTCAACAGTGTGACTGCCCCATCCAGTGGCCCACGGCGCTCTACTGTGACCACAGAGGCCTGACAGACATCCCTGACAAACTGCCGGACAGAACTCAATACTTGTTTCTGCAGGTAGGACAAACACAGACAAGGGCACTGAGCGAGTGTGAGTTTTTACAATGGTCTACCAGTACTGTTTACATTGTATACTTAACACAGTGGCTGACCTCCACTGCACTATACTGTATATCATGTTTTATTTTAACTGTGAAAGTGTGAAAATCATAGTCTGTTTCTTTTTGTTCCCAGGGTAACAACATCTCAACCATGTCCTCTTCTTTTCTGGCCAACATTACTGATCTACGCTGGCTTATCCTGGATCACAACCAGCTGCAGAGCAACGTGCTGGACCAGTTTGCGCTGCAGAACCAGGCCCAGCTCTGCTACCTTTTTGCCAACCACAACCACCTGAGATCAGTGCCCACTGGTCTACCAGCTGGACTCAAGCAGCTGCGACTGGCACACAACCAAATCAGCAGCATCAGCCCTCGAGCTTTCCAGAACCTGCACAACCTGACGCAACTGCTGCTGCAGGGAAACAGACTACAAACCATCGCAGAGGGAGACCTCAAAGGTAATAATAGTGTAATGTGTCATTTCCTTTCTTTATACATGCAAAATCTACTTTGGGGTGGAAATTAAGAAAGTCCTTCCCTTGTGTTTCTATTTACATCATGCAAAAAAAATACAGCAGACAAAAGAAAAAAGGATTTCCATTGCCTGGCCATTGCTGGATACAAGTGTCCATGGTTGAGGTCAAGGGGTTGTTCATAATTCCGCAGTGATTTGATTTCATGTTAGGGTTAGCCAATTACTTTTTTGTAATTGTTACAGTGATTAGGCCTACATCTCACACCCTGATGTTTGACCCAGAGGCAGTCTGACTACACTCATTAACACTGAGTATTACTGGCATGAAAGGACAATGTTTACACTCATTCTATCCATCACACAAATTTGTCAGTATTAATGTTTTGCATTTGTGTGTGTCTTCCCCTCATTTTGCAGGTCTGGTCAGTCTGAACCTGCTGGAACTCAGTGGGAATTTGTTCTCGTCTGTCCCCAGGCATTTACCCCGTTCAGTCCAGCAGCTCTATATGTCTAAAAACACTCTTTCAGGACTAGATGAAAACAGTTTTGTGAGATTTCTCCACCTTAAGTACCTCCGTCTAAGTCACTGTGGTCTAGAGAGCAGCGGCATCCACCTTCAGGTTTTCAACATCTCCAGCTTGGTGGAACTGGACCTTTCTTATAACAAACTTACAACCATTCCTACAGTCCCCACCACCCTGCAGTACCTCTACCTGGAGGCCAATGAAATACAAGGTGAGGGGCATACAAAGACAAAACATGCACATACACAAAGACACACAAATTCATCACCTTTCACACTGATTGTAATGTCACTGACAATGCTAATTTCCCTCACATATGCACACATTCCTAAATTTACAATTCAACAATGCACTCACTTATACACAGTTATACTAAATTACTAGTAGTAGTTACTGACTGACCACCTAGGGAAGTCTGAATCATGTTGTGAGGGAGAAGAAGAAGAAGTGTGGAAAAACTAACAGGAACTGCAAAGAAACCTGTACAGTCCTAACTTCCTTAAACACAGTCGGCCCTCATCACTGCATATGAGCACGGGAGGGGCTGGGGTTTGGCAGCTAGCAGGCAATGCGAGTCAGAGATGGAAGACAAGAGACAAAGAAGGGAGGGGAGGGACATCAGAGACATGAAAAGAGAAAAAGCAAGGATAGGGTGGAGAAGCTGAGAGGGAATTTTGGGTGGTTGGACCAGGGGAAAGTAGGTTAGCAAAGGAGAGAATGGAGTGGTATGAAAACATCTGGGATGGATTCAGAGGGCAGAGTGCCAGATAAGCCAAAAGCACATGCTGTTCCTTTCTTCATGGTCTCTTTTTTCCCCTCTCTCTCTGTCTCATTCTGCTCCCCATCACTCTGGACTTTTTTGGCCAATATGATTCTAATAACGTTGCAGCAGACTTGAGTCCTTTTGACTCACATGACCATCCAGCAGCAATGACCTGGCGTGCAATTTTGGCTCACGGGCTCTGGCAAAGCAAAAGTATGTTACTGATCTGTAAAGCTGCAGACAGCAGGGCTTTGTACCAAAGGGACAGCCAGACGGCAAAACACTTTCTCAAAAACACACACCTCATCGTCTAGCTAGTTGACATGACATGCTACCGCAGGTCTTGTCTGCCAAAGCCTACATTCTGGGCGGTGGCAAGCTCTACTACTGAAATAAAGTGAGAAAGCAATCGACAGCGTTGTGGTTTCCTCAACACGGCACCTGTCAGACATTCAGGAAATCTGAAGACTCTATGATAAAATCCATTTTCTGTCTTTTCACCACAGAGTTCAACGTGACCAGTTTCTGCAGAGAGGTGGGACCTCTGTCCTACTCTAGGATAAAGTTCCTACGATTGGATGGAAACAAAATGTCCTACCAACAGCTGCCATCTGACTGGGTATTCTGTCTGCGAGTGCTTGAAAGTATTTACATCTGATGCACCTTCTGAACATGCAACAAAATAGGGTCACCGTATGTGACTGGCTAACCTTATCTAGAAAAAAAACGTGATTCAACTCAAGGCTTTTATTTTTTATGCAACTTGAAAATGTGAAGTCAAACAACTTAGCATTATAAATCAGAGGAAATGACTTTAATTAATTATGTTTCCAGGAAATGAAGGAAAGACTGATCTTCAAATGATGCCAAAGCTTGAACTTATACTGTACACTAAACCAGTGTTATGTTATGCCAAAAGTCCTGATCAAAACATTTAGCATACCACCAGTGCATTCCCATGGCTGTCTGTCTCTCTCTCTCCATCTTTTCCAAGTTCTGCTTCAGCAGGGTCGGTCATACATCTGTGTGTTATTACCAAATAGGAACTGTGACAAACCCTTACATCTCTGACTGTACAAAATAATGTGCTGTTGTTAAACTGAGCTGTATTATGGGGAAAGGAAAACCTGTATGATATGGCAAAATTCAGTAGCTTTCCCATGAGAGATTCTGACTTAGTTGGCTGGACAATGTTAAACAGCCCCAACAATGGACACACATTGACTATAAAAATGTTCTGACAAAACTATTAGAAATCTTTAAATATCTCTAAATCTCGAATGTGAACTTCCCGTTGCGGGATTAATAAAAGCATGTCTTCTTCTTCTAAAACCTCTTTTTACAAAATATTTTTACATTAAACTTTGAGTTGAAAGCTGATGTCCATAATCCTAAAATATGAAACTTGCTTTGCACACCAGAAAAAAAATAAAATGGACATTTAGATAATATTGTGTACTTGTGTTTTTTTCTTCTTGTTTTCTTTTTTAAAGCTGCTGCAATGCTTACTCTGTAAATACCTGCAAGAACCTAGAGACAACAGTGATTCACAGACACAATAAACGTAATAATTTAGCATATTAATCATGCGATTTAGTAAACCGCAAAAAGGACATTTTACATTAGTACCAGCCTCAATTAATCAGAAATAATGCTGCTGTATATATCTTCTTTTAGATTTTGTCTGTTTATGTTTTTATAAATAAAACGTACAATAGATTCTGTTAGATTTTACTTTATTGCCATACAGTAAGTACCAGTGGAATGCATTCTAGCATCTAACCAGATGCAAACAGTTACAAAGTGCAGACGTATGTCAAATATGAATGAATGGACAGAAAGCACATTAAACTAATGAGGAGCAAATACAGCAGGCACAGAGACCTATTTGGCAGCAGCAGATTAACAGTACTGTCCTGTTTTGTTACTTTCACATTTGTCCTTTAATGGTGCATTAAAAGATTTGTGGTTGACTTCCATTTGTGTGTAACATTTCTGCACTTTGTTTTTCAAGTCTGCGTTTCGTAACAATGTCTCACAGTGTTTCAGTTTATTCTGTTGGAGGAAGCGTCCAACCAACTAAGGAGCTCTTATACTGTGTTGAGACACATGACACAGTGGTATTATTAAAGGTTGCTGATGGGAGTCAAAATCAGTAGCTTCACTGACAAATGATGAACATATTTTGTCCTGCAAACAAAATACTATTTTTTTTTTTTAATCCAAATCTGTCGAACACACTATTCAATGCTGACGTGTGTGGGAGTTTGATTGAAACCTTTGTGAGTTGATTTGAAACCTTAAAAAGATAAACAGGAGCCAGAAAGCAACTGAATGAATATTACTGTGTTATGTGTGCACCAGAGTGTGCTTTTATATACAAAACGCCAGTGAATTATAAAATGCCTGCACAATGCTGACACACTAATCATCTACATTTCCTCTCAATGCCACAAACAGAAGGAAGTGACATGGAGTCATTCTGTTCCTGTTCACTCAAATAGTGAATACTGTTATAATCCTGTGTCACTTTTCTAATAAGGACAATACTTCCTAATAATAATGAGGTAGAGATGCATAGATAAAAGCAATGTAGTACATTTATGAATCAGTGTTAAAGAGTAAAAAGATATGTTTCCTTAAATTAACATTTCCTGTAAATGCTTAAGTACATGCACTCAACTACTACCCAATAACTACTAGATGTACTCTGTTTGTGTGTGTGTGTGTGTGTGTGTGTGTGTGTGTGGCATTGCTAAAGCCACTATCATATTTTCCAGGTGACACAATGTCTTTTAATGGAGTGTAAAGTGTGTGATCAGACTTGTGCTCTGTCTGGACCCACATTTACCAGAGTCACTAACACACGGTTCCTTTAAGTGAAGAGTATTAACCATAAAAGTCTGTGAGCTTGTTCCAATGATGACCAGCCGACTCTGCTGGATACATATGAAGTCATGATGGAAACTTCACTGGTTCCATGTTGCTGCTGAGAAGCTGTAAACACATAACAAGCAACCCATCTGCTACATCACGCTATTTTAAAAGAATAGTTTGACATTTTGGAAAACATGCTTATTCACAGTTTTGCTGTTCACTCCTTTATAAAAGGCTGGAGCCAGTAGACACTTAGCTTAGCTAGCTTAGGGGGAAACTGCTAGCCTGACTCTGTCCTGCTATAGATTCTCTATAACTGGAGATAGCCATTGTCGTAGCCTCCACTTTCAAATGCAACATTCAAATTACTACACACAAAAAAAAAAATTATATCATGAGTAAAGTGGATTTTGAAGCTCCATAGAGTCCCATTCATTCTACACTTTACTGTGAGCACCCCAAGTGGAACTCTGGAGAAACTGCAACCAGTTCAAAGCCAGACGTATCGAGAGTGGAATTTCTTCCCTTATTAGAAATTCTTTGAGATCGCTGCCCCAATGGTATGAAACTGAATGGAAAAGACAGCTGCATGGTGGCTCTAGCTTCATATATAACGGACAGATTTGAGAGTGGTTTCCATTTTCTCATCTAACTAACGCAAAAAGGCAAATAAGCGTATGTTGAAATCTTCTTTGAACCATGTTTAACTTCTCTGTGACCCTTATGGAGGGTACGCTATAGAAGAACTATTGAACCAGTTAATGCTCATCTCGAATCTCGAATCTTATTGTCATCTGACTCTTTTATTAATGTGATATTAGCTACTTTTCAACACAAACTATTTTCCTCTATATATTTCTTTGTTTTATAGCATTCTGTAAGGCCTGTAAATCACTAGTACTTGCACACTTAAACCAGACCTCTGCTGCATTCCTGCTTTTCAAAGATGTGAAGCACAGTGATCAAATATGAAGCTCCAATTTATCAGCAGCAACAATAGTGATATTTACAAAACAAAACACATTTGAAATATGGTACGCAATCCATCCATCTTCGACCGCTTCTCCGGTACACAATCCATATTAGTAAATACAGTGTCTCCCAACCAATTGAGAAGACACAGCTGTAAATTTTTAGGAATTGCCAGCTGGCAGGTGTTAACACAGCAGGACAGAGGCACTGAAGAGCCAGATGGCACATGTGAGAAACTGAAAGGCACTCTGGCACATCACAGTGGACTGAACTTTTGTTTAATTAAATGCAAGGCATTACGGTGGTCATCGTCATTAATAGCAGATAGCTAATGCATTTTCCATCACTACCTTCCAGGCTCACTGATTTGGTCAGCTAAGAGGATCTAAATAAAGTGGAAAAATGATAAATAGACATGGTAAAAATAACAATGAAGGAATGTTTACTGGTAGACATTAGTTTTATCTCAAAGTGTTTATTATAGTTGAATCCTTCAAACCTCAGATGTTATGGGCTATATTTCAAGTTATTTCTAATAAAGTGTCATAGTCTGGGGGACTATCTTTGCAGTAATTTCTAAAGAGAAAAAAAACTCACTGACTGGTGGAATCATTAATGCTCTGGCCATTCCTCTCCTCTGAACTAAACTCTGCCTTGGAAACCATCAGTCAAAACAATCTGCAATGAAGCTCCCTGCTGTGTCATAACAGCAACACAGAGAACCTCAGGACCCTTCACATATCACACCCCTTAGCCCAATAGACTCTCCAGTAGTACAACCCTATCTACATAGGTTAGATATGAACTGGTCCAACCACCAAAAACATTTTTGAATCTAGTTCTAATTTTATCCACTGCTGTCTATGGTCTGTATTAGCGCAGTCAATATTTCCAGATGATTCTGAGTTGCTTCGGAATTTGTCCACCATTTTTCTGTTTTAAAGACCAAAACAGAGGGGAGGGAATATTGGACATAAACTTATCAGGAGGCCAGAAACATGACTCAAAATTAATACTAATGTCTACTAATACTTTGTTACCTTACACATTTTGGGTATCTATACTTAAGTATTTTATAGCAGACTTTTTACTTCTACTATATTTTCTGTACTTTCTACTCCTTACATTTTAAAAAGTAGTACACATATATGGTTCTTTAATGTATTTGCATTGTACTGAAATGCGTTGATTTTCAATGGGCATAGATGCATCTGAAACAGGTGCATCCCAAATTTGAACATAAACATTTAATATTACATTATAGTCAATATGGCCTTTATAAAAATGCTTTTTTGGGGAGGTGGGGTAATGCACTGTAGGCCCCTGTGACTAAGCGTTTGGCCTTAATGGCAATACATTACTTTTACTTTTATACTTTAAGTAGTTTTGAAACCAGTACTTTTGAACTTTTGAGTAAAAAAGCTTGAGTTGATACTTCAACTTCTACAGAAGTCTTTTTAAACCCTAGTTTAATACCCGAGTATTGAATGTGAATACTTGTGACACCTCTGGTCATGACTGACTTCAGGTCTGGCTGGCACATCAAAAGAGTTCCAGTTGTTGCAGGTCACTAAAATGGGGAAACAGTGAGATGGTTTTTAGACTAGCATTGAGGATTAAAATGCAAGATACATCAATGCCCTAATTGTTCCATAAAATCAGCATCTTTTAAATTGCTGTTCCTAAAATAAGCCTCAGACTAAACATATTGAAAAGACTGAACTTAAAGAGGAATAATGTACGGAGAGCTTCAGACCTCCCAGCTGTGTAAAGAGGCTGCTTGTTGCTGGGCGGAGCAATCATCTCTAAATCCAACACAGACTTGTATGGTACATGTGGTTTTGGCTAGATGACTGAGGAAGCTGTTAGTTTCATTTACAGGGCTGTTTACAAGTCTGAGACCGCCAGCCCTCTCACTAGATACAGTACCTATGCATAAAACACATGCACAGATGCTGATTCTGCTGTCTTGTATTGCATTTACTTCTATATTTCAAAGTCACCAACATCCAACATACAGTGCAGTAAACACTTTTTTTACTAAAAAAAAAAGGCTTGCATTTTTTAAAATGTATTGCAGCAATTAAACACAGCTTCAGTAATAGTAATGGGCACAAGCTAATGAGCCTCAGAAATACAGCGGCAAACACAATCTTCTCAAATCTTCTGTTCTTGACATTAGTAGCTTTAGCCACAGAAATGAGCAATTAACAAATTTTACTACAAATGCCAGATCTATTATTACTATCTAGTTTTTATTTAAATTTTATAGGGTTATGTCAAACATTGGAGAGATACAGAGTATTTGGTCCGTTTATAATCCTCCTTAAAACTGTAAGAGTCTGCAGAGTTTGTCATATGCTCAAAAGTTTATGACACCATTTCCTGAGGTTTTCATACAGCCCCTGCACTGTGCACCACTGGATGATTTTCTAAGCTGATAATGCAATATAAATCAGAGTAAAGTAGTTGTGATTTTCTTAGATAACACTTTAATTAGACTACTGACAACACATTAAGAGGGGTATAGGTCGTCTAGTCAGAGTGGTTAAAGGTGAGAGAGATGGAGTTCATGGTCTGTGTGTGTGTGAGAGGAGAGTTTGACTGCATCACACATTCCATATTTAACCAGTACCAACCAAAGGGCCTCATATGTAAAACATGTGCAGTTTATCCAACACACACACTTCCTTTCTATCTTAAAGAGTCCTTGTATGTAACAATCGTCACTCTTACCTGTCTATAAATTAGTAGCTAACATATTAGCTTGCGATAGCAATAACAACAACAACAACACAAGATCCCTGAAACCAGTTCTAATGAGCGTTGGGTGTTTTTATTAAAAGGCATTGAAACCGACATATTTCAGAACCAGATTTATTGCCCAACTAGTTTGCACAATAAATGTGTCTTGTGTATAGGGTGCATACAGTAAACAATAAAAACATTAAGAAGGGACTAAAAATAAAGCAAAGTAGTGCTATATTTGAGAACATAAATACAGAATAAATATATTACAATGTAAAAATACACTATAGAACTTTTTCAAGAATTTAGTAAAAGTCACTGTTCTCTCACTCATTCACTGAGCTGATGTCACTGAGGCGCATCCGTTTGGTATGCAAACCATCAGCAAGAGAGCAGAAGCCTGTCTCGGCTGGATAATGTTTGGTTTTAAATGCATGACAGATGAGCTTTGATTTGGAAATGTCCACTATCCAGATTGCTTCCTTCTAGTGACTCCTCTTACCAATATGCTTACTTGTTGGTAAAGTCATTTATAGTTGATGTCATGCATGATGTAATGCTCCTCAGTCTCATCAGCCGTCTTTGGGAGTCACTGATGTTCTTCACAACATTTTCATTTCAACCCCGCCCAAAAGACACATGGTATAAAAGTATGGTAAGTGATGTTAATCCAATATACTTTTTGTCAAATTCAACGAATATCTCCTCAGCTAGCTCTTTATTTTCTGTGTGTGCCGAAAACAATCTGGTGTTAATACATAGCCCTGGCTGTGTAAATGGAAAACAAACAGAATGGAGAGCACGAGCCACAGGACAGAATAATAGAGTAAATTTCCATTAACATGACATGTTCTACTAATACTGTTCTTCCATTAAAATACCAGTGGAACCAGTACTACAATACCGTATTGCCTCCTTTGTTTGGGATCCTGTATCACACACACAGAAGGATGGACCCACAATACACAACTCAGGTACATAAAAAGCAAAAATGTATTTAGCAATCTTAATAAATTTACAGCAATAGTGCCCAAATTGGTAGGCAAAGGTAAGTCCCAAAATACATGCAATGGTCAAAACCCAGGGAAAGCAGACAATCTGGCACTGGGGTAAGAGGAAGACTGAACTTAAATACAAAAGACAGGGGAGACAAGGAGACACAGGTGCAACACATTAGGACGGGACAGGTAATCACAAAGGCGAGAAAATAAACAACAGGAAGTAATCAAGACAACAGGGGGGAACAGAAACCCTTCAAAATAAAACAGGAAATGGAAAAACAACCAGAAAATGTGAATCTAACTCAAAAAAATAACTTGACACAGGACGGAACGTGACATGCTGGTTTACATCTCAATGTGCTTGCAATAAGTGGTGTGTCCCATTTAAACGTTGGCCAACTCTGTAGAGAGAGCACTGCAGGCCTGTCACATTTTGACAATGTCAGCCAGTAGCCGGATACCAACAATTAGTGGCAGACCACCTCATTCAGAGAATCACCTTTGCTTTAATTTCCAGTTCAATTGTATTCAAACTTTTTATATGTATTGTACTGTTCTAATTTCAAATGTAAATGTGCAAATACTGACTGTGTAAACACACATATGTAAATAGTTAACTGTATAAACATTGTAAATATTTTTTTGTAAGTTAAGTCAAATATATGAACTTGTAAACCTTACAATAGAATTATTATTATTATGGAGATGTTATATGAAAAATGAAACACATCATGAGACGTTGCTGTTAATGAGCAACTTTTTCCAATAATGTCATCGCTGCAGGCAGCCCAGTATAATATCTTTTACAGCAAAATGAGTAGTTTATGATCAGAGGAGCTGAGTCATTCAATAGAATTCTTGCACCGTCTCTCAAATGGTAGCAGAGAAGATAAGACAGCAACAAATCAGAAAGTGACGTAATTATCACATATACCCATTTGTCTTTGTGTCATATTTGTTGATGTAACCTTCCTTTCTCTGTTGGGACCAGATGTTTGCTCCCAGCTGAGCGCAATAACCCAAACCCGGTGACTGAGTGAAGAGGAGACAGGAGTGCAGTGGGGAGAATTGATAAAAAGAAAAAAACAAGATGAGGGAAAGTGGGAGAAGGAAGCACACATGTGTACAGTACATGTGTGTTTGAAACTGTTCCCCACATGTGTTTGCCTCATTATCCTTCTGCTGCAGCTAACTCTTCAGGAATGCAGGACAGCACACATCTCCTAACCCCCAGTGGCATATAAACACACACACACACACACACACACACACACACACACACACACACACACACATACACAGTAAAGGCTCACACTTTGTTAAACACAATGCTACACAGCCCCACTTCCTGAAAAGAACCTATAACACCCTAATCCTCAGCTGGACCTAAGTAATAAGACTGTTTGAGTTTACTGATACAGGGAGAAAAGAAAACTGACACAGAAAAAATGACGTGGAGTGACGATGGATGCTGCTAATGAAAAGCACATGACTGGGTATGAGTGCAGTCATCTCATCTCAATAGCAGAGTGGGTGGGAGACAGAGAGATGCAAGTACAATTGGGCTTTCCCTAACAGAGGTTCACTGTTCACAGCATTTTCCCAAGACTTCTGTAATAGAAACACATGCTTATGCATACACACAAATATGTGCATACACACAAATATGTAAACTAGCCCGTGCACACTGTCTATTTGAGAGACACACTCTCATGCTATGCAGCAACAGAACAAAAATAATAACATACTGTGACACAGTACAGACACATGAAAGAGCCCGCAGTCTTCCAGATAGAATTAAAATTAAACCTCACTGGCCCTGAGCCGAGCAGAGAGGGAGAAAGAACCACTGTGACCTTCAGTGGGAAAAATGCAGCAAACAAACCCAATAGGCAGCTTGTCCACCCAAGGAGAGAGAGAGAGGGAGAGAGAAGGGGAGAGAGGGGGAGAGAGAGAGAGAGAGATGGGGGGGTAGAGGGAGAGGCAGAGGGAAAGGAGGTTTGGGACAGAAAGAAACAGAGGAGGAGGGAGAGAGGGAGGGGAAGGAAAAGAGTGAGAGAGGCAGAGAGAAGAAAAGACACAAAACTTGTGATTTGACAAAAGAGGGCAGGTACCAGAGGCAGGTAAGAAAGTTTATTTGTTATTTTCAAGGGAGGGCTGTTTTAGATGCGGCATGATCAATAAGATAAGAATTCAGACAGGAGTGTGTTTGTTTGTTAAACAGAGAGAGGCCGAAAGATCAGTGTAGCCTATATGTGTGTTTGTGTACTATGGGGGGAATCCTGGCACAGGCACAGCTTAGCCATGCTGGTGTGTTTCTATAGAAACGGTGTGCCATACAAAGTGGTACTCTATCCTCCAGGGAGCCGCAGCACACTTCAACTCTGCTAGTGTTTTTCTCCACTGCTGCGCACTCATCTTCATTCCATATAAAACTGAAAAGGAATATTCTGAAAATGTGAAAGAAACTTCTCAGGCATGCAGCTTTTTTTCCTAAATCACTGCCTGGAGTCAAACAGTGTACTGTAATAGGGTTGAACTTTTAAAAATCCCTCTGTGAAGAATGTAAAAGGAAAAAGATTGATCTTGGTGAGCTGGCTAATGTTGAGGACAAAAAAGAAGTGATGACAGCATCCAGTCAGGTAGGACAACAGACTGAAGTATGAAGTGTAGAGTCATGTTCTTTTTACTCTAAATTTAATTTAAAATAGTGTCATTTTATCTGAATTACTTCATCAGTGGTTTTTGTCAGTGCACCTTCCAACTCCTTTACTGCACATCGTTGCCGTACCATGTAGATCCAACCTTTGCACAGCCACTGCAGGACTGCCCCACCTACAATACTAATGCTGAGTATCTGCTGCTGATGAGGGTTTAAAAAGGAGGGCAGATACTTCTGAAACTATCATATTTATGGTGCATTTATACCAATACATATTAATATTGAGTCCAACTTTACAGTTTTTTTCCCCACTTTCTAAACAACAGTAGGCACAACTGGAGCTACATGTGCAAAACTCTAACTACAGTCTGCACAGCAGCAGTTCATGTGGACCAAACTCTAGTTTGTTTGTCATTGCTTAAACACAGTTTATATCCGATGCTTTTTGTTATTACATACCTTTAGCTTTTACCTTGTTTCCAGTCATTACATAAACTACTACAGGCAAAATAAAATTATATATATTGAAGCAAACTGTTGATTTTCATACCTTTTTGTTTCCTAAAAAAACTGATATGTTATAAAATAAAAATATTCAAGTGAAAGAATTTCCCTCTTTTCTTAAGAGAAACTATTGATTAGTGTGAAGTCACTTACCGTAAATTATTCAAACTTTTTAAACTTTTAAAAGTTTGTAATTTATGTATTGGTGTTTGATACTAGTGTTTTTACTCACAGTGTGTTCTGAGTTATGGTGTATGTTGTTTCAATGAGGACTGTTCATA
Source organism: Etheostoma perlongum (assembly GCA_026937815.1). Classification (NCBI taxonomy): domain Eukaryota; kingdom Metazoa; phylum Chordata; class Actinopteri; order Perciformes; family Percidae; genus Etheostoma; species Etheostoma perlongum. The sequence goes on along the minus strand of CM049374.1, from coordinate 4,387,804 downwards.
GTGTTTGGCTGCACTGAGCGTCTTTTGAGACAGAAAAGTTGTGTTGTTTGGAATGAGTTTTGCAAGAGATGTGAACTGTTTAGCTCAGGTGAATGTTGGTAATGCAGAGAGTAGTTTGAGTTTAGCTTTAGCTAATTGAAAAAAAAAGAAAAAAAACTAAAGTTAAAGTGGACTTAACTGCCCATAATAAGTAAGAGATGAGTGGTAAGAAGATTTTTATGATGGCACATACACCATAGGTATTTGCATTTTATATTTTCAGACATCTTACTTAGATCGCTGAATTCAACTGTGCGTGACGTGGCTCTTATTCAAGGCTTCATTTAGTGGTCTATCAAAACAATAGTGATATTTACACTTACATCAAGGAATGACAGTGCCTGTTCTGCCAACAAAAGAAACTAAATGAATATGAAAGAGCTCCTAATCAAGAACTTTGTGGTAACAAAGAGTTTTCAGCTGAGAATTATGTTTTGTTTTTAAGTGTGTGCTGCAGTTCAAAATATCTTCAATTGTACTGTGACTGATATAAAGATATAAATAATATGTTGGACATAGATGTTAAAAAGCACAATTAAGACATCTTCAATTGTCAAAAAGTAAATATTTTGATATATACTATATATACAGTACATATATAATGATATATTGATATTGAGACATGGCTAGTCTCAATGTTAGCTGACATATTTGGAATTTGCATATTTTAGATACGGAAAACTGATATGTAGACAAGGTTTAAAATGCAATGTTTACCCTGGAAACAGCAATTGAGAATACAATCCCATAAATAGGCCCATTTAGTAGTTCTTCTGGCAGCAGTTGGAGATTGACAATGTGTCATGGAATTGTGATTCTACAAGTCCTTTGCAGCTTTTTTGTACAAACGCAAATATAAAAATTGGGATTCTGCATTTCCATGACAACTGGACAAACTACATCTGCGATACAGCTGTGATATAATCAAAAGCTTCAGGACACTAAATGGACCTTGCATGTGTGACCTGTGTTTTTAAAAGAAGGATGCACTTAAATATCACAATATTTTTGGGGTTTTAAAGTCAGATTAACTAGTTAATTATGGTTAGTGATTAATGAATTACAGTCATATGTAATGTGACTCTGGACAATGTATAATGATCTCTGACCCACTGTGTAGTTCTTGTACTGATCAGATTTGCTCATTGAGGTGCCAAATATTAAGCCATCTCTGACTTTGAGTCTTCAGGTGTTTACCAGACTACTAATCATGACGACAGAAGCAAGAGGGGGAGGAGAGCTGGTTCTGGTTTTGAACGAGGGGCTGGGAGGTTCTGGGTGGATGAGAGGGAAAAGGAAAAGCAGTGCCAGGGAACACCATCAGTGAAAAGTTTGGTTTTGTTTTTCTAGGCAGGACAGATTATGGCTCTGAGCCTCATTCCTGCCCCGTGATTCATGTGATGTTTATCAAATTGGCCAGAGGCCTGTTCAACTGAAGCAAAGTGACTAGAAACTAAGTGTGCATTTTTTTCTGAAGCATTATGTATTTTGACAGCCATGTGGTGATTATTTACAGCAAGCTTATGCTAATGTGGTACAATGTACAGTGTTAAGAAACAAATGCACACAGATATTTGGAATGATGTAATTTAAAGGGTAAACACTTGAGGTGTGTGTGTGTGTGTGTGTGTGTTTGTGTGTGTGTGTGTGAGAGAGAGAGAGAGGAGATGAAGTCATTAAATTGTACACACACAAGACCTAAGCCAATTTAAGTTGCACACATCTGTCTTACATACTTTTTAAAAGTTATCAATTACAGTACACAAATTAATCCTGATGAAAGTTAGATGAGTCTGTATACTATCAATGTACTAAAAGATGCAAAGTAGAAACTTATAAATCTAAACATCTAGATTTTAGACTAAAACCATTTGAAAACACTAAAGCATAATAAAAACATGAATTGTTCTCTAAAAAGATGTGTCAGCTATAAACCTCACCTATCGTTGATTTACATCTGCCTGCAACACTTTTGTATTTGCGATAAGATACACATTGTCTCCATCAGAGCCTTATTGGGATTTAGCCCAGTTTCCTATGGCCTCTCCTGGGTCACAAAGCCTTAACCTACCAGACCTGCAGTTTCCCCTCCACAACACTCCCTCTGGACCAACCCCCATCTTACTTGTTTTTTTTTACAATTGCTATGACAATTCTTTCAATGTGTTTAACAACTTTCCCAAACTCTTAATACAGTAAGCACAACATCTGTCAGTGTAGGCTATACAATTAACCAATTTCTTGTTGCCTTAACACAAAATGCATACAGTTAATATAAAATGTAAAGTGCTTGAAAATCTTTTACAAACAAGGTCAACCAAGACCAAAATAATGGATTTTTACCGACAAACTTGCAAATGCTTTTACACTGTATGTCAGAACAGATAACATCATGTTCTGAACCTAACTTATAGGCTAAAGTCCAAGTGAACAGCTGTTCATATTGTAAATTGAAACACAAATATATTCCCCGCATTTTACTGTACATGTTTTCCACTGTTTCTGTAAATGAGAGAAACAGCTGATTGAAGTTATGCAAATAGATCAATCACAGCTGATTCCCATGTAGGAACCACACTCAGCTGTTGAGGTTCTTTCAATCGCATGGTCATCTTTTTATAGTATTCTTTCATTGCAAAGTGACGAATACGCTACTCAAATCTGGACTCGACTCACATCGGAAGTGACACATTCTATGAAGCTACGCTGAGATGGCTCAATCATTTTTCTATTGAATTTCTGCAACAAAAATAAACAAAATGCATGCATTTACTAAACCCAACAAAACTAAAATTTAGAGAGGCTTCAAGAGAAACTGAAGTGTAAAACACAATCTATGGTCAATGCAATATACTATTATTGTATAAGGGCAGACCTGACACATTAAAATAATGCAGTTTCTGAAATTCCACCTGATATTAGTGTTTTTATGACATTGGGTTATGACTGAAGAATTTAGGGATTTTGAGACGTGTTTTGGTAGACATATGTATTGTGTTAGTGTATTATTGTATTTTGGAAAATTGTGTTGGAGTTTAGTTTACAATGTGTGATTTTTAGCACGAAATTAACCGTTTTGCCATTTGTGTGTTGTAGGTATGTTGGTGTGTTAAGAGTTTAGGAAAATTGTTAAAAATATTGAAAAAATTGTCATAGCAATCATAAAAAAAACCTAACATTTATTTTAACTGGAATAATATATCAATTTATGTCACTTTGACATTGACTATACAATAACTAACACATTCACAGCAATGATGGACATACTTATTAACAATATTAAACTCTGAAGGAAACTGTAAAGGTTGTATGAAAGCTAGGGTTAACCAGCCTACTCTCTTAGTGTACATATCTTAATTATTTTCATCTCAACAACACATTGATGTCATGAATAGGAACATTTCTACTTATGTAAGAGCAGCATCAGGTGTATATACATTTGTGGAGTAAAAGGTAAAGCAGATTGCTGAACATATTGGTTTACATCACTACAGTCTGTGTTTTCATTACAAGATCCAGAAGAAACCTGCTTTATGTTGGTCACATTACTACTTGGCCAGTTCAACTCTGAAAACTCTCTCTCTCAACACAGGTTGAACAAAAATCAGTAGGGCTTGGAAATATATAACAGTTGATTGCTGAAGTTTTCAGTGTAATTAGAGGTGCCTTTGTCTGCATTGAGCCTTTAAATGGCTGCTAATCAAGGAAGCAGGATTACCCACTTGAAAGAGAGCACTGCCCCAGAGCTCCCACACAGAGCGAGAAATACAAAAAAAGACCAATGTACATGATGTTAAACTTTCTGTGTGGGTGGGATGAGCTGACCGTATTGGCTAACCAGCAAAACCAAAATGACAGGTTGTGTGTTGTGGGTATACAGCTTTCTCTCTCTTAACTCTTAACCCATGTAACTGTACATATAGTAGAGTCTACAAATCAACTACCTCTGTTTTGTGCGCTGTCATAGGACGATGAAGGCCGGCGCGGAACTCTTTTCTGCATTGGCTCTGTTCCTCCTGATGGGGGCAGTGTTTACCCAGAAACCTCGGCCAAGGAAGCCCACCAAGCGCCCAACCACCACCAGGAAGCCATCTGTCCCACAGCCTGCTGTACCGGCACAGCCAGAGCCCCAGGAGCCAACAGACTTCCCCCCTCCCATCCTGGGCCCGCCCTCCATGTTTCCTGACTGCCCCAGAGAGTGTTTCTGCTCCCCGAGCTATCCCAATTCTCTCAACTGTGAGAACCGAAACATCCGTGTGATCCCTGTCATCCCATCTAGAGCCCACTACTTGTACCTGCAGAACAACTACATTTCAGAAGTGACAGCAGAGCCGTTCCTGAATGCCACTGAGATCCGCTGGGTCAACTTGGCTAATAACCGCATTCACCGAATAGACAAAAACGTCAGAAGGTTTCCTTGATTAATATTCATGATTTGAAAATCACATGAAACCATGTATAAATTTGTTTTCTGTATCTATCTCTTGTGCAGGTGTTTGAAAAGATCCCAGCACTGCTGTACCTCTATGTACAGCGTAACCACCTGAAAGAGGTACCTTCCGGTCTTCCAGCAAACCTAGAACAGCTCCGCCTTGGTAGGAATCGTATTTCTAAGATCCCTGCTGGTGCCTTTAGCAAGATGGAGAACCTGACACTGCTCGACCTGTATCACAACCAGGTAAACTTCTATTTAAAAGTACCTTTGTGAAAATCTTACTATAATGGGCTGTTTCAACCATCTGTACTGCATGCATTTCTGGAGCAAACAAAAGTGCCTGATGACTTCTCTCTCAGCTGAGTGACAGTGATCTGGGAAAGAACACATTTAAGGACCTGAAGGGCCTCATGCAGCTCAATCTGGCTCACAACGTCCTGAAAAAGATGCCTGCGGGCATACCTAGTACCCTAATACAGCTTTTCCTGGACAGGAACCACATAGATGACATCCCAAAGCAAGTATACAGCGCACACGTTGTCAAATAGCTGATAAACGCACACGCATGCGGCAAACACACACTGCATGCATTATTAAACAAAGGTTGGATGTCAAATTTTACAGTTGTTCTTCTCATCCATTGTTCTCTTATTCAGAGACTACTTTGAAGGCTTAACCCACCTGGCGTTTGTAAGGCTGAACTACAACCAGCTGAGTGATAAAGGTCTTCCCAAGTCTGTGTTCAACATATCCACTTTGCTGGACCTGCAACTGGCCCACAACCAGCTCGCCTCTGTTCCTTTCTTCAACAGTCACCTGGAGCAACTGCACCTCAACCACAACAGCATCGAGAGTAAGTTATCTTAGCAGCAATCTGCACCATCTTAAGGATTTGTGAGAGGTAGCAGAAGTTGGGAATTTTGGGGGCACATATTCAGTTATTAGCAAGCATCAAAGGTATTTTATCAATATTAGTTTATTATGATTATTGATATATTATTAACTTTATCAAATTGAAGAAATACTATTCAGGGACCAATAACTGACTAGGTGTGTCTTAAAAAGGGGTGTTCTCTTAAAAATGCAGATTTTATATATCTTAAATAATTAATCTCATATTTATAATGTGAAGAGTGAAGGAGTGAATCCAAACACTGACCTGCACGATCAGCTGTTATTACAATGAATACACAAATAATCACTGACCATTGCTCCTTAAAGTATAATAGAATGTATTTAATTTACAGATTCATAATCAATACTTATTTATAGATACATTCTATTATCCTGCTACACTATAACAAAGGCAAAACAAGCAAGCATGTGGTGTGTGTGTGTGTGTGTGTGTGTGTGTGTGTGTGTGTGTGTGTGTGTGTGTGTGTGTGTGTGTGTGTGATGTGTGTGTGTGTGTGTGTGTGTGTGTGTACAGCCACTTCCATGTTTTCCAGGTGACACCATGTCAAGTTGTTTTCCCCTCCAGTGCGTATGGCTTTCAGAGTGTGACGCGTCTATACAAGCAAACATTTTATTTAATGAGTCAGTTGACTTGAACTGTCCCACTATATGTTGCCTAATCTGATTTAAACCTACCCACTCACTGGGATAAACCTACAGAGAATTATCATCCGACGTTGCAGCTCTCCGACGTGTTTTCTTATCTAGCTCTAACTTTACTTGGAGCTGAGTCAGTTGATCTGTTAAAAAGAATGTATGATACTCATACACTGTTACTGCTACACTGTTGAATACTCAGATTGACTTAGAATGAAGACAACTGAAATAAATGTAATCCTATAAATACATTGACAAGATTTAATTATTGGTATGATAAGCACGTAAAGCAATCCTATTCAATTGGCCGATTTTTCATATTATTGCTTGTTTGAGGAATGGACATTCATGACTGTGGGTTTTCCCGGCAGGCATCAATGGCACCCTGCTCTGCCCTTATAGCCTGCAGACTGATGTGAGCGATCAGAGTCTGGTGCCCAAACTAAGGTACGTCACATTATGTCACCACTTGGCACTCATCAATACAAACTGGTACAGTGGCATCTTTGGCAGTAAATAGGAACAACAATAATTATGCCAGGAACTAATGAGTTTTAAAAAACAGTTGTGTTGTAAAGGCATGTTACACACTTGTTCTGTTGTGTCAGGTACCTGCGTTTAGATGGAAATCATCTGAGCCCTCCGATCCCTCTGGATGTCATCATGTGCTTCAGACACCTCCACTCTATTGTCATTTAGGAGAAATGTGCCTGGGGTTATGCACACATGCACACAAACCACACACGTACATTACACACACAAATACACACAGAGTCACTTTGTGCCAACTCAGTTAAAGGCAAAGCATGCTCAGTGAAAAACAAGTTATATCAACCGTAAATACTGTTGAAAGACAAATGGAAAAAAACTGTACAGCAATGATAGTTTATTCATTGTTGCCAAATTCAAACAAATTTAAACCTTGAACTACGAATCTACAAAAAGAGAAGATATACTGAACTTTAAGGTTAGGTTTTTGTTATATTTTGTCAGTATTTGTTTTTGTTTGTAGAAATACAATGCAAAAAAACTAAAATCAGTACAACGCCTGAAAATAAAGGTACATTGACAGACATGCTACAAATATGGAGGGTAGTTATGTTCACTAGCAGATGTGACCAGAGTAGTTGCCACCCTGGACAACAAACAGATCTGCAGTAGATTTCAGAAGAACTAGTTTAAAACATAACTACCATGTAGTGGAAACTGTCTAAATGTCCCTGTGATTTTCAAGGTATTTCATGTAAAGAAATATTCTTTTTATTCTTAGTCTTCTGTATATTATTCTTCTGTATAAAGAAGCTTTGTACAAATAATGGAAAATAAAACTTTTTTTCTCTGATCATTTGATAGTGTTTGATTTTTGAGATTTTATTACCACCTTCTCATAAGCTCCACCAGTGGAGGAATGTAAGTTAATTTATTCAAGTACTACTTAAGTACAATTTGTAGGTACTTGTATGTTCTATTTCCATTTCATGCAATTTTCTACTTCTACTCCACTACTTTATATGACAGCTTTAGTTACCAGTTACTTTACAGATGTACATGTATTAATATAAAACATAAATCAACTAATCAATTATTCAATTCAATTCAATTTTATTTATATAGCGCTACATCACAACAGCAGTTATCTCAACAGTTCCCACAAAGAGCAAGCTCCAGGCGACAAAGGCAAGGAAAAACTTCCTTTAAGAGGCAGAAACCTCGAGCAGAACCATGGCTCAGGGTGGGCGGTCATCTGCCTCGACCGGTTGGGGGTGAGAGAAAAAGACAGAGAGAGAGAGAAAGATAGAGAGAGAGAAACAGACAGACAGACAGACAGAGAGAGACATGGAGAATTGTAGCAGAGGGCGTTGAGCAGGAACGCGTAGGAAGGAGGCAGCAGGTGACTCCAACCACAGATCCAGAGCCAGAAACACCTGCAGGAAGCGATAGGTGGAGAGAGGAGAGGGGCGAGAGAGCACAAGACTCCGGGAAAGGGAAGAAGTTGAGTTAGTAACATACATCAATGGGATGAGGTTGCATACAGATGAGAGAAGGAGGAAGAGAGAGGTGCTCGGTGCATCATGGGAATTCCCCCAGCAGTCTAGGCCTATAGCAGCGTAACTAAGGGATGGTTCAGGACTCTCCTGAGCCAGCCCTAACTATAAGCTTTATCAAAGAGGAAAGTCTTAAGCCTACTCTTAAATGTGAAGACGGTGTCTGCCTCCTGAACCCAAACTGGAACCTGGTTCCAGAGGAGAGGAACCTGATAGCTGAGCGCTCTGGCTCCCATTCTACTGTTAGAGACTCTAGGAACCACAAGTAACCCTGACAATTATGATATCATAGATTACGCTACCAACCAGTACATTACATCATTTAGTTTAGCCCCACCTTAACCAATTATGTACACGTTATAACATCAATTATTTAAACCCAGTGATATTGTAGGCAATATATTAACCCGAAATGTGTCATTCTGCACATTGTTTTTTACATTTGATGCTAATAGTGTGTATTTTGACTTAAGTAAAATTTTGAATGCAGGACTTTTACCTCTAACAGAGTATTTTTACACTGCAGTCTTGTTACTTTTACTGTAAAGTAAAAAAGTTAAAAAAAAATAAAATATTTGATTATTTCTTCCACCACTTTGCTTCGCTGATAACTCTGCAGCAGCAGACACCAACTCAACTTATGTCACAGTCATTTTTAAGAAAATTGGGTTTTAGAGTGGGATTTTTCTTACCCTGTGGAGTTTTTGACCACTAGGCCTTTGCAATGTTTCAAACTGTCTTCTCGACCTAATTGCATTTTAATATTACATGTAGAAGACCAAACCTAAAGTATGCTTAGCTAGGCTACGTGCAGAACATTGTATGTTATTTCAGAAGTGAAAGAATGGCTTTTGTTGTGGAACTGCTTTACTATGAGCTTGCTCACTCGCTCGTCTGATACAGATCCACTCATGACCAGCTGATTCGCACGATTGACTGACTCACAAGCTCATAAGTGAGTTGTCTGCGAGGCGAGTCCGAGTAACGACACAAGGCGAGCTTGCAATGTTTTGGACTGTCTGCTCAACTGTCTACAGTAAGCCCAGCTAGGCTACGTGCAGAACATTTTTGTTATTTCAGAAGGAAAAGATTGGCTTTTGTTATTGATTTGCTTTACCCTGACCTCGAGGAGAGACTTCACTCGTTCATCTGAATCAGAGCCACTCATGATAATGTAGCCGGCTGATTTGCGGGATTGGCTGACTTGCGCGAGCATCGACAACTCATGAGTCATTGAGGGCTTGTTCTCAAGTGAATCCCATGATCTGCGAGCTTCCGGCTCTGAGTCTGCGGGTCAGACTGTCTCTCTGCACACTTGAGGTGACTTGTGGAGTTGTTGTTGCCTACGAAATTGTAAGTTATAAAGCTTTTTGCAGCTAAGATGGCTAGGAACAGTAGTAGCTAATGCTGAAAGAGGTTTGTGTATGGCGCTGGTATCATTTTAGATTGAATTGTAGTAGGACTCAACTGATCCAAGTTAATGATACTAGAGACTTGCGAATTGTGAGTCAATTTAAAGGCTCAGGTTAAAGAGCTGAGTAAATCACGACTCAAAAGGTTTACTGCATAGTGCCCCTTTAAAGGAAGTTGATGCGTTCAAGAAAACATTCAATATAGTTTGGTGAGAAACACTAAATGTAAACTTTTGTTAGTTCACAGGGCAACTCCATGTGTTTAAAAAAGTGACCTATGATTTGTGTGAAATTAATATATTCATATATGCGTAAAATAACATTTTGAGACAGTAAAAATGTGACAGTGACTCAATCTCATATCTCAAAATATGTAATGCATAGCCTACTTTGTGTTAAAGTAGAAAAAGTGATTGATATGAACATGAATATCTTAGACCAATAGATGATATATTCACCAGCTGTTGAAGCAGTGCCACAGATTCAGAGACTTGTGATCTGGATCGTTTGAAGTTTTTCCATGTTCATAAAGCTTTGTGACGACCTCTAGTGGTTAGACAAGAGCACAAAGCATTCCTAAGCTGGGACGTGCTGGCAGCTGTTTTTTTCTACTTACACTGACGGATGCACAGCAGTATTGAATCTGGAAATGTTCACTTCTTTATTTACATTGTTATTATGTATATTATTTCAATGACCAAAGGATATTCCTGTTTTCCATTGGACTTCCCATGCTCATGATTCTTTCCACTGAATTGCATTTTCAGCAGCTATTAAAAGTTAAACCGGCCAGGTAAGTGAGCAGGTACGGTAGGTAATTCCGATCAGGACTTGTCTGACAGGCATGTCACTGCCCGGTGAGAGTGCTCCTCAAGGGGATATGTCTTACAATGGGCTAAAGGAGGTTTTAGTTCCAGTAAATAGCTGAACGTCTATACAACACCTGAGAGCAGGTTTTTATTTTTAATTTAATTTTTTTACAAATTTATGTTGGTGCAAAACATGCCCATCTTTCACCCTGAAAGAATAGAGCAACACATTTTAAAAGATCATTAGACCAATAATGAAATGAATACGATATAACGAATAAATTATTCAATGTAGCGGTCCGGGTTCGAATCCGACCTGTGATCCTCTCCTGTCTATCCACCGTCACTAATAAAGGGAAAAGCCCAAAGAAATAATCTTTAAAAAAAGAATTTAACAAATGACTCATTAAGTAATTGCATCACTGACCGCGAAAGTTTCTCATTACATCAGGGAGGAGGAAATCTTTAATCATTAGTTAATTTCCTTTCATCCAATCAGGTATTGAGACATCAGTTCCTTTACTTGCAACATACTTCCTCCTCCTGTAAACCAATTTGTGCGTGCACACGTGTGCGGGTGTGTGTGTGTGTGTGTGTGTGTGTGTGTGCAAGCTGTGCAATGGTAAAATCCCCCTAACTCCACTATAAGAGGAGACAGCATGGAGACACAGAAGCACATCTCTCCCAGGACTCTTCCTCTGAGTAACACACACAGGTGAGTCTAAACACAGGTGTGAGTGTGGTCTAGACCTACTCTTTCTAAAAAGTGTCCTGAGATCAATTCTGTTATGATTTGACACTATAAATAAATTGAATTGAAGTGGTGCTAGCACATGGTGTTATGTGATAGTACCCTTAGATTAATTTAGATTTTGAAACAAGAAAAGAAAGGATCAGAGATGATATGCAAATACTTTTCAAATCACTTTTCAAGGACATGATATGCTTTTAATGCTATACTGTTAAATATTAGTTTATCAACAGAAAAAAAACAGTTCTATGCATCGATGAAGTAATTTAATAAGCAAATCCCCGAGCATTTGCTGGATGCAACTTCTGAATTTTGTTCTCTATTTAACAAACAAAATGTTTCTGTTAGCTCTTCCATCCGACAACCACAGTGATAATGATGATGAAGATACTGCTTGGCTGCTCTCTCTGCCTGCTCCTCCTGATCAGCTGTCTGAGTGAAAATGTGGAGAGCAGGACCCTGAACCTGGACAGCTGCTCTGTCAATGTTCACACCCACGAACTGCGCAAATATCACACTGACATACGATCAAAAGTGGTGAGTTTATTGCACACACACTCAAATCACTGACTCAAATTAAATAATAGAAATCAACAAATGCAACATCCACCATAACATGCAGGCCCAATCACTTTACCACACAAAATTATCAGAAACTGTTCACAGCAAACACCTATAAGCAGAGAGAGATTCTCACTTGTCCTCTGTGGTCTTTGCGTTACAGATAGAAGGAGACAGTGCGATCGGAGTGAAACTTCTGGACAAATCTCTGATGAAGCATGTTCAGGTGAGTCTTTTAACATGTAGTGCTGGAATTCTTTCTATCCTAATTTCCTGTTCAGATTCTGAATATTTCTTTGCTCTAAATGATAAAGGCTTTATAAACAGTGTATGAGTATGTAACATGAATGTGTGAGAGATGCTGTAATCTGACCTTCATGTGTCTCTATCAGGATGGTCAAAAGTGCTGTTTCCTACGGCTTGTGCTGCGTTTCTACGTAGAGAGAGTGTTCAGCAACTACGCCTCTTCTCAGCCGCAGCAGCAACGATGCTCCAGCGCTCTGGCCAACGCTTTTGTCAGCCTCAGAAGAGATATACATAAATGTGTAAGTCAGCTGATCAAAAACTTAGTTGTTAGTTCTTTAATTATAAACACCAATAATGTGTATTAATAATAGTACTTTGTTCTGAGCAGCACTGCCACTGTGGAGAGGACACACAGAGAACAGTTGACTCCCTACATGCTGAGTTTATTAAGGTATGTAGACGTTCACACGTGGACTGATGAGGGGGCAAATGAATTCACTTTTTCAAATGATATTTCAATTGGTTTTCAGTAGCTTTATGGGATACATTTGGTGTCCAATTCAAACATATTCTATTTAGAATAGTTGATTATTTTAAATACATCAGGTATCACTTGCTAATATCTTAACCCTTATATTCTGTTAGGGATGAAATTTGACCCATTTTCTGATAAGTAAAAAGTACCATTTATTTTTTATTGGATCAAGGCTTCATAATATATATATATAATTGAACAAGTGGTATATTTTAAGTTGAAAGGTCCATTGGGCCAAAATAATTCAAAATTGAAAACAGAGTTTGGATTCAAATCAATACATAATAAGTTAGCTTTGAGGTTAAAAACTTTATTGGATCATAATAATGGGTTTCTTGTATTTTCGGCCAAGGTTAAACACGGGTCAATCTTGTCCCGCTAACACAGACATTACAATTATGAGGGTTAAAGGAAAAAAGATGGGATTTGCAAAAATACTGTTATCAATACGTAGTAGAATATGTAGTTCTGTATGTTACCCAAAATGTGACACAGTGCACTCCTAAAAACTCAAAGAGGTTAAAATAATATGATTTCTTTTCAAAAGATTTTTTTAGGTCTATATATCTACTTTTTGGCTTAATATCCTGACTATCTAAACCCAACTCTTATTTGTTTCTATGCAGAAATGCCCATCATTAAATCCACTTTTCTCTCTGTCCTTTTTTCCATTTCTTTCCATTGAGCAGTTAGAAATAAACCAGGCGGCACAGAAGGCCATGGGAGAACTGGACACTGTGCTGGAGTGGCTGGAGGGACTCAGCCAGAAAACACACACTTGATCAGTCAGAAGTGCCTGCAGTCTCCAAGCTAACATCAGATATGCAACTTCTGATGTGACATTACTTGTACTTGAATTAATTTAATAATTATTTCATCCACTAACATGTGGACTGTTTTTTTACACAATATTTATGAAATATTATATATATTATATATATTGACATAAGTGTATATGTATTCATAGTTATCATTAAGTATGTGTGTTTCTACTGTACTGTTAGCAGACACTTTAACAATGGTTTAATTTAAACTTCAATAAAAAATACTCTTTCTCACTGACTTTGAGTGTTTCCTTTCAACACAAAGAGTTGATGTCTGCTCTTCTATGTAAAATTACATAACCATTATCAGCAAAATATACTTAAAAGTATCAAAGGTCAAATTACTCATTCTGTAGAAGAAATGGCTCCTGTTATTGGTATTTTATTATACGAGGCGACAACGAGATGGCATGCTGCTGCCGCTTGCTCACCATGTTTTTGTTGCCCTTAACTCTGCCTCTGAGACTGCACAATCCCGAAGACCAAGGACCTTTGCCTATTAAGCCGACTGTAGCCTATTTAATTTGATAATGGCAAAGAGAGAGGTGGCGGGTAAATTCAGGGCGTTGTTAGTCTCGAAACCTGTGCTTATCATAATCAAATGATAGTTGGTAGCCCATGTGGTAACATCAGTTTTCTATCCTCTTACAAAGAAATTACTTTCCTGCAAAAAAAAACGTTTGACATCAAAAACTCATGTCTAATTCACAAAATAACTGGTGTAAAATGTGTTTATTTTGTCTATTATCACTTAATATTATCTCAAATAACCTGAACAAACAGCCTCCACTTCAATCAGGATTTCATTTGGGGGTCACAGTGATCTACAATGTATTCTACTTCTTGTAGATTATATGAATATTTAGTTGGTTTTAATCTATCTTACAAGAAATTAATGAATTAATACTTTGAGAAAAAGCTGTATTTTTGTCAAATAATATTTTACAAATTTCAGTGTATTTTGTAAGGATTTCAAAATGTAATCACATTCTAAAATGACTTTACTCCTGGCTGAAATACTACAGTACTGTATTGTAAAGATGGGCATGCTTTGCATTCAGTGGCATGGGAGGGGTCAAATCTGTGAGCAACTAAACTGTTTGTAAAATGCAGCAACAGAGACGTTAATTGTGGATAAATGGGCATTCCATACAAGAGAAAAAGTACTGACGGGAAAACACCCCTTACGCTGCCACAACTAAGAGTCCCGAAACACTTCTCTATGTAGTTTCTCAATTTATAAAGACATTTACATATTTGCCTATGAATATGTAAACCTCCCCAAAGAAAAAGACCATGACCTCAATCACATAAGCAAAAAGTAAAGATGATGACGTCATGTGTCTTATTACACATGTCTGGCATACAGAGGGAATCCACAGCGTCATCAAACACAAACCACAGATTAATATCATTTCCATCTGAATGGAACTATTGCCTCTGTTATTGTGAATGCATGGAATATAATGTGATTTAAATGTTATACCATTTTAAACACTATTTTTTGCACCTATAACGATGATTTATCATTACTGTGCTAATTTATCAGACAAAGGCTATGTTACTGCACTTTGTGTGTTTGATATTGTCACACACATAATCATATTTATTATTATTCTAATTATAATGAATAGTATATATATATATATAATAATATTAAAAACATGATAAAAGAGAAAAATATGTCATGTCAAAATTCCCAAACGTGCTATTTCACTTTTTTACTTTTTCTTTGAGAGTTAAAGATTTTGAGCTCTATCACCAGCCTATCTCATGGGAGGAGTAACCCATATGTAACGACAAAAAAATTCCCCGCATGTATGAAGCATGTTTAACCGTTTGTCTTCCAGTCAGTCTCCTCCCTCAGGTATCTGTCCCAATTTTGGCTATAAATACAGACAAGAATTGAGCCAAAATACATATGCACCTTTTTCTTCTCAGCTCTTCATCAGGAGCCTACCAAGAAACTTACGTCCACTGAGCCAGCAGCATCTTTCCTCCTGAGGGCCCACTCTTCTCTTCTCTGCTTCTAGAAGATCCATCAAATCTGCGAGTCCAGCATGACTCCTCGGTCTCTCCTCCTGTCCGTCCTGGTGCTCTTGGCTTTCTTCAGCACCGCCTCCTGTTCTCCCATCACGTGCAATAACCAGTGCTGTCGTTTCGTGGAGGGCTTCCCTGCCAGGCTAAAGAAGCTCAGAGAGGACTATTTACAAATCAGAGACTTCTATGTGAGTAAAAGCACAACATTGACTCTGAACCTTGCACCTTGACAGTTAATGCAGCATCATTCGGATACATATGTCCATGTAGTCCTGTCAGTCTCCAGGTGATGCTGCACTTGCTCACCTCTGTCTGTCTGCCTCTGCTGGCACTGAGATAAAGCTTTTTCTTCTGTCTACAGGAAGCAAACGATGACTTGGACACAGCGCTGCTAGACCAGAGCGTCGAGGACTCTTTTAAAGTAAGTTTCTTTTTTGTTTAACTCTACACGAAGTTCATTCATAGTCTTAACAAATGCACTGCTTTTAAAGTATAATCAGAAAATACAAAAAGCCTGAAATTATTCGACAATGCGAACATGGTGCCCGCCATCAAAAACTCATGTAAGTGTCAGGGACCTTGAAACTGTGTACAAGCCCACCACATCTTAATGAATAATGTAAAATTACAAGGGGAAAATTTCACAGTTTGGCTCAACTACACCGTGCGCCTGCCTAGACATTATGCTTGTACTAGTCTATATCCACGATGTTCCACTTCCGTGATTGCTCCAAAGCCACAGGAAATTCCACCAGATTTTACTCTTGTCGGCCGGATGTCCGTTACCTTCAAACTTTAAACAGTAATAAAACCGAGGTTCTCCTCATTGGTACCGAATCCACTCTATCCAAAGCCCTAACAGGTTACTCCAGCAATAATAAACATAAATGTGTAAATTTGTTAAATAACAATGGAATGTGCTTTAATTCAAAGCAGACATGTTGGATATGCACAACTCACTATGAGAGCAGACATAGAGAACGATCAAGGTGTGTAGTTCATTGAATAACCACTCACAAACATTCTCACAGTTGATTGCAAAGTGTGCTAAGGAAACCCCAGAAGCAATTTAATTTCCCTTCTGTAAAGATAATTTAATTGACTTTAAGATAAGTTATTGATGTTTCATGTCTAATTCACAAAATATCTGGTGTAAAATGTGTTTATTATGTCTATTATCACTTAATATTATCTCAAACAAACAGCCTCCACTTCAATCAGGATTTCATTTGGGGATCACAGTGACCTACAATGTATTCTACTTCTTGTAGATTATATGAATATTTAGTTGGTTTTAATCTATCTTCCAAGAAATTAATGAATTAATACTTTGAGAAAAAGCTGTATTTTTGTCAAATAATATGTTACAAATTTCAGTGTATTTTGTAAGGATTTCAAAATGTAATCACATTCTAAAATGACTTTACTCCTGGCTGAAATACTACAGTACTGTATTGTGGAGATGGGCATGCTTTGCATTCAGTGGCAGGGGAGGGGTCAAATCTGTGAGCAACTGAACTGTTTGCTAGAGAAGCCGGGCAGAGGTGTTCGGTTGAAAAGTTATTTGAATTTAAGTGTGTAATAAAAATAATTCATTAATACTGTTGTCCGTGAATGGACTGCTGTGGCTGTGTGAGACCTACACGTATGTATCATAAACACATGATCAGACAGAAACTCAGCAATGCCAAAGTGCCTGTATAATGAATACAACATTACTTATAATCATTACTGTGTAATTATCTTAATTGTATGCATCATGTAGTTTATTGATTTAATATTTATATGTTTTGATTTTTCATTTATTAACACAACTTCATCTAATTAGAAGCTGTTCTGAACAACAGCAGTACAATTATTTTTTTCATTTTATTTGTTCTACCATACCACCTTCAAGTAAGTAGGCAACTGTTAGTTAGTCAGCTAGTTAGTTGGTTACCAGTAGTTAAGCTTTATTTACAAGACAGAACAAAATACATACAATACATACGTATAACACCTCAACAAGACTATTCGATCCCACAGTCATTACACACGTGCACACACACACACACACACACACACACACACACACACACACACACACACACACAAAATAACAAAATACCAGCGAGAAAACCTTAAAGGTCTTCTTTAAAGTGACTCAGTTTGTTTTGCAGTTGATTCCAAGTTTTTGATTCCAGTAGTGAGGTGCATAATTCTGTAAACCAGTCTTCCCCAGTTCAGAGTTGGTATGAGACTTAAAACTCAACTATGGATGTTACATATCAATTTATCAATTGATAATTGTATGAGATCTGAGGCCTTGACTTGAAACTATCAGCAGCAACGGTCTAAACTCTATTAGACGTTATATACTGTATTATAATAAACAGTATCAAAAGCTTTTTACTGCCCTCTAGTGGCGATCAGTGAAAATACAGTGTTTTATCCACTACAGGTGAGCAGATGTGACAAAGCCAGCATCGTCGTTGCCATCAGAAACAGCAGCAGCAGCAAGATGATGATTGACCACAAGAGTTATATCTCCTCTTTTCACTTCTTCATACCCTCCCCAGTCTATCTTGCTTGACATTTGAGTATTGGTAACCCAAGAACCAAATTAACGTAAATTAGAGTCAATGAAACTGCGATTCATCATTCAAATTGCATTTAGAAACTGTTATTTTTACTTTCACTAATTCAGCACTCAGATGCTTGCACACCATGGGAAAATATGAGCCATCAAAATGAGCAGTGCTTACATAAGTGCGGTTAACACCCTCACAGATACATATGCGAATGGCCATACGCATACATGTGCTTACGCACTTCCACCCTAACGCGCATAAATAGAGTATGGAGAATCAGGTGTCATACTTTGGAAGCATCACACTGGAGTATATCAATCACTGCTTGAACCGGAAAACTGCTTGTGCTACTTTAATCTTATTGACAATGTCCAGGTGAAACTGAACATTGCATTCAGTGGGAATTTCTAAGTTTCATCTCCCAAAAGGAGTCTTGCTAAGCAGAAGGACAAGGCTACTTTAGTTTCAGGTTACAGTAATACATTCCTGTTGCTTGCTCAGCTCTGTGGAAATGATAAGGTTTTGGAGGAAGTTATCTTTTTTTAGTAATTCACATTACTAAAATGGGCACATTTTAATAATTTATTTCAAATGTGCCAATTTATTATCACAGTTACATTGAAAGATCTACCACAGACACACGGTTGTTCAGATCCACAGGGTGAAGTAGGGGACATGCCAACAACAGCTCACATACACCATGACGGGTGAACTGAGAGGAAGTCTAAATTACTAAAGAATTCATCAGAAATCCAGAGGGGACTCTGTAGATCATAGATACAATTTCAAGTATTTTCCTTTCTGCACAATCCTTAATAATGGGCCTCTGCCCACCCACATATTAGCTGTCAAACAACACCCATTAATGAATGTGAACTAGTGAGTGGTTGGACAGGACGCTGTCAGCTCATTAATATTTTTCATAGCAACTCCTTTCTTTGTAGGCGTATTGAGACAACTCTAAAACACTAGCACACACACTTACTACTATTATTTATGTCCGTATTTCAAGAACCACTTGACATAAACAATAACAGAAAGAGACCTCTGAAGGATTCAATGCTCCCCCCCCCCCACACACACACACACACACACGCACAAACATACATCCGCAGTCAGACGACAGGTGTGAAACTGAAAGAGAAATGTGGTGAATCTATTTGTAAAGACAGATAGATTTCCTCTAAAGGCGCAAGTAGACTTTGCAGACACTCAATATGCAAACACAAATAAAGAAAATGTGGCACATATATAAGGAGGAAAAATGTAAAAGCATAATCAACTAAGCTGAATCAACTGGATGATATCAGCAGTCAGGTTTCAGGTAATGTGCCGCAGTATTGCTGACTGCAGATCCTGAGCACCGGTTAGTGACAACATCCGAAACTGACAAGACTAGAGAGAACAAAGAGTGCCAGTGACACAGTGATCATCTCCAGAGCAGACAGCGTCCTGCTGACTGTTACTTAGTGATTGACAAAGTGATACATGAAAGATAAGATTTAACTGATTCAGCTTTGGTCCATTGCCGAGGAGACAGAGTACACAGGACATAGAGCTGACTGAAGGAAACAGTTTGATCAGAATAAGCAGTGCAAAAAATATCACTAGCTTCTTACTGTACCTCTGGTTTGAGTGAACATTCATTTGCAAATATGAAGCCTCCAAAGGGTTAACACATTTTCTAACTCACAGGATTATGATCTAAACATGTGATCAAATTAGTTTCAATATTACCCCATCAAACAATCATACACAGAGAGAGCAAAATCTCACATTGACTCATAGTTTTTAATTCCTATAGTTTGCAAAGCAGTGGTGCCATTCAATAAAGCTCACTCATTTATTTGTCAGTTTATTATTTTTTTTCACCTTGGTGATGATGATAAAACAAGAAAGAAATGCAAATAGAGCTTGAGAGACGTAGCTAAATTATTGCTTTTTTTGGTAAAGACTTCTGAAACCAGGAAAACAACTTGTGACTGATGAATATTTCATGATAGACTGGATTGGTAATACTTCACATATTGCTATGGACATCATCATTAAATATATATACTTTCATGACACCCCAATTCTGTGAACAGATGTCTAAAGATGTTGATGATCGTGTGTGACATTGGTTTTATCAGCAGTTGCTCTGATCACATCTGGTATTTGGGTTGGATTATGAGTTATTTGCAGGAAAGAAGAGCTCTGACTAAGTTACTTTATGAATAAAAACTATATGACTTAATGGCAGATTCAAAATCTCCCTCACATACACAAACAATCCCAGCAGAAACTGGCAGAAGCATCTCAAATGCAGTTGCAACCACACAGTCATGAAATCACACAGCTAAATGCGCATTCACTCACACACACTCTCTCTCTCTCTCACACACACACACACACACACACACACACACACACACACACACACACACACACAAAGAGTTAGTGCCAAAGTCAGAAGGGTTTCCCATAAACTGAGTACAGCTGACTCATCTTAATTTGACATATGTATATATAGAATATGACCATATATAGCATCTTTAAATATATAATAATATAATATATATAAAGTATGAGGTAGGCCTATATTTCTTTGCATTCCATATTTTGTCTGCTTTAAGGACAAAACACTTGAAATATTGGTTCAACATCCACTTTTACAACTTTTGAAACTCAGAGTTGGCAATTATTCACATTATATATAATTTCACATTAATGTTGACTAACATATTTGAATGATATGTGTTACTCTAGGTAACACATGCACATAACTGTATCATATTTATAGTGCCTAACTAAAAACAAATCAAACAAAGACATAATGCTCACTATTTCAAAAATGTCCCTTTGTTTTTAATTGTGCTCATGTGTGGATATAGTACATTTATCGTGTTTTTAATATATCAGATTTAAAATAAATTATTGACGTTTTCAAATAGTTAAAACAGTCACAATATATGGTCAAATATATTTCATATTAAAAAAACTGTATTAAAAGCAGCACGGTGGCCCAGTGGTTAGCACTGTGGCCTCACAACTAGATGGTAACAGGTTGGAACCCTGCTCGTCCCAGGCCTTTCTGTGTGGGGTTTGCATGTTCTCACTGCGTCTCTGTTGGTTTTCCCCTCCCTCTCCACCAAGCTGATGTATTGGTGAGGGTCTGGCGTTGTAAGACTGTCGTCCAGGTGGGTGCTAGACATTGGTTGTGTTAGAGTAGTTCATTTCATGTCAGTGGTGTCTAGCAGAGTGCAGCACAGAGGGAGCATTTTCCTTTTTGAAATGGAAACGCAATGGACATGCAAAACTGAAAAAAATCAACTCTACTTCTTCTGGACAGCACTGAAATGCAATACACCTCTGCACTATGGCTTGTGGGGGTCGTCGGTGTAACAAGGTGTTTGGGCATTCACGGATTACATTTCTTGGCTACCCTGCTCTACTCTTTGTTTTCTGTGTCGTAATTTTATTATATTGTGACATGGAAAATTCAATAAAAACAATGATTCTGTTTTTGCTTTTTTAACATATCTTTTTTATTTGATTATGACACTGTAAATGCATGAATGCATATAACAATGAATATTACATATGCATGTATTTGTTTAAATTTAGGCATTTAAAATCTTCCATACTTTAGGGCCTTTTAGGAACAAACTAAAAAACTGTTTATCAAACTCTTGTATTGTTGCACTGTTTATCCACATTTGTTTTTTATTTATTTTACTTTTTGGAAAAGCACACTGTGTTATCTATACCATGACAGACACTTTATCCAGTAACTGAACTTTGACTTGTACAGATAATCACTAGGAATGATTTTGCTGACAACACTTTTCAAATTACCAGTGTTGCCCAACAAAACAAAGTAAACTGCAGCAACAGAGACGTTGAATTATGGATAAATGGGCATTCCATACAAGAGAAAAAGTACTGACGGGAAAACACCCCTTACGCTGCCACAACTAAGAGTCCCGAAACACTTCTCTATGTAGTTTCTCAATTTATAAAGACATTTACATATTTGCCTATGAATATGTAAACCTCCCCAAAGAAAAAGACCATGACCTCAATCACATAAGCAAAAAGTAAAGATGATGACGTCATGTGTCTTATTACACATGTCTGGCATACAGAGGGAATCCACAGCGTCATCAAACACAAACCACAGATTAATATCATTTCCATCTGAATGGAACTATTGCCTCTGTTATTGTGAATGCATGGAATATAATGTGATTTAAATGTTATACCATTTTAAACACTATTTTTTGCACCTATACCGATGATTTATCATTACTGTGCTAATTTATCAGACAAAGGCTATGTTACTGCACTTTGTGTGTTTGATATTGTCACACACATAATCATATTTATTATTATTCTAATTATAATGAATAGTATATATATATATAATAATATTAAAAACATGATAAAAGACAAAAATATGTCATGTCAAAATTCCCAAACGTGCTATTTCACTTTTTTTTTTTTTTCTTTGAGAGTTAAAGATTTTGAGCTCTATCACCAGCCTATCTCATGGGAGGAGTAACCCATATGTAACGACAAAAAAATTCCCCGCATGTATGAAGCATGTTTAACCGTTTGTCTTCCAGTCAGTCTCCTCCCTCAGGTATCTGTCCCAATTTTGGCTATAAATACAGACAAGAATTGAGCCAAAATACATATGCACCTTTTTCTTCTCAGCTCTTCATCAGGATCCTACCAAGAAACTTCATACGTCCACTGAGCCAGCAGCATCTTTCCTCCTGAGGGCCCACTCTTCTCTTCTCTGCTTCTAGAAGATCCATCAAATCTGCGAGTCCAGCATGACTCCTCGGTCTCTCCTCCTGTCCGTCCTGGTGCTCTTGGCTTTCTTCAGCACCGCCTCCTGTTCTCCCATCACGTGCAATAACCAGTGCTGTCGTTTCGTGGAGGGCTTCCCTGCCAGGCTAAAGAAGCTCAGAGAGGACTATTTACAAATCAGAGACTTCTATGTGAGTAAAAGCACAACATTGACTCTGAACCTTGCACCTTGACAGTTAATGCAGCATCTTTCGGATACATATGTCCATGTAGTCCTGTCAGTCTCCAGGTGATGCTGCACTTGCTCACCTCTGTCTGTCTGCCTCTGCTGGCACTGAGATAAAGCTTTTTCTTCTGTCTACAGGAAGCAAACGATGACTTGGACACAGCGCTGCTAGACCAGAGCGTCGAGGACTCTTTTAAAGTAAGTTTCTTTTTTGTTTAACTCTACACGAAGTTCATTCATAGTCTTAACAAATGCACTGCTTTTAAAGTATAATCAGAAAATACAAAAAGCCTGAAATTATTCGACAATGCGAACATGGTGCCCGCCAGTAAAGAGTTAAGACATTGCATAACCACATTGGTGCTTTCCTTCTCCTCTTCCTTCTCCTTTTAGAGTCCGTTTGCCTGCCACGCTATGAACAGCATACTGGAGTTTTATCTGCGCACGGTTCTACCGACAGCCATGGCCGGAGTGACGGAGGACACCAATAACTTAAAGCCTTACATGGAGTCCATACATCAAATCTTCGACGACCTCAAGAGGGATGTCACCAAATGTGTGAGTAGCTGACACACGTGTTACTACTACAGGAGAATGTAAATACGCACCGGGAGCGCGCGGTGCCGAAAGCTCGGATGTAGTTTTATATCATATATATCTCATATAATATATATAATATATAGCATTCAGTGCGCAATTTGCAGCAGAATGTGGACTATTTAGTGAGGAACAGAATTAAAATGGACCTCCAAGTTTAATATTTTAACTTTCAAAAATAGAAGTGTAACCATGGTCCTTGATTAAAAATATGTTTTAATGATTGCACTGCAGCCTGCTGAAAGGTTACATTTGGACACGTGGACTAAGGGCGAACCGTTGCTCATGAAACGCTTGCGGTATAAGTTTCAGGAATAGGTCTACTTGCGATTGACCTAGTCTAGCCCATACTGACACAGCAAAACCATCGAAACATTCTTCTGGGTTTGGACTGGATCCTAAAACCAACCAAATCTTCCCCGCACTATTGAGGAAAATGGGTGACCATGACACAAAAAGGAAGAGGGGATAGGTCATAATATTGCATTAGTCAGTGATTCCTCAACTGCAGTAGCGTGCATAACTGTGCATCATCCAATTCTTACAAAAGGGGAAGAGAAGGAATGGCTTGCTGCTACTCACCAAAGTTGTTTCTTTTGTGTGGTGGGTGGTATTGGTTGAATTCAGGGATTGACTGTCAAATGAAAGTTGGTAGCCCATGTGGTAACATCATCTTTTTATATTGTTCCTCCTATAGAGAAATTACTTTTCCTGCAAGAAACAGTTTGACATCGAAAACCTCAACTCTACTTACACTCAGGTGAGTGTTGACATTTTATCTTTAATTGTGAAAATGTTAGTTTTTTCAAATACAGTTTGCCTGTATTTCAACAGATAATTTTAATAAACAGAACCTTGTGTTTGTCCACAGATGCAGAGTAAAGGTCCATATAAGGCCATGAGCGAGCTTGATCTGCTGTTTAACTACATTGAGACATATCTGGCTTCTAAACGGCAAAGAAACAGAATGGCCGCTGTTTAAAGACCTGCTGACCCTAAACAAAATGTGACCTTGTTCATCTCAGGAAAAAGAAAAGACAGCCTTGACCCTTACACTCTTTTGCAACGAATGAGCCATTATTTCCAGTGGTATTAGTGTTGCCACATTTCGTAGCCTGATGATCTGATGTCTTACTCATCCTGAGACTTCTGGTTTTGTCCTGAGGACAAGTTTCTGTATTAAGACCATATTGAGTCCTACATATGAAGTTACAACTAAAACTGTCGCTAATGAAGCTGTGATATTTATTTGTATCATATACAATATGTATGTTTTCTTTTATTTATGATGAGCAATATTGTATTGTTGTAGATTAATAAATGACTTGTTGATATGAATTACTCTTTTGATTTTATTTCCCCAAAATAATACAGCTGGTATTTTGCCATTTATTAGGAATGTGTAATTGGTAGAGTGCTGAAAACATCACATCCTGCAGTTCTACAGTCTATATGTGGGGAACCACTTAGTGTAAACTCAACGTGCTGATGCACTAACCTCAAACGTGACCCATATACAACACTTACCAGCAGCAGCCCTGTACTTAACTTACCGTAACTAGCCAGCCTCACCCTCATGGCATATGCAGTTGCATAGTTGATGCACACACACACACACACGCACGCACAATAAAACAGAAGTAGCACACAGGGTAAAAAAGAGCTGCCCTGCATAAAAATCTTTTGCATTTTTATTATGTCAACATCACCACAGTGACAGCCAGAGGGGGTAACTGCAGGGTTTAATTCATCAGCTGTACTATAATACATTTATAGTTAAGCAATGAAATATTAACAGTAAGGGTTCTAAAAGATGCCCCTCTAATAACATTTGAATGTACATATGTGCATCGACTGCGAAGTGACATGAGATTCCTGACTTGACTCAGCCCCTTGAACTGAAACTACTCTAAGACGTTTTATCTGTCACTTGCTTAGTCAACATAGAATGTTCTGAATAGTATCATTCCAGCGATGACAGTGCCTAATGCAAAGATATCATTCATGACAATTGTCTGATAAAGCATGACCAATCTTATTTTGAGAAAATTAATAATGGTTTCCTTAAAGTCACTGTAATCAGTGTTGTGTTCATTCTTTTAAAAGTTCTGAAAGTGTTGGTTCAGACTTCTGTCTCCCTAAAATCTGTGTTTACATTTTGAACAGCATGGCTGTTAACCTGCTGGTTCAGCTCATGTCTGGCTGTTATGTAATGACTGTGTGTGTGTCTGTACAGAGAGCAATGGTTTCAAGGCAACGTGAGAAAAAAATTGGGACCATACGTTGCTGGCTCTTCCACACCGTAGGGACTTTGATGCAAAATGCAGAATCACTGTTTTGAAGAATCATAATTTAAGGTCAAATTGTTTAACTATTATAATATGGCTCTACCTTGGCACACCACTTTCACCTCAACAGATATTTAAAAAACCCACAACAAGAAAGTCCTGGTTTCAAATCCCACTGCCTTTCATTATTTAAACGTTAGGCCTACTTCAAAAGACCTCAGCAAATCCTTATTAGGGAATGTATAAAAATATGGGGATGAGGTGTTAAATCTTATAATTTTTTTTTTTTTTTTTTTAAGAAAAGCCATCCACATCATTCCAAATTATTTCTTTTGACGCTCCGCTGACTCAATATTCCTCCAATACCCAAAATAATAAACGGTAAAATAGAGACAAAACAGACAACTTTCTATTGCTAACAAAGAGCAGATGAAGGGTTCGGTCCAAAATGAATAAAGAAATCTAACTTTATAATGAGTAAAAGCGGAAACATCCTCATCTGCTCTCCCACCATGTATAATTCCGTTCCTCTTGAGCCATCTGTCATTGAGAGTGGGGAAACTCAATAACATTTCAATGACAGGATGAGGCAGCACATTTTTATAGTCTCTCCTAGAAGGCCTTCATAAGGTTGTTCACATGAAAAGGGAAATGGTTATGTCAAAATAGAAAAAAAATAGAGTTCTAGAGAGAAGTTCAAACCCTGGCTCACCACTGCACCAATCACGTCATGAAGAGGGGGTGAATGTTGGTCAGTTTTAAGAAGTCTTAGTACACTGCCTCCCCCTCCTCCCTCTCTAATCCCACTTTGGAAAGGTGTTAGGGCTTTTCTAAAGCTAATCGGTCCTCCAAGCTCATGATGGCAGCTGAACTCTCCCTCTCCTTTGAGCTCCCCCCAAATATTTCCCATACAGCCATTTAGTATATGTGTGTTTATAAGATTTCTTTAAAAAAGTGAACATGAAAAACACTCTTAAAATTTGGTTCCAATTCAGGAAACATTTCCATTTAAGTCAGGCAGTTTCTTTGCTTCCACTAGCAAACCATCACTTGTTTCCTCCATCCCAGATTGACACTGCCTTCCAAGTATGGCATAAGAACGGTTTGATATTTTTTGGTGACCTCTTTGTCAAGGGCTCATTTGCTCCATTTGACAAACTACAAAAAGACCACAACCTCCCCAACAATCATTTTTTCAGATACCTACAGGTACGCAGCGTTGCTAAGAAACACTTGCCATTTCCCTCCTTACCACCGAAAAGTGCAATTGATACCATACTGCCCCTGGACCCCACAATGAAAAGAAGGGTGTCTAAAATCTATAAAACTGTACTGTTCATTGACCCCCCCCTCAGTGGGATAATGCCAGGCCGGCATGGGAAGAGGACTTGGGCGTTACATTGTCCGATGAGACATGGCGATGTAGTTTAAAACGCATACACACCACCTCTTTATGCATAAGACATGGCCTTATTCAATTTAAAATTGTGCATCGATTGCATTATTCACCTGAGAAACTTGCTAAAATATATCCTGGCACCAATCCTGTGTGCCCGAGGTGTGGTCACAGTCCAGCTAAATTGGGTCACATGTTCTGGTCTTGCAATTCACTTAAACAACTTCTGGGCAAGGGTCTTTGAAGCGGTCTCCTTCATTTGTGACAGAACAGTAGATCCTGATCCAGTTGCTATTTTCGGGATATTCCCATCTGAAGGACAACTTACGGCCCTCCAGGTAAACGCTGTAGCATTTATTACACTTCTAGCCCGGAGACAAATTCTTTTACACTGGAAGTCTGTGAAACCTCCCTCATTTAGACACTGGGTCAAAGAGGTACTCTTTGCAATGTCATTAGAGAAGTAACTAAAACCTGGGCCCCCTTTATAGAATTTGTTGAAAATGTATCCCTTGCATGATGTAATTCTCCTTTGCCCATCAATCGTATAAGATTATATGTGGTATGATGCTGCACAATGTTCCCAGTCTGAGCAGTGTGAAGTGAGGTTCAGGAACTGTGTAGCTATATTTTGTGTACCCACCTCTTTTTTTTTTATTTATTTAATTTTAATTTTTTTTTTCTCTAAATGTTTGAGCCTTGGTATTTGGGTTGGGGCAGGTTGGTAATATGTTGTATCTTTGTCGCTTCTTCTATGAAAATTGAAAACCTATAAATAAAGTACACAAAAAAAATAAGTTAACATGAAAAAAGTTCCTGTCTCCATAGATGTGTCTCCTTAGAGTTGGTGACCTAAAATGTTTGTTTATTCCAACTTTTGTGGGCACACTTGATTTAGAAAAGTCCATTTGGAAATAGTCAAGATACATGTGCCACTAAAAACATCCATGAGTAGAACAGAAGACATTGCAAAGGTTGTCAAAGACATCCGTTCTTATTCATTTTGAATCATGAAGGCTCATGATTGAGGTTTCTGCTTACACCTGATGAGTCAAGTACAAGATTAAATTGTTCCAAATGTGCTGATGCTGCTTTAGTGCAAAGTGACATCCGCTTTCTATTATGACCAGAGTCTGTTCATCAAAGATATCCATAGATTACACTTGAAAAAGACAACAAACAAAAAAATCAAGCAACCAGCAACATGTACCCTGACAGTAAAAACAGATTTGCAGCACATGTGAACGATTAGCCACTGTTGTATGTAAAAGTGAAACCGCTTTTCATTTGATCATGTCTGAAAACCTTGCTACAGCTCAAGCTGTGGGTGTTTTGCGTTGAGGCAGTGTGGCCTCTAACTGCTACCTTGTCTGGGGCAGGTCAATCAGCACCCTCATGTCTGAAGATATGTGAGAATCAGGATGGCACGCCACTTCAAACAACTCTGAGCCGTGTCTTACCACATCAACTGAGAACTCTCGATACTTTATATTTCCCCCACACTTTTAAAAAAGATGTACACAGTAATGGCATACTGGCACATTTAAGTTTATAACCTAGAATAAATTATGTAATGCTTGTTTTCATATTTGTGAACAAATGATGGACATCCTCTGATGTTAAACTGTTGATAAGGTGGCTTAGTGATTACTTGAGAAGTATAGACAGGATGTACTTCACGTAATGTTTTTCCCACCTATCAGAAAACAAAATGGAGAAGGGTGCCATCCGTCCCTTCTGAAGAGCGTGCTGGGTGCCCTGAGATTTGTAATGGGTGGGGTAAGGGGGTAGAACCTCCACAGGACTACTATCATGAGGAACTCCCCTGAAGCCCCATTTACCCCCTTTCTCACTTACCTGAGAGAGAGAGATGACTGTAGGTTTCGTCACACTCAAAGCTGGAAGCTGAGTGCCTACGGCTGCCTCGGACCTGAAGAGTAATAAGCTTAGGCTATACATTAGCGGGAAGCTGCACTAAATACCCCAGTGTTGGCAAATGTCTGTGTTGACTCAATGCCACCACACTCTTTTGCTACGCAAATGTGTATATTCCAGGAGTCACTCATGCTAGCAAGTATGATACAAGTTTGTCACGAGTTGAGTCTGTGCACCCCGTGTCAAAGCCACAAATCCCAAGCCAACTCGGCAACCTGAGTCATAGTCGGAGACGTGATTGAGAAGAAAAATTCAAAGTCAATGTTGAAGCAAATGTCAAATACAGAAAATATTTAAATTTGATAGGTTAATGGTCAACTGGACCAAAACCGCAAACAAACATGTAACAACTAGAAAAACACATCCATTCCATTTTATCCATCTATTGTACACTTATCAAAGTTATTTTGTATGCAGAAATGGAGATAAGAGAGGTTTGTGTTTTAGATATTTTTTAATCCAAAGCTGAAGCAGACAAAAGTATGGCAGAGGGAGCATTGAACAGACTTAATGAAGGGGGAGGGGGTAAGGTAAGGAGACATTTCTGTGCTTTCACTACAAAAAAGGTATTGAGAAGGACAAAGGCAAAACAAAACAGGAGGAACATTGATAAACATTCAATGAACATTTTTACAGTGAGATTTGTAGTAGGTGCAATGTGACAGGTAATGTGATGTGATTTTACAAACTGAAGTGGACCAAAATTAACACAATTTCCCATGATCCCAAGTGAGCTGGAAGTGTCCGGTTGCGTTAACAAGAACGTTGAAGAGAAGGCGGGAATCACACCCCCGTCTATATGTGATGACAGCTTGCTGGTGGTATTGTCAAAGATTCTGCTCTAGGATGAGGAGCAGCTCTAAAGTACTGACTACAGTACTGACTACTTCCTATTAATCCCACAGGAAGTGTATGAGGAGAAGTTTTGGGAGAACACTGGCATTGCACCAGATTAGTCCCACTGACAGTTGAGCTAGTCCAACCAACAGTAACTAAGATATCTTTTCAGAGAGACCTCTGAAGCTTGCCCGGTCTGCCTGAATTGCGTATTCCATAGAGTGTATGCTACTGCTTACATAAACACACACAAACGCTGTCTATTGTTGCACGACATCTCTCCAACACATTTGGAAACAGAAAACAATAATGAAAAGGTCCTAGCAGTACTTCAAGCTGACAAAAACATCTGCATAGCATTAACCTGAAATATAATCTTGCAATGGTATAAATTGGAAAGCATTACATTAGTAAAAGCCTGAACCAAATGGTAGGTAGCGGTTAAAAGTAATCTGCTGCTTTAGTAACACTCAGCAAGGCCTATGCTAATATGTTCATAAAATTCATGAAAAAATACAGTATCAGTTGGCACCCACTCTCCAATGAGCTACATGTGGGAGAAAGGTTGAGCCAGTTTCTGGTCTTAAACGTGGCGTCCTTCTCTGCCCTATAAACTATGTACCTGAAAAACAAGCGTAGATTAAGGTAGGAGAGAGGGGCCTTTGTGAGGTGCTCTGTCAGAATGGCACACAGCCTTTGTGAGTGCATAGGCCTCCGTTTAACATTCATAAAGACAAACTGAACCTGACAGAACCTGGCCCACTTTAAGTCCCAGAAATGGGTACCTATTTCCAGCTAATTCCAACAGTCAGGGACAGAGTCCTTACATTCCACTTGTCAGTTCAAAATACATCTGCTTACTTTGCAGGTACGAAAAAGAAACCTTCCCTTGCTTTCATTTTTGGGATTTAGCCATTTGATTTAACATTCACAGGTTTGGGCCTAGAGTTAGAACAGGGCTGCTGGGTGAAAGAACTACTGCTAATGCTAAGGCTTCATGTCCTAATTCAACATCCAAGCCCCTCTGAGTACACAACCTGATAATTGAGAGAGGAGAGATAGCTCACCAATTCCTTCTTCTCTCCTTTTCTATAATTCATAATCTCTTCACTGGTGTAAAAACACAGGTCAACATCCTCTCTGGCAGAGCAGAGTGGTGGGTTTGTTAAAATGGTAGAGTAATAAAAACAAACACTCCTACAAAACATTTGCCAAGAAAAATAAAACACTGAAAAAATCCATGCAACACGACTCATGTGTCGACAAATTATTGCTTCCTTTTTACAACCTGTGTCTGTATGTGCATGCATGCATCTTTCAGTGGGCAGCAGACTGTGGGTCCTGCATGGGGTTACTGGCTTTCTTCCTCCGTTTCGTTAGCAGTGGATTGGTCGAGTCCTCAATGGTCTTGATCTTGATTTGCTCATAGTCAACCCTCATTGTTGCCAAGGCACTGGTCATTTCCTCCTGAAAAATTACGAAGAGAAGCTCATCAGGCCACTTTTTTTACCCAAACAGTCTGCGTTTTTTGTATAGTCATCATACAAGTCTCAAGCTAGCAAAGCAGATCCTGACTCAGTCCAGTATGCCGCTACTTTTTTTACACTATGAACGTTTTTTTTCTTAACTGATAGAATTTATTGTAACTATCTAAACTATTTGATCTGGTTTTATAGCTTGTACATGCTATAGCTTAACTTTAATTGCAAAACACTTTGCTTTGAAAATTTGCTATATAATTAAAGTTATTATTATAAGCAATATCCTCTAATACTTTTTCAGGAAAATGGGTGATGGCAAAAAACAAAACAAAAAAAAACACCAACAGCCTTGTCCTTTTTTTTAAGATTATTTTTTTGGGGCATTTTTAGGCCTTTATTTGACTGGACAGATGAAAATATGAAAGGGGGGAGAGAAGAGAAATGACATGCAGTAAAGGGCCGCAGGTCGGAGTCAAACCAGTGGCCGATGCGTGGAGGAGTAAACCTCTTTATACAGTATGTGCGCCTGCTCTACCAACTGAGCTAACCCGGCCACAGCATTGTCCTTTTTAGACTAAATACCACTAACAAACAGTAAATGAAGTAACCAACCAGTATGGAGTAAACATTGTAGTTTATTAAGCTAACCATAGGTATTTTCTGATATAATTGGAAGGATTCTTTTATCAATCAAACATTTAGGGTGGGTAGCAGGTAAAAAGTCTTGCAGATAGACATTTTTTCTATTAAATGTAGCATACATTACACATAGAGAGAGCAGTCTTTATCTATTATTTCTTTGGAAGCAAAACTTGCAAAAATGATGCAAAAAGAAAGACAACGAACCTTGACATCCTCCCATGCGTCCTTCTCCTCCTTTAGGACCCGGCTGGTGTGAAGTGGGGTCTGGGGAACCTCCATCGATTGCTGTCGGAAGAAGGAAATGTCAGCCAGAGCAATTAAGTTGAAAAGACAGTACGGAAGTGAGCTGAAAAATACACAATAGTGCATGTGCTTACATTGATCCATGGATGATTCATGAACTCTGTGATGGTCATCCTTAGCGTCGGCTCAGTCTTAAGGAGGGTCCTAATCAGTTGTTTAGCTGCAAACACAATTATTTACATCATTAAATAAGGAAGGGACATAAAAAAGAAAAGCCATATCGAAAGGGCCAAGTAAGTGTGACACTGACATTTAAAACTACAAAACAGTGAACACAATTACAAGCTGACAGATTAACTAATATTCAGAAAACTCAGATTGAGGGCCCTGGCCCTGTATGAAGGGTGCCAAACAAGACCATTGTTATACTCTCTTGTATATAGTATATGTATATTGATGAGGCATACAGTATCTGTACATTATTTATTCATGCAGGCAGCAGGGTTCACAGTATCCCATTTACAAATGTAGGTTATGTGACCTGTGAAAAAGAAAAGTGTGGGAGATTTGAGAGGCTGGGCTGAAGCACACTACGGTCTGGTAGTTAATCCTATTATGGACGTAATGGATGTAATCTAAAAGTAATTGAGAAATCCTACTGTGAGAGCATGCGGAAGAGTACACATAGACAGTAAGGATTGCGTTGGTTGTTGAGTTTTGTAATACGGCTCTTTTGTTGTTCCACACACCTCTGTTAGAGGAAGATATTGGGTCAGTAGTAGGGCTGCACAATTAATCAAATTTTAATCACAATCACAATTTTGGCTTCACACGATCAAATTTGTGTCATCAAGCAATATTTTAAATACATCATTCCGTACATAGAATGCTCCGTTTTGTTTTTGCAAAGCCATTCTATCGCTCTGTAAACCACTGTCTGATCATGTGCTGTCAGAGTTGTTCCCTGCACCGCGCAGCTTAGTTTCTAGATGTAGACAGTCAGAGGACAGAGTAACGTGAGGAAAATTCCACAACAGATAGTCCGTTATACGTCGGTCACAAGGTAGGTTTACCAGTTTACTAGTAAACGCAACATTTTGTCCCGTCTGTGTTGTTTGTCAGACAACAGCAGTGACCAGTGCTAGTGTCTGTTAGCTCACAGGGCTCTAGGGCGCGAGTAATATTTTTCCTCTAGGTCGCACCGGTGCACCTAATGTCCTCGCATCCGCCGCCTCTCCAAAAACGAAGAAATGTTGTTTATATCGATATGGTTTAATTTTGCGTTACATGACCAATTTGTTCTGTAAAGCCGTGCCTGTGTTGGATCTCTCCTCTACTCTCTCTCCTTAGTCGCCGCGCAGCCCCGCCACACAGCGGCGCCGGTCCACACCTCTGACATTTGTCCAGTTTTGATTGTTATTAACACAGCTGTACACTCACTGGCCACTTTATTAGGTACACCTGTCCAACTGCTCGTTAACACTTAATTTCTAAGCAGCCAATCACATGGCGGCAACTCAGTGCATTTAGGCATGTAGACATGGTCAAGACAATCTCCTGCAGTTCAAACCGAGCATCAGTATGGGGAAGAAAGGTGATTTGAGTGACTTTGAACGTGGCATGATTGTTGGTGCCAGAAGGGCTGGTCTGAGTATTTCAGAAACTGCTAATCTACTGGGATTTTCACGCACAACCATCTCTAGGGTTTACAGAGAATGGTCCGAAAAAGAAAAAACATCCAGTGAGCGGCAGTTCTGTGGGCGGAAATGCCTTGTTGATGCCAGAGGTCAGAGGAGAATGGCCAGACTGGTTCGAGCTGATAGAAGGGCAACAGTGACTCAAATTACCACCCGTTAGAACCAAGGTGGGCAGAAGAGCATCTCTGAACGCACAGTACGTCGAACTTTGAGGCAGATGGGCTACAGCAGCAGAAGACCACACCGGTGCCACTCCTTTCAGCTAAGAACAGGAAACTGAGGCTACAATTTGCACAAGCTCATCGAAATTGGACAATAGAAGATTGGAAAAACGTTGCCTGGTCTGATGAGTCTCGATTTCTGCTGCGACATTCGGATGGTAGGGTCAGAATTTGGCGTCTACAACATGAAAGCATGGATCCATCCTGCCTTGTATCAACGGTTCAGGCTGGTGGTGGTGGTGTCATGGTGTGGGGAATATTTTCTTGGCACTCTTTGGGCCCCTTGGTACCAATTGACCATCGTTGCAACGCCACAGCCTACCTGAGTATTGTTGCTGACCATGTCCATCCCTTTATGACCACAATGTACCCAACTTCTGATGGCTACTTTCAGCAGGATAATGCGCCATGTCATAAAGCTGGAATCATCTCAGACTGGTTTCTTGAACATGACAATGAGTTCACTGTACTCAAATGGCCTCCACAGTCACCAGATCTCAATCCAATAGAGCATCTTTGGGATGTGGTGGAACGGGAGATTCGCATCATGGATGTGCAGCCGACAAATCTGCGGCAACTGTGTGATGCCATCATGTCAATATGGACCAAACTCCCTGAGGAATGCTTCCAGCACCTTGTTGAATCTATGCCACGAAGAATTGAGGCAGTTCTGAAGGCAAAAGGGGGTCCAACCCGTTACTAGCATGGGGTACCTAATAAAGTGGCCAGTGAGTGTATATTGTTAAGCATGAGGGGCAAACCTGTATTTGTATCAGTGTTTCCATGGTAACTCTGCTATCGCAGCCGCCACGGCGAAAAACAGAAGAAGTTATTGAATGCAACTAACTTCAGTTTGTAGAGTAGTAATGTGTGAGAAGGAGCTGCTGGACCTGAGCGAGAGATGTGATCCATGGTCAGAATATCATAGTTCATAAAAATGCAGCGCAGTGACGATACAGACATTTCATACACACGTGTGTAACTTTGTTGACCCGCCATTCGACCCGTGCTGGACCCATTCATAATGAGTTAGCCATCACTCTGAGTAGCATCCATCGCACTCCCCCTCTCTCCCTATCTCTTTTAATCAGTTATTGTTGAAAACAAGTGAAGGAGCTTTCTCAGAGATGCATTTAAAAAAATATATACAGTATATCCTACGCTATTTATTTCAGATAGCTAATTTTCATTTACATGTGTTGCAGCTGTATGTCTATACAACTTCAACATAAGAAGAATGTAGCATAATATGGATGTGAAAGCAATTATAAGTAGCCTACGTGACAATAAAATATGTTTTGGTTAAACTCAACAAATAAATCGTGATAATCATGATCACAATATTGATCAAAATAATCGTGATTATCATTTTGGCCATAATCGTGCAGCCCTATTCAGTAGCTTTTCTTTTCTTTCTAAAAGCTTTGCATTACTCAGGAAATAAGAAACCACTTTCAATAGTCGTGAATGACTGTTGCAAATAGGAGATGAAACACCTGCATCAGTTTCAATTTCTTGATCAGAAGGGTAAGACCAAAAGCCAGCTTGTTTGTCACGTGTAAGTGAGATGCTTTATCAAGGGTGCCTGCAGGAGCTTGGGAAACATACGCATTGTCATGAAATGGTTTTTGACTTTTATGGTTTTTCTAATTTAATACAAGAGCATTGCTTCGGTTTGTCAACCCAACAAGTTCTCTTCACATATTACTTTTAAGGAGGGATACATTTCTTCATGAACCAAATAATCATTTACATAATAAGTTTCAGGAAGTCTGAACAGTTTATTATAATTAAATCCAACACCTCCAGTGCCCATATACTGTACATAAACAGAGTGTAGGTATTAGGGGTGGAACAGTACATGTATTTGTTTTAAAACACAGTATAAAAATAAATAAAACTTGCATGCAAATTAATTAATGCAATGCTGAACTACTGTTAGATACACATTTCTTAGGGACACCTAATCTGTAGCCCCACCTTAGCCCTGAAGCTATGTAGCCGCTAATCGAGCTCCGCCTCCGGTCCAGTTAGTGAGTTAGAGCTAGCAGCACACTAATATGGACAAGTGGCCTAGCCTATGGCGAGTGGTGGCGACCCACAAGAGTTAGAGGACCTGCAGGACTCTTTAAGATCGCAAGTTTGGGAATAAATGAGTTTCCCAATCAGTTACAGTAGTACAGCGAGAGAGTGGTGAATAAGACAAGGACTGTGTGTCAGCGTTGTTCAGCAGTTGTCAGGTATTTGACTGGAAATACATTTAACATGCTAATGCATATCCAACGCCATCACCCAAATTTTCCAGTCACTGGAACAAGACCAAAAAAAAAACTGTCCTTCTCCTTGTGCTACGGAAAGCTCTCTCACGGTGACTGCTCATTTTATCGACTGAGCAGGAAATGAAAGCATCAGTTCTACAGACGCGGCCCCTGTACGAGCAGCACACAAGCACTCACCTAGCTGAGAAGCTACAGGAGGTCGTGGACAGTTTGCAAAGGTATGGCTGTCACACTTAATAGCATTTTTGGTTTGAACCACGATGTCTGAACCGAGGTATAAACAGAACCGTGACTTCTGTGTACCGTTCCACCCCTATAAGTTATATGTGTCGCCTGACCTTCCTCTGATACATCAGACCATTCAGGGTTGGGAAACTCATATTGGCCCATCCTGATCCTCTTCTTCATCCCAGGAGAGATGGCTAGACCATGGTTAGAATAAAAGGGAGGGTATCCACACAACCTGTTGATTTAAAATGTAAATATTAGTTATAGCACCAAGTAATAATATAATGCAATAAAAAGTTCAGAAATGCAAAAAGCAGACTTACAGGATATACATAATGACACCCAATGACCACATGTCACATGACTTGTCATATTTCTCTGGGCCCAGAACCTCTGGAGCTGCAGACAGAAAGGGAGGAATAAAGGGTGAAGCATGGGATAGAAAAGCAGAGACATTATGTAATATTAACTGTTTACTAATAAGCAACACGTTGAGTTGATTATGAGAGTACACACAGAAACAGATCCTTACCAACATAGTAGGGTGTGTAGCAGGGGGTAGCTAAAGAGTTGTGTGAAGTGGTCTCCTTGGCAAAGCCAAAATCTGTGAGTTTGAGCAGGGCACTGGGCCTCTTCGAGGAATACAGTAAATTCTCTGGCTGCAGGGAGGATTCGAGAAGCCAGCCAGAAAACAAACAAGCAGTATGGAGTTGTTACTGCCGCTATAAAAGTCTTCTTTAAAAAAAAAACTCAGATTGCTTTAATTTCTTAGTAAAGAGCAAGGAAATTCCTTATTAAGTAGTGTGATAATACAATGTTCTAATACAAACCTTGACGTCTCTGTGTGCAATGTTGATGGCATGCAGGAACTGAATGGCCTCTCCTATGCTCTTCATGATGTCAGATGCCTCTAAAGACCAGAGACCAAAAGCTCTTAACAGATTAGTGACTTGAATACTGCATTATTTAGCAGATGTAATGGTCATATATCTCAACACTGTGCAGCAAATGTAAAGACACCAATAGGGGTTGCCTGATATTGTGCATCATAACAATGAACTTTATGTATTTAGCAAGTGTCAGTATGTGCCACTTGTATTATGTCTCTGTGGATGCAGTACTGTATTTGAAACAGTGTGCCATGTAATAAAATACAGCAGAATTGTAAGAACTGTTGTGATCGTTATTAAGTCAACACAAGCTTATTACCTCTCTCTGTAAAGGCCTGGTCCCCTCTGTCTTGGATTCGACTAAAAAGCTCCCCACCATCCATGCTGCAAAAAGAAATAGAGAATTACCGCTTTGGCAGTTTTCTGCCTCCACCAACCAGTCAAGTTGCAGTTTACATCCATGTTTGTCTAGACTCATAATATATGTAGTGAAGACTTTGAAGCGATTTAATAAAAAGGTATTTTTTTTGCAAAATGTGGATGTTTTACACACATCTATACAATCACCACAGTTTCAAGGTGGGCACCCAAGGTAAGTGTCACCAATTCAGTATGCGACCAAATGTAAAATATATTATCACAAGCTCTCCTTCTGCTCCTGAGGTATGGTGTTGAATAATGACCAGACAATTGTTTTTGCATAACATTATGATGTAGTTATGATGAAGTTGACCTTTTGGATATTAAATGTCATCAATTAGATCTTGAGGTTTCTACTCAAGATGATGCTTTGTCATCAAAATGTTGTTTAAGAAACCCTACTGTATCAAAAAACCTTACAAAACTTTATAGAATACTACTGAAAAAGTCTTGGCTCATTACTATAAGACTAGGATTGTTACTCTGTATTCTCCGATCCACTAAAAGATCAAGCACATTTGTAAACACTGGTATTTTGTAAGGTCAGTTTTAAGACAGAAATTACAGAAAATGTTACAAAGCAAATAGTTGTTAACGTGGATGTATGAGAATGAGTATGAGAAAATCCAACTCAATGCACTTAAGTTTCATTTAATCTTTTAGCTCAGTATGACTGTGTGAGTTTCAGGTCAAATCATCAATGCCAATTTTGTGTGAGCATGACTACATGTGCATTATCGCACAGACCGATTCTTCAGGCATGCATGTATTAAAAGGAGAGCAGCAGACTTAGAGCAGTGGGACAGCCCTGCTTAACCACAGCACACTTTTAACTTCTCAAAATTAATCATTCATATTTTGCATAATGACAAACGGACAGCAGCTCCAGCCATCATATTTTTTATATTAAAATAAATGCTATGTTTTTCACACTGTGGTCAAACGTAGAGATGAATTTGAGGTCTCTCAACCCCACCCTGTGTTTTGGAAAATGTCTAGAAGTGAAGTGTGAATTCTCAGCACAACAGATACTTATGTACCACGTACTAAGAGCGCAGATCTTACACCATCCCAGCAGAAACACTGTAACACCCTGAAAGTTTCAGTCTACATTCTTTCACAAAATGCACAATAATAACTCACTTTCAGCAAATAGTTTGCACCTGGTAGCTTGTGGATTCATCAATGTGTTAGTCATTGCCAGAACTACTTTTCATACATAATGTTAGCTAAAGTTTAATAACTGGGCATATACAGTATAGCCATTTTCTCATTTTGCCCTTTCACACATGTAACAAATAGGAGACTGCCTGTGTCAGACGCATTATTACTTAACGTTTGGTTGAGTCAAGGAATGGCGCCTGGGTAGTAGAGCTGTCAATCTTCCTTTATAATACCATTTGAATTCCATTTGTTGTTTTTTTCAGTATTCAAATAATATTTGAATATTCAATGTTCAAATGCAGCGTGTTATTAATATATACTATACTACTACTCTCTAGGCTTACGGTATGCATTGCCAACGTCACTATAAGCATGTGGTGGTTGTTACACGTTCTGTCCACTAGAGGGAATTCTAACATTAGTCTGGCCTTAAAGGGCGCATTGGATTTCTGGCACGCAACTTTGTTTACATAAATGTTCCACAACGATCACACAGCAAAAAAACACTAAATCAACAGAGAACTCTCAACAGAGAGTGACATTAAGTAAGATGTGTCCAACGGCAAATTCAGAGGGTCAAAAATACGAAATTGCGATTCATTTTCCAGACGGGTAAATTCGTGACCACATTTGTTGCAATCAATTGAAAAACGTTAAAAACTGTTAGTTACAGTTTGCTGATTTCTGACTGTTATGGTTGTGTTGTTCCACATTAACGTAGCTACATCTGATGAAACCTGCATCAGCGACGCATTTCTGCCAACTAACGACAGGATCTCCTGAGGAGGGATAACAAGGATCTGATTCTGCACACAACAAAAAAAAGAATACAAAAATAAACTCTTTCCAAGACTCTTTTTAATTTTATATTCTATATTGTTTTCACACTTCACTGGGACATCGCGGGAAATACAACTGCTTATCAGCATGGCGAGAGCTCTATGTATAGCTCTACTGGCGCTGCCTCGGCTGTGAGACCCGGGGCCGAATGCTGTCGGCTCTCTGATACCCGGGGCCGAATGCTGTCGGCTCTCTGATACCCGGGGCCGAATGCTGTCGGCTCTCTGAGACCAGGGCCGAATGCTGTCGGCTCTCTGCGAATGCTCTCTCTGACCCGGGCAGAATGCTGTCGGGTCTCTGAGACCCAGGGGCCGAATGTTGTCGGCTCTCTGATACCCGGGGCAGAATGCTGTCGGCTCTCTGAGACCCGGGGCAGAATGCTGTCGGGTCTCTGAGACCCGGGGCCTCGGCTGTCGGGTCTCTGGGACCCGGGGCAGAATGCGGTTGTATTTTTCTACTACCGGCCTCGGCTCTCGGGTCTCTGAGACCCGGGGCAGGGTCGGCTCTCTGAGACCCGGGGGCAGAATGCTGTCGGTCTCTGAGTACCCGGGGCCTCGGGTTGTCTCTGAGACCCGGCTCTCTGGGACCCGGGGCAGAATGCGGTTGTATTTTTCTACTGAGACCCGGGGTCTCTGAGTTGTCGGGTCTCTGGGACCCGGGGCAGAATGCGGTTGTATTTTTCTACTACCGCGGCCTCGGCTGTCGGGTCTCTGAGACCCGGGGCAGAATGCTGTCGGGTCTCTGGGACCCGGGGCAGAATGCGGTTGTATTTTTCTACTACCGCGGCCTCGGCTGTCGGGTCTCTGGGACCCGTCCTGCATTCGACTGCGTATCCTGAATTAATAAAATAAAAATAAATAAAATCTCTGCTGTCACGGCATTGGGCCAGATTGCGATTGTATTGTTCTTCCACTTCCGCGCCAGCGGTTCTATTGTATTTTGTGTTGTATTGTATGAAAGGGGTAAAAAAATTAAAAACAAAACCAAATGCTTGACCTCTGTCGGAAGAGTAATTCTTCTATCCTTCTATAGCTGCAACTTGCAGCTATAGAAGGATTTTTTTGTTTGCCTATAATCTGCATTTATTTTAGAGACGGACATATCTTTTTAAATATTTAAAAAAAACAAATATTTTATTCTTTAGCATGATAGTTGACGTGAGCTTTTACTTTGAAAAGTAAGAGAGATTGTATTTTAATCCAGATGCAAGCTTTTATTTTGAAAAGTAGAAACTCGGGGACGGCAGAAGGATTTTTTTAGTTTGCCTATAATCTGCATTTATTTTATAGACGGACATATATTTTTTGTTTTTTTTTCATCAGTATGATAGTCTGCATTTATCTTGTAGACATATTTTTTAAAAGTATTTTATTCATTTGTATGATTGCCGTTATTGTTTAGTTAAAAAAAATATATAGGCTATATATTAAAAGTATTTTATTAATTAGCATGATAGTTGACGCAGGCTTATTTTATTCCAGACATTTATCTTGTCAACACAACCATAACATTCAGAAATCAGCAAACTATGTGTATGGAAAAAATTTTACTTTAACAGTTTTTAACGTTTTTCAATTGATTGCAACAAATGTGGTCATGAATTTACCCGTCTGGAAAATTATTCGTATTTTTGACACTCTGAATTTGCCGTTGGACACACCTCCGCATGAGACGAGACCGCATGAGATGGGACGGATGACATGGGACGCTCCAGGATGCATCCATATACTCTTGGACATTACACTTCCTCTGAGACAAGCAGGCACAACTGTGGTTTCGTGCCCTGGGGACTGACTGACAGGCTGAGGTTGTAAGGCAAGGCAACTTTATTTCTATAGTACTTTTAAGCAACAAGGCAATTCAAAGTGCTTCACGTGAAACTTAAAGATCAATTAAAAACGGTCATGATGAAAATAAAACAAATAGAGCTGGGCAATATTTCAATATTATATCAATATCGTGATATGAGACTAGATATCGTCTTAGAATTTGGATATCGTAATATGGCATAAGTGGTGTCTTTAACTGGTTTTACAGTAAAGTGATGTAATTTTCTGAACTTATCAGACTACTGTAACTGTTCTATTATTTGCATTTTCCCACTTAGTCATTATATCCACATTACTGATGATTATTTATCAAAATAAATATTTTGTGAAAGCACCAATAGTAAACACTATAATATCATTGAGGTATCAAAATTGAGGTATTTGGTCAAAAATATTGTGATATTTGATTTTCTCTATAATTGCCCAGCCCTAGGCTAACATATAATGTACAAATACAAGAATAAAAGTTACAGTGAGTCAGAAAATAATTATTCAATTTAATAGGTTGTAGGGATGGGTTTGGGAGAAGAGAGGGAGGGGTTTTATTTTTATTTTTGTTGAATTTCTGTTAGGCTAAAATATTCTGAATAAATAATTTTTACAACTGAAATATTTTTTTTGTAATTACAGAGGGAAAGTACCGTAAAAAGTATTGTTGTGTACCGGGATCCAAATTTCAGGTACCGGTATCGGGGCTAGTATTTGTTCAAATGCAAAAGGCACCCCACCCTAGCAGTCACATAGCCTGTTCATAATTTGGCCACAAACAACTGAGTCATTTGCGGTCCCTTGAATTGTTTTGACGGTTTCAGTGTATTGACAGAAATTTCAGAATCTCTTCGTCTCTCCAGTTAGATATTTTCATTGGGGTCTTCTTGTAACTCAAGAAGACGTTTGTGTTCTTTCGGTTTTATGTCAGCTGCTGTGAATTCTTTGGACACTGACCCACTCTATTTACACATAGGCTCAATCGGACATTACGCAGACTTTGTACTAGTGAGCTGGTCTGGAAGGTGACAGGTGAAAAACAAAAGCAGATGGCAACATGGAAAGTCCCAGAAGTAGAACATGTAACACAATTTAACAGTAAAATACCATACAGCCTCCAAAATAACAGAGTTGAGTCAACATCTCTGACCTCTCTGGTTGTCTCAACCAAAACTTAATATGATAAATGTCATTGATAGAATTTATTGCAGGCTTGTATAATCCTTAGACTACTGTTAAAGGATATGGCTGGAGATTTTCAACATTTTATGTTAGCGTCAACCGTTCTAATTAAGAAAAAGGAATGCAGCGGTTAATAAATTTCACTGTTAACCACGCTTTAAAATGTCAGTTAATTGTAAAGGCTCTGCTACACCGAGTATTAACTGACTGAAAGTTATGTGTAACAGTGTGTACAGTTCTTATTAAACCTCCCTGAAAAACAGAAACATTCACATTCGCGCACACACGGCACATCAGACTACAGGCCAGTCACCGCAGGTATTGACAGTGGCTCTCAGTGATGGGATAAATTTTTGCTAAAATTTTTAAGTTAGCGAAACACCAGGAAAACACAGAGGCAGCCCCTGAATTCAGGACAGCTGCAGCTAGGGCTGCACGATTATGGCCAAAATGATAATCACGATTATTTTGATCAATATTGTGATCACAATTATTCTCACGATTATTTGTTGATTTTAACCAAAACAAATTTTATTGTCACATAGGCTGTTTATAACTGCTTTCACATCCATATTATGTTACGTTGAAGTTGTATGTTGTATAGACATACAGCTGCAACACATGTAAATGAAAATTAGCTGACATAAATAGCGTAGGATATATATATATATTTTTTAAATGCATCTCTGAGAAAGCTCCTTTACTTGTTTTCAACAATAACTGATTAAAAGAGCTAGAGAGAGAGGGAGTGCAATGGACGTACTCACAGAGAGACGGCTGATCATTATGAATGGGTCCAGCACGGGTCGAATGGCGGATACACATGTTGTGTGTACAAAATGTCTGTATTGTCACTGCGCTGCATTTTTATGAACTATGATATTCTGGCCATGGGTCACATCTCTGGCCCAGGTCCAGCAGCCTCCGTCCCACGCTGTTACTCTACGAACTGAAGTTATCGGTAGTTGCATTCAATAACTTCTTTTGTGTTCTTCACCGTGGTGGCCGCGATAGCAGTTACCCGCGGAAACACTGGTACAAATACAGGTTTGCCCCTCATACTTAACAATATACAGCTGTGTTTATAAAAAATTAAAACTATAGACAAATGTCAGAAGTGTGGACCGGCGCTGTGTGGCCGGGCTGCGTGGAGAGTAAGAGGAGAGATCCAAACACAGGCACGGCTTTACAGAAGAAACCATATCCATATAACAACATTGCAGCGGATGCGAGGACATTAGCACCGGTGCGTCCTAGAGGAGCTAACAGCTAACATACGCTAACTAGCACCGACTAGCACTGGTCACTGCTGTTGTCTGAATAACAACACAGACGGGACAAAATGTTGCGTTTACTAGTAAACTAGTAAACCTTGAGACCGACGTATAACAGACTACTATCTGTTGAATTTTCCTCACGTTACTCTGTCCTC
Source organism: Etheostoma perlongum (assembly GCA_026937815.1). Taxonomy (NCBI): domain Eukaryota; kingdom Metazoa; phylum Chordata; class Actinopteri; order Perciformes; family Percidae; genus Etheostoma; species Etheostoma perlongum. The sequence continues at coordinate 4,343,374 of CM049374.1, read as the reverse complement.
TGTGGCTGTCTACATCTAGAAACAAAGCTGCGCTGTACAGGGAACAACTCTGACAGCACATGATCAGACATTGGTTTACGGAGCGGTAGATGCACTAAAAAAAACAAGAACGTCCTATAAAATGACGCTTAAATTTTTTATTTTTTTTTTTAATAATAATTTTAAAAAAAGTCTGATTTTTCCAATATCATGCAGGACTAGTGTGTATGTGATTGACAATGAAATAAAATGCCCATAAATATCTTAATGAAGGACCATAACTGAATTTCCTAAATTATCATAGTGACTTGACTTGGTGACCTTTTACACAACATTAGAGACTACTTAAACAGCAAAATATGTCATCATACCGACTAGATTTTTGCAATGTCAGAAGACAAGGAAATGTTTTAGTTTCATCAAAAGAACTTCTTTTCTTTATTAGCATTTCTTCAAGGAAATTAGTCATCAGCTGCAGCATTTTTGCATGTGAGTGTGTAGGCATACAGGTCCACGACCTCCGCACCGTAGAGTAACCACAGACCTAATGAGTGCACGTGTGACAAGTGGGTTTTGGTGGTTTAAAGTGCTGCTAGACGGAAATACAAAGGCAAGGAAAATATTCTAGGCTCATTTAGAAGAAATGGGTTATTTTCAACTAAGGTCATACACTACAGGTTTACAATAATTTACCTGGCTGTACTGTGCTTATAACAACTGAAAAGGCAAAATGCTTTTCACTTCACTTCACTTTTGCTCAGGGGAATTTATACTCTCTCAAACCTGCCTTCCCAAGTCGGGATCCAGTTAACAGCAATTATACATGGAAATTCCACTAATACCCAGAATATTTAGTTGAATGTGCATTTTTGCAAAGCAACCTAATCTGTACTGAATGAAATATTTGCATCAAAATAATGCCGTGTGGTTCTGGCAAAGCATTGCACTTTGTTGGAATATATAATACAATGGTCCATTCAAAATATTAAGACTAATCCGGGATGAAGCCATCGTTACTGCAGTGGTATCTCACTTGTAAACCAGCGTCGTAACAGTGTGATATACTTTGTTTTACCAGTTTTACACGGCTTTCATTGGCTCAAAATGCATCAACATCAATATTTTAAACCAATGACCTTTGATTGTTTGGAAGAAAATTAATTGTTAAGATCAATCGACTAATCACTACAACAGTTGATAAATTTATAGAAAATGGTCAGTGGCAGCCCTAACTCTGACCAACCCAAACACATCTGATAAAAAAAAGTGCTTAACTCACCACTCCATGACGATAAGCAGGCACTTCCTGCCCTGATAGAGGTTCTCATAGACATCAATGATGCACACAATGTTGGCGCAAGGTGACGCCCTCCAGTGAAGTTCCACCTCCCTACGGGCCTTGGCACAATCCTGCAACATCTGGACAGAAAGACAGAGACAAGGAGGGTGAGGCTGGTTGACATAAAAAATAAACATAATAGTTCAATTATAAAATATACTACTAGTTACCACTGCTGTTTAATTGCCCATTTCATTCACATGATTTCTGGGCAATGTGAAAGAACTGGACCCCAGGTAATCATCTGTCTCATGGTTAGATTAATAATGCACTTAATATAAGTGCAGTGCCGCCATCAGCTGGCAGAATGTTGAAAATATGTTTGTAGAGTTTTATGTGAATGTAGCACCCTCTTTGTGTGTCATTAGGTCAATACACCATTCAACAAAAGCAACTGCAATTTAAATGGTATGCATCTAATCCTTTGCTGCTTAATTATTAATCACTAGCAGTAAAATGTTACTCTTACTCAACACTGTATACCAGGAAGTCAAACTAGAGGCCAGTTGCAGAGAAATATTTCTGAAACACGCAGTTCAGCATGCTGCTCAAGGACACGCAGGAACCCTGGCCTTACGGCCAGGTGTAATTAAGTTCAGTATTGGACTGCTCACAATTGTTTGTGGGTATATTGTTTATTTATTCCCCCATGGAACCCAATGTTATGTTTATCACCATGGAGGAGAGCAAGCAAATAAAAGGTCATTTGAGGACATTAATTAGTTGTTGAACAACTATTGATCAGGTCAGTCCCTGTCACTGATTAAAAAAAAAAACACCTTTGAGAATCCCAGAACTTGCATACAGAATAGGTATGATTTTCTTTATTTTCATGGACTTACTGGTTTCTTATATTTTATTTAGATACATCTTTTATCTCTGTGACTTATGTTACAGAATAATGACTTTGTTTTGAAAGTAATTAGTTTTATAGAAATTGTTTTTATTCAAGTTTATTTGATTTGTTTTTTCATCAAAACGTGGGGAGACCCTTGATAAGCCTTTTAGGCGTTTGGTCTCTCTTACATATGCTGTTTTGTTTTTATAATTTGTTTTTTATATTGCTTTGCTATTAAATTAAATAAAATTCTAAGAAAGAAGTTTAAGTACATTTTATTTCAAATTTCTTAGTGCCAGAACCTGTGATTTGTTGTCTTTTTCTATTTTGTTGGTGAAGCACTTTTGAGCTGCAATTTTTGTTAGAACGCTTTTTTTTTTACATGAACATAAAATCAGCGGATTTGTCGGGCAGATTTTGTGCCAGAAACACAAGCATGTTCAATATATCTGGCTTGACTCACTACAGCCCAGGATGTTTGGAGTTGATATGGCAACAAGTGACAGGTGCCTCTAGCAAGCATAACTCTACGGTCCAACCAATAATCACATATATATAAATACAATTTGGCACAACTAAACAAAATTACCTAACAATTACCTTCAGCAGTCATACGCCCTAGGACTTTAGCAAATGTTAGTAATTAATTGCGTTTAAACAAAGAAACTGCAATTACTTTAAAAAAGATGTTATTAGATAATTAAATAATTGTTATAGGCGTATAGGCCTAATGCATTTTAATTTTGCATGCAATTTTCTACAACTGCCATCATCCATTTTTGGTGTCATTTTCTTGGAAAGCAGAGGCCACACTTTAGTTTTCCTTTGCTGAACAAAATATCAAAACACAAATAATTTAATATTTTAAGGTATGAAGAAATTGTGTCAGAATTTTACAACTTTCAGTAGTACAACCACTCAAAGTATACCTTGAAGTAGAAGTCAGAATTTAATATTAAGCGCTAGTGTTTGCTCAGATTTATTTATACAGTATGATATACAATAACACAAGTTAAAACCGTAATATATCCTTGTCAGTCAATAGGAAGACTTCAGCCTTGCAGCTTTGACAATGATTCATCAATTGTCCATGGTGTGCAGTATTACATTCCAACTCTACCCACGGTCACAGAACACTGGGCATCGTTTCAGCAGGCAATGAGTGCTGGGAGAGCCAGAGTATTCAAAGTATGCTGTCTGGCCTGGCACACAAAAGTATGTTAACATGCACATAAGAAACCAGATTACTCAGAAAAAAACAGGTTACATAGGAAATCAGACGTGTTTAAATCCACAGTTCACATGTGTGCCAAACCGTAGGGGCCACCATGCACAATTTGGAGAAAAAGTCATATTGTGATATAATGGTATCATGAGTTTGATTATCAAGGATGCACAGAAAATTATAGGGTTGCACGATTATGGCCAAAATGATAATCACGATTATTTCGATCAATATTGAGATCATGATTACTTATCACGATTATTTGTTGATTTTAACTCACACAAATTGTGTTGTCACATAGGCTATTTATAACTGCTTTCACATCCATAGTGTGCTACATTCCTCTTATGTTGAAGTTGTATGTTGCCCATACATATAGCTGCAACACATGTAAATGACAATTATCCGAAATAAATAGCCTAGGATATACAGAAAAAAAATGGGTCACGTAACGCAAAATTAAACCATATCGATATAAACAACATTGCTTCATTTGTGTAGAAGCAGCGGATACAAGGACATTAAGTGCACCAGTGAGACCTAGGAAAAATATTACTTGGCCCCTAGAGCCCTGTGAGCTAACAGACACTAGCACTGGTCACTGCTGTTGTCTGAATAACAACACAGACGGGACAAAATGTTGCGTTTACTGGTAAACCTTGTGGCCGACGTATAACTGACTATTTGTTGTGGAATTTTCCTCACGTTACTCTGTCCTCTGACTGTCTACATCTAGAAACTAAGCTGCAAGGTGCAGGGCACAACTGACTAGCAAATGATCAGACATTGGTTTACGGAGCGGTAGACTGGCTTTGCAAAAAAATTGATTGTGATTAAAATTTGATTAATTGTGCAGCCCCGGAAAATGAGCTGCTAAAATTTTGAAAGGTGTATTTTTTAACTTGAACATTTAAAGTTAAATAACCATAAAAAGTAATACAAGACACTAGGCCTAAAGAGACTGACGGGTTACTGGTCATCTTTTGTGGACATTGTTACAAAGGGCACGCTTAATATATCCATGGGGTGACAAAATTCAGAGTGCAGATTCAACGTTGATTAAATCAGGCATTAGTCAAAACGGCAGGCAAGTGAGTGACATCAGTGCCTGAGAGCACCCGCCGGTGAGTGGTGTCGGACTTTACGGTAGCAGCTGTGTGAGAGGAAAAAGAAAGCAAAGACGATTTGAAGTGTGTAAACAGTAAACACCAAGCTTCTTAAGACACGGTGACTTCATCTGCTGTTAATACTGTCTGTTAAGAGAAGGGTGGTTCAATGACGAGTGTACACAGTGTCACTCACACACAACTCCTTATTGTTTTCTAGGGCTGTAACAATACTCCAAACCCACAATTCTGTTTGATCACGATTTTTGATGACCCACGATTCGATAAAAACCTTGATTCTTGTTATTTGGGGGGGGGGGATTAATAAGTAATAACTTTTTCTGTCACATGGCATTGTTTTGTCATTGATTACATGTACCTTTGCAACACACAACAGAGACATTGATACTCTTTTTTACCTTAAAATATTGTTTCCAAAATCGTTTCAGTGGTTCATTAACTCGTTCGAATAAGACATCAGAATAATGGTAAAAGTAATGGACAATTCTACTTCCAACCCTGTTAATGGGTCTGGATTCTCTCACACACACACACACACACACACACACACACACACACCGCAAAGTCACCGTTTCTGGACTACCAAATGGCGCTGCCCTGACAGAGCTCCAAGGCCTGCAGCTCGCTGCTCTCCCTCCCCTCTTCCTGCAAAATGGCCGGTGTGTGTGAGTGAGAGCGTGGTCAGCAAGCTTGTTACGCCCGCAATCTCTTACCACAGGTTCCAGTTAATCTTATAATGTATACAGTGCCTTGCGAAAGTGTTCGGCCCCCTTGAAGTTTTCAACCTTTTGACACATTTCAGGCTTCAAACATAAAGATATAAAAAAATGTATTTTTTGTGAAGAATCACCAACAAGTGGGACACAATTGTGAAGTGGAACGAAATCTATTGGATATTTTAAACTTTTTTAGCAAATAAAAAACTGAGAAGTGGTGCGTGCAAAATTATTCGGCCCCTTTACTTTCAGTGCAGCAAACTCACTCCAGAAGTTCAGCGAGGATCTCTGAATGATCCAATGTTGTTCTAAATGACTGATGGTGATAAATAGAATCCACCTGTGTGTGTGATCAAGTCTCTGTATAAATGCACCTGCTCTGTGATAGTCTCAGGGTTCTGTTGAAAGCGCAGAGAGCATCATGAAGACCAAGGAACACACCAGGCAGGTCCGTAATACTGTTGTGGAGAAGTTTAAAACCGGATTTGGATACAAAAAGATTTCCCAAGCTTTAAAGATCCCAAGGAGCATTGTGCAAGCGATCATTTTGAAATGGAAGGAGTATCAGACCACTGCAAATCTACCAAGACCTGGCCGTCCCTCTAAACCTTCAGCTCAGACAAGGAGAAGACTAGACTAGACTATTAATTTAAAGCTTTTACTCTTAAACACAAAAGGCACATCCACTGTAATATATACTGTATATTTTAACATATCTGTGGTCAAGCTCAGTGCCGCTGTGTTGTATAGTCCATGCATGATGGTGTGGCGTGTTGGCGCTGGATATTAACAAGTTCTTCAAACCTCAGCCCTCCACAACAGCAATGGGCCTCATATCCTGAGCAATAAAGTCGACAATTCCTTCCGTGATATTATTTTTGCGTTTGGATGGTAGAGTCTTAACATCCAGCGGGGTCTGGGTGTGTCTGGGGAAAGCTACTGTTGTTGCGTGTGCGTCCGCGGATAGTTATAAAACAATTATTAGACTATGAAATATGTAGGGCTGTAATCAACTAAAGTCGTGAAAATTTAGACTAAAAATTGACGGAAGCGGAAAAAAATGCTAGATTGATTAACTGTACTGTCCTGCAGTACTTGTCCTTGTAGGCTATTTGCAGTATATTAAATAGTTTTGGACCTAACTATTGTGCACTGAAATGACTCGTCTGTCGGCTCTGACAGCGCTGCATCAGCCTCATATCCTGAGACATAAAGTCGACAATTCCATCCGTGATATTATTTTAAGCGTTTGGATGGTAGAGGTTTAACATCCAGAGTGGTGTGGGTGTGTCTGGGGAACGCTACCGTCATTGCGGGTGGGTGCGCCGGTAGTTATAAAACGCTTATTAGACTATGAAATATGCCAACTCTGATATGTTCATATAGCCTACTCCAAACAGACAGGGCAACCTAATGCAGAAAAGTTAGCTTACCGTTTTTAGGTGATACGCCATGTTTGTAGTCGAGCTGCGATATTTAAACTGTTGCTTGCAAACTTTGCATCCAACTTTTTTCAGCCTGTTACCTGTGAAATAGGGGTGCTCAATTTCGTAACGGTCTATGCTTCCACCTGATGAAATTAACACGGCAAAAAAAAATCGACCAATCAGAATTTTGGTCGAGCCAGAACGTATCGACCAATAAATCGACTAGTCGACTGGGAGGTTACAGCCCTAGAAATATGACAATTCTGATATGTACATATAGCCTACTCAAAACAGACAGGGCAACCTAACGCAGAAAATATAACGATATGAAAACTGTTGCTTGCAAACTTTGCATTCAACTTTTTTCCGTTATCTATTTTTGTAAAATGCTGCCACACTGCCGATGTCTTTGACATGGTAGAGTAGGACTGACTGTAAATTAAACACTCACAATTAAATAAATATTCAGCAAACCACTAAACCAAGGCTTTCTAGTTCTTTCTTCAATCTGTCCCCAGTGGGTTGGGCTAATCCAAAAAGGTGAAAACAAGGGGGGTGTTCTGAAGACAGACCGTTACCTGTGAAACAGGGGCGCTCTATAAACACCCCCATTAGCAATTAGTGCTTTCCACCTATAGACTAACGATCTATGCTTCCACCTGATGAAATTGCAGGATTTCAGTTTTTCACAGCATAGTGTGCTACCAATTGTTTTCTTGGTGATTATGGTCCCAGCTGCCTTGAGATAATTGACAAGATCCTCCCGTGTAGTTCTGGGCTGATTCCTAACTGTTCTCATAATCATTCCGTGGTCACGTAAGGCTTGTATCATTACTTAGAATTCCTCATGGGGGCGGAAGAAACTACGCACACTAGCTTTAAAGGCACTAAAATAAAAAATAATCTGATATAATGCCATGACCTAAAAAGCCGGTAAAACAAGGCAAGAGGAGGAACAGGTTTTTGAATAGTATATAGTATATATTGCATATGGCTATATTTCATCTAGGTTTCTTATAGCGTCAGACATTTCAGCAGACCTTTTTATACCCACAGTGAAGCCAGCAGGATCAAGAATAAAGTAGTAATAATTGTAGCAATATTGTCAAATTATCAAGAAAAGGAAAGAAACTTTCGAAGAAAGGTAAAACTGGTGAATAGACAGGAAAGACAAGACATCAAAAGGTAAGATTTTGACTTTTATACTAATCTGAGTAACAACATTGCTGTTGTTATTATTATCCAAATAATGATGCAGATACAGCATAGTATCACAATATTTTCTGTGGCAATACTGTATTGATATATGGATGCGAAGTACCAATCTCTTATATAAATTGTGCATTAAAACTTTTTGGTACTAGAATAATAAAATATACACATTTATCTTTTTAGATAAAACAGATGTTGATAAAGTTTTCCTTTGTGGACGTAATTTGAAGTTGGAAAAAGGGAATACAATGTAATATATAGCACAGTATCGCAATATGTTTGAAATCGCAATAATATTGTATAAGTATGGTGATAATATTGTATCATGCGGCCTCTGGTGATTCACACCCCTATTGTGGGGTGAGTGACTGACCAATAAAAAGTGACTGTCTTTGTTACCAAGAAGAGTTGGTATGGCGTAGTGGTGTATTATTCTCTGCTTTATCTCAACAGTCAACAGAGCACAGTTCAACCACCCTTTGAGACAGAACAAACAAGGGTGGGTCTTATTTTATGCGTCACAGCAGAGTGAAAAAACACCCAAAAAGACAAATGACACAAAACATTAACAAGCAATGGACAGAAGTGATGCACTGTGATCCTGTGATACTTTTACCCTCTATAATGTATTGACATAAGTGTCAAAAATGTTGTGTATATTTTAAACAGTACAAATAGATCATTTACAAAGATTTTGACAATGAAATTGAGCTACAAAACCATGTGGTAAATGTGATATCCGTTTATAGACCCTTTGCAAACATGACCACGGCCGCGTGACGACGCCATGACAGACTGAAGAATCACCAGAAGCGCAAGCTAAACAGTATAGTAGATGAGCGGAAAGTTTCATTAGATTCAATCAGTTTAAAATAAATAACACTAAATAAACTGTAATAATAATAATAATAATACTGGCTTCTTCTATTTAAGTTATCATCCTGTTATTGTCAAGGTATCTGGTAAGGTGCTCACAAAGAGCGGTATTTGGAGAAGTTGGAGCTAACAGGATTGGATACCGACCTTTACCTTCTTCCTCTCTCTGTTTTCAGTCTGCCCGACTTCAGTCCACACAATCTGTAACACTATGTGGTAAATGGGGTATCCCCATACACTGGTGCTGATCTAAAAGCTTTTAAAAGTCTGGATGCTTTACCAGTTCTTTGTAGCTGGCTGGGTTAACAGGTACGCGGTGCTACACTAACGGCAAAGAAAGGTACCTCATAATTGCAAAGATAAGACATCAATCTAGAGTTTATTTTGTATTAAAGCATCCATATTATGCTCATTTTCAGGTTTATAATTTTTAGTATTTTGAGGATGCACCAGAATAGGTTTACATGGTTTCATTTTTTTTTTTAACCATATTTTGTTGTACTGCACATTCTGTTTTCACCTTGTGTGTTTGGGTCTCGGTTTTAGCTACAGGGTGAGACATCTCACTTCTATACTAGCTTTGTTGGAAGTCGCACATGCACAGTAGCTTGTTAAGATCACATCCACTAGATAACTTTTTTACAACTTTGGTCAGTAGAAGGCTAGATTAGCTGGTAGACTTCTTCTAAATAAAGGGCCCTTGTGGAATCCCTGCAGAACAGTGACATGCAAGTAGTTCTTTTGTAGATTATGGTGAACTAGTGTGTTGTAGAAGCATTTAACCGCTAGCGCGCAATGGTTAACCACCTCGTCTTGGCTAGTTACGTAGAAAGCCGTGGAGATTTTGACCAGCTCACCCGGAGACTGGAGGCAGAGGACTAGGGACAATTTAACACATATTCTTTACTTAAGTAAAGATGTATATAACACATAGCCTATGATTTTTAGAGGACATGGTTTGTCACGGCTACCCACATACTGTTGTTCACTGGGTGTGCCAATACAACTTTCAAATGGATGCCAGGACGCATCCAGGCTTTGGGAAGTGCAGTCATTAATTATCTATCATACAGTACGTTAATCTATGCAGTAAATCACGGAGTATATATGATCAGTAGTAACCACACATAAATGTAACATCTAGCCATCTAGTTGTCTGTGATAATATTTGCTGTGTAGCCTATGTTAAGATTTGAAAGGCGAATATTACGACTAAATGGTAATCAGCTAGCAAAACATGTACGTGTTTAGCTTTCCATCCGTCTAGGATAGCTCTTCCGCCTGTCTGTCATGCCGTTTATTATTTGCGTGAGTAGAGTGTGACTTTACATGCAATGGGTCTACAGAATATATTAGTTTACTACTTAGAGGTTAATCTTCTTCCGTTACAGATATGAATGATATAAATAGATTTACAAAAGTTTAAACTGCAAGAATGAACAGCATTTTCTGCATAATAATATATTAAAAATTCTCAAATGGTCTGCGCTACGGCACAAACAGCTTGATGACATCTCCAGTTAACTGTTGGTGTGGCCACAGCATCTGTGCCATAACAATGTATCTAATATGTAATAATATAACAATGTATGTATGTAAATCTTAAGAACTGTATGACATTGTTTTTCCTAGTTTTATCATTGATGTGAAACTTGATAATATCACAGAAACTGAACTGTGCAGGGCCCAAAATGGTTTGGATTGCCAAAACTGTCAGAAAAAAAGATTGTGAGGCTTAGTAGCTTCTCAGAGCTGTTTAATTAGGCAATATGCATACATTAGGCCCCTTAAATGAGCTTCGTTTCAAAAACAGTCCAATATACAAAGATCAGCCATAACAGCCACATGCAGTTACAATAAAATTATTAGCGTCTTTAGAGATTTGGACGACATTATTTATAAATGAGCCTGATAACCACCATTTGAAATGATGCCATCTTTGTCTGAAAGATGTGTTTGAAAACACCAACAGCACTGACAGCATAGACATGACGTCAACCATTGATTTGTGGACTGCTGTTTTGAAGACAGCAGTTTGTATTTTGGCCGTGATTGATCTTGGACAATAGGGCGGAGCTATGGAGGATGACGCAACTAAGAGTGTTGTGAATGTTAAAAAGTCACAGATTTTCAACCAGCTGACGAGAGTCATCCAGCGTAGTTTTACCGGCGAGTTAAGGAGTACCTCTGGGTACTGGCACTGTTCATCTGCATGTACGCAGTAGGATTCTGGACATAAAACCTCTGATGCATCCAAAAAAATTACTCTTTAAAGCCCTGTTTTTATTCCTTTCTCTGTTCAAAGTTTGGTTAATCCCCCTACCTTACCATCACAGGCTCAGCATTTGCTAAGTACTACTAGCCCAAAGATATTGCCTGACTGCATCTGGAATCACAACAAAGTCAACAGCACCACGTTGGGTCCATGTGGGGGCAAGTGGACAGATAAACTCTATTAAACATCTGTGTGTGTGGGAAGGATGAGTAAGACTTGTCAAATGTCTTCTTGCACATTGGGTTTCTTTGACTTGTGAATTTAAGGCTACAATTAAACACAATCATCTGATTCAAAGCTGCCTTCAAATTGTTGCTAGCTAATAGACTTTAGGTCTTTGCATCAACTGCAACACTGTCTCAATTTACATCACTAACTAATAATAATAAGTAATGTACACATGTTTAATTTTCTCAGTTATGCACAAGATTGAGATTTTCCATAATTGTTACCCTGGTGTAACGGTCACTGCTCTGACGTCCAAGAGGAACTAAAAGATATATGCATGCACTGGAAACAAGAATCATGGGCCAAAACTAATATTTCCACATCTAAATATAGCAGACTTCCCTCCATAAACAAAGACTTCACACTGTCTTAAGACATGCGCATTTGTATACGCGCCCGAGAACACCCCCCATGACTTCTGCTGGGGTTTGTGTGACTGCATAGACCCACATCTGCTGTTGGCCCTTTGAAGGTAAACAGTGAAGCTTTTGGAGAAAGAGGGATATGGGGGGGCAGATGGGCACACAATACACTTCCTTTAGCAATCACAAAAGCTCCCGAGCCCGAGGCATGACTGTGGGAGGTGGGAGGGGGGTAAGCTGAAGGAGCACCAATCCTCCACCTGCCACTCATGAGCCAAGAAAGGTCAAGGGTTGATATGGTGAAACCAGAAAGAAATATTGCACTGAGAGTGATGGGGCAGTAAAATTATGTGGAGGAAAGATTATTGAGGGGTGACAGGTTAAGCTTGGCTCGATCAGAAAAGCAGCCTAACCTGACAAAAGGGTTTAACAACATATAATATAATATAAATATAATATCAGAGAAAGTGTCTCTTTGTATGTGATTTGTTCATTGTGCGCTCGGTGAAGCACCAAACATGTTTGTGTATTAGTAGGACATGATCTGATTAAAGACATCTGCTAGGCCAACACATATCCGTGTTTATGTGTGTGTGTATACTGGTTATGTGGCTACAAAAGGGAACTATTTTATGTAAGAGCAATGGCATTAATATATAGACAAGGCAAAGACAAGTGTACAAAAATAGACCTAAATTCATACAGGGCAGCACAAAGTAGGTGACGATGCATCCACACAAGATGAACATTTTTCAGCTTTATTGAAATGTTTATGCTGTATAAACAATCATATGACTTCACTACAAGAGACTGTAAGGCAATAAAGTAAAAGAGTTCCAGATAACACATTAGCAGACATGATGGACTTAAGTCACATGACAGACTTGAGTCGCAAATTTTAGGACTTAAGATTTGCTTGATAAACATTCATAAAAGACTCGGCTTGACTTTGACTTGATCTTCATGACTTGAGACTTGAGTCAAATGACTTGAAATTACTTGACTGTTTATTTCTGATATTGAGGAGGATTTAACTTTACAATTTTAAAAAATCCATATACACAAAAAAATTGGATTATTTGATCTGAATGGGTGCTGTTGCATAAGCGGCCGATAACTCGTTAATATTACCAAGTGACACAGACCACTGAAAATAATAAAGTTTGGCTATAAGGATTACACATCTGACCAGGCAAAGAATAAACTAACGGCAGTTTGCAACGTCTGCAGTACAAAAATTTCCGACACCACCACCACATTGAATTTTGGCAACGGCAATGTAGAGTAAGCCGCTCTCTCTTTTCCTTGGGAAACACATCTATCCCATAAGTTACAGTAGTAGTAACAACGGTCAGTAAGTAAACTCTCAGCAATCCAGACAGGACATTTTTAGCTTCATATATTAGACTAAAGTATAATTAATATACTGTATATTGCATTGAGAGGCCTAAAACATTAACGTAGTAGCTCGGGTGTTGTGCCGTCAGGCATATCAAAATTTCTACTGTAGCCTCATCTGATTGATTAGCTATTTTCCCCCAATTTGGGTGGTAGGGTTGCCAACTCAGGCTTGGCTCCAGTGAGACGACAAGTGGGTCTTTCACCCACCGCATATTCACCACACATAGAGACGGCTCCACACACACACACACACACACACACTAAGTAATCCGTCATAGCTTTGCATAACAACGTCAAACAGTACAGATCCTTCACTGATCATCAGCTTATATCCAGTCGAGTATGTACTACCGATAAGCGCTGGACAAGAAGGGAAAAAAAAGACATGTCTTTAAAGTTAAACAGAGTTACACACACACACACACACTCTTTGTCTTTAAGAGAAGGAAAAGTTAAAAGGATGTGTTTCTGTCAAAGTGACGCATGTTTGAAGAATATTATTTGACTTAGAAACCACTATACTTGGCAAATCAAACAGATATTTATGTTGAGTTATTGTTGGCCAAATATCAGTGTTTGTTTTTATCTGTATAGAGACTTGCCCAAGTGTGACTTACTCCCATCTTTGCTGAGTAGTCAGTCTTAGCCAACAGATAAATGTATGGTCCACACACAGTTGGTGAACACGTTCCTAGTAAAGCCTACAACATACTTTATGCTTAGGAGCACACTGGGTTCTATACATATTCTATTAAGGGTTCGTGTTGGGCTAGTGTTCCACACGTAGGCATTTTATATTCCTTTAAAAACAGAGGCTTTCCTCCTCCAATACTCTGTGCTTTAACTATATTAAACTTTAGAAAGTTATGCCTTCATGGTCCTCAGCCCACTTTTTCAATCTTTACCCAGCAGGTATCCTAGAAGACAATACACATTCATAGGGCTGTGACAATAACCGCATCACCGCAACACTGGCGGGGATGTGACACTACCGCGATGATATCATCACCCGGTGATGATATCATCGTAATGATATCATCGGTGAGGATATCATTACGGTGATGATATCATCGCGGTAGTGTCACATCCCCGTAACATACTGTATGTAGTAAGTTTTAAGCCGGTTGCCTGCAACAGTTTCTGTGTCCACTATGTGACTATATAGAACAGACACTAATTATATGTTGCTGTATATCATGTGTAGACCACACCATGAAAATGTAAATCGGATGATGTTTGCCACATAAGGCTGACTTCCTATTGCCAAAAGGTGGCGCTATGACCACGACTGAATATGGGCATGTAGTGTATGAAGGCGTCTCCGGGGCCGGGACGTTTACCCAGCATGTAAAGTTTCAGGCAGACTGGACAACATGAAGTCAAGCTACAACAGCTTCCTGTTTCATGGCAAAACATGAAAATTTAACGCCGAGGACTTGCTTGCTCTTCTATGCACTAAAATCAAATTTGGCTTCAAATGACTGTTTTACATATTTCGTCTAATATTCATACAAGAGCAACAGAGAACATGTGTAGCATTTTGAATGAATGAACCCTAGAAAAGAGAAAAACATTCACTCCCTTCACCGTTAACACCATTCAGCACTATTTAACCACTTTACTTCCTTTTTAGGAACTGATCATAAGACCGAAGCAGAACAAAATATACACAAAGTTGGTGAGAATGAGTCCAGCATCCTCCACATTATGAAAAGAAAGTTATGCCTCTTGAGAGCCCATTAAGGAAGTATCCACAACCATTCATAAATAAGTGTTGTTTCAGTATGACAGAGTGCTGCATCAGCTTGGAAATTACTCCGTATCACAGATACAATTGGTTAACGAGTTCTGAGTCCATCTATCACAACTACAATACCACATCCTTTCAAATACACTTCCCCCAACAGAAAGGGAGGCAACAGAGAAAGACAAGGTCAATGCGTGGGGGTTGGCGGATACTGCAGTCAATCACTGACGATATAAATCCTGTAAATCATATAATATTATGTCAAAGGAGCTTACAACACCAAGATAAAAGGTTTACCAAAGGAGCTTTTACTTCAGTTAATGTGTTTGTGACAAATGTCAAATGTTTTTACAAACATCTGATGGGAGAAATAAGATCTTATGCCATTAAGTAATCCGTCATAGCTTTGCCATAACAACGTCAAACAGTACAGATCCTTCACTGATCATCAGCTTATATCCAGTCGAGTATGTACTACCGATAAGCGCTGGACAAGAGAAAAAAAAAAAAAAAAGACATGTCTTTAAAGTTAAACAGGCTTTAAAGACATGTCACACACACATTTGAGTGTAATTACAAGAATAGCGGAGATGGCCAGTAAAGTCAAAAAGACCCCATTACCAATAGGGGAAAATGATTATAAATCAACTAAGCAGTATCAGTGGTATAGTGAAAAAAAGGATAGGTACTCTCCCAATTAGCAACAAAAGAAATCTTAGAGACGCCACTCTTATTAGGGTACAGTTAGACAGAAAGAGACACAACAAAAAAGGACACCAGAGAACCTCTTCCTTCCTCTCTCCCTCCCTCCTTTTCCTTCCTTTTCCTCACCATCTCATGATTGAAGCATGGGCCTGGCTCTTCCTCTCTGTGTTAATCTTTAATTAAACATGCTGATAGTGTCCATTCAGAAGGATTTATGATATGTGGATGGTGGGTGTCAATAGAAAGACGAAGCTAGGATTTTTCTGTTCTATAGCAGTCCAAGAGGAAATTTTAGAAATCCAAACCCTATAAAACAAGAACAAGCTTTCATTTAAACAGGCCAATGTTACCAGTTCCTCTTTTCTTAGCCAACCCTTGACAGGTGTTTTGACTTCACCACAGTGACTTCCACATCTTTCCAAATATCAGGAAGAGCAACTTCAACGACTCACAAAATGTAACAAAAACGTTTAGTCATTGCATTGAAGATTCAATCACCTTAACAAGACACATTTCACAAGTTTCTTTCAAAACCAGACTTTCAGAACTTCTTGTTGGCCATCAGTTGCAGTATCCCTTAGGTTGCTTGCTTTAACCCGCTGGTTGGGTCTTTTTATTTAAAAGAAAATACCGCAACACTGGAAACGTAACACTAATCTACAACAGAAGTCTGTGTCTGATCTAACGTCATTTACTTTTATTTAATTGTTCTTGGATACACAGAGTTTATTGCTAGCGTGCGTGACATGCAGGTCTGATCAATTTACAGTGAGGAAAATAAGTATTTGAACACCCTGCTATTTTGCAAGTTCTTCCCACTTAGAAATCATGGAGGGGCCTGAAATTGTCATCGTAGGTGCATGTCCCCTGTGAGCGACATAATCTAAAAAAAAATAATCCAGAAATCACAATGTATGATTTTTTAACTATTTGTATGATACAGCTGCAAATAAGTATTTGAACACCTGTCTATCAGCTACAGTTCTGGCCCTCAAAAACCTGTTAGTCTGCCTTCAAAATGTCCACCTCCACTCCATTTATTATCCTAAATTAGATGCACCTGTTTGAGGTCGTTAGCTGCATAAAG
The DNA here is from genome assembly GCA_026937815.1 of Etheostoma perlongum. Classification (NCBI taxonomy): domain Eukaryota; kingdom Metazoa; phylum Chordata; class Actinopteri; order Perciformes; family Percidae; genus Etheostoma; species Etheostoma perlongum. The sequence continues at coordinate 4,326,830 of CM049374.1, read as the reverse complement.
ACACCTGTCCACCCCATACAATCAGTAAGAATCCAACTACTAACATGGCCAAGACCAAAGAGCTGTCCAAAGACACTAGAGACAAAATTGTACACATCCACAAGGCTGGAAAGGGCTACGGGGGAAATTGCCAAGCAGCTTGGTGAAAAAAGCTCCACTGTTGGAGCATTAAAAAATGGAAGAAGCTAAACATGACTGTCAATCTCCCTCAGACTGGGGCTCCATGCAAGATCTCACCTCATGGGGTCTCAATGATCCTAAGAAAGGTGAGAAATCAGCCCAGAACTACACGGGAGGAGCTGGTCAATGACCTGAAAAGAGCTGGGACCACCGTTTCCAAGGTTACTGTTGGTAATACATTAAGACGTCATGGTTTGAAATCATGCATGGCACGGAAGGTTCCCCTGCTTAAACCAGCACATGTCAAGGCCCGTCATAAGTTTGCCAATGACCATTTGGATGATCCAGAGGAGTCATGGGAGAAAGTCATGTGGTCAGATGAGACCAAAATAGAACTTTTTGGTCATAATTCCACTAACCGTGTTTGGAGGAAGAAGAATGATGAGTACCATCCCAAGAACACCATCCCTACTGTGAAGCATGGGGGGTAGCATCATGCTTTGGGGGTGTTTTTCTGCACATGGGACAGGGCGACTGCACTGTATTAAGGAGAAGATGACCGGGGCCATGTATTGCGAGATTTTGGGGAACATCCTCCTTCCCTCAGTTAGAGCATTGAAGATGACCCGAAGCACACAGCCAGGATAACCAAGGAGTGGCTCTGTAAGAAGCATATCAAGGTTCTGGCGTGGCCTAGCCAGTCTCCAGACCTCAACCCAATAGAGAATCTTTGGAGGGAGCTCAAACTCCATGTTTCTCAGCGACAGCCCAGAAACCTGACTGATCTAGAGAAGATCTGTGTGGAGGAGTGGACCAAAGTCCCTTCTGCAGTGTGTGCAAACCTGGTGAAAAACTACAGGAAACGTTTGACCTCTGGAATTGCAAACAAAGGCTACTGTACCAAATATTAACATTGATTTTCTCAGGTGTTCAAATACTAATTTGCAGCTCTATCATACAAACAAATAAAGTTAAAAAAAAAAAAATCATACACTGTGATTTCTGGATTTTGTTTTTTAGATTATGTCTCTCACAGTGGACATGCACCTACGATGACAATTTCAGACCCCTCCATGATTTCTAAGTCGAGAACTTGCAAAATAGCAGGGTGTTCAAATACTTATTTTCCTCACTGTATCAAACAAACGCTGTCCCCGCTAGTTGACCTCCAACCTGAAATTTAGAGGAAGCAACATGCAGTCACTGTCATTCACATTAGCCTGGATTGATAGTATTATATGAATACAACGGTGTCATGCTAGTCAACCAGTGTATTTCTACCTAATTTCCCTTTCCAAAAAATCAGAAGAGTAACAGTATTCACAGCACTTACTTGCTTTGGTGTTTGTAAAACATTAAAGGGTATCATAGTTCACCTTCTACGTAGATGCACTCACCTACAAAACCACCGTAGTAGTAGAGAATGATTTATTATTTCCAAATAGAGATATTTGTCATCTTTTAAAAATTGTTTTCTTACAAGCAAAGTAGCATTTAAAAGGCTTTTTTATTGTTGTTGTTTTTTTAAACAGAGTCCAGCACAGTGTCTACTCCACATAAAAGGCTACATTACATCACTCCCAGTAAACTTCAGAGTACAATGAGAGCAAAACAGCATCCCCGATTTGTAATACTAGATATTCACAAACACAAAACCAGCGTACGCAACCTTTCCGTTTATACATGAGGCCCCTGGTTTCTTGTGTGCATGCCAATGTAGTCACTGTAAGGCGATATCTGCAGATGCCTTACACCCTTTTAGAGTGTGCGTGTACCAGGACACAGACCAATCAACACAGAAGGGCACATAGCTTTGTCTCTGACAAAAGCAACAAAGTCAAAAGGTGTTGATTATCTGTGACAGGTTATAATAAGCATAATGCATTACAAGTAAAATATCTATTTTTAATACTTACAAGACTATTTCTGAGTGTCTGTGGGAGAGAGAGACTGTGGCCGAGTTACAAATTATTCAACTGCACTGTCAGCACAAAACTTGTTTCAAAAGACAGGTAAGTTTTACAAGGTGATGTCACCTTGGGCCAGGCTGGCAGGTTTCTGGTCCTGGCATCTACTGCAAACCTAATGAATACAGTAGATAAGCTGGAGCTGACTCAGCTGACGTCAGTGAGGGGACAGACAAGGACATGTCATGTCATTAAGTGGAGGCATCAAACTATTTATTTTTTTACAGTCTACATTTTTGTTACAGCTGTCTTGCACCAGCTTGAGAAGATATCAATGAAATTATTGCGTATTACATGTCACCTCCGTAGCGTAACAAGTTTTTAGAGCTCTAAGAGTATTTGGAGGGTGTTCAAGGAAGAATAGCATTTTACAATCACATCACTAGTGGCGAGAGAGAGTGTGTCATTTAAAGTTATCTGACATATAGAGACTATTTTCAGTTTAGACATGAGAAAGGGAGGTCACTAATCTAATGCCATCATCCAGAAGTTCAAACACAACACATATTTACTCCACATTTTTATTCCAATATTCTCATGTAGATACATCATGACATTTTCCCACATTGAGTCACCTTTTTTTTTACTCTTCAATTTTTAGGGTTTATCTGTGAGGAAGTAGCAATGGCTGGCAACAAAACATGATGGTAAGCAGTCTCTCTAGTTAAGTAGAGCTCAAAGCGATTCCGACATTTACAAAAATGAGAGAATGCAGAATAAAACCACTCAAAATACAAGTTACTGAATGAAGAAACTTCCTCTTCTTACAAGAATCCCTAAATTCCAGAACAGTGCCCATATGATTAAAAAAATACATTCATAATTTACAGTAGGTAAGCAGCCAGAGATAACACTATCATCATTTTTTTTGGAGTGATTGATCACTGCTTACTTGATATAGACTAATGTAATGTTGCCTTTATATGTTTAATGCCAATTAAACATGGCATACCAATATAAAAACAGGTTTGCGTTTGAGCGTGTGTGTTCATGTTTAATTGACACGCTCGTGGGCAGCAAGTGGTGGTGACACGGTTATTTAGAATGGATTTCAGTTTGAACCACCACACAGGATGTTCCCAGGTTGTGATTCACTTGGGGAAGATTATGTGCAGTGCCTATTTTAACAAACTTTAACACAATGATCCCTTCTATAATACAGAAATAACTGAATTGGCTGACAGCAATAAGTGGCTTTACCGGGTCGTGTTTCAGTCATCCGTGTCTGGATAGCTGTTGTGATGTTTGTTTTTTTATTAATCATTGATACAAAAAGTGATTTCTAGTTGTAATTCCTGACACTGTAATGTCACTTTACAACCCACTTTAAGTTTTTTTCTAATTTACAGGACACATTCAAGTATCTAAATTTAAATCAGTAGTAGAGGGCTGAAACTAACAACCAATATTTCCTTATCAACGTTATCTTATCACACTAAATAGTGGATGATACGCAAAACAATTACAATTAAGCAGGTTGCGAAACAGTGTCAACATCAGATAGCCTGTCCAGCAACATGCTCTGGACTCCACTATTCACAACACTTAGACATATGTGATAAGGGGCAGCCTATCTTGGGTTGGAAAAATCTGGTTCTATAGGAACCGATTCCAAAATGCCAAGAACCAGGTACCCATAAAAATTTTTTTTTAAAAACTCAGCTGGCAAACAGGTGTTTTTTGTCAGCGCAGCCGTTGTCTCTCCCTAGCACAAACTTGCTACACACATTAAACATCATTCTCAACCCAGTGGTATGTTTTTTCCAAGACGCAGTAAATGTTCTTTTGAATTTTAACTAGAGTCGGGTATCGTTTACGGGTGGAAATCACCAGACGCCTCCCGATACGATATCATCCCGATACTTATGCCACGATACGGTATTATTGCAATTTTAAACATAATATGCAATATTCTGCGATTTATTGCAATTTATAACCTTTTTTCCAACTTTTCAATTTACAACATTTTTCCCAATTTTCAAATCTTTTCCCCCAAAAGGAAGCTTGGTCAACATCTGTTTAATCTAAAAAGATACATTTCTCAGTTTGTTCATATCACTTCAATTTTATTGCTGCAAAATGTGATCGTCAAGCAGACAAACTGACCAACGCATATATAATAAAAGATTGATACTAGGCGCCTGTGTATCCATATAGTATTGCCACTGAAAATATTGCAATACTATGCTGTAACAATTTTTTTTTTCTCCATTACTGGTGCCCTAACCTATACTTTGAAAGAAAAAGAAAAAGTCTGCGCCCTTACAGAGCGGATTGTTTATTGCTAAGGCCAAATAAGGTCAATTTTGTAACACCAACTTATAAGAACTTCTTTCACCAGTCAATTGCTATTAATAAAAAGAAGAGAAAGCAGATGGCACAAAAGTATTTTACAATAACTTTGAATGCACCATGAGCTTACGAGTAGCAATCGAATGTATCTTAAGTCCTGTCAATGTTGTTTCTTTAACAACTCCGACAGCGGCCATGGTCCAGCTAGGCTACTCTGTGTCTTTAGATGCAGACTGTTGTATGTCCAGGTGCTGGAATCCTTTCCGGTAAAATTCAGCATCACGTTGGACCGTTTAGCTGTCAGACTTTAACTTTTAACTGTGTTTAAGGATGCTACTAGCTAGATCCAGTAGATAACGGTCGTTTAGGAATCCATGCTATATTGGCACCGGGTTTTGGTACCCAACCGTAGTTTTAACTCATATATTCATTATATTGACTGCCATTTCATGAATAAAGTAAACAAGCCTGTCAAGCCTGTGTTTGTCTCCGTGCAGTGTGCTGAGAGACAAGGGCAGAGTGGAACAAATTCAATCTCAGAGATAAGAGCAGACGTATAACATTTCTCTGTTATTATATGAAATGTTGATGTTTTTCAAGCAACTGGCTGATTGTATAGGAACCTGTGTGATTTTGGGGGGGTTACAATACAGTGAATGAAAATTAATAAACCAATTTTTAGTGCATCATATTATTTAATAACAGCAACCAAATTAAAGTGTGAAATTAATTTACAGGTTTAAGCAGAATTAAGTATGCGATCTGGTTTCTCCGCGCCCCTCAAAAAAAAGAAATCAAGAATCGTAACTGCTATAGTGGGCAGTTTCTGTGTACCTCATGAGGAATTCTATGTAATGACAACAACGCTGTTGTTGCATCCACATGACGCAAGCCTTAAGTAATCGCACCAATGGGGTAAGCAAGCGTTTACAAGTTTACATTTTGTTGCTAACAAGCCATGACTTGCCGTTAGCATTACAATGACTCCCATTCATTTTGGCGCCACTTTTACAGCGAATAACTTTACATCTGAAGCGTTTAAAGACTATTTGTCCATTTTTCATTTCTACAGAAAGACAACAATGCATAAAAGGCTCCATTACCTTGTATCTCACGTTAGCAGTCGTTTTTGTAAAAATAGAGAAAGATTGTGTCATAACCACGCGACTTTCTGCCGCATAATAGACAACTTACCGTACAGTACAGGAGAAGCTTGCAGGCAGTTTCTACTTACATTCACTGTTTTAGTTTAATTGGTAATGTTAACTAACATATCAAGTGGCAATAATTAGCCTGTGCCTATGTTACCTCCTAACATATACCGACGCTTTCAGTCTCTGCAAGATTGGGAATGATTGAGATTTTCTTGGCACAGCTACCACAGGACTTACAACTTTTAGACAGGTTGCCCACGTCACAGCTACGTCGTCAAGCTCAGTTGGAGGCTGCGCAGTAATGTTCAGCCATCCCTGGAAAAGTGCTTCTAATAACCTTCACTGCTCTCCTTTGCAAGTCTACAGTGTCACTTTTTCCATTGAGTTTACCGTCTATGGATCACGCACCACCCCCACTCCACGCAGATGATTGTAGCCAAGGAGGACACGGAGGATTTAAAAAACATGGACTCTTCAGAAAAGGGAATAATCTTCACTTGAACTTCTACAGTGCAAAAGTCGCCGGACAACACTTCTAAACATATAACATAGTTATATTGAAAAATACAGAGACAGTTTTGTTTAACTGATAGCTATGTATCAACTAATTTGGCAATGGCTTCAATGTAACCAATGTCCATTAATAGTTGTGCACTATGGCTTTAAGAACAGGAATAGATAAGCAGAATCTGAATCATTAAAATTCAAACATCACAGCTAAGATGGGGACATTTCTGTTATAAATGAATACATTAGTGCATATAAAATACTCATGTATCTTTGTCTAAACTTTATCCTATTTTACGTGTTTAAATCACCTGCTAATTACTGATCAGCAAACATCTGGTTGATTTTTTTCATGGCTAGTGATGATAGAAACTAAAAAGGTGGGTTAATAGACCCATACTATCTGACACTCACAGGGCAACACATTATCACAAACCTAATTGCACCTAATTATTTACTCCTAATCTATTCAGTCAGTCTATAAAACATCAGAAAATGCCAATCACATTTTCCAGGTGATGTCTTCAATTTGCTTGTTTTGAGCCACCAACAACCCAAAAAGGTATTCAATTTAAAATATTAGAAGCCTAGGGAAAACTGACAAATATTCACATTAAAGAACCTACAAACAGTGACTGTTGTGCATTTTTATCTAGTAAACGGTTAATAATTAATTTTCACTCCATCCACTTATTGATTAGTCGAATGAGAATTCCAGGTCTTTTTTATTTTCTTAATATCGTATGTCCCTCAAAAGGCGTGTAGCCTTAGTTGAGATAGTTTTTACTAAACCCACAGTTGGCTACAAAACTTTCAGTAGAAGTACTCTATTTGAAAATAGGGTATCCAGATCTCGTGGCTATGCATCAGGTCTACACTGACTTAACATTCTTGTTTTCTGAACAGTTTCTTTCTTACATATAACCTACCTTCAGCGCATACTTGTCTCCAGTCTTCTTCTGGAAGATTTCAAGCACCTTGCCATTGATGCCCAGCCCCAGCACCTGGCTGGTTACCTTGTAGTCATCTGTAATGGCATTCTTCTTGATCTGTAAGGAGGGTCTTGCGTGGAAGGGAAGGAACTGGCCCGTAGTATTCTGCTGCCCGCCCGGGTTCTGTTGCCCCGCCGGGTTGGGAAACAGTGGCTGGTTCTGTGCGTTGGACAGCATGCTTGGTTTGGGCTAAGAGGCGAAAAACCGCCACCTCTCAACAACACTTGTGTATTTTTCCTTTAAATGTAGAACGAGTCTTCTTCCTGGGTTAGCGGGCCTCTGACGAACTACCCACAGCGAAGCAGCCAGGCCCGAGAAATAACCGTCAGTAGTTTTGACGTTACAGGTTAGCAAAGCTAAATTAGTTAGCTGTTAGCATGCTAGTTTAAACCTATTCTTGAGCTGTGCTTCTGTGCTAACAACTCAGCTATCGGTTAGCTTATCCATCTCCGGTGGTATCCGTCGTCCACCGGTACATCAAAGAGCACTTCAGGAACTTTTATAAAACATCCCATAAATCGGCTACAGTACTGGATTTCTAAATAAGTTACGCAAAAACTGGTGAATGGTGTTAAGAAAACGACAATAACACTCAACAAAAGACAGACAACATGGGTCAAAACTCCGACACCTAGCACACCAAACACACTTCACTCTCCAACAGACACCCAGTCGGAGCAGGTTTTACTGCTGACGTCATGGCAGGGATTTTTCGGCGCTTAAAGGAGAAGTACGACAGAGGAAGCGACTATAAATAACAGATAGGAACCATGAATGAAGCACAAACGTAGAGGACACAACACAGGGGTAGCCTAGTTACAAATTGAACGGTAATGTCCTGATTGCCGTAATGCAGCCACAAGTAACCAACACATTTTATTTGTTTAATGTTGTTGTTGTGGTCGCCGAAGTTAGCACTTATGCTGTCCTGAAGAAACCCACTTGGCAATGTTTTGGTAATAAAACAGCGAGAACTCCTCCCACCCCCAACCTCAGAAACCCAAAATGAAGTCTCTCTCTCTCTCTCTCTCTCTCTCTCTCTCTCTCTCACTCACACACACACACTCTCTCTCTCTTTCTCTCTCTCTCTCTCTTTCATACATATTTACCCACACTATCCGTTTGGGCTTACCAGGTCTGTCCAGAGTCCTCCCCCATCCACTGACCCATCTCACCACCAGATGGGGATCAGTTGACCGCTCTGCCCCTCTCTTCACCCGAGTGTCCAAAACATACGGCCTCAGATCAGATGAAACGATTATAAAATCGATCATTGACCTTTGGCCTAGGGTGCTCTGGTACCACGTCGTACACCTATGAGCACCCTATGGTGCTCTGGTACCACGTACATTTAAATGAGCATCCCTATGTTTAAACATGGTGTCTAGTTCAGCATTTAGAAAGCAGTGAAGAAATGATTTGCTGATCTTTAACACAAATTCATGTTTTTCATTTATTGTATTGCTTTCTATTTAAAAATATTGGTGATATGTTATTTGACAAAGGTAGGCTAGTGTCTTTTTTTCATGTAGAAGTTAACTTTGTTGAAGGGTTAATGGGAAACAACATCTAGCTTAATTGTTTGAACACAAAACCAACCGATTGAATTATCTATTATAAAATTAATCTGGAACTTAAATGCAGCACTTTATGGAACCACTAGATGGCAGACCAATCAAAGGTTTTATTAGAACCACAAATCTTGCCTTGAATGATAGCAGAGCTGAACTTCTTATTTTCAGTGAAAGTGTTGCATGAAGCAGATGAATAGTGTTTGCCACACGTGATGCGATGCCCTCAGCTAACTTTTGTTTATCTGTATATGGATGTCCTTAATTACATTGGCTTTCTGAAAGAACAATCAGCTACATTATTATTACAAATGACTCAGACTTTACGCTTTTTGAGAAAAGCAGATGACCAACACAAAAAGCTTCAATTCCAAGCTCAAATCTTGGTCTGTCATTCCACGTCCAGTTATTTTGCATTTAAATCGCCCCTAGTGGTCAATTTGAATGAGACTTGCAGTGTATGTGTGAGGTCACTTATCTGAACATGCCCTGAGAGTTTTGTGATGATTGGCCTTACAGTCCTCTCCGGGAACCATCACCTTATTGTGGTGGAGAGGTTTGTGTGCCCCTATGAACCTGAGGGCTGTGTTGTCTGGAGCTGTGTGCTCCTGGTAGGGTCTCCCATGGAAAATTGGTCTCAGGGGAGGGGCCAGACAAAGAATGGTTCAAAGATCCTATGGAAAAGCAAGGAAGGGATCGAGGGACCCTGCCCGGAGGAAGCCCGGGCCCCTGTCTGGAGCCAGGCCCAGACGGCGGGCTCGTCAGCAAGCACCTGGTGGCCGGGTTTGCCACAGAGCCCGGCCGAGCACAACCCAAAAAACTTACGTGGCACCTCTCTCTCCAGCCCATGGGGCCACCACCTTTGTGAAGAACCAATGGGGTCGGGTGCCCTGCCACATGGGTGGCAGCAAAGGTCAAGGGCTTTGATAGACCAGACCCGGGTGGAAGAGGCTGGCTCTGGGGACGTGGAACGTCACCTCTCTGTGGGGGAAGGAGCCGGAACTTGTGTTGGAGGTGGAGCGCTACCAGTTAGATCTGGTGGGGCTTACCTCTACGCACAGTCTCGGTTCTGGAACCGTACTCCTGGATAGGGGTTGGACTCTGTTCTACTCAGGAGTTGCCTATGGTGTGAGGCGCCGGGCGGTTGTGGGGATACTCACAAGCCCCCGGCTGAGCGCCACTGCGTTGGAGTTTACCCCGGTAGACGAGAGGGTCGCCTCCCTACGCCTGCGGGTGATGGGGGGGAAAACTCTGACTGTTATTTGTGCATCAAACAAGAGTTCGAAGTATTCGGAGACTCTGGACAGACCTGGTAAGCCAAAACGGGTTGTGCGGGTAAATTGGGAACGTCTGGAGGGGGCCCCTGTCCGACGGACTTTCAACTCACACCTCTGGCGGTGTTTTTCAGGAATCCCTGTGGAGGCTGGGGGCATTGAACCTGAGTGGACAATGTTCAAAGTTTCCATTGCTGAAGCTGCGGCGGCGAGCTGTGGTCTTAGGGTCTTAGGTGCCTCAAGGGGCGGTAACCCACGAACACCCTGGTGGACACCGGTGGTCAGGGAAGCCGTCCGACTGAAGAAGGAGTCTTTCCGGGATATGTTATCCCGGAGGACTCTGGAGGCAGCTGCAAGGCACCGACGGGCCCGAAGGGCTGCAGCCTCTGCCGTGACAGAGGCAAAGCAGCGGGTGTGGGAGAAGTTCGGAGAAGACATGGAGAGAGACTTTCGGTCGGCACCAAGGTGCTTCTGGAAAACCGTTAGCCACCTCAGGAGGGGGAAGCAAGGAATCACCCAAGCTGTTTACGTTGTTGACCTCAACTGAGGAGGTAATAGAGAGGTGGAAGGAGCACTTTGAGGAACTCCTAAATCCAGCTGACACGTCCTCCGTGGTAGAGGCAGCGCTGGAGGATTATGGGGGATTATCGTCAATTTTCCTGGTGGAAGTCGCTGAGGTAGTCATTCAACTCCACAGCGGCAAAGCCCCAGGGATTGATGAGATCCGTCCAGAAATGCTGAAAGCTCTGGTTGTGGAGGGGATGTCTTGGTTGACAAGCCTCTTTAACATTGCGTGGAAGTCTGGGATAGTGCCTAAGGAGTGACACCGGGGTGGTGGTTCCCCTCTTCAAAAAGGGGGACCAGAGGGTGTGTGCCAATTACAGGGGTATTACACTTCTCAGCCTTCCTGGGAAAGTCTACTCCAAGGTGCTGGAAAGGAGGGTTTGGCCGATAGTCAAACCTCGGATAGAAGAGGAACAATGCGGATTCCGTCCTGGTCGTGGAACAACGGATCAGATCTTTACTCTCGCAAGGATCTTGGAGGGAGCCTGGGAGTATGCCCAACCAGTCTACATGTGTTCTATTGATCTGGAGAAGGCGTATGACCGGGTCCCTTGGGAGACACTGGGAGGTGCTGCGGGAGTATGGGGTCATCCAATCTCTGTATGACCAAAGCGAGAACTGTGCCCGGGTTCGGACTCGTTGCAGGTGAGGGTTGGCCTTCACCAGGGCTGCGCTTTGTCTCCAATCCTGTTTGTAATATTTATGGACAGGATATCGAGGCGTAGTCGGGGTGGGGAGGGGTCGCAGTTTGGTGGCCTTGGGATTTCATCGCTGCTTTATGCAGATGATGTGGTTCCGTCATTGGTCTGTGACCTTTAGCACTCACTGGATCGGTTTACAGCCGAGTGTGAAGCGGCTGGGATGAGGATCAGCACCTCTAAATCTGAGGCCATGGTTCTCAGCAGGAAATTGATGGAGTGCTTTCTTCAGGTAGGGAATGAGTCCTAACCCCAAGTGAAGGAGTTTAAATACCTTGGGGTTTGCGAGTGAGTGGACAATGGAGTGGGAGATTGGTTGGAGAATCGGAGCAGCAGGTGCGGTATTACATTCTGTTTATCGCACCGTTGTGACAAAAAAGGAGTTGAGCCAGAAGGCAAAGCTCTCGATCAGTTTTTGTTCCTACCCTCACCTATGGTCATGAAGGCTGGGTTTGGCTCATGTGTGAAAGAACGAGATCCAGGGTACAAACGGCCGAAATGGGTTTCCTCAGGAGGGTGGCTGGCGTCTCCCTTAGAGATAGGGTGAGAAGCTCAGTCATCCGAGAGGAGCTCGGAGTAGAGCCGCTGCTCCTTCGCGTCGAAAGGAGTCGAAATTTTCTATTCTTTCTTAAGGACCTTAATGATCCTTGAGGCTTTTTTGTAGAGCAAATTAAGCTGCACCTGTGTGACAAATTTCAAGTCAATCAGACTTACAATGTAGGGGATGTGGCTTTTCAAAGTTTGCATTTTGAAGCCTCAATTACAGCGCCACCATGTGGCCAATTGGGTTCATATTTCTATAGAAGCACATGCACACCATTTTCAGTTATTCTCCAAAGTGTTTCTAGCTCATTCCAGCTCATGGGAATAACATGGGAATAAAACAAATAATAATAAGCATTGCGGTTTGAACCCTAACTGTTTCTAAAATATTGAATGTTGCCTGGCAACTAGTTAGACAAATAATTTGGTCCATACAAAGATGTCTTTGATACAGTTGGTCTATAACACTGCAGAGCTTGCTTCTTTATACTATCCATTATGTACACCAGACCTGCACATAACTTGATCTGATAACTATCATTAAATTTGAAATATCTTCAACAAACATATTGTTACAACTGTAATCCAACAAGTAATCCCCAATTTTCAACTAATGATTTAATACTTTAAGTATGTATTTGATGAAATGATGTACTATAAGGAGATTGTATAAGATTCCTAACTTCCCAATCTATAGTAAAGTGATACTGTGTTTGCGTACTCTCCAGTTGGATACAAAGGCCTTATTCTCAGTTATGTAAGAGAAGCACATCACATGTCTCAATATACAGTGAGGAAAATAAATATTTGAACACCCTGCTATTTTGCGAGTTCTCCCACTTAGAAATCATGGAGGGGTCTGAAATTGTCATCGTAGGTGCATGTCCCCTGTGAGAGACGTAATCTAAAAAAAAAATTCCAGAAATCACAATGTATGCTTTTTTAACTATTTATTTGTATGATACAGCTGCAAATAAGTATTTGAACACCTGAGAAAATCAATGATAACACAGAGTACACCTTTTAAAACACCTATGCACACGCACACGTACACATATTATGCACCTAGACACACACACACACACACACACACATAGGATATGTAAGAGAGGGGTCTGAAATTAGAAACTGTTGCCTGAGCTTTGACAGCTTTGTGCTGATGAATTAACACAAGCTACAGAGTTACAGTTACTTTGCATAGCTGCAGGTTCACTTTTAGCTGTTCCCCAGAAACTCAGGACAGTCTGTTCATTATAGTGTCCTCCCTGGGGAAAGCGTCAAGGCTCCAACCATTATTTCCTGTTTTCAATGTCAAAGAGATCACAATGCTCACATCATCCCGTACATAAAATATTTCTGTCCATAACTGATGGGTTATGCATTAATGTCCCAAAGTTTGCCAAAGTATGCAATTCCCCTTTTCTGACATTTCCCTTTTCTCCACTGCTTCCCAGAATGCTCCCTTGACACACTCTCCTGTTTCACATCACTTCTTTTAACTTCCTCACAGGAAGGAAATCTTAGGGGCAGAAGGTGCATCTCCCTTCGTCTTTCCCTCTCCTCCCTCTGTTCTTCATTAGTTTGCGAAAGTCAGAGCAAGTTTGGATCAGTTATTTCAGGCTGGCCAGAACCCGTCTTTGTCAGAATAATCCTCCATCACCCCCCGGGGCTGAAACCCTAGCCGGCTCTTGATATAGACCCATGGTCAGCACTGGCTCCGATAGAGGATTCTAGCACCTGAACACTCGCAACCCTCCCAACATGGGACCTGTTGAACTTGCTCACCCCCCTGATGCACGCAGACACACACACACACACACACACACGCACACACGCACACACGCACACACACACACACACACACACAATGTGTGATGATCGCCTTGTGTGATCTATCCCTCACTCTTTTCTCTTTGTCTCTCCATATCGTGCTATGTAGAGCACCAAGAACCCACATATACACATGATCTCATTTTAACCCTTTTTTATCTGTATCTTTCAACCCCTGCAAACCATTTGTTTACACACGGCCTGTCTTAACTGAGCCTTAAGAGACTTCAGAAACTAGAGCTAGAAACTAGAAACTTTGTCTATCAGTCAGTGTGTCTGTCTGTCAGCCTGTTTACTTGTTGGTCTATTTGTGTCAGGATTCGTTCCCGGTTTGGTTCACCTCAGTGAAGCACTATTAAACCTCTCTGAGGACAGAAGGGGTGGTTTCCCTGTTCTGGTTGCAATGGAGACAAATGTACAGTTCCTCAGGGACTTCAGCTCTTAAGGGCAGGGGCTGATTAAGCTTCATCTTCTTCTATGCTCCCTTCCCTTTTTTACTTACTCTTTCTCTCTTTCTTATTTTCACACACATACACAAGGTCATAAAATATCCATAGACAGTTAAAAAATGGACCAACAGATCCCGTTGCTCTGGACAGAGACCATTGAAGGAAAGTAGAAGCACTATTCCGGTGATGGCTGAGCGTTACTGCGCAGCCTCCAACTAAGCAAGACGTAGATGTGACGTGGGCAACCTGTCTGAAAGTTGTAAGTCTTCTGGTAGCTGTGCCAACAGAAATCTCAATCACTCCCAATCAGCAGAGACAGAGAGCATCTGTATATGTTAGGAGATAACATAGGCACAAGCTAATTATTGCTAACTAAAATGCTAGTTAACATTAGCAATTAAACTTAAACAACTATTAAGTAAGTCTAAATTGTCTGCGAGCTTCTCCTATATAATCACAATACAGTGATTTGTCGACTATGCGACAGCAAGTCGCTTGGTTATGACACAATTGTTTTAACAAAAACGTCTGCTTAGGAGCCATAATGTGACATACAAGGTAATGGAGCCTTTTATACATTGTTGTGTTTCTTTAGAAATAAACAACAAATAGAGTCTTTAAACATTTCAAATGTAAAGTTATTCACTGTCAAAGTGACGTAAAAATGAATGGCAGTGAATGGGATGCTAACGTAATGGCTTCGTAGCATTAAAATGGCACCATAGGAGCTACACTTAGAGAGAGAGGCTTACCCTCTTTAAAATATCCCACTGACGAGTCGCAGATGTTAACAGCTTCAAGGCAAACCAGTATTGTGATGGAACAATACAATGTCCAAAGTCACTTCCAATCTGAGCTGTGCAACACAGGCCTGCAGAAGTGTGTGTGTGTGTGTGTGTGTGTGTGTGTGTGTGTCTGTGTGAGTGTGTGTGAGAGCGAGAGAGTCTATGATTATAATTTATTAATATACAGTAGCTCATATATATTTAAGTATAACTTCAAAAATAATGTTTCATTCACATTATTCTTATTATATTATATGGAACACTTTTCCATGCTAGTGCATTTCACTTAAAAGCCGTGAGGACCAAGAACAAACATTCATTTATCTTCTCTCTCTCTCTCTATATATATATATATATATATATATACATACACACATATATATATATATATATCTTTCACATATGTCCTTCCAGAGGCATGAGGCCTCTTAGGGATTGTATGTGCTGGCCTTTTCAAAACGACCCCAGGCCAGCTGTGGAGCTGAGGAGACTCAAGAAAGGTTTTGGATTACCAAAAGAGAATCAAAGATATAGAGAGGAATGTGGAGAGATGCAAAATCAAAGAAATATTTGAAAATTAAGTTTTAAAAAAATTGACTTAGTAGCATGTTTTAGTTACATGGACATTCCTGTTCCCCTTCTTGCCCCCAAATAAACGACTGATTTGGACGATTATTTGGCCTACTTCTGTTGCCAACTAAACTGCCCTACTCAGCTATAAAGAATGCCCTAATTTCATCTCCACTGTGTCTGTCCATGTGTCTCAATGGGAACACATTTCTCCTCCTACTCTACTAGTCCTAGCCCATGCTATGGAGCCAATGCTAGAACTTGGCTCTCAGTCTGTCATGGGCCATGGCTGTCTGTTCTTCTCTCCTCTCTGTCTTCAAGGGGGTAAGCAAGCATCCGCAAAGGGTAGCTCCTATGGAGACATGGATGTGGAGGCATACAGTCAAAATGACTAAATAACTAATCAGAATACTTAACAAAAGTTGCTCCTGCTCTTACGCTCATTGACAGCTCCTACTCACATTCTCCGTCTCTGCAAGATTGCGATGATTGAGATTTCTCTTAGCACAGCCAGAAGACTTATAACTTTCAGAGAGGTTGCTCACGTCACATCTACGACGTTAAGATCAGTTTGAGGCTGCGCAGTAACGCTCAGACATCACAGGAAAAGTGCTTCTAATAGACATCACTGGTTTACATGGAAGTCTACGACGTTGCTTTGTCCATTAATGTTACTGTCTGTCTGTCCCATCCTTCATTTATGATCAATTTCATGTCTTAAAGCAACTCCAAAGCACTTTTCGTCTTTGGTCCCCCTACAGGTTCAAAGCAGAATTGTCCATTACCGCTGGACTTTAGTCTGGATCAAGTATATATACAGGACCTCACACTCAAGTTAAGTGAAACAATTTGGACTTCTCATAAAGATGTCATGAAATTTGATTACTCTGTCAAATGCTTTTAAAATAATATAATACAATATTGAAATTTAATACACTCTTCCCAGCTTCAGTTTTCCATCTTTTCCTGTCTCTGTCTGTCCCCCCCACCCCACCCCGCCCCCATTGCGAGGCCTGTGAAATCCAATAATCCATCTTAATCCAAACTGAGATTACGTGAAGTGAAAGAGCTACTTTGCGCATGAGATTATCCTCCAATTTAAATCACAACCGTAGTTTATGTTCGTGTATATTGTTTGTGTGCACATTAGCAAATGTGCACGTAATAATATATGTGCATTAGTGTTTTGTGGGGGCAGGAGAGTGTATAGTATGATGGTCAGCTGTTCCTGCATCCTCTTCGGTTCTTCATCTTTTCCCTCTGTTCTGAAGTTAGTCGTGCTGTTTAATCCTGCCAGTCTGATCCCCAGCACATTTCACCCCCTACAGCCCACTGCCTCACGGTCCCTGTATGTCTGCTCGTCCCAATTCCCCACAGACTCAATACTCCTCAGGGTACCATCCCTATGTCACCTGTAACAGCCTGACATACCTGTATAACATTTCCCCTAACAGCACACCCACTTTGCTTCTACCAGCCTCCCATGATTAAAAACAGACAGCTCAGACACAGCCCTTTAAGACCAATCAGTTTAATCATTGTCCTCTCTTGTTTTGTCAATCATCACAAAGCTGAGAGAAATACGCTGTGAATTATATGTTCCTAGAATCCCATGCAGTTGCAATGCTCCCCTCTGCTTTATTTTTAAACTGCCCAGCTGGCACTACCATCCTGTCACTCTTCCCAAGCACACACCCACATAGATATGTGTGCATGTGCAGGACTGGTATGATGGTCCTCTGCCTCTACTATGCCCTTGTACGGTTGTATGACCCACAGATCAGCACGCCCTACTGGTGTAGATTTCCATTCCTGGAGCTCACTCCTCAAACATATATTCCCCTCAGCCAATATCATGTCCTGTCACGCCTCATGCCAATTAGCTGTCCTACTCCTGACATACAGACGTATGGGCCACGTGGATATGCACCACACACCTGTTTATCTATAAGACGTGAACTCATGCCTTTTCACATAGGCAACATAAATAGACATCATTATATACCCTCTGTCCATAATGTCAGTACAGTAGGTATATATGCAAAATACTGTACTGCTTGCCTCATATTTCCAGTGTACATTTTACTAACTAACTAGATTTATAACATTAAGCCCTAAACTCTTGAACTCTGGAATTAAAGCACTCAGAGGATGGACTACCCCTAGTCAATTAGGTACGCCTCACACTGTTTTGTACGTATCTGTGTGCTTGTGTCTTAGTCTTCACTCTGACCTTGACTGTGTGAACCATGCAAACATAAGAAACACTTCACCTTTCAGATATGTTTAAACAGGTTTCCAGGCATCTGTGGGGCAACAATGGGTGTTAAAGGTCCAATGTTTAGGAATTTCTCCTGTGTAGCGTTGAGATCGCGTATTGCAATCAACTCTCTCGCACCATGGAGTTCAAATTACGTATTACAGCTACGGTAGCCTTCAAGCTTCAAAAAGCCATTCTTTTGTTTTTTCAATATCCTTTTTCAATTTCTGGGTGACCAAGAAGACTCTTGTTCTCCGGCGCAGAATGTATTAAGATAACATGTTTCCTTCATGCCCATTAGCAGCATTAGCAGCACCTGTGAGTTTATCAAGTGACAGTGAAAACACGGAAGGTAGAGCAGTATAACCTGTATGTTCCTTACTTAACATATTTCAAGATGGCACATAACTATGGAGAGTCTACCCCAGTTCATGCAAGCGCAAATGTAAAGTTTCAATCAAATACACGGTAACGCTACATGCCCACTATATGCAACACAATTTGCATTTTATGTGAAGCGATTGATTTGCTGCACAAAGCATGCTGACATACCTGGCGATGCAAACCAAGCTGGCTGTGCAACAAGAGGGCGTGAAAAATAATAGCGTGATAAAATTTGAATGGCCACATTCATCAGGCGGAGCAGGATGGATATTTATACGAATTGGTTGTGTATATTGGGTATGCATCGTGAAAATTTGCTGCTCTTGGTGTGAACACAGCATAGAAAGTAAATAAGGGTATTTCTCAAATTTTTAAACTACTCCTTTAACACTGGAGTACGGTGGTCAACAGGGTCAAACGCACTGCAATTTAATGAAACACATGCAAATAGACAAAACACAAGCAAATTAAGAAAACATCTTCATAAATGTGACAACACATGCGCAGCATTTAGCAAACACGCTGTAAATACACACAACACAACCAAACACACAAACACAATGCAAATATAGAAACGATGTAAAAAGAAAAACATACACAATGGAAGTTCTCCTGGCTTCTAGGGGCAGCGCTATGTTGAACAGCTTGATTTTCAAGTTATGTGTTATGTTATGTGTATTTGCAGAGCGTTCGTGTATTTGGTTGTGTTGTGTGTATTTTTTTATGATTCATAATTTATACTCTTTATTAATCCTCTATGGGAAAATTACAATTTACACTCCTGAAATACACACACATGCTCAGGTCCTATACATGTATGAATAGAGAGATGTCAGAGTGAGTGGGCTGCCAGTGCTGGACCAGCACCCTGAGCGGCGGAGGGGAGTTTGGTGCCTTGCCCAAGAGCACCTTGGCAATACCCAAGAGGTAAACTGGCATCTCTCCAGCTACCAGTCCACTACCGTACTTTGGTCCGAACTCAGACTTAAACCAGTGACCCTCCAGTTCCCAACCCAACTCCCTATTGACTGAGCTATTGCCATGCCCGCTTGCAGCGCGTTTGCTAAATGCTGCACATGTGTTGTCACATTACTGAAAACATTTTCTTAATTTGCTTGTGTTTTGTCTATTTGCATGCATTTCATTTAGTTGCAGAGCGTTTGCCCCGATCGGCCACCGTACTAGAGGCTTGTAGTAAAAACAGTGTGTCTGGGTTTGTGCTGGTATTTTTTTAGCACTTCCAAAGTGTTTCTGTCTGTTTCTGAATAATTCTGTAATGTTTTACAAAACAGACAGTTTTCCTTTCAACAGCGTACTTCAGGTCTTAATATAGCCACCAGTGAAAGACTGAATTATTGAGGCCCAGCTGATGGGCTGTGCTCAAACATTTTCTCAGTCCCCCTCAGAGTATACTGTATGTGGGGGTGTGAGTGCCAGACAGAAAGACAGATGGGCGAATAAAGGAAAAGAAGAATCCACCATGCAACATTTGATTTGTCTGCCAATGGAAGTCCTCCTTTTTCTCCTCTCCTCTCTTTTCCTCAGCAGGTCAACGCATTTCCTGTCAGTAGCAGACGGAAACTGCCTCTCCACACTGCCATGGAAAAAGCTCTTAGGACAACAATTCACCCAGCAGCTGCTACAAAGGAGAGGGAGGGACGTATGAGAGAAAGAGGACAACGGAGAGAATCAGGCCATTGGGATTGACCCATTGCCCCCCCCCCCCCCCACACACAAATAAAAATACACATATCCACTGTGTACACTACTGGTGCCTGGTTCTGTCCTGCAAACAATACCATATAAAATGCTGTTTAATGCCTTCAGGGAACATTCAATGAAGCTTTTGTCCCTTGTGACAAAGTAATGCAGTGTGTCATCGTCAAACTAGATTTACTGTAATTGGTATTAAATTGAAATACCAAGTACCCACTGCTGTAAAAATACTATCTCTTGTAAGAACATTCAGAGTAAAGATGGCCTGACTGGAGCACACAAAATTGTTGTTGTTGTTGACCGACAGTACCCTAAAATGGAAATTTCTCAGAATTCTTTGCTCTTTCTGAATAACACCGCCATGTACATTGAATTTTGTACACTGCAGTTTCAGCAAAAGTACACAACAAGCTAAAGCATATGATGAGTATGTTTACTCACGCAGACACAGCACATGAGCTTGTCATGTGCATACACACATTCAACCTCACATCTGGAGGGAAAGTACATTTGCATGTTGTATTTGCTTTGCCTTTTTGAATTACAAATGCACTTCCCTTGGTTTACAAATCCCCGGAAAGTAGGTCAGTTAATGTGAAGTAACATATTTCCCTGAGCCCTGAAGAAGAAGAAGAAGAGATAAAGTTAAGGTAACTTAGCAACAAGGGCCAAGGTTCACAATAGCATATGACTGTCCCCCAAACTCCAAACATTTACCAGGTTGTCCTGTCTTCCTTGTGAAACCTGAAACTAACCATGAATATACCATTTACCAAGCAACAGAAAGGTTGTGACAACAGCGTTCAGACTGTCCCAAGTCTCTTGGAACCATTTGCAGCATTGCAGTGGCAAAGCTACTGTCACATCACAGTGATGTTTAAAGTGGACAGCTTCACCCTGCCCATCAGAACATACAGTGATTTTGGCAGATAGAGAGTGGACTTGTGTGTGTGTGTGTGTATGTGTTTAAGAGAGCGGAAGAATAACACGTATGTATGATTACTTATGGCTAACACATCAACAATGTTGTGTCTACACAGAACTTTATGACTGGTGTCTGTGTGTACATGTGTGCGGAGGAGCGCATGTGGTGTGTGTGGAAGAGAGCGAAAGAATAACATGTACACAATAGAGAAAAAAACGTGTTTAAGGACAGTAGTTGGGCACTGCTAGGTGAATTAGCAATGTATGCTTCCAGTAGTTGTGTCTTTATATGGTTCAGAAAATATCACAATTGTCAAATGGCTGGGTGTTTTTGTACGGTATAATAGGACATTGATACAGTATGTGCAAAAATACAGTTAAAGTCATAGGTAATTATAATGCAATCAATCACAACAATATGTTTTATGATGAATATAGGCTATTGGTTATGTCTTCCTTTTATACAGTGGAAGAAGAGCAGAGTGTGGAAAATAACCTTCACAGAGATTTTGAGTAGGTGGGTTTTACAGATATTGCAAAATGATAGCTTTGATGTGCCCTTGGAGCTTCTTCCTAGAGTGTTGCTATGCAGAGGTGCTACGTTGAGGCTATAGGAGACCTAGAAAGACACAACCCTGAACACACATCCAAACTTATGCACAGATAAACACATGCACATATAGAGAAACAGACAGCCAGTCAGATTCATCTCTGTAGACAGCGGATGATTCATTTTCTATTCCAGGCCCAACTGTGGCCCAACCGGGTCATGTAAACAAGACAAGGAAACTGAAAACCTAAATATGGGGGCTTGCATAGGCAGGCTGTGAATATGGTTGCTGTAGGAACAGACAGGCAGATGAGGTTCCAACCAGTAAAGGTCCCAACAAAATGCCTTTTGCAAAGAAAATTCTGGAGCATGCACAACTGCACAGCTCTTCTACCCTGCAGTTTGTGTGGAATGTAGATTGGTGGGTTGGGTGGGCAAATGTTCCTGGAGCACAACCCCACCTCTCACAACGATCTGCATCTGTTCAGCCTGCGTAGACATGTGCTCAACTCTGCATTTCTGTGTGTGTGACTAGTGTGCGCTCAGCTGTGAGTGTGTCATTTGTGTGTATATGAGTAAGGAACAGTAGGCTGGAGTCTGCTTTTGTGCATGTGGGGACATGTGTCGTCTCTCTTTCTGTGTGTGTTGGTGAAACTGGGGGGGGGGGGGGGCATTCTCCTGCTGCTTCCATTGCCTGGTTTGTACCTCAGCTGTCCCAGTGGACCGAAGCCAGACGACACACACATAGCTCTGGATTGTGTCTGCACTCTGTGACCCAGGACTATGTGTGTTTATTGTGCGTGCGTCTGTATTTTATTGTCCATTCCAATATTAAGCAAAAAAGGCTTGCATAAATGGAGAAGTGAAGCACAGAGGACCCTGCATTGGAGCACTGTGAAATGAGTCACTATTCTGGTTGAAGCTTAGGTCCAGACAACACAAGTTCCTCTGGTGGAACTCGGCAGAGCTCAGTAACATCAAAGAAACCACGTTAAGAATACTTTATAACAGGCAAATATGTGAACAAACAAAACATTATATAAGCAATGCCAGAAAATCATCCTTTTCCGGGAACTCTGTTGCATCACTGAATGCAGGTAGAGTTTGTCTGCTGTAGGAAGAACAAAGAAAAGTACAAAGTTAAAGTTTGCAAATTTCTGACACTTTACAGCCTTTATAGTAGAAATAAAATAGACATTAACATATTTAAAGCAATGTATGTATCAATCATGCAGTTTTATGCTCTCAAACTGCATATTAAGGCTTTTTTGTTTGTTTTTGGTTACATCGCCCAGAAAACTGTTAGAGGCTCTTAAAATGAAAAAGGTTCAATGAATTTTAAAGTTGTGTTTGATTACAATCTGTTCAATTCAAAATTTTGGCAACTTTGGTTCTAGTTATGCTTCCAATTAAAAAATACCAAAACTCACAGCCAGTAATTCAGGCAAACCAGTGAAAACATAGAATTAAAGGGTTGGTTCGCCTAAATTACCAAAGACATATTTTATCAGTTACCTTGCTTGGGTTGGATGCAGACATTTCACGATTCCACTCAAACAAAGTGTCTTTATGACTGCTGACTGCAGGAACAACACACAACTGATCACATCTATCATAGGTATCTACATAACAATATCAACAAGAAAAAGGAAATGGAGAACAAACATAAAGGAACAAGCAGGTCAAGATTTCTCAACCTTCATGGTAATCAGACAGCTGTCACCACTCTGCCACACCTTGTCCACACTCAACATCAGAATCCTGCTGGGGCTCAATATGGTCTGAAGGCTTAGACTTGTTCTCGTATATAGGAGCGAGGAGAGAAGGCTGCAGCATCGAATGTGTGTGGGAATAGAAGTCAGTGTGCCAAGGGGATGTAGGGACGTATGAGCTTTAGACCATATGGTCGGAGGTGACTGGATTGGTGTCTAATGGGATTGATTTAATCTGCTTTTACATTAATAGAAAGAAGAGAGAGAAAGACAGACAGTATCATTTAGAAAACAACTTGCTGTAAATTAGCATTATTTTCAAAGAAAGTCATGCATATGAACTGAAAAGGAAAATCTCTAATTAAGACCATTAAGCTCACCAAAACAGGAGAATCTCTGCCACCATTGATACATTTGATTTGTCTACTTGTTTGTTTCTTCAACCTGATCTCATAATCATTTGATTTACCACTGGCACCTGGCTGTTGATGGAAAGAGTGAGCAACGCCCAGGCTGGTAAGAACTAACAATCATTTGTTTTTTACCACAAAGCATCATTCATCTTTTCAAGATCAGCTGGCATGAAACACCTGGGTTAAATTCCCCAAATACCCAAACCACCCACTCACCAAACGCCACCTTGCTCGCGTCAGCAGGCAATGCTGCTCAACTGGTTCCTCTCTCTCTTCATGTTGCGTGTATAGCAACTTCTTCTTCCCTCGGGGCACCAGCCTGCGAGTGTTAATACCCATGAATCACTAGTGTTAGAGGAGATGATCAGGCTACCGTCATTATCACCAGATAGTCATCATCAACCTTCTCCCACTCTTCTCTTCCCAGGAGTATTTCTGGAGGTGCTCCCACAGATATACAGTAAATCTGTTCTGTTACCCATAAATGGGACATAGGACAGATTCAGTGGTATGATGGCCAACATCAAAGCAGCAAAGACACTGGACTGATTTGACTACAAGGAGACCCTCCTTAATGTAGAGGTTGTTTTAAGCTCTACTATTTACAAATTTCCACCTAAGTTGGTCCCTAAGAACCTGCTGAAGAGAACCACACAGGGAGTCAATAAGTACCAGATAGATGTCCAGCTCTCTTTATATTTCCTAAAATGTCAATGCTGGGAATCTTAGCTCACTTCTTGACTGGAAGAGACATCATTACACACCCAAAACCCCCCGCTTCACATGTCACAGCAGGGAAGATGCAGACATGAAGCTATGAACCAACAATAATGTTGTCAATATTAGCTCATTATCTCTGTAAAAGATCTGTACCCGTCATTCATTTTATGAGCTGCAGCTGTGTGTACCCTGCTGTGACACCTGCCATCCGATACAATTGAATTATTATTTGCTGTCAGTAAAAGGCAAATGCGGCCTTTGACTTAGCACATCTAGGTATGCTATGACTGGAAATCTTTACGTGTTACTTGAATGTATGTTACATAAAGTGTATTCTGTGTTCTTAAGGACTTTCATGGTAGTGTATAACAACACATTTGTGTCAGTATAGTCTTGCTTTGCCAGACCTTCCTCCACAGCGCTGCGGAGGAGGGTCTGGCTGGTTCACACAGCATTCCAGGATTGGCGAAAAACATGCTCTGGTTTATTGGCATTTCTTTAAACCAATCACAATTGTCTTGGGCGGTATTAGGCACTGGGAAAAGCTACAGTGTCGCTGCAGAATAGCCTCCGGAAGGAACTTGTTTTGGTGGAACATGGGTTCATTCAAAAAATTATTTTAGATGTGCAACAGAAAAACTCAGATTGGACAGATAGCTGTTTGGATTTACCCTGCAGAGATCTGAGGAGCAGATAACCATATTCCTCATGAATCCACCGGAGTTTTGATCACCAACACAAGGGAAGCACAAAGCAACGGATATCCTGCCTAAATGTGTGGAATCCGACAGAATTTCCGTCGGCATCGGCACAATGCACATAGATACATAAACGTTGAGGATACAGACTAATGTCAGTATCACCTGCTGCCTCTAAGTTGTGTCACAGGCCACTGACTCATCAGTGATTTCTGAAACTGTAACCTAATCACAGACTGAAATTAAACTCACTTTATAGTGATTCACTGTAACGACTGAAACCAGGGGCTGTCTAGAGACGCACTTTTGTTTCATGACACAGGTACCAGGTGTCACATAGCAAAAACAACACTGTAACCACTGGTTACAAGAGCTTGAGGTTCAATGACAAATGAGGAATGCATCCTCTATCTCTGCAAAGCTCCCCAGAAAACAAATCAGAGTTTTCCTCAGAACTGAGAGATTTATCAGATTAAAACTTAAAATCTTAAGTGTTCATGGGCAAATCTTATTTGGCGCTCTATGGATAGCACATACTAAATAGGATTTGGCCGATCTTGACATAAGGGTATGTTTGCGTCACCTGATAAAATCCACTTTTGTTTTAATAATGTAATTTAGGCAGTTTCAAAACAGAAATCACCCCAGAGCAGCACATTTCAGTAAATCATTTTTATTTTCTTTAGAAAAAGAAACTATTATAACTTCATTTGGTTACTGTACAGTTTCTCTTCTCATAGTCACTCAGTCTGATAACAGGTTGTGATTTTCATGCTAGAACACCAAACACCCTCCTACTAACGCACACCACTAGGTACAACACGACAGTATACTACTTTCTCTTTTTACATCCTCTGATATTCTGGACTGATTAGCAAATAGAAATCACTTCAATTAAAAAAAAAATGTGACAGATTCACTTGGGAAAGGAGGAGCGAGAGAATGAACTCTTTGAGCGATGTGGTCCATACAACGTGCACCTGATGTGTGTGTCTGTGTGTTTTGGACAGCACCATAATTCCCTATAAATGTGTGAGTTTAAGAGGTTTCCTGGCCTACATGAGACAAGAGTAAGAGAAAACAAGAGAAAAAAGATGTGGTGGGGGGGGAGGAGAGAGAATCTAGGTCAGATTGTGGAGCATGCAGAGCCCCTTCCCAGACACACTCGTATATGCATTCTCTCGCTCTAAATGGACTGAACTGCATGCATGTTCATCCATAGTTGGACAGGGAACTGTAGTGGAACACAGTTAATATAGGCTTAAGGGATGTATCAACTTATGTCTCCCTGAGAAACACTTCTTTCTTCAGTACCATAAAAACCCAGCTTTGTCACTGGCCCGTCCTGTCAACTCTTCTACACCTAGAACCACCATCTTGGCTCATATTAAACATATCGATTTTCATTTTATCCCATAATCTATCTCACCTTGCACAATTAGGATTAATGCACCACTGCTAACGACCACAGCAGCCAATTAGGGGGCATGGGCAGGTGACATTTCTATAAATTTAACTTTCCGCATCTCTCTCTCTCATATTATATATATATATATATATATATATATATATATATATATATATATATATATATATATTCAGGTTTTGTGTTCCAGCAGGCAGGCTCAGTTTGTGAAGTATAGTGTGGCGGTGACATCTTTGCGACAGTTTGAGCTAAGTTGTTTCCATAATTCTTCACTACATAATGCCAAACACACATGATGCATGATTCTTTTTTCTATTAAAATTATGTTGGCTGAACAAATCTTTGCTTGCTGCTAACTCTAATGTGGTAAGAGTAATCTCTGTAGCCCTTTTCAAGTTTCACTCATATAAATACTTCCCAAGAAAGGGTGGCACCCTTTGAGTGTTAGGAAAGAGTGTGAAGTGAGGCAAGTGACAGTGCAGGTGTGCTTGAGTCTGTTTTGCTCAATCACACCACTCACTTGAGGTTAAAAACATTTACTCATTTACGAAGCTGTCCTGTCACACGGACATTTTTATTAAGCATTTTCTAAATCAAACCTCATCAATGGCTGTATGCAGAAACTCCACAGTCGCTCAAGGAAATCCTCTGTATAAAAACTTTTTTTTAGAGTTTCTTTTATTGTCTCTCTCTCTCCCATTCTGTTTGCTAATATTAAAAACCCGGAACTGGGGTGTCGACACCTCTCCGTAGGAAAACAAATAAAAGAACAACCAAACGAGTTTAAAAACCTAGTCTCCACTTTCTCCTATTCTCTGACTCCTCCTGAGGAGTGCAGAGGAAGAAGAAGTGGAAGAGAGGAGATACAGTACTCTCTCTCTCTAAGAGACAAGTTTAGGTAGGACCGTGCGAAGAGGTATGCCCTCTCCTGAATCTCCAATCATGTTGCTCCTCAGTTTGTTGTTGGCAGCTGTGGTGCCTAAGCCAGGCCCTCCTTTTGCCAGAATAGAAGGGAAGGAGGTGCTGTGGTGCTCGGAGAGCCGTTTCACTGTGGCCCCTTGGCTTTTCTCAGTCCCTGGTAGGGGCTTAGGTAGGCGCCGATACAGCCAAGGGTGTCTGAGGGCCTGGCTAGGGGTGAGACGAGACGAGGGGTCCCAGTCCAAACACTTCTTAATGAAGTCAGTAAAGGTGGGGTCCTCGCAGCCCTTGAGCGCAGCACTCCACTCCTTGCTACCTGGGGGACCTCTCATCTTGCCGCGGCGGGAGCGAGAACCTGTCAGCACAGTGGCACCAGTGGGAAGGGTGTTGGCTCCGCAGTAGCGAGGGTGGCCCTTAGAGTTGATGAAGTTCTTTGCCCTTTTGGCCTGCTCCAGGACCTTCTGCGGAGGCATGCCCAGCAGCTCCATGACACAGGCCAGCTGGTCACCCTCGTCCTCACCGGGGAACAGGGGGTAGCCAGTCAGCAGCTCAGCCAGTATGCAGCCAAAGCTCCACATATCGATAGGAAGGCCGTAACGTGAACCAAGGATCACTTCTGGAGCTCGATAAAAACGAGACTGGATGTAGGTGTACACCCGCTGGTGTTCAAAACAGCTGGAGCCAAAGTCAATCACCTGACAGAGACGAGAGAGAAAAGAATCAATGTAGTAAGCCTGTTATAGGTCTTCACAGGCCACCCATGAATATGCCAGGTGTCTTACCTTAATGCCGCTGCGACCCTGTTGTTTGAGCAGGATGTTCTCTGGCTTGAGGTCACAGTGGATGATTCTGTGTCTGCTAAGGGCCTCCATGCACTGCAAAATGGAGTGTGCAAACTTCCTGACCAGTGGCAGACTGAAGCCCTGGAACTTGTTGCGCTTGATGAGCTCATACAAGTTCATGCTCAGCAGCTCAAAGGTCATGCAGATGTGGTTGCGGAAGGTGAAGTTTTCAAGCATGTGCACAACATTCATTGTGCCATTACGATCCTGCTTGCGCAGGTGCTCCAGGATGCGGATCTCCTCCTGTGCCTGCCGGTGAAAACGCTTCTCGTTGCGTACCATTTTCAAAGCCAGGTGCTGCTGCAGTTTGTGGTCGTATACCTTAGCCACCTGGCCAAAGCTACCTTTACCAATGATCTGAAGAGGGCGAGAGTGACGTAGATAAAGAGTTAGCTATACATCAGTGAGACACAAGATCGTTAGTTTTTACAGGAACTCAACTGTGATTGTGAAAGCCTACACTTCACATTGTCTGACCTTGAGGAACTCGTAGCGGTAAGCCAGGTGATCATGGGCGACATGAATATATCCACCCTGCTCATCATCATAGCCACAGTTATTGTTGCCTCCAGCAACGGCAGGCCTCTTCTTGGCACTGGGTCCCACGAAGTAGATGTCTGGGTAGGAGTGGATCTCCGCCTGCTCTAGGCTGGTCAGTTGGGATCGGTACAGTCTCAGAGCTTGGTCAGGAGTGAGAGGGCCACACAGCTTCCCACTGTTCCCTCCATTCCCAACTCCATGAGGGCCAGAGGATTCACTGGAGCCCTTACTGGATTCAGTGCTGTGGCAAACAAGCATGACAGAAAGGTGGTGTTAAGCAGTGGTGTTCCTCCAACTTGTAAATGTGTTTTTGGCCACATAACATGCTTTGAAATATGTTCTGAAGTTATTTTGATGTGTTCTTTATATGTGTGCATCTTTCTCACCTGTCCACACTGTGCTCCTTGGAGTGGCTGGAGACCGGGGCAGGTTTACTGGGCGTCTGACCTGTGGTCCCACTGTTCCCAGTGGTTGCCGTGGTTATGGCGTTTATCTTTCGGTTGTTGGTGGAGTCTTCATACAGGTACTTGACCTTCAGATGGCCAGCTCGCACAGTTACCTGATCCCTCATTGCAGCCTTGTTACTGACAACCTATTAAAAGGAAAATAGAGAGACAGGCAGTCAGATAATGGACCAAAAGAAAGCTATTGAAACATCTATTTGGTAAACACTCCACTGTAGCTTTTTCAGTCTATGAACCGGGTGTACACATTGTACTTCATTGTTTGGAAAACATGTAGTTTATTGCGTTGTATGAATGTATTCAATATAGTGTAAAGAGGACCTCTCTGTTTTGTGTCCATCTACTGACTAGTTACACATTGTGCACAACAAGGGCTAATTGTAGCCTGCAAGACCTCAACAGAGGCAAATGAGCTTTGTTGCCTGAATCATGTCAATATTTCAGATGTAATAATATAAATAATTACAACATAAAGAGAGTTAATGAGTCTTTCAGGCTCATTTTGCAAGCAAAGAAGAGTGACGAGTATAACGTACTAGTTAGCAGATCTTTGTTTAGGTTTTGTTTGATACAGGCATTCATTTCAGCAGCCGCCTTCAGAGTCTCCAGCAGTGAGCCATTAGCAGAAATCAGCAGGTGAACCAGCACAACTGGGTTTAGAGCCAGTCTGGCAGGAAATTCAAAAGAGTAACAGGCCCACCCCCTCATGCAAAATGACCCACATGTCCTCCTATGTGTTTGTTTGCTAGCAGTTACCAATTAGGTAAAAGGTATATGGCTCAGCAATGCAATAATCTTTTAATTAGTAAAGTCCCTCTTTGTAACTTCTTGAAAGGATTTGAATATTTTGATTGGTGGTCAATATGACTGCAAGGTGAACAAAACAGCAATTAAGTTCTAATTGAGCGACAGGGATGACATTTGCATCTAGACTAAACCACTGTACATTTTTTAAATCTCATTTTGAACATATTTGCTTTTGAAGGATAGAAGAGTTTCAGGAAAGCTATAGTTCTCGCTTGCCAGTAAAACAACTTTGTTTACGACAAACCCAGGAACGCATTATTTCTCGCTCTATGTCTCTCCCTCTCTTCTCTCGCTTACCAGCGGAAAGAACCCTCCACAAGATTATGGAGCTCGAGGGAAATGACAGTCATTAAAGTTAGATTAAACTGTAGAAGCAGTGTGGCAGATAATACACACTGACAAACTCATTGTGGCCTTCCTATATACAGACACAGGAGAGACATATTTACTGGGTCTGTCTAGCTGGCTCTCTTTCACATGAAACCCTTCTTATTTTAAAGGCAGTGAGAGACGGGAGACTTCTTTCTCCCATTAGATTGCTATGCCGCCCTGCAGAGCTTCTGGCTTCAGCCAGCACACACAGCTGAGCAGGTCTATGGCTGAAACCATGTCAGCTGATAAAGACAACACAACAAGGACAAGTACATTCAAAGTAGCCTAGGCATTGACATGTTCCAATAAAAGAGGATTCAGCTCAGAGTGTGTTTGGGTTGTATGTTTAAGTCCTAAAATAGAGATGGAATGCAGGATGGGTTTCCATACATGTAACCATATAGTCTTAACTTATTAAAAAAACAGCCCTGCTGCTGACCTAGGGTCCCATGCAGCTGTTGTACCAAAGCTGTACTACAAACACAATGAATGTCATTGATTTAGCCCCTTCACCCGGACACAATTGCTGGCCTTGAAAATCAAAACTTTCTACATGTGAAGCATCATCAACTGCGATAGATTATTGATTGACAGGACAGGGGGTGCGATTAGAAAAAAAAACATTAAAAAATAAGTTAATTGACGGAAATCTAAGCCACTGTGTGACCGTGAATCTTCTTCACCACCATGAAATATGAGGGTGGAGAGTTCTCTGTGAGCAAATCTGCATGGTGCAACAGATGGAGAAGGGCTAATCTCTTTGCTGTTAGAGAAACGCCTAAGTATGCTTTTCTCCTTCTCTTTAACACACATTCACAGAGCTGTACAACTTGAAACATCAGCAAATCATGGTGACAAGTTGGGTCAGAAACATAAAAAACTGATGTCTTATTAATGTTGTATTTTGACCCAGAGCT
The DNA here is from genome assembly GCA_026937815.1 of Etheostoma perlongum. Lineage (NCBI taxonomy): Eukaryota > Metazoa > Chordata > Actinopteri > Perciformes > Percidae > Etheostoma > Etheostoma perlongum. Next base: position 4,295,851 of record CM049374.1, on the reverse strand, counting down.
ACTACAGTGCTACTACAACTCATTTCCATTAGTTTGTCATTTTCAAAAGAAAAAAAATAGAACAGGGATTACATCAGTTTATAACTTTAATAGCGCACAAGGCCAATCTGAGCACTGTAAAACACATTGAACTGGAGCAAGCCACTGTCACATTCAACAGAGGATATTACCTAGGATGAAGACAAGGCTAGAGTAGAAAACTAGGCCTAACCTCTGTGCACGCAACACTGATACACGAGATAGAAGAGGGGCAGGAGGGGGTGAGAATGTTGATTGGGGATTTTGTTTGTGGGTCAAATTTTCAAGCCCAATAAATCTGTACAATATATCAAATCAGCCTTTTTTTCTGTGCTAGTTTAGAGTATCATTGACCGTATGTGTTTCATTTCCTGCCAATGGGGCTTTTCAGAGACGCAAACCAGGGTCCAAATTTAACTACCTTATCTTATCTATTTTACTGTCTATCTGTCAATTGCTAGTAAACTGAAAACATGTTTTAGCCAAAATATGTTTCAACCGGCTATAAAACTGCATAAGATCCGATCGTGTTAAAAACACTCCAGCTCATTGTATTGCTGTCATAAAAAGGCCAATCTCTCCCCACCCCCATATCTTTGGCACGCCACTTCATGGTAAATCTTCTTTTAACCATACTTGCACCGTGCTCTTCATTTATTCTTTTAATGCTAGGATAATCTTCTCCGACAATGTGCCGTTACATACTTGCAGAATCAATGCAGTTGGCACGAAATTATTCTCTGTGGTACCCGGCCCGTACCACTAGTGTTTGAGGCAGGTGCTAGATAAAGTAAGCACAACTCGCTATGGTGGATAGCAAGGCTCAATCAATTATTAATAATCCTACGTTGCATGCTGCCACCAGTTTGCAGAGCTGAAGAAAAACGATGTGGTCAATCAACTTATGTGTTGTAGTGAAGTAGGCCTATTTCAGCAACCTGCCAAAGGTTACTGACCTCATTTATCCACCAAAAACAAAGAATTTTGGACCCTGAGGCAAACAAAGCTGACAAGTACCCCCAGGGACATTTTTTACTTATGGTAAATAGTATCCCCATTAGGGATGAGTATCATTTAATAATAATGATACCGGCACCAATACCAGTACAGTACTTCATTTGATACTTTTTTCTACTTCTTTCAATACCCATCATGTGAATGGAAGCATCTTGGCACGCTGAACTGCCAACGCCATGCTCTATCGTCCCCACGGCACAGACTGTATAAGTTGTAGCTTCTGCGCTAGTGGGCTAATCGCACACCTTAGTAAATCAAAGAACACTTGCGGCAATTGGCTTCAAGCAAAACCTTACAAATAGTATTTTTTGTGTAGATAAGGGTAACAAACGGATCAAATGCAGGTACTCTTTGACTGGAGAAGTTTTGATACTACTTGGTACTGGGTTATGTCTTTCAATACCTTTAAAGATATTGAGTACCGATATGCAGTCCTAATCCCCATTATAATGGATGACTACACTGCTTGTTTGAGATTAGTTCTTCCGTCAAATGTCCAAGCAGATGCAGTCATGTATCAAGCAAATGAAGATAATACAGTATCTCAAAATACTGTGCTTTGGTAAATTTGCATCTTGGCAGCAGACACAAAATGGCTACTTCACTTCAGCTGATCAGACTTGGTCATGCAACACACTTGTATCCTCTCAGGCAGTCAATCAATAGTACTTAAATTACCATGTTATAATCATTGAAGGGTATACGATCTTGACTGCATTACACCGGTTGGAGATAAGACAAGAGATAAACCGGCAAATCAGGAGGGGTGTAAATGCATTGGTTTGGAACATGGATGAGAGGGAAAAATCTCTCTTGGGAACAGGACGTCTAGAGACAGAGTGTACTCCACAACAGGAAATAGGGCTTTGTGATTATGTGTGTGTTTGTGTATGTACTTACTGTGTGTTTGGGCATAGGGGGCAGCCCAGACGGACTGTTTGTATCCACTTCGTCTTTAAGGATGTGGTCTGTCCTCATGTACGAGTCATAAAGACCATCACCATGGCGTGCTGAATGAATAGAGTGGAACAAATAAATCAGAGTGATAATGTGGAATCCTCAAATCTGCAAGACAGACACACTCCGGGATAATGGCAGAGGATGACGTTCAGAGGCAACGTCTACAGAATGCAAATCTAATCCCCACAGAGGCAGACAATCCTTTGTTTGTTCAAACCAGGCCAAGTCCAATTGATTATTTCATCAATTAACCTATCAGATCCAATGACTACCTTAAGACTAAAACAAATGATTTGGTATGACCCATCATATCCTGACTCTGAGAGCTAACCTCAGCAGGATAGCCGCACAACACTGGTCTCTGTAGATCAGTGGGGATGCATGTTGTCTGCCAAACATCCTAACCCACGTTTATTGTTAAAAGGCCATTAGCAGATACATCCATTGTATGTATTGTGTTCAATGCATTGTATCCAAGGCCAGAGCTCCAACCTGACCAGCTTAGATAGGGCTTAGGGTCCCAGATCGCTAGCGCTGCAAGTGGTATTATTGGCCTAATGGGGGTAACAGATGCCTCTGTGACGACAGCATCTTTCCGTCTGCCGTCTGTCCATTCAGATAGAGTCAGTAGTGCGCACACCAGGTGTGCTCAGAAATAGAGCCCACATGGAAGGATGTGGGTGCTGTGTGTGCGCTCACCTCTGTGGCATCAAGCCAAACACCTAACGTGAGATGACACAGCCAAAGTAGATGTATGAGGGGCGCATTTGGGACTGTAGGAGGAAGCCAGTTACTCAAATGACAAACCTCCATCAGCCGGCTGTTCATCTCAACAGTCCACAAGTTGCCACTGCAATAGAAGTCTTATTCTCCACTGGCCTGAAATAAATGCTGAGCAGCCTGTTAGCAGGAGCCATTTAGAGAGCTATTGTGTTAGCTCAGTAGCAAAAGTCCAAAACGGTGGCAGGTTTGGTGTTCTCTCTGACTAGCCCTTGAGAGTGTCATTACCAAGTGCAGGTGCGTCAGAGCCCATGTCCCTTGCGTTAGCTTGTCAACAGACAAGCTTCAGGACAGATTAGACCTGCTGCCTGGATACAGATGCATTAGATCTGCGCAATATTAGGCAAGCACAGGCCTCATTGGACCTCTGCAAACTCCTAATTATGCAGTGGGGGATCAGCACTTTCTGTAAACTTAAGCATCTGACTTTGTTGTCTCTATTTGAAAAATCAAATAGAGCCCAAACTTATATGTAACCAAACATTCAGTCTACTATGTCCAGCTGTAAAAAAAAAAAAAAAAAAAATCCCTCTGCACACCAAAGAAGAGAGAACAAGGTTCATGCGACCCAACACACATGAGAAAAACGTGGTGGGGTAAAGATACATCTTTTTGTCCTCCTCATCCTCCTAGTATATTCTAGTATAACAAATCAAAAATGGCTACTGCCCCAAGACACAAAAGGAAAACAAAGATAAGGTCAGTGCCCATATACTTATAAAACAATAGTCTTTCCCAATAGATGTGCATTGCTGGGATAGAGACTAACATCGGGCGCGATGTCCCTTTCATCTCGCTATCCCCGCAATGGGGCTTAGGTTGTCAATGGTCTAAAAAAACAAACCAGACAGCGCGTTTTCCCCTACCCCAGAAAAGATAGGTGGTGTAGCAATGATGGCAATGATGATAGGCAATGTGATATTTTTAAAACAATAACGATGACAGTCAGGACACAAATTATAAAACAGTCCGCTACAGTTTAAAAAATAAAGTAGCGGACATAAATATCAAGGCAAACATTGATAAGACAATACATGCTTACGAAGGAGACGTAAAAGCAACGCAGAGCTTCCTGGTGTGACATCCAAAACATGCACGGACAGAAGTCTCGTGATCGATATGGAATTACTTGCAAAGCAAAAGAAAACATGTTTACAACCCGCGGCTTGTGAAATGCCCACGACAGCTAGCTACATATGTCCGTTCTCCACAGAACGACACAACGTGGCATTTAAACCCCAGCAGCCATGGGAAAAAATGTCATCAAAGCCATTTCAGGCACATGTATTTCTGTAACGTTAAATGCCAACAAGAAACTAACGCCACGCTGGCAGCTAGTGTGTTTTACTTAAATCCGCATTCAACACAAACAAGATATGTCAAATGACAACATTTGGGAAACAAATCTAAGTTACTGACAATGACTGCAACACGTTGATTGTTGTGGTTACCTGTTGCTATTGGGCCCTCTGGTTTTCTGCTTATTATCATCATGATTGCAATTTATATGTGATGCCAGCATCCGAAGTGACGAAAACAAATTCCGAATAAAAAAAAGTGGAAAACAAAGATTCAAACTATAGTGACGTAGCAAACCTAACTAACAGCATTAATGTTAATGAGTTTGCCGTGGATCAGTAACGAGAAAAAATAAGAAAAAAACCTGAACAGGCGGTGGGGGTCGTTTCCCTTGCTTGCTAGCCTGCTAGCTCGCACAGCCACACAAACACTCGCCCGCCCGACAGCCGCTCCCTCCGTTAAAAATAGTTTGAGTCCAAATGTTACAGCTTGGTGGTCTGACCCGTGTGCCCCTCGCCTTTCTCTGTCGGTACAGTGAGTCGACCCAGAGCACCATTCCCGTGCTTATTCCCGGTTAGCTGACTTTGTAGTTAGCAAGCTGCAATGCTACCACTCGGTGAACCCCCACGATATTGTCCTCCTTTGGGACAGCTTGGGGCCGCTTCGCTCGTCTTCAGGGATGGCTAGCCAAAATAGGCTAGCGCGCTAGGGGTAGCCCCATGTTAACTGCAGAAATAACCGGAGCATCGCCTTCGCAGAAAACCTTCACCTGTACTCGGTGCAACAAAAGCGGCACTGTTTAATCCGTCTTCTCTGCGGCAGGAGAATCGTATTCAACGCAGCTGTGTGTGTTGTTGCTAAGGGCGTCTTCAGTGAGCCCGGAGTCAGCAGGCAAACAGAGGGAGGGCGCAGGGCGGTGCTTAGCTAGCACTCAGACAGCGAGCAGAAGGGCGCCCCGCAGCGTCCACCTGGAGCTCTGCACAGGAGCCAATGTGAGTGTGCTCAAGCAATACACTAAAATGTGCACAGCCAGCAGTATAAAAGGTTTAGGTGAATACCAGGTTTTTTGGCTATTGAGTCATTCATGTCAAGTCATTAAAGGGTCAAAACTGATCATTTGTATGTTGAGCAAGCCTTTAAAAAATGTTTATTTGCTATTTGTTAATAATAAGTCCTCTACAAATTGGTAGCCAACAGTAGCATATGTATAAATCAAAATGTGTCCTGCCAATTATTTTACAAATGTTTGACACGTAAGGGGAAAAGTAGAGTTGAAACAACTACTCTAGGCTATTTATCAATAAGTTTATCAATAGGAAAATAAATCATTTTTTGAGCGATAATGCCAAAAAAAAATCACTGGCTCTGACTTGTTAGAAGTAGTTGGTGGTTTTCTTAGTTGCCTTTGAAGTGTCAGTCAGACGATACAGGCAATTGTCAGACATCAGCATTGCCTTTTACTTTGGTATCTTTTACTTTTTTCACTTTTTATAGACCAAACAACATAGTAGTGTACAAAAAACATTGATAATAAAAACTAACCAAAGGCTAAGAAGATCTTTCCTCAGGCAAACACAGTGCTGTTGGTCATTTACTTTGCATATCATGTCAGGAAAGCTGTGGACTGAAACTGGAGAGGGTATGGAGAACTATACACGGCTAGATATAATTAGGGGTAGGGCAGAGGACAGACGAAGTGAGACCGGGCAGGCATGAGAAGGGGAGCAGGCTAAATTCAGACAGTGATACATGCTGGGCAGAGGGTGATGCTAATCTTAGCTCTTTCTCAGAGGTGAGAAGATGGGTCTGTCTATATTTGCTGCCATAAATAAGCATACTGACACAGTTTTAAGTGGCCCTCTGGGCAGCAGCCAGCCCTTAAGGCCTGCTTGGCTGTGCAGATTATTCTTAGCTGGTGTTGTATAGAGAAAGTAGAGTGACAATGGCTATAAACTGATCTGCTTATTGCACTTTCCTCCCAACAGTGTAAAAGGTGTAAGTGTGTGAATGAAGAGGCACTTTTTTTCACAGCCAGTGAATTTACAACCACAGCAAGAGGTGGGACCAGGTGCAAAGCTACCTATATGTCCTTGTGGGGGTTGTGGGTCCTGGCTGTATTTGGTAGCCTGTGACAGACACCAACACCTGTAGGTTTATTGGTCCGACACTTCATTTTTATTGGCCTTTGAAAACAGAGCAGGGAAGGTATTGTGTAAAATTCTGAGTGTCGCTGCAAAACCTAAATGTTTTATCATGTCAAGCATATCAGAACATATAAAATAAAATTACATGTGCATCTGTGCAAATACACACACACAAACAGCCTACATCTTGCATGTTAAAATGGTACCTGCAGTTTAGATGAGGTACTGCCACCTGCTGGTGATTTGAAAGCAATACAAGCTGGCACACTCTCAACACTTTCTACTTGGGGCATGTTTAGACAACACATTCTGCTCAAGTCATTGAACGGTGCATGTAGTGTCTCTCTAACCCTCAGGCACTAAAATTCCAAATTTGCTGTCTACAATATGACAATGACGTGCACATAATAGCAGCATCATAGCAAATTATTGACTCCTTCGCAACAATTCTCAGTACATTTGTTGGTTGGAATCAGTGTCAAGCTCAAGGACATATTTGCTGGACAGACCAACATGAAGAAGTGAAACTAGTGTAGGTTCTTTTTTTTTGTAACCCAATCCTGTAACTAAAAAAAAATGCCTTTTCAATCCAGGTAAGTGAGAAGATTCTCTTTAGGATTTCTGTTCAGTCTGTGAAGGTGCCTCATTGTTCATTACTTTCAAATATTGTGTGGTGGTGTAATAAAGGTCTACATTATGTGCTTTTAGGGAGTAAGACCCATATACAGAGAACCATTTTGGGCCTTATTACAGACTGAATATAGAGACAAACTTAAAATGCAGAAGAGTAACGTGAAACCATGTCAAGAAGAACATTTCAATAAAGGGATTTCCTTTTTATTTCATTGTGATATTCTGTACAGTTCTACTGCTATATTTATACACACTTTTCCAAATTCAACAAAATAAATTGCAAAAAAAAGCATTAAGTCTCAACACCCTTGACATTATTTCCTATAAAGGAGGTGGACCATGAAATAAATAACACACACGCACCACACTCACCACACACACACACACACACACACAAACACACAGAGGGGTTTTGTTGGAAAGACAAATGTGTTAAGGGTAGAGGGAAGAAAGAAAACTGACACCACCCAAGAAACACAGATTTTTCACACATGCAAAAGCACCCACACATACACTCAGGCACCTGTGTGCTGAAACACACCTTACATTGATCCACAGGGGCACATGCAACAAAAGGCACTGCCAGCAGGAACAGCTTGGGCTTTGGGTGATGGCGTTAAAAAAAAGAACAGGTTTGGGTTTACTGAGAAACATGTGCTTATGGACAATGAGCTTCATCAATCTCAGGGTGTGTGGGAAATGTTTACAGTAAATGCTTTGGTTAAATGCATTAATTTTATGATACATGCATGCCAGATATCTTTTCCAAAACAACCTAATTTGCAGTTGTAATCTGTTATATTACATGTGCACTCAATGAATGTTTTAATAGTTGATAAGTGAGGGCCATTGAGGGAGCGCTGATGACACACACACTCTTACAATTTTAAAACACAATTCACATTGTAAGCACAAACTCTCTCTCTCTCTCTCTCTCTCTCTCTCTCTCTCTCTCTCTCTCTCTCTCTCTCTCTCTCTCTCTCTCTCTCCAGTAGGAATGATACCAAAATAATATCAATATTCATTGTAATAACAACAAAGTTTAACCTTGAAACTTTTTTTCCAGTGTCTACATAATACATATGCATTGCAACCACGTCATTGGTACATCATAGCCATTATCATTCATTTTAATAATTTTTTGGGGTGGAAGATGGGGAGTTGAAAAAGAGAAAGACAAGAAAAGAGAAGCAGAAATGCATGCCCAGCCCCAGAGTTGTGGGCTATTCAGTGACCTGCATCCAAATGTGCAAAAACAGAAGCTGGTTTAATTCTTTACATACACCACCTTTAATTAGATAAACTTCCTGATGTCTCTCATCCATTTAAAATCTTCTGTCTCTCTAAGCTTTGGTGTAAAAAAAAAACTCACATTCAAATGCAACCCATATATTAACAGTGTAAAATCACTTTTACAATAAAGTGTTAAATCTGTAAAAGTATGTGGATTGCCTTGCTCAGCAGGTCAAGCAAGGTTGGATCAGGATTTAGGGAGGGAAAATTAAATCACAGTTATCTGAGAAGAGTTTAGGTTTGTGTGAAGGGAGTGGATCGGTAACTGGGTTGGTTTGAAGACCTTTCTGTCAGCGAAGCTCCTGACAGCAGCTTTTCACATGGCATTAAACTAGGAAAATAAAATGATAGCAACAAATAAAAAACGCTGAGATTTTGGACAAAGTGGGCTAAAAATGGGGTGGAATTCGGTTCCTTTTCCTCCTTTGCTCAATGCATGGTCCCTGAGAAAGAAAACAGAGAATGGTGAGATCCTTTCTCTTATAATTTCCTTGTTTTTTCCTTTCTTCTTGTTTTAGCATCCAAAGCAAATCAGCCCTGACCCTAAACAACTCTCTCACAAATCCACACGTCTTATACTCCAGCATAAAAATAATACATCTGGTGATAACCCTATACATCAATTCCAAGAAAAATAAAATAAAAAGAACACTGTGTATGATTGTCCTTCCATCAAAAAGTAATCATGCCTTCTGTGTGACTTCTAACTCTATGTGCAGGGGGATGAGCTGGGAGAGACTCATGCATAAGTAACACTTGCAGTAGCAGCAGTAGCAGCATAAGCAGAAGAAGAGGGTTTCTTTAAAAACACTAATGATTCATATCAGTCCCAAATGAGATCTCAAGTCGGAGTTTCAGATCTTGTGTTGCACTAATCTTTCTGTGTGTGTCCTTGGCAATGAAAACACTGCTTATCCAACCAGCTATCAGGCGGCACACCCCTGTAGCCTTTCATGTCCCTTTCAACCCCTGACTCTCTCCTCAGGGAGTGGATGTGTGGATGGTGGGGGGGCTTATATGCGTCCTGAGAAAGGGTATGCATCTATGCGTGAATGTTCTGTATGTTTGGGTGTATGTGCAGAGGGTGAAGATGAGTTCAGCTCTGACTCCAGTCTCTGAATAGATCACGGGTCTTGAGGGGTCAGCGTTTAGAGGGTCCGTCTGTCCCTGGGTTGAGGTCGTAAGGTAACAGGTGAAGGGGTCAGGGGTCATGTTGTTGTAGGGCCTGTTGTAGTTTCTGCTGGTACACAGTGTATTTTTGCTTTACTGCCCGTACACGCTCCGCCTCCTCTTTTTCCAGGATTACCAGAAAGTTTTGTAGCTCAGGGACAGAGAATGCGTGCCACTGTCAGAGAATGAGAGAAACAGATTAAAATACCACTGTAGAAAGTTAGTTTTTACTACTAGCCATCTATGAATGTTTATCATCAAAGGAATATTGCCTCAGCAGCCTGTATAATTCCCTTTTCATATCAAATAAAGCATGTAAAAATTGTAAGAAAAATATGATACCACACAGTGTGTGTGTGTGTGTGTGTGTGTGTGTGTGTGTGTGTTTTCCTACCTCCACCTCTCCAGTCTCATTTTCCTTAAGGACAAAGCTGAGCTGCTCTGGGTCAGGCCCTGCTGTTAACCTCAGAATAAGAGGACGCTCACACAGAGGAAGCTTCTGGAACAGATCTGAAGGGGAAAAAGACACAAAGAAAAACATCATTATTGCTGTCTATTACACACATTTTCTGCAAATTAGCAGAAGTAACCAGGTGTCTTTTCCTCACCCTGTCCATCGCGGTGTGTCTGTCTGTACAGTGCAAACTTGCGGGGATTGTCCAACACCATGAACTTCTTCAGCAAACCTTGGATGACCTCTCTGGTGGTGGTTAGAGAGCTAATGTGGATCTGCTTCACACAGTCGCACGGTAGATAGAAGGATGTTCTCTTTTCGCTCTGCCCAAAGTCCGACCCTTCCTGGCATTCTGACGGTGATTGAGTGCGGCCAGCCGTCTGCCTGGACAATCCCTCTGAGTCCGCCGCCTCTACATCGGGGACTGTGACTGGTCGACTGAGTCTCAGGTGGACCTTAATGAAGCCTGTGTAGGATCCGTCTGAAGCCTAGAACACACAGAGAGAAACAGGGAGACAGTTAGAGAGTGAAGGCACATTTCAGTGTGGGTATGCACACTCTAGCTGGGAAGAAGTACTGTATGTAGTTCTTTACAGTTTAACATTTTGTCAAATATACAGTTATTTGCTTTCTTGCTGAGAGTTAGATGAGAAGGTTAATACCACTCTAATGCCCGTATGGTAAATATAAAGCTATTGCCAGCAACCAGTTAGCTAAGCTTAGCATAGCATAAAGACTGAAAACAGGGTAAAAAAAAAACCTAGCCTGGCTTTATCTAAAAGTAAGAAATTAAACAAATCAGATACAATGTGTTAATTAGTGAGCTTTAAACACGCTGGTATGGGAGGATTTTTTTTATACCTTCAGACAGAGCCTGACTAGCTGTTTCCACCTGTTCCAGTTGTTATGCTAAGCTAACCTGCGTGAGACATGAGAGTGATATCGATCCTCTCATTGAACACTCGGCAAGAGAGAGTATAAGCATATTTCTTAAAATGTCAAACTATTCCTTTAAAGTCAACATGGAAACCACCCCTGTCAACTTTGCAGATTTCCAAGTTAATATATATATATTTATTTATCAATAAAAAACAACATTTTAGTTTCTTCTAATGTGTATCAGTTATTTTTTTGTGTGATGAAAATATGAATCTTTAATGGTGACTTTGCTGGACATCATTTAGTGAGGGGGGGTTAATTTATACCACACTGCTCTTATCTGTTTCACACTGATAACCTACTTTTGTTCTTTCTTTTATACTAAAGCAGCGCCTGTTAAAAATGTAGTTCCTGTTTGGAACGAGCCGATTGCTTGGCCTGTGGTATTGCTGGTTATATAATTCTTTAAAACTAAATTGTGCCCCAAAATGACTTACAGAAGGACCCCAAAGCACTTAACATGCAACTCCACTGTACAGCCTACTACTGACTTACAGTGTAGGCTACTTCTGTGTCAGAGGAAGACATTGTGCTACTATATTTACCTGACAGAGAACGTGGCAGATTCAGAGTGTAATCACAAAATATCAGAATGAAAATTTGGAGTAATCACAGTAGCCCCATGGACTCATGGAAGTGCACTTCCTGCCTGGCCCGTTATGAGATCTAATTAGTTTGTGGCAGGGCACCACCTTGCTACACCCTGAGATGCCTTGCAGTGCCCTACTACGCCAGTTCCATTAGCTTTATTGAGACTGTAATTGCCACTGTTCATCGTACCCCCAACCGGCACCTATTAGGAGTCCTCACCACTCAAGGTTTCTGCCTAAAATTTTTTTCTTGCCACTGCACAAAATTCTTGGTCTTGGGGGAAATACTCACAGCAACTTAATAGTATATAGTGTCTCCCCCTACCCCCCACTGTTGTGTTCTTTATGTGGTGACTGCATGGGATGTGTAGGTTACCTTCCCCCCAAATATGCCCCCAAACACGGACACACATACATACAAATACATCTTGCTTTATTAGATAGATCATCTTTTTTCACATCCTGTATCATCTCCATTTTCTGTTTCTATTCAAGCAAGGAAGTTTCAAAAAAATCTAGCTTCATTGTTAGTTTGACATTATACAGTACATTCATCAGCTACAACACATAAAACAAAAACTCACCAGTTTCATGCCAGTTTCAGAGACTTGAGCGTTATACTCTTCTATCCTTGTCCGCACCTCTTCTTCTGACAGGTCCTTTGATCCTCTTCCATCTTCCTCCTTTGCTTCCTTCTGCTGTAAGGCAGAGAGAAGTATTCAAACATCTGGTAGTATTTTTATTTTATTTTAACCAGAAGATGGTGCTGCTTCCTCCACAAGTCCTGTAAAAAACAAATGCTCTATCTTGCTTTGCTTAAATTTATGAAAAGATATCTGTACATACCAGAATCAAAAGAAACCCTTACACCTTGCAAACTTTAAAAAAAAAAAGTGGACTGACTGACTTGCAGCAATATCATATTTGGTTGAACACTATGGAGCTAGAACAGTGACAGTAACCTGTGGTATTGAAAATAAAATTTGGCATTGAAATAAACAAATATTGGCACTGAAAAATGTTGAACTGATATATAAAACACAAACATCAAAAAAGTAATGATCTCACAATCCTATTATATTACTTCACTTTGACATTTGTTTGAGATTTTTACAATGTCACTGGTTTTCAGTTTCAACTTTCTGTCACTGGTTTGGCGTAGGGAGGAGGGCCCTGAGGGGAGGGACAAAGAGGGCGTGGTTTACGGGTAATTTAGATAGGCTACTGGCGAGAGACCGCACCTCCACAGAAATCCTCACAGATGTGTTAAAGCCACATATCTGCAATGTCTTCCTCAAGTTCACCTGGAACCTCCAAATCTCAAGTAAGTCTGTTTATCTCTTTTCTCTTTATTCTCTTTTTTTATCTAATTTTTTCACATAGAAGCAAGCTGGTTTAATGTTAACTTTTAACGTAGGCCTAAGCTGTGCTGTTTTGGCAGAAGTTAGCACTGTTCTCTTAATACATCCATGGTTAGCACACATCAGCTAACTTGTGGCTAATTGTAGCTAAGTCTCCCGCCGGGGATGTCAATCTATCTTCTATAATCTAGTATTTATAATAGAAGTAATTCCTGTCCTTTAGGACTCCTAAACGAGCTCCGCTCTCTCTACCTGCCGCTAGCACTGGGATGAACCTTAACGCCCCTTCCTCGTAACTCTCCTCCAATCACAAGTATAGCTGCTGACTGACAGGTTTCTAGGCAGAACACATTCACTGACAAACTGTCAGTTAGTCAGTAATTGTGTTTTCCCAGTTTTAGGAGATGTCAGTGAACGCGTTTACCTGTTAGTGAGTGTGTGATTTGCCTAGAAACCTGTCAGTCAGCAGCTATACTTGTGACTGCCATAACGTGAGCTACTTATACATTGTTGTGTTTCTTTAGAAATAAATAATGGCCAAATAGAGATTTAAAGGCTTCAAATGTAAAGTTATTCGCTGTCAAAGTGACGTAAAAATGAATGGTGATCAATAGAATGCTAACGGCGTGTGAGTGCTTTGTAGCATTAAAATGGCACCATAGGAGCTACGCTTAGAGAGGAGAGGCTTACCCCCTTGGTGACAACACCTCCTTCGCCTATCCTCCATCTTTATCAACTTCAGGAGGAAAAGCTGCTTCTCTGACTGAAGCTGATGGGAGATTTTTATAGACACTACACTGTTTCTTCCTTATCAACGTGGTTACACAACTCCACAGCTCTACACGGGACAGGAAATGTTGTGAATGGAGCGTATCACGCATTTAGTATTACAGCACGAGAATATTGACAGCGCTGCCTCCCTCTAACTATTACTCATTTCCCTCTGTGACTAGGAATGAGAAAAAGAGAGAGTGAGGGAAGAAGCGATGAAAAGACGGAGGAATGGGGGGGTGAATAGGGGGATGCAGTGAAAGAAGCGAGTAAGGGTGAGGATTGATGAAAGAGTGTTTGCTGAACCAGCCTTAGCAACACAGAGTTTGACTGGGTTATTTATAGTACAGTGGGATGCATCCTCTCTATCTTACAATAGCATTTTTTCCCTCTTGTTCCTTTGCATTTTCTGGGGCAGAGAGAGGGAGAGACAGTGTGTGTTTGTGAGCGAGAGAATCCAGGAAAGAAATCATTTCTGTAGGGGAGTCCTCGGGTTGTGTGATGAAGTCACAGTTCCATTCAACACTGGTACAGTGTGCAAGTGTGTTTCTGTGTGTGCACACATAGACTGAGGCACCTTGTGGTAATAAATCAATCACACACACATACACTCACACACAACACAACACAGCACATAAAACTCTGGTGCATATACATTGTGTATGGCAATATCTGGGGTTAAGAAAATAATCTGAAGGATATGGAGGAGTTGACTCCAAAATTCCTCGTAGTCTAAGGCAACAAAGTAAAAAGAACCTTGCAGGAATTCCTGCGTTTGTATGCAAGTTTCTAAATGTATCAGAGGCGGTGCCCTGCTCTGCCTTTCTGCATACCAGTGAGAGTGGTCAGGGGACAATAGAGCAGGACAATGGCGTAGTTTCTGTCCCTAAGTTCCAAAAAGTCCTGGGACACTGCCCTGCTTGGACCGGGTCACGGGGGAGCCAATGACCAGCAACACACAGAAACAGAGAGAGAGAGAGATGTGAACACTGAAAAGACTTGCACAGTCTGCACTGTGTTTTCAGGAAAACACCTACATTTTGAGGGACTACTGTAGCACCTCGCTCAACTTGCTGATGAATAACATGACATGAAAAATCCTTTATATTCCTAACTATTCTAACTTGTTAGTATAAAACAAGTGATACTTGTTTTTTGATTTTATGTTTAAACCGTTCCAATTTCATACACCAAACCATCAGGCTTTGCAGCGCTTTTATTAAGTCTTAATCTTCACTCAACACACATGGTGCTAAGCATGGAGCATCCGGGCAAATAATGTAACTCATGTCACAAGTGATCAAATATGTTCTCTTTTCTGAAAGAATATGATAACTAGGGGTGGCCTCTAGCTCACCCAGTAAGAGCGTGCGCCCCATGTAGGCTGTCCTTGGCGCGGCCCTTTGCTGCATGTCATCTCCACTCTTTCTCTCCCCCTTTCCTGTCTACCCACTGTCACTATTGAATAAAGGGTAAAAGCTCCAAAAAATAATTGTATGAAAAAAATAAAAAATTAGCTTCTGGCAATAAGTGTTACTTCAGAATGACTGGTCACTGTCTGATAACAACAATATTACAGGTGGCAGGTCCAAGCCAGTTAATCCAGTTTAATGCTGTGATTCATATATATGTGAAGCAGCTTAAGTGTCAAACATATCTAGGACTGTTACATAATGGTCACACACACGCCATGCAGACACACATCCACACCCCTAAGGGTGACATGATTAAGTGTTGATGTTCTTACTCTGATGAGATCAGACATGAGAGGTCAAATAACTGCTTGAAATGTTGCTGCAACATTAAACAGCCAGTATTAAACCATGTGCCAACCCTAGTTGTCTGTCTAACCTGACCACCCTTTTGTTAGCTTCACTGCGTGTGTGTGTGTGTGTGTGTGTGTGTGTGTGTGTGTGTGTGTGTGTGTGTGCGTGTGTGGTAACATCATGAGGCAACACTCCGGTAACACTACACTCTAGGATCAATTACAACTGGCCAAGATTAAGGACATGGCAAGCACTGGCAGAACTAAACAATACAAAAAAATGTGGACAGAATTCACTTTTAGACTTTTAATGGGTCAATTGTTGAGTAGAACACACACACACACACGCCAATTCTATTTCACAGCTCAGATGCTGCTGTGTGCCAGCACTCAGTTCTGTGTTCAGCAGCAGTATTTCGATGTTTGCTAATCTAACTACTTTTTTTATAGTGTTTTAAAGTTTATAGTACACAGTATGTTTTGTACTTACAGTCTTTATCTGTAACTAACTACTCCCTCAAACAATGCAACGGAGTAACATCAAAAATTTGTTTCTATCTAAAACATAGTGGAGTGGGGGCAACCTCTAGCTCACCCAGTAGAGCATGCACCCCATTTAGGCTAAGTCCTTAGCAGCTGCCAGGGTTCGAATCTGACCTGCAGCCCTTTGTTGCATGTCATCCTCTCTTTCTCCCTCCCCCCTTTCCTGTCTCTCCACTATCCCTATCAAATAAAGTAGGTGGGTAGGTGTAGTTGAAAAAAGCAAATACAAATACTCATTAGGTAGTAGTACTTTAAAACTGTACTTAGTACAGTACAGTTTTATAATAACTACTGTATTAATTCCACCTCTACACACTTAGTTTCCTACCAATGTTGCTAGATGTGTGCAGTGTATGAGATATTGCAGGGGTTTATACTGTAAATATACGCACGCACGCACGCACACACATTAAAGCTGGCTGGCTAATCTGAAGCAAAAGGCTCAGCTCTGGAATTAATTCATAAAGAAAAGAGGACATGAACTCACCTTCCCTGTGTGTCTGTGTACATGAATGCACACATACAGTACATGGAAGATGACTTAACACAGTGACACATTTTAACATCTTCATACACAAAATGTGTACTAATTTCTTTATTCACAGGACGCCACACAGATCCACCACTAACAAAACACACACATTTTTACTCTACTTCTACTGCATGGCTACTTGTAATGCTTTACAAGAAGATGCAATTCAAGAACAATTCCCTCCTTTCCGTTCTATAGCCGTGCTGCTATACTATATGTCAAACCATTTTTCTTTGGCTGCATAGTGCAGAAGAAATACGGCACCACCAGCAGGTAGCATCTGTGCTGACAGCCCAAACAAGCTAACCCCAATACCCTTCTGCCTCAGCATGGCAGCAACCCTAACTCCACACGCTGACAACACAGCTGGTCAATTATTCAGAGATTATACCTTCTCCAAGTCAGACACCAAAGGCACTGCCAGGACAAGGACAGCAAGAAAAGGGCTGAGCATATTTTACATAAATGCAAATGTCTGTGTAGTTTCCAGATTTTTTTTTTAATTCCAGTCTTTTTGTGTAACCAGAAATACTTTTTTCTTTTCCATATCAACCTTTTCTCTCTTTCTTTTCCTATAGAAAATCATTCAATCACCTTCTGTTCATCTTGGGACAAGCCCCAAAAACAAACAAGCAGCACCCTGCAGTGTGAATAATACTGTATATACCAGTTATAGTATTTGCCAGTTATGCATGAAGACATAGAATGTACAGTAGACTAAAACCAAATCTCTGAAATGTGTGCCAACAGGAACCCAGAGTTGCTATGGTAACTAGAAAAATGGTTTGCTACAGTGAAGTTATTGCCATACACACACACACACACACACACACCTACACGTGCAGACACACACATAGACGTGCGCACACACACACACACACACACACACACACACACACACACAAGAATCATCTGTGTATCTACGGAAACTTCTCCCATGGTAAGTAGAGAAGAAGCCTTTATGGAATCTGTAGGTTAACATCAATAACTATCTGCTGAAACACAGCAAACACATTAACTCTATAGACCCAAGTTCTCACTCTCCAAACACTTTTTTCAGACTGTGATGCTAAATCAAGGTTGATGAACAGTGCAATACACTAGATGTATGACAGTAACCCTTCTTACACTCTCACACACCTAGAGGCCTACATGAGAATGCACAAACACCACCACTTCCTCTCCATACTTCTGCTTTCTAATAGTATGTTTTTGATACAAATGACAGTTTGGTTCCCAGTTCAACTAAAACGCCCACCATCTGACCCATCTGAGTTTGTCTTACTCAATTACAGTTTTTACAGTTTTGTCTATCAGAGTGAGTGTTACCCTGATTCTGTACCTTAGCTGCATGCTTGGGCTGGCGGAAGAACGAGGTCTTGGCTGTGAAGAAAGTGAAGTCTTCGCTCTCTTCATCCAGGCTGCAGTACCCGCTGCTCATGCTGTTACTGCTTGTCATGGAGGGGGTCAGCACTATATTGACAGTCATGAAGAGGTCCAGAGATGGCCTCCGGCACCGGTGTAGCACCAGAGCAGCACGTTGACAGCTTGAGGAAGTGCTGGTTAATTTCAAAAACGCTGGGCTGATGTGACTCAGCCACAATCAGAGTCCACACGCTACTAACTGCCCTTTACTCATCCAGAAAAAGTCAGCGTTCCTCTGCTGATGCATCCAGAAGAGTTTAAGTCCCGCCTGTGAGGGTGAGACAGGTGAATTCGGCTCAGATTCAACGCTTTGCGTGCCACCAGTTAGGGGACCAGGAAATCCGAGAGCGAGCACAGACGTGTCACTTCCTCCTGACGTACGTGTGTGTGTGTGTGTGCGTGTGTGTGTTTTGACGCCGGTGTCACAAACACACCATACAGTATATGCACCTGTCCATTTGCAGCTCAACATACACGGTATGTAACCATCACGCACATACACACACACATATATAGGCACGTGCTGATGTCATGGAGTCACTTTACAGGTTGGTTTCAAGTTAACCCTGCTCACCTAAGAGCCCCTGTTATACCCACAAACCAACGTTTATAAAGACATGCATGAAATACCACATCCTGCTTTCCTGTGTCTGTGCCTCTGCAAGGACCCACTGCAAAAAAACAAAGAACAGTTCAATTCAAGTCCGCCAATTATGTGTGTGAGCATCGATCCGTCCCTGGAGTCCAGAGTAAACAGCAGCAGAAGATCTCTTGGCTTCAGCAACAAGACGTTCACAGACCCTGTGGTACCTCCTCTCTGCTCTTCTCGCTGTTGCTTTGGCAATGCTTCCAGAGAGATGGATGCCTCCCACTCAGCCTCTTTAGCTTTCTTACTCTCTGCTTTCCCTACCTCTTCTTAATCTCTCTCTTTCTGTCTGTCTTTGCTCCCTCACTCTGTTGCAGCCTTGCTCAACCATCTGTGGTTGAGTGTGTTATCAGCTTGCAAGCACCCTCCCCCTTCTCTCTCCACCCTCTCTCTCTCTTCCTGCAAGCAACTGCACTCTGCAGAGCATGGCCACTTCCTCTTACAAAGAGAGAGAGAGAGAGAGAGAGAGAGAGAGAGAGAGAGAGAGAGAGAGAGAGGCATGGGCAAGTAGAAAGAGAAATGCTGATGAGTGAGAGATATAAAGCCTCACAGCTCCTGTTTTACATACATAAGTGCATCAGTGACGAGGCAACAGAGAGACTGGGGAAGATGGCTGCTTTACAAGTGAGATTCTGCAGCAGGATGCAACGGTTTATTAGAAGCCATGACAACCATTGTAAACATGTGGCTTTTATGTTAAAACATGCCATAATTCGGGCTAATGTTTTGATTCCCAAACCAATCAGGGGGGGCAAAAACAGTCCAGCAATAAAAACATAACCTACCATTGCTGGCTTGTTGGTGGAGATCAGGGCTCACAGTACTTAAGGTGAGATTAAGAAAATAATGAATGATTGCCATTAGGATGGAGGTTACGGAGACCTCTAACCGACTGACCCTGCAATCTGCCCTCTGACTCCACCAGTGACCCCCCCTTGTCACAAAGCAACTAATGTCCCTGCCACTGCTGAGATGGATGCCGCATGTGTGGATCTGTCCACGCTGTTTTCATATGTGTAGTATGATTTTTAAAATCTACTCAGACATGATTATAGGTAAACCTATATAATACTGGAGGGCTGCAGCATACAGGGACAGTGGGTGTCTTTCTGTCAGGTTTGAGTCAGCCAAAGACTGATTACCTGTGGCTCTGCTCCTTGCTTCCATCAATATAATCACTAAGGGAGAAGGTAGCATGCAGGGGGTGGGACACACACACACACACACACCAGAACAATCTGCTGGTTCCAAGTGTGCTACATGCACATATGTGTGACAGCAGCAGTGTATGTGCTTATTATGGGTAAAAGGGAATCAATTTCTGCTGATGCACAGACAATAAGAAACTGCAAAGACAGAGGGGAAATAAAACACACACACACACACACACACACACACACACACACACAGCTATTAGACAGAACAAAAGGGGACAAAGAAGACTGCAGAAAATAACTGTCATATCTCGTCTTGTCTGCAGTGCTCGTGTACTCTAGGAAACAACAAACACGAGTGTAGAGAGGGACAGGCCTTAGTCACAGAGTTCACATACCTCCAAGACAGACATCATCAACGCTCACTTAATTCTTTTAGCTTATTATCTTTACACAATCATTATTTTGTTGCACTAGATGTGAAATATTGAAAGAAATAAGTGTGTTTTGGGAAAACAAGCCTGAACTGTAGTTTCAGTATTTTCTGCTGGTAAACTATTATTAATTATAACTACTGTATTCATTTATCTCCTAGCTCACTCTAATTCCCTCCATTTCGATCAACTTTTACGGGGTAGAAGGATTGTATTTGTTCACGCTCACCTGGCACAATATGAAGGGGGCTAATTTTGTGTTATCTGCCCCCTAGGCATAGAGTAGCTACAAACTTTCAGCTGCAAGCCTGTGGGGTTATCCAGATATCGCTCGTGCATGTTATGTGTGGGAGTGTGTGTTTGGAATTGCGTGGGTGACTGAGGCTGGGATGCCAAGAGCCTCAGGTTCCTGTACACACGCACACTCTCACACACACACACACACACACACACACACACACAAAGAGTGAGTGAAGCACTATTTTGAGGATACATTTTACATAATTGTTTGCTGTGGCTCATACAGTGAGAGAGTATGAACGTTGAAATATGTTGATAGATTTTGAGTTTAACTTTTGAAATAGTGGATAGAGGACATTAGAGCCCACCGGATAGATTGAATAAATCAAACCTACTACAGGATAAGAGAGATGAAAAAAGGAGGATGAGGCAGGTCATAAGAGCAACAGAGCAGATGAAGGAGAGAGAGCGGCACATCAGCACATCAGATGTGACAGCGGACATTTTGTCCTGGGAACATTCCTTCTGGGGAACATTCTGTCACCAAAAAAAGCGAATGAGCGCATATATAAATTCATAGGTAACCAACTGAGGAGGAGGAGGGAAAGGATGTTGTGAAAGAGGAGGATGGTTATGTAAGAGTGTAGGCTTGGAGAGATGCTGCAGAATGAACCCAGTCATCACCCAAATGTGACTCATGTACACCTCTCCACCACACGCACACACACGCACACACACACACACACACACACACACACAGAGTTCAACATACTACAGCTTAGATGAATGTTTGCTCGTCAGCAGTGGCCCTAAAAATGCCACAAATAGTCTTCCACACCCTTTAAAAAACCAACAACATCAAAACATTTTGTTTTTGGTATTTTAAATGATCACCGTGTGCTGAGGGGCTGCGGACGAGGAGAGTCTTCTGGGAGATTGAGTTTCTTTGGGCTCTCTGTCCTTCCGGTTGCAGTCCAGCTGGACCTGGCTTTCACACTCCAGGTGACAGGTGTATCTACAGTCTGATGAACACAAAACACACACACTAATCAGAGACAAGAGCACACACAGTAGGACCAATCACTGAGAAACATTGAATAAATCACAGTCAAACATTGATCTAACCCTGTGAACTATATTCCTCTGTGGTATGTGTCAGCGTATGATGCTGATCAGTCACCTGGAAGTATGGGAATTTCAGATGAAGATTGAATCAAACAGGTACAGTCATTCAAACGCTCCATTTACAGAGAATTTGCTCCATCTAGTGGCTAATGCCAGAAATACACCACAAGGTCCCAGACTGCGGTGAGAGTATTTATCAAATCAGAAGACTTAAAGTTATAACATGTCAAATGTGCCCAGCAATAACCTATTGAAATGTCACATCTTAACCTACTAATTACACCTTAAAGACCCAAGAACATACATCCCATTTACCCACCAGATGGCAGGAAATACTTTGCTATGTATAACTGTCTTCTGGCGCAGATTCATTACACAATTTATAATGAATATAATGCACAAGGTCAAGCAAAGAACATAATGGAAACAAATGCATGCTTCAATTTAAAGATACTGTCCTTTTACACATTCAAAGCCAACAAATTGTACCGGTATAGCAGCCCTTCTAAGGTCAACTCCAATTTTGCTGCTCAGCAGGAACAGAATAGATTTAGGTACTTCCCCCCAAAACCTCCCAAAACAGTCCACTGTTCTTTCATTTTTAGTTGGTCCCACATATGACAGCCTCAGTTTCTTGGGTGTTTTGTAGACTTTATTGTGGCCAGATGCTTTTTTTTTTTTACAGAGACGCATAGCCTCACATCTAACCACATGACCAGTGAGAGGACTGGAGAATCTTTTTTAAAGATTATTTTTGGCATTTTAGGCTTTTATCTGAAAGGACATCTCAGATATGAAAAGGGGGAGGGAGAGAGGAAATGACATGCAGTAAAGGGCTGCAGGTCGGAACTGAACCCGTGGTCACTGCCGGCGAGGACTGCATCTCTTTATATGGGCACACGCTCTACCAGGTGAGCTACCCGGGCGCCCAGCAGGAAAGCTTCTTAAATAAAACATTGTACGGAAGTCTACGCAGGCAGATAGATACAGATACAGAACTGATAAAAACTAATGCTTAAATATTTACTTTGAAAAGACAACACATTGTTTTCTAATAAAGCTCTTTGTTGCTGCAGTCAGTGCTGAATGAGCGAGCTGAGCTCAGCCTGGTTGTTTTTCTGTCTACTGATATCAGTGGCTCTTTCTGTATCCCACTGTGTCTCTCACACTCAGCATCATTGTAACCATAGCAACAAGCTTCTTGATGACCATTGTAGAAAGAGAAGAGCTCTACTTACATAAGGTCACCAAAAGAAGACTGAGTGTAAACCTCAGACTAATTACCAATTACATTAATGCCTAGAATTGCAGATATTTGAAAATATAACTTGTTGGGGAATGAAATGCTTCATGTATTTTGAACTGACATGGAAGCAGGGACCAAAGAGGAGAGAGCAAAGGGAGACAGGAAATAGTTTACTGACAGCAGGGATATGTCTAGCAAAGAGGAAAGTTCAGTTAGAGGATCCTTTTCTCATGACAATTTAGAGGTCATTACGTGCATTAAAAGAAGGAGATAGACGTAAGAATGTGTGTGTGTGTGTGACAGAGACCGGTTGGCAGAGAGTAACAGGGACAGGCTGCAATGCCTCGCTGACAGGAGGGATGTGTTGAGGAAAGAGTAGAGCTCAGATAAGCGATCCTCTGCTCATGACAGTTTAGAGGTCATTGCAGAAAGTGAGAAAGAAGGGAAACACGCAGGGGAAAGGAAGAGAGAAACTCCTTTCCTGTACTGCTTTCCTTCATTTACTCCATCCACCCTTACTCTGTATTACTGACTGTGCCTCTACTTAAATTCAACCATACTTAAAATAAATATCAATACCACTCTTATGTCAATATAAAGCTGCCACAAGCCGGGTAACTTAGCTTAGCACAAAAACTGAAATTGGGGGAAAGAGCTAGCCTGGCTTTATCCAAAGATAACAAAATATCCACCTACAATGTCCATAAAACAACTAAAAACAAATCAGTATTTAGAGGTGCTGGTAGGCTGATTTTGTTATCTTTGGACAGACCCAGTCTTAGTGCCATAGCCTTACAGACACAGGAGTGGTGTTTTATAACTCTCAACAAGAAGCGAATTAGCATCTTTGTACAACTTTTCTTTAAAAGATGCAATGTTGAGTTGTTTTCATTCAGCGTTACACACAAAAAAGTATTGTGGATTTTTTGTATTGTGTGCATGCATGTGTGTCCTTATTTGCACACATGATAGAAAGAAAAATGGCACCTACTTTTAAAAACTGCTAATGGTAAAAAAAAAGAAAGAAAAAAGACAACTCCACTTGGTACCTTTAAGTGTCCTGTTGTCATTTTCCAGACATAAATTACTGTTTATGTTGGGTGGTGGTTATTTAAAGAAGATCCTGATCCTTGGTCTTTATCTCGATATTTGATTTAGAAGACTGGAATTACTGCTGGGCGAACTGCGAGGAAAATGGAAGGAATGCTTAGAGATTGTTCCCTGCACTACACCTACAGTAAGATACACCACTGTCAGCAAGTCATGGTTCACCTAGGATCAAGACGATTCCCACAATGCGCGCGCACACACACACACACACACACACACACACACACACACACACACACACACACAAACACAAATCAGCCTTTTGGACTGTGCTGCATGATTCTAAACTTACATATGTACACATAAATAAAGAAAAATTGGTGATGATGTTTTGTGACAACAAGGGTAGTGTATATTTTTGGTTGACATCCTTGTGGAAATGTGTAAGACACCTTGTTGAGTTTGGACTAAAGTTAGGTTTAGGTTCAATTTAGGTTTAATTTAGAAAAGGTGTTAGGTTCTGGACTAAATGGGAAACTCAAGTGAGTCATTGTGTTTCTCTGTATGCATAACAAGTGTGTGGTTGTGAAAAGGCCTAGTATTATGTTTACCTCATTGAGATGCTGTACCATGCATACTGTTCGTGAGTGCTAATGAGCTGGTTGAGAAACTACAGCAGCGATCCAATGATCCAGAAGGGCTCTGAACATTATGTGACACAGACATAATCAGAGAGAATCATGATGGAGAAGAATGAAAGATGAAGCAAGAGAGAGAGGAGTCAGGAAAAAGGAGTATTTTTCTTGTGTCACTTTCTTTTATGTCCCCCACTGGATTCCATGTTAGGACTTGCAGGGGTTTCCCTTTTTGATATTTTGTGGAAAGTACATGGTTATGCAGACTATCAAATGAGGAAGTTGCTTTCATTTAAAGACAGTGACAATGATTCCACTCTGCTGGATTTTGGTAGAAATTGTGTTCAAGTTCACTTAGGGGATTGCCACAGCAGGTTTTGTTAGAAAAAGGTCCCGTCATTGGATTCGGCACATGCACAGACAGATCCTACTTCCATCTTTATCACTCCAAATCAGGCTGGAAACTACCTTTTACTTTCTATATTTGCTTTGTGTTCGTACTGAACCGGGTAAAAGAGCCTCCCTGTACTCTGCTCCCTTTGATTAGAAAGTAGTCACATGTAAAACTTCAACAACCTTTCTCAACGGACTCTTTCAAAAGTATTTCTGATTTGACGGCGAGCTAATAAAGCTGTCAGTGTTGACAAGCCATTTTATTTTACTGGCCTTTTAAGATATTTTGGCCGGTAAACTGCACAACTTCTTACTTTAATTATTTTATTTTCATCAGGTTTATTTCTACATTTTCCATTATAGTTCTGTATGATGTTTCGTAACATCTACATGCTGCGGCTGTCTTTGTGAAGACGCCCCTCCAGTAAAATATACTTAATCTCAGATTTCCTGGTTAAATAGTGCTATTACAATACATAGACACTTTTGATCACAGTGAACACACATGAACATGTACTCGCATCTGCATGCAGGGACAGGACACCAAAAGATGACTGTAATAAAACTGAGCCATAAACACTCATCAGATTCTATTGGTCCTGCACAGAGCCGTGGAGTCTAGAGCCTGCGTGTGTGTGTGTGTGTGTTGACTCAACAAATAGAAGGGCTGTGGTGCTATGTGTAGATGGTAGACTGGCCTCCTCCGCCTCGGGAGAGGCATGTTCAGACTCCCTCTTTGTCCCTCATGCCATCATTCCAGTCTGACTGCTTTTAAAATGACACTGCCTCCAGACAGAGGTGCGCGATGATGCAGAGAGATGGAGATGGAGAAATAGAGAGGCAGGAAACTCCGTCAGTGCAGTGGAAAGAGATGAGGGAGCTTATGTACAGCATGTCAAGATCTATATGTGGTGGCTGTGTTAACTTCCACTGATGCACTTGGGTCGATAACTGCGAATGGAGACGGGAAAGGAAGGAGCTTTGATTGCAACGTGTTAAATTACAATTCTGCTCTAAAAAGAAGACATTAACATTGTCCTGGTGGAGGCTGCTGAGTGAAAGATTTCCATGGTCATGTTTTTTCTTTTCTGTCTCCTAAAATCTCAGTCCACTCCCATCATTCTTTCCTGTTCCTGCATCATCTCTTCTAACTCCTAAGAAGAAGATAGGGGACGTGGGTGGTTGTTTTTTTGTAGGACACAGTGGGCGTGGGAAAGACAGGGGAGGGTGAAGACACAGATTAACAGCGATCCTCAGGTCATGAAGGATGTCTGTACGGCACCAGATAGCGTTATTGGGAAGGACATATTGTATTAGCTCTTTGTCTGCGTGAGGAGGGAGGGGCTAAATAGGGGTAAGTTAGTTATAACGCAGGGGGGAGGATATTAACACGGTCCCTAATGAACCTAAAGGGAGCTCTGCAGGTCTTATGAAGGAATTAAGAGCAGCTTTGGGGGGGCTTTAGCCAGTCTGATCCCATCATAGCTCATTTGGAGCAGTTATCCATGATCTCCCACTGTGGGACTCACACACAAACACCATTCTACTGAACTGATACAACTGTTCATCATTATGAATTAAAATATCATGCTTTTGTTCTCTCACAGTCTCAATAAAACACACACGAGCTCAATGAGCTTCCAGGATGCACACTCCATATGTTGACCCACCAGACATGAGCAAACAAATCTCTCCTAACCTAAATAAAATCTGCCCTAGTTCTTCTTGACAGCTGGGTGTATTTGAGCACAAACAATAATTTCATATTTGATACTGACGTTCTTTATCTCCATCATCGCGTCTCCCGGCCTCTGTTAATTTCTCCATCTGTCAAGCTAAAGATGCTCCCCGACTTAACCAAACAAACCAGAGAAGAACCAGGCGTTCTTTCTTTTAGCTTAGAAGCTGCAAATGGATGCAGCCGAATGCTGAAGGAGTATTATTGCTTTTTGAGAATTGTTATGTGGCCAAAGATCACAGCATTCCTGAGCTTGTGTGTTTTGGAGATTTCATGTTACAATTTAAGTTAAATGCTCTTCTGATGGCTGAGAGAATTTTGCTTATGAAAACTTTTTAGGATCAATAAGATAATAAATAATGTATGTATGCACAATAAAAAATGTTTTGCTTAGTTTCAGCTTAAGGGAACATTCTGAAAACATTCACCCAAAAACAGCAATATTTCGTAACTACATACCATATACCTTGGCATTGAACACATCCAACCCTTATCCTCTCCAACTATGAGACTACAGTCAAGTTATTGTACATTTTTTTAGCAGTTTAGAGAATTTTCCAAACAGCATCATCCAAGATTATGACTTAGACGGACGTTACTGTATTAATAGATAGCAATAGAAGCAATAGAAGAGGAAGTGAGGAATCTGGTTTGGGCCAGTTAAGGATTAACTAGGTTTCCTTAGAGGGAACACCATCTAAAAATATCCATTATCTGTCTGCGGTAGCTCGGGCTGTTGATGCTGTCGCTGAAGCTTTTGAGGCTGCAGCATGACGTCACTCAGGTGGAGTGGTGAGCTCTTGATGAGCAGCTCCCTGAGTCATGTTTGGTCAGGGTCTTATCAGGCTTACACAGGAGGGCACAGACCCACACGCACGCATGCACGCACGCACGCACGTACGCACGCACGTACGCACGCACGCATGCACACACGCACGTACGCACGCACGATTTTGCTCCCTGCCACTTTATACCCCAGCCACACTTTGTGCTAATGTTACATTTTGTATTCACCACCCCACCCCCCCCCAAAAAAAAAAAAACTGCATTAGTCAGTCCTGTATTTGGAGAAAACATGGGAAAGATCGATATTATGCAGCCTCCAGCAGGCTCATCCTTATCTCAAATTCATGCTACAAATATTAAAGTCAATATCTAATCCATTTATGTAGGATTTCTCGACAGATTGGAATTGTGTAGGATTTCTGTTTGTGTGTGTGTCTGGAGCAAGAATAAACTGTAGATGGTACAGCTATCATCTGACCTGGTTACTGGACTATTCTGCTGTTTACAACCGATCTGCAGCATGTGTCCTCACTGTTAACACACAATCTTACACACACACATGGACATTATGTGCTTTCACACAAAAGCGAGTGGGATAGATCTGTCAATAGACAAGAGAGACAAAGAGCAACAGGGCTTGAGGGCATTGCAGTTCAGATAGACAGACTGATGCACATAATACCCAAATATTTTGGCCCACAGCCAGTCTTTGAGGGCAGCCCGGCACAACCTGCATACTCATCGTCCTTTGCTTTCTGACACCTATCACCAACAAACTGATTTAGATTCAATGTAGAACTTCTAAGTCTCAATTCACACTCTCCTCTCCATACCTGAGGTGGTGAGCAGAGATCCGTTAGAGGATGATCGTCGAAGGATCCGCAGGCTGTCACTCCAGGAGCGAGACTTAGGCAGCCTCTTTAGCAGCCGCCCCAGCCGGCGTGACACCTGCCCAAAGCAGGCACTGCCAACCTCCCCTTCTGAATCACCCCTGACCTCATCCAGATGCAGAGACACCTGGCCGAGTAACGTTCTGCCCACCCTAACGCCTTCAACTCCCCCTGATACGACCCCCTCCTCTGCTCCCCTTCTTGCGTCCTCCTGCCCCGGGACGACAGGTGCTATCTGTGCCATGGATGGAGCATGGTGGCACCATCCGGCAGGCATCGTCCTGTGAGCGTAACCATTGTTGGTTGTCCTGTCCTGCCCCTGGCTGCTCCTGTCCCTCTGAGGACTGCCCCAGCGCCAGCCCCCCCAGTTCCCTCCTCTGCCATCCCAGCGCAGCCACTCTGCCACCGGTGCCACGCTCCGAATAAACAGCCCCCTCTCCACTCGCTCTGCCACCCCTCCACCTGTACTCCTAACACACTCCCTAATGCTCTCACCTCCCTACTTGCTTCACACTTTTCTCCTCTGGTTCTGCACCTGCCCGGTCTTCGTCACAACTTAGCGTGCAGACATGAGCCCTGAATATCTGCTGTACTACTTGTTCCTCTCTAACATCTATCTGTTATCAATGTTCTCTCTTCCCTTCTCCCCTCTTTCGCTCTCCCTCTCTCTCTGTCTCTACTGCAGCACCCACACACTCTGCAGTAACAAACAGCCAGCTTAAAGAGACAGAGACCCCCACACAATCCTGTGTGATCTCTATTCCTCTCTCTCCTCTCTTTCCTGCAACAGGAGCCTTTCTCCTTTCCGTTCCCTCAGTGGTTGACTATACACACTTCATTCAGTTGTAGAGAACAGGGTGGGATCTCCTTATAATAGAACAGAAAGACCACTGCAGAGGTAGTTAACGACACTGCCTCCTCTTGTCTCCCCCTTTTCCTTCTCTACTCTCCAGCACTGGTTGATGGGAAGTGAGTCAGCCATCCTGTCTAACCCCACAACAGTGACATATCTTGTCAGTAAGAAGCATCACCTCAAGTGAGTGTTAATGGGAACTCCAATGTGAGGGTTGAGGTGATGCGCAGTCTGTTGGTTATTAATATGCACTGTGAAAGATAAAAGAGAGAGAGAGAGAGAGAGAGAGCTCCTTGGACTTTTCCTGCCCTACTTCTAAAATTGAAGCGTTTGAAGGAACAGGATATGACAAAATCACGAGCAATGGCATAAGAAGGTTATGCTCTTATGTCACCATTTCTTTTACTGCAGAACCGAATATGACCTTGTTTTGGGTTTTAAAAAAAATCCCAAATCCCTAAATCGCTCACATTAAATGTGCTCAAGAAAGTCTTTGTCCTTTCTGCCCTAACCACCTCTTCCTCTGCAGTCCTCCTATCACTGTTCACCAAGGGCGACCTAAATATAGCCTGCTTTAAAAGACCCGCTTAATTGCCATACAGACAGCTGAGCAGCAATGCACAGTGAGGAGAGCCCAAAGCACCATGCAGATCTTTCTGCAAAAACAAAACCTGTATCTGCATGCCCTATTTCGCCACTCTTTTTATCAAGGTCAAATAATATTGAGCAGTTGGCGACTGAACAAAGACGCCATTCCACAGGGAGGGTGAAGACACAGATTAACAGCACTTTCCATGTCATACTGTTTGTTTCTAAGAAACTGAACAAAACACTTTGCTAATACTGAAGAAAAACGGCACAATAACATTTCAATCAGGAGAGACATGTTTGCAAATATGCAAATGAGGGCTATTGTACAGCTCAATAAAATGTACAAAGTCGTTGGCAATTAGACTCCATCGCTATACGAATATTTCGTACTGTATATCTATATAGGGGTAAAGAACCATCAGACCCCCCGATGGAATCTAGACACTGTTGGTGGCGACGAAGGAGCCCAAAGACCAGACTGAAGGAGGCTCCAGACTGGTCAGCTGGAGTAGATGACTGGTGGTGGAAGGGGAGGTGGAGGGTTGTACTCTTTGCCTGCAACGACAGGTAAATGACAAGGGGCAAAACAGATTTTTTAAACCAAGATTGTGAGTCTGTGATTGGCCTCCACCAGCTGATTCCATTTAAGAAGAGAGCATTGATTAAAATAGGTCTTCCTGAAAGAATTTTCGCTGAGCTATATTTAAATCAGGAGACTAGTTGCGTGTATGCGACAGATATACACAGCAAAAGTACATTTATTAGGATAACAGCTGAATTGATTCAGGAGTGCACCGATTAAAAGTTAGGTCTTCCTGAAAGAATTTACGCTGAGCTACTGTACATAAGTGTGATGTAGTCATTTGATGAACACGTGTTCAATAGCTTTTCTTCATTCATCCCTTTAGATTCTGAACTTAAGACATATGATCTCTGAAGGAATGTTTTGGCCAAAGTCTTGTTAAAACTATATCCATCGCACGTCTGGCAGAGCAGCAGCAGTGGTATGCCTGTTTGAAGAAGGTTATGAGCCATTTAACACAACCTTCCTCCTATTTTTTTGTTTTCAACTGTGAAGGAGCTTTGAGAGGACCAAATGGGAAACGGCTGGACAGGTTCCTAAGACAAGGTCTGTATTGTGTAGACCAGGGGAAGAGGTAAATTAAGGAAGAGATGGAGTGTAAGGAAAAGGTACACTCTCTAGAGGGATGAATGCCATGGGGCATAAATAATACACTGGGAGGGTTACTGTGAAGGTCTGTGGCAAATGTGTGTGTGTGTTTGGGTGTTGGTGCTTGTTGGGCTTCCTGGCAGCCGTGTGTCAAAGCGAGTATCCCTCCCTGTCTCTGCAGTAACCAGCACACAACCCCACATCTGCTGCTGTAGACGCACTGTAACAACAACGATCTCCACTCTGCTTGCAAATATGCAAGCACAAATAGTTCCCAAAGGCTTTTTTTACTGTAGTTGTGAAATCGCCTTTGCGGAGGATCTCTGATCTCGGGAGCATTCACCTCTTCGTACAGTGCTCTGAAACAGAGGCAGATATATACAAATACACACTTTTCAGTCCTGATCTCCATACTTGGGCATTGGCCGATAGCAAGTAGGTCTTCTGATCGGATACCAGTGTTTCATTAATCAGCTGTATGCCTCACTGGGTGGAAGAGACTGAGATTGTTCTTTTATGTGTAAGGCATTCTAACATCATTACAAGGTGCACCTGAACCCAGCATGAGTTTAAGAGGGGTCACCTGAATGCATTTAGGGTGTTCATTGATTGTTTTATTAACTCATGGGGAAGGAAAATGGTTGTGACACCGGTGACTTCAGGGAAGAAGGAGGATTTTTCAGTTCGGTTGTTTCCCTGTCATCTCCGACTCCGGCAGGGGCCTTGATGTCTGGAAAAGTGCCGCTGCATATCCTAGGAAATGCAAAACTAGGCTTTGTTGTCTGTGTTTTTTCTTTTCTTCTGATGCGTGCATGTAAGCAGTGGTGAAGAAAAAACCTGATATAAACAGCTTTGAACTGAATAGATTGGCCCCATTGTCACCGATACCTGATCCAGCTATTTAAGGTCAGTTAGGTGGGAAATTACAGGGTACACCACGATACGTTACGCAATACATGGCTCACAATACACATAATATCACAATACAGCAATTCTGCGATAATACATATGTTGCTAGACAATCCTATAATGACACATCACAGTATCGGTCTAACTATGAATATAAAATGACAAAGTCCAAACTGTTAGAAAACAGCACAATTCTATGGGTCCAGACTTTGGACTTAGACATTGCTGAGGAATCTTTTATTTTCCTCAAACTTCTGTCCACCATTCCACTGAAAACCTCTTAGGCTAGTAGTAATTTATGTTCAACTTTGTCATGTGTTGAGTGCCACCTTGGTGGGAGCCATGAAGTAGAGATGCTGGAAGTAGGGAAATCTATTTTAAGCGGTAAAATATTGATATTTGGCGCCACCATATCTCACGAAGAACAATGTTAACTTGCCGTATCAATATTTTGTCCCACCCCTAATATACAGTAAGAGGTGCATGTCTTATTGCTTGAGAGAGATTGAGGAGAGGACCAAACCCAGTGTGTGTTAGAGCACTGGTGCCACGACAGCATGTTTCCCTGAATGCTTTAATTAAATATTAATCTGATGCTGACTCTGTCTTCCAGTCTGTAATCCCAACCGCTCCTCAGACATAATCCCAGGCAGCAGACACCCAGAGCTGGGATTAAGGAGACTGCCATTTCTCTCCCTCACTCCCCTGCCTTCCTGACCAACATCAAAACACGGAGAGATGACAAATCAAATTAAATCACGAGAACACTAATAAACCACTGACAGGATACAACCTAAATACTGTATAGACATGTTGGTCCGTATGCCCTATTAGCGCCTGATAACACATATGGCTCTTATCTTTATGTGTGTAGTGTATTTATGCATATACTGTATAGTGTGGGGGTTGCTGTATAGCACAGGCATACCAAATAAACTCCCATCTAACTTCTATGAGAAGCAATAAAGGGAAAGAACAAACTTGGACGAAAGCCAGCAGTAGGAATAATTACGCAACAACAGAGCAGCAGACTATGAGACATGGGAACTCTGGCTGGATTGACACATCCCACAGTAGGACAAGGCCACATCACAACAGTCCCTGCGAGCACTCAGCTGTCCCAAGGGAGAAAGGGCTGCGTAGCTGTTTCTAAAAGCTTCATATGCAACAAAGCCAACACAGATACAGGCAGCGTGGTGAATTAAAGACAGACAGAGGGAACGAGGCATGCAACGAGACAAAGAGACAGAATGATGGTTGTTTATGGTTGCAAGGCCTCCGTCTTCCACTCCCTGTCATTTGCTGGGTGTAGTTGAAAGAAGAGCATGGGTGCGTGTGTGTGCGTGCTGTTTCTATTTTGGCAGTTTTGGTTGTGTTTCTCCCCACAAAAATACCCTGAAATGTCTAAATTGGTATTGCTTGTCATAAATATCCCGGTGACCCCCATGACTGTATATACCGCACACACCGCTGATGTTTTCCGAGAAAAGGGAGCAGAAAAGACAGTTTGATCTAGAGTTCAGCTACAGGCAGCATAAAACTGGAGCTAATTAGCTTGCTCCATGAAGAGACTAGTGGAGACAAAAAAAAGTTATTGGTTTGTAAAGAAACTCCTGACTGTGCCTTTGTGTTTCTCTGGGTGTGTGTGTGTGTGAATAGTGCTCCAGAAACCTTGGCTCTCGCTCCACTGAGCTCTTGCTGATAGCACACTAAATCAGACAGCTCTGCAGTGCTGGACAAACTCTTGCTCTTTTCCCCTATCCCTCACTTGCATTGGCTCTCTTTCCTTCCCATCACTCTTGTTCTGACTCTCTGTCTCTTCTTATTCCTACCACCCTGCCTCCCTCAATCGCTCCTCTTTTCTCTTTCACTAATTCCACTATTTGTGTCATCCCTGTTTCCAACTACTTGTCAGTATTTCCCTTTTTTTTGTTCCATTTCCCCTCTGCTCTGTTCCTCTTTTTCATCCTGTCCGTTCTTTATCCGTCCGTTTATTCCCTCACTTCTTTCCTCTCTTCAATGGCTTTATCTCACACTGTTCTGAAGCTGCAGCCTCCCCGTGACAGAGTGCTGCTGACACAATGCCAAGTCAGCAGCCGCATGCACTCACACGAACATTTACACACACATACACAACATGCATGCATGTACAGTATGTGCATGGAAAAGCCACTATACACACAAAAACTCTTTAGGTTGAGCTCCCAGAAAAAAAGCTGTGTGTGTGTGTGTGTGTGTGTGCACATGTGTACTCAAACCAGATTAAAAACATCTCCACACTGCCAGGTCAAATTGGCTTGGCCCAAAATCTCTGCTTCCCAGAACTGCGCAGGTGGCAGTGGTGTCATCAGAGCCTGAGCCATCCTCAGCAGTAGGCTACAGTGAATACAGCCAGTACAGCCAGGTATGTGACTCCAGAGATATCAGGAAAAAGAAATCTAAAATGTTTAAAATGTCCTTTTACTCAAATATACAGTCACGCTGCTTCCAGTGTCTGTAGTTCTCACACCCTAATACATCTACAATGCATGAGTTCATACACACTCACAATTAAGTATGAGCTTTACAGACATTTCTATTTTGTTTCTGTATTTCACCAATGCACTGCTGTTAATTCTACTATCTTTCCCTCACTCTTTGAGCCAAGGCTGCAAAATCCCAGAGTGAGAACTCTGGGAGGCAAAGCTGAAAGGACAATATAATGGAAGGTTCCCGGTTGTGTTCATAGAGCAAAATGCTTGAAAATGTCCTTCCCTGTCATTCTGGCTCAGTCACAAAGGCACATGCACAATTTTTATTTTAGTACAAACACACAAGCTCCGTTATGGTAGATTACAGCACCCAGCTACTTGCGCCCTTCATTAAATACTAATTTTGTCACCAGGAACAAGACATACACCAACAAAGTCGGTTCTGTTTTATCTGAAAAGGGCACATAAATACACCCATCAACTGAAAGAAGTGTGTAGGGCAGGCTTAAAGTGCATGTTTTGGATTCACAGAATATTAAACAGTGTCAATGGTCAACTAACATCACTTATTTCCACAGGGCATGCACAAAAAAAACCAATAATAAATATAATTTGGAAGGCCATACTTACTTTGACACTTGAGAGCCTGTGCAGTGATCTGACGGCTACAGGCGTCACACCAGTCCTGCGTACAGGGCTTGGACTCGAACCGGTGCCCTTCGCCTCTCTCAGTCTTCACCCGAGGGTCCACACCCCGGGGAAAGATGGACCAGGCCTCCCTGCGGGGAGGCTCGGTGCGGGCCAGCCTGACGACTCCCGTCTTTCCCTGTGTAAGCCGCTCCAGATGAAGACTGCCGCTGTCTCCTTGTGCTGGCACGGAGGAGGAGATGCTCTGATGTCCGCTGTCTCCGCTCCGGGTGTCCCGTCTCCCGTGTGGCGCGTCTCGGTGCCGGTGTCCTCCTTTGTGTCCATTCGTAACCGCGTTGCTTGGCATGACATTGATGCGCGACCCCTTGAGCGAAGTACCCCTCAGACCAACTGTGTTACGGTTTGAGTCACTGTTGATGTGCGCGCTTAGACTTTCTTGAGACCCGGCTGCGGTGCTCCTGACGCAGTCCGTCCGGTCCTCCTCTGTCTCCCGATTTGCGCTACGTGGCGCAGCAGGGGCAGCAGGACCTCTGCATCCTTCACCGGACCTTAACCCTCCTCTGACCACCGTTTCACCCGCTGCTCCCGGAGACAAGGGCTGAGTTCTCGAGTCCCCTTCAGTTGTGAACGACCGGCATTCCCCGCCGCTCCCCGAGCTTCTCCTGAGCATCATCTTCTCCCGGGACGATTTCCTCGGCAGGGTGATTTTCTTCCTGCTGCCGGGTAGTTTGAAGAGCAGAGGTTCCGAGTCCAGCCTGTGCGGAACTGGGTGCTGCCCCACCACACTCACAGACGCCATTATCCTGTTCCTCCGTAACGAGTGTGTGTTGTGTGTTTTTACTCCGTGCTCTGAATGTAAACTCAACTAACGCCCGCGACAAACGTGTAGTAGTGACGCAAGGGATCAGCTTTAAATGCTGCGAGCGCGCTCCCTTTAAAGTGACAGGAGCGCGCAGAAATCTCTGGCTAGCCATATATTCGCTATTTATTGAAATCACTCCATACGAGACATACTAGAAAGACCGGCAGAAACCAGAAATGAAGAACTTGTGGAAAGCTACCAGAGAGACTGGATTAAGATCACAATGAGAACTTTATAATATGAATTTAGGTTTCCTATTTATAATTTATATACCATGCCCAGATTTTCAAAAACGTGTGGTATGGCAAACATATTAAAGAGCATTGTTTTTCACATGTAGTACCTGGTCTTGACAATAGAAAGTCTGCTATTGTATGTAATCAATTATTTACTTTTTGTAGGGGCAAAAGAGGGCTCGGTTGTCTCACTGTTGAAACTACACAACAATCCTAATTAAATTGATGTGTAAGTATAAAACAGGACTGACAGCACAGCAAGATTTAAAAGTAGGCCTACAGTATGTACTGCATATTATCATGATGCTGACCAGTGATAAAAACACACTGTTACATTTGTGTGTGTAGGCTAGGAACAGGAAAGTTATGAAAACTTTCCACTTTGCCAAGAGCACGTCATATGAACTACACAAAACCACA
The DNA here is from genome assembly GCA_026937815.1 of Etheostoma perlongum. NCBI lineage: Eukaryota > Metazoa > Chordata > Actinopteri > Perciformes > Percidae > Etheostoma > Etheostoma perlongum. The sequence goes on along the minus strand of CM049374.1, from coordinate 4,259,659 downwards.
GAGGCTGTAGCACTCGTCCCCCTAACTAAACCGAGAAAGCCCCTGAGGACTCCAACACCACTCCTACGCAGACTGAGTGAAGACCTTTCAATTTCATTCTCTGTATACTTTGCAGTGTCACAGGAGCTCATTTGTTTTGCTTAAGACCTTTTGTCTTTCCAGCTCAGTTTCACTTTCCCAAAACAGATTTAATGTTAAAGTAATTGGACTACAGGTCCAGAGTGTACACAGTCATTCATGACCTTATTGACTTTTCAAAACATGGATTTATCCTCACAGAGGTATGATGCCATTGTAAAATTGAAATGTTGTTGCTCAAGACTAAATCAAACAGGAGATTAAAAATATGGCAAGTTTATAAGTATGTACTAAGTAAGTACTTATCCAACCTTTTGCATCATCTATGACCCCTTTATAAACAGATTACTAACACTGGGATTTCCCTCACCATGCGAACCACACTGGCTAATGGCATTTTATGGTTAATTTGCTGTACTGTCACTAGACTGTGTACTTCTATTTAAAAGGAAACACTGTGGTGAGTGCCGAGTTTCCCTGATTTGTTTCTTCTCTTTTACAGTCAAACCTACAATACAATACAAAGAAATAACGTTTTATTGAAGTTACACATCAACAGGACAAGAGACAAATGGCACTTCAAAACTACAGTGCTGTGTGCTTGGAGAAGCTAACAATCAATATATGATGTAATCAATTATGTAATCAATCACTATTTATTCACTAAATTTCCCATGATATACTTAATGTAAACAGTAATAAAGATACATGAAACCATTTGAAAGATCAAAAATTAAAAAGAAAAAGAAAAAAAAAAGACAGCAGACATCTCATGCCTTAACAAACACACACAGATATACACAGACGGAGAGACATAGTGTCAGTATTTAAGTTTCTCCAAAATTCCCGCGCACTTCTTCTGTGGGACAAAGAAGAAACATGGCCCTAGAAAAGTACTCCAGCAGCTTTATCCTGACGGTCCATTACTGTGGCATTACTGTAGAAATACAATAACACTAGAGGCATTAATGAAGTTTGTATTGAACTACTGTACTTTGTCACCACACACACACACACACACACAGACACACAGACACACACACAGACAGACAGAGAAAAAAAAAATCCATCAGTGGCGTTTCCTTCCGACATTCTGTACATCTCCACTCTAAATGTAGATACATATGTTATTGATTGTCTTCGGATGCTCCCTCTTCATACGGCATGGGCAGCAGCCAGTGTGTGTGGATTTGAGAGATAAGATGCAAAGATGCTTCAGCTTCACTGACGTCACAGAGTAGAAGGTCTGGCCAAACTCGGCTCCAAACCTGCTGCAGGGTTCACTGCTCCCAGACTATAGGACAAAACAAATATAACCAATCACCATCCTTTCTCACCTACTGTATAAGGGGGGGGGGTTCAACAGAGACAGGAAGTTGGCCACTCAACAAACCTCTCAATAATGCTGTTGTTACACTGTAGTTCCCTCACCAACATCTCCATTTCCTTCTTCAGATGGTGCATCCTAGAACAAAAGGAAGATAAGATATGTTATCAGGGCACATATACACAGACACAAACACACAGACACACATACACACACCTCGAGACCATGTGGTCCTTGTCCCTGGGTGTGATTCCAGGCTGTTCTGTTCGCTTGGACTGCAGAGTGAAAAGGATTCTGTCCAGAGCCTGAGGACAGATGAAACATCCTCACATCACTGAAATGATACATGAGTGACATCACTAACATAGCCACTTAACTCCCAAATAACTTTTAATATAGCACAATTTAAAATAACTTTCATCATCAAAAAACCTACGGCACTTTCAGATACATGTTTTTGTGCAAACGGTTATGTTACAATATTTGATCTGAGCTACAGAGAGGGGTCTTCAACACAGACAGAAAGTGAATTGTTAACCTTATTTTGGCGCTGCTCACTCATCTCCAGGTCTGCCAGCAAGCCTGTAGAGAAAGAGTTGAAGTCCTGCAGTCGGGTCTGCATCTCCAGTAAAATGCTACAAATACATTACAGACCCACAGTCAAAGCTCAGAATCCTTTTTTTATCTTAATTTATTTTGGGCATTTTAGCCTTTAATAGACAGGAAAGGAGAGAGAGAGGGGGAAGACACGCAGAAAATGGCCACAGGTTGGACTCAAACCCTGAGCCACGGTGTCAAGGACTGGGCCTCTGCATATGGGAGCCTGTTCTACCAGGTGTGCTACCCAGGCACCCCAAAACTACCATCTTTACAATGTGCCAATGGCCTGCTGGATTCCAAAACAGAAAAGAAAACCACTGGGAAAAATGTGTCTAATGAATTAATTGAATAGTGAATTCACCAATCACAGAGTTTTTAATTTTCATAATTTCATTTTATTTAACCTTTCTCCTAAGAGGTTATTTAACCTTTCTCCAAGTGGATGTTTGTGTCAAATTTGAAGAAATAGCAATGTCCTACTGTCATGTGTTAATCTTCTTCATAAGAGCTATTATCATCTGTGTGAATGGCTGTAAAACCAAACTAACAGTTATTTTACTGTAAATAGTCATAGTGGTTGAGGCAACTACCACAGTTTAAAGTGTTCATATTATGAAAAAAAAAAAACACTTTTTTGGGGATTTGGGGTGTTATTTTGTGACTCTGGTGCTTCCACACGCTTTGAGTGAGATACGGGTTTCTGAATGTTCTCTGCCTCCAGTCTCCGGGTGAGCTGGTCAAAATCTGCACGGCTTTCTACGTAACTAGCCGAGACGAGGTGGCTAACCGTAGCACATGCTAGCGCTAGCATGCTAGCTCGTTCTCTATGGCAAAACACTGCTCCAACACACACTAGTTCACCATAATCTACAAAAGAACTACTTACATCTCCCTGTTCTGCAGGTATTCCACTAGTGCCCCTCGTTTAGAAGAAGTCTCCCAGCTAATCCTGCCTTCTACTGACCAAAGTTGGAGAAAGAGGTATCTAGCTGATGTGATCTTACCTAGCTACTACGCATGTGCGACTCCCAACAAAGACAGTATAGAAGTGAGATGTCTCACTCTGTAGTTCAAACAGAGACCCAAACACACGGGGTGAAAACAGAATCTGCAGCAATGTTCAGTACAACAAAAATATGGTGTTTTTTGAAAATAAAACCATGTAAACCTATTCTGGTACGACCTCAAAATACAATAATGACCCTGAAAATGAGCATAATATGGGCACTTTAAGTGAATCTGCTATGTGTTTGGAGTTTAAAAATGCGACTTGAGAGGCAGCTCTGACCTGCTCCACGTTCTTGTTGAGGCCAAAAGCTCTTTGTATCTCTGCACACAGTCTCTCGTACGAGAGATTTCACTCGCTTAATGTGGCTTGACAGGTGGATTCTGGGATGGAAGAGCGAGAAGCAGATTACAGGAAAAACATCCTTCACAGGCTGGATGCGCAGGACTATAGCTGTATCGACACATACTCACTTCTCAAACTTGTGGATTTGCTCGTCGTTATATGCCAACTCTGTGGTAAAAATAAGAAAAGAGTAAGGTATAAGGCAATTTTAACATGTGCAAAATGAGCAATAAAAATACTGTATTTGCCATGCCAACAAAAAAACATACATACTTCCAGTTAATCTGTCTTTACGATAATGCTGATGAATTGCCATTATCTTCTGCAGCAGCACCTCCATCTTCTTACTGCTGTGGGAGACAAGAGGTCAGAGTTCAAACAGCACAAACCCACGAGGTCACTCTGAAGCTTTATATCCATGCGTGCTTGGAGTACCTGTTGTCATTGGCCAGCGACTCTGCTAGCTTGGCCTGTTCTATCTGCAGATGGTCCAGTTGGTTCTGAAACTCTTGGATTCCAGCAGCGTATATAGGCAAGTGCTCACGGACCTGTAGAAACAGCAGCCAAAGACTGATATCTGAATCAACAAACCACAAATCTGTCACAAAATGAATGGTTCACAATCTATAATCCTGGATTAGTTTACAATAACAGTATTTCAAATCAAATGTGTTTTGAGCTCAACAATGTTGCACCTCTGTCCATTCTTTTCACTCACTTATGATATTGCAATGTCTGTAAAAAATACTGACCAAGAGAGAACTCCTAGGTCCCCTTGGTACACATATACTGTATGTATATGTATGCATATATAGTGAGGAAAATAAGTATCTGAACCCTGCAGCTGTATCATACAAAAAAAAATCATACATTGTTATTATGGCTAAGTGGGAGAACTTGCAAAATAGCAAGGTGTTCAAATACTTATTTTTCCTTACTGTGTGTGTGTGTGTATATATATATATATATATATATATATATTTTAACTATACTATCTCTGACTAAATGTCAAACTTTATCACTTTTTAGTACTGACCAAAATGTGTCCATTTTGACAGCTGGCATTAAATATTAAATATTCTTTAAACAGAAAGACTATTTCATATGGAAAAATATTCTTATACACCTGATTGTTTCAAGCTTTCACATTCTACAAGTTTGGCTTGGTTTGGGAAACGGGGTTGAGTAGAAAAACAGATTTATATTCCTCAATGTAAGGCATTTATAAAAGTATCATATTGGTATTATTACTAGAATAAAAAACAAATCAATAGTCCTACTTTCAATGATGAGGTAACAAAACACGTTTAAAGTGTGCAACACCATTTCTGCATGCCATTCCTTTTCTTATTACTCTTTTGTTTATGACCTGCAATTCTGATATATATATATATATATATATATATATATATATATTCATTAATGAAGGAATAATGGCAGACAAATACAGAAAAGCCACATTCCTGACACCATTTCCATCAGCCACATTAGTCTAGCTGTGAGACTTCTTTCTCACCACTCACCAGATGCAGCTTCTGCCTGCTATCAGCTGAACCTTGGTTTTCTGAAGCGTAATGGCCTCTAAGAAAAATAAAAATACAACAGATATGGGAGGGGAAAGAGAAATAAAGAGGAGGTTGGAAGTTGAATTATCACAATATAAAAGATGGTCTACATTTGTCAACAGAATACTTCTCTCAGAATCCACAACATAATAAAAAAGCAAGTACAGCTCATATGCCTTCCTGCTGTGTATCATAATGCATGCAATACAAACACACACAATGTGAGATCGCAGATTCCCAGATTATTTGTCTCAAAAAGTGTGTAGATATACTCACAGCGTGTGTGTCCTGTGTTCTACGTTGAGGCAGGACTGCAGTCTAATGGTGATCATCGCGATACTGTGCATTGCTTCTTCACACTCCCTGCGCAACCTCATCCTGAAGAACAATAAAAGTGTGCGAGAGGAAGAAAAATGGGATGGTAGAAGAGTTTGATAAGGATCATTACTTAGACTTGGTACATAACCTCAGAGGTACATCGCTCCTTTGCCATGCAGTGAAATAAATGTAACATGTGTGTGTCTCACATGTAGCTGTAGTATCCTTGCAGCAGCAGCTCTCGGTGTGTGTGCAGCAACTGTACTATCCTCAAATACTGGTATACCACTCCCACTATTATCTACAGAAAAGAGGGGAAGTAAAGGAGATAATAAAAAAAAATGGGTTGGATGCTTATTAAAAAAAACAAAAAAAAAACATTAGACATGGCTGGCAAAGAAACAGCAGTAACAGCAGTACCTTGGAGAAGTTGTAGTCTGCCATAACGTCAAACCTGGATGGGATGACTGGAGTCTCTGCTACAGAGGAGAGAAAAAACACATAAAATACATGGCTTACGGAAACTGTGTGTGTGTGTGTGTGTATGTGTGTGTGTCACTGGGAATTAATACTTGTATGCACACGTTATTTCAAATGTGATTACTTTCTCTTTCAAACAACATTCATGACGCATTCCTCTTTTGTATATCATTTCCCTATATCTGGTGATGGCATTCCCCTAGGGGAATATCAAAAAATAAAGAAGAGGGAAGCTTAAGACTTCCCATGAACATATCAAAAGGTGTACATGTCTTATATTGTCTCACGTTCATTGAAGGGCATGCTGGTATTTGCTTCAGGCCCATAGCTGAGCAGAATGAGGGGCTGGGAAGGTGAAGTACGCGGAAGGTTGACCACCTTCATGTTGCCCTCCAGAGGGAGGTAGTGACCCAGGTACAGAAGACGTTGCAGCTGAACTCCTATACCGGTTTGAGACGCCACCTCCTCAAAGAACACTGACACCCTGAGAGAATTGAGAGGAGGGAGAGATTTTTGGCTGCTGGACACCTTTTTAAATTTCAGGTTTGATTCTGCATCCTGATTACATCTTAACTTGCTGCATTGCCTAATGTCTGATAGTTTGTTTGACTATGAATAATCAATATGGTTGCATTTAAATAATAATACATATGACTCTACATTTTATCATCAGACAAAGCTGTTTAAGCCTTCACATGGCTGCATAAACAATTAGACATAATCCAATTTATAATCCAAACTAAGTGGTAAAAACTGTATTTTTCCTACAAAACTAATTCCTTCTTCACCAATGTACTGTAAACATTTACAAAATGATTTACAGCCATGAATCAGCTCACATCACATGTGGCTGTAATTTTTTTTAATTTTTTTTTAGGTATAACATAATTCTGCAATTGCTTCACATTTTTGGCTTGTTAGTGGAATCATTGACCAATAAGTCATGTTGTAAAGAACATAACTTTTGACCAAAATAGCAACATCCCACCTTGCGCTATCTCATTAACATGGAATCACTTCGTTCTGAAATCCCCACACTCTTGTACCAGGCCGTAGGTAAACAAAAACACTAAATAACAGGAACAGGCAAAGCACATTTAAGGGTCAGTACCATTTTTCCTCCTCTCATGTTGTGGCACCAACTGACCCTGCCTAAGCCCCGCCCCTTTGCGCTCTGTGCTCCAATAACAGTTGAGCAAGCTTTGTATCCAGCAGAACCTCGGTCAAATTTTTCCTTTCCGGTTATACTTAGATATGCTTTGTGCTAGGCTCGTCTATGTTGAAAAGAATGAAGAAACCACATTTTGAAGATGGTTAAAAGATGTGACTGGTGGATCTGTAAAAGCGACACTCCATACCCTGACCGCGTTGAAGGTGTTATGTTCATTTCCATTTTCAAAACTGAAAACAAATTCTGTCCGACGTAAAGAATGGATTAGGCTGTGGGGTAGATCTTACCCTCAGCTGACCATCAACACCATCACGAAGGACACCTCAAAAGGTAACATTACTATGTGACACCACTTCACAGATTCATTATATTGTATATAGTCACATCCTAAGTAAGCCAAATCACTAGCTTACTAGCTAGCTAACGTAGCGCTACATTGAGATAAGTCAGCCTAATGACAGGCCCCAAACGTCAGCCAGGTTTGCTTCCTCCTTATTTCTGTGGAACATTAAAGAGATTCAAAAAGGACTGATATGATGGATACAGGTACATATTTTTGTCAGAAACCAACCTATCTACCTACAAAAATGACATGAATTATCGTTAACCAGAAAAGAAAAAAGTCTAACGTTCCGTTGCATATATTATATCTGTAAGGCTGCATTTATTAGTGTTTGATCAGAATAATGTGTGTGACGATACGTCTATGCAGATTTACGTGTTATAGTGGTGTATGTAGATGCAATGCGCCATGGCCTGTAGCAGAGAGAAGATGTGAACGGGCTGCCGCTGCAGTATGTCTGTGGTGGCTTTGAAGAATTGGTCAAAACCCCAACACCTCTCCTGGTCAGCCTCCAGAATACCCGCTAGTACTGGAACCAGCTGCACCGCCAGACCCCTACACACAGAGAATGGGAGAGAAAATAGATGGAGACAATCAAGATAAAGTTAGCAGCCCGTCTTTTCATTAAAGAGTCACTGAGATGCTCATTATAAGGGGACATACTGTGATAGTTGGCAGCTATGAGGTAAGCGGTAGCCCCACTCTATAGGCCCATTCTCCACCCGCTGTATTCCGCTTATTGCCCCCATGGGCTTCTCTGTAGTCATTTTGAACCTACAAATCATAACACACAAGTCAGGCTGATGGATCATTGATGGATGTTCATGTTTAACCAGATATCTCGGAAATCCTGATGATTTCTCTAATGGGAGAGCTAAGCATTTGGCACAATTAGTGGGATTTTCCATAACACTGAGAAAATGTCATCTACTGGTTTCATGGTGGTATGCTCTCCAATATATCTTGGCTGGTGGAGATGGAGCTTAATAATTTCATAAAAATATGTGTGTATGTATGTATATATATATATTTTTGTTTATCTGGTTTCAATTTGTTTCTACTTGAATTGTGTTGTATTTCAACTATATTTAACTTTCAATGTATATGTGTGTTTTATGCTTATATAAATACATATTATATACATATCATGTTGTCTTTGTGAAGCTCTTTGGTGCAAAAGTAATTGTTTTTAAAGTGCTATATAAATGAAATAAACTAAAAAAAAGAGGAAAATAATCAAAACTGGTATAATTATTTCATTAGCTACAGTTGAAGGAGTGGAGTTTGAAACTCAATGTGTGGTCTGTGATTTATTTTTTTAAAGCTAATGTATTAACTTACATGGTGGGCTTGTTCCTGCGGGGTCCTCCATACGGTGTGAAGGGAAGACTACCAGTGGCAGCATGGTAAAATGTCACACCAATACTCCACAGGTCTACACTCACTCCATAGGATTTCTGTTGAGGCTTACGCAGCACAGCGCGTTCATACATGTCTGGGTGCTACACACACACACACACACACACACACAACACACACACACACACAGTAAGAAGGAAGGACACAAGCAAATCTGCAGAGATGGAGGTCATTAAACCTTCATATATTGATAGCAGTTAAGATTAGCATCTAAACATATCTTCTTTCTATATCATACATCATCTATTCTTATTATCAGGGAACACCGTGTTAAATTTAGTAGTAGGCAGAAAGTTACTTCTATGAATAGGCTTACACCCCATTTGTCCACTAGAGGGCCACCCAGGCTTCATAATACAAGTTGTTTCGAGGTGTCACAAAGTTATTCCAAAACAGTCACTACATAACACAGATAACACAGGCTTGAAGTGGATTCACATGCAATGGCGGGGTTCGTAACACACTACCACTCACATGTTTGTTTAAGCACCTGTAGGGTCCTCACCGCCACAGCCAAAATGCACTACCTCAGTTCAGAATAAATGGAAAGACTTACGTCTTCACCGGACCCGGCCATATACGTGCTTACATCAACACGCGCATGACCAGTCTGGTCTGTGATATGTGTTTTCGGGTGTGTTAGTATGGACAGAGATAAGCCCTGAAACACTTGTGACAACTAAGATTGATTAAGTTTTAAAACATCGCTTGAGAATGAAAACGTAGTAGTGTGGATGTAGGCTAAGTTGGGTAGGACTGTTATCTTACCAGATACTCTTCAGTTCCATAAATAGACACAAACTTCTCATCATCTTCCAGCTCTCTTGCTGCTCCAAAGTCAGTCAGCTTATAAACAGACTTGCCATCCTCCCCAACCTGCCGCATGATGTTGCCTGGCTTAATGTCCCGGTGTACCACACCATTTTCTCGCAGGTGGTTCATCCCCTGCACTAAAGAGAAGAAAATTAGAAATACTTTAGCTTAGAATGTATAAAGGTATTAAGAAAGACCAATATATATACCCACCTACACACTGCAAAACTGTAAGGAACTCTGTTTCAGGCAGGCCAAAGGCGTTTTCTGCCTCCTCAAGCAGGCTGAGAAGAGATCCTCCTGAACAATACTCCATCACCAGCACCTTCTGTTTAGAGGGCAGCTAGAGAGAGAGGTATTAGGAGGTGGGCAATTGCTTCAACACTGTAAACATTATGGAACTATATTATGGAAAACTTACTGCCAAAAATTCCATGATAGATACTAGAAAACTGCTAATATAACTATAAGCGGAAAGTGACCAGGTGTACAAATGTTCTCTTATTCCATGTTACAGCCCTGTTTTATAAAATAATAATAATTTCAACACATGGCTGTGATTTCCCATGTCCTTGTTCATCTTTACACTTCTCATGGTAGTCTTACCTCTTCCACAGCATACAGCTTGACAATATTGTTGTGGTTGAGCTTCCTTAGCATCTCAAACTCTCTCATCTGGACCTCATGGGGGCGGTTGTAGCTCAACATGTTAAACACCTTGACAGCTACCAGCTCACCCAACCTCTGCAAAGACACACACAAATGCACATGCGCACACACTCACATGTTTACATAAGCATAACATGTCACTGTGCCCTGTAAGAACATCAAAACAAGGCCAAATCAGCACTGCAAACACAACCTTTTCTTATCACATATCCTGTCGCTTTTGATAGAAGTGGGCTTGAAGATCTGAGATAATGGCAGCAGTTATGTAAATGAGATGCTTCGTGGAAAAACAACTTGACAATGTGTTATGATTAAAACAATCATCCACAGTGTGGCTACCTTGTTGCGTGCCTTGAAGACACTGGCAGTAGCCCCTTGCCCGAGGACATCTTGTACAGACCACAGGTAGTTTGTTGTACTGGCCGTCATCCCTGACATGCTGAAGGGAAGAGACAGACAGAGAGAATAATTAGACGGAGAGGAAATTGCTGTCATTTCTTTTATCACTGTATGTATGCCAAAATATTTTGGGTTGACGTTTAATATTTTATAAGAAGGAAAACTAAACCAAAATTTCAACTTAAGGAAAAAAGGCATTCTCATGTGTTTTGAAGGTAATGAGATGGAAGAAAAGATGTTATTGTTTTGTACAGTTAATTTTATTGTTATGAAAATGTCACATTCACAAGAAGAAATGGTCAAACTCCAAACCAAACTTTGGACATTTTTATCAAGAACTGCATCAATATGGCAACCCTAAAAGATACCTTAAAATGAGAGAGCAATTCAGACTCATTTTGTATCACGTTTCTTTGTATATGTAGCAAAGTAGGACATTTTTAATTCTTGCAATACTGGGGAAAATAGATTGTGTAACGTTACTTGTGTTCTTTAAATAGCTATAGTATAAAAAAAGAATTACTGAATACAGTAAAAGTAGCCGCATATATAGCGAGTAGCTAGCTATAACAACAACGTCGTTACATGCTAGCTAACCTACGCTATATTCCACAAACTCTAAGGTAACAGTTAGCTAACCTACATAGTTAGCCGGCTAGCTAACTCAACGTTAGCTAACTTTACAGATACTTTGGTGACTTTTATTTAACGTTAGATGGTAACGGATTTACCTGACAACCAGAAGTTTATATAGTATGCACTTAAGACAACAATTATGTTATACGATTAAATGTTAACTGTGATGTTCGCTTACCTGGACTGCTGATGCAGTTAGCCGTGGTAAATAAGCTTCCTTCTACCTGAACTGCGGGCTGTCTCACACAGCACAACAGGGGTTTTTCCTGTGAACTATGACGGCAAAATAAACGTCACTCTTGTCAGTTACAGCTCAAATTGGCCCGTAGCTTTACGGTAAATCGAACTTCCTTGAAAACAAAATACGCTTACGTGTGAAACTTCTTCTGAAGTGAGAAACGAATGCTGCTTAACGTTTCGGTTCGGGAGAACCTGCTGCTGATGACCGTTTGCTAGAGTTAACGAGTTTTATAGAGTTTCGTCGAAGACAGCAGCTTGCATCACTGCAATACGGTGACTGATTTACGATGGGATGGTCTCTCTAGACTCTAGTCGTAAATTAAGGCGGAAATAAGTGCAAACTTGACAGTTTAATTGTCTGCCTAAACTTCCGTCTGTGTTGCACTAACCGAGATACAGTTATTCCACGTAAGTCACATTATACTGAGGCCTCTTGATAACTCTGCTAGAATAATTTTTGTTCCTAGTATTTCCTTGAGATACGTTTTACCCTGAAAAGAAGAGACAGGTCAACTATGAGCAGCATACAGTGTCAGGGTCGCATGTTTGGCCCAATGATGTAATTAGGGTTTTCGGGGTTCAGTTTTTTTTTTTTAATAAAATTTTTAACCACAAAGCCTGCATTACAAACTGGAAGTGTCAAGTTTGGAAGAAGTGAGCATTTACAGGGTAAGGAAGGTCTACTGAAAGATGCTATTGAGTTGCATCATAGGTAATGTAGGATTAAGTGCTTTTGGAGCTTGACTGTAACTAAGGGCTAAAAGTTAGAATATTGTGGCCTCTGCTGCTTCACTTTTGGTCGTTTTATTTTTTATTTTTTTTAAGTCTGGCTCTTGCAAGTGTCCAAACTTTATGGAAGTGTAATACTAAACCGCTGGAGTACCCATTTATCCTCGGTTGGATTTGAGGCTTTTCTTGTCTACATAGCTTTTATGCACGTTTGTTACCAATGGGCTATCGAAACCCCTCAGTTGGTGCTTTACTTGTTTCTTCTTGCTGTATATTTGTTCTCTTACATAATGCTTCATTTACTGTACTGTACTTGAAACAAACACATATTTCAATGTATTCATCACTATTTTATAAAAAAAAATCTTATGATTTTCTGAAATTAAATGTGTAATAACAAAATGTGAAACATTGTGACAAACGTCAAATAATTCAAGACTCTTGATAGCAAGCAATGTTTATTAAAAAAACATATCTACTACAAGAACTACACATAGAATTATATAAGAACTATTCGATTAAACTACTATTGCTATTACTGTACAATATTGTACCAAAAAAGAGTGTACCTCTGTAATGTACAACATTGTATATACAAAGTACATCGGAACACAGGATTCTCCAGTAATACAGAGACAACTATAAATAGATTTGACATTAGTCTTTTTTTTAGTTCTTCTGTTTTCAAATGGACACAAAAATGCATATTTAACAATATTCAATTCTGACAAAATCATACCCACACAGTTAGTCCACACGCAAGCCAATTTGTTCAAGTGCCACTGATTGATTTGAGATCAAAGAGGGTCCCAGCTCCCCTTAACTGCACAACCAGGACAAAACACACCAACCAACCACATGCATGTCTGTATGTGTGAGAGCGTGTGTTCATTAGATGAGTTCCTTTCTCACCACAAACACACACAGTCCCTCCAGTTGTCATGATGAGGTAAGAGCAACACAAATACACCAGGTAATACACAGACAGTATACAGAGATATAGAGAATGCAGTATGGGCTGTATTTCTAGGAGAAGGGGAAAGGCGTGAGAGGGGAATATGAGGACGCCTCAGTGAAATTAGTTCAATAAGGTTTCAATAAGGTGAAATACAAAAAAAGGTATTCAGTTTACCCTGAACGATCCTGTCCACTTTTGAAGTCAGTGTTTGCAAAATAATTCACATATTCCTTAATTCATCCTCAGATCTAGTTTTGGGTACATAAGGTACATTTTAGCAAATAATATATAAAATATATACAAGTTTAAGTCCTTGTATTTAAGTTTTCTTGTCCTCCTTCTACTTAGAAGCTGGTCTGCTACTGGTTTTTTCTACAGCAGCAACTGAAGAGGAGACAACATATCATATCTATCTATACTTGCAGGCTTTTTAGCTGGTCACATGTACACAGTGCATATTTATTCAGCACTAAGGCTGCTGGTTCTCCAGATCATGAGAAAAATGTTTTCCTGTCTGTCCCTAGACAGCTGCTGTCGGGTGGCATCCCTTTATGATGGGTGGGCATGGGGTGGGGGGTGAGGTGCATTCATACTATACATACATGCATGTTCACACAGGCGCGCGCGCGCACACGCGCACACACACACACACACACACACACACACACACACCCAGACAGCTACATAGTTCAACATTTTACCATTACAGATTCTGAGCATTATTAACAACTGGGAACAAAAAGTATAACAAATGCAAACTTTGCTTTAGAACGCATTGGATGAGGTGGTTGGTTGTGCTCCATGCTTCCAGTTATCATCATGATTATTAAACATACATACACACCATTAGAATAATATAACCCTTTTTACTGTTAATTCTGAAGTTTATTAGTTAAAGAAGCAAGCTGTGTTTGAAGTTGTCCTGTGGCTGGTACTGCATTTATATAAACTGATGCAATCAGCCAGCTCACCATAATGGCTGCTGTCTATGGCCCCAGCATGCAAGGAAATCCTGAAAGGCGTTTAGCTGCCACATCACACCAACACACACACATTTGGAGAGAATGTGTGTATGTGTACAGTCCAACATTACCTGTAAAATGCTGGGTTTCAGTGGTCCCCTACAGAAATTATAGAGCTGCAGGAGAGAAGCAGCATAATGCCTCAAACTACCAGCTTTCATGATCTGTATTGCTATATGTGTATTTAGAACTACTGTTGGCCATGTACGGTTTTGGAGAGCACTGCTCCTGCTATGCTCCTGTTGTTGTTCTTGTACTCAACAGTAATAATAATTAAAAGAAAAAAATCACCAACAAATCAAACACTGGAGGAAGAGATCAAATAAAGCTCTCGATCACATGACATGACACTTAATATTTGGCCCAGTTTTCTTTCCTTTCATCATCTCAAAAGTCCACCTTTATCTTACAGTCTTCCACTTCTGAAGCAGCAAGTCAGTGTGTTTCATTTCTACACAGAGCGAGAGCTCAGCATTTCACAGTCTATTCTCCCTACCTTCCCTTCCAGTCTGCTAGTCATGGGTCATTGAAAAGAAAAGGAAAACAGTCATGTCTACTATACAAAATCAAACAGTGTCTTTTGTTCCACACTTAGATCTGTGTGTAAAGGCAAGTAACACTCCTGCACACCCACTCAAACACAATTCCAAATATCACAAGCTAGTGTATGTAAGCTGTAGGTCTGTAAGAATCCATCTTGAGTCCGGTTCCCTTGTAAAAAGAAATTCAAAATCAAAATTAGCAAAAGAAAAAGAAGTATCTTTGATGTGAATTCATTAATCTACGCCCTCTGATAGCTGACCTCCAGTAAGCATTGCTGCCAGTAAAGGGGCAAAAAAACTCTTGACACTCTAAAGAGAACATGATGCCTTAAGAACTCACCCGGACACCAAGAACTGAATGCTACACAAGTACTGAGTTAGGTCTTGTGTGAAACACCTGGTAGAATAGATGTAAGAATCAAAGAGTATGTAAGAATCAGTATTGTGGGTAGGGCCAAGAAGACCTAAGCCGGGCAGGATTTGTCATTAGACTGGGGTGGAGGTGGAGGAGGAGGGGTGTGAGGGAGAGAGTGTGTGTGGCCCGTAAGTGGAGGAGGAGGTGTAGGGGGCACAGTAGAGGTCGGGGAACCCATGGCTGGACTGCCACCTCCGCTCTTTGGGAACACCACAGGCTTGGGCCTAGTTGCTGGTGGGCGCAGCTCTCTAAAGGAAGGTACAGATGAGGAGAGAGAGGGAGATGTGGCAGAGGGCAGGGGGCTCCGTGGCTGGCTCTTGGCCGGGCGAAAGGAGGAGGGTGTGTCGCTGGCAGAGGAAGCGCTGCGCTGAAGTGGGTGAGCATGTGAGGAGCCCCCCTCACAGTCCCGTAACAGACGGGAGTGGAGTGGACTGGAGGGCTCCGAGGCTCCTCCTCCTCCACCACCCACACCTTTCAGCTGCTCCAGTGTGTCCAGGACTACGTCAGGTGTGTGTGTATGTTTCGAGGTGCTCTGTCTCTCCAACTTACTAAGCTCACTCAGGGCAGAGCTCATTGCATCCTCAATGTCCTGCAACATGAGAGGCAGACATAAAAGTAAATATAACCTTGTGCATTCAAATACCCAAAAGTAGCAGATGGGGATGTTAGTGATCTGTAGGGCTGTTGGAACAAATTCCGAAAGCCAAATATAATTCAAAAAATTCAAAAAAATGCTGAAATAACTATTCAAATGTGATTTTTTAAAAATATAAATAGGGTTGGCTAACGTTAGCTAATCTCCCTCTTCTTATGTCATATCGGATGAACAATAAGTTACAAGAGTGAGAAACACAAGGCATTGATAACTAACATTACGTACAGAACGTTAGTACAGGGAGGAGGGGGTCAGCCCTAAATTCCCACAGCCCAATGGTCCCGCAGCCCTATGTTCCCACATTTCTAAGATTTTTCTTAAAATTAGGGTTAGGGCTAATCCCAAATTGGGAGAAAGGGGGATAAAATAGGATACAAATTTATGAAAAAGGAAATGTGGCAACATAGGGCCTAATTTTGGAAAGAAATCTGAGAAATGTGGGAACCATGTGAACATAGGGCCTGCGTCGCGAGTTTTGGAAGCTTAGCTGGGAGCTTCATGGAGACAGCTAAAGTTAATGTTAGCTCCCCTACAGCTGCCAGTTATAGCTTCGGCTTCACATTTTATTTTCTAACAGCTGTATTCTCAGTAATCTGCAAGAAACAGATTGCTTATAAATCACTAAAATAGTAGTGACACCGTTTGGCCTAGTTATCAATGCAGTTAGCATTGTGGCTAACACTATTGTTTTTTTAGCTAGTTTATGACATTGTTTTGGCTGTGCTTTCTAAAATGATGTAATTCTGCTAACCGAGCAACGTTAGCTAGCCTTTACAACAGAGCCGCTTTAAAACACTTGTTTGATAATGCTTCATTACAGAGTTCACAGTTGATTTGTGTTTGTCGTGTCTGTGTGCATTGTGGCAAATAATGTCAACAGTGAGTGGCGTGCCAGAAATACAATGCGCCATGACGTAGATCCCCTTCAAGGCCAGGCTAATGTTGGAAGTCCGTCTAGTGGGCAGAACGTGTAACAACAACCACATGCTAATAGTGGAAATTGACAATTTCACTATAGCCTGAGAAGTGTAGTACATATTAATAACAGGCTGCATTTGAGCATTAACTATTCAAATACTATTTGAATATGAAAAAAATAAATGAAATTCAAATGGTATTATAGGAGGAAGATTGACAGCTCAAGTGATCTGAAGTTGTACCTGTGAGCTGTGCTCCACCTGGGCAATGACCTCAGGGTCAAGTGGTCTGTGGTTGCTGAAGCTCTTAGAGCGCCCTGCTGTAGTTGTCTTCCGCAACTGTGGACTCTCCACCTAAAATGTTCATAATGCCCTCGTTTACATGCTTGTCATTTACAACATCAATTTGTTAAAGGTAAGATGTTACAGTACCTTGGTCTTGAGAGAGGAGTGGCGGGTGACTGAGTTGAGGATACTGTGAGCGCTGACGGGTCGTTTGTCTCCAGTTTCTTTCACCAGAGCCCCACCAACAGGAAGAGACGCGGTTCTCACCCCTCCACCCCCTCCTCCACTGGCTCCTGGACTTGCACTGTCGCTTTCTGAGCTCCGAACGCTCTTCGGATGCTCCCTGACTCTGGACGCTTCCTCAGCCTGAATGAGACAAATATTTCATTCCTATTTTTCCTTTTTTTTGCTGTGTGGTTGTTCGGGTTCAAGGGGTCAACTAACAAAAAAAAACCAACTAATTTTTTCATACGATCCATTTCATATCAACTAAAAGTTAAAGTTGTGAATGACAATATACTGTAAATAGTCTGATACACACTTGTTCAAGTTGGCCAGGTAGATGTCAGCCACATGAGCTCCAGTAGGAGAGGCAGCATTAACTCTAGTAGACACTCTCTCCTCCAGCAGGTCCCTGCTGTCCACATCAGGCTTTGGACTTCCCCTGTCCCCGTCAGACCTGAAACAATCAAACTGTAGTTTATAAATCATCACTCCGCCTCCATCTTGTACCAAGCCAGCAGAGGGACTCTCTCACCAATACATTACTTCTAAAACACAAGCTTACTTTAGTGTCACTTTGCTTCGGATTAAGAACAAGTAGTGACGAATATTTAACTGATGAACATGACAACATGATAACATTGTACAAATGGAGTAATAAACACTAATCCTTTTTAACTTTTCAGAAACTACAAAGTCTTTTACTCCCAAAAAAGTGGCCGCAACTTAAAGGGAACTTCTCAAATTCTTTTCTAGTATGACTACTGAGTTGGATAACGTTTTACTCACCACTTCTGAGTTTTGGGAAACCTGAACTTTTGACAAGAATACAATAAGCATAAGCTTCATTCATGCAGAGTCACAGCAAGTAAAATCCTGTAGCCATAGCCAAGGAAGTGTAAAAAAAAATCCTCATTCTTACTGTATGTCAACAAACCACTCAACACAGAAAGTTGAGTAGGAAGTTGATCTGCTGTGATTTGAAGTTTGCTACGCATCAAAGCAGAGCAACTTCCTTAGCGATGGGAATTTCCAGTGGACTGTGTTTTGAAGAAGGGTCTTTAATGTTTGCTCTAATGAAGAGTTTGCATTTCCCAAAACTCTACAAAGAGGCCATGAGTAAAATATTATAATCAATATTCACAACAGATAAAAATCTATGAGAAAAACTGTAATGTTTTAATTAATTTGTTATTTTGTCCCTTAAACAGATATTTTGATGAAGGCTGGCGACTGGAACACATCTTACGTGTCTTGGACCACAATGTACTGGTGTGGCACCAGTCCATCCACTCCGTTATGTCGTCCCTCCCACCAGTCGTCAGAGGCTCGCTGGAACAGAAGCAGAGATGCACCCTTCTTGAACGATAGCTCCCGACAAGTCCGGCCGGAGTAGTCAAACCGAGCAATGGCTTCAAAAGGTTCCGACTCTGAAACAGCCAAGGAGCCTGAGATTCAGAGGAAGGTGGACAGACATGGGATGTGACAGAGAAGCAGGGGGCAGCAACAAATGAGAGAGAGAGAGAGAGAGAGAGAGAGAGAGAGAGAGAGAGAGAGAGAGAGAGAGAGAGAGAGGTGGAAGAGAGGGTAAAGCCAGATTAGTGCATAGCAGGTTAGTGCTGCTGTGACTGGTGACTGCACAAATGTTAAAACTGCTGAGCAGGAACAAAGCAGAATAATAAACATGTTACTGGGAGAAGGTGTGAGCTGGTTTAAACGGTTAGAGCCACAGTAACTGGTGAGAAAAGCAGGATAAGATTTCATAAAGTGGTGGCTTCATTAAGTACTGTATATAAAGTATATGTATTCTATGTATTTTGTGTGTGTGTGTGTGTGTTATGCACCATCTTCGCTGTTGTTTCTGACAGAGATGGTGTCAGGCGCAGGCTCTTCTACAAGGGGGGGCTCACAGTGTGGACTGTCACTGAGGAGGAGACAGAGAGCAGACAAGGTTAGATGACATGACAAAAGTCCAACTGACACAAATAAGAACAGTAATGTATTGGTGTGCTAAGTACGAAGCAAAAATGGAAACAAATCTAGAGAAATAAATACAAGGAAGGGAAACTTAAAGCCTTATTGCAGACAGAGATGTATCAATGTAGCAAAGGTTTTACAAGTACAGGCTGATACTTTCACTCAATGTACACTAGAATTGTGGTTTAGTCTTGTAAGAAAATATAGATAAGATAAAGAGCTCAGACTATGTCTATGGGTAGTCTATGACAGACATTTTATCCTGGGCACTTTTGACCAGAAGTTCAAATGATGGATTCCAATTGGTATAACAGCATTATGCACAGTAATAAAATATGGGAATGTTGGCAAGAGCTGAAACAAAACTATACATTAAACAAGGACTACTTAAGATATTTGCACTTTAGGGGCCATAATGACAGAAAAAAATACAGCCCAGTTTTAATTTAGATAAATAAATAAATTTAGATAAATTAATAGAATAATTCAGAACCATAATTGGAGTTTACATTTCAAAGAAATATAAAATATCTACATTAATTGTCAAATAATGGAGAAAAGAGGAAACAAAACATTATATGTAAAACTGAAATAGAAAAAAGAAATGATAAATTTCAGTAGAAGAATGGTTGCATATTTTAAGAACAGCCTACAACATCCTTATGTACAAGGTGTGACCAATGTAATTAGACTATTACAGCCAAGATTATGAGTTGACACTTATATCACAACAATGTTGGAGACGATGATCTGGGTCAATGGATTTAGACCATTCCCATGTATTTTGGCTTTGTCCTGAAATTGTGCAGTTTGGGGGAAATGTTCATATGGTTATTATCAACATTCTGGGCTATTATAAACCTAGGTCAGGTAGAGTACTGTACTGGCAATCTTCTCAAAAACAGTCTTCATTTTCTTTTTTGATATTAACGGTTTAATTATATTTTCTGTAAATTTTACTTCCAAACATTCTTTACACTGCCAGCTATGTAGAGTTATCCATTCACATAATGAAATGTGGTTTTCGTACATTTATAGTAACATTCTGGTGGCTTTATTAACTTATCTTGTTGGCCTCAAAAGTAGTCATATTCTGTCTCCAAACAACAGTATAAATACCCACTATATGCCAGAACTATATGCCTGGAACAGATGAACCTGTTATTGGAAGAGAGGCCCAATATGCTGCCAGGGACCAAATGCAATGAAGAGTGCTCATTGAAGCCTTATGTCCCATAGGGGATGAAGAGGAGTAAGTAATATCCCAGAATTATCTTATTTTTTTCTACACTTCCTACAGTTAAGACTGAGAGCTGCTCCTCCAGCATGACCTACAGTCTAAACAACTGTACTGACTGGCAGTAATCATAACAACTGGAGCCGAGGCTTGTTATTACAGTAAAATTGACCCTTGTGTGCATTGTGGTGTGTGTGAGTAAGTGCATGCTGTGCTCTCCCAGGCTGATGTGGTCAGATGGTACTTTAATCTTCTGTGTGCTGGAGGGTAAGCTGATCCTCGTGGCCCCCATACCCTGAGCGGAGCAGACAAGCTGAGCCCCCCATCACTCCACAGGTGCCCCTAAATCAACCATCTACCCCCCTTAGCAATCAATCAAGTTCCTGTGCTATATAACTTATCTAGTCTCACATTGCCAGACCTTCCACCACAGCGCTGCGAAGGAGGGTCTGGCTAGTCCACACAGCATTCCAGGATGGGAGACAAACGTGCTCTGGTTTATTGGCCCGTCTTTAAACCAATCACAATAACCCATTGAGCCCCGGTGCCACTCGTCATGCAACAGAAAACTCACATTCAATGGATCTACCCTGCAGAGATCTGAGGAGCAGTTAATAGTCCTCATAAATCCACCAGAGTTTAAAATTCCAACACAAAGAAAGTGGAAGGGTACTGGGCATCCAGCCAAAAAGAAGGACATACGGCGAAATATCCGGTGGCAACAGAGCAATCCCGGAAGTGAAGACTATCATTTATCAGACTCCCCTCACATACACACTCTGGTCCCCAGCCCTCACCAGCAGTCATCTCCAGATCCAGGAATGGTGTAGATGGGGCCCTGTAGATCCTGTAGCCCGGGGAAGATAGTGTTATGGTGGATGATGATCGTTTTAATGAGTTCGTTGACATGGGCCTGGCAGGAGACCTGGTCGTTGCCCTCAGGGACAGACATCAGGGTGGGGCCAAAACAGATAGCCAGGTTGTAGGGGTCCATCATGTTCTCCTCGCTGTACTGGGACAGGCTGGGCGGAAGGGAAATCAGAGGCATTAGAGGGCATTACCCATCCTTAATTCTTAAACATATAATATGTACAAAACTAACTATGCACACAAATAACCATGACATATCGTTTACAGCCTACTTCACCGCCTGCTTGTGAATAAGCTGTGAATGCATGTCTGTGTATTGTGGATTGATTGCATAAGGTCCAACAGTAAACACTACCCAAGCCTGCGTTAAAACATTACTTCACTGGTACACTGTGGTGATGGAGGGTCTGATGATGTGAGTGTGTTTTAGTTTGTGAGAAGAAGCAAAAGCATCGGAGTGACCGTAAATCACTTAAGGAAAAGAAGAAGCTCCCCTTCTGTCTCCACTTGATTAACCCAGGAGTCTCACATTTCAGGTCTCCAACATCCCTTTTCTTTTTGTCTTTCACTCTTCTTTGCTACTGCCCTCTGTCATGGTTATTAGGGAATGTGTCTGTGTGTGTGTGTGTGTGCATGTCTAAAATTGAACTCTAATGCGTATTGGGTAATAGCATATATTCAACTAATACTGAACCCCAAAACTCACCTCATTTTAATGGACTATACTAAAGCTTCTTCAAATTCTCCTTTACCATGCAGTGCTTTTTGGTGGTTTGTCCTCATCTTTTTAAAGAGCTTGGGTTTGTGGATGTTGTCAACCCACTGAGATTCAGATGTAATCTTGGGATATACAAATAAACTTGAAATGGATAATTGAATCATTCCTCAAGATGGGAGGTTCCTTAAATAATGAAGAGGCAGAAATAGTCTTTGCCCTTTGAACTTTCATCAGGGATTGTACTTGACTTCCCACAAAAGGTTAAAGGATGTTTGGATTGGGTGTTTGAAGGCCAAATGGAGGCCTTCTAACCTCATTGTGGTGTTTATGAAACTATTGAGTGTCTATTGGGAAATGTTAACAAATCTTTTCACAACTCTAAGTACATTGACTGTGTACAAAAAACATCCCAGTTTTACATTGAAATACGCTACAATCATGCAGAGTACATACATATACCTTTGGAATAACTATAACTGATAGTTAATTAAATATTTGCCTAATATTTTATATGTATGGTTCTTTATTTTGCCTGATGACATCACTGCTGACCAATGTCAGGCTTGGATTCAACATTCGAGACCATTTTTTCTCAAGGGGCATGAACTATGAAAACACTTTTTTTTCTAGTGTAGTGTAGTGTTTTTCTTTTTCTGTTATACAGTATTTATTATTAGACAAAACCTTAGGGTACAGTTACAATAAAAGTGAAATGAATTTGATAGGTAATGTACGGTTACATTTTCGCTTACTGTAATGTGAAAACAGTGAAGCAAACAGATCATCTTTAGCACTTCAAAGGGTAATTTTGAAACACTGTTTGGTCTTAGACTAAGTGATTGCTTAACTGAAAGAATTGCATTATGATATGTTTAGGTGACTTAAAAAACTTACGTTGTCTTGTATTTCACCAGAAACTCAGTGGTTGAAACATTGGTCTTGGAGTGAAAGACCAAATGAAAGGAGTGTGTGTGTGTGTGTGTGTGTGTGTGTGTGTTATGCTACTCACTGGTTGAGGAAGGCGAACAGGTATCTCATAATGATGAGGGTTTTGCTTGGCAGAGATTGTAGAACTTTCTTTATGTGGACTGCCCGCTCATGGAGACTCTCCATCGCTGGAAAATAACAGAGCCACGACACCCAGGGGTTACACACACAATCATGCACCTAAATACACACTTACACAAACAGACAAAAGGATGAGAGACTTACAGACACAGGATATGAGGTCATGGAAGACTTCCTTAGGGAAGAGGGCGTGGTCCAATCCTCTAAAGTAGAGCTTTAGGACGCCAGCAATGGAGTCCATGTCATGGTCATTCTGGTCCCCTGCCAGCGGGTCCTCACCTATACAAGGACAAGAACACAAAAGAGAAAAGGAAGTGGGAGAGGAAAGATAATGAAGCACTGGACAAAACCAGTTTGTTCAAAATGATCAGGTTTCCTGCTGGACAATAGCCTTACCTCTCTCAAAGGCATTCTTGATGTCATTGACTTCCACCTGAGAGCCTGACACTCTAAAGATCCCCTCATGCTGCAGACCTACACACACACATAAACAAACTGGGTGTTTAAATCAAGACTCTTTTTCATTGTCAGGATTTTATAGTTCTGGTAAAATTCAGTTTAATTTGATCTAGAACCAATCACAATCACACTTGACTTAACAATGCCACCAATCAGTGCACAGGAGAAACTGATGCTAAACCAATCATTTCACTGGAGAATTTCACTCACCATGGCGACTGATGAAGCGGATGCAGCTCTTGACCATTAGAGGAATGGCCTCACCAGACTCCTAAAATAAGGGGAGAGGAGTTACTCCTGATAGAGGAACACAAGACAGGAGACCGGTGTGGAAAATCAAACACAGCGCACATCTTGTCAGGAGGATATCCGTACACATGTCTGCACACACACATGCATCCATGCACACATTAATGGGGGATAGGGTGGGAGGAGTACCCAGCTGTTGCTAGGAGACTGCACTTTTGTCCTTTTCCCTTTGTTTGTTTGGGGTTGCCAGAAATCTCTGGGTGGTAAGGCAGAGGAAGGTATTTTGGATGATATATGTGCCTATTGTTACATGAATCCCACTGTCGTTGAAATATGTTAAAAAACAGACTGACTATCATTTGAAAATCGATTGGTTTGTATGTAAAGTGAGAGCTGGTGTCCAAAACACAAGCTACCCACAAGGGGGAGCCACAAACATGAGATTCCACAACGAAGCAGTTGCTTTTGATGCCTTATGTGTTGTTTCAGACTGTACAGATTCAACTGTAGACATACATTTATATATTTGTGTATTGGGTTATATTAATCTAAGATATGTGATAATAGCCAACGTGCTAACAACCTCTAGGTGCCCGTACACCCTGTAGGCGGAGGATACTATGAGAAAAAATGTCTTGAGTTAAAAACAAAGCTACAGCGGCTCTAACTGAGAACCTCACAGCCACTTAGAAACAAAGATACACACACACACACACACACACACACACACACACACACACACACACACACACACACACACTTATGACAGATAATTACCTGTTTCCGTACCGCCGAGTTTCTCCGTCCACTACACAGAGGGAGAGAAAGAAACCACACTCTGTCATTATGTCTCCAGAGAAAGTCTATTTATACTCACAACTCTGGCAATGCTCTATTTGTATACACAGACACATGTGCACGTGTGTTGAAATTATCTATAAAAGTGAAGGAGAAAATAATACCCCTGCCTGCCAAGAAATCAAGCTTAAACACTGCTATGGTGTATGTGAGTGTGTAAGCATATTCCTTCCTTCACCACACCTACCTGGAAAGGCAACAATCAGTCTTCTGACCTAAAGGAGCAAGAAACAGGAAGAGGGGGAGGGGAGAGAGCAATTGGCAGTTATAGTACAAGTAGGACATATGAGAAAACAGGGAAACAAACTTCCCACCGAAGCTACAGGGAGAGAGGTTTTCCTGTAAGGTTGTGGAAATGTAAACACGTTACATCCACATATGGCCACTGTCACCTAGCCCTCAACTTACTTACACCGCTTGTGATAATTAGCTAGTCTAAATCCACTCTGCTCACTTGCATGTGGCCTGATGTGTCCCACTAAACCACTCTCTCTGATCTGCTCCCTATACTGTTTCTTGGCACCAGGTCTTTTCCAAAATCCATTACACGCTAAGCACACTATGACAGTCCCACTCACTCTCTTCCAGGGTCTTGTCGATGAGGTCATGCTTGGCCTCCAGCTTGGTGATCAGGTTCCTACCTTCCAGAAACTCCTTCAGCTTCTACAACACACAAAAACACACTTGCACATACACTCACGTCACAATGTGTGCAGATTATGCTCAGTTATAACTGCACTAATGCTCCTGTCAAATCATCCATGACCATAGCTAGCACCAACCGTGAAGTAAAACTGCTCCGTCTCCTGCTGATTGGCCCGTCGTTTGGCCAGGCTGGGTTTACTGAGATAGGATTCGCTGAAAGTGGACTTGACCGACTCCATGCTGTTGCTGTGGTGGAAGCACTCAGAGACGTCGTAGTCCTCCACCGTCACCATGTCTTGAATGGTGGACAGAGTGGCCTCCATCGTTTTCTTCACCTGATGGGCAGTGAGGAAGAAACGAAAACATATTAAGCAAAAGCTGTGATTACAGACAGCTGCAAAGGGTGAAAGATGAATTCATAATATTAGAGAAAACAGAAAGATGTCTGACCTCTTCATTTTCAATCTTGAGGGTGGAGAGGCGAGACTGCAGCTGCTGACACCTCTGGAGCAGCTCGACTTCCAGCGGCTGCTGTGCACACATCACTCCCATCTACAGCAACAAACACAGAACCCAGTGGAAAGTGAGAGAGTTAACAATTAAAGATTACAGCATCACAAAAACAACCTTCCCATTGCGCAAACGTAGGCTTCAAAAACAGGTATTTGTCACAGAGGACAAGCCTGATGATAATGACTAGAGCACTCAAACTGTACCGTGTCTCCCATGTGGGACTGGAAGTCAAAACGAGCTGGGGGGCAGAAGACGTTGTTGTAGGTCTCCATCAGCTTCTGTTTGTCCCCGTTGGCTTCCAGACTCTCTGCGGCCCCCTCTAGAGTCTCCAGGCCGGAGTGTTTGGACGTCTCTACATTCTGTTCCGCAGACAGGTAGGTCCTCAGGGCACGTTGCAGGCTTGCATGGTAGCCTAGGTCACAGCACTGTCTCACACACACACACATCCACACACACACAAACAAAATACATAAACACACATGACGTGGCATGCAAACACTGTTTGCATCACTCGGATGTGAAGACTGGCAGAGGGGCTACCACCGGCTAAAGCACAGGGACACTGGGATACACATACACTATGACTACAATTGTGAGCCGCTCCCACAGAGTAACCTGGTGTGTTCATACTCACGTCAATGATGTCGGAGAGGTCATGGATGTAATATTTGAAGACACAGCTGTTGGTGGCCTCAAGAGCTAGCAGGTACTCATTCCTGGCCTTGATGGCCTTCAGCTTGTTCTCTGTGTACTTAGCTTGTCTCTGATGAGAGAGAGAACGAGAGACACATTTACACTTTTTACATTATTACCTGAATAGCTTTATCTCATATTCTTTTGATTATTACCATTGGTATATTGTTATTGGTATTAGGTTGTTTTTTGATTTGATTATTTATATTGTTGTTGAATTTGTATTAATTTTGAGGGATGTTTTGGAAATATTGTTTTTGTAATATTCATGCTAATAAAGCAAATTGAATTGAATCGAGAGAGAAAGAGAGATAAAGATAGAGAGACTGTAAAGGAGATAATGAAAGAAATCAGGTAAGAAAGAAAATAAAAGAATAAGGGTAATGACAGGTAGAGAGAAGGAGGGAACGGAGAGGGATAATAGGGGTTAAACTCCTCAGTATTTATTATGGATAATAACAAGTGGAAAACCATGTTGCTGCAGTCCCAGCTGTAGTAGACAAGGTTAGTAATAAGCCAGTTGTGCACTCTTAAATCACTCATGAGACACACATCGGAAGTCAGTGTGACAACAGAAGGAGACTTGGAAACAGAATTCCTCCCTCTACTTGTTGCCCTCCACTCCCCACCTCCCCCGGCCCTGCTCACCTTCTCCTTCATCTTCTCAATTTTCTTGACACTGGAGCGTCGGACAGGCTTCTCGTCGGTCTTGATGCTGGTCAAGGTGTCAGGGGAACGTGGCGTCTGTCGGTCGTCTTGTCGACCGGAGCGTCCCATCTGCTTCTCCTCCTGCTTCTCCGCATCCTTCAGCTTGGACTCGGCATTGATGCTGTCAGTGTTGTACATGTGGTACGTCTTCATCACCTGGCAACAAAGGTTGAGATTTGCCGGCAAACATTAGTGTGTTTCTCTTACTTCAGTTTTGGGCTTTGGATGAATAGCGGGATTATACCAGTCAGCATACTGAGGAGAGTGGAGCACTGAGGCTCAATACACAAACTGCACAATATACAGACAGATTTCTTTGGGGCTGGCATTCCAACATATTGCAGCGCATGAGTTACACAACCCGCCTCCTCTACTGTTTAATACTACTGCGCTTGGACATGGTGGTATGAGTTTGACATCAAGAGTTAAACACATGAAATGAGTGTGTGTGAGTGTGTGTGTGTGTGTGTGTGTGTGTGTAGTGTCAGCCTTTATTCAGTGAACTCCACCAGAGCCTTCATTATACTGCTCTCACCCTTCCACAACACTGCAGACAGACACACTAGTCTCTCTATGAGTATGCATGTGAGCGTCGCTCAAAGCACATCTATTTCTATCTCTTACTATATACTATAATTACAGCATAAAACCTCCTTTTAAGAGCGTAGCTGACCTTCAGCTCTGCAATTTGCTTGCTGCTGTGCGAGGAAACACACACACACACACACACACACACACACACACACACACACACACACACACACACACACACACACACACACACACACACACACACACACACACACACACACACACACACACACACACACACACACACACACAGTCTTACAGAAGCATGATTGTAAAGTATTTAGCATCATTCTTTATAAAACGTCTATCACCAAGAGTCTACAGCCATGCTAGCAGCTCTGTCAGGCTGAGATATTTCAGTCTGGACTAAAGTGGTAGACAGACCAAACAACAGCTTTCCCAACAGGCAAGCAGCTAGTGTGGCTAAAACTCCTTAATCCTTGTTCAATTGTAGCAAAATTGCCCACATAACCTCTACGTCATGTTTTGTGTCAATAAAATAAGCTTTGTGTTGTCAGCTTATGTTATAACTATATATATTTGTATACAAATTGTTACTGTATTTTTTTTTACTACAACCACTCCTTGAAGTTACATACTGTATATCTTTAGTTTTGAAATACAATGTTAAATAAAGTAGTTTGCCATAACACCTGTGAGGAAAACTGCTAAAAGACTGCTAACCATGACACTACACACATGTGCATCGCATTCCCCACTGAGCTGTACGAGATGCAAGGGATCACAACATATAATTATAAATTCACTATTTGTGATTGCAATGTCAATCAGTGGTTTCTCTTACCGTATAAAGCTCATTAAGAACTTTCATCAGGTCCTCTTGCAGCTGGACGCCAACCTCTTTGCTCTGAAGGGACGGAGAGAAGAAGACAGATTAATGCAGCTCAGCACAATTATTTCTGTCCGTCTACCTGGTCATCTCTCCCCCAACTAATGACATCCATGTCGCTCAGTTAGGGCTGGGCAATATATAGATTTTATATCGATATTGTGATATGTGATTAGATATTGTCTTATATTTTGGTTATTGTAACATCTGTTCCACCTGTTCTATTGTTTGCCTTTACTAGCTTAATCATTATATCCACAGTACTGATTATTATTTATCACAAACTTCATTGTGTAAATATAGTGGGAAAATTATTATTGTCAACCCTACAATATCTTTGCAATATCAATATCAAAGTATTTGGTAAAAATATTGTAATATCTGATTTTCTCCCTATCGCCCAGCCCTACGCATCAAGTGGCCCCATCATCAATCAAGACTACATTTTCTGGCTAAATGGGAGTGGAGGAGTTGCTAGTCCGGATTAATGAGCAAGGCAGTAATGCATTGATGGATGCAGACTTTAAGGAGAAAGCTGCAGATACTGATCTTTACAAGTTGGCAAGGAGGGAAAACAAGCAAGCAGAGAGTGCAAGAGGTCAACAGAGCCAGAAACAGAGACAAATTTTCTTAAACTAAAAAAGAGACAAAAAAGGGAGGACGGGGAGTAATACAGGCACTACCATTCTCCAGACGTAACTGCCGGGAGCCACTGGTGTCTGATGATCTCACATCCCCCAACTCACAGATCAGAAGACTCAATACAAATACACAAGTGCACTTACACAAACACACAAAGCATTCACAGCGCCTCCTATACTTTTAAAAGGACACTATTCAGACTAGGTTTTAATAATGATGCAAAGAGAGAAATAACATTGCTACAAAGAAACCATACTGTATGTGTTCACACAGATTCTCTCTCTCACTCACTCACGCACACGCACACTCACACACACACACACACACACACTTGACTGAAAGCAGACATGTAAAAGAAAATCAGGGGACAAGCGTGGGGGGGAAATAAACAAGGAGATAGAAAAAATGGTTAAGGAATGCAGAATGAAACCATGAACAGATTTCTCCAGCTTATGTTGAGCATCTGTCTTCTCCTGGAAGAGGGCACAGAAGGGGGATGGGTAAAAAAAAAAGCCAGTAAAAAAAGTGAAGGGTGGTAGGGTGAAAGTTGTCTTACGAAATAAAGGTGGTGTACTGTTAAGGAAAATGGAAGGGGAAGAAGATGTTTACATGCTGACGGAGAGAGGTGGGAGGGTTATAGAGAAAAGGAAACAGAAGTCATAATCATTAAACTATTTGGGAGAATTCCGGAGAGCAAAAAGGCCAGGAACCGAGGGAGAAAGAGACAGGGAGGAGAATAAAAGTAGCGCAGCAGACGAAAGAGGTAACAGGATAACTGAGGCCGCCCGCCCACACTCTTTAATGTGCTGTAGGAGGCTCATATTAGGTGGCAACTATCCAGACTACAGCCATTCAAAAAGCAACCATCCATGGTCGAGTCCTCCTGTCTATCAACTGTGGATCTTGACCTTTGGACTTCTCATCTTGTCTCTGGTTGTCTTGTTAGGTTCGGCAAGAACCGCAACAGGAACTAGCAACTAGCACACTTCACTACCCCCGAGAAGTCTGACTCATTGAAGATCTGAAACACTCTCGCTGTGCTAACAGCATCATTCTGCACTGCTTTCCACACTGGCTGAGATAAATGTGATGATTTCACTAATATGGGTCGTGGTGTTTGTGCGTGTGTGTGATGTGTGTGCCATGGCCCATGGCACTACTGGTACTCATGCCACTGACTGGAAATGTTATAAATGAACTAATTATCTACTTAATTGGTCATCAGAGGATTCTCTGTGTGGATGTGTGCAGCCTTTTTGTGACACAGACATGATGGTGCAACCCTCGTGCCTAAGAACAAGCAAAATACAAATAGAAATCAATGCCCATGACTCAACCAAGATTGAGAAAAAAATTTTGTACTGGTTTATCAGATAAGGGTGGAGGTTTGTGTGTGATTGTGTTCTCATCGCCTGTGATCAGACTGTAAGTGTAGTTCAAAGACAACCTATCGGCTTGGAAATCAGCAGCCTCTTGCCATGACATTCCAGGGACAGGCTGCTTCATTTTGCCTTCCACACACACACACTTATCTTATTATACTTGTAAGTACTTGTATTCAGTAGTTTCACTGAATACATTCTTTTCTTACACCCTATCCTTAGCCCTTCTCCCTTTGATCCTTACCTTAACCTTTAATATTTTAACCTAAACCCAGTTTGAGGCTATATGCAGTCATGCTTTGAAGAGGTAACAATTAGCCAAAATGACCTCACCTTTAGAAATGTCACCACTCTGAAAGTTTTGCAGAACAAACAAGGATGCATTTAAATCCAACCATGAAGAGTATGTGTAAGTTCAAATTTATGAACTTAGCACTACAGTAGCTTAGAGTTTTAAAGAACATATACATGCACACTGAATTCCTGCTTGTATCTCAGTGTGATACACTGACCCTCTGAGCTTGTGTATTTGGTCCAGCCTGGAGATGAATGACTGTCTCTCAGCGGAGGACTCAGCCTTGGTATTTGCTCTACAAGGTCCCCATAAGCTCCAGCGAAATCTCTTCATCCCCTCTCTCTGTTCTCTCTTGTCCTTTAATGTTGCCTCCCTCTCCCTCTAGTTCAACTCTCTAAGTTCTTTTTTTCTGTACTTCCTCCACATCTTATCTTTCTCACCATCCCCGTGTCTTTTCTCTCAGGCTAGCAAGGCAGAGATCAGAGGAGACATGAATGAAGCTACTGTATGAAACACAGACAACATATACTCTCTTGGCCTGAGGTGCAGCTGACTTGCCGTCAGTCAATAAATCAGACAGAAAACAGATGCTAGAGAGACGGATGGGGAGGACATATACATGACACAGATTCAGCCGATCAGGCAAATGGAGTCTTGCTGTGTCTGTGTGTTTTTTAGTGGGCGTTACCTTCTTAAAGAGGCGTCCCGAATCCTCGCTGATCTGTGCAAAGCGGGGGATGATGTTGTTGAGGTAGAGGTCAGACAGTGTGGCGTGGTCACGGCTCTCCCTCTTCACCTGAAGCAGCAACAGGTTCCAGCAGTTCACTGGGGATAAAATGCTGTGCTCCTTCCTACGCACAGAGATACAGACTCTTAAAATGTATTTCCGGACCTCCAAGCATCTTTTAAGATAAAGGACTAGCATTAAGTTTCTTTCATGTTCTAATTTCCCCTACTTTCATCCTGCTTATAGATGAGCACACACACAATCCTACTTCAAGTACAGTAAATGTGAGACAAGCATACCGACAAAATATTGGGATAAAATCCCTGTACACACGTACGCACACAGAGAAAGACAAGAACAAAAGATGGAAAGAGAGAGAGATTGTAAGGATTTCACTTACAGTTTCATTGTCTTTGCTTCAAGTGCCTATGAAGCCATTACACAAATGCAACACTGTTAATGTGCACACATCCTGTGTGTGTGTGTGTGTGTGTGTGTATACAGTATGTGTTATGGATGATCCATGGATGATTTAGTGGGTAAAATGGATTACAATTGAGTGTAAGTGGATGAAAGAAGGTCTTTGTGCCATTAAGAGCAGTTTTAACTGGATAGAGACAGCAAAGAGCTGCAAGGCATTTACCCTATACACACACACACACACACACACACACACACACACACACACACACACAGAGATGGGGGTCAGGAAAAGTAGAGCAGTGACCCAAACAAAGCATTCACAATGTCAGACGGACAGAGAAAGTCTTTGACCTAGAGGTATAGAGTGGGGGTGGTGTCTCTGGGGAGTGTGTGTGTGTGTGTGTGTGTGTGAGAGAAAGTAGGGCCTGATGAGATGAGTCATAGACAGTGATGTGATATGCTACTGACTGTCACTGGTCAGATGACACACTGAGTGTAATAACAATGATTTCAAAGAAAGGGGGGGGAGAATCCATGTGCACGCATATTACAATGCCTAAATACTGAAACTCTCCATGTAGGCTAAACTTGAGTAACAGTCATGTGGACACACATGCGTTTGTATCACTTTCTGCACCAACTTCTCTCTGCTGTCTGTCTTTACCAGTTGCACAACATTTTTCTCCACCAAAAACAGGGCTGCATTTCCTCTATTTGCTCAAGCAACCGGCCCCTCCGTCTCTATGTGACATGTCTCCCTCAGCCCACCAGTGATCACCATGGTAATGGCACGGCAGCATTGGGTGAAATATCACCTTACCCTCTGTGACCCTTAGCTATCACAAGGTAAACACTGAAATGTCATTGGCCCTCTCCGAACATAGTCGATCCGCAGGCCAGGTGCTGCCAGTGACTCACTTTTGAAGGAAAATGCTAAATGGTCATTTACATTCAAGATCAAAACGTGTAGCATTAAACAGGGCATCGCTGCCGGCAGTTTTGTACAAATGACACAAATTGAACAGATAAATGAACTAAAGATTCGGTCCAACTGCTGACGAGGTGACAGGCTGCAGATACACTTGTAATTTAATTAACACAAAGATGCATGAAGAAACAGGCCTGGCTGCACAAAATTCAGGCACAATGTATAATAAAAACATTATTAAAAAGGGGAGAGTGTGTGTGTGTGTGTGTACAGTACAAGTATTTTATTAATAAAATGTTGATGGAACATTTCATTAGATTTAGAATGCCATGCAAAGTAGTTTGTGAATCAAATGAATAATTTGTGAGACTTTTTTTCAGTAATAAAAAGGTAAAATAATAAAATAAAGAGAGAACAAAGACACTCTCTAACTTGCCATACTCAAATGAAATGTTTACTCTTTTTAACACTTGTGCTTACTTGAGTTGGTAAAAGCATTATCTAATTTTAGGGTAATATACAGTAACTATGACTGGGGAATTCAAAAATGTTGTATTCCTGCACTATACTGAAGGAAATGCTGTACTCTTAGTACTGAACAGATTTACACAACAGATGCAAAACAGCTATTTCCAGTCCACGTGTGGTCAAACAACGATGTGAAAGCCCACAGTGAAATAATATGCCATTGTAGCCATGGGTTGTGTAAGGAGCTGCAGCTTATTAACAGTAAAGCTAGCCTAATATTTAGCATAATGATTGGCTTTGAATCAGTTTGCAACTTGTGTGGGCTTCTCCATGTGACCAATCAGTCTGTCAGCTTCAGGGCACGCACACACACACGCACGCACGCACACTCGCACACTCACACACACACACACACACACACACACACAAAAAACAGTTAAACCATGAAACCCGTACCACTCCTATATGCAATCTGCCAAATAGCAGGAATACCAGGGGTTTCCACGGGATCAACACACACACTCACACCACATATTGAGCACATCAACGCCTGCCGCACACACAACTTGGAGCACCATCAACGCCTGCACCCCACACACACACACACACACACACACACACACACAACACACACACACAGACAGACACAGACACAGACACACACACAGAAAATAGCTGGAATTCCAGCATGGCACCCAGACTGCGGAGCAGCAGCAGATGCTGAGACCTGCTGAGGCAGCGGCAGTGGCTGACCTGCTCAACTACATATTTTATGCTCTGTCCCCTCCCTTCTCCTCTGCTCTCCTTTCCTCCCCCGATATGCAACATAGAGAAACACACTCTGCAACTGTCTCAGTATTGATCTGAGCTGGTGCATGTGTTGTAAATGTGTGTGTGTGTGTGTGTGTCTTATTGGTGGCATTGGGTTTAGTTTAACGATCCTTTCGATCCCCGTTAGTTTGTGCCTGACGTGAGAGACCATGGATGTGGAACATGAACAGTGCAGGGAAAAAGAGGAAGATGGCTGTAGAGGAGGTCATGGTTAACAGGAAGCCGGAAAAAGAAATAAGACAAGCAGAAAAAAAAGTCTGCTTGTTCTTCCTCTACTGCAAATGGCTACAGAAACACCTACAATTACAATGATAAAGATCAAAGCAGTCAACAAAAGAAAAAAAGCATTTCTCCTAATTATTTGCTTAATCAATTCTCTTTACAACTAATTTCATAAACAGCAGTAAAAGAAATGATAAGTCTTTGCAACCTTTACTAAAATGGATAAGAGCTGTTGCACAGCACTGCTGCTGAGACAATGGAAGGATGGGGAATGTATCTACTGAAGGGGTCATCTTTGTTCAATCGTGTAAGCAATCACTGCACAGCTTTCCTACAAATTACGACACACTTGGTACAGCTACTTGTGTCCCCATGGGTTGTTTTGAATAAAAACACAGTATTGCAGTAATGATGTATTAATGATACTGCAGTAATGATCACAAAGCCCTACAGCCACTTCAGATCAGCAGCAGTGATCAATCATTAAAGAGATTCTCATGGAAGGGGTGTTGATGACACTTCTGCATGTTACACCTGTGTTTTCTTGCTCAATACTCCTTTGTATTTAATAGGGGCGTGCATAAAAATGATTTACATTTATGAATCGATTCATTGATTCATTTAATTCAATTCATTCAATTTTGTAATGGTGTTTATACTATCACATGGGAAAAGTAACTACATGTACATATACTGAATCATTGTTTTAATTGAAAATAATCTTTTGAATCAAAAATCGATTTTGAATTGAATCATGAGCCTAACAATCAATATCGAATCGTGACATTTTCTGAATCGTGCACCCCTAGTATTTAAGTTAATGAAACATCCTCCGTGATGGCGGATCTTGGTTAAATTTTCAAGTCACAGGCTAAAAGACAGAGAAGCAAGGATGCAAGAAGGGATAGCTAAATGTAAAGCACCCTCTGCCTCAATTTCTTTGTGATATAGCTCCACTGAATTTGTGTGTGAGATTTATGATTAGCTAGCAATTCTGTGAATCCTTCCCCACAGGGAAACAAGCCGCTCCCTCCCGCCAAAAACTGCCAGATAAATTATACAGGAACACTTCAAGCTGCTAAAGCTGATGAGCTGCGGTGTGTATTTGTGCATCTTATGTGTAAATGAGGTAGTCGGGGAGAGAGAGAGAGAGAGAGAGAGAGAGAGAGAGAGAGAGAGAGAGAGAGAGAGAGAGAAAGACAGGAGTGAGGAAGAGAGAGATCAACCTTCTTTGGTTGGGACAAGGTTACACACACAGCAAGACACTGCAAAATAGTCAGAGCACAAAATCACCACCTGGCCACCACACACACACACACACACACACACACACACACACACACACAAGATCTTGGTTATAACAGAAGTGAGTATTCTAATTAAATATACAAGCTATAAACAGTTGTTTAATTAGATGAAACTGAGGAGCAGTAAGTGATGCAAGTCCAGACTTTCCAGACCAACAAAAACCAATACGGCCCTTACCATCCCTCTTAGTCACCCGTGTGTTTCATTTTTAGCCCGTCTCTACTTCTCTTTTCTTAGGAAGGAAGTCACTAATGTTGAAAGTGCTCTACACTTTTTGAAGGGCTAAATAAGAATTAGTTTCATCTTAACCGGAATCTTCAAGAGGAATAATAGCTGTCTAAGACACTTGAACACAACAAGTAAAACATAACCTGCTGCACAGTGTGGTAGTGCTGCGTGTGTGTGTATGTTCCATACTTGAGAAGATGGTCCTTGGTGCTGCGGGTCTTGGTGAGGAATCTCTCGGCCAGCTTTTCAAGGTTGCGGCTGTAGTCCACCTCAATCTCTGCCTTCTTTCTGAAGAAGTCCTGCAGGTCCTGCAGCAGCTGCACCCTCAGCTCACACTGCTGATCCAGACACTTGAGCTGCTCCACCAGCTGGGCGCGGACCTCTGACAGGGTGATAGAGAGACAGCGATGAGTTTAACTTCTTTGTAAAATGCATCATGCTAAACACAATCCAGGTGTGATCAACAACACATTGAGATCACAACGGAGAGCATACACAGAATGCTTGTTCTAAAATCAAAATATAATGATGTATACACAGCTGTGCATGTGTATACATCATCATATTTATATGCATGTGTGCATTTGTGTGTTTGGGATTAGCTTTCCTCTTCCACACACAGATCTCCAGGGGCAGTCATTTATCCCAGCTTATCACTTTTCATTCTCCTCTTGCCTCCTTCCCCTCTCCCTCCTCTATGCTCTCAGGTCTGGCCTCAAATTAATAGAGTGCACTCAGACACACTCAGTAACCATATTCAATCACAAAAACTGACCATGGCAGTTATAGACTGGGACACACAAAGCGTCTGCAGCAACACGTGCACACCAATGGACACACACACACACTATGATGGTGATAAGCTGGATCAGTGCTGACAGCTGACAGATTAATGCTATGCTCTCATAGCTGCCTGCCATTGCCAAGTTGTCTGCACATGCATCCTTTAAAAGAGTAAAAACAACACACAAACACACGCACACACACACACACACACACACACACACACACTTTTTTATGGCTAGTTTACCACAGTTGTCCTACCTTTACAACGGTGGCTGTAGAGAAAGCGGATGGTTTTGGCTTCCATCCTGGCTTCAGCACGGTATAGGCTCTCCTCCTCATATACACACTAATTCATACACACACAATCACAGGCAGACAGTCAGCCGTCCGTCCGGCAGGCCGACAGCAACTGTTAATGCTGCCTTTGTGTTTAACAGCTGAGAGTGCAGTTTCTCATTACCACAAAGAGAAGTGGGATATCTAAATGTGTCTGTGACCCCCCCCCCTCTCACAAACACAGACCTAAACATTGTGCCACTAGCCAGTGGCTGTGTCCGCTCACAGTCATTTTTTACAGATTAAAGGGCAAGAACATAAGAGCATTATGACACTACGGCACAAACACTCACATACGAAAAAATAAATACCCACACAGACAGTCTGTGTCTATGCTAATGACCTAGTGTGAATATTTGCTTTGACAACACATGTTATTGTCCCATGGTCTGTGTGTTTTTGTGGTCTCTGTGTGTGTGTGTGTTTATGTGTAATTTCCTCATTGCGCAGCACTGTCAATGATAGAGAATGAGTCTGTATCCTGCTTCTCAAGGCTGCAACACAAACCTTTGAGAAGGCGGCCTTGTAATTAGACGACCCAACACAACAAGATGCACCACATGCACAAACATATCAAATAAAAACAAGTGATCCCATCCGTAAGGAGCCCAAAGGCAGGTTTGGCAACTTGACAGCAATAAATAACTTAAAAAAAGGACCTAAAAAGAACCATCATCTGTGCCTGTTGTAATATGGTAAAAATGCCCACCAATCACCAATCCGCTTGGAAAGAACCAATGAAATGCCTCCTTGACCTCTGCGTATACTCTACCCCTCCCGTGTACGAGCTTAAACTCAATGCGTGCTGATGCTGCCGGAGTTTCTGCAAGTCTACTGGAGAATGGACTAGTCATGTCTGTTTTAAACATTCGGTATAATATTAGGCGTTTTCTTACCAGTGAATGAGATTCATTTTGATGAGTGAAACTGCGGCCCTTTCTGCGCTCTGCTCAAAAGCAGTGATGCTGTACATGCCTGTGTGTGGGTCAGAGCTCCAAGGGCAGGGGGAGGTGTTAGACGGAGACCTAAGGAGATGCTACTTTCAAATCTTGCTAGCTTTTCAACATTACCAACCCTGCCGTTAAGAAGGTAAAGCAAAGTATAAGGTAATCAGCAGGGTGGCGGAGGATACGGAGCGAGAAAACGTGACATCAGTCCAATGCGACCCCAATGTTTAGAAAGCAGGTTCAATGGGGGTAAAATGTATTGTTATAATAAGGACGCCATGCACTGTGCACCGAAACCCCTCTCAGGCCCCTCACAGTCACATAATGATAAGAGTGATTCTGGCTGCACGCTATGTGGCTGTGTGGCTCACCCAAAGCTAACCCTAAGTCCTTTTCCATCTAGACACAGTTATCGTTAAACAAAAGAGGAAAGTTAGCTGAGAGACGCAGAGTTTTGCAAAGCAAAGACGAGAGATGCCATCACAAAAGAGCGATGTGGGGCGCCAGGTTAGCTCACCTGGTTGAGTGTGTGCCTCATGTACAGAGGCTCAGTCCTCGCAAGTTCGATTCCAACCTGCCGCCCTTTGCCGCATGTCATTTCCCCTCTCGCTCCTCTTTCAAGACTTCAGTTATTCATCAAACAAAAGGCCTAAAATGCCCCCCAAAAAAGAAGAAGATCAATGTGGGTCTTTCTTTCGGCCTTATCCCTATGTAATGGTCATCATCCCCTGAGCCAAGTAAGAAGTAGGATGTGAACTGGAATGTGATGCCTATACCCCCTCCAGACAGCCCAGTCACATTTTCCAGGCAGATGAGAGCAGGTCTTGTAATTGGGCTCTGGGAGTCATCATTACTGATGCTCTGTATTCTCTTTTTTCCTTCCTTCCTTCCTTCCTTCCTTCCTTCTCCTCCTTCTGTAGGACTGAGGGCTGTGTGGCTCTGTCTGCACTCTGCACAAGACTTGTCCATATATTTTACCCTTTGTTTACTAGTCCCACCAACACCACGACCAAACTCCATACCAGTCAACATCTGCCATTATTCACTTGTGAAGAAACTGATCAAGCTAAGAAATTCTGTTCTAAAATAAGACCAGGAATCTATGCATCTATTGTTTAATCTTTGCAGCTGTAGTAACATTAATTGCTTAATTGATTTGTTGTCAACTAATAAATGAATCTGCAACTATTTTAAAAATCGATTCATCGGATTTGAATAATAATTTGAGTAATTAAAAAAGAAAGAAATGTCTAAATGCTCTGATTCCAGCTTCTTAATTTGGAATATTTTCAGTTTTTTGTACTTCTCTATGACAGTAAACTGGTGGCATGGCTTTCTATGTAGAAGCCATGAAATGGCAGAAATCTATCTCTCTCAAACCATTTTATTTAACCTGCCGCTGCTCATCATCCATTATTGATTAGTTTGTTTGTTTCGACCCAGAAAAAGGAAGATGAAAACCGAGAGAGAGATGATAGATGGAGACAGCATAACCACACTAGAATGACATTACCATCGTGGTCAATGACTGCTGCTAATTCTGTAGCGGACAGACACGTTGCTGAATTCAAATATGTGATGAATACTCCAAAAATAAAACTCAAAAAAGCTGCCTAGAGATGTAACAATAACCTAATTCTGCGATAATTTAAATAAATTATCTGATCGCTAAAAAAATAATAATACCACGATAATATTGAAAACCGTGATCATTTTTCTCACTATAACCGTGAGGTTAAAGCTTTTTGGCAAGCACTATGTGGAGGCTGAAAGTCGTGTTTTCCCAGACACATTACCTTTTATAGCTGAAGTTAGCTTTTGCATACACAAACATACCACCAGCTTTAGGCTATGTAGTTTGAAACTGACAGAAGTGATGGCGGGCCTGGATGCTGTTCATAGCTGGCCTAGATACAGGAGCCACACATACTACTGCTAGCACCAATTATACCTGAAAACGCCCAGGGCTATGGGCACAACACACACACACACACACACCAACTGTTTAGCAAGTAGACGTGATGAGTGTTCGAGACAAGGCTTGAATCGACTGGGGTGGGTGCGAGGGAGAGT
Source organism: Etheostoma perlongum (assembly GCA_026937815.1). Classification (NCBI taxonomy): domain Eukaryota; kingdom Metazoa; phylum Chordata; class Actinopteri; order Perciformes; family Percidae; genus Etheostoma; species Etheostoma perlongum. The sequence goes on along the minus strand of CM049374.1, from coordinate 4,219,473 downwards.
ACAAACAACGAGAGACACAGATGACAGGTCTGTTCGTTTAAAGGACAGTTTTTGTTAATTATGACCCCCCTCTTTAGGGCCCCCTTATAGCTTAGTTGGTAGAGCGGACTCCTCAACGCAGTGGGCCAGGATTTGACTCCAACCTGCGGCCCTTTGCTGCATGTCATTTCCCTTCTCTCTCCCCTTTCATGTCTTCATCTGTCCTGTCAAAAATAAAGGCTAAAAAATTTACTTACCAAGTTAACTGCAGAGATTAGGGATCCACTGATCCAACTTTTTTTCAACACCGGTGCTATGGTATTAAAAAAATGATTTCCTGATCACAGCAACATTGGTGAGTCCAGTAATAATCGTCATAAACAACAGAACCAGAAATATGAAATTCAAGATGTATAAACCGAGATAATCCTTTAAACACACGTCTCTCTGTCAGCACTGAAGTGCCTACAACCTGTGCCAGGTAATCAGTGAACACAGCGGGAACACAAGAACACACACACTCAACCTAGAACTAAACTAGTTAGAGAAAATCCAAGACAACCATCCAGGAGATCTATCTACTGTTGAGGTCTTTTGTTTCTGTGTGTGTAACACACACACACACACACACACACACTATGTTTATGGAGTAAGCCCTGGTCTTTGTTGCTCCGGGGGCTGATACTGCAGTACAGAGCGCTGGAGAAGAGGAGGGGAGCAGAAGGGGGGCGGTAATGCTTTTGAGTTGTACCACTGTGAGCTCATACTATTGTCCTCAGTAAGAATGAAAGAAGCAGAAAGAAAAGGAGAAAGAACAGAAAGCAGTGTAAATGTGTGTGTGTGTGTGTGTGTGGGGGGGGGTACACTGCGTCACTGTGAATAATATGTCCATTCATCCCTGAACACAGGAAGAGAGGACAGAGAGACAGGAAGTCAGTTGGACCAGTTCATTGCCAGTAGAGAGCACACAGGAGGGGAGGGTCATAGTAAAACAACTTCAGGAAGCATGTGCATGAGTGTAGCAGGATGGGGGGGTTTGGACTGAGGTGTGTGTGCCTGTTTCTTCAAATGAAAAAGCCTAAAAGAAAAACAGGCAGTTGTGGAGTTCACCAATATAAACCTTAAACCTAGCTCAGAACCTGAAACCAGGCAGAAAAATAGAAGGGTGCGAGACAGAAGCAGAGAAACTGGGCCAGGGGGGAGGGGGCAAGTGTGTGCGTGTGTGTGTGTGTGTGTGGATGTGATTTTTAGGCAGTTGAATGAGAAGGTAGTCTGAAGCTTCAGGTTGCAGGTAGTATTTCCTAATAAGATTATTTAGCAGGGTGGAATCTGTTTGTTCCAGACATGCCTTCCTAATACTGTTTCACTGTACACACACACACACACACACACACACACACACACACACACACACACACACACACACACACACACACACACACACACACACACACACACACACACACACACACACACACACACACACACACACACACACACACACACACACACACACACACACGCAAGTGAGTGAGGAGGGGAGTAGAAGAAAAGATAAAATTACAGTACAGTAAGTGTTGGAGGGAAAACGATTGCAGGAATGGAAAGATTCCAGCCAATGTCTTTTCCTTGGGTCCGGACCTTCCTCTAAAAAAAAAACACACACACACACACACACACACACACACACACACACACAAAAACTTATATAGGCATTTCCTCTCTCACCCAGAGCTTGAAACCTTTAGGAAAAGCAGTGTCATCTTAAGGAGGAAAGTTAATGAGTTTAGCAACTTTTAGACCTGGAAACCCCTGCTGAAGCCAAACCACTGCAGACCTGCTCTGTGTGGCAGAGGAGAGGAGAGAGACAGGCAGAGAGCAGAGGATATGAGAGATAAGAGATACTTTGTTTTACTTTTGCTGTTCTTGAGCATAAATAAGTAAGGAACAGGAGCGGTAGAAGTTATTGATGTCTCTTTGGTAAATTTCACTTTTGGCCCAACTTTTTAATGGAGAACAAAATACTGAAGAAAGCTTTCAGCCAGGCAAGGAAGCAAGCCTCTGACCTCTCAGCTTTTACACACACACACACACACACACACACACACACACACACACACACACACAGGAAATACATAAATGGATTATAGAAGTTGGGCTCACTGACATAAAAGACCACTGTATGAGCATTTGTTAATAATGAATGAGCAAAGTTTGAAGAATGAGGAGCAGGCCTCCTTAAAGGAATAGTTTATTTTTTATTTTTTAGGAAATGCACTTAGTTAGATGAACCAGGAAAAGAGGAAGTGCATGGCTATGACGAACAATTTTTTTCTCCCAGAACTCCCTAAATCTGACTAATAAACAGTTGGTGTATAGAAAATCACCATAACTTGTCCATGATGCATGCTTCATGGTAGTCGAGTTGAGTGAGAGGAGGAGAGTCCGTGAGAGGAGAAAGAAAAGGGGGTAACAGGGAGGGATTGGGTAAGTTATTGTGGGGGGTGGTACTCAGTGGGGGTAAATTCCTCTGCACTACAACTCAGATCAGGAAGTCATTAACCCTTTACTAGCTGGCGATATGCTTTATCTCCAGCTGGAGGAACATAGCAACAGGATAGAAACAGGACTCTTCCTGGAAGATGAGAGGTGTGTGTGTTTGTGTGTGTTAATGCATCTGTGGCCCACACAGTTGGATCATGTGGGCTCACGTCAGGGTTCCTTGCACTCCGTGAGCTGGGAGCACAGGTCAAGGGCCAGAGGTCGCAAAGCTACTGGAGGGATTCAGTCTCCCACGTCAACCAACTGGTGGAAAACACCAAACAATGGAACTATCCATTTCACCTCAGACTAATGCTAAAGTAGTTTGAACTAATCCCACTGCCTGAATCTAATGGCATAAATATGATCAATCTTGCCGGGAGAATATTCTACATCTACTATAGCACCTTATTGTGGCCATTTCATCACATGGTCAGTCCATACCAGACCTATGTAATCACTTCACAAATTAACTTGCAAATTAATTATTTACATTTTTTTGAGTGATTTTTATGTATGTGACATATATGTGTGTTTTTGTGTTATGTTTGTATAAGCTACTGGATGCCTAAAATTTCCCTTGGGATGAATAAAGTATCTATCTATCTATCTATCTATCTATCTATCTATCTATCTATCTATCTATCTATCTATCTATCTATCTATCGCAACACTTACCCCTCCCGACACCAGCAGCCCTTTCCAGCCCTCTTATGCTCTGATTCTTCTCTTGTTTTGACAGTGGGACTGCAGGGTTGGAGATTGGGGGCTGGGGTCTCTATGCATAATGAAAAAGGCAACTTATCAAAAGTTAACTAGCTCCTCACCCATTTACAGCCCCTGCCTGCTCTACTAACCCAGTCTGGAAAAGTAGCAGACAGAGTGTATGTGTTGGGGGAGGGGGTACTTTACCCAATCTGAGGGTAGATGAGATTAGGGCTGAAACCAATCATTGTTTTCTTAATTTATCAGTTTAACTTATTAATTGTTTCGTTGTTTAGTCTTGAGCTGAAACAATCAGTTACTTTTCAAGTTATTTTTCAACCAAAAATGCTAAACATTCCCCGTTTCCATCTTCTTCATTGTAAGCAGTTGCTGCTTTCTTTGTATTATGTGATCTTTTGGTTAATTGATCGATTATTAAAAGTTGTTGACTAATTGTTCAGGACTTAATGAGGTCACACACTCCTATCTTACAATTCCTCAATTTACATGATATAAGACAGACCTCTAGGCGAAATAGTGTGTGTGTGTGTGTGTGTGTGTGTGCCATCAGGTGTCACCTCTATTTCCTGTCTCTGCTGGACACAGCCATCTGGGCCTCATTCTGTTCCAAAAGTCCCTCTCCCCCTATCCCTTTCTCTCTCTCTCCCTGTCTCTCTCTCCTCTCTCTCTCTCATGACAGTATAGCGACCTACGCCATCTGTCTGAGGAGGTATGGATAGGTGCTTTTCCAGTGTTTCCAAATGACCAGTGGAGAACACCCCCACTAATCAGCCTAGCAGCCAGTTGGGGGATTTGACTAATCCAAAACACAAGCATGGGAGGGAACCCGCTGAGTGTGTGTCTGTCTGCGCGAGTAGTCTGTCTGACAGTCTGACAGTGTGTGTAGAAAGTTAAATCAACCTCGACAATCTTGGACTCTCTCTTAGCATCCAGCATCGCAAGAATCATCAGACATGGCTCTACTTTCAAACAGTGATGCATGGTTGTGGGACTTCTTCCATTTGCTGACACGTCATCAGGTGGGTAAAGGTTAATTCTCATCTTTATTAGCAAGTTGACACTTATGAGAGTTGACGTCATAATTCCAGTGAATGAGTGACGTGTAATGACTCCCTACTTTTAGATTAAATAGTCATCATCAAAAAATGTTTCTTTCACTTCTCTGTCAAAATTCATCCGGTCAGCACCAATGACTCATGGGGACCTTGACGGCTTTGTGGGCAAGTGTGCATGCATGTAAAGCAACCCCCCCCCCCTGACAAGAGGGAAGCATCAATGCTTTGAAGCCTAACATAGTGTGTAATAGCCTCCCTCTGTCATCTGTCATACGTGACAGCCTCTATCACACAGCAAACAGTACCAACACACATACACATAAACCCCGGTAGGAAAAAGATGCATGGTACTAAACATGTGTACGTGACTGGTATGTATAAAGCAAAATCTTATCACTGCAATCCAGTGTTAAAGGGGGGGGTGTTAAAGGGGGGAAAAGCAAGGGAATATGTTCCATCAGACAAAGGATGAGACCAAGAAGAGCAGTCGATAACATGAGATACTATCGCAACATCCACCTTGAGGTCATATCGTCGCTGTCTCCAGCTTCAGATATAGTGCACATGGCAGTGGCCCACTTTAATATACAGTCTGTGTGTGTGTGTTTGTGCACACGTGTGTACGTATGTTTTGCTTTTTGATCCTGATGAATTTTGTCCTCTGTTATCTTCTCACAACTTTATATTCCTCATTTAAAAAATTAGGTGATCCGTTAGTAAGTAAGTAAGTAAGTAAAATTTATTTGTATAGCACTTTTCTCAGATAAAGATCACAAAGTGCTTCACAACAAAAGAAAGCATTAACAACTCTGATACATACAATACATCACAAAAAGAAACAAAAGAATAACACGAACACATAAAACCAGCCTAAACACCATATAATCTAGTTAAAAGCCTGAGTTTTAAAATTTTCCACACAATCTAAACAGCGCATGGAAGGAGGCAAAGCGTTCCACAACCTTGGAGCAACAACTTGAAATGAACGGTCCCCCCTAGTTTTAAAATGTGTAAGGGGGACAACTAAAAGTCTCTGGCCTGTTGATCTCAGACTACGTGAGGATGTACGCAGCTGTATCAGGTCAGAAATGTATGGGGGTGCCTGTCCTTGTAGGGCTCTAAAAGTTAGGACCAAGATTTTGAAGTGCATTCTAAATATCACTGGTAACCAATGAAGTGAAGCTAAAACTGGAGTAATATGTGCCCTTTTACTCGTGTGGGTTAAAAGCCTAGCAGCAGAAGTTAGTTAGTTAATCAACGTCAATTTTTGATTGATTATTTGCTGAAGTTATTTATAGTAAAAGATGCTGCTCTAATGCATTGGCTTTGCTTATTTTTTTTTAATCTCACATCACCGCAAATTTACTGTTTCACAGACAAAACAAGCAATATTTAAAAAAATGTAGACTACACTATTAATTAACTTATAAGACAAAAATTTTGAGATTAACAGATAATAAACTAATCTTTGGTCGCAGTCCTAAACTGTATTGCTAAAGGCAATCATAGAATTCTCCTATAAATACTGATCTGTAAAAACATGCCTGTGTGTGATAACAAAGTATAAGTGTTACTATGATAAAGCTATAGCTAAGGTTATATGGAGGTAAAAGCTGTAGCTCATAATCAGGGAACATTGTGTGCGTCTGTGAGGTACAGTGTTTGGCTCTCATCTCTTCATCACTGAAGGCAGAAAAAGCTGAATCAGGATCAGCCTATGCAGCAACTACAATCACACACACCCCTTCCTCTGTCCCCTCTTCTGCATCCATTTCACCCTTTTCTCCAACCCGCTGCTCCAGAGGTATAACTCATTCTCACGCCTGCTGCTGTGTGTATATGTGCATGTGTGTGTGTGTGTTTGCACACTATAGAGAAGTGGCCTTGCTGTGTAATGACTCCTGCAGAGGCAACAGCCCAGAGAGTCGGGGTTGCCGGCAGTGACAGGCTGGCCAATGAAATATGGCCTCCATTTCAACCAGGCGGCAGTCTATGACAAGTACCCTTGCAGATACCCAGCCTCGGTACGTGAGGAACAGCTATGGTGTGCGTATGAGATGATCAGAGCCCCACCCTACCTACACGTCACCCCGTGGAGAATGTAGCATTGCGGTATATACTTTAACTGACAAACGGGCTGGTAATAGGGCCTATATGACTATAACTTCAGTGCTACTAGTAGTTGTAGATTTGTATACATAACTTGTATAAACGTCTGTACATATTTCCTTGGTATTTTCTTTCTTATCTTTAGAATATTTATTCTATCCTATTTTGTTTTATTTCTTGTGTATTCTGTATGTGTGCTGTGTCTCTGATATTTTGCTGCTTTAGCACTGAAATTTCCCAATTTGGGATCAATAAAAATCTATCTGTCTATTATGCAGTTTACTCATTGATTTGGTATACCACAGTGAAGATCACATTCAGCCGGGAAGTTAAATTCTTCATCACTTCCATTCTGCTGCAGAGACATGGGGAGGTAGAGAGAGAGAGAGAGAGAGAGCGGGCCAATGTGCCTGAAGAAGCTCTTCAGCACAACAAACCGCCGCAACAGAATTCTGTTGAAAGGCACAAGAGCAGCAACAAGGGACTCTGGCTGAGAAAAAGCTCCCCTCATTCTGTTTCTCTGCAGCAATTGTGCGGTCTTTAGCTGTTTTATATTTAGTTCCTTTCATGATAACAAAACAACCCTGCTGTCTTGAGGTAGATCAAGGAGAGCAGCATGTAAAGACAAACTAAGGTGTTCTTGCTACTCCTCTTTTGTTTTGTGTAGTGCCTTTTACACCAAGCATCAGTGTAAAAGGGTTGTCCCCCAGTCATGATATCAGGGTCAGTTTCTTGGTAAGAAAAGTTATGAACTGGATGATAAAGATGTCTTTTACCAACCTTTAAACTCTAAATTATTTTATTGTTGACATGTGAAGGAATTACAATGCATGCAGCGTCAAGTGGGTTGCATTATCCAATCACCAATGAAGCCTTTTAAAAAAGACTTAACCTCCAGCAAATAAACTACACTTGTTCTACTGAGTTTATGGGTACTTTAATACCCAAGGCTTAGGCTATGGTTTCAGTCCCTTTCTCTCTTTCATTTTGTAATACCAGACTGGGTCCTTTATCTTAACAGTGAGAGGGGTCTTAAACTGTGAAGATCACATGTTAGCCACCCAGAATGGGCTCACAGTAATCCTCAGACCAAAGTCACCACTTGAGGAAGGGTCATAGACTGATGGTGTGTAGTTGTATGACACACACACACACACACACACACACACACACACACACTATATTTATACTTTATACTAATCACTGCCTGCATTGTATACTCCCATGTTTTATTCTGAAATTAAATAATGCATTCCTGCATAAAACATACATACACCTTAGTAAATAATGTGACCATAAAACAGTTGTTTCAAATTAGACAGACTTTGTTACCAGCATTCAAAGACGCACAATGATGCTAATGCAGCAGCTGGCAGAGGGTTTAGAATTAGAGCACTGCAGTGTTCTCTAATTCTTCTAACAGGATGAGCTGTGCCATAGAGACACTCTATTAAACTTTACTAGATTGTACCATACAGAGATAAGCCTTCCACTGAGAAGCCTGACATCATTCAAAAGAGAAAGCTCAAAACCAGGAACTTGCATAACAACCTGCCCGGCTGTGTAGAGAGGGACACGGGGCACTGTTACACTTTTCACACTTCTTAACCCTGGTGTTCTGTAACAGCCTGGAGCCAGTGTAAAGTACAAAACCAGACAGACTCACTTTGGTTTTTTTGCTTTTCTGAGTTAAAGCTGATTTGTATGAATATATGAATTTGTAAGTAGGCAGATGATTGCATACGGCGCAGAGCCTTCTGTAAGGCAGGTGTGTATTTTAGTGTACACTCATTTAGTGGTTGGGGTGTATCAGACTAAATTACTCTCAAGCCGCAGGGCAAATTGGGGTCAATTTAAGCTCTCTGCCCAATTAAAACTCTTTTTGTATACCTCAGCACTACAGGCTGCTTGAAATCACAGTGCAGAAAACTCAAGTATGCCTTAAGTAAATCTCCCATGTACATAGAAGTACCAAATTCAAATTCTATGTGCATGTACCATATACTGTGTGTTTACCATTGCGCATTAGCCTAGCAGCTAGCGGCGAAGTTTCCTTCTGCTAATAGCTTAATCCCGATAAAACTGTACGTTTTCTAGCCTAAACAGAGCAGCATATTGGTTATATTAGAGACAGCAACAAGTTAGCGTCCTCTATGCTCTCTGTCTGCTCACCTGCTAAGGCCGCTGTGCTGCAAAGCGTCTGCCCTTCGGCATTGTTGGCATTGTCTTTTTTTTTTTTAACTTTGACAAATTGTCAAGTTTCCAAATGACTGAAGATATAAGTTATTGTTACATGATGTTGTTAATAAATGTTTTAAATTTGACAATGTGGTGTGGTACATTGCCAAAGGTCAGCTATTATATTGCATAAAAGTCTACTCTAAAAATGTCATAGCAACCTGTGCTTTAAAAAGAAGAAATGTAAAAATCGAGAATCGAACCTTGACCTTAGAATCGAAAATGTAAATCGAAGATTTGGAGAATTGTGACACCCCTACTAATATGTAGGCCAAATGCATCTTCACAGTCTGATGATCATTGCAATTAGCCAAGTTGGAACTGTCAGCTACGCAGCCTGACATGCTACTGCTAACCTAAGTCATGTTTTTGTATTGATTTGAGACCACCACGTTGGCGCAATGGGGAATGACGCATCCAAGTTTTTTTTAAGCCAAGGCAACACACTCTGCAGTCCAATTATAATACGTTGTGGTATTGTGCCAATTGTGCCATTCATACCTCCTACGCACAGAAGACAGGAAAAAAAATTGTTTTTGGCATCTGATAAGCTTTCAATCTCATGGATGCATTATTGAAACTAGACTTCCTGGTTCATATTTCATCTTCGGTGCCTGCAACAACACGCTGACACCCCCGCAGCCTCTTGCATTTATTTGAAGCAGTGCTGTTGTCAGTTTGAACAGTCTAACCGATTAAGTAGATACTCACTCACAGTTAACTCAGAAAGCCTGTCTTCACTCCTTTATGTCAGCAAGCAAGCGTCCCTTGAAATGTGCATGAGCAAGGTGCTGAATACAGAGTGGCTGCTCTCTAGCTCACCCTGAGCTTTGACTTCACTGAGGAGGGTCAATGATGTAAACTTCTGGAAGTATATTAGACTAAAAGCCCAGTATCCTCCTCCTGACATCCCTCTGATAGGCCCAATGGTTGAGTCCTACTGTTTAAGTCTTTCTCTGTCAGTCATCCCGCCCTTTGACACCATGGGAGCCTGGCGTCTTGGGAGACTTCAGACACATGATGGAAAACAAAGCTATCTGTGCTCAGGAATGGACAGCCCTGATACCAAGAGAATACACCCCTCCAACGTGAGGAGAGTAAACACAGGGTTGATGACTATACATGTGTCCTTTTTTGAGTGTGATGTAATGTGTGCATCAGTGAGGGGACGTGTTAGACTGAATGCAACACAATAGGGTGCTGCATTGTGGGCGGACACACCCTTTCCTCCTAGCTCCTCTCCACTGCCTCCATTCCGGCCCCTCAAAACTGCCTTGACAAGATTTCAAAAGAAAAGAGGGAGTGGACACACAGGAATGAAATATGTAATATGTGAAACTAATATGTGAAACCCCCCCAAAAAATCAGGAGTAAGCAAAAAGGAAAAACAACAGGGGGAAAGGAAAGGACCGACACCAACGAATGCAAGAAAAAGTGAAGAGGTTTGATTCTCAGCTATAGTAGTGGAAACATAACAGAGAACGAAGGGAGACAAAGTGGGCAGAACTGAGCAGACTGGGGGACGCGGTAAGAGAAACAAAATGGGGGCATAAAAACAGTCTAACGGGAGACAGATAAATGCAGAGAAATCTAGAGGGAGGGAAGGAGAGAAAAGGATATGCTGTCTGTAGCATTGTGTTCTGCAATGTGTTGCTGAATTATTGATGCTGCCTCAGTGTTGAAGGGTGAGAAGAGGGAGCCCCTTCACACACGGTGTAATCTCTGCATCATAAACATGCACTTTCACATATGCAGAGTTGTCTGTCGAGCTGTGTACAACGAGCTTCCCTTTTGACGGCAGAATTGAGTCTGTGGCTGGCAGTGGGACACAAGAGGTCAAAGGTCGCAGCAGACCAGAAGAAGACATGTGGTCCACACCTGTTTTAAACTTGCCCCAGTAGACTCACAGGGACAGATCATCACGAGCCAGACACAAGGTAAAGTGAGAGAGTCATTAGTGCCATTCATTTTTTAACAATTCTCTCTAGTTTTGAAAGACTACAAAGAGCTCTCTTCTCGCTTTCCTTTATCCTTTCCCTGCCTGTGTTTTCCTCTCTCCCTGACTGGCTCTTTTTCTTATCCGCAGAGGAAGCCTGTTTGATCTTGAGTCCTGCTGTTCTGACTCTCCCGCTTCTAGACATAAGGCAAACACTCCTCTCACTCCCTTTCTTTCTCTCTCTCGCTAAAGGAGAGAGCTCCTCGCTTTTTCTTTCTACGCTCCCACTTCTCCATAAAAAGAAGGAAAATCACAGACTCTCCCTCCCTCTCCTCCTGGCTAGAAATCAGACACATTCTCCTTGTTCTACCAAAGACAACAAAATAATTCATGAATTCAAAATGGCCTCGATGCTGTGGTGAGGCCAGCTGTGCTGTGTGCATATGGAGCATGTAGAATGTAAGCTATGACAGCAATGTATTTCACTCAGAGGACAGTGGCCGTCATTGTCATCCCCAGTTAGAGCGGGACACAATGGAGAGGGATACAGCCAGGGACCTGACTCACACAAACTGTAAGCCTTCCTGGTCGTTATCGGTAACAAAGACGCTGAAAACAATGGGCATTAAGTGTCAACGTGTTGTGTGGAGATACGGCTTTAATAGAGGAGGTCATGCCAAAACATCGCGGTTTGTTTTGTTTTACTGAAATTTAGTGTGATTTTTGCAGGCCCATTAACTACATATTGTATTTTACATTTCTTTAAACAATCTTTCAAAGATCACATTCCACTCAAAAATACTGTGACAGCCAAGAGTTGAGTGTTAGTTGCTAAAAAGCATGTGGACTTTACTTGACAGCATAGCTTGAAGACGGGCAAGTAGAGAGAGAGGGGGTTGACATGCAGCAGAGGGCTACGGGTCGGATTCGAACCGCTGCCAAGGACTCTACATGGGGAGCAGACTCTACTGGGTAAACTAGCGGTTGCCCCCTCAAACCCCTTGTTAATGCTATTCATGGCTAGTATTTTCAGCAATAACCACTCAATGTAATAGCATTCTGCACTGTAAGTAGTTTTTATTGTTGCTGCGGGAATGTGCCTTTTTACTGGGTAATCAGCTGGCACAATTCAAACTCATACCATCGCACAAGGTAAAACAATGTATGGTCATAAGTTTACAGTCTCAAGACATCATTAGCCTACTTTGTTAAAACAATAAGAAACAATACATCCTCTGTGACCGATGGCGGTTTGGCTCCTTAGAGTAGCCGCTCAAGCTGCGTTTGCTGTGCCCAGTGATCAGTGCAGTGCATCTTGAATATTAAATATTCTTAAAACGCTTTGCTTTTACCACCAGTAACCACAAGTGTTGCCAAATCAATCAGGACTGAAATGTTAAGGATTATAACTGCCTCAAGAGCTGACTCTTTGAAGTTTTGAAGTAAGGCGTACATTAAGAATTTTCAAAACACATTGCGACATTTGGTAGTGAAAATTTAGATTTTGACCTGGGTGCAGTTTTTTTTGGATACACTGACATTTCTATTACTTGTTAATGGTGCAAGACAACTGTGACGACAATGATTCCATGAGGTCTACATTAACGACAGATCCAGCAGTGGGAATACACCATTCCAGACTGGGAAACTCTCTCCTCCACATTCCTCTGAGGGAATACCATCAGCACATGACAAGAGCCATACTCACACTCAGCCACTTAGCCCGCTGCCTCCCACTGCAACCTCTACACACAGAGAATGCCTGTGTGTATGTGCTTATGTGTCATGGGCAGCAACCTTTAACACGCAATGCTGCCCTCAGACAGAAAGAAATCCCAGAGAAAAAGGCAGCTGGAGAGCAAGTTCTAAAAAAAAAAAAAAAAAAAAAAAAAAAAAAAAAAGAGTGATGGGGGGCACCACAACATGCATATGTCAGGCAGCTATGCCACAAATGTGATGAAGTGATTGATGGGAAGGTTCTGTGTGTAAAGGGTATTCCCCCCCTTTACCCTTTATTCTTCTCTTCTTTGTCAACCTCACCATCACCCCAATAATCATCTCTGTGTATTTCCAAGAAAAAAAACACATGGTCTTACCCAACTTTCAGCTCAGCACATGTCTATGCAGAGCACATTGTGTCCTATCTAAATAAAAAGCACCCATCAGCTCCACACCAAGCCATGTCCTACATGGGCCAGTGCACAACAGGAATGAGTATGTGTGTGTGCATGTATGGAGAGGGATGTTCCCATTTCCACTCTGTTTGAAGCACATGGACTGAGTCGGAATGCAAAGGGGGAGGGTGAGGGGAGAGGCTAGGGCAGTAATCTGAGCGGGGCATCCCACAGCGCAGGCCGGCACATGGCTAATGCACTCTACTGTGGGCCCAGCGCACAGGAGAAGGGACACTAGCAGAAAAGATTTCCCTTTCCAACACAGGGTTGAATAGAGGAATACTTTAGGGACTGGACTGGTAGCCGTCCACATATCCAAATGTACTTACTGATCATCCTTTGATGACATTAACATTGTATGACAGTGGCATTTCTTCAGTTGTTGAAAAAATAACAAATGTATAATTGCAGTTACTATATGCAGCCTTAACAATTCACGAGACTAACTAACAAAGTTCATTCCTACCGCATGTACCCAGTTTTAAACCCAAACTCAATATGCTGCAGCATTGTGCATATGTGAAAATGTGAGTGTTTGTGTTATTACTAAATATTCAAGAAATGTCTCAGCACACATTACTGCAATGTGTTGTCAACAGCGATGATGGAATGCTGCTCGATTGCTTATCATTCACGTTCTACAAAAGCTTGCTCAATTAAAATACAGACTATGACCATTTTAGCATTCAATTCTGTTTTGTGGGAACACAATCAGACTCTGGTATCGGCTCACATAGCTAATCATTTACAATGTCATTACAGCAGCTTGTAAGCATGCCTCTCAAAATGTATTGCAAATATCTGCGGCTGTGCTGACTGCACAGAGCTCATTGTCTGATTGGATCGTGATATTAGGTTCTATAATGCCGGCTCATTCAAACCTACCTGCTTCCAACACCACCAGAAACAAAGCGGTACTGCATCAACTTCAACTTTACTACGGTATTCCCATATAGATGTAATTACCTGGATTGTATTAAAAGAAAGTGCAATGAACCTTGGAAAAAAATGTGTAATGATACATGTATAATTTGTTTAAAAACAAAATGAGGTAGATATCTACCTCCTTTTGTTTTTAAACAAATTATACATGTTCCTACATCAAAATACTTTACTTATTATATGTGCTGGAATGTCTTCCTAGAACCACATGTATAAACCCTATGCTGTATTTACTGTAGTTTCAACAGTTCATAAAAAGGCAAAAAGAGAGTCTTTTCACCAGCTTGTCAGCGTTTCTTTCAAAGTCAACAACGTTTCCGATAAAAGTGCTGCCAAGTGCCAGCCATGCTCAATGGATGGGTGGATGGGTAAATTGCAGTAGCACAACAAATGTGTTTGTACATGACAGGTTCAGAGACTTCTGACAGTAAATATTCTACAGCTTTGGGACATGCTTAAACATGCATGAGTGAAGAGCATATATCAGCATGTTTCTCACACAAACCGTTGCCCCTTGGCCACGCTCAGTAAGAGGCAGAATAAGTGAAAGAGTCTGCTAGGGCCTGAAAACTAGAGAGATAAATATCAGGCCTGAGGTATGTGCTGCTGCATCTAAACAGCTCAAGCACAATGTCTGCTGGTGGTTCATCTACACCAGGCATGGACACCAGCACTGACATGTCAGCCCCAACATCAACATCATAACGCAGCTATTACCAACCAATGATAGACATGGTTATGATACCAGACTGGCTGTAGGTTATGACTTTACTCTGCCAACGCCCAGAACCAATGCTCTTAAAAATGTTAATATATAGAGCTGTAACATATTGGAACAGCCCAGTGTACAGTACCTATGTCAGCACTGCTACCCAGTCAGAAGCAAAGTATGAGGGCGTGCCACGCTAACAGCTAGCCGAGCATTATAACGTGTATTACAACGTGATGAGCGTTCGTCGCGAAAGTAAAGGCTGGACTACAATAGAGCTGTTTGGTGCAGTTTGTGAACAGTGTTTTCTGTTGGAGATGGTAAGTCCCTTTGTATGTGGACGTTGGGCTTTTTTCACTTTGTAAACCTATAACATGCACAAAAAAAGATATATAACACAATAAAGGAAAGGGAAAAGCCAAAACGCATAATAGGAGCACTCTAACTCATGTTTGACTGTATTCTATAACCCATATGTGCAAATGTGGTTTCACAACACCAATTATTATTATTATTACATTTAAATAGTACCCAATAAAGATATGCTTCAGTTTTAGTTCTGTCCACAAATGGCCCCACTCTGTTTAGAGAACGTGTGGTTTAAATTTCAAAAATATTAGATTACATTATAAAATACCACCACTGTCAGATTCACCTGTTTACCAAACCCAGACAGTAGCGGAATCCAGTTCAACTCATGCTGGGACGATTGTTGTGATAGACTGTCTAAAACCTGTTCAGATCGGCAACTGATGCAGGTTTAACTCATGTCGCTGTGTCAGATAGCATGTGTGACAGTTAACCTTTCTTGCTTTTGAACTGCGTGAGACTGCACACATGCAGCGCCATTTCCTTGTTTGTACACGGCGGGGGGCCACCTATCACAAGTTGTCCCACATGGATAAGTAGAAAGGAAGATGACAGGAGGAAGTCTGATCTCTACTTCCTGCTGCTACATAACTGGCTAACAGTGATCTCAATGTAACATCCAGCTACGGTCAACATGTTAGCAGTAAACACACCTCAAACACCAGCAGCACAACTGACATGTTGTTTAGCAGGGAAAGAATGGCCCACTCTCCCTGTTTTCAGGACCGGTGGCAGATTCAGCTATCTAACTTCCTACCCATACAACATCAACAAGTGTGTGTGTGTGACAGACAGAGAGAGAGAGAGAGAGAGAGAGAGAGAGAGAGAGAGAGAGAGAGAGAGAGAGAGAGAGAGAGAGAGAGAGAGAGAGAGAGATGACTGTGGGAAAGAAAACTGCAGTATTCCCACATTCAAAGAAGGTTTAAAGTAAAGCTAGGACTCAGCACTTTAAACAATATATAAGCCTGCAAACACAGAGAAAACGGGAGAAATCTCCACCAGAACAGCTTTGATGCTGGGAACAACTAAAATAGAACTGGTGCATCCACCTAGTAACCAGGGGGAAGAACACTGTGTCCTCACACACAATCATATAGAAGAAAAGAGTAGAGTGAGCGAGGCTGAGTGTGAGTGTGTGTAAGTGATGCAGATTCAGCTGAGAAAAGGTGATGAATGGCTTCATTAAAACGGCATTAGCAGAAGTGTGAACCCGAATGGGTGAGTGCCAGAGTGCGGTGATTGCCCAGTTCCAACACACACACACACACACACAAACACGTTACAACACTGAAATTCTCTTTTTGATACCAGCACAACCGACCCACCCTCTTCTTTTGGCATTTAGTGGTTAAAGTGTTTGATGTCGATGCGAGTTTAAAATGCGACCTCAGGCGTTCATAAATGTCAAGCTTAAAACATCAGTGACAAGCAAAATTATTTTCAAGAAACAACAATCAGAATTTCCTTTAATTAAACCGTGCTTCCCTTCATCGCGCACACACACACACACACACACACACACACACAAAAGAACCTGAGGGAGATGAGGAAACAGCAGTGACACCATGGAAAAAAGAAGGCAATGAAAAGGATACAGGAGGTAGAGGAGAGTAAATAAGGATAACAGGAATGCAAATGAAAGAAAGCAAAAAGAGGAAGAAAAACCTAAAAAAACAAGCAAAGGGGTAAGCCTCTCCTCTCTAAGCGTAGCTCCAATGGCGCCATTTTAATGCTATGAAGCCATCACCCGCCGTTACCATCCCATTGACTGCCATTCATTTTGACAGTGAATGACTTTACATCTGGAGCGTCTATTTGTCCATTATTTATTTCTAAAGAAACACAACAATGTATAAAAGGCTCCATTACCTTGTATCTCACGTTATGGCTCCATAGCAGACATTTTTGTAAATGATTGCGTCATAACCAAGCGACTTATCGCATAGTCGACAAAACACCGTATTATCAGGAGAAGCTCACAGACAGTTTTGACTTACACTAGCTGTTTAAGTTTAATTACTAATGTTAACTATTATGTTAGTTAGCAATAATTAGCCTGTGCCTATGTTATCTCCTAACATATACCTACGCTCTCCGTCGCTGCAAGATTGAGAATGATTTAGATTTTTCTTGGCACAGCTACTCGGAAAACTTACAACTTTTAGACAGGTTGCCCACGTTACATCTACGTTGTCAAGCTCAGTTGCAGGATGCGCAGTAACGCTCAGCCATCACCTTAAAAGTGCTTCTATTTGCCTTCACTGGTCTCTGTCCAAAGCAACGGGATCTGTTGGTCCATTTCTTTAACTTTCTATGGAAAAAAACCATAGCTCAAAATGCAATCGAAGTATGTGTGTGTATATGTGTGTAACTTGATTAGCCAGACCCTACAGGGAAGATAAATCTACATTATTCTTTCTCATTTTCCGTCTGCTCCTCACAAACCCAGAAAAATGGGGGCAATTCAGTTACCCTAGCAACCAACTCTGCCTACGTGCAAAGAGAAGGTGCTGATGCATGGGGGAAGGAGAGAGGCATAGAGAGATGGCGATGGGGAGTTAGAATGCTAACACAAGTGCATACACTCATACACACAGTGAATTGGATCATTGGTTTGGGCAATGGCTTATATTTTTCACATCGTCCAGTCGTGGTTACTTGAGATTGCCAATAGGAGATCTGATCGCCAGTATGACAGGCTGCTACATTGTAGACGTAATTGGACACAATATATTATCCATATGCCTTGTAGCAATGAAACTGGCTACACTGGATTGGCTGTTTTGCTCATCCTGCTTCCTGCTTGGCTATTGTGTCATTTCCTGTTGCTGATGCTTCTGTTTTACTGCTGATAGCATCTTGCTTCGGTAGCTTGACGCAGTTAATTTGTTATATTCTTCATTACAGCGGCTGAGTATCCACTTTACTTACTTACTTGAACCTACAGTTCACTCAAGCACTGATATTGATCTCCTTCTTTCAACAACTTTCTAGCGAATCCTACAGTTGTTCACACGCTATTAGTTCCATTAGCTACTTCAGCTAAGTAGTTAGCGGTGGCTTCTCTGTCTCACTCTCTCTTTGCTGATCAGCATGTCAAATGTTTATGCCTGCTACATTGATATTTGTACTGTATAACTGGCTCTGCACCATGGGAAACTCTGTTGTTATCGTTACCTGCCCAGCAGTCGGTGCAGGCGCACCTAATCAGGTAGTCAGCTAATTAAAATCGCTTTAATATTGGCGTAGAAAAAAAAATTACATTCCTTCAATAATCACAAGATTGTACAGTCTAGTAGAAGGTCCCTCCTTTATACTGTACATCTTGACAATTCTCTTCTATTCAGGCCTTCTCTCATTTCCAAGATCCCTCCTCCTCCTTTCCTTTTTCTCCCCCCTTTCCTCCCTTTTCCCTTCTTGGTTAGACTCCTTGCTTTTTCCTCTCCTGCTCTCCGGCCACGTATGAGGGCTGTTCAAACACAACCTGTTTCCTCTGGCGTCCCCCGGGGGCATTATCCAACCCTTCTACTCTTGTGTTTTCTCTCCTTCTCTTCTTTCTGCCGCCCTCCAATTTATTTACAGCTGGATGTCTGTTCACCTATTGATTGTTTTCCAGAGGACATGAGTGGGCTTTGTCTCTGCCTTGCTCGGCTTTTTGTAGATCCCCCTCTTATTTAACATGCCCCCCCCCAACCAACACATACACACACAAACATCCTCGCTCAGCTGGTTGTGTGAGACATAGTCCAGTAAAGAGGCTCATGCATGCACTCACATTATGTGTGTGTCACATATGCTGAAACCATAAAGTGATGATTATTGGTTTAAGCTGCTATGGGAGATGTGTCATAGTGTGTGTGTGTGTGTGTGTGTGTGTGTGTGTGTGTCACATTTCATCACAACTGACAAACATCATGAGAGGAAAAGAGTGAGACAGGAAAGAGAGGGGGAGAAAGAAGGAGTGAGAATAAAGTTTTGAGTTGAAGACCAGCAGTTCTTTTCACAATGGTCTGATTGTTCATTGGCTGTAGGCTGACAGAAAGAAAAAGACTGAAAAAGAGGGAGAGGGCGTTTGGGATTGTCAGACTGTGTGTGTGTGTGTGTGTGGGTAGGCCAGAGCACTGCTCTGCTTTTTACATTTTTACACGCTCTTACCGGTTGCTCTGCAGTTGCCGTGTGTGTGCGTGTGTGTGTGTGTGTATGATAAATATTTTTGAATGAGGCACCGTAACAGAGGTCAAGGCCCCTATATCAATGTGGCAATGTGACCATGTGCTTTAGAGCTGAAACTATTACAAATTAACTGGCAATACTTTTGGTGAATGATTTGTTAAATCTTTTAAGCAAAAATGTTCAGATTTAACTGGTTCCAGCTTATAAAACTGGTTTTCTTCTATGCTGGTAAATTGAATATCTTTGTTTTTCAATGTGTCAACAACAGCTCTGGGAAACCCTCTCGGCAAGTTTCCTCCTTAGGACTATTTTCTGACATTTTGTTGTATATTATATTATATTATTTTCAATATTAGTTTCAACCCTAAGATGACAAATAACAATAAAAAAATAACACAAATAATTAAGTATGCCTTTAATATCTCATATATACTGGATCTTAAGAAGTTTCACGTCCAATTAATGAACTACACTTAATCAGGTCACAGTCCGATCTGGTTATCTATAGAAAGGCTTCTTAACTGAATATGAAATGTATGTACTAGAATATCACAAAATTTTACATATTACAGGGCTTAGCTACTCGTATGACGGAGTGCACGGAACGAAGCTTTGTGACTAGCATCTAATGACTAGCAAGCACATTTGTACTGCTGCTGTCGTACAGTGAGTATGTACCTTGTGAGTATCTTCATAGCTTCCCGTCTCCACCCTTTTCCTCGTGTACTCTATTCATGGCCAGAGCCATTTGTTTTTAACCCATTTCTCAACTAAAAGCTGTATCTACATTTTTTAGCCACATTACCACGGAGACCACACACACACACTGCATCGCTTTTTGGCAAGGACCCGCCCTACTTTGCATCTGATTGGCTAGAACTCGTTTCATTGGTAGGTGGAGGTTTGATGAGTGGTTAAACCCAGCGCATCAAAAACAAATCCCATGTGGACTTTTTAATTTATTTATTTTTCTAAAATAGTCATTCCCCAGAAATCCAGCACCAGGCCCCGAGTACTTTAAGCTCTGCATTAGAGCTGCATTCCTTTCATATTATTGGTAGGTGAAATCAATTGACTCAAAAATATAAAACCAAAGTTCCACGCCTCAGGGCTGAAGGCCTAGCAAATGGGTGGCAGCTAGAGGTGTAGACCTAGCCAACCGTGGCAGACAGAGCATCTGCTGCCCAATCAGAGCATCTGGAACATCTGGCGCCAATGAACAGCAGCTGAACTCTGACCTTACCCACTTGGCTTCACCAGCTGCCTATTTGTCATTCATGCTCCAGCCCTCTCAATCTATTCCATCATCTGTCTGTCACTGACATCGATAAGCTGTTTTTCTTTTATCTGATACACTGGGTGATGTTGTACACCTACACAGGTTCATCTGCATTTCATTTTGAAAGCAGACATTCCTCTTGTCTTTCAGCTATCACCTGTATCCAGGAGATACAGTAGGCACTACACAGGGGTGAGATAGACATCTCAATCCAAATCGCAATAACACACTCACTGACTTGTAAGCAGCACTCTGTTTATGTGTATGTGTGCACTGAAGGAGGCCAACTCAGCACTTACAGTGTTGGTAAATTTAAGGCTGTGTGTTTTCTCACAGGTGCCGCAGCAGCACTGTAGTAAATTGTCATATTGAATACTAAAGAATGAGGAAGGAGATGGCTAGAAGGGAATAGAAAATCAATGAGTGTTTTCAACCACGTAGTGTCTGGTGCTGACTCAGCACAGGGCTAACACACACACACACACACACACACACACTTATCAAAGGGAATAGAGGATTTTCAGTCTTTAAATTCTAAGTTCCTTTCCATTCTGAGAGACAAGTGTGCTGACTTCGGAGCTAAACATCCTCACACACCGAGCACAGTAGCAATGGCCGTATGCGTGTTATATGAAAGGCATTTGATTCCTCTGCCCAGACACAAAGCCGTGGGCCCAAACAGGAAGCTTCACACACACACACACACACACACACACACACACAGTGTATTCAAGCCTGACTCCTGAACCCCGGTTTCACACAAACATCCTTCCTGGCTGATTATTTTAAGCTCTGTTAGCATTTTTAATTCAGCTCACAATACAAAACCCACAGATCCAGGACCCCCCACGCCTCCTCTGGACTTGTGGTTAGTAAGTAAGTGCACAACTGGACTCACTGAATACAGTTCAACCCTAATTGACCAAGGGTTGTTAAGAAGAACGCACACACACACACACACACACACACACACACACACACACACACACACACACACACACACACACACACACACACACACACACACACACACACACACACACACACACACACACACACACACACACACACACACACACACACACACACACACACACACACACACACACACACACACACACACACACACACACACACACACACACACACACACACACACACACACACACACACACACACACACACACACACACACACACACACACACACACACAACCCTAAAATGACAACTAATTGATTAGCTTAAAGATGTCTTCTTGCACCCACATGGGATGTTTGCTGAAGGCAACTGCAGCAACGGGGTTAATGTTACAATAACAATCGTGCCTCCATCTGTTTTGTCATTTCTCTATTCCCGCTGCCTCTTACTGTTTCAGAGTGGATGAATGAGAAACAGAACCTCGCCTCAATTTATGTCAGAGGACCCCTCTGCCGTATACCTGCTCCTTCTGATCAAATAGACATCAAATCAATGACAACACACACAAACAAAAATATTCAACCCAGGCATGTAGCCTCACATACACACACAGACCCACAATCCTGCTTGCAGACAAACCTCTTGCTGTTTCACCACCTTTCCTATTGTTTGCTAGTGAAAACAGCCATTTATCCTAAATCACATGTCTCTCTGGCTGCCTTGTAAACAGGCAGCTTAGTAGCGTACACGTAGACAGACACATCATTTCAGTTTATGGTCACAGACACTCGTCCCTCTGGAGAGGCGCCGGATCAACATCATATCTGCAGAGCTTGAATGAGTTTATTTGCCAATCTGTAAAATAATAATAGCCTACATGTGTTTGGAGATACAGAATGTGTGTGCATACCTTTTTCTGTGTGACCATTTAGTCTAAAGACCAATACAAAAGTTTTCAGCACATCATCAGATTAGCTAGCCATACATACCTCTTTGTATTTCTCCAAACCACCATAATCAACATGTTTTATCAGTGGCAGCAGCAGTGGTAGTTATTTGCAAACGCAGGCACTTATTAACATTCCCAAATGTGTAAACTCTGACAGATGCTGAAGTGCTAAGCCAAATGTACTTGAAAAATAAAACATCTGTCAAATGTTTTCAAAGATTCAGCACTCCCTCATTTTCCTCTAAAATGTTTCCCGTTGCCTGAATTAAAGCTATCCATTTAAATACCCTGGCAAACTTGATGAGAGGTAAACGAGGGATGGGAATAGCTGGTAGATGTTAACTCATGCCTGGAGCTTGTAGTAGTGACAAGTTTTAGAGTAATTTGGAGTCTTTCTAAAAGCAAAGTAGCTTTCTGGATTCAATTCCAAATAAATGCTCTGTGAACTACGAGTGTTAGGTGATAAGCTCCCTAACTCCAGTTCAGCACTGTGTATAACCATTTACATCTGTGTTCAAACATTCCTATCCGTCTTTAAAGTGTCTCAACTCACTTTCTGTTGCTATCTTTTTCCCTTTTGTTTCTGCTTTTTTTTTCACACACACCTTATCACACACACACCCTCTTCCCGAGCAGTAGGAACATTCCTTGTGTGAAATAACACAGGCTGAAAAAAGGATGGTGATATTCAAGCATGTGTGCGTGCGTGCATGCTCTTATAAAAGCAATCTTCTTCAGCTTACATGTCAACATCTGAGGTGACAAATCCATGCCATCCCTATACCTACTTTAGGTAATCACTTAATAACTTTGCATTTTCTTTTCATCACAAAAAAGGTGACAGAAGACAGACAAAATAAGATACACGCATCATGAAAAATGACAGAAATTAGGTTAAATACACATCAATCAAAAACATAAGGCAATATGGGCCAGCAGCAGAGCTCCATTATAAGAGGGCAAAATTATCTCAGGAGTCTCAACGGAATCCCTGAGTGTGTGTAGCATGATTGCTATTTTGTGTATGAGAGGAGGGCTGCACGATATGAGGAAAATATCTAATTGCAATTATTTTGACTGATATTGCAATTGAGATATGATTCATGATTTTTGGAGGGAATGATCATTTTTGTATCATGATTCTCATTTTCATTGAAAAATATAAAAAAAATAAAAAGAATCATTAAAGTGTGATTTTCTGCCAGGATCTGTACCAAACAAAGATGTTTCCTTTAGTCTGTAGGATATGATTTGTAGGCCGGGATGTCTCGCCAGCACCACAATACTTTATTTTAGAATGGTTTGACACATGTCTGCCTTTAACATATATTGCCCCCCCCACAATTTGGATATTGCACTAGTTCATATTGCGATAAAATTGCGATTAATTGTGCAGCTCTATATCTGAGTACATATATCACACTATTTTGAGTAGTACGATGATGCTACATGCTACAGTAGAGTATGATAGCTGCACCAGTGTTCTATCAATGGCCAAACTGGAGGTGCATCGGCAAAACAAAAGGCCAGTTAATATGGGTCTAAAAAAATAATCAGGACCAGTGCATTCATCAAGTGCTTGACTTATTTTGTCAAGCCTTGTGTGTCTGTGTGAATGTGTGCATCATGCCCCTTCCTCACCTGCTGGAGAGATGAATGAATGTAACCCATGGGAGGAGTTACATTTATTTCCCCCATGATGCTGCAGTTTATTATCCTGGAAATCCAGAGTTCTTCCGAGAGCACAATTTGAATTTGCTCAGCTAGTTACTCTGGCATCAAGTAATGCTGCTCATTAACTATACCCGTGTAGCCGAGCTGCACCAATCACATCGGTGTATCTGATATAGGCGCACCAGAGGCGAGCTAAACAGAAGACGACAGTTTAATCTACCAGTTAGCTCTGCTGGTAGCTAAGTGTATGGGGCTCTGGATACATCACCCTGTGTGTTGCTGTGATTGGTTGTAGTGTTATCCAAATGTGTGCAGTGAGACTTTCAAATGCACGCTTGGTGCCACCCCACGAGATGGGCAACTTTCATTACTTGATGCCAGACCCTTAATCTTTCGGATTTGGGTCTGGATTTCCAGACTAGCAGTTTACGGCTGCAGCGTGAAAAGACCATCCATGTTGCCCGATTAGAGCCATACAAGTTTGATTCCTCTGCTAGCTGAACCACAATAGCGGACTGTGTTAGCAAATACAGGGAGACAGAGATGTGATGTGGAGGTAATTTATGTGTTGCTGCTTGATACACCCCATTAGAGAATATCTAACAGCAGTGTGCAGGGTAATGACAGACTCTGTGTGTCTCCCAACGAAGGCAGACTGCTAGGAATGTCACAGCAGACAAACAGCACCTGGAGACGCCTCTACAGATGGAAACACACACACACACACACACACACACAAACACACAAATGAGGATGCACAGGTTTATCCTTTCATCTGTTAATTTCAGATGACAGTATGCGGAAAAACGTGTGGATGGAGAGAGCTCAACTAGCAGTTCGCTAGGGAGCACTGAAGTAACTGACAAAGAAAAATCAATTCAGAGGGTCGATGGACAAACATTAAGTCCAGAAGCTGACAAACACAGGAGACAGCCCTCACAATGCAGCATGGACAGAAAGCCTTTACACAGGCTGCCAAGCATAAGCAGCGGTCTACTGGTCTACGGGACATTGAGACAACAACGCTAATGTCACTGTGGTGGCAGCTAAAGGAATCTGCAGGTAGGCAGAGACAGTGACTAATAAGAGGTGGTAAACAGTGAGCTGAGCCGAGTTACCCTGGAATAATCTGATCATTAGTTTAACTGACAGGATTACCTGTGAGAATATGACCAAATCAAATCAGATTTTGTGTAGACAAGTGACAAATTAAAAAAGGACAAACTTGGATGGATGGTGAAACTAATTTAAAATAGGAAACATAGGTTAAACATATTAAAAGGTGCTCTAAGCGATGTTGGGTGATGTTACTTCTTGTTGATGTTCAAAGTATTTTCCAACAAAACAAGACTAGCTTGCCCCTCCCTCCTCCTCATCCCGTTCCCTCCCTGCTGTGCTTCCGTGCACTAACCCCCCACCCCCAAATCCTTCTTGTCGGTTATTGGCTGGAACGCTGGAACGCTGTTTGTGTGTGCTTCGTGGTGCAGGTGGGCTCAGTTTGTTTTTGTTGCCGTTTGTAGACCCTGGGCTGTCTACAGAGACAGTGTGTGACAGTGTGTTCAGGGGACAGGCAGCTAGCAGATAGTGAGGAGATGTTTGCTGTATGTGACAACAAATGTTGTAGCCTAAAACATGCGTGACATTGTTTAGAGCACCTTTAAGTTAAAGTACTAGATTAAAAAAGGAGTATAAGAGATAAAACAAAAGTCATACAGATGCTTCCACACACGGCACAAGGGGATTTACATGTTTGATATGAAATTGATCTCAATTGGTTGGGGCTTTTGCTTTTTTCATTTTTAACACCCATGAGTACATTTGAATGGTGTCCATGCCTCCTGTAGGGTTACTTTTGGTGGATCCACACTTTACAAAGACTTGATGTTGAGTTTTCCTTTATTTGTCACCCAACTGTTTATCAGCACCAGAAAAATCCAGTTTTTCAACATTGTGATTACAACACGCTCCACAACCGCTTTGTCACTGACCTGCTGCTCTATCCTACAAAGCTGCAGAAGGTCTACAGAAGAAGAGAAAGGCCGCCAGGTGACAATTTTTTGAGGCAAGTATGTGTGTTCTTAAAATGACATGAGAAATGTGTGATGAGGAAGGTAGTAGCCCATTTTATCTGGTGATCTTGCACTGAAGCAGTGGTGGAAACATGCAGCTCATGAGGAGAACAATATCCTGTCCTCTCTCTTCCACGTCCCTTTCCTTTTTCTGCCACCTCTGTGATTTCCTCTCTCCTCCCCAGCCTGTAGGCTACACACCACTAACCTGAACCCATAGATCTGATAAGCAATCACTGTCAGCTAGTACACACATCAACTACTAAACAGTCAACATCTGAACGCCCCTTTCTAACCACTACAATGTACTGTGATCAAGTCATAGCTCAAATTATTCATTTAATTGCAATCTGGGTTAAAGCCACACGCGCGCGCGCACACACACACACACACGCACGCACACACATTTGTAGCATGACCGGGGCGACGCAATGCACACCAGCAGCACAGACACGCAGGAGACAGAGAGGGGGAGAAAACGCCCTGCCTTGTTCAGTGTCGAAACCCTCACCCCTCTGGGTAGTCTACTCACAGCACAAACACCACGTTCACATACGCTTTTCTTTAGAGACAATATAGAGACCACATCTGGACAACAACACTGATTTCTGAGCGGGTTTTTCTCTGTCTTTGTTGGCCGTCTGTGTGCTGAGGCAAGCGATCACACGCTTAAAGACACGATGATAATGGTGATGGTGATGTTCTAGTTAAGGTCGCAATTATTGATATACTATTGATCTGCCACGTCCGCATAATGGCAATTAACCTTCATAAGTGGCTGGTGAAATACTAAGGCAAGCGTAGGCTACGCCTGATAGGAAAGGTAACGTTGAGGGTAGGCTAGACTACAAAAAAACACGCAATGAGCCAAGTCAATGAAAACACACCTCATAGTAAAAAAGCACAGATTTAACGGCACGTTGCTTTAGCTTGTGCTATAATTTAACATCTTAAAAAAAGTTTTTTACCTTTAACTTGAGTTTCATATTCGGCCACTATCTCCTTGTCCTTTCGGAATTTCGCCGGAGACGTCATGGCTGAGTTTCGGAGATCAGACCACTTGCCCTCGTAGCGAAGTCAATTTCGTCTCAATCAATCACAAAAGCAGCTGTAGACGGAGAGAAATGCCACTCTGGGACAGGTTTTGAAAAAAATAAGAGCCCAGATGAGAGATTGCAGCTCCTCAGTGTGCCCGTGGATCTGTATTGTCTCCCTGGCTCTGTTCACTCCGGGCGCATTGTGAGTTTGGCGCTGCTGCTGTTGCTGTATGTTCCCATCTGCCGCCGCGCCTCACCGCCTCCTCAAAACCGGTTATGGTGCAAACAACTACAAGCGAAAAGAGATTCATTCCCTTCTTAGAAAACAAACAGTGCTAGCTTGTCAGTCAGCACTTCCAAAAGTTTTTTGTCTATACTGTATTTGCCCTGAGCGGGTATAGGTCTCTCGCAGCTGCCCGTCCGCCTGTCCAAACTGCTCTCTCCTCTTCCCCCTCCTGAAGTGAGAGAGGAGGAGGAACCGAGTGGAGATGGAGGGGCTGGCTGGTCAGCCCCAGTGCGCAGGACAGGCATGGATACACGCATGGAAATAATTCATTTGGCTACATAAACCACATTTTTTTGCAGACATTTCCTTAACTGCATGTAACCATAGTGTATGTGTGCCTTGTTTGTTCATTAGACATATAGATAAAACACAATATTTAGGATGATCGGCCAGTTGCAACGTGAGGATGCATGTATATTCCAGAGTGGGCCAAGTGAGTAAAAGTGGGTTTAGGAGCCACTTCATCTCCCGCTGATAGGAGACAAAGGTGTCTTACACAAAAATGATGAATTTAAATGACTGCATTACTGAGATAAACAACATAAGCGGAAAAGTATCTGTAGCTGGGAATGTGACATTACCTAGAACTTATCTATAGGTTATATATAACTCTATAGAGCCCAGAACGTTGGCCCCAAATTGACCAAAAAGTCTAACATTAGCTTGTTGCTAGCAAGTCATTCCGTAACACTGTCTATCTATGCCCACTGAGGATATTGGAAATGCATTAACATTGTCTTGCATTTAGACGACATCTAGTCTATTTAAAACGCAAACCTCCTCCTGAGTGTGAATCGTGGATGTGTTTAGAGAACGGTGTGAATGGGTAACGTCAACTTTCCTCTTTTTTTTTTTTTTTTTTGACACTAACTTGAATTCAGCCCCGCCTAATTTTATAGGACAAGAGCTTACTTCCCACAACACGATTGGCGAAACGGAATTTGAATGATATGCAAGCACACCAATCGTCTTGCAGGACTTTTGAACATGGGCTTTTCGTCGATCAATTTTAACCAATTAAATTTAGACGTTATAAAGAAGGTGGTGTCTGTTACTATGGAGTTTATCCAATCAAAATCAGATGTAGGGTCTTTTAAAGATAGTTTCAGGAAGTGCCGTTAAATACCAGGAAGTTGTAAACAAAGCTGACAGCTATTTAGTTAGCTGTTAACAACAGCCGAATGGATGCGTAGCCAGCCGTGTAAAACAGGCTAGTTGTATGCAGATATGGTATATTTGTCAATAATATAGCTAAACAGTTTCTTGTAGATATACATCGTTTCGCGGAAATATATATGCGATTGTTCAACAAGCTGACGTTAGCTGCCTTCCGTTTTCTCGTTAGGAATAGGCTAACGTTTGCACAAGGACGTTAGTGCTAGCTTTAACGCTTGCGAAGTTAACGCCCAGTCGAGTTTTATTATCCAGAATTAAACTAGTGAGCAACATTAGTCCCCGATTCTTGTTTTTCTGCTGCATTGGCTGTCTGGGAGCAGAAAGAGCGAGAGTGTTCGTCCATTTCAGCAGGACAACAATGTCTACATCGAACGCTAATTTCAAAAACAAGTGTGTGACCCAGGTGAACTGCACATTTTGTGACAGTCTTCTCTGCACAAGAGGCATGAAAGCAGTGCTTCTTGCAGACACTGAGGTTGAGCTTTTTTCGACTGATATACCTCCCAATAGGTAAGTGTTAATCTATCCTTTGTTGTTGTTGCCAGGGCATGATGTACTTGAAACAAACCGCAGCTAACTGACATGTTACTGATCCTGTGATGTCAATAAGCACACAATATTGGAACCGAAACCTTGGTTAACAATGTTTGTTGCATGAAAATGTGAAATTATGGTGGGTGTTAACCTTTTATGGCTATGTTTGTTTCTCATTACACGCCCCTCCCCCAAGAACTGTTGACTTTGTGGCCAGCTGCTATTCTACTGAAAGCTGCAAATGCAAACTGAGAGACATTGCATGTCTCAAGTGGTATGTAAAGCTCTTCTATAGTCTACCGGGTTTGCTTTAGGATTGCCATCTGCTAATGTGAGATGTTGATAAAAAGTACATAAAACAAGTTGCTTCTACCCATGTAGCTTTTGTTAATAGTATAGCTACACCTGTAGAGCTGCAAATACCGATTGTTTCATTGTTGAATCTCTTCCTGATTAATCAGGTGGTATATTAAACATCAGACATAGTAAAAATGCCTATTGCAATTTCCCAGAGCTCAAGGTGAGATCTTCATATGTCTTGTCCTGTCTGTGGCCAGCAGTCTAAAATCCAAAGATATTCAATTTACAATGATATAAACTGAGGCAGGCAGCAAAACTCATATTTGAGAAAGTTGGATATACAGCAACTTAAAAAATGTCTCAAACTAATTTATTGATTATCAAAATAGCTGCCCGTTCATTTTTCTGTAGATAATGACAGAATGACTGTTGACTTATCGTTCCAGCCATATACATCTCCTATTAAAATTAAATTCTGCCATTTGGCATTTATTTCTGATATTGGCCTAAATGAATTTGGTGCTACAGGGAGGCTTTCTGGAGCCTCCCTCTTTTGTATTCCCAGGCCTTTGTTGTTGTACACAGTGCAAAAACAAACATCTGTTAGATAATAGACACTCACTAGTGGAGTTTGCGTTTTTCAGAAGTGCCCCCAGTAAAGTGCTGACACACATTTCTTCTTTATTCTCCCTAACTCTCCCAGTGGTAATGTTGTGGGCTATCATGTAGTGGCCCCCTGTAAACCCTGCCTGCTCTCCTGTAACAACGGCCATTTCTGGATGTTTAACAGCGACGCTGTATCTACTCTCAACAGGCTGGATGCGACAGGTTATTATAAACCCCCTCTCGATTAAAATTTGAATTCTTTGCCTTTTTGCTGTGTTGAATGTGTTTCATAAGCCTTTGTCACCCTCAAATGTGTCGCAGGTCTGAATCTGCTCCTGTGGGGAGATCTTCCTGAACTGGATGACAGTGAGAACGAAGATTTAGAAAGCCCATCAGAGGAGGAGTGTATTAGGTAGAGAGGAAAACGGACAATGCGAGAGACCTGGAACGCCAACATCTGAGGCTGAGCTAGAATAGTGTACACACCATGCTTGAGATAAGAGAGAGAAAAGAGATGTTTTAAAGGGTAATTTAATACTGAATTAAACGGGGCAGTAACGGGCTGCTGTACTTCCGCTGCTGCATTAATTAAAACTGAAACCATGATGCACATCTGGCCGCACCCCAATCAAGGACGTCACAGCAGGTGTTTTGCCTTTGCAGCTGATAAAGAAAGCACCTGCTGTGACATAACTGGTGGGGCGTGGCTAGAAATTGAACATGCTCCAGAGTTAGAACCCACAGAACAGTGCAGCAAAAGTTTTTGGCCCTTGGTAATTTAGTGTTGAATTACACTTTAACCTGTGACCATGTCTTTCCCCATCACTGATAAAAGCACAGACGCACAATGCCACACACATTCTTGACTCTCTTTTTCTCTTTGTTGTATATTTGCATGGGCTACTGTAAAACGTGTGGCTGAAGTCGACTGAAAATAACAAACAACTAGACTTCTTAATCTAGTGCATTCTTCTTTTCATCACAGTGTCCACTGAGCTCATGGTCTTGATCAGCCTCCTGAGAAGTTGGGGATGTGGTATGATAAGTCAATGGAACTCATCAGTGGATGCTGTGCTTTTTAACGTTGTTTACGTTCAGTCCAGTTTTCTGATGATATGACCACAATTCGCCTACCTTCTTTGTAATGGCAGTTTTACATTGACTATGCTGTAATAAGCAAAAGCTCCCATAAGAGTTATGTCTTAAGTTGGAGTGCTTCTTGAATCCTGTGTATTGGAGAGGAAAAAAAGACAATGATTGAACTCTAGAGAGAGAGAGAGTTTGTGCTTTTTAAGGCCCGTTTGATTTAGGTTATCTTACGATCTGACGTACTATCAGTGATACATTTTGAAATGCTAAGACAGTGTTTGTTACACACTTGACAGCAGCAGTATGTACCTAACACCCAGAGGAATCTGACTGTAGCAGTATCTGACACTAACATACTAACTTATACATAGGGTGTCTTTCCACCAAAGTCTTGAGCAACTGAATTTTAAAGAGCTCAAGTCAAATAATATATTGCCAGATTGACGATATAAGAAAGCTAGAATGGGAGCAAACAAAGGTGCACTTTTGCAACACTCGAACTAACTTTTGATGTGGATCACTAAGCAAAATTATGAAAACATGAGTTCTAGATGGATTTCTGTTTTTGTTACATTACTGTTCAGTTTTCTGTATCAGCGTTGTTGTAGCACTTGAAGAGAAGAAAAAGTAAATCCAAAAAATTAATGGAGTTTATGAACTGACTACCCATCTCAAAAAGATAAGTTATGTCATTGTGGGCCAGTTTATTGAATATCATTTTACATTTTTGGGTAATTTGTTGTGAAGTTTAGCTTCAGTCAGTGGAGCTGACCATAAAACCCTCAACCCTCAATATTCTATTGGCCTTACTGATGCTGCGATGGCTGACGATGAGCCTTTGTTACTCTGTGGACTCGAGGTTGATGCTATATGTTAGTTGGTCATCACCAACTGACCTCCTCAGTCAGTTGTGCCAGACACAAGCTTTAGCATCCTCCAGTCACAAAGACTTCACTCAAGTCAGTACTTTTTTGGCAGTGCCATTCTTCTGCTCTTGTTATTGTTTCACTGCTGTGCCCTGCTGATACTACGCTACTTAAAGTAACAGTCCTTTGGTGAGTGAATGAGACATGGCTGCATTGTTGGCAAACATAGAATGACACTTCTTAACTAAAGGAAAAGGATAAAGGAAGTACTTTTATTTAATTGGCCTCTTTGTACAACTATGCTGTAGCCTGTAGTTGTGGAGAAATGCACCAAGAGGACAAAAACATTGTCCAGATTTTCACGTCCTTCACCTTAAAGTTCTAACTGACAGTCTGCTACACTTGCACAACAAATGCTGTTTATGTGGTAAACTGATAGGATACAGTTCATCAGCTAGGTATTTATTAAATTCACAAACCAAATATCTATAACCACGTACTTCCTTTTTGTTTACAAGCTTTGTTTACAAATGCATTGGCTTGTATTGTGCTACAGTACTTATGTTTTTGTTCAGCTATTTAATATTTCATTTGTGATGTAGTGCTTTGTTTTGTACATTTTAAGATTGGATGTGTATAGTTTTACCTCAAGAAGGTATCACTTGCGAGCTTCCTCTGGCTAGGACAATTTTGTCATGATAATCCAAAAAAAAATATTTAAATGGATGATTCTGTTGTGATTAACTTGGTTTCACTTGCCCTGCTGAAAAATGTATATTTTGGAATTGCACTGAAACGGCATTGGTAGTTTGAAAAGAAATTATTTGTTGTTTTTGTAAGCTTGTTAAATGAATACATTTTTTTTTCAAAATATCTTAATTGTCATGTGATCTTTTTTCTTGTTTTTCATCATTCAGATCCACATTAGCTTCTCAGAAAAGTTATAATGGATATATTTGGGATTACATGACACGCACACACAGTTGCACTAAGGAATGTTTTGGCAAAAGTTCTCATAAATCATATTTGTATAGTTTTATCTTGTTTTAGTTTCTACTTATTACACTGTAATACACACAATATCCTGTTATGTGAATGAGTTCTCTCTAATTTATAGTATACAGATGACTGCCGATGATTTATTATAATTTATCAAAAAGTTATGTCTATTTTATTTACAGCTATGTAACACAAGTTTGTCTCAAAGGGCTTCTACAACAAGATCAGTCACCCTCTATCCTAAGACTGTTGAGTCTGATAAGTAAAAATAGAATCCAAATACAGGGGAAAGAAAGTGGAGAAACTTAAGAGTAACAAAAACTGGAAATCCTTCTTCAAAAGATGGCCAGACGTGAAGGACTGTAAAATTCCTGGAATATTCAAGGTGTAAACTTTCCATGGGAATTAACAGTAATAACAATTAAGGCGTTATTAACCATGTTGTATGCTAAAAAATTCTAATCGTTTACCATATCATAAGCAGATAAATCCATGAATTTGTCAAATATGTACAATGAGATGTGCATGAAAATAACTCCATGTGGTGAGTTAGCTAGCTCGCAAGTTAACTTACATTAATGGGGAAAGGTGAAAATGCGAGCCAACAATGTGGGCTGGATGCCTATTCAGAATTTAAGGTTAACTCCTTTATACTGAGCTTAACTTCTATTGGCAAAATTTCCAGAAATTTACTAAATCTTTTGCAACCATAACCATGTGTGAATTATAGTTATGACATAATCAAGTATCATATAAAGTACAGATTATTCAGAATCTCTTAGGGGGGCATTTTGATTCCACCAGTCTCATTAAGATGCTCAAAAGTGTAGTATTTGCTAGTAACAGCACAGCAAGTGAGGAGTTGAGTAAACCTTTACAATCAAGAAACTGGATTATCCTTCTGCAAATGATGTTTTTAGCCTGTATCACTTTATGTTAGCTGTTACCAAGAAAAAGAGGCGGTTGTCTAAATCTCTCGACCGGCACTATCCAGCCCTCAGAAAGTATCCAAGTGTCTGTGTTGTATACGGATGTGTATTTTGTTTCGTATACAACTCAAACTGTCAAACTGTTCAGTTGGCAAAAGGGGGAATAATAACAGTTATCCTTGACCTGCAGAGTTGGTGTGGACTTATTTGTCAATTTTGTCGGTGCATTGGAATCGAGTCTTTTCATTCATGAACCATGCAGATTTATAATATTCATCAGAAACTTTTCCACCGAGGTGACTGACATTTTAGCTCAATATTTATTTGCCCTCCTACACATTTACACAGGTTAGGGAAGATGCTACTGTTTCGGCAACTTCATAATGTAAGGGCAGAATGTCTGTGGGTGCACGGAAAATCCATAAACCAGAACAGACAGAAATAAAATTTGCTCAGCCTAAAATACATGTTGAGAGTCAAACATGGAGGGGGACAATGTTTCTTTCATCTGCAATCAGTAATTTATTTTTTCCTGCTCTGTTGTTCTGTGTATAGTGTTCCTTTCAGAACTGGGTGTGAGGTTGTGAACCTCCATTTACTGTATGCAAGAAAACTAGTCCTTTTCTGGAAGAATCTGAAAGTTAGGTATTTTGTTTCTGCATACCTACTTCTCAAGAATTCTCTGCTGCTGTTGGGACATGTACAGGGCAATTTACATAGTGAAGGCAAGAAAAATCATAAAACAAATAGTTGTGGCATGCCCAGTTTTCACATGTAATTGTAGCATCCACCCAAACTACAAGTACACAAACAACTGCAGTTCCATTTTTGTGTTTTATCTTACGCCTATAAAAGAGAACTAAACTCCTAGTACCCAGAGGAGAGCAACTCTAAAGAAATGCAATGTTTGCAACACAATGAATGAATGTTAAGCAGGGTGTTATTGAATTAAAGAATGCATGTACTTCATTTCTCTACACAAATAAAGGAACATTTGAATCTAAATCTAAAATGACTAAAAAACTCCAGTGACAGCCAAGCAGCTTAATCAGGCAGAGACACAGCTTATAGAACAACATGCTGATAATACACAAATAACTTTTTTTGTGTGGTGTTTAAGAGACATTTGCAATAGGCCGAGTTTGTTATTGGCCATTTTATCCTGAGAGGGAAACTTTAGCCTTTGGTGGATCTGCTTGCAATGTATAGACATTTGCAACCTGTGGCAACAAGGCCCTTCAAGGGTCATCGGCCAGAAAAATTGGAGAAGGGCAAATTCCTGGTATGAATCACGGTAATTTGCATATTGTTTTTTATTTGTTCTGCTGAATTTAGTCTGATTGTGTTTTCAGTGAGAAAAGCAATGACTTAAGCGAATTGTGGTAGCAGTGTCACACATATCGGCTTTGAGCTGAGAAGGAAACAAGGCAGACAGGTATGGAGCTACTATGGCAGTTGTTTGAGTGCAGTGTCGACAGGTGTAACACAGAGGGGCAAGTGTGCAGGTGTGCAACCGTTTTACATAAACAGCTGGCAGGTGAGTAGACACAGAGCAAGGATAACATGTCCTCAGGTTGGGAACAGACACAAATAATGCAGGGCTCTACTCAGCATTGATATTTTTAAGGGACTGTTTGACTGGCAGCACTATGACTCGTCAGAAAGCACGGATGCAACTAATAACACTGATACAGGTATGGGCTATTGTTACCCGGGCCACTGCCCGTTTGACCTGATTGACTTAGCTGCCCCTCTGGTGAAAAAGTCTAAATAAACTTTTCTGTTTTTATTTTTTTATTTTATTGTTATTGTGACTGCATTAATATAATAATAAAGCAATCATTACTAAAAATGAAATCAAATTATTTAGCTATATCAATCAATGTTATTTATTATACCTGTGCTTTTTCTGCTGTGACATGTATGATCCGTCTGATGCTGAGTTACAACAACATGACCAAATTAATGTGAAATGGACCTGTTTAAACTAAATAAGTCTAGTAAAACAGACATTTTAAAGGATTTTTTAAAAAATGTTTCACTCAAGGTTGAAGTGGATGGAGCTTGAATACTGAATTAAGACTCCAACTAAAGGTGTTGTTTGACCTGACCTTAGGTGAAACAAACTAACAGGAGAGTGAGGAAGATGTCAATAAAGCATAAGATACACATGTGCGAACAGTCC
Source organism: Etheostoma perlongum (assembly GCA_026937815.1). NCBI lineage: Eukaryota > Metazoa > Chordata > Actinopteri > Perciformes > Percidae > Etheostoma > Etheostoma perlongum. The sequence continues at coordinate 4,183,625 of CM049374.1, read as the reverse complement.
TGAGAATGTGCACAAACAGTAAAATCATCTATTGCAGGGACTTATACTACAGTAACTGAAGTCTGAAAATCTCAGAGAAAACACTCTGGCGCACTCTGTTGGAAATGAGGTGCACTGACTATTTTTATACATTTCAATCTATTTATTATTATACAAATATGTGTAGGCAGATATTAAGACAAAATTTTCCCCTTCACATAACATCCACACTTCATTAGTGGACAAAACCTGAAGTGGTAGAACCCTATTGTTTTTGCTCTGGATTATTATTATTATTATTATTGTTATTATTATTTTGTTGTTATGCTGCTGCTCAAATCACCGTGAGCTGGAATGAGAAGGCCACCTTGAATATTCCGGGAATTTTACAGTCCTTCAGGCCAATTGACTTGATATTTCTCACACATACTGTATGCAGCTCAATGTACTTAACAAAAAAAGCCTCCTGGACCATAAAGGTCCGCCATGATGGATTTCTTTTGTTAATTTGCACAATATGAAAAACAATAAAATGTCCATTTTGAATCTGTCAACATCAAAAGTGTGGAGGAAGGACTTTCCATGATTATAAACGAAGACATCTATGCTTTGTCAAATCTAAGGCAAATCTCAGGCAAAAAGAAATACTTGCAATAATAAATGTGACTGCAACCAAAATACATTTTATTTTAAATGAATATTGAAATAAATGAGCGGGGAAGGAAGTGAATAATGAAATTAAGAAAAGAATAACAAGATATAACATGTAAAATATTTTTTTTTAAAACAGCTCATTTTATAGGTATAGTTGCAGAGAAAAGTGTGGTGTTAAAAATGAAGAATATGGTTATTTGTTGATTTTAAAATAAACTTGACAAATTGACTTGTAAATGATAATATTTCAGTCATGATGAATGACCGCTAAATTCAATAAAGTATATAATAGACTTTAATTAAGAATATTAATATTCTCAAATGACCAAAAAAACATTCAGCACTTACTAGAGTAAGTAGTAATAATAGCAAAATAACTTATACCTAATAATAACATAGGCTGGAAATATACACACATTTACAGGGATTAATCTGTCATAGCTGCCACATTAAAAGTCCAATGGTTGGACCAAATTACACATTTATGTACTTGCATGTTTGACTTATTGATAACAAATAAGCATTTGTGTGTTTTCTAAAAAGATTTTTTACAGTGTTGACAAAATTACATAATTACACAAACCAATGATACTAACAGTAAACGTTAATAACCATATAGTTGTTGTCTGGTGTTCTTGTATGAAACGTACAAAATACATTGCATACGTTTGAAAATGGATTGTACTTGTATTAAGGCTCATTAAGCAAATTCCGAAAAGCTCTGGTCTCCAATCAAATTAATAAGCAACTGGTTATTAGTATTGCATGACGGAAAGAACTGGTTTTCCTCGAAAAATGCTCCTAATTGTGTTGAGTTCAGGGACTTTGCACAGCTAAAATCACTTTGCCTTCTTGACAATAGATGGTGCTGTTGTACCGTTAATGAAGAGTAGCATTAAAGCTCGAGACAGAGGGCCTGAATAGAACACCTCAATGTCTAAGCAACATATCAGAATAAAGACAGTTAATTTACTTTAACAATAACTGTTTATTGTTATTTGCAATATCACTTTTAGTATTGATTTTATTTCAGGAAAGCCCTAAAGGACACATTTGTGTGATTAACATTAAAAACCAACAGAATCTGGATACTGATAAAGTTGTTTGGTGTGTACATTTAAAAAAAAAAAAGATTTAACTCCGTACATAAAGATCCTATTCCATTTTATTTCATAGGAAAAAAATAAATAATATATAATAAATAATTTTGAATTTAAATACTCCAAGTACTTGCTAGGACAGATGAATTGGATTGCCTTTAAATTAGCGGTCACCTTGATCATCAGAGGGAACAGAATATCTTATAAGAAATATAAGGAGGTTCATAAAAGCTCTGCAGTCTGTCATGGTCATCTCCTGATAATAGACCTGAAAGGCTAGTCTAATGTCCAGCTTTCCCTGATTATGCATATTAATGACTCCTCAAGAATTTATCACAAAAACCTTTTTTCAGTGGGTGAGGAGGGCAAATGGTAATAAATGGTTGAATTTATTCACTCTGGGAATAATCCTTCTAATCAGGAGAAGAAACTTTCATAAGACTTGAATTCTTCAATAATTCTACAAAATCAATCTTATATGCAATATGATCACTTAACCACAAAAAAACCATGTCCTTTAGGAACTAATGAGCCCATAAGCTTGAGAGCATCAGCTTTATAATTAAGGCATAATAAAAACAATTGCTTTTCCATGCATAGTCTGGGGAAATAGAACTGCAGGTGCCATGTGCAACAGTGCAGGTTTTTAACAACCGGGCTGCCTACTGGCCCAGCATTATACTCTGAGGCAAGCTGCACTGGGCTTTTGTTGAAGTGTTTGAGATAACACAAAGGAAACTTCAAACAGGCTTCTTATTGTGTTCTATTCTTCTGGGCAAGCTGATTACAGTTAAGGATAAAAGTTGTTCCCATACAGTAAACTAATGCGGAGAATCAGAGAGCACTAATTAAGTCATGGGGGATCCGAGGCGGTTGGCATGGATGTGTTCCCCAACGCCCAGACCACGGGGGTTTAATGGGAACTTTGCAGCCCAACAGCAGTCAGCATCAAACGTGTTTATTGTCAGCTGAGTGTCCGGTTGAGGCATGAACCGCTGGATCTGTAAAGCCACCTGGGAATAAAAAGTAAAAGCTGCAGCTTCTTAGCCTGAGTACTGATAGGCTTCACTATTCTTCTTTTTTATTCCCTCCATCTCCCTGCCCCTAGCAGAGCTTAGAAATTTGCTCTAAATACCATCTTTGTCTGAGACAAATACAGCCACTGACTGTGTATCAAAGCGGAAAGTGGCTCAGTTTTGATATTGTTCCGTGTTCACAGAAGTTGTGAAAAGTACCTCTATCAAGAGATGAACCTAGGCAGGTTAACATAATGAAAGAGAAAACTAAATTCCAAAGTCTTCTGTGTTTTAACCATTGATTTAAATTTTTTAACCTTAATGTTGCATGAAAACTAATCTAGGATTTAACTAGAAATGACCTTTATACTATAATTGTTAAACGATGAATCTGTCTTTCAGGTCAGTGTCAGCGTGGTTTGTCTAATTTTCAAATGCAAACCAATGTTTTTTTAATAGAACTGATATTACTCCCTATGCTTAGGTGGTGTTTCATATTTCACGATCAAAGCTCTGAATAGTCACTGCTGAAGCATCTTCACCACTCACAGAAGAACTCAGAAGACACCAAAATGACTGCACTGTGTGATTTAAGGAGAATATGCGAGTCTGTTTACTGTTAATTTGATTAATCTGATTTTCTGATTGTGTCTTTGCATTAGTAAATCTTAAATGAATACACTGTTGTGTCCAGGTTTGCTCAGTTGTAGAGCAGTTGCATATGTACTGTACCTTCGAGGTTTATGCCACAACCCAGTGGTCCAGGGTTTGAATCCTTCCTGTGATGATGTCCTTTCTCTCATCTAACTGTCCTGTCAAAAAATAAAGGAAGAAAAGCCCCAAAAATATTCTTAAAAAATGAATACAATGTCAGATCACTGACCACACACTTCACTTTTCTTTTCATGGTATTTCCTCATGTTAGCTTGGCCTTTATGTGTATTTATATTTATTGCATGCATTCTCCTTAAATACGTCCTCTACATTTTTATACTATCTGCCATCCGCATATATCCCCCCTGCACATTTTATCTTTTAACTGATATATAGTTCTGTGAAGACCTCACCTGTCGTCCAACATCAACTCCTACATGCCATTTTCTCTTTACTTCCACAATGCTGTTGCTTGTTTCTCTTTCCAACCCTGTTTATCTGATTTAATACCATGGTCTTTGTTTTATTAATGATATTTTTTTCAACTACAGATGTAAAGTATTCTTTGTGCATCTTAAATCAAATGATGTGTGTATAAGCAACTTCTGGAGCAGGAAGAAGTCAGCTGGGAGATTATTAAAAACAGTTGAAACAAAATGTAGCTGTGTTTTTTTATTTGTGTAGCGATGTCTTGTAAGATTTAGTTGTACCCCCCCCCCCACACACACACACAGATATATGTGCACACATTTGCAGACACGTGCTTTTCTTAACCCATTTTCTCATTATTAGGAGGGCTTGTCCTACTGCCTGTAGCCACCTGCAAATTACAATTTAGTACTCCAAGAGTTAAGACTGTGTTCTTTCAACCCATTGTGTGCGTGTTTGTGAGTGTGCATGTGTGTGTGTGTGTTGGGGGAGGGGTACAGAGAGTCTGGTATAAAACCTTTAATCCGGGTGCTGTCAGGCCCAAACCCGGCTTGACGTCCCATTGATGTGGAACAGAACAAAACACAGGGCCCCTTGCTAAGCTCCCACTGGCTTACACACACACACACACACACACACACATGCATGAACGCATGCACATGCACACAAACACACAAACACACAAACACACACACTGGGCCCCTCTCTAAAACCCCTAGCTTGGGCCCCTGCTCCCTAACTCGGCAGGGCATTCCTCAGCCTATGCACACGTGTGTGCATACACACACACACACACACACACACACACACACACACACACACACACACACACACACATGCACACACTGAAAGGACACAATCTTAACTCTTTAAGTGCTGTGTTGTCATTTGCAGGTGGTAAGAGCTTGTAGGTTTGCCTCTCTCTTCTATAGGGTATGAGTTCATTCAAATATAAACCCAGGTGTGTATGTGCTAGTGTGTGTTTTTTAGACTCTTAGGTTTGAGAGTGTATCAGCCAACAATTTATTTGATTTTTAGACAAATGTGTACACTACACAAACACAGGCACAAGGATGTGAGATACTTAGATACAGTTAACAGGAGCGAGATGCTCCAATGTGTTATGAAAGTGCGTATCCGTGGCGACAACAAACAGTTATTATTGTCCTGCTGTTTGGACAGCTCCCAGCCCACAGTAGGCCTATCTCTGTTTACTATTGGCTTACAGAAAGAGACCCAGAAAAGAGACTGAAAGCAAAGATGGGGAGAAAGCGAGCGGCAGATGCATGTCTAAACGGATACAAAAAACGACTGATATTAGAGTAAACATGTTACAGCTAATGGTTTTGAACTGTCTGGGATAGTCATTTTGATTTGGTTGTTGTTTTTTTGATGGCCAGCAGGTGGGGGTGTGGGCAGCTGTCAGTCATGGAGAACCTCCAACTTTGACCCAACATTGGCCTTGAGGTTACTGTGAAGCATTTTGGTTCATCAGTTCACTTTCAGTCTGTCCCACTAGAAATGAGGTGGTCCTGAGTGGTTCAGTTTTATGTCTGCCACAGGTTATCACTCTGCAGCCCAACACTTAAAATAACTATGAGGACATAAGGGAGCCACGCACCTTCTGTATGCAAACCGTTTCCACCTGTGGCCATACACACCCACTCACACTTACATGGTCAGCTCGTTTCCCTTTTCACCTTCTCAAGAAGTAAATTGGCCCCTTGGTTTCTGCTGTTAAATTACAGAGATCGGCGTTGGAATTCTGCCACTTCCGTTTTGGAATGTCAAAACTCAGAGTGAGCCGTTTGTTTGGGGCGGGCTGCGGTCCAGAGAAGCCTGACCAAGTCCCAACCAAAATGTTTTTATTGACGGGCGAAAGCAGTCGGGCCGACAGCACCGATTGGCTGTAATTGGTCGGCAAGTCAGTGGTGTGTTTCAACTACCCTATGTAAAGTGGCAGCCTTTAAAATCACACACACACACACACACACAAATTTGCCCACCCCTGTTTCTCCCCTCCCTCCGCTTTAAGAGAAGCCAGATGGGCCACGGGGAAGCAATCACCCCTCTATTTGTCTTGGTGCTGATCGGGTTAGTGAAGTGTTCTCAGGCCTGGCCAGGAGTCTACACACTGCTGCCTGTTGTCCCTGTAGCTCGCTGCATGGCTCTAGCCAACTGGCCCGGTCAGACTGCTCTGGGACTGTCTAAACAGAAGTACAGTGAGAGGTGAGAAATGCTCTATCACAAGTAAAGGGGTCACCAGTAAAGGATAGAAGTAATGATTTTTGTCCGTTGCTGTCTCACTGTGGATGTTTGACTGAGCCCAAACACCGGCTTTCTATCACTGCAATGTGGATGGCTAAGTAGCTGACTGAGCTAATGTATAAATAGGAAAGCTGGTAGCTAACATATATCATATGTTGATATTGACACCACCATTTAGGGCTGAGTCAATGGATGTGAGGTATGGGACGTAGCAGCATGTGTTCATGTCAGTGTGTGTGTGTGTGTGTGTGTGAGTGTGAGTATGGAGAACATTCCAACCATTGAACACACATATGGTTTGGTTTAGAGCACTGAAATGAGCAACAGAGCAGTGACAGTGGACGAAGGACTCAATGATGCACATACACAACTCTACATGTATCTGACTGCATGGGTTAATGGAGTGACGGAATCCAGAAGGAATTCACTCAAGGACTCAGGGAATGAGCTATTAGGTAGCCTCTAAACTGCCCTGCAGAAACTTGAAGAGCCTTGCTCAGTTTTCTCACATTGTAACACATCTACAGCTTCTTAACAAGGCCACGACATATACGATGAAAGAGCATTGTGCGTATAAATCGATGGAGAGAATGTGAGACAGCATTATAAAAAAGACAAAAAGATGGTCAATGAGGAAGACGCAGGAGCAAGAGCAGGGCAGGGGGGAGCAGGGCCGTCAGGGAGACTCACTGGCAGTGAAACCTGATCCCTTCCAGACTTGCTCACCCCCGATTGGCCGGCCCTCCCATGAACCCTGACCCTTGACTTTGTCTGGGACCTTGAGTGAAGTGCAGGCGGAGCGCTGCGTCTCCTCCCAGACGTCTGTGCTCTTTCTCCTCTCTCTTCCCTGGCTTTTTCTCTCTGCCCATACGTCTCCAGCGAGAGAGCGTCGGTGGGGAGGAGATGGAGAGCAGAAATGTCAGCGAGACATTAAACAGAGTGCGTCTGTGTGTGCTCTCATAGTCCAACCTGTCTAGATTTCCCTCTCCTCCTTTGCTCCCCCTCTTCTTCCTCCTCACATCTCCTCTATATATACGCTTCTCCACAGAGCAATAAATTCATCCTCTCTTCTCCAAATCTCTAAATCTCTTTGTCTCTTTTGCTCCATCAACACCCTTATCACTTTTTCTGCAGATCCTTTCTGTCTCCCTTTGCACTCATATGGTTTATTACCCCAGTGTCAAGGTTAGTACCACCAGAAATTCAAATAAAACAGCTGTACTCTAGTATTGTTTGGCAAACACTGTGGCTTAAAAGGGAGCTACCAACCACAGAAGAAGTTTTTTAAACTGTTTATGTAGCCCTGAATGGACTATGAGGAAAGCTTCCCTCCAAATGGGTTTGAAGAAAGAGTTCAACATTTTGGGAAATATGCTCATTCTCTTTCTTGCCAAGATCAATACGACTTTCATGTCTGTATGGTAAATATGAAGGTACCGCCAGCAGCCAGTTAGTTATAACTTAGCACAAATAAACTGGAAGCAGGGGGAAACAGCTTTGGCTCTTTGCAGATATAACAAAATACAAAAAATAACAAATTATGCCTAATGTTACCACTAAAGCTTACTTATTAACATTTTATTTAACCCGCACAAAGGTGTAAAAACGACACATTGTGGTGGGGGGTTATGAGCCGGACTATTTCTTGGCTGAAAACAATAATTTCCTGGGGTCTTGTTGCACCGTTAGGCTACGAGGCAACCAGCGTAGTGTCTAAAGTTACTACGCCCAGCTGTTTCCCCATTACCAGTCATTTTGCTAAGCTAAGCTAACTGGCTGATGGCAATAGCTTTATTACCGTGAAGACATGCGAGTGGTATTGATCTAATCCAAAATATGATGTGTGCAGCTGCATTAAAGATCATCCTCCATACATGCATTGATCCTCTCCTCTCCTCTCCTCTCCTCTCCTCTCCTCTCCTCTCCTCTCCTCTCCTCTCCTCTCCTCTCCTCTCCTCTTACACCTGTGGACACACAGTATACATGCCCACATGTAGTGTTGGCAGATGCACACAGAAGTCTCTCTGTGCTGTCCCAGTACAGAACGTTGCAGGAGAGCTCAGCCGAGTGCTATTTTATTGGATGTTTATTTCGCTCTGTAAAACATGCCACTCAGGGACCTTGTGGAGTGATGTACTCAAACCGTCTCTCTCTCTCCCTCCTCTCTCTCTCACAGTGTAAACAGTGTGTATATTGGGAGTGTTGCCTTCACTTGTCTGTGTAGAAGTGTAATTCATCCAGTCAAACATTGTAAACAACATCTCTACATGTTTATAAATACTGCCCAACCACTCTAATGAATTTACGATAATGCCTTGTTCTACTGCTTCTGCTGTGTGTGTGTGTGTGTGTGTGTGTGTGTGTGTGTGTGTGCACATATTAATACTCTGCTATAAAGTATTGCAAGCATTTTACTGGTTTTGAATGTTTCTGGAGGTTAATTTATTTCCTGGTGTGTACAGCCAGGTTAAAAGCTTAAAACCTGTGACAGCAGAAAGCAGTGACTGACATGAACCAACGTACCACAGTACCAAGTCCATTAGCAATCCACCTCTGTTTTATTCCATTTTCCTCACTTTAACTTACCACAGCACGATCTGGTCTCTTAATAATTACGTAAATGTGTTATATTTTTGAAGGAGTTTGATCCATTGATTTTTTATGTTTTTTTAAACACGGCTGAGACAGTCGCTGAAATGTGTGCAGATTATTAAACTTGCCATTGACTTGTTAATTAACAAGAGTCTTATTTTACCACATTTCCATGTTTGTAAAACATTCAGAGATGTGAAACTTAATTTCCGGTGTTGGAAATACATTAAAAGGCAAACCAAAGTATTATTCATTGGATAACAATGTGATTTAGTCTGTAATGTTGCATTTTATGTTTGTTTTGATATTTATATCAACACAACAAATTTGAGCTTCTAGGTCTTGTGATAGTGAGTCTCCCAATTGACCGAGAATGTCCAATTATACAAAAAATGTATCCCATCAGGATTTTTTAAATAATATAGGCTGAATATCAAGTCCTGTAGCCTACATCTAATACAGCATTAATGCTTTTACTATAGGCCTACCCCAGGAAAGTGGTGTGAGGCAGTCCAAAGGCCTACTCTGGGGCAGGTATATAAATAGGTCCATTGGTCATCACTTCTGACTTACAGTAGGCCTACATGATCTACCCCCAAATACAAACTCTTTTTTTCTGAAAAAAGCTAGAAAATGAAAGCCTGAGTTGGATGCAAAAACCGTCATACTGTACGTTTACGTTTAATTGACGAAGCCCCCTAGTGGCCGTAAGAATTATGACTCTTTTCTGTTTTGGTGTTTTGGTGTTTCCATAGAGGAGCTCAGGGTGAATAGAATGATCCCCAAAAGCCTTTGTTTCTTTTTACCATGACCATAATCCTTCCTACACTTAACTAAGCTGTTATATATGACATAATTTCCTTTGTGAATAGGCTCTTGTTTCGTCCATATCTTACTGTAAAACATGTTCATATTTCCTCAAATGAGTGAAACCGCGCCCCCTGTTTGTCACAGCTGGTAAATGTCAGAACAATGTCAAATGTCAAATATGGTACTGCTAGCGAAGTCTAGAGGGAAGAAATGTGAAGTCGGTATTCTCTAATTAGTTAAAGCCCATGTTGCAGGTTTAATTTTGCAACGAATTTGTGCAATTTGCTTGTTGGTAGTAAATATTTGAACTGTTATCCATTGTTTTTGATGGTGTTGGATATTGCAAAACTGAATATATATCAAAAAATGGTCACAATTTCACAGTGTTTCATTTTCCCCCCACAATGCCTTGCATGACGTCACATTAGGGAGATAACAGAGCAGCCTGCATTGTATTTACCACTGGTCTGGCCTAATGTGGCTTCTGGTCTTTAATATTAACAGTCTATGGTCTCGATTGAGTCCATGTGACTTTATTATATTTATAATGATATTGGAGGGAAAGTGAAACACAGCTTAGATGTGGGTGTTGTTCGGCTTTTCACAAGTTTAGACTGCTAGCTAACGATACGCCGCCGGACGTTAGCACAACAGCGTTAGCCAAGCCTGCTAGGTAAATATTACGACTGCCTTTGGTGTTGCATATATATGCGTCCATGTTGTCAACATCATACATGTGGCATTAGTGCACCTGTTGTACCATAATTGTATTGAATGAAATAGTAAGCTTCGCTCCTACGAGATGGGGGGTTTGTTACGTTACACACAAAGCTAACTGGCTATAGTTAGCCTGTACGGATGCTAGCGGATATAGCTAACGTCACGTAGCCAGCCAGTAACTTCGGCAGTAGAGTTAAAGTAAGCTAACACGACCGCGTTGTCGCCCACAATCAACTTGCAGTGATGTTTGAAATAGAAACAATTACAATACTGGTGCGTGCTGGTTGGGGAGGACCATGATCCTGCCTGAAATGTCACAAACGGATTTAGGCATCTTCAGATCAGCTGATCGCGGGGCTCGCTCCCCGAACGGCGGATCACTCCCCGACCGGCGGATCACTCCCCGACGGAAGCGAGCTCCCCGACCGGCTCGCTCCCTGACCGGCTCGCTCCCCGACCGGCGGCAGGCTCGCTTCCCGACCGGCGGATCACTCCCCGACCGGACGCTCGCTCCCCAACCGGAGAGGCTCGCTCCCCGACCGGAGGCTCACTTGCCTACAGCACCCGCTCTCCACCGCAGCTTCGCCACACACACAAGCACCGGCCAAACAGCGACATGTTTTCACCGGAGGAAGAGGTAAACACTCGGGGATGCCTTCTATTCCTATATCTAGATAAGTGTACCAGTACTTATCTGAACTAACGACAGGTTCCTTGTCACTAGATCGAAAGAAAACGTTGACGTTCACTCGGTGCTATTCACTGACAGTAAAAAGTAAAGTCATTGTATGCACTGCTGTGTTGCTAAAATAAAGGAGATAAATAAAGGAGATAAATGAAGGAGACTTCCCCACAATCTTGACAATTCCTCATTTGCCCTCTCACGTCTGTTAGGTTGGTAATTATTCGCCTGCTGGCCTTTCCTCCTCTTCCTCATCCCAGTCAGTCACCGTAGTTCTAGTGCTAGGCTGAGAGTTCACTCCCCTACGTGACGTCATTGCCGAATTCACTTCATAAACCCGCGAACACCAAAAATGACCAAAAACTAACTTTTAACACTATTTGGAGACATTTTTAAAAATGATATACATATCTTGAGTATTTTTTGTACCCAATAATCAACAGTGGTGGTTAACTTGCAACATGGGCTTTAAGTAGGCCTATAGCAAACATGCAAATGAAGTTAACGTCGTGTCATTGTGAAGTAATAAGTCACTGGAAAAGGAACTGAAGTGAAGTGTGAAGCATGTGGCCTCATAACAAACAATAGAAAGTTAACCACATCGTTTACTGTAAAAGAAACAACCAGAATAGTTAGCTAATGATGTTAGCTCCAGTGTTTTTGTTGAGCTAGCTAGCTAGCAGTGCTGGAGTTCTGTCAACAAAGGGACCATCAGGGCAACAAATGCACTGGGACATTATGGACAATTCCTCCATGAAAAAAAAGGACAACAGACTTCGAGGTCTAATAACATGAGTCAAATACTCAATTTGTCTCTGTTTGTCTTTTTGCTTGCTGTTTGGGTGTATTTACCCCTTAGGAAAAACCCAGAGGTCTTATTATGTAGCCAATTGTTTGACTGGGCATTGAAGCTGTTGTGTGTTAACTAATCCAATAGTGTGCCATTTACACAGACAGTCCCAGGAAAGCGCCTGCATGGATTTAAACTTTAAATAATTTGGATTTTCTCAAGTTTTGCATTTATTTGTTGCTCAGTCACCTGTTGGTGGTGTGGGATTTGTGGATGAGCCTAAGCAGAAACAGATCTGTTGCTACTTGGTTGTGATAATTTCTTCTTGTTTGTATCTAAGCTCTGCTGTAGCCTATATTGAGTAAAGAGCTTAAACTAATTATATTGTATATGTATATTTATGTAGGCTATGTCATCCATAACGTTATAGATAAGTGTGTAAGTCATGTATTTGAAACATGCAATTGATTTAAACCTTTAGGTCTTTAATTGATTTTAATGTTCACCCTTTTACATTTTCAGTATTGATCTCTTCCTGTACCTGTCACAGTATCTGAGTATAATCTTCATAGTACTGCATATATTTTTTTATGCTAAGAGAATACACAGAAAATGTGTGTAAGTCATATATCTATGATTTGTGCATTGCTTCTTTTATTATTTGGTTTATTGGGTACACCTAGTTCAAACAAATGCAAAATCAAATACAATGGTCCTGCAATAAATCCTACCTTCAAGAAGGTTATGAGAGAGATGTTGATTCAATTTGCTGGTTATTTTGGAGGATGTACAATAGTTTGTGGTGCTGTTACTGTAAAATATGTTGGATCATATTGAGCGGTGTTTCTAATTTTATGTCTAATCCTCTCAGTAAAATGCAGTACAATTCAAAAACAGCACAAACTACAGTCTCCAAAATGGCGAAAACGTTGAACCAACACCTCACCTTAACAGAAGATTATAACCTTTTATGAAGGCGGGATTTATTTAATGGCTGTTGCATTAGATCACATTAGTTTTACCCTCAGTAGCTGTATCCAATAAACTGTTGGTTTGGCTCAGGATAAATTAGGACATATGACATTTGAGAGTTTCCTCCTGATATGTAGAAGAATCTTCACATGCTATCGTCTTCACAGACTGAACAACCATACACACCACCACGCACAACCATAATGGAGATGGATGACACTAATTTTCTCAAAACCTAATCTAATGTGTCTGTATCGGTAAGCAGCTTAAACAGAAAATGCAGTCTTCTACTGCTTGTTACATGTGTTTTGTTGATGTGCTTATTTTCTCCGTGAGTGTGTCTGTATACACGTGTGTGACTATGTATGTGTGCGTGTCTGTTGCTTTCAGACTAAGCCATCACAGCTCCCCCCTCATCAGGCCCGACAGGTGTTATTACATTGAAACGAGAGCAGTGATGTATGCATCTGTAATGTGGACCTGTCCTCTTCTGCTTGATGGAACCTGACGTGTCTCATTATCGTGACGCATCTGAGAAAAGAACCAACACTTCGCCCGAATTGTTGCTCATACGGCATTATGAAGCGTCGTGAGCTTATTTCACGAAGGCATTGACGGAAAGTGACACATCACATTTCAAATTTCTTTCAAAGTGCTAACAAATCTGATTCAGTCAGTTCTATTTAGTGCGGGTAAATGACAATTCTGTTGCAATTTGGACTTAGGATATTAAAGTACTTAAGCAAAGAGTGAAATGATAATGATAGAATGATGAATTTTATTTAGATTTGACCATCAAAACAGTGTCACCAGGTACTTTAGCATGCTAAATAAATAAAAAGAGACCAGTTGTTGATTTATAAATGGTAGGCCTTTTTGACAACAGACGTATTCAAATAAAAATAAATTACCAACCCCTTGTCTTAATGTTAAAACAGAAATAGAAAACAATTACACCAGCTTCTCTGATCCTCTCAGAAAGAAATACCTTGACTACCATAGCAGACGCTGGTTTGCCACAATCTCATCAACTGCTGCAGCAATGCAATCTGATTGGTCACAAACATATTGTTTACTATATAAGCAGCTGTTTAAGATTTTGTTTTGGGGGGTTTACTGCCTTTAATTTTTCACAGGACAGTTAGGTGAGAAAGGGGAAGACATGCAGTAAATTGTGACAGGTTGGATTCAAACCCTTGACCTCTGCGTTGAAGCATAAACCTCTCAGTATACGTGTGCCTGCTCTACCACTTAACCAACCTGGCCACAGGCTGTTTGTCTTTGCATACCACCTTGAAGACTCTTTATTCACTCTACATGTCTTGGTTACTGATTTGTAAAAACCACAATGCTCTTTTGCATTCTTTGTTTGAATGAATAAAGCTTTGATAGGTTGTGGTCCTATCAAGTTGTTTTGTGCCACAGAGACCCAAGAATGAGTAGGTTTTTGTTCCCGACACACTGGGGCAGCACATTTGACTGCTGTGGCACTGTGATCACACACAATGAGTAGTGATAAAAAAAACAATGATAAAGACATCCTTTTGTAACATGAAGAGAAAAAAATAAATGGAGAAAAAACAAAAGAAACAACAAACTAAATACATCCTCTATATAAAGCAGTATTATTAGAAAATGTGATTTGTGTGCTAATAGCCCTGATGGCGGCGCTACAACAGTTATCTAAAATTTGAAACTTTCAAAATTCATAACAATTGAACAGTACACACTATAATGTCAAACTGTAGCCCAAATAGAGCAGAAAGTATATCTGCTTTTACCCAGTAGCAATTTTGAAGTCCATCACTCTACTTTTTCCAAAAACGGCAAAACCTGTTAATCCCATCTCCTTCCACATTTTTGGCTCTACTGACACCAAACTTCGGAAACTTCATCTCCAGAATGTTCTCCACAAAAATAGTATTCAGCTGTTTGATATATCAAAATTGAGCCTGCAGTGCATTAAAGCATTTTACTGCAAATAGTAATGTAAACAAATATTGCAATTTCTTCCAAACTAAATCTTTGATGTTTATGGAAAAAAATCACAACATTTAGAGGTCATTGTAGATTTAGTGTGGATATATATATATATATAGTATTTCTGCATTTTTATGTAGTCCTGTACATTTTCTATTAAATATTGGGAAGCTAGTAGTATCATCACTTGGCCAATAGTTCACTGAGATCAGCACTTGCCTTCAGAGGTTGGGAGATCAACCCCCCCGTGTTACAAGGTGACCATTTATACCTAATCTTACCAGCCGTTGTGCTGTGGGCACCTTCCCTGCATGTTTTAAATTTTTATCAGCATCAACACACTTGTCTGAAATTAACAGCTCATTAGTTTGTGTCCTAGGTTAACATGTCACTGTGTACTCTGGCATTATGATTCCAGGATTGGAGACAAAATTCTGAGAGGAGCTGTAGCTCAACAAGGTTGATGCTGGTTTTTCAGAGCGAGAGGTTATGAGTTCAAATTCCCTACCAACCATCACTTAAACAGTAGCCCTGTTTCTTGGGCATGCTCAATGGAGGAGCAAGAATGTCTCTGTTTGGCACTTCTGACAGAATCTTAATTTATTTGCCATTTTTCTCCTCTTCTCCATTCACTGACCATTGCTACGGAGCAGCTATAATTAGGTTTGGTTCTGGGAAGAGGCTGTTCTCTTATACATATTCTCTTATAAAAAGTCTATGTTATCATTTTTTGATTTTTGCTTTCATTCTTTATTAATGAATGTTACATGCTGTTTGGGAGGATTTCATATTAGTCTTTGACTCGCACATAAACTAAAATAAATTAGACTTTGATTTGCAAAGGTGCTACAGTATATTAAAATGTCTCACAAAATGCCTTGCATCCAATTTACCAGTGGATTATACAGTGTGCATAAGCACGGCCTAACACGTATCTCCACTTATCTTTGAACATCTGAACACTCTTAATTGCCAAGCCAGAATTATGTTTGACTCTGCCTGAACATCTGTCCCATTCGAATGTAGTCTAACTAACTGTAGGCTATTCACAGCAAAACAGATGGGCCTTAGCCCAAGCTGTTGAGTGATACATGCAAGTAAGCTACAAACCATTTTTACAAGATAAAGTTATTTGTCATGTGATTTTAAATAAGGTTTCCCAACTGTAAACCAGGCTGCCGGGCTTTTATGCTGCATTTTGAAGTCTGCTACCACAGTTTAAACCTGTATAACATTGGATGATGATGCAATGCTTTGATATCACAAAGTTACTTATTAGAACTGAAAATAATCTAAATATAAATCGAGGAAAGTGAAGGGCGCGCAAAAACAAGGGATAGGGGTAAAAATAAGAAATGGGATTGGGCCTTACTAAGCCATTAGTGCACAAGACCTCTAGAAATTGTTACATTTGACTAATTACTTTTCTGATTCTAAAGTGTGCTTTACATTGCAAAAGAGATTTTTGCAACAGTCACAGACAGGACGAATTTCAGCATACTTCAGGCTTCATGTCATGCTCTGTTGCGATGATATTCTCAAGCCATTGCTTGAGTGAGTGGCCAATTCTGATAAGACATAGGATGCTTGTTATGATTACACAATAGCAGCACTCTAGGTAAACATTTAAAGCAACACTCTGAGCAAAGTTTTTCTGTCGTATTTAGGCCGTCAGTCTGTTAATACATTGTGAGTGTGAGCAGGATGCTTTTTCCCTCAGAGACAGTTCGGGTGAATCGCATGAAAGGACAGCTCAAGTGTATTAGAGAATAAAGTATACACATTTTATTACCCTTCATCCCTTTATCTGCAGATGTGAAAGGGTCTATTCACTCGGCTGGGCTTATGCAGTGCACGAACAAGCAGCCAGTCCCGTGTGTGCTGGCTGAGTTTGTCCATGTTCGCTCCAACAATTGAGAGGGACAAAGGTGAACCAACTGATTTGTTGCAGTCGCTAAAATAATAGAGCAATTTCTTTCCTTAATGCTCATGGTATGCTGTTGACACACACTCACACTCACACACACACTCACACACACACACACACTCACACACACACACACACACACACACACACACACACACACACACACAGTCAGGTCTACTGAGAACAGGCTGTTCGCTCAAATTGTCTTCAAACAATGAAGTGCTGAACAGATCACATCAATCTCTCTCAAGAGAAATATTAGTTTCCCCAACTCTCCTTCCCCCCACCCACACATACTGTAGGAGGCCTGGGTTGCGTATGTGTTTTGTGGGCCTGCGCTTCAGTGTGTGTGTGTGTGTATATGCAATCTGTGTGACAGTGTGCAGTGAGCTAGACAGTGGGAAAAAAGATATATTTTCAGCTTGTCTCCAATTTATCACGAGTCCCCTGCCAGGTTTACACAACTAGCAAAAATAGTCAGTGATATTCCACTGCTATGATCGTCCCGCCGAGACATGAAACAGCCTTTACCTGGCAACTCACTGCACATCAATTACACCTTTTATTTGTTGGCTGGAGGCAGGGTGAAAGACGCCTTATTTTCACAGCAGCTGCTAAAATCGATTTTACTGCAATAGCAGTGCAATAATTGATAAGTTTGCCTGTTTTAATAGCAGCAGTATCATCCTTAATTGTAGTTAACAGTACATAAATCATATGTTTTCACTGTTGAATGCAACTTTAAAAGGCCGAAGAAGTTTTTAATATCAGAATTAGAAATTGGTTTTGACGATTTGAAAGAGAGAAGAAGGAAGGTTGACTGATAAGGAAGGTTTAGGGATTAAAGAAGTTTGTCTTTTTTGTGCAGTTTTAAGATTTTTTTTCAAGTCTTAAGAAAAGCATTCTCTCTCCGTCTCCGTCTTCCCCACCCCCCACTAATCTCTGTATATTAGCTCTCAGGAAGAGAAAGCTCTCTCGGTGTATTCTGGCTTTTTTAATATCTGTCAGCTTCATCCTGTACTCCATCCCTCTGCTTCCTCCTCTCTTATTTTGGCACTCTGTTTCCTCCTGTCTTCATATTTCACTCCTTTGTTTGACTCCTATGTCCCCATCTCAGTTCTCTCTATCAGTCCTCGTCAGTGGTTGGCGGCGGACAACTGCGTGTAGTTTACAGACGGATGATGAGGTGTACGCCATTTAGTATGTTGTCTTGGCATTCCTCATTTCACCCAGTGTTTTTTGTCAGAACAACCCAGGTTTCTTGACACTCTATATAAGCACACTAATTACAGCTAGAGCTGTTAGTGTATTCCGTTTACCTCGGAACTCAGAAGTTGAAGCTGGGATTGACATCACATCCGAGTTGATTGCGTTCAATTTAAAAGTCAGATTTTCATTGATTTCACTAGCTCTAGCCAGGTTAGCCGTTGTTAACAATGCAAGTTTATAACCTTTTTTTGTGTGCATACAAATAGCGTAACAATGTGTCAACAGAATATGGGATAACACTTTACTTGAAGGTGTCTACATAAGAGTGACATGAAACTGTCATGAACACATGACACTGTCATGACACATGAACCCTAACCCTAAACAGTCAAGTAAAGTGTAACCGAATATGGACAGCGCTACGTGTATGGCGGATTTAGTGAGACACAAATAACAGTACTTAAAACTGTATGTTACTACAGCTTTCACAACGCACTATAAGGGTGTGTGTGTGTTTGATGCCTACTGTTTAGGTGTTAACTCAGCCGCCACATCTTTCAGCAGGCCATCTATTCAAATTACATGTTTTTCAAAACCACTTTTGTGGAGAGATGTACCTTTTTTCAAGTGAAATCCCAATAATGTAATTAAGAGACATGCATAAAATACACCCACCAATGTCACACTCTTTTATATCCATTACTGTAAAGATTGAATTGACAACATGCCCTTGGGACATGAATTAGATAACTGCATACTGAAACCTTCTTTAAACGGAATCAAAACTATTGAATCAAAGGTTTCTCTTACAAAAATACATCCTGTGCCATGCTGGGGGTTTCATCTTAACCCTGAACACAATTACAGATCCATAGTTCATATAAGTAGTTCAGTATCATAAAAACATTAAAAAAAAACATAATATGTCCATACATGCATGATGCATCACATACTCGATTTTACAACTTTATTTCTAGAGACTCTGATGGCCACATGTACTGTTTGTGATACAACTTTTGCAGTTAAACTGTGCTTGTCTTTAAATATCATTTCAACAAACATGAATTCATTAAATAATAAAGGCAAACAGCCAGAAGGTTTGTTGCCCAGATTCCTGACACTGTTAGCCGCACTTTGCTAAATTATTGTTGCAAATAAAGGACACCTTAGTGGTTGAGACCCTTTTTATATGAAACATGCTGTCAGGTTGACTCAACAGAAAGTGAAAACCTTTTAGCTTATATCACACATCAACCTTTTAGGAACGAAGAAATAGAGCCGGACCAATATATCAGTGGGCCAATATTATCGGCCAATATTAGGCATTTCCTGAACTATTGGTATCGCCATTTATAATGGCCGATATATACAGTGCCTTGCGAAAGTATTCGGCCCCCTTGAACTTTTCAACCTTTTGACACATTTCAGGCTTCAAACATAAAGATATAAAAAAAATATTTTTTGTGAAGAATCACCAACAAGTGGGACACAATTGTGAAGTGGAACGAAATCTATTGGATATTTTAACCTTTTTTAGCAAATAAAAAACTGAAAAGTGGGGCGTGCAAAATTATTGGGCCCCTTTACTTTCAGTGCAGCAAACTCACTCCAGAAGTTCAGCGAGGATCTCTGAATGATCCAATGTTGTCCTAAATGACTGATGGTGATAAATAGAATCCACCTGTGTGTGATCAAGTCTCTGTATAAATGCACCTGCTCTGTGATAGTCTCAGGGTTCTGTTGAAAGCGCAGAGAGCATCATGAAGACCAAGGAACACACCAGGCAGGTCCGTAATACTGTTGTGGAGAAGTTTAAAGCCCGATTTGGATACAAAAAGATTTCCCAAGCTTTAAACATCCCAATGAGCACTGTGCAAGCGATCATTTTGAAATGGAAGGAGTATCAGACCACTGCAAATCTACCAAGACCTGGCCGTCCCTCTAAACTTTCAGCTCAGACAAGGAGAAGACTGATCAGAGATGCAGCCAAAAGGCCCATGATCACTCGTGAGAACTACAGCTGAGGTGGGAGAGTCTGTCCATAGGACAACAATCAGTCGTACACTGCACAAATCTGGCCTTTATGGAAGAGTGGCAAGAAGAAAGCCATTTCTCAAAGATATCCATAAAAAATCTCGTCTAAAGTTTGCCACAAGCCACCTGGGAGACACACCAAACATGTGGAAGAAGGTGCTGAGCTCGAGCTGTTTTGCAAGGAAGAATGGGCAAGAATTTCAGTCTCTCGATGTGCAACACTGATAGAGACATACCCCAAGCGACTTGCAGCTGTAATCGCAGCAAAAGGTGGCTCTACAAAGTATTAACGCAAGGGGGCCCAATAATTTAGCACGCACCACTTTTCAGTTTTTTATTTGCTAAAAAAGTTTAAAATATCCAATAGATTTCATCCACTTCACAATTATGTCCCACTTGTTGGTGATTCTTCACAAAAAATTAAAATTTTATATCTTTGTTTGAAGCCTGAAATGTGTCAAGAGGTTGAAAAGTTCAAGGGGCGAATACTTTCGCAAGACACTGTATATATTTTGATCAGAGGTGGGTAGTAACAAGTTACATTTACTCCGTTACATTTACTTGAGTAAGTTTTAGAAAAATTTTTACTTCTAGGAGTAGTTTTTAATCACTATACTTTTACTTGTACTTGAGTAGATTAGTGAAGAAGAAACTGTACTCTTACTCCGTATCATCAGGCTACAATGAGCTTGTTACTTTTCTTTTTACCTCTGTGGTATTCTACCCGTCATTGTTTTTACCCCAGCGTACGTCTCATTTTAATGTTTTATTTTGACAGAGAGAGAGAGTCTTCCGCTGAAGGCTCTACCACGTGACTGTTTCACCAATCAAACGTCGTTGTGCAGTCACGTGACCATACTCCATCTCAGCGCCAGGACAGATTAGCTTTACGGTCGTAGCAAATCAAAGATGTCAGAATCAACCGTCGCCAAGGCAACGCAGACCAGGAGGAACCCCCCCCCGGCCTCATAGTGAAAGCATGGTTACCTTTTAAGAAAAGTGCGAAACAGCAGCTACATTGTGCGGCGTCTTCTGTGTCGACCATAACAAACGGACATGTGAGCATTCAAAAACTCAACATCTAACTTGAGGAAACGTAGCGGTAGTTTTAGTTTTTGCTGTGGGTAGGTGGATGTTTGTCTTTAGGTTACATACAGTATGTTTTGCACATGCAGTATCCATCCAAATTTGATGTGACAAGTCTCTCACTTAAGCTATTTTGTAATTAATAAATTAATAAATTAATTGTATTGATTGGATGAACTATAATTTGCCTAAAGATGATTATTTTGTATTTTTGTCGGTCTGATTGATGCTTAAGAAATAAATCAGACGTTACTCAACAGTTACTCACTACTTGAGTAGTTTTTTCATCAAGTACTTTTTTACTCTTACTCAAGTAATTATTTGGATGACTACTTTTACTTTTACTTGAGTCATATTATTCTAAAGCAACAGTACTTTTACATGAGTACAATTTTTGGCTACTCTGCCCACCTCTGATTTTTATAAATGAATATTTAAAAAATAAAATGAAAACGGATGGTCAACCATGTTATGAGTGTTGGCGTTGCATAGTTTGTCCACCAGAGGGTGCTCTACAACGTCCCTGTTGGCAACACTGATTTATTTTTGTTATTGTGATTTTGTTCAAAGGACTTTAAGTTTCATATCTTAAGTTTGTATTTTTATACATTGTATTTAACAGAACTTTAATATATTTTGATGTTCCTTTTTTCTGTTGTGACAATAAAACAAATTATTATATTATTTTAGTGATAACTCATAAATAACCACAAATAACTAATAGTAGGGAAATCTGTTTGTTTTGTAACGAGTTTCTGGATTTTAAATGGATGGAAAATATAAATCAGCCGATATATTGGAATATCAGATTTTTAAATAATGAAATAATTGTATTGGTATTGGCCTTAAAAATCCTTTATTGGTCGGGCTCTACTAAGAAAGCAGGCTTGTTTCAAAGTTAATGCATTTTTTGTAATAATCCAATTGTGTTTTGAAAGGATTTCTATGAGCATTAGTGGTAGGGGAATTTCTTACGACATAAAAGAGCACGTAATCCTTCAAATTTATTGAAAACACAAGAATCACCATACTTGGAGAGACCTGAGTTTCACTGGATAATGACAATACTTTCAATAAAGCAATTACCTTGTGTCCTAAATTTAGTAATTGCCAATTCACCACAGTTTAATTTTCTGTTGTTCTGGCCAGGCTTTAATATGAAGCTAACTGTCTTACAGCAGTCAGTTAAACCTTATAAATATGTACATTATTGTATACTTGCTTGTCCTTCATCTTCCACCGCATTAATCACTTCTTTTTTCAAGTCATTAAATGTCATCCCAATGGTGGGCTTTTTAAAAAAAAACTTCAGACACTCAGCTGTCGTGACATTTTGCAATGGTGTAGGCGCACCAAGTGTGATTCAAGGTATCATTAACGTCCCCTGCTCTCGTGTTCCAGAGTAAAATAACGTGTTTGTGAGAAGAGTCCATATGAAAGCCCCCCCCCCCCCGGTGGTATTCATGACCTCCAAAGTGGACATTTTCTGAAAGCTCCAAGTTCATGAGTTGCGACGTGTTTGCGGAGGTTTTCAGAAATGGCGGAGGCAATGGAAGATTATTTTTCAGTGGATGGTAAGTTAATATATATTGTAGTTTTTCTCTAATTGTATAATAGGTCTGAGGATAATCTTAACATTCCCAACGGCTTCATCTTTTTTCCATTATTATTATGCATTTGCATTTCCTGCATTATGTTACCCACTCGCTAGCTTGTTAAATTGTCAGCCCTGTTGGCGTCTAGACCCCGACTAACGTTAAGGATGAGTATTTTGGCGCCCAAGTTGCTGTTGCCTAGCAGTGGTGTTCTTAACACTTAACCAATTGAATGCCAAGCATATTGTGTACATTACTTCCCATGTTCTAACAACAAGCTCACAAGTTCCATTTGAAGGCAGCAGTTTTCATTTCTGCTCCATCCCATTTTGTTCTGTTCCGTTCAATGTCTTTCTGTTCTGTGCTGTAGCAATCAGTTCAGTGGAATTCCCTTCCATTCCAATTTGTTCTGTTCTACTGATCTGTGAGCTGTAGACATTATCGCTGACACCCCATCATTACTATATTAAGTAGATATGTTGTGGTCTTTAGCTATGATGGATTATATAAATAAACATGAACAACATCAATTATTAAACTATAACAACTGTCCAACACCAGTAACTATACTGTACTACACACACTATTTAAACAATAATCAGCGCTCACTGAGTGTTTAGAAAGGTACATTAGTAATCTGAGACTGATTATGTTTAACTTTCAGTAGCTGATTATGTTTTATAAGCAATTATTGCTCTGCTCAGAGACATTTTTTGGGCTTATCCACCCAATCCTTTTTTCACCTTAAATAGGTCTATTCCACACACTTTCCTGTTTGCTGATGTTGGCAGAGCATTAGCTTTGCATGGCCAGCCAAACACACAGAGCAGCTATTTATGAATTGGTAATAGTTATAGACTATCATCCATTTTGAATGTCTGTGGTGACCTGTAGAAATTGTTGAAAGTGTTTTTCTGCTTCTGATTGTGAACCTGAAAGGCCAAGGCTGAACTAATTTTTTCACCCTTGTTAGCGAAGTCTGTAGCACTTTGTTTGTCTGCAGAAATGTGTCTCTAAACTCCAAAGCTCACCTATTCTCATTTCTCTATTTGCTTTTACGTCTCAAGTACATTATTTTGTTATTATTATTAACTGAAAAAGCTGGTCTCTCTCTCCCTCTCTCGCTTTCAGGTGTGTGGAAATTGAATATTGCATTTAAAAGTTAATTTCCACGATGGGATTACGCAAGTCAGCCTCTGCCTGTTTCACCCTTTTGCTTCCATTCATCTCTCATTCATCGTCCTCCACTTTGATGCATCTCTTCATTTGTTGGGGTTTACTCTATTCATTCAAAGACATCTTTTTTTTCACACTCAACAGCCCGACTCATGTTTTTTCCACTTTGCATTGTTACATTGCCCCTGGCCAACCTGTGTATGTGTGTGTGCTTGCATGTGTGTGGGCACGTGTGTGTGCCCACCCCAGACCTTTTCAACTGCGAAAAACTAAGACTAAAAAAAAAAGCCCTAAAAGCTATTACTCCTCTTAAATCTAATGCTTTTGGTGAATGCAATTTAACTATTAGATGGGTGAGTTATTTATTTATCTTTCTATCTATTCATTTGTTTTCAAAGAAGGGAAATTGGTGAAATTGTGCCTGTGAAGTGAATTTGCATACTGAACAAAGGCACACATATACACTAGACAACCCCACCTCACCCTGAGTCAACCTGTCTTCCTCTCTCTCAACAAAAGTAAAAACATACTCTGAGGAAGAAGAATCCTACACAGGCGTTGATAGATTTCTTGTCACAAAACTTCTGTATGTTTTTTGGAATAAAAGTAGATGCAAACCTGCACAGTCTGATATGTAAAGGACAGATAATGTTATAGTGATATGATGTTGCTAAAAAAGGTTCTAGATATTCAAATACAGGGATGTTATTTTTCACGGTTGGGGGGGCTAGAGAAATAACATGTGAGAGTGATGGAGAGACTACTGCGGGATATCAAAACACTGTCGACAATCGCTTAACTTCAGCTGCAGTTAATGTCGAGTTGTGGCTTTTAAGAAACCGTCCTGATATGTGTAAATAATAATAAAATTATTATAGGAAGTTATTTATAGTAAACAATAATGGTCCAGAATGATGTGAAACTACATAGTCTTAAATCAAAAGCCTACAAATTTATTTAGGGCGTGGTGGTATTTTGTGCATGGCTTGGGTCGATGCGGATGCTCCGTATACTTTCCTGCTTTTTGGACCTTTTGCAAATCTCATACCTGAAATATTATTAGATATAATTGTGTGTGTGTGTGAGAGAGAGGGTGTCATTTTCTGTATTGTGTATTTCTCTGAATAACAGAAACAATTCATTTAAAGATGGACACATCTTTAGTTTTCGTTGTCCATGGTTTTTGCCATGTACTCCCGGTCAGTATCTAAAAGGTGTTGCTGTAGCCTGAAGCTGCAGCTAACATACACACATATACACTCCACACACTACCTGCAAAGATAAGAAATCTTACAGGAATTTTTGGGAGACAGGATTTATTTGGAGCATTAAGCATGAGAACATGGACACCAAAGTCGTACGTGTGTTCCCAAAGAGAAGACCGCTAGCGATGTCTTGAAATGAGAATTTGTAGGACTACTAAAAGTTAATGATAATGTTAGTTCTATAAGTTATATATTCAATATTTAAAAACATATTTAATACAAATTATTTTAAAGGGTCTCAAAGTTATTCATGTAATGGGTAGTGGGCAGATGCAAATATATTAGATTTAACTTAGGAGTCAAAGATCTTTAGTTACACGGTTAAGAAGCTGTATTCTTTGGCAGATTCGGAAATATTTAGGAGGAAACAGATTGAGATAATTAATAAAATGTATTAGGGTATATTATCTTAAATATTATCTTAATAATATTATATAATATATAATATATAAAAATAGGTTAATTACAATTATTGACAGCTGTGACTAAACTTGCTGTATGGTAAATCATTAACTTTGCTTGTATTTAAATTGATATTTTAGCACATTCTGCCTGATCTTTTAACTTTTCAGTAAGTTTGTACTCTGGAACTAATGGTGCAAAGGTGTAAAGGTAGGTTTCTATGTGTAGGCTATTTTACAAGCAAAGTTTCTTATTACCTTGAACTGGAAAAACAACAAAACAAAATAAAACATTGGTATATTGATATTGAGAGCCTTTTCATAAACCTGAAAACCACTTCTACATTATCTAATATATAGTAATACAGGGAATCTTGTCTTGCATGAAGACCTGGATCACTTATATATACAAAAAGAACTATAATAATGATATATCTTGCAAAAAGTGAAAGGTAGGTCTATATGTTTTTGTTTCTTTTAAAGGTGCCCTACCACACGTATTTCATTACTTTGTGGTAATGTCTGAAGTTCTACCATGGACTTTTTTGTGAAAAAAATGCCTTGGTTACCTTGTTTCAAGCCATTCTAGCGTGGTATAGAAAGCCTGCAGGAAGACTCAACTCAATTTGTGCTAGTTCTCATTAATATTCAATGAGCTAAGCTGCTTGCTAACAGCTAGCCAGTGAGAGCCTGGCTATCAGTATCCTTTACCCAGCGCAACTGGGCGGGTTCATGAATAGTAATGAGCTCAGGCAACATGACATCAGACTGACCAGCTTTTGTAATTGGCCTGATTTGTCCGCTTATTTCTTTTCAGTGGCTAGAGCTGACAGAGGAGCTAGCAGTTCATTTTCACATTCACGACATAACACAAACGCATATGGACCTAACATATTTCAAAAACTAAAAATCGGTTTTGTGTGGAAATAAATAATAAATAAATGTTAGCGGGGATATGTGAGGGATGGTTTTGCTACATTTGTTGCATGTAGGTGGATTGACGATATGTGATGGATAATGGCATATATATGTACTGTTGAAACTAATACTTGATTGATTGCTAAAAATAGCAAATGTTTGTAAAAACTGTATTTATTAATCACTTCAACAATATATTTATCTGCAAAGCGGACAAAATATGAAACTCTGGCTTCCCCAGTCCTCTGCCACCCTTCACCCTCCCTCTCCTCGTCTCCTTGCTGCTTTCTTCATTTTCTGCACCTCTCCAGACAGCATCTCTCACCCACTCCACTTTCCTCTCTGCTTGTTTACAGTAAGCAGGTCCGAGCAGGATGGTTTTACCTTTTATGGCTATTCCTCATCCATGGTAAAAGTGCACTAATACAATGGTATGTTACCCACTTCCCCCTCCCAATTCTGACCTCTTGGATGTGGTACCCGGGGTTTGGTGGACTGTGTGTGTGTGTGTGTGTGTGTGTGTGTGTGTGTGTGTGAGAAGCATTCACTTTCTCAAATGTGGTAAAATCACCTTTTTTAAATGACTCGTCTACATAGACAGATAATGGCTGAGGCAGAAGTTTGTTTTGAATGTCTGGTTGTATAAAAAGTTCCTCTCATAAGTGTTTTAGGTTAGACTGGGGGTCCCTATGTCAGTCACACATGCACGCATGCAAGCACACGCTCGCAAAGCAGGCAGGTGTGTATAAGCTGTGAACACATCCAAGCATCAACACAAGAACAACTAAGACGGTCATTTTGACCATTTTGAAATTTATATGTGTAATAACTTTGCTGGATGAAAAAATACAATCCTGCTGGTTCTTGACTTTTCCTAAAAGAGTCTATATTTTCATTTAAAATTATTTTTATACACATTACACAAACGGCAAACAATCACTTCTACCTATTTTGTCCATACACGGTCATATTGACCTTTTGGAATTTCGTGGTATTGTTTTTAATCTTTCGTACTGTTGAAGATGCATATTGGTTGCTTAGTAACTATCAGTGGAGCAGTTCTCTACTGTCAGAGAAACGTCATAAGCGGTATCGAGTAACAAGTGTGGGCATCATCAATGGGCCGAAGGCAAAGCCAGAGTCGGTAATGTAGGCTACCACAATAAATACGGCGTGGATGGACTTTGTTCTGAATCAAAAGGCAAGCGCCGGGCGCTCTCTCTGTGAAAGGCGTGGAACACGTAGCTAGATGGCTGGTGGCTGTCTACGTGTTCATAAAACTTTATACATCCTCCAACTAGGAATCATTGCACACATCCTTTCCAAAGAGTGCACCAGCAGCAAAATTGTCAGGAGGAAGTTCATGCAGCAACTGGCGCACAGTCCGAGCAGCGCTGCACACCACAGCAAACACCAAAACGGAGGCAGTGCCAGGTTAGGTTATAAATGTTCAAATATGATACTTTTAGGTGTTATTTGCCTGTTATGAGTTATGTTGAATGAATTTCCATACTACATTTTTCAGATAGTAGCCTATGAAATAATTACGGTTTACTATGCCATAATATGAATTATTGAAATGCGTAGATTACTGTAGCCTATTAGGCCTACTACTCAAATGTATAATTAAACTTGATAAATTGTACATTTTGGTGTTATTTCGTTTTTCTAAAGATATCCTAACACAATACAGACATTAATATCGCAATTAGGTATTTATTATGAGAGATTATAGAGTTTGGAATCTGGCGGTCAAAATACCGTTCACAATACATGGCAATTCTAGTTGTGGAATCCTGGCACTTCTAGTGTTAAAGGGAGTGTGTGAGCAAGAGACAAACAGATGACATGCAGTATTGTGCTGTCATAGTGGGCACGGACAAGAAAAGTCATGTTAATTTGTATGCCATTATTGGCGTGTTATCAGGACGCATACTCGCTTTTTTAGCATGCATGTATATCAACGCTGTTTGGCCTCCATTGACTTACATTACCTTGTGATTGTGTTTGAATTTACGCCGTAGGAAGTATTATGAAAGGGCGAACATCCGCATAGGGAGGTTGGTGGATGGGTAAAACACAGGACTTTCACCAAGAAGACCAGGGATCGTGTCCCATGTGTCACGTTTCCTAAACTCACTTCTTCTTTTACTAAAGCCAACCCAGTTCTTCTTTTCCCGGATGCAACCCTGTTCATCTTGTCCTAAACTCAACCATTGCTTTCTTCTTTTACTAAAGCCAACCTTGTTTTTCTTTTCCTAAACTCAACCTTAGCTTTCTTTTTGCAATAACACGTTCTTTTTGCGATAACATGCTAAGTGGCGTGTATGTGTACGCCCGCTGTATACAGTGTGGACATACATGTGGATAGCATAAAAAATGCGTCCAGATAACACGCCACTTAATAAGAAATAAAAGTTGGCGTGTATATTTATGCAAAGTCATTATGCCATGTTTACAGTTCCATGCTTTAGTTGGCAACACACATTTATCAGAGTTCACTTCACACAGTCAGCACAACAAAAGTCAATATGGACTGAACTGTAAATCACTTTTCATTGCTTTGACACAAAATGCATTCGGTGACCACGTATTTTTTTTAAAAAACTAAAATTTAAGCACTACCAAATCTTTGTGTATTTACAGTTCATTTTGCACATGCTTATACACTATTATAAAACCATACATTTAAAACCTAACATAACAAATAATTACTGTAAACTAGAATGCAATTTGCTACATTCTACTACATCTAGATCTAAAAAAAACAAAAACTAATTGCGACATTGAGAGCCTATTTTTACTCCTTGATAAGGTTTACTGCCCATCCGAAGATAGTGGCACTTTTCCTTCCTCTTTTCTCTCTATTTCTCAACCCCATAGAGGCATTACTCTCCTCATGGAGGTGGAAATTTATAACTTCCAACCACATGATCAGATGCCTCTTGGATGCAATGGATGCTGTATTCTTGGACACATCAAGATTGCCAGGGATGGATCAGGCATGCAAAAATAGTCTGTCTGTCTGTCTGTCTTTTGCAATACACCTGTGGAAAAAAGTGTTATTGGGAGGCAAATTCCATCAGTGCATTTTAGATGTTAGAGTGGCAATAGTTGTGGTGAGCTGCATGTCAATAAAGAGAACTGTCTGAACGTTTTTGCACAAGTGAACTAAAATGTGTATTACCAATTATAAAGAGGTGTAATATGTGAAGACGCCATTCAGTAATTTTCTCATTTAAGCTCTGAAATTCCAACCAACACAGTGTAGCATCAATTCAAACCCTTCAGACCTTCTTAACTGATGCTTTTTGTTGCATGTCAAGGCAGGCATTTTGGCATTTCATAGATTTCTCACTGTCACTGTGAGCTACGTTGTGTGTGTATGTGAGTGAAATGCTTGTGTGAGTTAGTGTGTGTTATTGATATATTGTGTGTCTGTATCGGACTTATGTGCAGCAGCAAGGACTTATGTTAGCCACAGGGTGTGGGCTGGGATCTGACCTCCACTGGTTATGAAGTGTGTGTGTGTGTGTGTGTGTGTGTGTGTGTGTGTGTGTGCGTGTGCGTACAGCTCTGGAATGCCAGTGTCAAGGGCCTGAGAAACAGCCATGTACAAACAAACATAGGCTCGTCTTTCCCTGTTGCCCTCTTCTGGTCCCTATCACTCACACGCACACACACACACACACACACACACACACACACACACACACACACACACACACACACACACACACACACACACACACACACACACACACAGTGTGGTTGCATGGGAGCAGTGTTTATTGTCTCAGTGTTAACTAACGTTGCTGCCATATCTGGCCTCTGTAATTAGATTTACCTTACCTTGTTTTTCTTTCCTTTCATTTAGCTCTTTCCTGCCTTTTGCTTTCTCTTTCTCCATCAAAGTTGTTTTTCTTCCATGAGCAGCCTGCACGGAGGGAAGGAGTGAAGGAAAGGAGGATCCCAGCTACACCTCTTTTCCTTGCCTTACATCTTATTCTCTATTTCACTCTCTCTCTCTTTCCTCCCCTGACTCTGTCACCTGTCCTCTGCCTGCTTGATTTCCGTGGGAACAGCAGCACCCTGCGTTTCCTCCCAGAGCGTTGCCAGTGGGATCCCCCTGCCCCTCAAAAACCTCACCCCACCTGGAGGGATGGGATACCTTGCTGTGGGGCACACACACACACACACACACACACACACACACACACACACACACACACACACACACACACACACACACACACACACACACACACACACAAGCAGGCACTCAGTGGGTCCCTCTCGGTCCCTACTGAGAGTGCAATATCTCAGTTAAAAGCGAATGTATTACTGTGTGTTTACCCCACAGAGCTGAGGTTGCAACCTACTGTCAGGGGAGATGTTGTGATCTCCCCATTGTTGTTTTTGCCTTTAATATGTTCCCTCTTTCCATTGTGTCTCTCTTCTTCTTGTCAACTGGTCCCAGATGCTTTCAGATTTGGAAACAACACACACTTACAGTATACACAAGTGCTCACCGAAACATGCACGTAGCAATTGTAAACCAAAAAGTTTATTTTAATACTCATCTTGTGACCCAATAACAGTTGGACAAAGTTTTCTTTAAAATAAATCATGTCTCTCTGTGGGTGTTTGTGTGTGTAGGCAGCTGATTTTAGCAACACTCTTTTTAGTGATACAGTCTCTGGTTCTGTTTTGGAAAGAAAACCTAAAAATCTTCCAGTGCTGGTTGAAGTGACTCTCCAGTGCTAGCTGTAAACTCCTCTTATGGTAGTGTTACGGCCATGTGTACAGTACTGTGTGTGTAGGTCTATGTGGGCTATGCCACTTTGTTTTCCCCTCTAGATTTAAAGCCTTACATGGACAAACAGACACCAGAAGCTACATGGAAGTTCCCCAGACAGGTTTTTGTTTTGTGTGCATATATATATGTGTGTGTGTGTGTGTGTGTGTGTGTGTGTGTGTGTGTGTTCATGTGTGCGTTTGTGTGTGTGTGTGTGTGTGTGTGTGTACACAAACCTTAGAGGCCCATGGGTGAAGGCTACCATATCAAAGGTTTAGTAAGCAGGGATTAAATATCACTCCCCTGCTACAGAAGGTTTGGTCCTGTTTAGAAGTGAAAACAATAGGTGACAAAACATAAGACTGTCACTAGAGGGGCGAAACCTAGTCCGCTATGCCCTGGAGTACATGGGTTTTAATCTCTCCAGTTTAAAATTTGATGGGCCTGCTCCTGTCAGAAATGAACATACCATGTCTACCTTCCTCCCATTTTTTCCCCTGCTATTTTCACCTGGCTTGCTCTTGTTTTCAATTTATCTTTTGAATTCTGAGACACATGTCTTGAAGTACCAGAATGAAAGACAGGAGAGTTGAGTGCGAGAGGGAATAAAAAAGAAATCTGCTCAGCTGCCCCTTTTTCTCCCTCCCTCTCTTCCCCCTCCAGGGAATGTTTTGGGGCCCAGCTCATATTTTGTTTGCACAATGCATTCCTGCAGGCTCTTTATTTATGTCAATCTTCCTTTTGATCAGAGTCTGGTTACCACCGGTTACCTCGCTGCTCCTGTGAGTGAAGGAACCCACCTGTGATGCAGGAGTGTGTGTGTGTGTGTGTGTGTGTGTGTTTGAGGCCTTCATTCCAGGGCAGGTTTTACCGTCAATTAATATGACTAAATGATTCCCTCACAGGGTAAAGTATTTATGTAAGGTGATCTAGCTGGTGGTAGAGCCCAGGACATCTGGCTGTGATCTACACCGCAGATGGTTCTACCTGCTCACACACTAGCTTTAACACACACACACACACACACACACACACACACACACACACACACACACACACACACACACACACACACACACACACACACACACACACACACTGTTTGAGTCTGGAGGTGGAGAGGTGAGGTAGACTTTTAGTGTGTGAGCATATGCGTGGTGAACTGTGTGTGTATGTGCTGTACATTTTAGGTGTTAGTGCCTGACTGCCGCTGCTAAAAAGGAAATGGTGAAGTCAAGCCTTTCAACGGGATGCACGTACACACTGCTGAGAGAAGAGGTCATGCATGCTTGACTTATGGGCTTTGTTTGGAGAACTAGAGCTTTGAGTGTGTACATGGACAACTTACACACAGAAATAACTTTATTTTTGTACTTTATTTTGTATATCTTCTTCCAAAGAAAAGGAAAACCATACAAAACAGAACAGTAGTAAAAAAAAAAAAAGCAAATCAACAGCATGAACGAGTACGCTAGCGGATATAGCTAACGTTGCGTAGCCAGCCAACAACTTTGGCAGTAGAGTTTCGGCAAGCTAACCACGACAGCGTTGTCACCCACAATCAACGTGCAGTGATGTTTGAAATGGAGACACACATCGTGCCTTTTCCCAGAGATCCTGGACATTATTTTCATTTATCTGGACGTAAAAGACCAAGGAAGAGTAGCCCAAGTGTGCGTGGCCTGGAGCGACGCATCCTACCACAACTCTGTGTGGAAGCCAAGCTACATCTGCGACGACAAACCTGTCTTTGTTCCCCAGTCTGCAGACCAGGGGACTAAAGTTCAGATTCTCAGTTAAGACTAAGTCTGAGCTACATGATTCAAGGGTTGCCGCACAGCAAAAGCCTGGCCTCGTGTGGATGTTTCAACTTTACAGACAACGGACTCGGACAAGCCTTAAAAAACCTTTTGAAGGATACAACGGTGTACAAATACTTGTACTGTTGAACATACTGTTAAAATGGTTCTTATGAATTTCTCAGCTAATCGTAAACTGTTAAATATTGATTTTGTTCCTTCCTTAAAAAAACTTCCATATGGATTTATTTTAAAAGGATGCGCTTTGTTCTCAAATAAAAAGAACATATGTTAAATTACACTCTGTTTATTGTTTTTTAACCAAACTTTAATGTTTTCTGAAAAGACATGTCTTTCCTATTAACCCACGTCCTAACTAACAATATAATACAATGTTTTTTTAGAGCAGGTATAAACCAACCATAGAGGTACAGTCTGTAATACTGGTCACTTCTTTTCTACACTACATCTGGAGTAAAGCTGTATTGTCTATTGAGTTGCTCAAATGCTCAGTACAAGTACCTACTGTAGCAGTATAATTTATATCACTGCTATTATGAGGTATCACCACATGTCATTCTGTTTTCTTTGGATTAAATGATATCAAGGGGAATGGCTATAATGGCCCTAAATGATTGTCTTGATACTGTCATACAAAAGACATTTTTTTATAGCCTGACTGTATGCAGTGAACTGGTATTGTCTAGGGATAAGTAGCCTTTCATATGACTCAGTCTAAAAATAATTATCATAAAGTAAATCTAAACAATTAAAATACTCATGTGTGCTGGCTTGAAGGGGACCATGATTCTGTCTGAAATGTGTGTATTCTATCTTCAGCACAAATGGATTCAGGCAGCATGTCTCAAATCCTGGATGTTGAGTGAGGCACGTTACATCTGCCGATCGCGGGGTGAGTTCCTCAACCAGTAGCTAATACGCACTCACTCCCC
Organism: Etheostoma perlongum; assembly: GCA_026937815.1. NCBI lineage: Eukaryota > Metazoa > Chordata > Actinopteri > Perciformes > Percidae > Etheostoma > Etheostoma perlongum. Next base: position 4,149,818 of record CM049374.1, on the reverse strand, counting down.
TACAGCACACGCTCCACCGCAGTTTCAGCACCACACACACAAGCACCTGCCAAACACAACGACGCGTTTTCACCGGAGCAAGAGGTAAACATTTAGAACTAACACTAGGCAAATATGGTGTTACTGCAGCTAGTAGGCTACCATCAAAACATGGGCTATCTAATCAGAAATGTGTTATTGTTTGGGGAAAGATTTAAATAGGGATTGTCTCTATTCCTAGATCTAGCTAGATAAGTTTACTAGTACTTACCTGAACTAATGACATGATCCCTGTCCCTATATTTAAAGAAAACGTTGACGTTCAATCGGTGCTATTTACTGACAGTAAAAAGAAAAGTCATTGTATGCTCTGCTGCGCTGGCACTGCTGCGTTGCTAAATGATAGCAACTTACCAGGAGACTTCCCCAGCTCTCGGCAATTCCTCATTTGCCCTCTCATGTCTGGCAGGTTCGAAATTATACGGCTGCTGGCCTTTCCACCTCTTCCAAAAATGACAGAAAACTGGCATTTAACACTATTTGGAGACATTTAAAAAAATTATGTACATGTATCTTGAATGCTTTTTGTACCCAATAATCAACCGTGGTGGTTAACCTGCAACAAGGCCTTTAAGTTTTTCATGTTATGACTTATAAAGCCTATGGGAACTGTGGGGAATCAACCCACAGCCGCTCGGCTGCTTTGCTGAAAATGTGAAGCAGAAACGTTTAATGTTAACGTCCAAAATAATAGGACTTTGGGTTAAATTTTTTGACAGTTTTCAGCAATAGAAATTTGTTTAGGTACATAAAACCACGTTAAACTTTTCCTTACAATAGTCTCTAATGAAGCAGAAATGCTTAATGTCAGATAACGTCAATTTTTTGACAGTTTTCAGTGGTTATTAAGCTCAATATGAGAGATAAATTTGGTGATCATTGTTTAGGTAGAGCCTACATTGTATTCCTTTAAATTACTAAGCTACAGGATAGCGTCTTTCAAAACATGACCTGCGCGAAGGAGGAAATAAAATGAATGCGTCATTGTACCCAGAACTTCTGGAAATGCACTTCTGAATGCTTCTCTGTCCCCAGCATATTTAAAACAACCTGACGCCTTGAGCATAATCCTCTGCTGTCAAATAAACAACGCACATTTCCATATAATTTTAACAACATTTATTGTTTATTTATAAAGTAGGATAATGCTTTTACGTATTTCTGTCATATTTTTAAGGTTACAATGCCGGATGTTCATATAAACGTAGCCAACACTTCAAATAAGGAGGTAAACCTATTTAAAAGAAATCCCTGTGAGCCATAACTGTACATTTTACACTGTTCTGAAAGCTATGGTTTCAACAGTTTTTAGTTCTCTTTCTGTATGACGTCATACCAAGCTGGTTTCTATATATGGGCATGTGCGATAGCCATGCAGCTACGGCAGTGTTTACATTATATACACTGCTACATGCTAATGTCAGGGAATCCTGTAATCTTGGTTGCAGATGTTTTTTCTTCCCAATTTTGGATCACATATCCGGTTTTGCAGTTTTTGGTTTAGAAGCCCTTATCTCTGCAACTTTAGCAAAGTGCAAAATATATTTTTTTGTACATATCATATATAATAACCTTGTGATTTAGATATTTGATTTCAGAGCGCCCATGTCTCAGTAGGTAAAGCGGTTGCCTACGAATCAGAAGGTTGGTGGTTTGATCTCTGGCCCTGCAGTCCCCTGTCGAAGTGTCCTTGGGCAAGACACTGAACCCTGAATAGCTCCCGATGCTGCAAGAGTATGGCTGCAGCCTGGAGACGTCCCGTCTCATGTCTGGGCGTGTCCAACGGTAAATTTAGATGTTCAGAATACGAAATCGCAAATTATTTCCTAAATGAAGTCGCGGTTAAGTTAGTGAATGATACTATTAATTGAACATTGTTTAAACTCTTAAATTAACGATAGCCATACATAGCATATAGTTGGCAGATTTGTCTTTGGTAGGTTTCTCTTTTGCTCTATGCCCAGTGGTAGCGATGGGTTAGGGGCATTAACCATAGTGGGCAGGGCATTCCAGTTCAATCCTGCATGGCTGTTTATATAATAAAATATTTGATGTTTATAAAATACATTTCAATATGAGTATTCTATATATACTATTACTATATATTCTCAATTAAAGATTCATATCTGATGGCCTTTTAAACTGGCTGTGGTGGAAATGTGCACTACAGACCCTGTAGCTCTGATGGAGCCGATGGAAGCTTATCCCTGTCAAGGTAGCATTCCTCAGGTTCTGCACCCATCTGGCACACCTTCAAAATATGCTGCATCATTTTATTCATTTCAGTTTCCGGAGGTGCACCTAACTAACTGTCGGTAACCATCTAGCAATTGTTGTCAAAACTGCAACAGAGTTTTGTCTCTTAGTACTTCTATACTCTTTATACTCTTTAATGTGAAGCAAGATGGTGCTGGAAAAGACTCACTCACACAACTTTCCAAAGATGAATAAAGATGAAAATACGAAAGTGAACATGGTTTAAATTCAGATTTTCTCCTCTGTCTCTCCCTCGTGGATGATGTCCATGTTTGTGCGATTCTTGGCTTTAAGACAGATGGATACCAGTGAATCTTTCCTAGAAACCAGCCTTCTGCTCTCCATTCTTTCTCATCCCCCCCTCCTCTCCATCCCTCTATACTGAAAGAGCCCTCAAGAGATGTGTGTACCCTCTCGCCGCCCGTATCCAAATAATTAATCCAAAGCAATTACTCTCCTCCTTCATCTGTCCGTCGGCCCGCTAACAAAACATTTCGACACGTGTCCTCATCACTCCCCTTTAATTAAGGCAGCACTATTTATCACTCCCCTTTAATTATCCTAGCCTGTTTATCAGCCTGCCTTTAATGGAATAGGCACCAGAGAGATACTCGTACAAAACACACCCTGCTACGCTTTCCTCGCTTCTGCCAGTTTTGAACTCAAGACGAAGAAAAAAACCCTAACAAAAAACAATTAGTCAAGGCACGAAAGAAAGCAAAACAGAATTAAAAGAGGGAGAGGAGAGAAACTCAGCGAGCTGAAGGAGATATAAGTTGTTGTTTTGCTTCCTTCTCTCTGCAATCAGGGTGATGGCTACACTCACACACTCCGCTGTGCTTTTGTTCCCCTTGCAGAAAGCTTCCACAGACTCCATGCAGTTCACAGTGAGTTCAAACATCCCCCCCCCCCACACACACACACACACACACTGAGATCAAACACACCTCCACAATAGTTCTTTTGTGTTCAGTAACCATGGTTTCTGTCAGGTTTAATGCCTAGCAACATGTGTCACGGGGCAACCACTCACTGAGAAGGGGAGAAGGGGAGGGCCTTTGGTACACTTCATAACAGCACGTGTTTGACCATAAAAACAAAACTACTATCGTGGCACTTGCTTATAAGAGCTGAATGTTGAACATGGCAGTAGTTCAGTCTTTACCTACACACATGGATGAGTGAGAGAACGATGTGTGTGTGCGTGCGTATTCGCAGGTGATGTGTGTCATGGACCGCAGAAAAGATCATGTTTTTCCTCTCCTCACAAGCTACATATTAACAGAGTTATCCATCAGCCGTTAACCAGCTCAGACAGAGGGGAAACCCACAGGAGAAGGGAGGTAGCTCCAGAATCACTCCCAGATAGAGTGCTCCTCCCCTGGAACCAGAACTCACAGGCCTTGCTCAGGCTGGCCTAGCCTGGGAGCAATTTGGTGAATGTAAATTGTAACCACACATGGGTTGGACAACTAGTCTCACACATACACTCACAGATGAACACACACATACACACACAAGCTGCTGGTAGGGTCAGACGTCTGGGTGTCACACCCTGTCATTGCAGATTAAGTTATGCAAAGTGAGGTGGTCGGGCAGCCAACCCCTAGGGCTTAACAAGCAGGAAACACTAATTGGGTCGGCTTGCTGATTGCCATAATTGCTACTGTGTGTGTGTGTGTGTGTGTGCTTGCCTGACTGAGGGAGGAATGCAAAACAACCTGCTAGGTAACATGGCAGCTTTCAGGACCACTACCCTCTGAGGAGAAGAAGAAGATAAAGGAGATGAGGAAGGAGAAGGAGACAGATAAAGCAGGGGATTAAAATTATCATAGGTCAGGAATTACACAGATAAACAATGAAAACAAAATTTACAGTTCATTTTTCATGTGATTAAGTTATGATTAAAGATAAATCCATGATTTTGTCAAATCAACAATATCATTCTTATTAATAGCACATACAATGTGCAAAAACCTTTTCTGCACATATTGTGCTGTGATATAAATACAATACAATACAACAATAAGATTCACGGTTCTCCTATATGTTATCAGATACCCTACATACCTCAAGTACTTCACAAAGGAAATTGTGACAAATTTGACAAAACTTATAAAGCTCTTTTTTTTAAAAACTAACTTATCTTTTTTAAGCAAGGCAAGAAGTCTCCCTGAGGCAAAAAACAAGTAAATATCCATGACTCGATGAAAACCCGGACAGCTCAACATACGGCAAATTAAGAAAGCACACAGAAATACACACAACACAAGCAAATAAAGAAAGATCTTCACTAACTGCACAACACACAAAAAAACATCAATCTAACAACACATACGCAGCACTTAGAAATAGCGCAGCAAGAAGCTCACAACAGAACGGAAACTGTTTCCAGTTGACACTAAAAAGTAAGGCACACAGCTGGGACACACTTGTTGTTGCAATGGTGTGTGGATTATGGCATTATAAGAGTTGCTATTCGTCATATTGAAAACGCGGAAATTGAACTTAAAGTGGAGCAGGCACGAATTCAAGCTAATCTTGATGCTTTAAATGATGAAAAGGAAAAAGATGCTGCCATAGCAGAGGCAAATACTCTTGTGGCTGGTTTACAAGATATGGGCTTTAAAGTTTGCAGTGAGGTTAACAGCCCCGTCCCCCCCTAAGGAAGCAGAAGCCAACTATGGCAGTGATGCAAGAAGGTTCATTGACCGTGAGTTCTACATTGATGACGCTTTAAAGTCCTTTGGCACAGAAAAAGAGGCCATGAATGTCCTCGGGTGGGCGCAGAAAATGCTTGCAGCTTCTAACCTCAGGCTGCACAAAATTGCTTCAAACCAACCAGCAGTCATGAAAGCATTCCCATCCTAAAATCGCCGCCAAAGACGTCAACAGCCTAGATCTCTTTGTTGATGATCTGCCCATCCAATGTAGCCTTGGATTGTTCTGAAACATGCACACAGACACCTTCTTTCGCACCTGAACTCAGCTGACATTGGGACAAGAACTGTGACACCAGCCTTGCTTAGCAGCACAACTTGACTCAAAGGACCAGCCTTCCTCCATGATGCATCTTGGCATTCATCTGCTCTTTGAGAGACTTATAACCTTATTGACCCTGACACGGACTCTGAAGTGCGCCCCCAGGTGGTGACAAGTCTCACACATGTTACCAGAGATGTGATACACCCACAACGCTTTGAACGTTTCTCCAAGTTCAGCACTTTTCTCACAGCCATAGCGCACCTCATTCACTTGACATCGTTCCTACAGAGGATCTTAAGTGCAGGATCCAACATCCCATCTTCCAGCAGCCTGTGGAAATTGCACTCCACTATGGACAAAGATCAACTTCTTAGAGTAGGAGGTTGGATTGGACAGTCAGTCCACCCCATCATCATTCCTGGCCAGCATCATCTCGCAACCCTGCTTGTGTCTCACTATCACGAAGCAGTGAAACGCCAAGGAAGACATCTGACTGAAGGTGCCATTCGAGTGGCAGGGTTCTGGCTGGTGGGAGCTAAACGCTGCATCAGTAGTCTGATCACAGATGTATGCCAGCAGAACAGCTACAGGTAGCACCTCCTTTCACCTAAGTAGGTGTGAACGTCTTTGGACCATGGGACACTGTCTCACGCCGCATAAGAGGAGGAGTTTCCAGCTCTAAATGATGGGCTGTGATGTTCTCATGCATGTGTTCAAGGGCAGTCCACATTGAGGTAATTGCAGAAATGAGTACCAGCAGCTTTATCAACAGTCAGGGGTCCGGCAAAACAGATCCACTCTGACTGCGTAACTAACTTCATTGGCGCTTCTTGTGAGCTGGAGAAGTCTAATCCAGACTTCAACAGTGTGGAAGAGTACGTGGACACACAGAGCTGCACCTGGGTATTTAACCCGCCCTACGTGTCTCATATGGGTAGGGCGTGGGAACGAATGATTGGCATTGCCCGCTGTATTTTGGACTGCATGCTGCTTGAGCAGTGGAGGTCTCACCTGACACACAAGATTCTACCCAGACTCATGGCCGAGGTAGCTGCAATCATGAATGCTAGACCGCTCATCCCAGTGTCATCGGATCCGGAATCGCTCTTCATCCTCACCCCAGCAATGCTCCTGACTCTCAAGACAGGCTCTGACAGGAAGCTTTGAGAAGGAGCATCTCATCAGAGAGTAGAAGCGGGTACAAGGCTTAGCAGACATGTGTTGGAAGAGGTAGAAACATGAATACCTCAAAACATTGCAGCTTCGGTACAAGTTGCAAGGAAAAAGGCATAATCTTCAAGAAGGAGACATACTTCACCTGAAAGACAATCAGGCAAAGAGAAATCAATGGCCCATGGGCATCATCACAAAACCAGTACCAGTGCATGTTGGTAAATAGGAAGTAAAATTGCCAAGCAGTAATCAGCTACAGGAATGCGTGAGCTCTACCGGTCAACTGTTTCCAAGTGGGTCACTTTTCCTTCTCCCCTTTTGCTAAGTCTGTGATTATTTCTCGTTGTGTAACATTAGGTTATTGCTCATTGTTGATTTTGTAAGATTATTGAGGTGGCTAAAAAGATAATTTGTTTGTGCTAGGCTAAGTTAGCTTTATGTTTCTTGCTGCTGGTTGTTTTTACTATCTTAATTGTGTTTATTATATAGCTAGGCTACGCTGCTATTTTACCTAAGTGGTGCTATTTACACTGATACTGGGCATTTGGGTTTGATTTATATTATAGACTTCTCGTTGTATTGCAGTTTCAGAAAATTCCAAGTAAACTTCATGGAAATGAAGCAGCTGTGTCCTGTAGTTTCTTGGGAGTGTTTAAGACGAATGGAAAATAGCCAGTAACAATGCTAATAAACCCTGAGGCTAGCATTCTTATAACAATTACAATAAACTGAATCAACTTGTGGTCTACAGCAAAATTTCTGCAAAGTTTTTCTCGACTTATATAATTGTGTATTGATGGAAGCAGCTGTTGTGTGCACAGGTATCACTTCCACATATCTTCTCATTCAACCAGGTAAGCCCTGTTGCATGTCATTGTAGGAGAGAGCTTGAAGAAGTTATGCAGTGCTTGCTTATTCCCCCTTATGTTAATGTTTCAGTTACCAGAACTCAACTGTATAGTTTGTCTCACATGCCTAATCAGCATCTTGATTGACATACTTTTCTCATTCAGATATTGCAAAAATATATTTAGCTGTATTCTCTTGAATGTATTTTTTCTCCCTTACGCTTCAGCCTAATCAAGAATTTGAAAGTTGTTGTCCGTTTGCTCTATTTTCATGATCCAGACAAGCTATTCTGTCACTCCCTCCATCTCTCCCTCTCCGCTCTCTCAACTTCTTTCTCACACACACACACACACACACACACACACACGCACGCACGCACGCACACACACACACAGGAAGAAGAGGCGTCCCAATCTACACTGTCTACCTAACTTCCTTATTTAATGTGCTTTGGATAGTTCCACTCGTGGAGCTGAATAAACCAGCACACTCATCTAGTCCTAATTGCCTCCTACAAAGGCAGTGTTGGGCCCTGTTACTCCGTTAGCCGCGCAAGTGCTCCCAGCAAGCGTGCTGGATTTTAGGGTTTAGCGTCCCACTGAGACAGAATAATAAGTGTATGTTTCTAATCTGTGTGCATGGATGTGGGTGTGCATGTATGTTTGTGTGCAACAGCATTGCTGGAGAATAATGAGTGTGTGTTGCTAATCTGGGCCCTAGGAGACTACCTCTCCTAGCTCCTCTCACACTGTCTCAAATCACTGGCCTCTCTCTCTCACTATGTCTCTTCTCTCCTCCTCTCACTGTCTGTATGTAGGCTAATTTAGCGCTGGCTTTGATGCGTTCTCCTGCGGGCCTGCGTTTCTCATATCCAAATGCAGGGATTAGCCGTCTTTTATTCTCCAAAGCCCATCTCATCCTGTTCTCCCTCTTTCTGTCTGCTTGCCATATCCCCGACCCTTGGAAACAGTGGCAGGGACTTAACAACCTGACAACAACTGCTTTGTTGTTGTGTTTTTGTGTATCGGTTGTTAGCTTAGGCGCTTAGGCCTTTGTGGGCTTGGTGTTTGCATGTGCGTTCTGGGGATATGTGTCAATAGGGAATGGGATGTAGGGTGGATTTGCCAGGGATGACAGGAAATAAAGATGAGGAGAGGTGAGGAGAGAGGAGAAAATTGAAGAGGAGAGTAATTTAACAGCTGCAATCTTGTTTTAAGATTCATTAGGAGGAATAATGGGAAATAATGTGGAACTAAGTTACGTCTCTGGGTGACATCATGAATCCCTTTGTAGTAAGCTTTGTGCTGGTATTTCTACATGTGTGTGTGTGTGTGTGTGTGTGTGTGTGTGTGTGTGTGTGTGTGTGAGAGAGTGAGAGAAAGAGAAAGAGATGGCAAGTCTCTTGGTAATATTCTAATCCCTTTGTAGAGACAGGGACTGTCACTTCTGAGCATGTGCGTGATGAAAGTGAGTGTTAAGCAGCAGACACAGCCAGCATGCTTCCACAGAGACAATACACACACACAACCACACACACACAGACACACACACAAACGCACACACACACCTATAGATTAGGGAAAGGTCTCTTGATGATCTTTCAACAGATCTGCAGAAGTGGCTTAGGCAGCTAGGGCACCTTTGGGACCCTTCACAGACTTAGACGCAAGCACACACACGCACGCATGTATGCACACAGGCACACACACATACACTTTTTTAAACTTTTAAACTCACACAGCACTCTGTCAGACACATAGTACTTAATTTGTATATCAGGGTCACAGAAGGGCTTCTGACCTAATGGGTCAGCGGTGAGAAAAAACTAGTGGGACACATGAAACAGACAAACACCTACTGTAGCCCTTAATACAATCATCATAAACAATGCTTTGTAAAACACACCTGTTTAGATTTTGATTTAGAAATAGTAATAAGGATGAATACTGCAAACATCATTGGATAATTGTTTGTGTTGGAAAAACAGGTACAGGTACAGATAGCTTTATTCAATTCAGTTTCTACAGTCCACGAAACATAGCCTATACAGTACATGTAGCAATTGGTGGATACTGGGGGCATATAGGGGTTGCCAGTGAAAAAAATGTAAAGGGTGAAGATTTTGAGACAATTTAAAAAAAATCTAAACTTTAAAAACACAACAATCAAAAAACTCAAATGTTTGAACTACTAATAAAGAAACATTGAAGTTTTGAGACATTTAAATCTTAGTGAAAAACAACAATCACACAACTCAAATGTCAACTTAAAGAAACATTTTTGCCAGTCCTCTTCCATCTTTATCAGTCCTCTTCCTCTTCTATCAGCAAGTACCAATGAGATAAACGCATTAGACAAAAAGATAACATTTCTTTATTGTCATTGCATTATACATAGAATGAGATTCAGGTACACTACTCGAGACGGAGCTCAAAAATATTCCTATCAAACTGAGCTAGTGTTGTAGGCAGACAGCTGCCTGTGTTAAACGAATGTGCCTGCTGAGAGCAATGTCTTTGAAATATAAACTGATTTCTTGACTTGAACGCAAAACAAGTTCATGGGAATCAGGTCCATAACTGAGAAAAAAGTAGCGCTATTCCATCATCCCCGGAGGAAGAAAGTGTCCAAAACCAGTGCAGAAATCCTCTTACGACAAGCTTCACGTGGGATTCATGAAACATTCCTATCACGCCAATCAGAGCGTAAGAACTGTCGTAGATTGATAAATGCAACGGCTGGAAACAATATATTCTCGGTTTTGAGCCCCTACTATTTACGACATGGCCAGACGTAATCTGGAAAAGAAGCGGAACTTTTCAGAGGTGAAGATTAAAACCCTGACATCTCAGTTTAATTTGCAGTAACGTGTGTCCTATTTGGCAGCCTAACAACTGGTATTAGGCTGTAGGAAGAATGCGGAATAGAAAGAGATCACTGATGCGGTCAACAGTGTTTCCGTATTAAATCGGACTCCAGCTGAAGTTTATTTAATTTCTACATCCTTGACATGTGTATACTTCGAATAGTAATATATAGGCTTATATTGCAATCTCTTAGGCCTACATGTTTGTGTACCTATATTTAAATAAACACACGGTAGTGGAGTTTATGCAGTGTTTTCTTTTAATTTTACTCGTGTTTTTTTCGTCAGTCAGAGCCAGGCAACAGCTGTGAGGGAAGGCGTGTGTCCTCCGCCCCTCCGTGCTGGACCTCACCACCCTGACCCTGTCTCCTGACAGCAGAGAGGCTGGAAAAACAAGCCCAAACATGTTGGTCAATGGCAGAAATAAATTGTTCACTTGTGGCTATTAACGACACCAAGACAAACAACATAAATAAAAATGTTGTGCATCGTCATGTTTCCTGTATTGAATATCATTGCCAGACATAACATTATTCCTTTTAAAAGCAAGGAATAATGTCCTGTCTCCTTCGTATAACACCCAGTTGGGGTTGTGCTGGACACTGGTCTCTGGCATCGGGTCATCTGGCTCCATCAAGACATTTATGGCACCCTGTTTTCCTGCGTGACGTTGTGCAGAACCCCACAGGTTAAAACAATGTTGCAGACTTTTTCTCACGTGTATAAAAGGTCCCTACGCCTGTTTTAGGTCGTACGAACATTTCATAAATGAGGGCCACTATGTGATACCTTAGTGATTTATGAGTAAGAATGTCTGAACAAATACAATTATATAATATTTTAAAACATTCTCTTTCTGTTTCATTTGTTCTCCTCTGTGTCTCCTTCTGCTTGTCGCTGTGTTGTGGCTGTAGGAGCCCCCGATTCTTTGCTCTGTGTTGACTGTGATTGAGATTGACCTCTGACCTCTCTGGCTGTATGGAATTCCATACATGGTGTGTGTGTGACCCTCCGACCTCAAGCTGCGCTCTGATTCTATTGGCTGAAAGGCTCCCTGTGACTTAATTGGGGGGGGGTCAAAGGGCGAGACTTGTGGAAATGAGGCAATGGAGTATGGTCTGCCTTGTACGGCATAGCGACAATACCATCATTCTGTACACACAGACAGTGGTGTGCATGAAAAAAGAGAGGGAGGAAGCGAATGATAGGCAAGAGAATTTAACTTGTGTTCCTTGTCCCATCTGAATTATTTTAAGCAATGTTACCCCGTTCAGAGATCTCAGCAATTCATTATGTGAGTAAAACATTATAATAACTGATAGAAATGATGACACAACTACAAGAATAAACTCAAGAATGAATCTAAATGTATAACTCCACATCAGGGTCAAATCAAATCCATACCATTGGTGTTCATTTGACAGGAGTCACTTTGTCTTACACGTTTCAACTTCTTTTAAAAAAAAACAATCTGCAGGGCACCTGGGTAGCTCTCCTGGTTGAGCATGCGCCCTATCAGAGTCTCTGTCCTTGCCGCAGCGGCCACAGTTTAATTGCCGACCCTGGCCTTTAACATGTCATTCCCCCTTTCTTCCACTTTCATGTCTTCAGCTTTCCTATAAAAATAAAGGCCTAAAACGTCCAAAAAATTATCTTTAAACAAAAACAAATAAACAATTTGCTTAACATGCTAAAATCTTTTCAGAAATCTCAAAACTAAAAGATCTCAACAAACCAATTATCTACGTAAATCCGTAGTAAATAAAATGATGTACTTCATAAGTGGCTCATGATTTGATCACATACCTCTGAACTTTTTCAAGTGCCGCTTGAAAAACTGTAACAGTGAAGCTCTGCCTTTCAGGTTATGGGAACTTCATCAATCTGATAATTTAGCACCCACTCAACAACGTCAATGCCCATGCTGTCCAAAACTTTCTGTGATTCCTCTGTAGTCAAACTGCGCTTAAAGTATCCCTCACCAACCCTACCCCGACCCCCAAACTTCTATCTTTGTCAAAATGAAATGCCCTCCGTCCTCCAGACAGAGGCGGGTTGGGATTGAAGGTGAGGCTGTCAGCAGTGGCAGCACCTGGCTGTGGAGCAGCCTTGATCAAGGCCATGGATTGGACATGAACATCGAACGCTCATCTCCCTGTTCAGCCTATGACACCGTTACAGGACAGGCTGACAGACAATGCCTTCACTGTATCTCTGCCTGGCTTTGAATGTCCTTTAAAAACAGACAGGTACAGGAGAGTGGAGAATAAGGAGAGCGTGTCCTCCTTCTTTTTGTCTTCATGCTGACAGGTCAAAGACAAGTTCCTCTCAGTTTGGTCTCTGCACTATTCCTTTTCCCCTTTTGGTGCCAACCACTCTCTGCCTTCACCTGTCTCTGTTCTTCCTTTATCCTCTTCATGCAGAAACAAGGCGCTATAGTCAACTAACGCATCAGAATCCAAATCAGCTTTATTTGCCAGCTATGAGGACATATACGAGGAATTTTTCTTTGGAACGTTGTTGCTCACAATGTGCTTACACATACAAAACAACCAAACAATATATACACACTAATATATACATACTCTAAACAGAAAATAAACAAAAACACGAAAAGCACAATGGAGTGTAATCCAGAGGTGGCCATCTGCGGCGCCATCTTGAACAATTGTTTGACAAGGGGAGACATTGATTCCTTTTTTGATACTAATTTAATAAACAAAAAGAAGTTTGGTGTCCCCTGCTGGAGCTGCTGCCATCTTGTCCTGACCCCGGATAAGTGGATGAAGATGGATGGATGGAAAAAGAAATTACCACATTACGGCACAAATCTTTTTATTTATTTTTTGGCTCCTATTACGTGACCCTGGTCTCTGTTTGTAACGTAGAGTTTTCCCTGCGTGTCTCTACGCTGTTTGACATCAAACAGCCAATCAGCAGTAAAATTAGATTTTATTGACTCACTGACACTGATGAAATTGACTCTTTAGGTATTGAATTTTTCGATACTCTATACTTTTAAAATTTGTTTGGTGCCTAAAAAATATTGAATTTGACAACCAGCCCTACTCCTATATCCCTCCATCCCTAAATAACAGCATGCTGTTTTCTGTTGCTTCTGTTGTGGGATTACTTTTCACGGGAGGGAGGCAGGGAGATAGAAAAGAGAAAAGAGAAGGTCCAGAAAAGAGCCCTAAAATAACTGTCATGCAAGTGGACAGGCAGTGATTAAGGATTTAACTGATCATCCTGGGGCTGACAGTGAACCAGCTATTATCTAGCAGGAATCAAACGCTGCTCAAAGCCCTGGGAGGATCTCCGCGCCTCTCAGCATCTCTCAGCTCCTCTCAGAGGTCTGGCCAACATGAAAGGAGACGTCAGGGTCTGGGAGCTGACAAGCCATGAAGAGAGAGCAAGAGAGAGAGAGAGAGTAAAGTAATGAGATCTTTATTTTGGCCGTTACCTCAGGGACTGTTGATCTGTGTTGTGGTGATGTGCAGCGGAATACAAAGACCTACTCTGTTTGTTTATGTGGGAACTCTGTCTGTCTGTCTGTGTGTGTGTGTGTGTGTGTGTGTGTGTGTGTGTGCATGTTGGATGTCAGTTAAAATTAGTGGAGTAAAAGTCATTCATTAATCTTGCAACGCCTAACAAATGACAGGAAACTAGATGCTACCAGATGAGTAACCAGATGAACAAAAGTAAATCTTATTGAGATTGTGGTGAGAACATAATTACAGTTAGGGGCAAATTAGTGAATTGGTCTGTGTGCGTGTGTGTTTTACGTTGGTGTGGTTTCTCTGTTTGTGTTCTTCTTCATCAAAGCCCTTTCCATGACACGAGAGTTCACACCTGATCCTCCTGCTGATCTCCCCACTGAAGTTTGTGCTTGTGCTCGTGTGTGTGTGTGTGTGTGTGTGTGTGTGTGTGTGTGTGTATGTGTGTGTATTGTGCACAGTGCTGCACCATGTTTCAGTGAAGTCTTTGCACTGTTGTAATTAAGCTGGACTTCCTTGATGTGTTCTACATTGCACAATATTTGTACTGGTGACACCAGCATCGACTACCACGTATCGTGAAAGAATCGTAAAGCATATCGTCCTGGCCCTAGAAGAAAGTATGCAGTGTTACAGTGTACAGATTCAGTTTGATAATTACATAATTTTTCCAGTCCCACATTCTTGACATTATATCAAACATTTTTGGATCAGTAAAATCGCAGAATTGCCTTGCTTAAAGTGACAAAAAATATAATTTTCAAACTTTGGCATCTTTTGCCTTTGTTAGAAGTTGACAATGGAGATAAAGAAGGAAATGTTGGGAGAGAGTGAGAAGGGCAAGCCATGCAACAAAGCATCATATGAATGGCTGCATCCGAATGGGCTTTCTGGACCACATTTTCTCAACATGCATGGCCCTATTGTGGCCAAGGTGTAAGGATCATTCACATGAGATGCCACTTTTGACGCGTCAAATAATGAGGTAAACATATTTAAAAGAAATCCCTTTGAGCCATAATTGTAGATTTTACTGTTATGAAACAGTCATACCAAGCTGGTTTCTATTTTTGGGCATCGGCTCCAGGCATGCAGCTACTGCAGTGTTTACATTATATGCTAATGTCACATGCTAATGTCAATTTTGGATCACATGTCCGGTTTTGGAGTTTTTGGTTTAGAAGCCTTTATCTCTGCAACTTTGTGCAAAATATTGTTTTTTGTACATATACTGTAACATATATTAACCTTGTGATTTAGATATTTGATTTCGGGGCAACATTGGCTCAGTCGTAGTGCGGTTGCCTGCTAGTTGAAATGTTAGTAGTTCAATCCCTGGCCCTGCAGTCCTATGTCAAAGTGTCATTGGGCAAGACACTGAACTCTGAGTTGCCCCCGATGGTGCTCATTGGATGGTAAATGTGTGTGAGTGTTTATCTGATGAGCGGGTAGCACCTTGTACGGCAGCCTCGGCCGCAGTGTATGAATGTGTGTGTATGGTTCCTGTATCATATAAAAGCCCTTTGAGTTGTTGTTAACACTAGAAAAGGGCTATATAAATACAGTCCATTTACATGTACATTCACTTTTTCCCGTGTTCCCACTATAGCACTACGCTCCTGTGTAGCTGCCTTGAACTTGGTACTTCTAATGTCTCAGTGTCTTCAAGGACCACTGGATTTTTTTGCTTTAGTTACTAGAACACATACACACATGCATGCACATACCCATACACCCCGTACACACAAACTGGCTAGCTCATGCCGAGATGAGTGCTGTGTTCCTTCCTGAGGTCCCTTCACACATTAGACCAGCTCTAATAATAAAAAGGAGAGGAGTCAGAGTGGATCCTTTGAGTGTTCAGTTGAGGGCGGGTGACCCACTTATCCATTCCTCTGGCTTTGTCTGGGCCTCTGGGTTAACCCACTTACCCACTCCCCAGGCTTCTGCCGGGCCCTGGAGTGAAGGCCAGCTCCTTTTCTCATCAAACAACTGCTCTTAATAAAGGCCAGGGGCTGGGGAGCCTGAAGCCCACGGAGCCGTGTGGGAGTGTGTGTGGTGTGTGTGTGTGTGTGTGTGTGTGTGTGTGTGTGTGTGCACGTACGTACATACACACACATACAGACATACACAACAGTGCATAAAAACCCAATTACGCGGCCCTCAATAGTTTTCTGCTCAAACAGCGAATTTGTTCTAAACCTTTATCAACGTTTGCTGTATCAGACACAGTTTCTCCTTGTGTGTGTTGTCTGTAAGGGTTTTTGTGTGTTTGTGCATGTGTTTCTTTTTTTGTGCTTCTGTATCTGTGTGCATATCAGCTTAGAGATCTCTCTGTCTCCTCCACCACCAAGCTGCATTTGCATTTTAATTATGTCAATGTTTGTTCAAAAGCATGACAGGCGCTCAGACATGACAAAATGGAAATAAGGGACTTAAACTAGGGAATTACAGCCCATTCGTACATGTTTTGTGCATCGCTAACATGATGTACATCCCTGTGTCCCGCATGTGAAACCCTTCTTTTTCACGCCTCTTAATCCTGCTTTGGGGGTTACAGAGGAGGCTTGCTCAGGGGAACCTTAGCGGTATCAGAAGCAAGGAAGACATGTATTATCTGTTATCAAATTTACTATGTTCTATTATTTCATACACTTTTGCCTTTATGGTATTTGTCTTTTGTGTAAACGTTCAGTTTTTACCCTCATTTCCCTGGCTGAACTGTCCGACATTTTTAACATTGTTTTAAATTAAATTTTCCTTAATTTCCCAGAATTGTCTTAAAGTGGCTTTATCAACACTTTAAAAGCTGACTAAGTAATATGTTGGGAAGAGGAACCAGGATACAGTACATAAAATAGCTTTTTAAGAATTACTAAGTGTATTTTTAATGTTTTAAACAGAGCCAGGCTAGCTGTGTCCCCTGCCTCCAATTTGTAGGTTAAACTAGGCTAACCACATCCTGACTCCAACTCTGGGTAACGCACAGACATGATCTCTTCATCTCATTCTGTGAAAGAAAACAAATAAGAGTATTTCTGAAAAAATATGTTGGTTCAAAACATCCCCATCCCTCCCAGTCAGGGTTCTTGATCTAATTATGCAGTAAAACCACTGAAATGTTTAGCTGTGGCACAATGATAGAGGAGCGCAAGGAAAGAGTGGAAAAAGTCAGCACACCTGCAAAGTAAAGTCAGTTACACAGCAATACCTATCTAATCTGTCGTGAAAAGATACTGTATATTGCTGATTTAAATGCAGCTCTATGTCATGGCTGTGTGGGCAGTGTGGACAGTGTGTGTAGATGAACTGAGTTTGGTTTCCCTCCCTGGCCGCAGCGCATGGAGCTCCCAGCTGAGCAGAGCAGCCGAGGTCTGCTAAGAACCGCCTGATGAAGAACCGCCTGATGACGAGTAAACCCGCCACGGAGATACGCTGAGATCCGTTGTTTCGCGTCATCAGGCTGATCTCGGTAGACCTCGGCTTGTCTGAGCTCCGATCACTGATGCCAAAAATGATTTATCTAAACACACTGCCCACAAAAAGCTGTATCATCTGCAAATTCATGAGAAATTTATGGGTGATACCACAGAACATGTGGTGTCGCATTCCTATTGTGTTATTTCTTCTGTCAAAAGTTACTATCTCTCTTCAACTGCAATCAATCTTCAGCACCCAGCTGTGGATACACACTAAACAAGAGAGTACCCAAAGTTTCCCTGAACTCCTGACACACTACCCATCCTCTACTCCCTCCCCTCCCTTATCGCTGCCTATAGTTTTCTTCCTCTCTCCCTCCTCCTCCTCTGTCTTTCCAGTGAGTGGCAGGGCCAGGATGGTGCTTCTGTTGTGTGTAATAAATGCTGTTGTATTGAGCCCACAGGGAAACCCTACTCTCCTCTCCCAGCCATTACTGTCTAATGGCCAGATGATGGGAGAGACACACACAGAGCCTGTCACAGACAAGCTGATATACTGCTCTGCTATATGTGTGTGTGTGTGTGTGTGTGTGTGTGTGTGTAAAAGAGAGTATGTGTGCGTGTGTGCATGTGTCATATAGAGGCTGATAAACCACCCTGGCCCCTGGGCAGAGGAGGATGGGGGGGTGTAACAGCAGTAACTCACTGCAACCTGATCAAGCAGTGATAAATCTTCTGAAGCCATCCTGTTTCCTGACACACACACACACACACACACACACACACACACACACACACACACACACACACACACACACTCTCACACACACACACACACACACACACACACACACACACACACACACACACACACACACACACACACACACACACACACACACACACACACACACACACAGCTCCACCCTTTAACTCCCTCTCACCCACTGAACCCTTAGGGCGACATTGAAAATGATACGTGCATCACTTTAACTGTCCCCTATGTACATTGTATTATATATTTTGTGGTTCTGACTCACTGGAGGTTTATTAAAAGGCTTTTTTTACCAGATGTATAAAATTCATTTTGGCCATTGTCTTTCTTAATCAATAGATTTGAATTGGATAATGGATAGTCTTGGTGAAGTAATGTCATTTTAACAGTTAGGAATGTAGCCTTGCTCCTCCTTCAAATGCCCCCTGTCAACACTGAAGGGTATGTATAGGCTATAATAGGCTATTTTAAAATCTTTTAGGTAGGACAATAACTAAAAATGGGGAAGTTTGATACACTGTCAATGTCTCCTATGGTCCTACACTTTAATAAACCAGCCAGCCAGATGAGACCATTCAGGTGAAAAGCCAGAGAAAGGTAAGTGATTATACAAGTCACTGAAATATTAAGGCTTAATTCTGTTTTCATATTTAACAGTCAGCACAGGAAGCACAGAGCAAGTGGCTTTGACCTAACATAGCCCAAAAGCCATTGCTCACTCATGAACACGCCTGATGGAATGTTGTGTGTACTCTACAGAAAACACTTTCAGAAAACAATTTCAAAATCACTTTTCCATTCAGTACAGTAATTTCCCACTTTGGGATTAATAAAGATCTATCTATATATCCAGCAAAACCCGATTCTGGAACAGCCTTAGCCGCATTTCTGACCCTGTTGTCGATGTTAGCAGCTGTGCATGTACTGTAAATTCTGGATTGCGCAGAAGGCAAGCTATTATTCGAGCAATTTGCAACATTCCCGTCTCCAACGTTATTAGTGGACGGAGATTATTTCTAAAACAGTGTTAAAACGCTCCTGTGGATGGAGATGTTTTTTTTGTTTTTTAAAATGAAAAACACACACACACACACACACACACACACACACACACACACACACACACACACACACACACACACACACTCTACTTTGAAGGTGCATGTACTAACTGTGGCATGCCTCACATGTTTTCCAGCCTTTGCAACCTTTGTCTCATAAAGGTTGTGATGTATTTTCAGTGACTAAAGGCTGGTGAAATTTGTTCTGGTGCTCAGGTGGTTAAAAGATTTTAAATCTTTCCTCATGGCTATATTTTGGAGGAAATGTAACAATGTTTTTCTGTACTCAATGCTCAAGGACCAGTTTACAATTGACAATTTAACTTGTGTTTTTTCAACAAGTTCAATTCTTTATCTTTTATATTTGTGGAAAATGTTTTTAAATAATGTTTCGCATAAGTTCTTGGTAGTGATTATTTGTGCTTGTGACAAAATAATAGAAGTATGTGTACCTGCATGCAAGCGCATGCATACGCACACACGCACACACGCACACATCACCCATCACACACCACACACACACACACACACACACACACACACACACACACACACACACACACACACACACACACAACCAACCAAACCATCACGCACCCGCATGCACACACATACAGCGTCACAAACACTAGAGAGAATACAAGGACTGGACAGTGCAAGGACACCAATCCACTTCAACTACAATCAGACCAACCTTGAGAGGCACTGGTCCTTTCTCTTCCACTAAGCTTAAAAAAAGAAATTTGAATACCTATATAATTCCAAACTTTGCTTGCTTTGAATGGCACAACTCATAAATACCAAAACATTTTTGATTGCCCTCCTTTAAAACCTTGTCTTTAAAGATAAACATTGACATGTATTTTTTTTTTTAATTTAGCTTTGAAATATTTTACAGCGCAAATTGAAGCCCCACAAATAAGCCAACTGAGAACCTGAAAAATGACTCTCTGCTTTTTTTCACTCAAATATATTTGCATGCATACAGCGCTTACACACACTAATACACTAACACAAAGAAAAAGAAGAAGAGATGCTTTTATTAATCCAAGTCCCTATAAACTGAGCTACTGCCACTTGTAGATATCCTTGTTAGTCTTTATTAGTGTAGTGTAGTCAATTTTGCTTAAGGTGGTTACTACAGTTAAGCATGTTCCATATCGTTTGCCTGCAATGGGCCTCAGATTTAATTTTAAAACCTTAAATAGGTCCAAACAGCGGACACCTATACCTATCTTTGCCCGTGACATATAAAATGAATTCAGATGGTAAAGATGTGAGTCGCTGTCTGGGGTCAGATGTTCCTGTGTGTGTTTGTGTGTTTTTTTTCTGTCCGGCCTGCGACAGTCTTTCGTCGTAAAGCTCCTGTCTTACCTGAGGATTAGGTGGATCAGACATTGATTGACAGATCCTCCTTTATCCTCCTCCCCTTCCTACCTCCTCCTCAAGCAACGCCGTGTTTGGGGTTACAGAAGAACATAGGCGGGAAACCATGACTACAGCACACCCGAGAGGGACTGCTGAAACATGAGGTCTCCTTGAATTTGTGTACTGTGTGTGTTTGTGCGTGCACCCATTTGCGCAAATGAGGGTACTGTGTGTATATAAGCATGTGTGTGTTTGTTATATGTGTATATGTGAGAGTTTGTGTGCTGGTAAAGGAAGATGAAAGGTGTGTGTGTTGAGCCCTGCTGTCAGTCCCTGCCATGTTTTACAGCCCATCCGCTCTGCACAGTGATTAGAGCTGTCGACTCTGATGTGATGACATGGGCTGAAACCACAGCAGGGGAGTGAGAGAGAGAGAGAGAGAGAGAGGGAGAGAGAGACAGACAGTGAGAGGCGGTTTGAGGGTCAGTTGGAGATCAGAGAGAAAGTTTGAGAGAGAAAGGGTTTAAGAAATAGAGTTGACCTTGACAACAGCTGCAGCAGCAGCAGCAGCTCTTAAAAGTGTGGGCCAGTGTTGGACCTCGTCCACAGCCCTGATGGTTCAAAATACAAGTCACTACCTGCCATCGCAAAGTTCTCAGCCCACCCATTGCTTGCTGAAAGTCAGCATACAGGAACACCGTGTATGGCAGGGTTGCAGACAAAACTGATGATGTACAGGTGTACTGTGTAAGTGCATTAGTCTTTTAGCGACTACATTCCATGACAGCTATAAGAGAGAAGAAACCCAGATTTTTTTTTTGGTTTACAAAGTTCTACTTTAGAGCCTCAAGGAAGGCATGTACATATAGTTGCTGACACTTCTTCACATATGTGTACTTCACAGGCGCTACCCTCCCTTCTCTTTCACCTTTAGTGTGCCCCATTTTCATGTGTTCTTAATAGGGCCAGAGGGAGGGCACTGCTCAGGGCCTGTTTGGGTTTAATGTCTGCTTCTGCTCTAATAGAGGATAAATAAACACTGCTGTGTTTTGGGGTGCACAGCTCCCATAGAGAGACACTCATACACACACACACACACACACAAACCACCTTCTGGTTGCGTGGCCAGTCAAAGCTAATACAGCAGAAAATGGCTTGCTCCCCTGTCCTTCCCGTGTGCTATTGCTGTTATTACTGGAGCCTAATAAGGCCCAGATGCCTAATATTAGACGTAATCTGTCAGAAAAGTTTTGTTTATGTAATTTAATTTTTCCAGGCAGTTGTTTCCAATTAGGTTGTTTAAAAGTTTTAATTGAATTAAATGGAAGATATATACATGAAGAGAAAAAGGCAGCGCCAGGGCCAGGGTAGACATGTGGGAACAACGCTGTTTTGGCCTGTGCATGTGCGTCTATGTGTGTGTGCTCCCATGATACACACCTATCATTACAGCATTTCCATTATTGTCAGCCTCTCAGAAGTGAGTGCTGTAGTGTCTATGGTAATTATGACGTTATGAGGTTGCAATTACATTGAAATGTGTTTGACTGTCAAACGCCCACTACAATGACATGTCAGCCTGCTGAGATGAGAATAAAATGGTTGAAATGGAGAGAATGAAAAAAATAACGTTGCGTGACTGCTTTTCTAAGAAACTGAATCAGAGGAAATTCTATGCAAGAAATAAAAGGCCCTGCATTGTGCAAGGCACTTTTTAATAACCTTTAGTTTGCCTAAAATAAGGCGCACTTCTAAAGCGTAACTTTGTGTTGAAATGGCAGAACTTGGACTTGGTTTCTCATTACTTTCTTTGGCTGAAAACGACCCATTATTTTCTTTAAAGACCCCCTGAATGGTCACAATTTGGACACAGTATTTATAATCATTATGTTTTGTAACCACAAGAGGCACAGATGAGCAGTCCTCCTTGCCTGTTGCTCGTTCCCCTGGCCTGACAGTAGAGCCTAGCCAGTGTGGGGCATGAGTTATGCTGGAGGATGTGTTGGATGTGTGAATGTGCTCATCTCTGTTTGTGTGGCTCCTACTCACTGAAAGTATGAAAGAGTTGCCAGGTTACATCTGAAGGATTTGTGATTTGGGGTGGGTGGGTGGGTGGTGGGGGTTGTTAGTGTTACGGTGTGGAGTGGGGTTTGGGGGCAACCTGTCATATTTCCTGAAGAAAGAAAAGGCGATGCGTGTTAGAGAGCATTCCAGAGAAGAAAAAGCGGCAAGGGAGAAAAAAGAAAGACAAGGATCCCTTCAGCAGGCAGGGCAGTGTTGCGTGACTGGCTTTTCATAAACACACACACACACACACACACACGCACCAAACACAGACATTGCGCAGCTTTGAATTGTGTCCTGATGTGTTTTCTCTCACTGGTAACTTTAGTATGGATGATTTAACGCTTAACTGCAATCAGTGTTAAAGTGTTCCACAAGGCTCACTCAGACATGGCTGCTGTGTGTGTGTGTGTGTGTGTGTGCCTCTGCCTCCAGCCATAACAGACTCCTGGGCTGTTTAGAGAGGCTGGCTACAATGCGGAGGACAGATGTGGAAAACCCCTGGCTCTCCAGACAAGGGCCTCCTTCATCCCTCCTTCTCCTGTCCTTCACTAAAACGGAGGGATGGAGTTACTGAACTAACTTCCTGGATTACATCAAACACCCCTCAGCATGCAGGGCTGCCGAACCTCTCACCTCCTCTCTCTCTCTCTCTCTCTCTCTCTCTCTCTCTCTCTCTCTCTCTATCACTCTCTGCCTCACTTTGTCACAATCTTTTCTTTCAGACATTGTTGTACACAAACACATGGTACTTTTACATTTTTATTTTTTTATTATTATGACATTGTTCCAAGCTGGATAAATGACAATGAAATTATACAGCTGTGCACAACTGAGAAACCACACTAAAAATCATGGAAAAAACATACAAATTGAGAGAAGCTTTATATAACCACGAGAAGAGAAACTTTGCTGTGATTTAGTGAGTGGAAGCATTAAGCAGCAGGTGTTCGTGCTGTGTAGAAGGCATGGCCAAGGCAGCGAGCTGCAGAGGGCAGTCAGTAGCCACTGAGCCACGGAACAAGTTGGGGATAGGGATTGGCTGTTATCTGCCCAGCCGTCTGCAGCTGTATTTACCGCCTTTGTTTGTTGTTCCCTAAGCAGTTGGAGATATGTGTGTGTATGTGTGTGCGTTTAAGTGTGTGTTTGCTGTTCCCTGTGCGGCCTGGGGAGGACTGGGAATTTTCTGTGTCAGTGCGTCGGAGGATTTTGGCTGAAGCTTTGTTGATCCTGTCTTTGTTGATCCTGTGTTGTTGTAGCGAGGGGGGCAAGAAGATTGAGGCATTAGCCATGGCAGCCAGGACTTAACCCTCTCCCTGTCCCGTCTCTGCCTTTACCCCACCCCTGAGCCTGGCCACTGGGAAGGGCCAGCAACTCCCGCTGACCTATCCCAAGTACCTACTAACTCCCGCATAAAAACAGTGTTAAAATGCTCTTGGTTCCCCTCTTGGTTTTATGTCATGCTCTCTGAAGCGAGACAACTTTCAATTATTGCCCCTCTGGTTCACCCAGTCACCAGTGGCCAGAGGTGTGGGATGTTGTTTTTGTGTGTTAACTTTCAGTTTGTTTGTGGCTGTAAGCCAAGTGATCCAAACACCTTTTTGCTTGTCTGACCAGTAAAAGAGATAGTGAGCTTTGTGTGTATGTTTGTATGATGTGAGATAAAGCCTTTGCTTTCATTAAGTTACACTTCTTCACAACTGATGGGCACTGCAGACTTGGCACTGTGTTTTTGGCATCGTAAATACATACATACACTGAGTTGTTTCACATTGACTAGTTCCCAGCCCTCCGTGAGCTGTGACCTATCCCTCTCTGAGCATCCGGAAGGTCAGGATAAAAAAGTGTCCCATCTAAAGTGTGAAGTGGAGTGGAGGCAGGCTAGAGGCTTTAGCTTTTCAGTGTGACCCCGCAGTTCCACCTCAGCAGTGGAAGACACACTGCTCTGCTCTGCTGCAAATCCTAATAACACCGGAAAAAGAGGAAGAGTACAAGGAGAAACCTCTGCACCTTGCACTAGTTTAGGTTGCATAATTTAGCATGTGAGTACAGTGCATGTGTGAAAGAGAGAAAGAGAGAGAGAGAGAGAGAGAGAGAGAGAGAGAGCCAAAGAACACAAGAAGCCATAGAAAAACAGGAACTGAGCTAGTGAAAAACAGAAACAGGAAACAGCGGCAAGAGGGATACAAGCTTCTTTAGAGAGAAAGAGAGTCAAATACCTAGAGAGAAACACAATTTGTCTTTGTTGTATTACATTACTATAAGGTGCATGCAATATATCTTCTAGATTACTCATTGACCTTGGAAAGATGTTAAAATTATTGAATTGAACAGTGAATCAGTTTAACAAATAACAGTGAAAACACCTTAAAGTGTGAATTTTCCGTTATACTTTTTTTCTTCTATTCATCAAACAAGACAAATTGAAACAGGGCTCTCCCTTTACAGAAATGAATGTGGACTGACCAAATGAATCTATTTTATATGATTATATGATCAATCATTAGTTATCATGATAATCAAAAGTTGCAGTGACGGGCGTCTGATTTCACATGTCTACCTAGGTGCTCTGTGTGTGTTTGTGTGTGTGTGTGGGGGGGGGGGCATGCACACGCTCTTAAAAAGTTTACTTGCAAAACATAATTAGCAAAATATCGTGATTGTAATCACGATTACAATTTTGATTAATTGCACAGTCCTAGCGTGCAACATATTGTAGTGAATGATGTGCAGTTTAATTAAACTGTGACCAGAGGCCAAAGCACATCAACCCACTAGGTTTGTTCAGACAGGTGTAAGCATATGTGCATATTTGTCTTTCCTCTTCGTCTTTTAGTGTTTGCAACGTTGCCCAGGCTTGCCAAGAGTGTGTTAACACTCAAGTCTTTGCTTATCACCTTTATACGTGTAACAGTCTTAAAGGCAGAATCAGACTAACCAACACTGTTGCTAACTCTGCTTTAAATTCTCAGCATTTCAATAGAAATTCTGTTTTGTAAATGCCTTTAACTAAGACTATTTGAATACCTTATTTAAATATGTTACGTTCTGATTGAATGGCTCAGGGGAGAGGAAAAGCAATGTTGTGAATTGCCATCATCATTTGGCACATCTGCTAAAGCAGAATATTTTTACATCTATTGTGACCATGGCAACTATTAACATTCTTAAAAACTACAAAACTGAAATCTTTGGATCAGCTTTCTCACACTCTCCTGTTCCAAATAAGCTTCCTCTCCAGAGTTCTTCCTCCCTAACCAGCAGACACAGCAGTCACCTGCAAAGGATTAAGGGGTGTGGAAGTGGGGGTGGGTAGCTGGTTACTTAATGTGTTATGGTTGTTTGTGTGTGTGTGTGCGGGTGGTTTCAGAGTCTGGTGGGTGTTCAGAGACCTACATAGTCTCTATTTAAAACCTTGACCTGGGTGACTCTGATATATTGGTTGATCTCTCTCTCTCTCTCTCTCTCTCTCTCTCTCTTGCTCAGATTGGTTGGTTTTAGGCTTATCTTGTAATAGACAGCTGTGTTTTATTTTGGCACAAGAAGCCTGGACACACTCTGCACTCTATTCATTTATTTAGAACTGGAGTAGGACAAATAATTACTTTAACTGTTGCATCTCTCAAGTAGGCTGTCTTGCTTGCCATAACATCATTATCAGAGTACCCTTAGGACTTTCAAATAAAATTTTCCATATACAAATAAGTTGGTTTCCCTCAGTGGTTTCACCACACAAGTGCAACATAGTAGGTGGACAGTTTTAAAAGTAGCAACAAGTATGGTAATGGGAGAGCAATAGACAAACAATTTCATTACCAATGAGAGCAATTGTATTGGTGTTGTATTTCCATTGTACTGCAATGTAGCATATAGCCAAGGCATAAACACTATGCCTTGTACAATACATGTTTGATGGTATAGCAATGTGACAGTCACTATAGTCTTGCTTTGCCAGACCTTCTTCCACAGTGTTACGTAGAGGGCCTGGCTAGTCCACACAGCATTCCGGAATGGGAGAAAAACATGCTCTGCTTTATTGGCCTTTCTTTAAACCAATCACAATCACGTTGGGCAGTGTTAAGTGCAGGATGGAGCCATGGTGCCACTGCAAAATAGCCTTGGGAAGGAACTTTCTTTGGTGGAACATGTGTACGTTCAGTGGTTGTTCTCGTCATGCAACAGAAAACTCAGATTGGAAAGATAGTATAGCTAGCTATTACAATTACTATCACCGTGGGATCTGTAAATAAGTACAAGCAAAAAAACATGACACTACTACTGTCACACTACTCACTGACACTTACACTCACCGGCCACTTTATTAGGTACACCTGTCCAACTGCTCGTTAACACTTAATTTCTAAGCAGCCAATCACATGGCGGCAACTCAGTGCATTTAGGCATGTAGACATGGTCAAGACAATCTCCTGCAGTTCAAACCGAGCATCAGTATGGGGAAGAAAGGTGATTTGAGTGACTTTGAACGTGGCATGATTGTTGGTGCCAGAAGGGCTGGTCTGAGTATTTCAGAAACTGCTAATCTACTGGGATTTTCACGCACAACCATCTCTAGGGTTTACAGAGAATGGTCCGAAAAAGAAAAAACATCCAGTGAGCGGCAGTTCTGTGGGCGGAAATGCCTTGTTGATGCCAGAGGTCAGAGGAGAATGGCCATACTGGTTCGAGCTGATAGAAGGGCAACAGTGACTCAAATTACCACCCGTTACAACCAAGGTGGGCAGAAGAGCATCTCTGAACGCACAGTACGTCGAACTTTGAGGCAGATGGGCTACAGCAGCAGCAGACCACACCGGGTGCCACTCCTTTCAGCTAAGAACAGGAAACTGAGGCTACAATTTGCACAAGCTCATCGAAATTGGACGATAGAAGATTGGAAAAACGTTGCCTGGTCTGATGAGTCTCGATTTCTGCTGCGACATTCGGATGGCAGGGTCAGAATTTGGCGTCCACAACATGAAAGCATGGATCCATCCTGCCTTGTATCAATGGTTCAGGCTGGTGGTGGTGGTATCATGGTGTGGGGAATATTTTCTTGGCACTCTTTGGGCCCCTTGGTACCAATTGACCATCGTTGCAACGCCACAGCCTACCTGAGTATTGTTGCTGACCATGTCCATCCCTTTATGACCACAATGTACCCAACTTCTGATGGCTACTTTCAGCAGGATAATGCGCCATGTCATAAAGCTGGAATCATCTCAGACTGGTTTCTTGAACATGACAATGAGTTTGCTGTACTCAAATGGCCTCCACAGTCACCAGATCTCAATCCAATAGAGCATCTTTGGGATGTGGTGGAACGGGAGATTCGCATCATGGATGTGCAGCCGACAAATCTGCGGCAACTGTGTGATGCCATCATGTCAATATGGACCAAACTCCCTGAGGAATGCTTCCAGCACCTTGTTGAATCTATGCCACGCAGAATTGAGGCAGTTCTGAAGGCAAAAGGGGGTCCAACCCGTTACTAGCATGGGGTACCTAATAAAGTGGCCGGTGAGTGTAGATTAGATTAGATTCAACTTTATTGTTATTGTGCAGTGTACACGTACAAAGACAGTGAAATGCAATTAGTCACTTAGGGTGCTACATGCCATGATCAAACTATTATAAATTGGGCCATTTCTGTGCGTGTAAATACTTGCCAATGCCACCAATTGTCATTTCTATCTCTATCTGGGATTTATTTGTATTCAGTCAATTTATTCATTTAATTTAGTGAAATCCATGTTTAGCAGTGAACCAAACAAAAAACTCACTTGTCATCGCCTTCCCCTTTGTGCTTCTTCTGTCTCAGCAGATATTATGCGAGGGAAAGGTTCAAGGTTTCTGTTTTGCTTTTGTCGCGAGGCACTGTAAAAATGATGGTACTGCATGTTAATGTACTTATCATAAGTGTATAGAATTACAACTTGATTAAAGAACACTTTAAGAGAGTATATTAAAACATAAAGTAAATAAGCATTTTTTTTTGTATTTCAATTCTAATTAATGAATTAGTTAAAAAGTAATAATGTGTTTTAAATGGGAAAAGCAGTGGAAGCAGCAGGCAGGTCGCTGCCAACACGTTATAAAGAAACACAACTTTTTCAAACACCCGCGTCCCTCTTCGCCCTGCGTTGCTTTGCCGCTCACGTCACATTGAAAAATGAACTGAGGCCATGTGATTTTCCCTTATGGAAACCACTATCCTGCTTGTTGCCTCTTGTTGTACAGACGTGGATGCTAGGTCAACTCTTGTTTTAGCCTTCTTCCACCACAGCATTTAGTTCTGTCAGCTAATTTGAGGGAATGTCGGTAGGCTACCAACATCGTGATCTTCACCTGTTCAGCTGACTTTACCAGATAGTACACGACTGACCTGCTATTATATCAGACGGGAACTAACCACAGACAGTCGTCTTGTACAGTGAATAGGGGATATTTGGCTTTATTTTAAATGAACGACAAAAACGGATGTAGGAAACTGCCAACTGCATTAATATACTTATTAATCGAGGGTGCTGGAACACTGTTCCAGATTGTCAGCCCACTTTAACCCCTGGTTACTGCTCATAGACTGTATAAAACATTACTGCTGCCTCACTTCCTGATTTCCCAATCTACTGAGTGGCTCGAGGCCCAAATCACAGAACGTGTGTGCGTAACAGTATTTGCACGTCAAAAAATGTGTGGGTTTAAAAGCTGGTTAAAAGGGATTTGCGTTAACTCGTTATTATCGCATTCATTTTAACAGCCCTAGTACAAATGGATCCACAAAATTAAGTCTGAATGATTTGGGGAAAAAAATCGAATTGCAGTTTTTCTGAGATTAAAATTCAATTTGTGATTTTTTTGTGACTGACAGAATAGGAATAGGAAGGTAAAGCTAATCTATGGGGTAGTAAAAGTTGGAGAGGAGAAAAAAAACCTTCCCCTTTAAACCCTGCTTACACTTCTTTACTCCAAACTGAAGATGGAAAGCAGAGAACACACAAAGTCTAGCACTACACAAACTAATAGTCACGATGGAACCCAACCGAGAATGAGGTTTCAAGTAACATCTGTATTTGATAAAATACCAGGAAAACCAGCACTGTTTACTCTTGTTTTTAACATCAAATCAATATCAATATAACCAGCAAGACAAGTATTTAGGGTAAACACCCACAAACAGCCATATACTTAGCAAATATTGCCAAGATGAATAATTGACTTAATGTGAGCGAGTGAGTGAGTGGGTGAGTGAGTGAGTGAGTGAGTGAGTGAGGTTGCATATGCCATTGCATTTCTACAAACAAACCCATGTACAAGATACAGGATATTGTAAGTGAATTGACATTCTATTTGAGATGTTATGTCAAACATGTCAAGACATTCTACAAACAACTATATATTGAAAATAGCTCAGTTCTGTAAACAGTCTGTGATATGTAACATTATTTCAGCATTTACCTTGTATAAAAACAGTAAATATAATTATCAAAAGAGGAATCAAAAATGTTAAATCAAATGTTACACCAAACATTCAACTAAATATTTCAAATCTTTTTCAGGCCTTCACGATTAGCTAATCTCATGCTTTGAATTTGCGTTTTCACTTTGAAAACAATTAATCGTTCAGCCCTGTCATAAATATGATTTATCATGCATTTTTGTGGTGATGCTATTTACATTTGTTAAAGCTGTAACATTTTTATGTGAAATAAAAAATACTTTTTGTGGATAGTGAAGTATTTGTAGATCATGGTACCCAACAACTGTTAAAGTCCAATAAAAAGTTCCATAAAGAAATCACCTCAATGCAGTTTAATCAACAAAATGAAGCACAGCGAGGGAGAGCACAGAGACAGACCATTTGAAAGCTTAATTTAGCGTGGAAACATGGGTATTAACAAGAGGAAAATCAAACAAAAGACAAGAAAGTGAAGAGTGAGATAGTGAGGGGAAACCAGATATTAAAAGAGAGACAGAGAAAGATAAAGACAGAGCGAGAGCTGTACACTATCAGTGTGTGTGCTAAGGTCTGTCAGGTTGGTTAGGTGGCAGTGGTGTGTGTCTGCGTTTTTGTGCGTGTTGGCGAATATGTGTGCGAATATGTGTGTGTGTGTGTGGAAAAGCAATCACACAAACAAATTAATTAATCTCCCACAGCAAAGGGCTTTGATAAATTGAGCTGCACATCTCTTCCACCACCTCCCCCCTCCCTTTCTTTTTCTCTCTTTCCCCCTCTCACTGTTTATCCCTCTCTCACATCCACTTTTTTGTCATATCCTGGTCTCTTCTATGCAACAAACATCTCATTACATTGTCCCATCATTAATTGTATTTGTTCATTGTCTGGCATTTTCATGTTTTGTTTTTTTGAAATGTTTGTCTCACCGCACGTTTTGTTTACACCATTACATGTTCCCCTACGTGTTGTGTGTTTAAGCCGACAGAAAGCCCCCGTAGTACTCCAAGAACATCCAGACATATTCTCACTCAGCCTGAGTGGATTATTACGGCCTCCGTGCCACAGAGCTATACTCCACCTGCGTTTAGATTAAGTAATATGTTTTAATTATTCATATTTACAGTTTTTATTAGACCACTTAACTGCAATATTATTCCCCCAGTTTGTCAATGGACACTCTATTTATCAATCACCAAGAATAGTACAGGGGGAGAGGAACTTGAACAACAGAAATGTGCAACGGACACACAAAATGTATTCATTAGTTATTTTCCCTGTGAGACGCTGGGGGCTGGAAGACTGTCTCTATTCAATTATCACACTCAGGCACGCATACACACACACACACACACACACACACACACACACACACACACACACACACACAGAGGCGTTAAGCAGTGTGCACTCATTAAACACTCATTATACACAGGAGGAGATCCCTGCAGGTGCAGTTTACCAGAGTTTAGTTCATTTCCTGCTCCTCTTCCTCCTCCTTTCTCACATCTCTTACTCTCTCCTGCTCTGTCTTCTTCGGGCATTATTTTCCTCACTAACCAAAAATGTAACCCAATGGCGGTGTGTCATTGTGTGTCCGGTATGGGGGAGTGGGACTTTCTGACCCCTCTACTTATGTAAAGAGATTTTTCCCAAATTCATCACTTCTTCTAAATTTGCCTGAGATCAGTGACTCTTCACCAGCAGAGTCTGGTGAATGTGCTGCAGGTGTATTAAGATTTTATGAACCACATTGGACATCATAAAAACTAGCAAATACCTAACCATGGCAACATAAGATCTTTATTGCAATATTTTTTACTCTGTTTTGCACCTTTCAATGCTGCCACCATCTAATTTAATTTTCCCTGGTAGAAACCTGATTATTCACTATGATTCATATGCTAAAGTGAGAGAGTCTGAATGGCTGTTGAGCAGTATTATTTTAGGGGGCTAAATGTTTCTTTGTGGCGAACCTCTCATTTTCTCTGCATGCTCATAGGCTTTCATACTTCTCTGATTGACATGCACACAAAAAAACCCTTTATACCTGACCCATTACAACTTCAGATGAGCCTGTTCAGGAAGCGTTAGGCCGTTCCCTATGGGAGCGCGTGTATGTGTGTGGTGCGTACATTTGAGAATGTGATAATAAGGACAGAGAGCACTCTCAGCGTGGGGTGCTGTTCAAATAGTTTCACTGGACTGTGGCTACCTAAACGCATGCAGTTCTATTGTCTGTGCCCCGGAAAAATTTGCCTTTTATGTTATGTTAACAATCTTAGTAACAGCTTTGTACCTCTTCAGGAGAGCAGACTTTATAACCTTATAACCTAAATAAATTAAAATGGCGGAAAGTTATAAATGTATCTAACAGTGTAGGCAGTGTTTACTGCACATTGTTTTACTCTGAATAAAATAAGCATTATGAGTGACAGTAAGTTAGAGTTTTGTATTTTCAGATTCTGTCTATGCAATAATTCCATGTTATACCATACGGTGCTCCAGAAAGTAAAAAAAAATATATATAAAAGGAATGGGCGTCTGGAACATCTTTGTTGTCACATTAGATGTTTTTTTTGTGTGTGTGATTAACACTTTTGTATTCATTTTTTAAACAACATACAAAACATACATTTCGCAACATGAAGAACATAGCTCTTCCCCCCACACTCGTCATTAGCAGCCACACAGACAAAAACCAGGAGAATATGACACAATAACCACAATATACAAGACCATACAATCCAAAGATGTTTTAATGAATTTACAGTAATTCATTTATCACTGTCCTGGCTTTTTTCCTTCACAAAGTGAAGAAATAATCCATTTGTCTCTGGTGTGCAGCACTGCAGTCCGTCTGACCTACTTTTCTTTTTCGGCTCCCTGCTGCCATCTTGTTTCTTTAGCAATGATGGAATAAGTTTGGCATTGTGTGGCCTTTTACCAGGTTGGTAATACTGAATTATACTGTGTATATTTAACTTGTCTTTATACAACTTGTGTATATTTACCTCAGCTGTATCCCTAAACTGAAATAAACCAGCAATGTCATTCAGTAGTAGTTGTAGTTTAGTTTATTATAAACATGTTAAAAAAGACAAATAAGAACATGTACATTTCAGTACAAGCAAAAAAAAAACAAAAAAAAACGTAGCAAACATATCTTTCAAAATGATTGTAATTGATTCAATTAAGGATTTTCTTGTTCAAAAAGGAAGGAGTCGGAAGCAATTGAAGTTATTTGTGAGAACAAACATTTCTAGTCTAAAGACACATTATTTCCACTTATTTTTGATTTTCAATCAATCTTGCCATCTGTCAATCTCTTGGTTTTGTGTGACCATAATTGTTAGATGTTACATACATACATACATACATACATACATACATACATACATACAGTAACAAGTTTGGTCTATTGACACCCTCAAGTATAACAGGAAGTCAAACAGTTGTGACGTAGTATAGAAGAGTAAGAAATAGTCTAAAAAGTTTTTTGTTGCATTAAGTATCACTTCACTCTCACTGTCAGTTTGTCAAATCCTCTCTCCCTGAGCTTGTTGTCACCTATAACTCATTCCTCATCTCGCCTGTCTCCCTCGTCTTTGTATCATCTAATTCAGCAAAACTGGATCGAAACTTCTCTGCTGGAAAGCTCAGGATGTCAGATGGCATAAAACCCCTGTTCCACAAAAGCTAAACCCCCAACGCCTTAAGGTTCAAAGCAACAGACGCACTTCACATGACGCAATCATTTTGCATTGAGTGTTCCAATCCTCACTTGCATTCAGCTGTTCTTGTTCAATGAGAGATAACATTCAGGGAGTGGGTGATTGTGTGTTTGCAAAGAGATGGATGTTGAGGAGGAAGCAGCCCACTAGGGTTTGGATTCTTAAATATGCCTCCTTTGCTTTGTTCAATGTGATGCAATACTGATGCAGGGCTGTTAGTGTGTGTGTGTGTGTGTTAGACAATGAATGAGTGAGTAGTTGGGAGTCAGTACAGATCTGAGTCTGTGTTTAAGGCTATTTTTCAAGCTAGAGGAAAATTATACGTTCTCTATTGATGAGAGAGGGAAGCCCCTCCCTTCTGAACCTTACCGTCTCTCAGTGTGTGTGTGTGTGTGTGTGTGTGTTTGTGTTTGTGTGTGTGTTAATAGGAGCATGTATTGCCTGTGTACATGCACATAGATGTGTTTTGCAAATGTGCGTGTGAGTGGCAGGGCTGCTATCTGTGCCATCACACGTGGATGTGTGTGTTAATAGAGAATGCCCTATGCTGCTACTGCCTTTGTTTGCCAAGGACATACATATGCATGAAGCCTGTGTGTCTGCGCGTGTGTGTGTATATGTGTGTGCATTGGGGGTTTACTAATTACTAGATTTCTATCATGAATATGTATGGCCGCATCCTTTATTATGGGATTGGCTTAAACACATTACACAGACGGACGAGTGGCAGAGAAGGGTGGGGGGGGTGGGTGAGAGGGGAGACGCCTCTTCAGAAAAAAAAAGCTGCCATTGATTTGAACCTTGAACCTCTACTTTGCTGTTTTTTATTCAGGAAAAATAATATTCATGTTTTCCAACTATTTCAGATACTTCATCACACCGTGTCGTTATTAGGGTTACATTTTATTACCAACAAGTGACAAATAAAAGTAGAAGTGTGATGGACAAATGTTTTTTTTTACACATGATTAATTCCACTCATCCCACATTGTATATACCTATGTCTGATGTTGAATATTTATCACATAAAGCATTTTGAGCTTAACATGTAAGCAGGGTTTTAATGTTGTGCAGTAGGTAGTTAAAAAAGAGCTTATTTAAAGTAGTATTTGCTTTTGGGCATGACTGGATTACCACCAGGCAAAGAGATCTGATCCAGACGCTCTTTATACGTTTTTTTTATTTTATGTATTTAATTTGATTAATTGCATTTTTTAAAGAATTTGAACCACAAAAAACATTATCAACTAAGGTAGGTGGGTCCTGCATAATATCTCATCTTTATGGGGCCAGGTATTACGCCACCAAAGTAGTACTGGTTGGTCCATGGGTCCACATCCAACAACAAACCTTGCTGCAGGGGTCACCTAACATGTAAACCCAGCCATGCTATTGTATATTGTAAACTATAATAATGCATCATTGTTTAGATGATCATGTGTTTTGAATGTAAAATATTGATCTGAAAAATTACTAGGATCTTGAGCTGAATACATTTATTAGAGTATGAAGTACAATACCCTCTACAAAGTAGTTGAGCATTAAAAGTAGATACTCAAGTAATGTACACGTATTTTAAAATTTTACAGTACTAAACAGATAGTATAGATAATAAAGTCATAGATAGTCTGTCATCTGTCTTGTGCTAACAGAGTCTCACATACATATTTCTGTATCACTTACTGAAGATAAAACTGAAGAAGCATTCCCTGTCCATTTGTAGAGCATTTAAGCACCGTCTCACTTCATCTCAGTCTCTATTTTTTCATTTCCTCTTCTCTACTCTGCTCTTGCACAAACGGTCCCAATTTAAACTTACACTTATTCGATCTGACATGTATACAAAATACCAGGCATTAAGTATTTTTCTGGCTTGTATTGTTTTTCCACATGGACAAACTCAATTTACAAGAGCAGTGTCTTTTTGAGGGTGGAAGTCAAAATAGCAGAGGAAGTGATAAGGGATGTAAACAATGTACACAGAAGGTAGCAGTAGGTGGTGGGGGAGTGGGGAGGGAGTGTATGCTACTTTAACTCTTACTGTCACTGCAGACTCTCTGGTGTTCTCCAGTGTTCTCCTTAAAGGGATATTTCGGATTTTGAGGTACTTGGTAGATGGCGGTTGGCACACTCCCAGTTTGGAGAAGCAGGCAAGTCAAGTAGCACAGAACACAGAAGCTAAGCAATGTACTACTGTGGTCGGGGGTATATTTAGAATATTTTCACCACTTTACATTGCCGTTATATACATAGGCGGAGTTTGACATTTGAGCCAGGGGGGGCCAAAAAAAAATAACTCATTATAGCAGCTGTGACCTGGCCTGCCACTTGGGGAACACAGCACGGGCACATATGGACAAAACAAACATGCTAAATAAACATATTGTATATGTTTATTTTTAAAGCACATTTTAAATTACATTGTAACAATTTAACAATTTGCCCTTATGAAATCCATCCGCGGCATGGCTGTCTTGTCAACAGACACAACACTTCCAGTCACGTATCTATCAACTACATCAGCAACCAGGTAACATTTTGTTTTGGCTGATCTAAAACAACTGGTTACCTGGGCTTAGCTGAGGAAATACCCGATGATAGTTTTCATGTTTCTTTCTTTGCATCTACGATCATATTGACTGACTACTACTTTAGCACAGCCACCTATAAGCTACACATTGTGACTGATGTGAACGATAACTCACGCCGAAAAGTACCACGTTGGTTAAGGTATTCCTATTTGACTCCGAGTTATTGTTACTGTTAAGAAATATGTATCAGTCACAATGTGTAGCTTATAGGTGACTGTGCTAAAGTAGTAGTTGTCAATATGATCGTAGATGTCAATAAGATCGAAACCAGCTCGATCCGAACTTGAATGATTATATTGTTTTTACATCTTTTATTTTTGTAAGTGGCTGTTATGTGGTGCTTATGCTTAGACAAACATTTTCGCTGCAGTAGATCTGGGAAACGATTTGGAAATCGCCAGGAACATGTTTGTGATTGTGTGACAAATCTCAGAGGCTTGAAAATTTTTTTTTTACTGAAGCAGTATCTAAAATCAGATGTATTACCTACCACAATTTGGTTGTTTTGTGTTATTTAAAATATTTATAAAATATCTGGTAATGCCAAATGTAATTATTCCACTCAGTTTTGAAACAATGCAATTACCCGTTTCAATCACCAGGGGGTCAGTGCTCCCCTGCCCCCCCCACCCCTCTCCGCAAACTACGCCTTGGTTATATATCAATCTATGCTCTCTTCAAAGCCACCAGACTACTGTTGACAAAAACAGTGATTTGGTGTTTTAAAGGGTTAGACCAGGTTAACCAAACTCAGACAATGACACAAACTGATGAGTCTGGTGGCTTTCAAGAGAGCATAGATGCATACAGTATATCCACATCAGAAAGAGCTGCCTGAGGGTGCGCTAATGTGGTCTTAAAGGTCCTGTACATGACATTCAGAACATTGATATAGCAGCAAAAAAATCTATGCCATGCTTGTAAAAATATAGTGAAGTAATAGAGCCCTCTAATATTTTCAAATCATCCAATCGTTGTTACTCGTCATCGCTGACAGGCAATCTTATCGGCAGTCTGACAGGTTACTATGAACACGTAATTGGACATAATGTATTATGGATACGCGGAGCGGATTCACGTTCATCAATAAAAATGGCTACACCGTTGCAGCTGTTCTGCCTTCTTGTCAGACATGCTGTCATGCTACTGTGTTGCTGCTGATAGCGTCTTGCTTTGGTAGCTCGACACAGTCATTTTTTTCATATTCTTCATTACAGCCGCTACGTTACACTAGTTTGCTCAAGCACTCATAGTGATATTAGCTATTAGAGCTATTAGCTCTGTTAGCTACTTTAGTTTACCAGTTAGTGGCGGCTTCTCTCACTCTCTGGCTCTCTATTGATCTGCGCTTCACAATTAGCTATTCCTCTGCCTCTTAATGTGATAATTGTACATGGCGAAGCTCCCCATTAACGTTAACTGGTGCGGGCTGACTTAATGTAGCTCAGGTGTCAAATCCATGGAAAAGAGACTGTAAACTGTTTTTTAATTAACGTCAAGGATTTAAAATTCACTCATCACTTGTACTGATTAATGTGGCTCAGTGGGCGGACTTACTGCTCCACCAGAAAATAAACAACAGGGCCCTGATTCTAGATATTATAATTCTGATAGTAAGTTAGTTAAAATCACTTTAAAATATGCATAGGAAATCCTTCAATAAGTGCATCCTTCAAACGTCAATATACATTCGGATCGCCAATCGGCAGAAGCCTAATGTGAATGCATGTGAGTCGCTCCCTTTGAAACGGATGGCAATCTCCGTTTCTTCCACCCTCCGTGCTAATGTCTTGCTGGCTGGTTGCTTGGTGGTCGGTGCTCATACAGAAGTTAACCACTGACAACGCCGGCATCCCGGGCAGGATGATTAACATTACAACTCCTGTCCCGTGGAATCCAAGTTGCAGCGCTTGCCGCCTCCATGTTTGCTTGTCACCTCAGAGGTGAAAACCATGAATCTTGAATTTCAATCAAATTCTGGTGACAGCAATGTGAGGGCAATCCCATTCCAGACTGAATTTTGTTCAGTATTTTAAATGCAGCACCTTTAAACTGCTGTTTTTTTTATGTTGGCCTCAATCGATTCATTATGAAACTGTGGCAGGCTACCTAGACTTTAGGTAATTATTGGGACACACTTTTTGTATGAAGTAGTAAAAAAGTTGTGCAATGTGACTAGTGCACATGCGCACATTGCAATGTTGATGCTGAAACCATATAGTGTGCAAGCTTAATAGCAGCCCTAAACAGGAAGAATACTTGGATCAGGTGAGATTAATTGTTAAGCACTGCAGAGTTCAATCCTAGGGCCTTTCTATGTGGAGTTTGCATGTTCTCCCTGTGTTTGCGTGGGTTACCTCTGGGTGATTCAGTTTCCTCCCACCATAAAGTAATACATGCTAGGTAACTAGAACTACAGCTGAAAATTAGCCAGCGGGCTAATACTGGTGCATTTACAGAAATGATAATTAATGTTCATTGTCCTCATAAATTTGGAATCTTATCCATCTTTGCTCTCTCTTACCTTTTTTTCTCGTTTATTCTTGCCATACACTTTCCGCTTTCACTTTTCAAAAGACTATGAAAGCTGTACCCCCCCCCCCCAC
Source organism: Etheostoma perlongum (assembly GCA_026937815.1). Classification (NCBI taxonomy): domain Eukaryota; kingdom Metazoa; phylum Chordata; class Actinopteri; order Perciformes; family Percidae; genus Etheostoma; species Etheostoma perlongum. The sequence goes on along the minus strand of CM049374.1, from coordinate 4,111,082 downwards.
CCCATGCTATACCTCTAACAATAGTCTGGCAATCTGAGCAGAGCAAGGGAAATAAAGGAGCAGGGCAGGTTTTTAAAGAAGAGAGAATGTCAACTGTCAGTCTGGCTGTAACGTTAAAATCAGTGTAAGCCATCAAACTTCTATCCTGAGAGAGGAGAACGAGAAAAGAAAACGGAAAAAGAAGGTTGCGTGTATTTAAACAAACTCCAAAAGGAACGAAAGGGAGGGAAAAGGGCACCATGAGTGCATGCTAGCTAAAGAGGCTGGTCATCCTTCTTTTGTAGGGCTTGGTTTGTTATTTTATTCCAAAGCTGCTCTCAGCATCTCTCCACCTCGTGCAGGGGCTGGTCTGACGATTTTGAGTGTTTGAGAGGGCAAGGTCCTTTTTGCATGGGAGCGGTACTGATGTGAGAGAGAGTCGATTAGGGCCACTGGTGTTTGTGAGCAAAAACACAGACATCACAAGTTCCCAAAGTGAGAGGGGGCAGCGAGGTACAGCAGGGCATTGAGCTGGAGGGAAAGAGAGGTTGTAGAAGAGAGGAAAAGAGGAGGAGAGGAAGAGAGGCGGCCGTGTTTGAAGAGAGCTATTGAGATAAATCAGTATGTTTACGTTCTGGAGGAACAAAGTGTTCCGTTGGCAGAAGAGCACTTGACTGTCCGTTTCCCCTTGGACTGTTTTTACCCAACTGTTTTGTGTGTGTGCGTGTTCATGTGTTTATTTCTTTGTTTTTGCGACAGCCTCATTAAAGTCTAAACATGTCAGTATTAAGAATATCTTCCTCTTGCAGACAGTCAGATGAGTAAACTCATATTAGGATTTGGTGAGTGTGAAATGAAAGTATTAACGATTGCTATGGTTTCTGTCTTTGCAGACCATAAACAACAATTCACTGAGGGATTTTATGGGACATACAGTTTTTATTTATAATTGTTAGAGCTTGATTGATATATCAGCGGGGGACGATATTAGGCATCTCCCAATCTATCGGTATCTGCATTTTGTTTTAATATTTTTTTTATAAATAAAATAAATAATAAAATAAAAACGGACGGTCAACCATGTTATGGGTGTTGGCATTGCATAGTTTGTCCTCCAGAGGGCGCTCTACAACGCCCCTGTTTTAAACGACTTTAAGTTTCATATTTAAGTTTGTATTTTTATACATTTTGTTCATCAGAATAAAATACATTAGTGGGAACTCATAAATAACTAAAAATGCTTTTTTTTTTTTTACATGTTTCTTATTCTTACATTCTTACATTTTAAGCACTGTTTAAAACATTGATACCAAGGACTGGGATATCAAACCATAATATAAAAACTAGTGCGGTCAATCGGTTAAAAAAAATTTAATCAAGTTAATCACAGTCATGGGCTGTAATTAATCACAATTAATCAGACATTTAAAATATTTGGATTTACTTTTAAACATGCAGTGTTGAAATAACTAAATGCATGGTTTAATGTAACATTTTCTTCAGTTTTATTTTCTCAACCATTAACAAGTGTTCAACAACTTGTTTAAAATTTGTTGATGTATCCAAATGAACTGCAGACAGCAGTATCCAACAACAGTAATGTCTGCTACAAAGTCAATGGCTTACTTGTAATTTTTTTTGCATAGTAACATGTGAGTGAACGCAAATGAACGCAACAATAATTAGGCCTATATATATAAATAGAATGCCATAATGCAGGGATCTTCAACAGGGAGGTTGAAGATCGGTGGGCCTCCAAATTATTCATTTTTGAAATTGTTTTAAAAAATTTAAAAGTCTTACCATGAATCAAATATATTATTAGCAAATATAAATCGCCACTGATAATAGGCTTACTGGCCTATAGGTAAGGTAGTCACTAAGATAGCCATCCACAAATATAAACTGTGCCACATGTATGTTTTAACATTAAAACATGATTTATAAAATCATGCCAACAATTATTAGGCTATAACTCTGTATTCTATGCAAAAAGGTATGTATTAAAGCTTTAGGCCACCCTACATGTAAATTGTAGACCCAGTTTACAGTTTTTCTCAGTTGCTTTGGTACATTTCTTGAATCATTCTTAACATTTGTAAGTAAGTCTATTTCTCAAAACAATTATTACAAACAGCACCACACAATGGATGTGCTGCCAAAGCCTGTAACTTGCTCAAAATCTCTAGGCCATTCCTAAAAAGTAAATCTTTATGTCAATGAATACGTCATTGCCATCAGAATGTCAAGTTCTTATGTGATTGTTCACAAAGAAGATGCTTAGTTTTGTCAAAAAGCTTAGTCATGTTGTCAATATAAAATTGTACTCTTTCGGTATTTTCTGATGTACACAATGGCTAAATTTTTGATGACAGTAATTGAAAATGGCAACACTTTTTCTGTATTGAATTCATACAAAAGTACAAAGTCTCACATTCCGCTATGTGAGATTAGACAGATTGGACAGGATTCACATTTATACTTTTAGTTTTGGTTTTTCAACAAACAGTGACATTGAGATTCTGAAAGAAAAACACAAAACTATTTTATAGCACTCTATAGCTTTTTATCATTAACAGCCTGTTATAGTTCACAGTTAGCACAGTGTCAACAAGGCACTTTACCCCCAAGGTGTTGGATAAACGCCACTGACTGCTTCCATTAGACAGGTTAACAGTGTCAACTATGTGGAATCTGATGGCAAACATACATACACAGAATATTGCAATACAGAGACTGTGAAGCAGAACAAGTAATAAAAGCAGAGAAGAAAGCAGACAGGACAGACAGAAGCTGTAGCTGATACCAGAACTTGAGCGTGAGAGACAAGAAGAAAACCGTCTGTATGTATCAGTAGCAATTCCCCCTCTTCCTTGCACCGTCTCCTATCCATTTTCCTTACATATGGTGTGTCTATCAGTGTCCAAACTGCCCAGGGCAGAGACAGAAAAGGGTGTGGTGGCGAGGCTTAAGCGCTCTTACGTACAAGAGAGAGTAGAGAATGATAACCATTCTGCTTTTATTATCTAGCATGTATCAACTTAATCACAGCTCCATTCCCCTCCAGTCCTCCCCTGGGCACAGTGGGAGACACTGAAGGAAAATTGGAAAAGTATCACTGGGCTGGAGGTAGAGACGAGTGGAGATGGACAGAACAGGGGGGTGGGGGCATGCAAAGAGTAAGGGCAGAGAGAGACAGAGGAGAGAAAGAAAGAGAGAGAGAGGGGAAAGAGATAAACCTGTTAATTTTTCATGGCCAACCGGTCGTAATGACAGTGTTTGGTGCCCTCAGAGCCTTTACAGTCGGCAAATTTGTGTCTGTGCATATGTGTGTGTGTGTGTGTGCAAAGGAGGAGAGATTGATTGGGCTTCATTACCCATTACCAAGACTAAGGGGACACCCCCTCCCCCCCCAAACACCCCCACCCCTCACACGTCCCTGTGTCCCTGCCTGACTGCCCAAAGTTATAATAGTCACTATCATAAAGACACATTATCCTCTGATAGGAGACTGCACTTAAGGCTATAAAACACTCAAACTTCATTTTTGCCATATATGGCCTCAGATAGAAGAACTAATGAACTAACGGGAAAGTGTCAGAGCAATCACAAAGAATCCCGGATAAAGTTTTTTTAAGTCACCAATTTCGAAATGATTTGACCACTGGCGCAAAGTGTGTGCGCAAGCCAGAAGATACAAAGTGAGACCAGAGTGCATTCAAACGTTCCATTTACTTCCTTCTTTTGCTAAATGGATATTTCAGGTGTGAATAAACCTAAACCACAGAGAGCTTACAGTGATGTGTTTGAGATGAAAGATATACCCTGTAGAGTGGTGCAGTGTTAATGACATAAAATACTTGGCACTGTATAAACAACATTGTTCTAGAACATGATCTCAGTCCAGTACACACACACACACACACACACACACACACACACACACACACACACACACACACACACACACCGAGCAGGTTAATAATGACCTTAATCACCCATCCCCCCCCCCCACACACACACACACAGTTTGGCAGCACATGGCCATGTAAGGGGAAAACCACTGCGTGTGTTTACACTAAAACACTGCTTGTCTTAGTGGCTTTAGAGCCCAGGCAGAGCAGGCAGCCTTTTTAACAAGCCTTTAAAAAAACAGGCAAACACACACAGCTCTACTTTCTTCTTCTTCTTCTTCTTCTGTTTTCCTTTGTGAAGAGTTCTCTACTGTATATGCTCTAATTTAGCTGATCGGGTTGAAATATACAAGTGATATTTTGTGTATGTTTTGCCCATAAGTATAACTCATCACCTGCATGTTAAACTAAAACTGTGTTTCCCAAAGTAGGATATATGAAAGAACATGCTGAGTGTTTGTTATTTCAGTGACACTAAGCTGCTGCTTACTTTGGTCCCATCCTCTCCCTTTCTCCTTCATAGCGTGTGTCCTTATTACAAGCACTTGCATCGGTTTCTTCCGCTGGTGGGAGTGTGTGTATGTATTTGCATGCCTGTGTGTGTGTGAGTGAGTGTGTATGGGCAGGTCAGAAAGGCAGCATTTGTTATGTGAAGGCCTATAAACATCTGCGATCCCTTTTAAGGGATTGTTTAGATTGACAGAACGGGAAAATAAACGTTCTCAAGGAGGCCAGGCGCTCCTTACTGACGGAGAGATCTCTGTTACCAGCACAAAATGAGTGCGTGTGTGTGTGTGTGTGTGTGTGTGTGAGTGTGTGTGTGAGTGAGTTACGCCTGAAATGACAGGTTCTTTTTGGGAGTTGTTTTGGTGATCAGAGGGCTCTTTTAATGTGAACCCTTTCTGACCTTTTCTTCTTCTTCTTCTTCTTCTTCTGTACCCTTTGTTCTCCAAATCTTCTCTCTACCTCAGCTCACTAAAACCTTCAGCAGCTCAAACTTTTTTTCTCTCCTAAAAGCATGGGTGTTATTCCTACCCCACCCCCACCAGTTCATATGATAACTCCGTCTCCTCAGCAGCAGAAACTTCTCCCACTCTCCTCTCTTTTTCATAACACTCCTCCATATGCCAAGGAGTTGTTGTGTCTGGGTTGCAAGCAACATGTGGAATATATCAAAACCTCTCACTTATACACACACACACACACACACACACACACACACACACACACACAAATCTAGTAGCGTAGCACTGGTCTTCTTGAGAACGTCCAGTGTGAGGAAGTGGGGTGTCCGTCCAGCCGTGATTTAGGTCAGAGGGAAGCAGGGATGGGAGGCTTCTCTGCTCTCTGTTTATTTGAATCAGGAGCCATTACTGCTGTCTCTGGGCCGTATTTATACACAGACACAGAACAGATGCACACACTGATACACCCGGACAGTGCACATAGTTTCTGTCTGTGTGTATTTGTGTGTGAGTGTTAAAAGAAAAGGCATGCGTATTATGTGACTCGGGTGGGAGATGTGTCTGTGTACAATGCACAATAAAAATAAACTGCAGTGATTTGTGGTCTGGGCCTAGGATAGGAAGGGCCAGCACTTTTAGCGGGAACAGTGTGCAGTAGTGGGCCTCAATGCAGCAACATAAAGAGTCTACAGGGACTGCTGGCTTCACTCCAGTCCAGTCCCAAAATACTTGATTCACCTAATGAAAGACATCTAATCACCGAACTTGGGTAAAATAAGCAAGCAAGTCCATCTGCTGTGTAGAGTATGAGTTAAGGGTTTGCAGCAGAGTAAATTAAAGTGTGTGCATTCATGTATATGTGTATGTGTACTGTGTGTGTGTGTGTGCGTGCGTGTGTGTGTGTGTGTGTGTGTGTGTGTGTGTGCCTGCTTCAGGATTGTGTGCCAGCAGCCCAGCCGTGTAGAATCTGTGTGGTGTAAACTAGTCCCATGGCGTCTATTGCCTGTCTGCCATTACTGCTGGGTTGCCACAGCTTGTAAAAGCCTCGTTAACACAAAGACCTGCGCACATGTTAATTGGCTAATTGACTAATTAATTTTTGCATAAAGGCATGCATGGGGAGAAAGGCTAGCTAATTGAAAGTGACTATAGGTTTAATTACGTGAAGAAAGGGTGAGAAGGAGAGCGTTGTGAAGGTGGGAGGCCCAGATATGTTGTTCTTTTTCAGCATTTGTCTTCTATGTTTTCTATCTTCACTCGGATCTTTACATTTCATCTGGCACTTCCATCTGTTTAATGCTCTTTTTTTAACAATTACTTTGTAGCGGAAAAAGTGAGTTCATCAGCATCCCAAAACTGTGTCTGATGTGTGTGTGTGTGTGTGTGTGTGTGTGTGTGTGTGTGTGTGTGTGTGTGTGTGAGAGAGAGATACAGAGACAGATAGGGGCGTTTGAGCCATTGACAGCAATGCCAAAAAAAGCATCAAACAAGGTACTTTTTAAACTTAAACATTCCTTGTACATTTCATTGCATGTATTTGAGAAATAATTTAGGTATGAATGCCAAGCTGTTATAGAAACCACATCATGCAGCTAACCATCTCCGGGCGTCTGTTGCAGAGATGCATCAGTGTGATCATGCATTCACATTAACAGTAATATACGTCCAATTATTGAACAATATGTAAAACTGACACACACATCGGGACGGAGACAGAAGAATGTACGAGTGAACGAATGTCTGTTAATTCAATTCCAGCCCTTCGCTCACTGAAACACCACCACAAATTAAATCGGCCATGGGAGCAGACGGCTAACAAAGGAAATTAACAATGATGCTGCCTCTGTATTAGGGCATATGGATTCGCTGCATGTTTGCTGCGTGTGAGTAGCCGCAGCCTCACGCCTCTGTATGCACAGAGAGGGGAGAAAAAGGCCAGTTTTAATCAAGAAATCCATTCCACTTTTCTAACCCCTCTTTGCTTCTTGCTCCCCTCCCTTCATGGCAGGCTTGTGTGGAAAGAGAAGTGCTAAATTACCCTGGAGCAGTCAGACAAAAACATCTTGTTGGGTTCTAAATTGCTTTGCATGCATGTTAATTGGACAGAAATCCCTGCAGTGTATTTGGGTTTTGCGTAAGCATTTGTGTGTAATTTTGGGAGTGTGTGCCTCTGCACTGTATCTGTATATGTACAGTATGTGCATGTGCGTGTGTGTGTGTGTGTTGGGCAAGACCAATGAGCTATTATAGCTGCAACGGTTTGCAGAGATTTGGAGGTTATCTGTTTTTGTTGGTTAATTGTGAAGCTGATATTATCGAGGATCTGGGCCAATTCAAGTGGGCTTTCAGCCAAATTACCTCAGTAATCGTCTGTGTTCAAGTCCCTAGATGCTCTCACCAAGACAGAGCCTGGGAAGCCCTGAAGTTCAATGGAGAGAGGCAGATCTGACCCCAGCTTTAGACAGCTTACACTGTAATTGAAATGATATTTTTTTCACAGCTTTATTGGATTGCTGACAAGATTTCACCCAAAATTCCATTTGTGGTCAATTTATCCTGTTTGTTTTTAATTAATGCAGGCAGCTAATGAACTCAGAGGGAATCTTAGCCAAATAATCTGAATTTCCTCCATGTTCCCCCTGTTATCTTTGAAGCAGTATAGGCTTTGGAATTGGAGCATGAAATTGTTTGAAAGTAGGAAAGGAATTCACTTGGATGGAGTGCACAAACACTGAAGCCAATACAAGCAGAGGGGACTTTAGATTTGTTAATCCACTTTCACTATGGTAAAAAAAATTCATTGACTATGACTAAAGATTATTGAAAACTCTAACTAGTTTATTATGACACAGACATGAAAGACTAATGAAATACACATATCACTTTTTTGTTTTTTTTAAATATGTTGATTCAATTAATTCAAAGTGGAGCACATTGCATACGAGCAGTCTGTCGGTGTCTTCCCCTATCTGTCTTCCTCTCTCTCTCTAGAAGATAAATCATCCCATTGCTGTCCTTGTCAAACTAGAAAGTGTTCCACATACTGAATGGGTTTAGAAAATGCATTAATAGAATGGAGTTAATGTCTTGAAGTTGTGTAAATTCTGAGAATGTGGCAGATAATGCCTCAAATGATTCTCCCCGCTGTTATTATTCATGAAAGTTTGAACATGTATACATTGCATTCTTTTTTCTAAATGAAAAAAAAAAGATCAAGTATAACCTTGGCAGAGGATCCCTTGATGCCTCGTGATCCCTCTGACTGCAGACTTTATCGTTTTTTCTTTTCTTTTTCACTGTCCCAACTACTATACATTTTGTGATCACATAATGTCTGAATATACTGTAGCGGCCTACAGTCGGCCACTTCCTCATAAACTACTAACCTGCACAGAACTAGCTTTGTGTGTATGTGTGTGTGTGTGTGTCTGTGTGTCTGTATGTGTGTGTGTGTGTGTAGGGGTGTGTGAGAAAGAGAGGGAGACAGTGTCAAAAAGCAGCAAAGCGGATTGACACCATAAGACGGGCAGCCCAGTACATAATGTAGTATCAAAAAGCGGATGCCCCTGTCACAACCTCAACTTAAATCACCTCTTGACAGGAATTAGAATGTGAGAGTGCACAAGGTGATATAAAAATCTGCACGTCAAGGTTTGGCCTATTTAGCCACCAGCGGGCTCGACAGGAAGCAGTGCGACTGAAATGACACATGAAAATTATCTTTTCATGTAAAGAATAAGTTGTCGTCATCGTCTTCATAGTGTGCTATACATAACTCCAGGCCATGAATCCCTAGACAGTGACCGCATACTGTATGTCACTCCACAACCCCCCAAACACACACACACACACACACACACACACACACACACACATAAATAGTCTCCCCCCCCACTCCCCCACCCACACACATACTGTATATGCAGTGCTTCCCTTTCAGTGTATTTCTTCTTCAACTCTTTTCTGTTTGTTTCCACATCTCAGCCTGTAAACTGCTTTGTTTGTGTGTGTGTGTGTGTGTGTGTATGTAAGATAGAAATACACGCACCCACACACCTCAGTTTTGTAGACAAGTGAGACAAGATGTCACAGTTGTTAGCAGCCATTTAGTTTCTGCCATTTCACTTTGCTGTTGAAGGTTTGGTATAATATACACACAAACAAAATGTGCAAATGAGACAACACACATACGCTCACACACAGAGCGCAGTGAGAGGCAGTGAACATAAACACTTAACCCTGGAAAGATTCAATGATGGCGGATAAAAGAGTGATTTGTGTTCTGCTAAGGGGAAAATGAGTAATCCTATCATTCAGCGTGACATGCAACACAACACGCTGCATCAGTCACAGACTCACACACACACACACACACACACACTAAACACTGCCTATCAGGATGATAAAAGCATGCCTCACCCACACAATAAAGCGTTTGATTTTTCTATTTTCCGTGTCATTCATTTTCTCTTTATGCTGTTGTAAACCTCCTTTATTCTCTCTCTGTCTTTTGCCCACTGGCATCGCTCCTGACACATCACATATTTGTGTATTCATGTAAATATCTCAACTAATCTCTATAAATATATTTATGAGATTTAATACCTTTGTACTGTAATACTATGCATGCTGAGCATCGGTTTTTACACACTCATGAAGACACACAAACTCACACACACACACACACACACACACACACACACACACACACACACACACACACACACACACACACACACACACATATATACGCTCATACAGACGCACATCTGCACCCAGCTTGCATTGGGTGCATACCAATCCCTTGGTCTTTCTTTCTTCCTGCCGGGGCATTAATTCCTGCCCATATTTCCATCTGATTATGGTCCAGTATACCCGCAACTAATTGAACATTAAATATAAAGAAAGTTAATGAAAATGTCCTTTATCCCCTCCAAACTAGGCCTGAGAACGCATCCATTAACGCAAATTAATCTGGCCCTGGTGCGTGTTGCAGGGGAGAAGATATATGCACAGTTTGCTGCTCTCCTCTCTGACCCGAATTATGGTCCTTCTCTCCGAGCGAGACCGTTAAATAACAAAAGATGCGTTGTTCTCCCCCTTCTGAGTATTCTGCTAAGCCATTCCAAGAGCTTAATTTCTGGCTTAAAACAATATGACGACGATGCCTTGGCTCTCAGCTTGGGGTTTTTTGTCCTGGGGGTCTCCTCTTACTTCTGCTGGCCCATATACAGACCACCAGCACCCTCCTGTCACTGGTTTGGACAGAAAACACTTTATTTTATTATCTGAGAAAGATCATGTTGTTGTTTTAATGGACATGTGTCAGAACTGAAACACCGACATACAGTACAGTAAACTCAATTTGACTAATGATGAGTTCTGGCAAAAAAAGAAAAGAAAATGTCACTCTCACATTCTGAGGTTCTGAAAATGAACACATCTTAGCAAAGTTTGAATATACTTTATTTAGCTATTTATTGGCTGCATAACTGAATGAAGTGAATCTGCTTAGAATTGAATTGTTTTCTAATGGGCTTGTTAGTTTTACTCCTTCTGTTCTTTTCCTTTCACTAAAGCTTCCTGTGCAAGTGGCTCTAACAGAGCCAAAGACACCCACTGTGAGCACGACCAACAGACAGACTGACGCACAAGGAAAAAGAAGGAAACAATGAATGGATGGATGCTTTCATTCCGATGAAAGGAATAAACGCTAAGGCATTTATTTGGTCTATTATCCCTCTAAAAAGCCCTCTCCATTCCTGCCCCCCTCCTTTTGCTCCCCCAGGCCCGTCTTATTAGCATCTCTCCTGGACAGCGAGGGGTTAACTAACCCATTTAAGGGGAACCACAGAAAACAATACTTGGACCCCAAAAAGACAATGGCAGTGCCTTTCTCCTCCGTATTTGTAATTTAACATCAAAAGGCTCCTCTCCCAGCGACCTCTGAGAGCCAGCGTCTCTTTAATGAAGCGCCCCACCCCCCTTAATCACATTCAAATTGGTTAGTGTTCAGAAAATAGAAATATGTATTAGATAGCAATAAATTTTCATCATTGGCTAAGCCTGCTTCTTAATTGTCCTGTCCCAAGGCTTGGGAATTTCATTGTTCGTTAGGTGCTTAAGTCCCCCATCTCATTCAGTCTCTCTGACATTACTGCTGAGGGCTCTAATGCCCAACTAATTTGAATGGGGATTTACATGATAGAGCAGGGAGCATTAAAATGTGAAGGGAAGGGAAAAAAGGAAAAAAGGAAAAAGGGGGAAACGGCTTCTTTCACTTCAAAAGTCACTTTGTTCAAAGTCAAATGACAGTGTTTAAAGATGCTCTATCTCTCTTTCCTCAGGATTTTGGACAGCGGTGCCAAGTTTAATGGTTTGTTATCTTAACTCCTCTCTGTCTTTTTCTCTCTCTTTACCTCTTTTTCTCTTTTTGCCGCCAACCATATGCTTTTGTTTAGTGGCACCATACTGTGTCAGAATATATATTGTTTTTGAGTGACTTTGAATTGCAAAACACTTCTGTCATTCTCTATTATTTTTTCCCCTTAAATTTCTGTTTGTCTGCATGTCACTCAATAGTATGCCATCAGGGGTTTAGGAAGCTTATTGAACACCCTATTTGTGCACACACACACGTACTGTATATGTTCAGTGTGGTCGTAATATGATGTTAGGCCTATTGCTATAACTTTCACTTTAACTACTCCATTCTGCCTGGTGTTTCTTGCTGGTGGCTGAGCTCTCACTGAGAGAATAAAATGCCTGGAATTGTTTTCTGTTTGTTCTGGAGGTATTTGGGATCAGACGTAGATTTTGTGTGCGCTTGTGTGCATCTGTTTGTGTTTCTTCAAGTATGTCTATTTTGGATCAGTATAAAATAGAAACAGTGGTGATAAAAAGAATCAGATGTTTTCTGATGTGTGTTGTTGGACTCTGTGTGCGTGTGTGTGTGCAAGTGTGTGTGGCAGTGCAGGCATGGCAATATATAAAGACAGAGGGCAAGCAATTTGCATGGGGAATTAAAAAATTGACAGTGCAGCAGCTTGTTTGTGCATGTGTGCATGTGTCTGTTTGGTTGCAAGTCACTGCCTACTGTTTACCCAGGCTTTAAATTTTGTTTGCCTTTTTTTAGCTCACAAACATTAATGCTCTCCATCTCCAACTCTCCATAATTAGTATGTTTGGTTTGACCTGCTTGTCACCGGAGATGAGAGGAGGTTGCAGAGGGTCAGGACTAATGAGAGAGAAGGGTTGACCTTAGACATAGAGTCAACCTAGGGCAAGAAGGGCATCATCATACAAAACACAATACCACACATAAAGGTTGCGAGGTAAGTCCAAAAATTATTATTTTATTACTCTCTATGCTGTCATTGGTAGTGTGCTGGAATATTAACAGTTAGAAAGAAGACAATAAAAGTGCAGGAGAACAGAGCTTAAATCAATTTTGGTGAGAGTCATTGTGGGACTTGGTGTCAGTGGGAAAAGTATTTTCAATTTGGTTTTGTCATTCCACATTTTATGAGTACAGAATCCAACCAACATCTTTTCGTTATGTCGATACTTTGCCTGACTGTATGTGTCTTGACTGTATGTAATCTTACGGCATTGAGCTGTATGCCTTGCTGTCTGAAGATTAAAGATCACAGAGAGTGAAGGGTTAACTCTGACAATCACCTGTATTGATCTGTGTGCGTTAGAGGAAAAACTGCTGGTTCCAGAGCAGCAGACCATGAATGGTTATTGATTCTATCATAAAGACTGGCTGTCTCCCGAGTCTAAGGCTCTTTAGGTAATCACTGATGCCTAGTTTTTTTTTCTTCTGGCACTCCGACAAGTTCATATCTCACACCTGTCCTCCACATCTTTACACTTTTTAAACTCATGTCCCATTTGTCCAACACAGACAGGCAGCCAACAATCGAGGCAGCGCTCACTAATTAGGCTTATGATGCTAGTGGGCTAACCGCCGTGTGCCCCGCTTAGACCGCTGCTGTAAATGATTAGCCTGGCTCAGGCTGAGCTGTATTAGCTGGCCTGCCATCACTGATAACTCCTGGCTCCCAACTTTATTGCATTGATAAAGCCCCGCTAGAGCCTGCATTAGTAACAATCAACCAATCTCCTCTGGTCTCTTGTCTAGGTGGGAATGGCGGTAGAATGTATTTTCTATGCTGAGGCAAGACTGAGAACTGTTTGAGGACTTTCTCCCACGATGCTTGCTTCCGATAACTAGGACACATTGTACAAAGAACAAAAGAAAGGTGAGAGACTCTGCCTGTGACTCTGAAACTTTTATCTGACGGTTCAAATTAAAAGAATAGTTGATCAACAAGTGATCACCTTCTTGATTGAACATCTTCTTCCTTCTGATTGATGGGTGCTTTAATAGCCCAATAGTAAATATGTCATTTTAGGCTTAGACTAAGATCAAACCCTAGTTCACATCACCATCACAAATTGAATTTAGCCTAAAAAGATTCATGAACAAAGATTAATAATTGTTGAGTGTTTGCATGTGTGCTTGTGGCTGCATTTTTTTTATCTTACAGCACTTCTAATGGCTTTCTGGATTATTTTTGAAGAGTTAAACACCACAGACACACTGCCGATGTCCACTAATCACCCTTGGAAGCATATACCCACACACTTGCTAGCACACACATCCCAATCTTTGGACTGACGTGCTAACAGAACTAAGGCAGAAAGGTGGGCATGATATGCTGTGCGTGCCACTGCAAAAACAAAAAATGCAATGTGCGCACACACACACACACACACACACACACACACACACACACACACACACACACACACACACACACACACACACACACACACACACACAGTCTTGTCTCACTATCTTTATGGGGACCAGTCATTGACATAATGCATTCCCTAGCCCCTTACCCTAACCTTAACCATCAAACCTAAATGCCTAACCCTAACCCTAACCCTAACCCTAACCATAACCTAATTCTAACCCTGATCCTAAAACCAGGTCTTAACCCTAACCCTAACCCTAACCATAACCTAATTCTAACCCTGATCCTAAAACCAAGTCTTAACCCTCAAACAGCCCTTTAACGTTATGGGGACCAGCATTTTGTCCCCACAAAGCTGTCGGGACCCCATAAGTATACTGTATTTCCAGTTTTTGGTCCCCACAAATGTAGTAAAACCTGGTTCACACACACACACACCCACACCGTGCACACACCGTGCACACAAAGACACAGAAAAAAAGAGACCTTAGTGAAATAGCTGGTGGGTTTTCTGCTATGGTCATGATTTCCTTTAGGGCTGTGAAAACACTGTGCATATGGAGTCCATCTCCTCTATGGCTTAGCACTGTCACGAACACACACAGACAGCATCAGCACCTGCACACTCACACAAGAAATAATATTCTTTTCTTGCACTTTGGGCATGTGGTTTCTGGCCCGGTACAGAGGAGAAAAAAGCAATACAAAGACAAGGAATTCAGATGGCAAATAAGAAATACTTTCTGTAAAATGGCAGGGTTTCATATCACAAGCAGGAATGGCCTTGATTAAATAACGTAATAAATAACTAGACGTAAGCCTATACTTGTATAGGGTATGCTTGTGACTCATATTCATTTGTAGTGTGTGGGTGAGAATAAACGTTTTTTTGAAGTGAGTAAGCAGTGTAAGGTATTCGAGCACGGCAGGAAAATCAATAGTATTTTTTTTTTTCATCAGAGCAGCAATCTATTGAGGTCTAACAAGTTATCAACTCAGGGCAATGTGTGTGTATCTGTATGTGTGTGTGTGACTGCGTATACTGTATATTAATTAACATCCTTATCGCAAAACAGGCACAACAAAACTCTGTGTGTCTCTCTCTCTCTCTCTCTCCTCCGACTGGGTCGGGGTGTGGAAGTATTGACCAGTTGCCAGGGGATCGGAGCTATTGATTGTGATTTATCCTGCTGTTTATATTTGAACCCAGGGTTTAACCTCCATTGATCGACACACACCTCACAGTCTACAAGGTGTTCAACTCTGCTTCTCACTAATGGGGCTAAATGAGTGTGCGTGTGTGTGTGTGTGTGTGTGTGTGTGTGTGTGAGTGTGAGTGACCTCCCCTACATAGCTTTTCGTTTGGGGGACATAGCCTGTAAAATGAGTTATTTATTAAAGTAAAGTCAATATTTGATTGATTTTATAATTGTCTCAGGTGATGTATGTTGATTTGTTACACACACACATGCATTCTACAGTATTTATCTTCAACTCAAGGAGAACATGACAATTTGTAGAAAAAAAAAACATACCCAACTCAGTCCTACATTTTTCTATTGAGTCCTTTGCCATCTGTCACTGCCATGATAACTTTGCAAGGTCTCATAGGTCACTTGATTTAATGTGAACATTCTCCTTGCATATTTAATAATTGGCTTAATAACATGCTTGTTATTCATTGACCAAAACTCACTAAGTTTACCTTGACAGTCTCGAGATGTCACCCCCGTACATTACATGCGCACATGCAAGCTTGCACCGGCTCCCAGAAACACGCAGATACAATGAAGTTGATTTTTATTTTCCCTCTGAAGGGCAAGGTTACATTTCATGCACTCCTCCTCCACTTGTTGTTAAACTGTCAAAAGATTCCTTTAAATGCTGTTAATAATTCAGCTCCATTCAGTATTAAGTTTCTCTCCATTTCACTGTGCCATGGCCCTCACTCCAACACCCCAACTTCAGCTAGTTCAAATAAGCAATTATTATGTGTGAATGTATGTATCTGTGCTCATGGTTGTCTCTGGTTGTCTGGGGAACAATATCAGAAGTTAGTAAAAGACTTAAGATAGCTTTTGTTTGGATAATACCTTTAGTTTCTGTCTGTGTGTGTGTGTGTGTTTGTGTGCGTGCGTGCGCCATATTTTCATCTGTGTATGGCCGTCTCCCTCTCTTTCCATTTGAAGGGTTGTAATGAGTCATCAGGGAGTGCTGATGTGAATTATTAATATTCAATCATGATGCTGTTCATGAATTAACTGAAGCCAGAAGAGGGGGCGAGGGGGGTACACCAGGAGAGAGAGCGACGGAGGTAGAGATGGTGAAGATTCAACTTGATATAGAGATGTAGGAAGAGAAAGCGGTAAAGCAGTAGGTTATGGAACAGAAAGACCGTCTTTTAAAAGCCTAGCAGTGTTAGTTATAAGCTCGACCCATGGGACAAAACTTGTGAATTGTGCAGCAATATACTGTATTTTAATCTTTTTCATTTTTAACTTGTAAAGAAAGGCAGGATGATAAAAAGGAAACCTAAACATGTTGGAATTGAATGGCCAACAATTTTAAAAAGATGAAACAGAGGTGTAAACACTGTTTACGCTACACAAGTACACTTTAGCCAACAACAGCATTATATGTCAATCATATGTGGCAAACTGGCTACAAATATGATGCCTACATAACATCTGCATAACAACAACTGTTCATAGATAACCAGTTAGTGTCCATAATGTTTTCAACTCACAAATACTGACATTTGCTGTTTCTGATAATAGAAAAATTGCATTACTTTTTTGTGAATTTTTTCTTCTGGACCCAGACAGACAAGCAGTGAATTTTATTCTGGGTTTTCCTAATGTGAAGTGTGTTTTTTGCATTACCTTTGCCAAGGAGGTTATGCTTTTGTTTTGGTTTGTTCATTTGTTTTGTTGTTTGTTGGTTTATTTATTTGTCAGCAGGATTACAGACCAAAAAAAACTACTGGCCCAATTTTTATGAAACTTCGTAGAAGGGTGTAGCATGGGTCAAGGAAATACCCTACATTTTGGAATGGATCCCAATAACAGAGCAGATACACACATTATCTTTCACTTTCATTAACATTGTAAAATAAGGCATTTGTGCTGCATTCATGTGGTGTCTGGATTATCGGAAAAATGTGTTCCAGAGTGGAAAAATTCACACACGCATTAACATTGTGGGACAGGTCATGCCTAGCGGAGGTGTTCACTCTCCGAGTGCCCTTTTAGTTGTACAGTACATGGAATGATTATTAAAATGGTTAACAAAAATAAAGGCTAAAATATTAATTGTTATTGGGAATAGCAGCTCTAAAGCAAACCTTTGCTACTTCTCCATGCCAGATTAAATGATACTCTTGGAGCTAACTTTATATTGCTTAATTTCTCATAGAGGTTTCAGTACGGTTGGGCATTGTTTCTATTTTCATATCATCCAATCGTGGTTACTTAAGCTCGCCAGAGGGTTTTGAAATAATCAAACTGTATTGCTTTTTGCAAACAGTACAGTTAAAGGTACCTGAATAAGTAAGAGTGTGGACACTTTATTTGCATAGTTTTAGACATCACTTTTTTTATTTGATAGCAATGTCTCATCTATTTGATGAACAGCTCCCTTTTAAAAGTCTGTGCTTTGTGTGACAGTATCATATTCCATTTAATGTTATTTTCTTATCTGTAATATCATAATCCAAATCATTAACATAACTTTAACTACACAGAGCAAAGTTTTGGTGAGCAAGCAAGAGAACCGGAAAGCGTGGTTTCAAGTCCATGAAAAAGAGACGGCAAACTGGTTTAAAATTCCCTTGTGCATTTTTTCAATGCACAGAAGGACCCAGATTCCAAAGATTGTTTAAAAAAATCTTAGTTCTGATAGTAAATTAGTTACAATCGCCTTTATATAGTTGTAGGAAAAACCAGTCGTTGATATATGATCAGATGATCCGCCAATCGACCCAGTTTCAGACAACTTTCAAAAATCATGTAAAACAAAAAGCATTCTTGAATGCTGTTAATTAACAAAGGATTTGAAAACATTTAGCATTCATTGTTACGATCAAATCCTTGTAAGTCCCTGTACGTGCAGATGACTGCAGGCACATAGTCTGCTACTAAGCGACAGAGTTCATCATAGATCAGAAAAATGTGATATAGTAGAGTACATGCTGTCTCTTCACAAATGATGCTCTGCTCATCTAAGAGCAAGGTGCTGTAAGTAAGAGTGTGTTTTAAAGTGTATGTGTGTTTGTTCCTGATAAGAGGCCTGGGGTGCATAAAAACAGCTCTTATTGAGATTTCGTTTTGATGTGCTTATTCTTCTGTCACTGGAGAGCCGGATTGAGTTTGCAGGTTATTGCTTATCAGATGCTCACAGAGACAAAACATACACACACACACACACACACACACACACTCCAGTCTGCAGTCCTTTACAGATCAATGCACATTGGGGGCCTGGTTATAAAACATGTATATTTATGCTTGTATAGGCCATGCAGTCCAACAGCACCCTGCCACATGCAGGTTTGTGGCACTATCTTTGTGGGGACCCGTCATTGACATAATGCATTCCCTAGCCCCTTACTCTAACCTTAACGATCACAACTAAATGCCTAATCCTAACACTTATCCTCACCCTAACCATAACCTAATTCTAACCCTAATCCTAAAACCAAGTCTTAACCCTCAAACAGCCCTTTGAACTTGTGGGATCCAGCATTTTGGCCCCACAAAGCTGCGGGGACCCCACAAGTATACTGGACTCACAGTTTTTTGGATCCAACGAATATAGTTAAACAAGACCACACACACGCACACACACACACACATTCATATGCACATACACACTTCTTTGTGCTTGTAAACCTGACCAAGCTTGACAGTTCTATCTGTGTGAGCAGACTCTTGGGCTCTCTCGCTATTGCCACACGTTTTCTCCCCGTGTACTTTAATGTTTGTGAGAGCAGTTGTGGAGTTTGACATGAATGGTAGGATCATTTTCATCCTCACCACTCATCATACTCTGTATGCTGTCCAGTATAAGGGCAAAAAGGAAACTTGTAGGGTTTTTCCGTACACACGTGCTTGCTTGGCTTGACTCAGTTAGGCGCGTCAGCCCAGCACAGCAGGGATTAGCATTTCCATTACAACAAGTCTACCCGCTTAAAGGTGTGTCTTCAGTGGCTGGGCTTGACTTTTTTGGACTACGGCTTTATTACATAATTTAATACCCTTTGACTTATCTGGTATCTTTGGAAACTTTTTAACTTTGACTAGACTATAGAATGAGCTTTACTAAAGACCAGCTGCACAGATGCATAAACTATATGGACCCAGTAAAAGGTCCAGGCCGCTGAAGTTGTTAATGTATTTTATGAAAGTGGTCAATGGTCTTGGCAGAGGTGCAGTATCCAATGGTTTGCTGTGCCTGGCCCTCTCCACCTGGCCTGGGCAGGAATCAAACCCACAACTTAAAAAGCTCTTAGCCCGCTCTTCAACTTAGGCAGCTACTGCCAGCACTGCCAGATCTGAGAGGATGCTGACCCACACATACAGACACATATAAATACACATTCCCACTTGCAAATGACTTTACTGACTGCATTTATTCCACTCGCGAATTACTTTACTGACTGCATTTACTTCATAAACCGAACCCTAAACCAATCTTTATTTTAACACTGAACTTAAATCCCAGGTCAAAATGAATGAGTGGCATCACTGTGAGGTCATTTGATCCTAAAAAATAAGCACAGAAAACATACTTGCACTCCATTTCTCTTTTTTTCTCTCTCCTTTTTCTATAGTTATGTTGAAAACCAAATGTCGTGCAGCTTCTTAAGCAATTTTTCACAAGTCTAATAACTAGCGTTATTTAAATATTCTCAAGAGGATGTAACAAATGAAAAGAGCACCGAAGCTCTTCTGTACCTCTGGTACGTTAGGGCATTTCAATGCCTCTTTTACACCTAATATGGCCTCTTATGTTATTTTCATGAATCGTCTACTCTGCCACTATTGTCATTGTTATTTTCATAGTTTTCTGTTTGATTCACTATTGTTTGACCTCAGCCAAGTGTAAAAACAATTCTGACATATTTGTATAGTTGTTTCTGAATTCATTAAAATCTTCAAGTCAAAGTGTGCATAAAAAGACCTTCCCTTTCATTTCATTCTCTATTTTTTTATATTTATATTTATTTTTAAATAAAAGTATTTTTTTATGAAACTGTGTTGTTGATTGTAGCTGTTTCTGTGGGTGACTTGTGTTCATACATTTGAAATCTGGTATAAACTCCATATTCATCCATGTCTACAGGCCTGTGGACAGTCTGTGTGCAATGTGCACATGTGACAAAGATTGTGTGCATGTGCGTGAATATGAGTGAGCATGTGTGTCAGTGAGTGAGACAGGCCAGAGGTAGAATGGTAGAATGCAGTATTCAGGGCAGATTAAATAAGGGTTTTGTTCAGTTTGCTCCAGATGTTGAGTCTATGTGTTTTATTTTTACATTCTTGGCCTGCGGCCCATATATATTTTGGATTGGGCAGGGAGTATATAATATCAGTGGAAAATGCTGTGGTCTGGTACCTTTTAAATAACATTTCCTCCTTTTTCTGCTGCTGTCCTGTTTTTCTTTCCATGTTGTCTTTTATTCAGGAATGAGCTTTGAGAGGCGATGTTTAGAAAAGACTGGCTGTGGGGTTCAGGGAATCACTGGAGACCCCTACACACGAACGTGCACGCACGCACACACACACACACACACACACACACACACACACACACACACACACACAAGCTCCTGATGCTAAATTCAATGAGTGGGTGAAGAGGAAGAAGTTAAGGTCTTAAACGGGAAGGTCAGTCGGGCAGTCCTACGACTTGGGGTGGCCCTGCCTTGGTTGTGGGGAGAGGGACATGTAGTTGTACTAATTTTTGGCTCCCTCAACTTGACCAGTGCAAGGAATTATATCAAAGGTGCTTAGGGACCCACATTTTCCTTTCCTTTCCTCCATTTCTGATTTATTTCAGAACAAATCTGGGCCGATGCGGGCTAAAATCTGCACTAGAGCAGTTAATGGAGTTGTAAAGCTGGGGTAGGCTCCAGGGAAATATAACCACAGGGCTTAAAAAAGTTCTCTCTCTCTCTGACTGTCTGTCTGTGTGCATGTCTCTCTCTCTCTCTCTCTCTCTCTGTCCTGTGGTGGGTCCACTCCTGTTTGAAAAGCCACACTTCCCAGTCAGACACTAACGTTAAATCCCTCACATCTACCCTAATGTTGGGCCCTGTCATCACTAATCCTGTGTGGACTTTGCGGACTTTGTCTAGCAGGATTTGTCTGTATGTGTTCCAAATTCTCATGTGACGTAAAGTATTTTATTGAAGCGATAAAATGTGGAAGGATAGAAGTGTGCCCACCTAATGGGGTCCTTCGTACCTTAGGTTACGCCCTCATCCATTGTCGTGCTTTCTTTTCCAGAAGTTTTGTCTCAGTCTTCAAAATTGTGCCGTGGTTAAGCAATGGCCAGCCCTTAAAAGAGAAGGATGTATTGACCAGAGAAGAAGAGCAACTCTCAACTTTGATGGTAGGGAGGGGGATGAATGAATGTTTTTGAATGAGAGAGTGGAGAGGTCCTGCGGCACTCGTATTGTGCCAGAGAGGGTGGGAGGTTGGCGGGGCAAAGGTCGGGGGGTGATGCAGGATGGATAGTGAAGGATGAGGGAGTGAGAGAGAGACAGCATCTGGATTCAGAGCTGTTTCCCAGCCAAGTTATAGTTGTTTAGTCTGAAAGACAAGAGTGTAGGGGAGCAAAGGGGGGCAGAAAAAATGTAAGGCCAAGAGAATAAAAGCAGTTCAATATCACAGAGAAGAAGGGAAGAGCAGGTGTGTGTGTGTGTGTGTGTGTGTGTGTGTGTGTGTGTGTGTGTGTGTGTGTGTGTGTGTGTGTGTGTATGTGTGCGTGTGCGCGTGCGTGCGTGCGTGCGTGCGTGTGTGTGCGTGTGTGTGTGTTTGGACGGTTGCTTTTGCTTTATTTTTGTAGTCTGGCCATCGGCCCTATCAGTTATGATAATATTTCTATTTCCTATTAAGATGAAGGAGATGTAGTGACCACCTCTTGACACTGCCTAAAACCAAGTTCACTATAGGGCAGGCAACAGGTTGGACAATCAGAACATTTATAACTATTATCCCTAAACGTTTTTGGGACATTACGAACATAGATGATCAGTCCCTAATGCACAGTATGGGTAACTGTTTAATGAGGTGAATTTTCTAAATAAATAATACTATGATTATACAAGGGGAACCTGTCTGACTGCTGCTCTACTGTCACTCCATATCTACACTAATTATCCTGTAGAGTAAATCGTCACAACCAATAGAAACAATGGCTTGAAAAAAGCAACAAAGCAACTCCTTTAATGAGTGTGTGTGTGTGTGTGTGTGTGTGTGTGTGTGTGTGTGTGTGTGTGTGTGTGTGTGTGTGTGTGTGTGTGTGTGTGTAAGGGTCTCACCTCTCTCCACCCCCTTCTCACCAGTTTCAGGCCTCAGGGGAGGTCAGCTCCTCTTGACCTCTGCGTTCCACAGCAAGGCCACACACACACTCACACACACACACACACATATGCACCCAAACACTTCACACACAAACAGCGCACACATGCATGCATAAACACCATACATCAACAATGCTGAAAAGGTTTACAACGGGAAAGAAACAGGCTGAGGTAGAATGAAAATGGGAAAATATTGATGTGTAAAAGATGATACAAATGAAATACTAATCTCCAGTGAAAGAGAAGAGAAAAGAAGTGTGTTTTTGGAACAACGGTATGCCAAGAAACATGTTTTAAATGAAAAAGAGCAGTAAAGAGAACCGGAGAGAGGAACATGCATCCGACATGTACTCATCCAGACAGAGGCCAATGTTTTCACTGTTCAGTGTGTCCCAAAGCCTCCTTGTTGTAGAAAGCACAGATAGAGCTTTGTTTAGCTGGAATTTGGTTGTGTGCTCCATGTGCATTCCCCAGTCCCTCACTCACTGACCTCCCCTAGATGTACACACACAAACACATACACACAAATTGATATGTGGAAATTTCTAGCATATAGAGTATACAACAGTATGACAGTACATTGTGCTGTGGAACTGTACTCAATGCGAGGTTTTTCCTTCCTTATAAGCTGCTTCTGTGTATGTGCATGCATACAGTATGTGCGTTCGCCTGTCTCTCTAGATAGACACGTGTATGTACTGTATTTGTGTTAGTATGTGAGTAAATTAGGGTTGATGGGAAGGTTGACATGGTCAGTGGCAACACTTTATAGGTATTTGCAGCTGGAAACCTACTGAACAGAGTAAAGTGAGTTTTTTTGTATTTTTTGATGTCAATCTATATGGCTCCATGACCTCTGACCCAGTGCCTTGTCTGTGACCTCATCAAAGATAGATGCGAAAACAAGCATCCCTCTTGAGGACAGCAGCCATTCATCACTCCATCTTTGTCCCCTTTTAGAGCCTTCTGTCTGTCGTAAGGAGAAATCAATGTCTTAAAAGGATAGAGAGAGACACAAAGATACAGACACAAAGAGCACAGTCTCTCACACGCACACACACACACACACACACACACACACACACACTTCCATAACGTATTACAAAGAGAGAGAATCTGTGAGCAGCACTACTTTATGAGTTTACTGTGAGGCTGTATCCATTGTTTGCACTCAAAGTACTTGACCTTGTGATGAAAGGAGTGGAACAATTTTGCAGTGCTGCATTTCGTGACTCACTACCACTGAAAGTTGTTTGTGACTTGAGGAGTTTCTTTGAAAATCTTTCTCCAAATGATCAAACTGTATACATAATGTATAAATACTGCAATTTTACACTGTGGTTATATTAGCCGGCTTTAGCGCTGCGTTCACATTTCTGCCTAAGTAACAGTGTCAGTTTCTCAAGGGATGATGTGAGTGATTGTAAGTTGTGGTCACAAAGAGACAGGTCACGAAGGTCCAACATTATAGAATTTATAAGGTAAAAGTCTAGGAATATTTCATACAATTAAGGTGTATTTTCAGACATTCTCCCATTTGTCTTTTTTTTGTTTGATTGCTAGACGACAGTGGGCAACAACTGAAGCCACATGTGCAAAACTCTAACTACAGTCTGCACAGCAGCAGTTCATGTGGACCAAACTCTAGTTTGTTTTTCATTGCTTGAACACAACCTGCACAATACTTTGGACTTACAGCATTTTGTTCAAATGCAACACACTGCTTTCAAAACTGTTAAACACACATTCAAAACAGATTGGATTTCAGTGTGGTGCATTTCAAACAGTTGCGGCTGGTCTTTCAAAGAAGGGAAGCTCATTTTGGGACTACATCATAAAAATTCTCCATTTATTTATAATATTATAATAATATACATACATATTTTTTGTAATAATGATTTATAATATCCGTGAGATGGTTTCATCAAGAGGCATGGCCAGCAGTACATTTTCTTTGTCACAGCACTTCCAATCAGCCAGCTAACTTTGTCATAACAGGAGAGCAGAAAAGAGCTGTTACTTTGCCCTATCTTTTGCACTACATCAAGCTTAGGTGTTAATAAATCAATCTTATGAGTTGATCTGCCCTGCTGTTTAATTTTAAGTTTCTCCTCGTATAGGGTTAGCATTGTCTGCCATCATGTGCATTTTGCTAGCTGGCTATTTCACGCCTACAACACTAGCTAGTCTAGCCTACTGTATGGATGAATGAATGAACAAATGATCTTACAAAACGATATTAAACTCAAAGGAGGAAAATGTGGGAATTAGGTTAAACTAAAACAAGGAATGTGGTGTATAATTGTACAAAATGTATAATGAAAATCGGCTAGCAATTTCACCAAGCAAATACCAAGAAATACGTTGCAGCAGTTCGTCTTTCAGCAACACTTGCAAAATCCGCGATGGAACTGAGCTTGTATAGCTTCGGCAACTTTTTGTAGTACAAAATCTCTATCAATCAAAAAGAGATGCAGCCTTTCAACAGACTCCCTAATCATCACGCAGAAGCCCGGCATCCAGGCCAGCCCACTCCTCCGACCCACAGAGAGGCTCAGCATCCGTGGGCGGGACATATTGGCAGCATTTATCCATTGACTGTCTAGTTTCGAAGCATTTAAAAAACTGGTCAAAGCAGCCTTAAGACCACTTGAATCATTATATCAAACAGTCCTTAAGATCCATGACAAAAAAACACATCAATATCACCACTGTAAAATACTCATAAGTACAATATTTTAAATGTTGGAAATTTGATAATACATTCAAATGTTTGCTTACTTTTTAAAATCATCCAGCTGTTGCTCTTCTTCTAAAAAAATGTATTATGCTCAACTCAGAAAAAAAAGAGCTACTCGGTCAACCACTAGAGGAGAGTGCAATATTCCCAATTGCAAAACTTTGTTTGTCAAATCATCCTTTTCTTTTGTGGCCGTAAGTCGTAAGTCAGTGGAATACTCTCCCCACATACCTTATTACATGTACAAATCCTCAAACCTTAAAGAATTTGACAAAAAAATGGAAGGGGGAACAACCGAGCATATGCTAGTTTATTTATAAATTAGGTGTGACTGTGGTTGTAAAACTGTATATTTTGATGTTTTCACTTGTGTGGAATGTGTATTGTTTTACTGACCTGCCAAGGGATTACGGGCAGAAACTTGCAATAGTGCTAAAACTCTTTACAATGCCTCTCTCCTTGTTCTTATACAAGGTTAATGTTAATTTTTGCATTGTCCCTGTTTAAAATAAAATATATTCTAAATTCTAAAGCCACATTGCAATCTATGGACCCTAGGCTTCAACAGGGAAATGCACTGTGATGGTATGAGTCTGCTGATTCTGAACAAACTCGTCTTCGAGATGAACGTATTCTAATGCATTTTTTTGTCAGTAAAATGTTAAAACAATAGTACATATTTGACCATTCATTTTTGGACATTTTCGTCTTAAAGAAATCGCCTCTGATATCAAAAACTGCTGATTGCAATTTCAGCTGAAAGCCTAAGAAGGTGTCTGGTTTGAGACATGTTAGTGTATACATACAATATATAGAGATAAGGAAAGCTCAAAAAGACTTTTTTTGTGGAAAAAATGAAACCTCATTTAAGAATGAAACAGTTATGCATTGTATCGTTAGAGAAAAAGTGAACAGGTAAAAAAAGCAAAGGTACCAATATGTCCAGGTTAGATGTTTGAGATTACAACAGAGCTATAAAACACTAAAAAACAACTAAACTAAACAACTGAAAAACACTGCCTTTACTATTACTGTAAAACTGTGCACTTACTATATATATATATATATATATATATATATATATATATATATATATATATATATATATATATATATATATATATATATATATATATATAAAAGCAAATTGCTGATTTTCATTCCTTCTTGTTTACATAAAAAACTGGTATGTTATTAAATAAAAAATATAATTTGAAAGAATTTCACTCTTTGGTGCTGGATCCTAGTAGTTCATGTCACTGTTGGCAATGCAGACTGTAGTTAGAGTTTTGCATGTGGCTTCAGTTGACCACTGTCATTTAGCAATTGAAAAATATTGCATTCCATATTCTACGTGTAAAATTAACCCAATCAGTTGCACGTGCTTGTCGTTGGTCAGGTAGACGTACACGGAATTTATGAAGTTTGCCAAGTGCTGAGTAATGCTCACTCACACAGTGTTTCATTTGCACTTTTGGTGTGTGCTTGTAACTCCAGTGTTTAATCTACAGTATGACTCATGGAGAATGGTTAATTACAGTTAACACTTGGAA
The DNA here is from genome assembly GCA_026937815.1 of Etheostoma perlongum. Taxonomy (NCBI): domain Eukaryota; kingdom Metazoa; phylum Chordata; class Actinopteri; order Perciformes; family Percidae; genus Etheostoma; species Etheostoma perlongum. The sequence continues at coordinate 4,084,576 of CM049374.1, read as the reverse complement.
TTCATTATGCATATATTTGTATATTATTTGTATAGTTGATGGCTAAATGTACTAATTAGGGAAATGAACCCCTTAAATAACTGTAGTCGTCCAGCTGCATAATACTCGCAGGGTTAGAGGATATATCGCTGCCGAAACTGAAAGAAAGCTAATTTGTCCTCTTCAAAATTCTGTTTGAATAACAATAAATACAACAGCTGAAATACACAAATACACAATCTGTTTTGTCCTTTCTGGAACTGTCTAGATTTTTAAAACACATGCACACCAATGTATTAGTACTAGACTATTTTTTTTAATAGATTTTCCATTGTTAAGTGGTTGGTAAAAAAAGTTTGACTACATCTTTATTCTTTATTCATCTTTATCACATTTACATGACCATGAAAACATGTATATTTAGTATATTCTGTGTTTCTTCACAATAGTCACATAATGCTCAACCACCCAGTCAAATGCCACAACTTAGAAAATCAAGAACAAATTTAAAAACAACATTGAATACCTGCTTGCTTGGTCCTCAAGCATTTTTGAAGGGCCCTTCCTGCTTGCTCCTATTTACTAAATTCAGAATTTCCTAACTAGCCTACATAAAATACTACGCAAAAAAGCATTGAATCAAAGTATGGAGACCTTAGGGAGAAAGGGTTATTGGCTGCATTGTTTTGGCGTTATTAAGTGGTACTACACAAAGTAATTTGTGATTTGATATGCCTAAGGCTGCATTCAGACCAAATCCGTTGTTGCATCAATTAGCACAGGGTTTTTAGGTGGTGTGGGAGTGTCACTTAAATGGCCTATTTATGTGCCGTTTTGTTTGTTAACCCCCCATGTAGCTCAAGTAGACTTTATAGTTCACATTTTTCCATTTTCATGAACTCCAACTGCACTCAAAGGCGGCTTCATTTCACAGCAGCTAGACATGAAAGGAACTGCGCTTTGTGCCTCCTTGGTGCAGGAAAAGATGCACGAGTGCCTTAATCCTGCATTCTATCTAATTTCCAGCAGGTGGCAATTCTGCTAGCTCCAAAAAGAAGTCTATGGGGAAATGACCCTTCTTTTTTTGATATATTACCTCAATAAACATATCACTTCTGACACGTGACCTTTTTACCTTGGTTGCAAAATCAAGTTGGTGAACGCGGGTTCACCCTTTCAAACACAAAGTCAACCCTCGTTCAACCCTTGTTGAGTCCTCATTGTGAAAGGGTGTAAGTTAGCTAGTTAGTTGAAGGATGACTTTGACCTGCAGACTTTACTACTCTAGTCATATGTCCTTTTCCCATTTTAGCAATAACCTTATCTTTTAACTAGCACAAAACTAAGCATGGGGTATTTTAGCCGTACCCCACTTTCATGTTTCAAAATGCATAGACAGTATACCATGATATCAATGACAGCATATAGCATTCTTTGAACTTAGTGTACATTAGATTTTTTGTTTTGTTTTTGCATTGGTGTTGCTGTACGAACAACATTCATGGATGAGTTAATATTCTGTGTGCGTGTGCGTATGCGTGTGTCTGTGTGTGTGTGTGTGTGTGTTACTCTGTAATGGATCAGTATGAATGCCTCGTTAGCAAGCGGCACTGAAACCCTGTAGGCCCTTCAGAATATGAGTACCATTTTAGAGAGCAGCTTTTGCTGTTGTATTCTAACTACCACTTACACAATGCGTTCTGCCCATACACTCACTCATTAACACACACACACACACACACACACACACACACACACACACACACACACTAGCCCACGCACATTCACTCAACAAGCACTTATGTGTGTGTGTGGGCAGCTGGCTGAATTGATGGAACTGGATTCTGCATCCTCTAGGGAGCAGAAACACACCACTCTATTTAGCATCAGAAAGGCTACATTCACTCTTTTCATCTGAGAGGTGAACTAAGGAATGCCCTCAAGGTGTGGACCGAGGGGTAAAGATGGTTACAGGGGTGTGGTGTAGGTGGCCAGCAGTCTCTACCTTTGGTGTTGTGTTTCTTGTTCTCCACATTTCTCTTACCTCTCTTCTACAGTAAATCTTTCTGTCCTTTGTCAAAGACTCACACTAGGCAGAGAATAGAGGTTACAACTGTAAACGGTAGGGGATCTTTTCATATTCTTCGTTCCCCCTTTCCTTGTGTCTGTCATTTCCCTGGTTTGTTTGGTCTCTTCTTGTTTCTTTTCTCTCCCCTCTATGCACCCCCCTTCCATTTTCTTATCAAACAAAATGGCACTGAAGAGAACATGCACATACACACACACAAGGACACAGGTAGCAAAGTTTCTCCTGGAGTTTTCTTAGCAAAACCAAACAAAACATAAAACGTCGCTAACGCAAAAGAATCGGGTGGTAAGGAGGAAGAGGAGGAGGGGGAGAGAGAGAAGAGAGGGAAGTTATTTTCTCTGGTTTTGGAGGCTGTGCCACATGTACTTCTGACAGGTGGGAGGGGAGATGAAGCGTGCATTGTGTTCGCTTCCTAATTAGCATCGTTACCGGGGCCCATCCGCCGTGAATGGCAGAGACGGTATTAGTGAGGTTTATGCACAGTGAATGGTAGAGATAGGGAGAATAGAGTGTGGTACAGGCAAAAGCTGTATATGCTAACTCTACATTAAGTCTGATAAACTTGCATGTCTATAATGGACTTGGCAGGGGAAGGCGAGAGGTAGGGAGGGAGGGAAGGGGGGGAGGGAGAGCAAAGATGTATAAAAAACTGTACACCAGTCTGCTTCAGGCTTTCCTATCAATACTCTGAACACTACTATGGAGGTCATAAAAACCACAGTGACACGTGTAAGATAATGAGCCATTGTGTGAGTGTGTGTTTGTGTGTCTTTTACAGCCTGTTTGGGTGTAGTGATTTTGAGATCAAACTTCTCTCTGTTCACCTCATTCCTTGAGGGTCATGTTACATACAAGGAGTAGGTTACAAGCCACTGGCTATATGAATAGTCCTGTTAGGCCAGGATTCCTATTGCAAACATGCATGCATGCACGCACGCACGCACGCACACACGCACGCACGCACATACATACTTGAATCATTTGAACATAAATGCAATTCAGCAGCAAGTGTTTTTGATTATATCCGATGCTTTAATGTCTATCTACGGGTGGCAGTAGCTTAGTCTGTAGGGAGTTGGGTTGGGAACCGGCGGGTCGCTGGTTCAAGTCCCCATATGGACCTAAATACGAGCGTGTGGACTGGTAGCTACAGATGCTAGTTCATCTCCTGGGCAAAGTGCTCCAGGACAGTGACATTGACAAAGCTCTTGAGCAAGGCACTGTACTCCCCTCAACTCTCCATTAATGCACATATAGGATTTGAGTGTGAATTGTAATTTCCCCAAATAATTATTATCACAGTAATACTTTGTGTGTCACACAACCACGAAGGGTCACATAAAACTTTCAGCATCATCCAGCTAATTTTTTTGAACCCCTCTCTTCACTCCCTTCCACTCTCTTTCTTTCACTCTCTTCATGTTATCCCTTCCAGTGGAAAATGCAAGTATTGTATTAGGCTGTATTGCTCTCTCTTTCTAGGTAACACACACACACCCTCTCTAAAAGGACCCCTAAGGGAGAAGACCATCAGTTTATCGGGATGGGAGGCATATTGTTAGGGTTGAAGTTTTTCAAACAGAAACATCTCAATGGAGCCTCTCTCCTTCCTGTGAATGAGTGGATGGGCGTGAGTGAAGGGGGTGATGAATATTGAGTAAGGTCTAATGGATGACACCCACCTCAACTCATCCCTGAGAGACTCAAGGGATCACTAGAGAATGCAAGACAAGGGTTACATGACTGATGGAGGCATTTGAAGGCACTTTAATATAATTATTTTTTACAATGGAAATGTTTATTCTTTTTACAAACAAATAAAGCACATATTGAATCTTCAGTTTTAACAAAGCAATACCTATGCAAAAAGAACAAAGATGAAAGATAAAATGATGACAGAAACAATATAAATAAAGGTTGGTAGCCTACTCCTGCCAAAGTATGGAATAACAACTATGGAAATTTATACAAATATGACCTTCTCTTTATTCCAATTTTATAAGTCACAGATTTATGAAAGGATTGTTTCCATTCTACGTTTTTGTTCTAGTAGTCTCGCTCTGCTAGACCTTTCTACACCGCGCTGCAGAGAAGGGTCTGGATAGTCCACACAGCATTCCAGTATGGGAGTGAAACATACTCAGATTTTTTGATATTTCTTTAAAACAATCACAATCGTCTTAGGCACCGCTGCAAAATAGCCTCGGGAAGCAACTTGTTTTGGTGGAACGTCTACGATCAAAAGTTGTTTTAGTCGTGCAACAGAAAAGTCAGATTGGACAGATTGTCAAGCCATCTCGATTTACCATGCAGAGATCTGAGGAGCAGGTAACCATAGTCCCCATAAATCCACCTGAGTTTTAAATTCTAGCTTGGCAATGTTCATGTACCAGACAACATCTTCTTGCATGTTGTAGTGGTCCCTGGAGAGTCTCCCCTTGTTCCCAATGGAGCAGCTTGGATGTGGTGTGAAGTGGCTATGACATATGCATGTGTTTGTTTGCTGTGTGTGTGTGTGTGTGTGTGTGTGTGTGTGTGTGTGTCTGTGAAATAAAATAAAGGTAATTTTATTGTCACATCTGAGGAAAGAGCAGGCTTGGACCCACAATGCAGAGTGTAGTGACAAGGAGGCCACATGCCGAGTTAGAATATTTATTAAACAAAAGGCTTACAACCAAGGGTGTCCTGAGGCAGAAACACAGGCAAACAAGAAAAAAAAAACAACGTGGCGATACGGATGAGAAACAGAAAAGCTACCTCAAGCCACGTTTTTCTCAGATCCAGTCTCTACAGATGAGCCTCGACAGCAACAATAAGCTAACTGCTATCCATGCCCAGCTAGCATCTCTGACTGCAAGCCTTGGCTCTATCAGACATGGAGGACAGAAACCGGAGATGCAACATCTGCATCGTCGGGCTGAAAGAGGGGCTAAAAGGTGCTAGTGCTGTCCAGTATCGCTCACGCTCACTGCCTAAGTGGTTCCCGAATCTAGCAGATGTTTAGATAGAGATTTTGAGAGCCCACCGAATTTACAGTGATAGTCCAAAGAAGAACTCCACTACTAATCACACATTGATTTTCAACTTCCTCCGCTACACAACCAAGCAGGCGATCCTACAATATGCACGGAGTCTTTACTGACCGGATAGCTTTAGCTGAATTCTTCATCCATAGAGCAAGACAGCGCCATTACTTTCATGGTGCTAGACCTAGTCACCTTCTCGCTATGAGATTAAGATCTAGTGACTATTTTGCCGACATTTCTGCTATTAAAGCTTCAGATGGTATTATTAAAACTAACCCTGTTGAAATAAATAAATCCTTCCAGACATTTTATTCCAATCTGTATGAATTTGAGGTTACGTTGGATGAATCCCACTGTGACAGCTGGTTAAATCAGCTTGACTTTATCAGCAGAGAAATCAACTAGCTTGGACAAATTCATTTCTATTGGGGAATTAAAATTGGCAGTACAGAACATGCAAAAAGGAAAATCACCAGGCTTTGCGCTTCCCCATGAATTTTATGCAACTTTTTGGGAACAGTTGGGACCTTTCCTCCTTGACATGATTAACTTCTCTATTGAAAAGGCCAAATTCACAAGGGATGTTAAGACAATTTCCTTACTACTGAAAAAGGATAAGGATCCTACAGAGTGTTCTAGCTATCGGCCTCTGAGCCTGCTTAACGCTGACATAAAAATCTTTGCAAAGCTCCTAGCCCACAGTTTGGAGTCCCATATGTCAAAATTAGTGAACCCTGACCAAACAGGATTCATAAAAAACTAGCAGCAGACAAAGTTAGACGCCTTATCCATATTGTTGATGCAATGAAAGCCTTTGACGGAGTTGAGAGGGTATTTTTATGGTCAGTCTTAGAGGTGATGGGCTTTGGTAACACTTTCATTGGTATGGTTAAAGGTTAAAATGGTTTTGTATTCTAATCTCTCAGCCCCAGTCTTAACCGGAGGTACTTCCTCCTCTTTATTTCCAGTTTCTAGATCCTCATGCCAAGGCTGCCCCTTGAGTCCTGCTTTATTTGTCCTCTGTCTAGAGCTGCTGGCACAAGCCATTCGCCAATCGATTATGGTGTCACCAATACACATTTGCAATACACAGCATCACGTCTCATTATTTGTGGACAATGTTTTGGTCTTTTTAGAAAAGCCATCTCAGTCTCTCCCTCACCTTCTGGGAGGAGTATAGAAGCTTATCCGGCTTTGAAAATAACTGGTCAAAATCTGCACTACTTCTTTTAAACAACAATGCCTGCCACTTAACCATCTCTAATAACATCCCCATTGGTAAGCAGTTTAAATATTTAGGCATTGAGGTATTTCCCTGCTTAAAACAGATTATTAACTATTGTCACTGTTTTTTTTTTTGTTTGTTTTTTCTCACCGGATCACATACAAAATCCTGGTCCTTACCTACAAAGCCATACACCACCTTTCCCCGTCATACCTCACTGTCCTCCTCTCCCCTTACCAACCTTCACGGTCCCTCAGATCCACCTCAGCCGGTCTCCTCTACGTCCCCAAGTCAAAGCTCCGCAGTTTTGGGGACAGAGCTTTTTCCAGGGCAGCTCCCAGGCTATGGAACTCCCTCCCCCATGAAATCCGCATCTCTGAGTCCCTCACCATTTTTCAGTCCCGTCTGAAGACCCATCTCTTCTGTTCTGCCTATCCTTAGTTTATTTATTTATTTTTTTTTGTTCTACTCTGTAAAGCGACTTTGAGCTTGGGAAAAGCACTATACAAATTCAATTTATTATTATTATTATTAAGCATAACGATTCTGTTGCTCTGAACTACGTTTTTGAAAGACGTTGGTCAGTTCTGGAACAGTATTGCAATAGCCTATTGCGTCTAAAATCTCCACCTTGTTTAATGTTACTGTACCTGTTACTGTTAAGGTCTTGATTCTCCATGACCTGTCAGACTTTCAGCTGGGACTCAGAAACGTAATTATTATTTGTAAAAATGTTGTTACATATTATTATTTTTTGTTGGCCCTGGGACGTGTTCTCGTCTCAGTTTATTGTTTGTAATTGTCACTGTTTAATTCTTAAATATGTAAAAAAACAAACAGGGAATGAATAACTAAAACAAACAGGAAAAATCACAACCGAGAACCACAACCATGACAGTAATGGTGTTTTCGCGGTGGGCTGTGCAGTTGGAATGTTTGCAAAAAGGATGTCAGTTACCCTTGGAACACAGTAGATAGGACAAGGATTATACAACTGATTAACACATTGTAGTGTCTTTTTACACCTCTCTTACAAATCTGGCCGATGTTTTCCTGCAGGTATACATCAGCGGTTTCCTCTGAATCTCCGATCCCTTATTTTGTGATTTGATAAAGCGTATGCGTGGCACAGGTGTTGCCATTGATGTGTCCTTGTGTTTTGTCAGACAACTGCACAACTATAGAAAATCAGTTTTCTGTAGAATCACATAATTCCAGCTAGCTAAGGCCATGTTCAGACAAACAACAGCAAAGCGTGAAAAAAAGAAAGAAATCAGTGTCATTGATCTGCTGGAGGGGAATGGGTACCAGTCCAAGTTCTGGATTAAAGTACACTCTCAATGAGTTGTCTAAATTAAGACTTTTACTTACTATAACTTTATTTTAATAGACAGACTGATCTGTGAATGTAGATAGATAGATAGATAGATAGATAGATAGATAGATAGATAGATAGATAGCCTTTATTGTTAGACTCATGGTCCATAAAAAAAGAAAAAAAAACACAATTTAAAAAAAGACAGATACACAAAAACAGACACCAATTAAACAAGACAGCTATACTAGTAATCCCATAAGGATGACGGGTAACGCAAAGCACTGAACCTTGGGTCAATCAGTTGTAAAATGACAGACTTAAGAAGAATTCAACTAATACATTTATACTATATTAGATTCCTCAGTAAAGCAGAGAATGTAATACCTCCTGTCATTCTCCTATATAGTAGTTGTTCCTCGTCCCCCGTTTGCTCAGCACTGTAAATTGTATGTATGGGACACAGGAGCTTTCTACCAAAAGTTATTGTAAACAAACATTTTGATTGTGTCTATCAAAAAAGCAGATTGTTTGAGCCACTATGGCAGCAACCTTCTACTGTACTTTGCTTCTCCAGGTCTTCAAACTGAATTTCAGCTTGAAGCTGTAAAGCTACACTCAACAGTATACAGTACTTATTTACATTCACTCTGGGATAACCTCAGTCTTTCTGAGGTTACACTCTTACACTGCTCATTTAACCAGTCAACCTTCTAACATTATTTAATAGTTCATTTATATTTTTATAGAAAATAAATCTGTTTATATATGTGAGTAAAATAATCCTGTGGAAAGCTGATCAGTCTACACTGGGCTTTGTGTCTGGCCCAATGGCTCAGTGTGTAGCACAGTTGGATTGAGAAATCAAGAGGACTGCGTCCAGAAACTGCTTTATTTGAATGGTGCATGTAGGAGATTACAGTTTACAGTGGCTTTTTGGCTCTGATGAGCACTTCCCTCATTATCCTTTACTTCAGTGCATTACAAATCCCTTCAGATAACAACATGTTGCAGGCCTCTATCATCTTTATACACTACCGCAGAAGAGCATTTCATTACACTGTCACCATTCATAATCCTCCGACCAGCATGGCCCTCATGGAGCATCAAACAGACGACTCTGAAACAGAGGAGGAGAGAAGGATGAGGGAGCCAGGGATACAAGGAGGGGTGGGGGGGGGGCGGTCGGGCGTGTTTGTAAATAATCTCTCTGTCATGGTGGTAAATAGAAGTTTATTTAACAAGCATCACATCACAGGAGCACTCCCACCCTCCGCCACCCCGTTTCTTCTTCTTCCTTCCCTTCATCCCTCGCTTCTTCCCTCCTCTCCTATGCTCTCGTCTCGGGCTCTGCGGTTACGGCAGAGCATTAATAATAATAACAATGATAAACAGAGAGGAGAGATAACCACAGTAGTGTGTGTATAAGAGGCCCTCGCGCTCAGCCAGCTTACAGCGCTTAGCCCCCATTAAAGATGGGATGCGGAGGGGCGGGTGGGGGGCCAGCAGGAAAATAAGAAGCTGTTATTTTGCATGATATTAGCCACATGAAAGTGTGCGGCTGTTGAGGACAGTAAAAGTCGCTGAAGAAGACAGAGGGAGGGTGCAAGAAAGGGAGGCTCGGTGGAGGAATAATGTAAATAGCGGCTGGCTGAGTTATCGGGCATAGCACTGTCAGACTTGTGTGCATGCATGTGTGCGTTTTATCATACGCAACGCTGTCAGACGGCCCATTGTTTGGGAAGCGATAAAAGGCAATTTCCCAGAGTCCCTTGTAGAACCACACGGTCGGCTTAATTTGAGGACCATTTTCCATGACGGTGTTGACAGTTTATACATCTCTCTCCCTCTTTCTCTCTCTATCTATCGCTCTTTCTATGTCTCTCTCTCTCTCTCTCTCTCTCTTCTGAGTTTCATCGCTTCCTCTGCTCATCCTTCTTGTGTGTGTGGGTGTGTGTGTTTGTGTGTGTGCTCACTTTGTAGTAAAGAGGCTTGTATTCATGTCTGTGTTTATTAGTATCTCACCCCTGTGTTTGGCATGTTCTCTTTGAGAAAGCAACAATACCTGAGTCTAATACCTGTCAGTACACACACACACACACACACACACACATACACACAGAGCCCTCCACGTCTGATGGGAATGTTTTTCCCTCTGCCCCGTCTTAATCTTGCCCTGACACAGAGCATTGTGAGCTGTGCTGCGCTGCCATCAGAGGAGAGCATGTCCTCTCATCATCCTGAGAGAGGGCCTATTAGAGTAGCTGAGGATGGTGGGAGGCAGGGAGGAGGGAGGGAGAAAAGGGAGGAGATCGCAGGTTCAGGGCAGGATAATTGACACGGAGGCTCCTATTGCCTGTGGAGGAGGTTTTTCTCTACAATGCCTTAGCGAGAGGGCAAACAAGATATTGTGCACAAACACATGTACAGTACAAACAAGCACACATACACACACACACAGTATGTGAGCAATCAGCTTACTGTTCTTTTTGTGTGCTGCATTGTGATTTACTCAATTGCACTGTTTGCTAAACCTTGCTAAACCTTGTGAATAAAACTGATGCCTTACATCCAAGCTAGTGCATTTAGGCATTTTTACCTTTCTGTTTGCTTAATTATTTTTGATAGATTATAGATGGAGTACTTTAGTCATTCAGGGGGAAAAGGGAAATTGCAGTGTTACAGCAGCCAAGGAAAAAAGAGCAAGATAAGAAACAGAATATGATATGATAAAAAAAGCCAAATATTATAAAATAACAAAAATTAAACAATATTAAAATAAGAAGTTGCCCTTATATGTAGTGAATATACACTGTACATTGACAATGGTATTGGAGGAATCCTAGAGGCTAATGAATCATCACTAACCTTTACTTGTCAATAATTATGTCACTGTCTCAGACACTGTACATCATTGTGTAAATAAAATCTTTATTCGTAGTAAATGTGTACTATTTAACCCGTGGACATTGCGTTTTGTCAGCACAGATATAATGTTGCATCTGCAGCATCTACACATGATAACTAATGTTTTCTTGGCATCCAGTCCTGGACAAAGGCAGGATAAGACTATACAGGAGCTGTTGCGTTGCTTCGTTTAAGCTTCCAACTCGAGTAGCAACAGAGTAGCTCAGACAAAGATAAAGCTGTGCGGCTATCTGCTTACCTTAATCTATAACCTATAAAAAGAGAAGAAAAGTCTCCTGGCCATTCTATTCCTTAACTCTGTTATCATTCTTCAAAGCTGAGCTCTCCTGCTTTCTTTCTGGCTCTGAGCCTGTTTTATTGTATTGTCGTGAGGAAGTATTCTTATTGTATATATTTTTCTATTATTACATATAATTGTCTGTAGAGAATTCCCCTCACTGGTGGTCTGGTGAACAAAGCCATTGAGGTGGGTTTTGATAAAGACACACATTTTGAGTTGGATGGGGCACTATCTGCACTTTCTGTGTGATAAGTCAGTTTTCAGTGAAAAGTGGATTTAAAAAAATAAAACTTGTACGTGTCACAATTTATTCAGCCCCTTTAACAAGTAAAATCAAAGGTTTTCCTTATTATCTAAAGCCAACATGTTTAAATGCAGCAGACCTGTTCCTCTCCTCTCCTCTCCTCTCCTCTCATACCCTCTCCTCTTCTGTGGTCTCAGGAATGTAGGAAACAAGAGGATTGTTATTTCAAACTTAATAATGTTACACGACTCCATCAAGACAACGCTGCTCTATCAAACTCCCACAATCTCTAGAGATAATTTAATCACCAAATGCCAAACTGCCATGCCACATTTAGGTGTAATTTTCATCCATGCAAAGGTAATTTGTTTCAGTATTATGAATTAATTAAAGCCTAACGAAGATGGAGAAGGCTGTAGAATGTCTAATCAACAGCCGCTTGAAGACTGATTGATTTGCTCTCCTCCACACTGTGCCCTGTCATGCTTTGTCGTCCATGTTGTCACATCTTCTGTTTTTCACCATCACCAAAGCAGAGGCGAGGTTCCAGCCACTTACTAATCTGGTCTCTGTTTGATTGACTAGTTTCCAGCTCTCCGCCTGTCTGTCAGGTGCTGTCTATGCATGCATATGCACCGACTTGCTGAAGAATAGATACCTCTGTGCTGCATCACACTGTAATATAATATATAATAATATTTAATATTACTCACAGCTTTTTTTCGTTCAAATGCTTTATGGTATTTGTTGACATTTAAACGGCCCTCGAAACATTCCTCATTCCTATATATGCCAGTGTGAAATGCATCAGGGTGGAGTCATGTGTCACTCAATCATTCTTGCAGCTGCTTGTCCCAGGGGCCCGGGACTTTGTTTTCACATACATGTAACAAGCCGCAGGGTACCTGAAATCGTCCTTTTCACCCCCTAACATTCACTCACAGGCACACAGCAGAGAAAAAAAGCACATTACACCATAAATCAAGGTTAGAACATGCCAAGCCCTTCTCACGCACACACCACACATGTCAGGTGTTATCTGTGCTTCAGATCTGCAGGCCTATACACTGTGTATAGTTTCTCAGAACTACACAGATATTCACCTAAAAAAAATTTCACACAGACACAGCAAATACAACAAATGCCCTCTCTTCTACCAATAACAACATACCTCACATCCAGTTCTTGCTAATGTAAATATTTGTCCTGCATGCTTGAGAAATTCAGGGCGTGCTACGTGGTTGAGACAAAAGCTTCCAGGTTTGACAGTGCATAGTCAATCTAGGTTAACAGTGAATGAATAAAACTTGTAACTGTGTTTTTGCAAACACAATCAGGGATTACGAAAATGCTGAAAAGACGTCTTAACTTTTGGCCTGTGTAAGTAGTGTATTCAACATGGAGAGATTAATATAGACAGATAGCTGCAGGTGCATTCCTTTACTGTACTTTATAGAGAGAGAAAGAGACAGGGGAGAGAGAGGCTGATCAAACAAGGTAAGTGTGAAACTGGTTGAGCTCAGATGAATCAACTCTGAGCACAAATATGATTTAGTGACATGCAGCAGAGTTTGTGTGGTTTTGTTTGTGTGAATGTTTATTTAGCCTCTATTAGGCAACATGTATATGGGAAAAGCAACAGGGAGTGTCACCAGACAAACACAACATCATATTTTAGCACTCAGACAGGCCTCTATTTAAAGGGTCAGATCACAGTAATTACAAAAACATATTTCTATAGTTGTGTTAGGCCATGCAGATAGTTTTGATTCTGTTTGCCAAAGTTTTGAGATAACATCTCCCACCACCACCACCCCAATAAAAAGGAGATGAAAAAGTCAGCAGCAATGTGTCTTCCCAAAAACAATTTCCCTTTTACTGTGGATAGTCCATAGATGTGAACAGTGTTTTGTTTTCACCTATGTACAGTGAGGTTTTTAGTGTTATTCACATTGCTGTTGTGCTTTATTGTTAGATGTATTTTCTCCCAATGTAATGGTTTTAGATGCTTTGAGCATTATAAGCACAAATCGATTCACCCTACTCCACCCTTTTTGCCTAGGCCTGCTGTAATTATGAATGTAATTGACTTTATTATAGTAGTAGTAGTAGTAGTATACAGTAATACTATTTTTGTATTTTAGGATACCTATTGACAGCTGGCCGGGGACTACAGCTGGAAATTAGCCGTAAACGCTAAAGCTACTCGTTTTACTGTACAGTTAATTATAGGGGACTGTCCAATACATTATAAACTAAACTAAACTAATACTCAGGCGTGGTAGCTGCAGTCTCATGGGTGGAACTTTAGCATATGAGCCACTGGATATTTTTATTTACCAAACTGTATGCATCTTTAACATTTAACAATTTCTGTATGTATAGTATAGTATATAGTATATACCCAAACAGGGGCCAAAATCTAAACGATGTAATTTTAATGGTTACTGGTGGTAACAGCAGGTACAGCTTAATACTAAAGTCCCAGAATTATTGAGCAAACTTTCTTATTTTTATTTATTTATTTATTTATTTCTTTTCTCAGCTGTCTATATTAATGACCTGTAATAACTGTTTATTGTCTAATATGTAATGGTTGGAATGGGGGGGGGGGTATGGGTGGTTTTGGTGTGATGGAGAGCTTTTGTCTGTCAGTATGTGTGTATGTTTGTGATGTATTTATTTTATCCAGTTGTTTTGTTAATTGTCTTGTCTAATTGTGCTTTCTTGCCTTTAAGGACCCCCTCGAACACAAGATGCTACATCTCAAGGGGTTATTCCTAATAAAGAATTTCAAATCTCCTTGAGCAGCTACTTTTCTCAGAAATACAGCAGAAGAGTAGCTGGTGTATCTGTTTACAGTGTAGCCAAACAAATAATTGGTGGTTTCTTTTTTGAGTTTGAAGTGTGCTGCCTGTCACCTGCAACTTGTTACTCCTTCTAGTTCTGTTATTTCCTGCAATATTTAAAATCATTTGCTGTATACAACATGCAGATTATGACCTTTTTCTTGTTTTGTAGATGCATTTTGGAAGAACGATAAGGGCCAGCTCTAAAATCTGTGACCAATGTATTGTGTTTCCTAAAACTGATTTAAAAGAAAGAAAAACACTATGTGTTTTTGCCAATTGAATCCTTTTAAATATGAAGTCGCAGTATTAAGAATGTATGGTTTTTATTCAGAGTAACTTAATAAAGCTCTGTTATGGAAGAACAAACAGTAAACAGTGAGGCTGACATCAATGAGAAACAATTAGAAACAGTAACGCTTCATTTAATGCTTGCATCATTCCCTCATGCTTAAGTAGGCAATTTGAATCCAGCGTGAATAGCAGACCCCACCAATCTACTCTGTGAAGGTAATTATTGAATGTATATATTAAATGGCTGTTGCTGAGAAAATGTTGACTATGAATAGTATTTAAATTTGGATTTAGATAGTTTGAATATGACTTTATTGATATGCAACAAGGTTTGTTTTTGTATTATTTCTTGAAAATTTCAGTCTTGTTTTCCCAACATTATGACTTTACGTAAATATACGTGCCAACTTTCTTAAGCCAAGTGACGTATTATCTGTATGCATTTTGAGCTATCTGCATGTATGTCTATGCTGTATACAGTGGCTGTACACATAAACCACCTGGCCTGTTATCACAAGAAGAATGTGTTATCACGAGAAGAAAGCCATGGTTGAGTTAAGGAAAAGAAGAACCGGTTTGGTTTTGGAAAATAATAACAAGGTTGGCGTTGGTAAAAGAAGAAAGTTACGGTTGAC